>CP141142.1:49572875-50869578 GCA_035235625.1 Saururus chinensis | reverse complement strand
ATAAATGCACATGCATCTTAAGTACTTAACTTGAGATGCCAAATGACATATATGTTTTGCTTTGATATGATCTATTTTGCTTAAGAAAGAGCTATATGACTTAGATGATTTATGAGTTTTGTTTGACTCCGATGATTTGTTAGATCTTTGTCCGTCTTTGAATGTTTTATCAGATTATAAATATATGGAATATATAATTTTGTACTATCTGATGTATGCATTAGTAATTAGGTAGAACTACGTTTGGATCCAATCATATTGGAATAATATTAGAGATATTATTCAATACGCATGTAGGCAACCAACGGCACAACAATGTTGGCTCGATCCAAATTAGTTATAATTATAAATTTTATTCTGACTTATGCGCGGCGAGCTTTGAAGCTCTCTATTGCATAGATGAATGTTTCAACTATCGTACATAGATGATGCTTTCTGTGTTAAAAAGGAAATAAAATTTTAATTTGAGGTTTTTGGACCCTAGGTTAGCCCGGGTCGTTACAGTTAACAATAGCTCCACTCTATTTTTCCCACGTTTAAAAAACCTCTTATATTGATAACTAAGAAAAATCAAATTCAACTCAAAATGACTTATTTTAGGAAACTGCAACTCCAATGATCATTTGCTCATCGTTTTGGACAAATTCTACGAATAATACTGCAATGGCCAATCGATCGATGAACAATATCTTGCTATAGTATTGCTACAATATCAAAATTTAAAATTCTTTTCGATTAATGTTGAATGAAAATTTTACATAATTATATAATTTTTTACTCAATTTTTTTCTCACACTATAATATGAAATCCTTTATATATCCTAAGTGTGTGAATTGATGTGTGTGTGTGTGTGTTTATCTACAAAAATATTTTTGAGTTTTCTGATTTACTCCATCTTTACTAAGTGGTCTTGAACATTAAATATTATATCATAAAACTTAAATTATACATTAATTTAATATTATTTTGCTCATTAAAATAAGTTAATGCAATACATATAACTATATATATTCTTATAGAAGCCCCACCTAATTTACTTGAACTCAATTGTTAGTTTGTGTGACAATGTAAGTACATAGAAACTTGGTAAACAAGCCATGTGACTAAATACAAACAACCACCTTGACCACAAATACTACCTAATTGTGATCCTAATTAAGTGTATCTTGAGAGAGCCTAATGACGAAGGGATTGAACTTTGGATCGGTAGCTGTCAATGAGATGGAAGACAAGCAGACAGTGTTAAAACTGAAGCATAAGGGCCACCCCACCCACCATTGCCAGTGGTCAACTTTCCCGTGTTTTTGACTTGCGCCCTCTCACTAGCTTATATAGAGTTCCAAACATAGTACATAAGGAGGCACTAATTTTTATACATAATTATATATTATGTTTAGGGACTTGTCTAGTGTGATTAGTCTTCATCACCAATGCTAGGTGACCACTAATAAAAGGTTACCACATCATCCAACATTTGTAAGAGAAACTTAAAAACTGGATCCAATAATTCTCAAATTCTTTCCCTCCACTGATCATTCATTCCGGTGAGGACAATATTTTTCTATATTTAAAGATCTATGTGGATTAGTAACGGAGCTGGTCACCTAAAGTTAGGACAGAAAAACATTTTTCTGTAACATACCTACGAGAGTATGCGACATTTGGTATCAGTCAGCTCCTGAATCTCCTTCAACGAATGAACACCATATCTGGACTTGTCCGGTTCTATCCGAACGTTTTATGCCGGACTAGGACTTCCTGGAATGGGGCCGATCGCATTCCACATTGTGCAATACATAGAGACCCCCGAGTAGTGTCAATCAACGTTCCCGTCCCCTTTATCAGACGTGGCCATCATGTGGTTTGACAGCTCCAAGCCTTGTGGGGCATGCCTCTTAAAACATGTTGTTGCCCGATTTTTCTTGCAACTCATGTCTGTATGTACGTTCAATGAATCTTAGCCATTTAATTTCTTTGATTGTTTTTTCATATTCAAAACTCGTCTTTCTTTTCCTTAAGACTGCCAAAAAAACCCTTAAATTAGAATCGAAGTTCAACTCGTTGGAGTAACTTAATTTGGTTCTTTACTCTCTCACTCGGTAGGTGAACATGAGACCCGGTAGATGAACCTAATTTAAACGAGGCAATTTTTCATTACCAACCGCTTCAAACTTCACCCAAAAAGAGAAGAAAGTGGCTCAAATTCCCAATAGAACTTGCTTTCACACAAGTTAGAAGAATGGTCAAAATCATATGAGGAATGAACTTTACAGTAAGTTTTATAAAATGAGAAATGAATATAGTATTTGTCATGTTAAAATGAAACTATAAAAACATAAATAAAATTAGGTACTTCCTTTCAGGATGGTAATATCTTTACATCACTTTCTTTATATCCATAGGCCTTACTTATACTACTTATAATTAGATAAATAAAAGTGAATATCATGTTGTCAAGTGGGACTTACCTTTCCTATTTAATTAAAGTTAGTGTAAAACCTATAATATAAAAAAATAAAGTATAAATATCATTTTTCTTTCGTGATCAATTGCATATTTATTGTTTCATTTGGTTTTTCAAAAAAACTAAATGGACTCATAATATAATTACTCTTAAAGGTTTAAAAGACAAAGAACTAGTAAACATAAGACAAGTTATTAAAAATAGAAAAAAGACATAAGGAATCACTATTTAATTAAAAAAGACCTAGTCTCTTTGAAAGAATAAAAAAATCAATGCGAGTAACACATCAAATTATGAAACTAACATAGTATCAATAAATAAATGGGAATCTAAGAAATGGGAGGGTGAAGCTATTTGACCGCATCAACTTGTTCCTTGATTGGATAGCTATGAGTAAAACTTGTGAAGGTGCATATTTGGGGAGTCAAGGGTAGGAGGGAGGAAGGGTTGGCTAGCTACTTTATGAAGGGGAGAGTTTTTAATGTTCCCCACTCACCATGAGCTAGTGTAAGGAGCACTTGAGGACTGTTCATCTGTGAGATTAACGCTAGAAGGTATTTCATGATCAATTGCATACTCTCTCTGTTTCATATTAATATTTTTATTTAATTTTTTAAAATAAACTAAACGGACTAGTATATAAGATCATTAGCTCACAATATAATTATTCTTAAAGGCAGGCCAAAATTAGTGAACTGGTAAACGTAAGATAGGTTATTAAAAAAAAGAATGATACGGAATCATTATTTAATTAAAAAATACCGACATATGAGAAAGCTTCAAATTGCAGTTTCTTCGAAAGAATAAAAAAAATTAATGCGAGTAACCCGTCACATTATGGAACTTACAGAGTCAATCAATGAATGGGAATCTAATAAGTGGGAGGGTGAAGTAATTTAACCACATCAGCTTGTTCCTTGATTGGATAGTTAGGAGTGAAACATGTGAAGGTGCGTATTTGGCGAGTTAAGGGTAGGAGGGAAGAAGGGTTAGCTAACTTCATGGAGGGAAGAGTTTTGAATGATCCCCGCTTGTTATGAGCCTTGTGTCAAGATTGCCTGAAGTCGTTTATTCATAGGATCAACAACTCACACACTAGTACATGTTAACATCAATATTACTTATAATAACATGTGTTAACCTGTGCACTATCAATATGAAAAATAAATGATCTCTAGGCATTTATTGCGTTGGGTACCTGGTGAGCAAGGAGTATTATAGAAGCTGCTCCAACACCACCAACTTAACTCAAATGAAGGTAATGGAAATGGACTTTCAAATAAGACACATGCTGAATCCATTTGCCCACACATGACTGGACATCCAATCTGACGCTCCAATCTCAAAACCCAAAGGACTATCCCAAATATAAAGATGAACACATCTATTTGCATCTTATTAGTCTCCTTAGTACCCCATTTCTCATTTTCTCTTATTAAATTCTTTAAATTTTTTTTATATATACCCTACCCTATATTGTATTTTTTTTACTTAGACCCTACCAAACCTTTCTCCCTTTTTTTCTCTGACACAGGCACTAGTGCCGACAACTCACCAGCGACCTCCTCTCTCCCTTCTCACCCTCTCCTCCTTCGGCAAGATGGCCTTCTGGCCTCTCTTGGGAGCGACCAAGATACCCTTTCACCATGGTCAGGAGACCCTCTGCTCTTGGCCATGACCTAACTGGCAAGGTGACTAGAAAGCAAAGGTTGCAACCGTTCTTGTTGTAGCCAGAACGGTTTGACCAAGACCATTCTAAACTACCACCATTGGACTGGCCGCGGTCCCTCTAGCGCCTTAACTTTTTAAATAACTTAAAAGTCAGAATTGCCTCAATTCATAATAAAATAACTGGCCAAGATCAACCGTGTACACAAGAGTAACTTTTTTTAATATACATTACAAAATTTACATAACAGGGTTTAACGTGCCTTAACAAAAATCAAAGTAACCCATATTGCACATAATTTAATAGAACTTGACAAAATAAATCAAAAGTGTAAATCCTTTATTCTACGACCATCTCCGTTAAACGTCAACTTCTCCGCTCATACTTGCAGCATCTGGAGGTGGGTAAATATATTTATACTCAGTAGTAGAGTTAAATTATATTAGCATGCTAAAATATAAAGCATAAACAAAGATGTATAAAATATTCTCTTAATAATTTATATTCAAAGGTCGACTCAAAATAATATTACCATCTAACAAAATCCAATGCACTTTCTTATACAAAAAAGTCGTATAAGCAATCATTCACGTAATATGATAAAATTGGATAAAACATTCATAACCAGAATCCGATAAATAATTCAAAATCAGATAAATCATCATTCACAAAATGTCGCTGATACAAGAGTGACATATACTTGTGCTTATGGGGCAACGAGATCAGAATGAAAGAGATCTTCCCACCATATCTCATTTAATGGGTGCGCCATATGCCTTAATAGGTAGTACCTATGAGTCATAACTCTGATAGCTTTTGGGCTTTATACCAAATAGCTACCCTTTAAAAACGATGATAGTTTTTTGGACTTTATACCAAATAACTACCCATCAAATTATATTTAAATCAATCATAATATCATTTAAATAATACTAATATTTTAAATTCTGTATCACGATGAATTCCATCTTAGTGGTGTACGATACGCTATTATTTTAGTGTTCGCCTGACCTGTAATAAACATCATCTTTTATTGAAATAATCTTTTATGAAAGAAATATGAAGTTGTACGACATAGTCGTAGCACAGAATTAGAGTTTAAAACCACCTACACTATGTGCTTGAAATTGACCGGATTAACGGCCGCCAATTAGAGCCTTATCTCATTCCTGGGCTTAGGAGCGGCGGATGGAACCAACCCCTCGTGCCGGGACAAGATCTTCTTCCAGGCTCAGAAGTAGAGGACAGAGCCTCCCCTTGCACTGGGAAGAATTTCCCTTATGGACTGGAAGTGGCAAACATGGTCTCCCCTTGAACTATGACGTTTTCCTCCTCCTGGCACGAAAGTGGCGAACATGGCCTCATCATACCCCATGTTGTTTTCTCCTTTTAGAGTAGCTAACTAGAAAAATGGACTTCTCTACGATGTAGATCGCCCTTGAATTAGCCAAGATTAGTTTTTGAATGAAAGAAAACGGCCGAGATTCGGCTTAGAAACATACATTTAACGCTTAGAAATGGGCGTAAAATAGAGGAAACAAGAGGAGAAAGGGGGTAGGGTGAGTTGGAAACCTCCCCTCCCCTCTCCTTTTATAGGGGAGCACCCCTTTTGGATGTGTGCCATGTGGCGTTCATCCAACTATCAACCTGTGGCATGGTCGTGGGTTGACCCACAGGCTAGCTACATGGCTAGCCTACTAATTCAAGCTAGCCACATGCTCCTAAAATCATGGTTTGTTGCGGCAAGCCAGTAGGCCATAGCCTGCCGTAGTGCGGCAGGTTCACTTGCCGTGACAGGTGCTAGTGTCAACACCTGCTAATGCTAGCTAATGCATCAACCTGGTGACAAAAAATAATAATTTATTATTATTATTATTTCAAAACTAAGATTCGAAACGCGATATCTCCATACCCTGGACTTGGTTTCGTGTGTTCTTAGTACCATTGGAATCGTATCGATGAGACCTACAAAACAGGACCATGTAAGGGTACCATATCTTGTGAAAATAAAATGGGCCTCGCCCACAATACATTTCTTTTGGCTATAGTCTACTATCTAGTGTCTGTTTTATGCATTTTTGGGCTTGATACGTTCATCTCTTAGTGTAAGATCCCTAAACTTGAACTAATTTAATTTATTCTATTTAATTACTTTTGGGTGGTTTAATGCTAATTCTGATCAATTTTATACTATTTTCGAAATTTAAGTGGTTAACAAAGGTCTTAACCAAAATTTTCTTAACATTTATAGTTTTTAAGTTAATTTAAGTTATTTAGATTTTTTTTAAAATTTTCAGAATTTTTACTATTTTCCTAAAAAGTTAGGGGGCAAGACTCACCTTGGGCCTCCATAGGCGAAATTTAGATTTTTAGCCTTAAATGTCCCTAACATCAACCTAACACCTTGAGTAATTATTTCAAAATTTTTAGACATCAAATTGGGTTTCAAATAAGCAAGTTTTGGTATTTTTAGTATAAAATTCTATTTGTACCCCACTAATTAACTAGGTCTACCATACCCTTTTCTATAAAAAGAAAGACCCAGCTACATTCCCAATTGGGAAAGGGCTGAGACCTGGAGATTAAGAGCCTAATCCTCATTTTCCTAAAGAAAAAAGAAGATTAAGGTATGATTTTGCTTAATATTCTATTAATTTATTAGGGTTTTTCTTAAATCTTTCAAATCTCCTTCTTTACTTTGGATTAAACTCAATTTTAACTAAAAAACTACTGATTTTGGTTTTTATTTTCAAAACCTAATGTTTGAAATTTCTTTTTTGGGTCTCTTGAACCCTAGATCTACTTGTTATCGAAAGTTTTAGGTGTTTTAAAATCGGATTTGTGAAGTATTAATAAAAATTATGTTTTTGGGTATGTTTTGATGGTGTTTAAGGAGTCATTTGGAATCAAGAACTTGTTGAAAGGTAAGTGTTTTAGGCTCAAACATTGCTGTGATTCGGATTTATGTTTTGATGTTGTTTGAAATGGGTTATATGATTATGAGCTTTTAAATGGTGATTTGAGAAAGGTTTGATTTTTAATAAAATTTCTTGGAGCTTATGTTTAGTAATGACTAGATTTGATGTTCTGGAAGCATGGATGAAATTATAATGAAGTTTGGGGATGTTATTTGATGATTTATGAAGTGTATGTGAAATTTCGATTTTGAATTCGAAGTGGGGAAGATGAACCAAGATCTGCCGTTGTGTCAATTGAACAGCCTTGTAGGCCGATCGAATGGCGAGCCGTTCGAATGGCCTAGTAGGCCAATCGAACGACTGTACTGCAGTTTGGCTATTTTTTATTCTTTTCCTTCCTTTCATATTTTTACTCTTAAATACCATTTCTAATGTTCATGTTGAGTAATTTGAGCTAGAATGAGCCATTGGAAGAGCATGTTATTGATGTTGGAAGTTATGAAGAATATTTATGTATTATGTGAAATTCCATGTTGCTAGCTACACATATTAGGATTGTTTATCTTAAATCTCTTATGGGATAATTCCTTATGTTTTAAGCATGATTCCAGCCGGATTATAGCATGCTAATGAATTGATATGTCTTAATATAAGGTGGTTAAATTATGGGTGAATGATAGTGTTAAGTATAGATTTAAGTGTGGTGTAGATATGCTTGCATATGTTTAATTACCATGTGGTTACACTTGACTTGATTGAGGGTTTTCATTGGTTTTCACCAATGATTTCCGTTGGAATCTATGATTGGATTTTTAATGTGCATGTGTGGTATGATGAGGAGTAAAATTACAAGGCATGTTCATATGCTTAGTGTTGCATATTTATACCATGTACACACATATATGGGGGATGATTTTGATGATGTTTAGTATTATGATTATAAATAATGCATGAGGGGCTGAGTTGAGCATTTATCATGAATTAGGATTTATGTATGTCTTGCCTACGTATGTACCATGTTGCATGCATCATGAAAATAGATTTCCGATTAAGACTTCATCGAGGTTAACCGTGATTGATCGATTGGATGCAATGATGTGAGATTGTGTGGCAGATTAATCGATTGTTGGCTCATCGGAAATTAGTTTCTCCAAAAAGACATGATTTCGATTTGAGTTCCTATGTGGAACATGGATACTCCCCGGGTTGAGTTAATATTGAGTTGAGATGAATGGGGGACATATTGTGTACTCGTAATTCGGTTGAGACTTCTTGAGATAGTCATCTGGACCTTGAGAATCCAGAGTTGTACGCCTTGTTGCACTGGCTACCACATGTTCTAGGTTCCCTGTGTGAGAATTCGGACTCTTCCTGCCGCAGAAGTTGTTCCTGGGTGAACACACCTACTCTAGGTTCTCTGTGTGAGAATTTGGACGTTCTTGGCCAGAATTGTCCTGGGCGGGCGCTGGGGCGTGACACTTAGAGCCCTACAAACAACCTTCACCTGCCAAGCAGGGAGTAGATCCACTACATTGAGCCATGCAGATCCACTCCATCGAGCCCAACATATTTCAAGTTACTGCAGGTTCATAAAAACTGCCCCAAAAAAACATGTCGCGCCATAATAAACTGAAATAAAAAAATATTTGCGTTTCTTTTTGGGTCCATCGACTTTCTTGTTACGCGCATTGTGCATGGTGCTAATCATTCAATTTTTTTGTGTTGGCCTGCTGCTTTATCCCCTGTGGATCTTATCAAGAAGCTGCAAAGTTGGGATACCACTAGGGCTTTTAACGGTACCCGTTCTACTATTCAACCATATGTACCGTACCATTAAAAAGTTAAATGGTATGGTTAAATTTATTCGATGAGTAAATAAGAGGATAATTTTATCTGAATGTTATCTAAATAGCAAGTAACAGAAAAAGTTCTTCTATACCCGTTTATCCGTTACCCGTTTGTCATATTTAAAAATTATAAATATATTATAGCTATTAGTCTTAAGTGGTTTAGTTTCAAAAGAGATTGGCTTATGGTTATTAACAATAATTTTCATGTCATCATTCACCACTATGATTTAATCAACGAAAGATATTGTTCAAATCTCAACCATTTATTGAATTAATTTAACCAATTACAACTGTTCTTTATAGTTGTTACAAGCTGCTACTTGGAAGATGATTGTTCTTTCTAGCATTTCAAATCTAACTGTATTTTTTTGATAAAAAAATATCTATATGTAATTTACATTTTTTCTTCTTTGAAACTCATTTCGCTTCAATGTTTCCCATTTATTTGCTTTGTCTAATTTCTCTAGTCTCATTAGGTTAGATCTTATTTCTAATTATATGTGTTAGAATCTTAATTGGCCACATAGATACTTTTTACAAAATATTTTGTAGCTCTCAAGTTAGTTTAGATTCCATTTTGATAACTCAAACATACGAGTGTTTTGTTTGTTTTTATAATTGAACTTATATAGTGTTTATTTGTGCAAGAAAATGATTGGTGGATTTGGAAAAGGATTATCGAGTTAGCTCTATTCTGCTTGAGGCAAGACTCAAGTTAGCTCAAATCAAAGCTCGAACCTGGGCTAATAGAACAAAACTCTTGCTTGACCCATCTCGACCTGACTTGGTTTGAGTGCAATTAACTGGCTTAACTTTGAACGAGTGGTATAGGTGGTTTATTTTGAGATTTGATATATATTGGTTAAAATAATGATTATGTTATAAATCATGTTTGTATATGTTAGATTGCAAAATTTAGAATGATGATTTACTTATTGAAATAAGTTGGAATGAACAAGTTTTGACTAACCAAATAGGTTTAAGTGAATTTTTTTCTAAAATATGGGGGACTTTTGATGATGTCTTTATCTGGTCAACTTAGGTTAACCCAACCCAATCATTAATCCGAGTTTGGGTTAGGTTTTCAAACATTGCTTCAAAGAGATACTAATAGAAAATATACATCACTCCATATGGTCTCATTTTCTCTTGCAAGACACATTTGAAAATAGTTGGCTTTGAGAATTTAATCGTCATTCTTCTCATACTTAGGATTCTTATGAAATATGCAGTGGAGGGATGTTTTAGAGTTGGATTCATGATAGGAAAGAATTATAAGAAAACAAGAAGTTTTATTAGGAATATGCCTAATATGTGTCCATTATGTTTCATGCTTGATCTTCACAATTTATTTGCAATAATTATAAATAATAGTAGTAATAATGTTAATTTTTTACCTTAGTAATATCTAATTTAGTGAATAAAAAATATTTATTTTAACCTTTTTTTAGCACATTTTAAAAATTACAATAGATAATAATTATTTGGCCAATTATTAGTGGAAGAAGTACATATACCATTTACTTATCGAAATGATTATGGATAAAGATTTAGGAAATAATTATAATAATGACATATATTATAACCGTATCATTCTATTGACATACCTAAATACCACAAGAGCGCTAATAAGTGCAAGGAGAACCTCTAGCGGCACGTCGGCTGGCTAGCCATGGATCAATTGTCCTCTAATTTTTCTTTAAAATATTATAGAGGTATATAAGGAGGGGATATGCAGTATATACTAGTAATAATTTAAATTTTATTGGGCTACTATTAATAAAAGTGGGGGGCCTCGATATCTATTTAGGGAAAGTAGACACGATCTAATATTTTCCTGACTAATTTTTTATAACCATTTCCATAATCAACCTACATGAAGCTCAGAACTTGAACACTGAAGAATCAACGCCCCCTTATCTACCACGTTTAGAGTCCCATGCTGTCACGGATTTCGTCACGGTGGACGCGTTCAGATAAAAGCGGCCAACCAAACACCGAGACTTTCTATATAAACCTCATTAGTTAGTGTTTGTTGAAGCAGGAAGTTCAGTAGCAATCCTCTTTCTCCCTCTCTCTTATTGCTTCATTTTACTTATAATCTCAAAGAGAGAGAAAAGAAATGGGAAGCCCCTATGACAACGCTGGTAGCCTCTCTCAGCCACGGCTGGACTGCCCGAGCCATGAACCCCTCAACTGGGCCGCCTCGGCTGAGGCCCTCAAGGGCAGCCACCTCGACCAAGTGAAGAAGATGGTCGCTGACTTCAGGTCCGCCAAGGTGGACGTGGCCGGCTCTGGTCTAACCGTGGGTGGAGTCACGGCCGTCTCCAGGTCGGCCGGGGCTGTCTCGGTGGAGCTCTGCCCCAACAACCGCCCCCGGGTCGACGCCTGCAATAACTGGGTTTTGGACAGCACGTTCTGGGGCGTCGACAGCAACGGGGTGACCACCGGCTTCGGAGCCAACTCCCACCGGCGGACCAACCAGGCAGCCGCCTTGCAGAAGGAGCTCATCCGTTTCCTCAATGCTGGTATCTTTGACCACGGTGAGAACCTCCCCGTGCCCACCACCCGCGCTGTCATGCTCGTTCAGGCCAACACCCTCGTGCAGGGCTACTCCGGCATCCGGTGGGAGATCCTCGAGGCCATAGCCGGGCTGCTCAACAGAAATGTCACCCCGGTGCTCCCCCTCCGCAGCACCATCACCGCCTCCGGTGACCTCGTCCCACTGTCCTACATAGCTGGGCTGCTCACTGGCCGACCCAATGCCAGGGCGGTGACGGCGGATGGTCAAGTTCTCGATGCTGAGGCCAGCTTGAAGAAGGCGGGAGTAGCTTCCGGGCCATTTGAGTTGCAAGCCAAGGAAGGGATTGCTTTGGTGAATGGCACCGCCGTGGGTTCGGCCATTGCCTCCATCGTCCTCTTCGATGCCAACCTCCTCGCCGTGGTCGCCGAGGTCCTCTCAGCTGTCTTCTGCGAGGTGATGAACGGGAAGCCGGAGTTTGCCGACCACCTGACCCACAAGCTGAAGCACCACCCGGGCCAGATAGAGGCAGCCGCCATCATGGAGCATCTGTTAGAAGGAAGCTCCTACGTGAAAGCCGCCAAGAAGCTTCAGAAGCCGAAGCCGGATAGGTATGCTCTGAGGACCTCTCCCCAGTGGCTGGGGCCCCAGATAGAAGTGATCAGATCCGCAACTCTGATGATCGAGAGGGAGATCAACTCAGTGAACGACAACCCCCTGATCGACGTTTCCCGGAACAAGGCCCTCCATGGGGGAAACTTCCAGGGGACTCCCATCGGGGTCTCCATGGACAACACCAGGCTGGCCCTGGCGGCCATCGGGAAGCTCATGTTTGCCCAGTTCTCCGAGCTGGTGAACGATTTCTACAACAATGGCCTCCCTTCCAATCTGACTGGAGGGCCGAACCCGAGCTTGGACTATGGTTTCAAGGGAGCTGAGATCGCCATGGCCGCTTACGCCTCTGAGCTCCAGTTCCTCGGCAATCCGGTCACGAACCACGTGCAGAGCGCAGAGCAGCATAACCAGGACGTGAACTCGCTGGGGACAAGCTCGGCGAGGAAGACCGAGGAAGCAGTGGAAATACTGAATCTCATGTCGGCCACCTACATTGTGGCCTTGTGCCAGGCCGTGGACCTCAGGCATGCGGAGGAGAATTTCAAGGACACCGTCAAGCATGTGGTGAGCCAGGCTGCCAGGAGGGTCCTCTCCGTCGAAAGCAAAGGGGAGCTGCTGGAGTCGAGGTTCTGCGAGGACCTGCTCAGGGTGGTGGAAGCAGAGCACGTCTTCAGCTACATCGACGACCCTTGCAGCCCGAACTACCCACTGATGCAGAAGCTGAGGCAAGTGCTGGTGGAGAGGGCCATGCAAAATCCGGACAAGGAAAGGGACGAGAAGACGTCCATTATCAGCAGGATCGGGGAGTTCGAGCAGGAACTGAAGACCCATCTGCCCGAAGAGGTGGAGCTGACGAGGAGCAGGATTGAGGAAGGGAAGGCCTCCATTCCCAACAGGATTAAGGATTGTAGGTCGTATCCTCTGTACAAGTTCGTGAGGGAGGAGCTGAAGACGAGTCTGTTGTCTGGGGCGAAGACACTGTCGCCAGGGGAGGAGTTTGACAAGGTTTTTGCAGCTATCAAAGATGGAAAACTGATCGATCCTGTGTTCGAGTGCTTGGAAGGGTGGAATGGGACGCCCCTTCCCATTTTCTGATGATCTACAGTGGCTTTTTAGACCCACTAATGAGTCACTTACCCTGTTTATTTCTTGGTTACCCCAAGTAAAGTTTTCAAATTCTCTCATTTTTACCCCGCATTTTATTAAAACAAATTAGATATTCGTACACCCTATTATATCCCTTGCTTACGTCTCACTTTGCCCCAAAGACCCAATTAGTCTTTCCTCTGTACTCACTAATGCAACTCACAAGTGGGTAGGACGTGAGCAGTGTGCACGCCAAGCCAAAAGGAAAGACTATATGCTATTGATTCTCATGGCACTACGTCTTCCTGTAAAGCCTATACGCAAAAGCAAACAGTTTGTAGCCATGGGACGTAGTAATTATATGAGAAAGGAATTTTCATCTTCCAATGCTTCCCAACATCAACAGCGATGGAATGACCTCATGGCGTGTTATTGCACTAACCAGGAGACAAACTTCAATGACCAAACTATAAGTATATATAGTTCTGACTCTGAACAAAATAATGTTGAGAGAAATTGCTTTCCCCCCCCTCAAAGTTGAAGGCCAGTGCCGCCAATTGAATAATTTAGTATCTTAGTTTCATATAACCACACTAAATATCATAGTTCGGGACACTTTTAAAGCACTACTATGACGGAAATTCTAATGAAAACATTCCGTAACGAGTATGCATAAAATCGTGACCACGGCACATCTAAACCACAAGCTACAATTTTTAATGGGAGAGAAAGGGAAGAAGATGGAGAGGGAGAGGGTGTCAAAAGAGGAAAGGGTTGTTTTTTGGTTGAGTTTTAGATGGGGTAAAAGAGAGTCAATTGCTAGGTAAAACAAGCTGTAAGAGAGTAAATGAAATAATATAGTGAATTTCTATACAAGCGGGGTAAGCGAGCTATTAGTGGGGACTAAATAGCTGTTGTGGTTTGGGGTCCACCCCGTGAGTGGGCCCCACTCACGAATTAATATGCCCAAAGGAAATCTGTTGCAAGATTTCAGGAACGGGTTGATAAGGTTGAGTGCCGTGTTGATCCGTGACACTGGAAAAATCAAAACCGAGGTTAATACGTGTCTTCAACGAAACCGAGGCCAGAGTCCGTTTCTATTTTGTGCGTAAAACAGAGTGGGGAAAACTTTTGCTTCTTGTCTACATGAACATAAAATCATAGGGCGACGGTAAAAGAGGATTTGTGCCTACGAGCGACATTGGATCGGGAAATTTTCATTATCTTTATCTCAATTATTCATATCAGTTTTTTAGAGTTCAAGGGTGCATCTTTTTGTACAAGGGGAGAAAAAGAGAAGGTTCAGGTTTTTTATACTTTGTATATTTTTTTATTTATTTTTATAATAAAAAATTAATTTGTAAGGAGTAGTTGTATTAAACCTTATCATAGTGGATTGCTTAATTGGGCTAATTTGCCCCGTACTTTTTAACCCTTAATTTGAAGGGTTTTTCCACGTTAAAATTTTGTGTCTCTTTATCTATTCTGCTTGGTTGTTTGGATATATATTTGTAGCATTTATTTTGTTAAAATATGAGTTGGACATTGGGATTTTCTATATAACATCCCAACAATAGCCACATTCACACTTTTATTAGCTTTTATTTTATAACAAGGTTGTTTGCACCCGGTTAAACTTTGAAAATTGTTTTCATGACCACTGAGCATGATTAGAGTAACAGTGGACATCTAGAAGGGGAGAAATATAGGAACCTTTGGATCATGTTCTCAAGTTTCTCTTTCACCACTTTTTGATAATGTAGCAGCTTCTTATTGTTTGTCACCAAGACTTAGTCATGAAATCTAGTCACACTAGATGGATTTTTAAACTCCTTTGTCCCCATTTCCTCTTTACTCCCAACAATATCCATTAAAATTTCTCTCTTATCCCTACATCTAAAAAATATCTTTGCTCCCACCTGCCCCCCGAAATAAATCCTCATAGCCCCCCATTGCTTATACACCCTTAAAAATATTAAAAAATACTCATGCATATCCCTCTTGACATCATTAGAAAAATTTCTTATCTAACTCCAGTGGCAAGGGCGATGGTAGAGGCCCTCCAGCTCTTTTTTTTGCTGTTAAATCTAACTTGCAGAAGATTCATGTTCCACTGCTGCTCGCAATTTATTTTACAGGGAAAGAGGGGTCATGCATTGTTGCCATGGTCATCACCATCATCCCTGCCACCAGTGGAGTAGGAGAAAGATGTTTTTTGGGGGTTCATAGTAGTGGAGTAAAAAAAACACTAGCATTTTTTCTTCCGTTTGGGGAGTGGAAGAGTTTATTGGGGTTCAAATAGCTAAATTCTTTATTTTATTTTTTTGGTTTTCAAATCAGTTTTAAATTGGTTTAATTAACTTGATTCTTCATTCTGCAATGTAAACTACACAAATTAATGTGTATAAATAAACTTTCATGTAAGTGTAACATAATGAGAAAGATGAAAGCTATGAACAATCTTTTGCTACCTCTGTTCATTGAGTAATTCTATAAGATTTAAAACCAGATTGAAGATTTCACTGGCAACATTAAGTGATTGGGAAAATACTCTGGGAGTTCGCTAACCTAAGAAATACAAATAGGAGTTGTCTAATAAAAATAATAATGAACTTATCTCTATACACCCCAATAATTCCCTTAATACCATATTTACTCATAAATTTATGAGAGGGTTTATGGGGTTATTCGAGCATTGAAGGGGTTATTAGAGTGCATATAGACACATTAAAAAATAATATGCCTAACCAAGTTTTGCAGTTGAATCTACTTGCCCTGCGTCCCCATAACAATCATAATCATCAAAAGGGAAGCATTTTTTGTCCTCCCATAGGATATCTGCCAAGATATCCTCTGTGAAAGGGGAGCCATCGATCTCATGATTGATAGTACATATGCTAGCGCATATGCGTTACTGTGTACAAGCCCATTACACATGCTAATATTCGCTAGCGTGTGCACCATCAATCTTCACGATCGATGACTCCCCATGATGGAGGATATCTTGGAGGATACTGACATATATTCTCCAGGAGGACGATAAAGTTTTCACACCAAAAGACTCAACGCGATCTTGAGATTTGATCTTCATCATTGTTATCAGTATTTTTTTAAAAGTTTCATCATCATCAATATTTCTTTACTTTCTCTCTCTCTACCCCATCATTAATTAGTAAGTTTGCGTGGTCAGGTCTCTTGCATAGGTTACCACGATAAGTTTATTTACTAAGGAAGTTGTCTAAGCATGACTAGTACTTATGACTAGGCTTGGTGACCAACAATGAGATGTTGCTATATCATCAACGTAACTTTGAGAAAGAAACTTGGGAACTGGATCCAATAGCTTTGAGAAAGAAACTTGGTCATGGTAAATAGTCATGAAAACACAAGTCTTTACTAGGTGTAATAAATCAAAGAATAGTGCTACTGCCCCTTTAATAAACTCTCAATACTTTCTAATATATTCTTTTTTATTTTATTACTCTCTTCCCCATTAGATCTTCTTTATTATCTTTCTATTACCCCATATATATACTGACATACCCCCTTCTTCTTCTCTTTTTCAAATCACAAAAGTAAATAAGGTTCTCAAATAATAAATATATACTAGTAAGAATCCACATGCAATGCACATGTAAAGATAAATTGATTAATATAAAAATACTTTTTCCTTTTGTTAACATAAGTAAAAAAACACTTGATCACACAACCATGTTACTAAATACTTGATCTAATGAGGCATCTCTTGAATGTCCCTCTTCAATTTGCACCTCTTTTGAACTTTGTGTATATGCAATTTCACAAGTAAAATTTAGACACTACACCACTATGAAATTATCTACAATGTTAATTGGAAGCCTAGTTTACAACACCAATAATATCATTGAAATCTCTTATTATTCAAGTCGAAATCAAATTACATGGATATTTGAAAAGAAATTTAAAGGTACGTAAAAATATTAAAAACAAGTGAAGAATACGCAAAATCACTAGACAAACTATCCCAAGAGTATGAACTATTTCATGCTGACCAAACTAGTAGAACTCATGATGACCAAACTGGTAGAAAATATAACTTGCCACGATGATTCCAGAGATTGATGTTTTTTCTTTTTGGCAAGAATTCTAAGATTGATGTCAACATGAGACTTGAGAAATTGATTTGCTTAGTTAGCAAACAAGAACAATACTCATTCTAAGTATGAGTATATGTTCACATTCATGAAAAATCATCGCATGGTGACCCTGAACTACAAAAAATGTTCCTCAAAATGTGTTGTAGCCTTCCCTAAGAGGTGTTGTAGCTGCCTCAAAATAGTAAAAACTAGTGAAGAATACACAAAATTATGAGACAAACTATCACAAGAGCCTGAACTTTTTCCTGCTGACCAAACTAGTAGAACTAATATAACCTACCCACAAAAATTCCTGAGATTGATGTTTTTTCTTTTTGGCAAGAATACTAAGATTGATGTCAACAAGAAACTTGACAAATAGATTTTCTTAGTCAGCAAACAAGAACACTACTCATTCTAGATATGAGTATATGTTTTCACATTCATGAAAAATCATCACATGGTGACCATGAACTGCATAAAATGTTCCCAAGATGTGTGTTGTAGCCTTCCCCAAGAGGTGTTGTAGCGGCCTCCTTTTTGCCAATTGTTTCTGCCTCCTTCAACTTTTGCTTCAATTTTGGGTTAGAGAGATATCCTCAGTCCTATACAAGCCTCTCCTTTAATATAAATCACCATCACAAAAATCCAATTCTCCATGAGTTATTTTTGTAGGTTAGAAGCGGCATAGTGGAACATCTCCTTGGGGGGGAGGATCTTGGGGTTGAGCACCCATAGATATAAGAAGAATGCATGGGTGGTAGCCTTGGGGAAGTCCTTGGTGAGATGTAAGCCCATGTAGCCCATGTCATCTAATGCAGCGCACAAATTGAAAGACAAATTGACGAAGAACTTTTGTATTTCAGTAATTTCAAAGAACAATTACAGAAAAAGAAACAAGATGATGTTCATCTTCTCAATGAACTATCTGCTTTAGCTCAAAACAGAGCTCAGGAATATTTCCCAATGAACAACAAGTCCAATTCAAACTAACATTAAAAAGTCCCCTTCTAATACATTCGTAATGCTATTTATACTTCAACAATACTTAGGTTCTCGAATGTTCCAGTGACGGTAATCATTCTTGCAGAAACGATGTTAATCTCCTCTGTAATCCGCTATAGTTTATAAACCCGAAGGAAGAAGAAGGCTAACGACTTAGTTGGAATATTTGATTAAATTGTAAAGTCTAATATGCCCTTTCACATTTCTTGAAATTACCCGATATACGAATGTACTGATTTCCATGTCGTTAGTGATTACCGTTTTTACCCCTCAGACTATTTAAACCTGTTACGAATGTTTGAAGGAATGTCTGACTGAAACAATCTACTTCTGCATCAAATCCCTCCATCCCAAATAATGCTCGACCTCGAGCGAGGAATTAAGAATCAACAAAACACTGTATTGTCGAAACTATTCAGCTTGTCTTCATGTAAAGAATCAATTCACAGTCACTCAACAAATACTACAACCAACTTGTCAATTCAGAAATTCTGAAACTGTTATAAACTGATTGTTGCTGAGAAACTAAATTTGTATAGCTGCACTCAACTGAAGACAATCTTCCAACCGTATATTAAGAACAGTTGGGCAAAAGTATTTCAATTGTTCCCGTTACTGTAGAACAAACAAATCTCTCATTCAATATTACTTTTGTAACAAAGGCCAAAGAATTATTGCCATTGTTTTTAGACAGAAATGCAACTGACTGTCTTTCTGTAAACTGATCACCAAAAATCAGGGATATAGAACACATTTTTTTTTTCAAATGATCTTCTGAAGTTTTAATTTCCAAACATGCAGAACTAACTTTTCCAAAGTAATTTGCTTCTTCAAAGAACAGAAATTGTTGTATCTTCATCAAAGGACAGTAACTACTGTATATTTTTTTTTAACAATCTGTTATCAAAATTGTATAACAACTACCAGAAAACTGAATATCCTGAATCTTTAGTCTTTTACAGTCCGCAGAAAACTGAATATCAACTACCAGCTCCTGCATAATATTTCCTTCCCAAATAAAACTCGACCACGAGCGATAATTCAAGGAAGCACAGTAAGTCTAGGATTGGAAGTAAATGACTAAACTGATATGGTGGTGGTTCTTCAAACCACATTACGATGAAATAACAAGTGTAATTCTTTGTAGAGCCAAGCAGGTGTTTTAGCTGGAAATACTTCTGAGACAACAATCCAGAGAAAAAGTCTCATTTGCCAGGCATTAGTAACAAATAGTTCAACAATCTCAAATTTCTTTCCCAACTTGTGCGTGGTACTGTCATACTGAAATTCAATTTCTGCTTGTATAAGGACTGCAGTAATTTCAGTTTGCAAATGAACATACCTATTGATCCAAATCATCAAACTTGCATGTACCAAGGTAAATTGTTGCCATTTACAAATTAGAACAAAAATGTTATTGCCTTGAGTTAGCATCTGGAAATTCCACTTGCTCATGGGCATTTTCAATTCCTTCAAAGTAATTAAAATGACTACCTTCAATATAAAATGTTGTCCAAAAATTTTCAAAAGAACTTTCATGCAGAAAATGGCTGCCTTCAATATAAAATGTTGTCCAGAAATTTTCAAAAGAACTTTCATGCTTCCCTCGGCCTTTTTGGAATCTGTTAACATATTGTGAACTGAATAGCTACCAAAATTAATCCTGGTTTGTGTCACTGGTCCAACTGATGTAGTAATAATACTCTTCACAGGCATAATGCAATTCTTCTGTTCTTTCAAAACTTTCACATCAAACATTCCAAGTTTATTTTGTAAAGCAGAAAATTTTTGTGTAAACTTCTTCGTTTCCTAAGTTATGTCAATTTCTTGGAATTCCTTCAACTTATTTGTGTATGACTTTGATTTCTCAATGATTGATTCATTCTGATCTATGACCCAACTAATTTCTATTGTAGCAATATCAAACTCATCAGTCTGTAAATGACTTTCCAACATATGCATAATAATAACATAACAGAATTTCTTGTTAGAAACATGTCGGATGAACCATTTTATGAACAGGAAGTGAGACAAGTCATTTGTGTTGATGGACACCATAGCACAAATAGGTTGAGACTTCTCCCATTCAATGTACTTGAAAACTGTACCAAACTCAGTATGCAGAAAAACATATTTGTTAAATCCAATATTCAGACTTTCCTGTACCAGCCTAAATTGTCTCCATTTACAAAACTTAACAAAAATTCTGCTTTCATGATTGAACATATGAAGAGTCCACCTACTCTCTTGAATTTTCACTTCATTCAAAGAAAATGAAATAAATGTTTCCCATTTGAAATCCACTCTTAGAATTATAGCTGCTGAGAACTTTTTCCTTGAATCAAATGTAGCATGATGAACTATTTGATGAAGCTGGAATATTACTTTTTTTTTCCATTTCTGAACTAAATCATTTCCTTTAGCATACTGTCGAACACCTTGAATGCAATGATTAACATTCAGGATTTGCTGTACTAAATAATTTTCTAAGATATATTTTTCCTGCAAAAGATCTTTCAGATAGAACCAACTAAAACTAAACTGTTTAATGCCTTTCATTTGTATCACTTGTATAGACTTGTACCAGGCTGAAATCCTTTCTTTCCTCCAACAAACATCTAATTTTTTCTTGCTTATTTTCTTCAAACAAATGGCAGTTATAATTCTTTCTGTGAACACTTCCATCAGGGTGGTTTTGGTGATATGTATAACATAATTTTCCAAGGTATAATCCAAAATTCAACAATTTGAAAGTTTAAGACTGAGATAAAAATACCTTGATGAATCATAGACATATCATTATAAAATTTTACTTGCCTAGCATCCTGTCCATGCTTATACAGCAAAAGTAAATCATCTAGATCAACCTTTATAGTTTTGCCACTGCCAACATTAACAGCATTTGGTAAGATTTTCTTCCACTGATTTCTCCCTTTTGAATGGCTTTTCAGCTGAATTTTCACTTCCCAATTTGTAATTGTCAGCTAAATTATAGTCATTGACAGTCTTCAAAATGCTAACTGCTGAGACATCTCCTACTGACTGACTTATCAACAGATCTGAGGCTGAAGACACTTCTTGGTCCATTCCATGTTCCTGAGTTTCAATTTTTTCCTATGACATGTCCTCCTTGATATCAATTTCTGAATTTGAATCCACAAGATGTAGAGAATTATGTAAACCTTCTAATTCTAACACAGCTTCTGAGTTATTGAACTTTAACGAATAATTCATTATCTCAACTTGAGCATACTTTCCTGTAACCCTCTGTACTTTTATAGCTTCAGTCTCTTGCAATACATCATGAGTAGTTAATCCATGAAATTCTTCATCATACTCAGAAACAATATTAAAATTCTGTTGATAACTTTGATAATGACTAGAATTTGACTGTTCATAAGCAACTGGCAAAAATTTACTTTTCAGTAATTTCTTCATACGTGACCAAGACTGAATTGGATGCTTACCATTGCTAACTCTGTCTTGTTGAATTCGAGTCCACCACTTTGATGCCTTTCTTTTCAATTTACCAGCTACTATTCGACACTTCATGTCATCAAGAATATCCATACAATAGAAATAATTTTCTATCTCTACTATCCAATCCACAAACTGTTCTATATTCATTTGTCCAGTAAAACAATTTAATTCAGTTTTTGGTTTGAATCTAGGAAAATAGTTGTTTGCACCTAGATTCACTGATGGGATAGCATTTGGTTGAGCTTCTTCATTACTGGAAGATGAATCATTATTATGTCGAGATTCAGAAGCCCTAGAATTTCGGAATAGAAAGGTCTCCACATTTCTCGGATCTGTATGCAATTTCCTCGGAGCAGGATTTCCTGATTTCACTGAGTTATTTAAAACTGTTTTGAGGTTTCGATTCATCACCTTTAACTGGTTTGTCATCCATTGCATCGACTGCTGCATTTGTTGCTTGAGAATCACCATATCCGCCATTAATGATGAACTTGCCAAAGCTTCTCCACAATCGTTACTCGCCATCGCAAGCAACTGAACTGAGCTTTGATACCAAATTGATGCAGCGCACAGATTGAAAGACAAATTGACGAAGAACTTTTGTATTTCAGTAATTTCAAAGAACAATTACAGAAAAAGAAACAAGATGATGTTCATCTTCTCGATGAACTATCTGCTTTAGCTCAAAACAGAGCTCAGGAATATTTCCCAATGAACAACAAGTCCAATTCAAACTAACATTAAAAAGTCCCCTTCTAATACATTCGTAATGCTATTTATACTTCAACAATACTTAGGTTCTCGAATGTTCCAGTGATGGTAATCATTTTTGCAGAAACGATGTTAATCTCCTCTGTAATCAGCTACAGTTTATAAACCCGAAGGAAGAAGAAGACTAACGACTTAGCTGGAATATTTGATTAAATTGTAAAGTCTAATATGCCCTTTCACATTTCTTGAAATTACCCGATATACTAGCGTACTGATTTCCATGTCGTTAGTGATTACCATTTTTACCCCTCAGACTATTTAAACCTGTTACGAATGTTTGAAGAAATGTCTGACCTGTTACGAATGTTTGAAGAAATGTCTGACTAAAACAATATACTCCTGCATCATCATCCTCTTGCTGATGGACGTAGTTGTAGGCCTCATCCCAGGCTCCCATATGTGTCTGGACTAGGCTCTTGATGTAACACCCCATGTTCCGATTATGCCTAACCCGAAGGGTTAAGGGTAATTATATACTTTTTAGTTAATTTTTAGAAACCCCTTAAAACTTAACTAAAAATTATATAATTACCCTTAATCCTCGGGTTAGGCATAATTAGAACACGAGGTGTTACAGCCCAGATGGTGGGGAATCAAATAGATGCGTCCCTTCCCCACAATTGGTTCAAGGAATAGCGCGAGCTTTGTTTCCTACACCCAGATTCCAAAACTTCAATGCAAAGCCTCTTGATTCCATAATTCCAAAACATATAGTATTAATAGTTACACAATCTACATATCTAGTCCATAGTTCTTTGAAGCAAAAGATCTTGTTCTAACTAGTCATTTACTGCATATGTTTAACAATTCATATATAATTCAAATAAAGTTCTAATTAAATTCTGATCCAATATTGAGATACAATTTCATTTAGTATTCACATATCTAACGAATCCAAGCCAGGAAACAAGTCAAGTCTAAATATGTCAAGTAGGAGGAGGAGATGACGAACAAAACCATATTAAGCACATATTCCAGCACATTCACAGAATTTAACAACCAAGAACATAAGCATTGAAAGACCCATAAGACAACTTGAGTCATTTAGAGAATTTACATGTAACGGGAAGACTCACATATTAGATAATTAGAAAACTACTAAATCAAAGACCAAGGATAGTAACTATACAAGTGTAAAAATCATCCCACCTCTTTGAAGTAATGGGGGCAGAGAACTAGAATTCTTAGGGGTAAAGAAATGCCCATGACTGATGAGCAACCTGTAGCATACGAGCTTTCTTTTGTGGATACAACCTGATCTCTTGATGGCTAAGCAATCTCTCATGAGCGTATCCCCTTCCCGTCACCTGAAGCCAAAACAAACTCCTCAATTCTCTCCCTTCAACTAACTTTCATGGGTCTTAGAGAGTCTATCTTTATCATAACTCTATCACAATACATGTAGGGGACTACTAACCAAAATACACTCAACTCATTCCCAAATGTAGGGGTGAACTGACAAAATTAGAGTAAGGGTGTGCAAGAACATATAAGTCATATACCAAAGTTATTAGCTAATTTTTTTGTCAAATTTATATCTAAAAACCTTGTGTATGTATCGAGTCTTAGAATCTGATTAGATATTGCGATGGCCGAGTCAAATTTGGAATTAATAGACTAGAAAAATAAGAATAGATGTATTCTTATGGATCAAGATAGAATACGAAGAATGTTGAAGGCTTTTTGAAGCTTATTCAGATCACATTTGTATACTAAAATTACTTAGACAAGTTTCAGAACTGGTTTCAGATGTTTCAGAAGGTTTTGGGGTAAAAAAATGATACAAAACATAGACTAAACAATTGATTGCTAGACATTCAAGTGATTGGAATGATCAATCGGCATCTTATTTCACCTTGTGTAAAATGAAGCTGAGAATTATCAATTGATCAATTTTGTTAAACGATCGATCACTTGAAGTATCATGCACAAAACAAATAATAAACGATCGATCGCTGTTTGGCACGATCGATCATCTTCGAGGGCTGGTTACCCTAATTAAGTTATTTCAATTTTAATGTCTTTTCTTATTTAATTCAAAGAACTAACCCACTTAAGGAGCTATGTAATGCTTAAGAAATCATAAAATTAGTGAGAGAAAATCCTATAGAAGATTAGAGAAAAAGGGTTTATACAATATGTATATTATTTTCCAAAGGGGCTTTACATGAAGTTTTAATTTGAAGGTCAATGGTAAATTCATGAACCTTTTCCACAACTAAAAGGAGATTTCATACATAGATTTCAAAGATGAGTTGCAGTATATCTTCGATGGGAGATTGAAAATTTTCAAAGGAGGTCAAAGTCAATACAACAAGAAGAGCTTTTTGAAGGCTAAAAGAAGACAAAGATAAAGTAAGGAAGAAGAAAAAGTTTCAATTTCTTAAGGGAAAAGACTTGAAGGTCAATAATAACAAATATTTGTGGAGATCTAAACAAAAGAAGTTTGTGTTAGAGTCAAAACAAATATTGGTGATTTGCTTGTGTTATTGTAAATTGTGTTGCTTGCTAGTAATGCATTGATTTGGTTCTAGTGTGGAACTGTTGTAATTTTTAACTAGAGTTTGGGTTTTCTACGTTAAAATTATTGTGTGTTTATGTGTAGATTGAATGTTTATTTTTGAATAATTAATATATTGTGAGTGAGTTTTAAGAGAACATTACTTGATTCCATTACGTATAAAAATTTTGCACAAAGAGGCTAAAATTCATAGTTTTTATCTTCATAGGTAATGAGACTCAGGAAAATCTAGTAATTCGTTATACTCGTCTAGACAAAAATTATACTCACAAGAGTGTCACAATTATGTTTTTATTGAGGGTAATTATTGAAATAAGTGTAAAAGATCATTGGTAAAATAAGAAAAAAATTACAAAAAATCATGGATAATTTAGGGATAACATAAAAAAAATTACGTGTAATAAAGGCACAAAACAAAAATTCTATAGTACACTTTATATAATAGTATGATAGGAGTATATTTTAAAAGAAGCATTTTCCTAATCGGCATGTAGCATATATGAGTAAAGTGTTCACCTCTAACATGGTATATAAAAGGTTATGCTTGCCTCTATGTACAATGTTAAAGAGTCTCATATAGCATGGTCACGGACGCTTTAAGTGTCCTATGCTAAATGAGAAGTAGGAGGAGTATTTCGATTGCGTCTGGATCAAGTGAAGTGAAGTATAACAGTAACGGGAACCAAAGCTAAATAACAATATTTTTGTTTCATGTCTGTTTCATTTCATTACATTAGCTTTTGACCTCTTGTTGGGTTTAATCCCGTCTGTGCATTTAGTCTAGTCCGAATGGCAATACCTTTAGATGAAGTTGTACTTGAAGGGCTTGATTGATATTGGAGGGGTACTGTTTTGAAGTTGTCATAGGAACATGTTTTATCAAACGGTTGTGCAAGATACTCAAGGGTTGAATGGGAGTTACACTTCTCATGTCAGTTAGTTATTTTGGAACCGAAATGTCGGGAGTATAAATAGTACCGAGAGCCAATTCTAGGATAATTTTTGGGGTTCATCTTCTTCATTCGTCTTCGAACTTGTATATTTCTCTGTTTTAAGCTGAAGCTCTGCAGGAATTTGTCTGATGGATTGGAGGTGTTAGTGCTGAAAATTTAGGAGTTTTGTTTTAAGTTTGTGGTTCAAACTACGATATGTGGATTCAGATCTAATGTAGTGTTTTGTTGTTTCAATTGTTTCATTTAGCTCAATTGAAGACAAGCCTTCAAATGGGTTGCCTTTGGATGGGTTGTATTCCACCCATGGTTCGCCGTCTCGGATCTCAGTCTCGTCTCGGTGAACCAAAGAGATGAGATCTCGGAGAGAACTCGGAGAGATTGTGTAACATAATAGTAACCATCCAGATATAAAAAGATAGTCCACATATTTATCAATATAAGTTTATGCTATATTTGACAAATATTAAACACTTACCGAGAATCCTCACTACCTAATACCAACAAAAAATTGTAATTAGATATAAAAACATGATAAATTCACACCCACACTACCCATATCCAGCATACACGCCCCACTCCTAATGATAAAAAATAAATAAAAATCAGGCACAAGATAGCAACAATTCCTAAGGGGCTCATCAACCAAAATCTTGCACTTCACAAAAGCAAAATCTCGCACTTCACAAAAGCAATCAAATGGGCACAAAGTTCGAATCAAATCTCACTCTGCATTTGTGGAATCCATTCAGCCTACCGAATGTCCCATCGGATAGCTGGAGAAATGGGACGTAAGAACAGAAGAATGAATGTTTGTCCAGCAGGTTTAGAGCTTTTCACCCCTCAAACGGGTCAGCGTCGCCGGTATGAAAGCCTCTTCTTCCTCCCTCTACACTGCCGCTGCTTTCCATTTGCAGGCAAGTTCCGTTACTTGCATTCCGTTAAAAATAACCCAGCCCGGTGCTCTCCAGCTCCTCCATGGTGTTGAAGAGAAGAGTGTGGGAGCGGAAGCAGAAGGAGATCATGCACTGCATGAAAGGAGACCACTGGTCCAACCCGTCAGCCGCCCGGAGGTGGTGGGACATCTGGCTCCGGTAAACGAGGTGGACCTCTGGGAAGTCGGGCAGGGTGAACTTGCCAGAATCAGTGCGAACATGAGGAAGGTTCAGCCAGAGCGAGAAGTTCCCCCACTCTAGTCTAGAGCCCGACCTCTCGTAAGATCTTGGTTATCTCGGCGAGATCTCGCCGAAATTACGTAAAAATAGCTTTACACAATATCGTGGCTCGCTAGATATCCCGAAATAGAGATCTCGGCGAGATCTCGCCGAGACGGCGAACCATGATTCCACCAAAACTTTTATGTTCTAGTGAGTCTACAACATTTATATGTAGACATACGTTTCTTATGCGTATATATGTCCTTGGTTAATGATGTTTATGAGGAGCTTCTGTGAAATTTTTTTGCAAAACCATGCACACTAACACTAGGATCATCGAGTCATTGGCTCAGAAAATATAGCTGATAATTATGTTGGTCATGATTCTTTTAGAAGCACTGAATGATAAAAGATGTTTGAATCCCGTTTTTGGAGTCTGAGGAGAATGCATTGACAAAATTTCATGTGAACTAGCATGTTGTTATCAAATACTCAGCGATAGGTGTTAATTGTCACAGTCATTAAGTAGCATCAACTAATAGTAGGACTTATTTAACCTGACCAGTTTTTTGGCTTGGTAACCAAGAATGGGAGGTTGTCATATTACAAAAGAAGTGGTAAAAGAGAAATTAACTTGGGAACCGAGACCAACAGTTTTAGAGGTTCTCCTCTCCACATATCTATTGGTCATTGTGATCATGAAAACATTTTTCTTTTCATTTCATCTTTTGTAAATTTGATAAAAATAGATATGGCTTGATGCTCTACTTATCTACCTCTTATTTATACTACTCCTATCCTACATTAGTTGTCTTGATTGCAAATCTAAAATGAATTAAAATTACTTCATTTATGTTTTCCAATCTATAAAATTAGTTCTCTATCACATATTAATAGCTACATTTGAAAAAAAAATAATTTTTATTTAATGGTGAAACCAACATATAAAAGAATGAAAAATAAGTTTCGAATACTCTTTTTAAAGTAATCAACCACTTAAATGTAACAAAATGAAGCTATTAATATAGACAAACTTTTTTACTAAATGAAGCTATTAATTTAGGACAAAAGAGTCTAATTAATCAACCCTTGCCAACTCAAGGAATATTGCTTTTGTTACTTTTGCTCAACAAACTGATATCCTTACTTTAGAAAAAGATGAAAAAAGATTAGACGGAGCAATTATGACTATAATCTTTAATTAGAGTTGAGACAAGAACCCTATCTATGTGGGTGGGTCCTAGGGGTTGCATAATGATCTTAGCGTTTTAGTTCCTCTGAGGTTCTCGCTCTCGTCGTCTGAGCTCTAGCAACTTTCGGTTATTATGCAGTAGTCCCACAAATCTGTGCTGGAGTTCTCCCTGAGAGCATAAAATAATGTAAAGGGAAGAAGAAGAAGACAACTGCATTCATATCTCTAAAACAAAGAAGCACCTTGGATCTATCTAGTACGCGAATTTAAACACAATTTACATGCAGATGACAGATAAGGAGGCGGACTGACTTTTATATAACTTTGGGTAGAAACTAAAACAGAAGAAGGCCTAAGAGACATTTAATCTAAAAGGAAGTAAGACCGTCAATTCCAACCTCAGACCATTGAGCTGTCTTCCCTTGTATGATATTTTGGGGGACATGGATGTACTGTAGGTGCCACACTTCCTGTTGGCGGTGTGGGCAACCCGAACACCGGCCCGGTTGTCTGCACTTCTTGCAGTCCTTTTGCTCTTCCAAGCAAGTAACATCCGAGTCCCAATATGATGCAGAAGATGATGACAGGAAGTGAGATGTTTAAGACAAATCCCATTATTATCTTGAAAGCTCTTCTTGATCAAAAGAAATATCTCTGGAGAAGAACTAGTGCAGGCTATGTGGCCAAAATTAAGCCATTTTTTTTGTTTTGCTCCACTAATGATGATTTGCAAGGAGGCAAGATCTGAATTGAAATGTAAATGCAGGAAGAAGAGAAGACAACTCAAGGAATCCAATGCAGATGAAGAAGGTTCGCAAATTGCCTTAAGGAATGCTAAATAAATAGAAGCGAGGGTCTGCTTTTCTGGACAAACGTAGAATCCGAATATGTTTTCCTCACAGCTGTGTATAGAAATTGATATCCCTTATGTACTATGTCAGAGCCTTATGTAGATGGATGGGGGCGTTGGTCTAGGAAACGGCAGCGCTTTTTACACCGAACCTAGTGTAAGCTGTGTATAATAGCCATTCATCTGAGATGGATGGGGGCGTTGCCATTAGTGTTACTAATACTCATTCGAGTGTAAAATTTTTTA
This sequence comes from Saururus chinensis, assembly GCA_035235625.1. Lineage (NCBI taxonomy): Eukaryota > Viridiplantae > Streptophyta > Magnoliopsida > Piperales > Saururaceae > Saururus > Saururus chinensis. The sequence continues at coordinate 50,840,167 of CP141142.1, read as the reverse complement.
AACGCGAAAGTGGAATTGCTTGAAATTAATTCTAAATTTTTACCTTCGAATTTGAATTATGATTGGTAAAAAAAATTTTAAAATAAATTTGGATATCGTGTCAAACTTAATTTTAAAACTTTAAACTAATATAACTTTATCTTTCGAACTCGAATATGCACGTTCTTAGTATTATTGCACTCTTAAATTCAAACTCTATCAAACAATATCCTATAATGGTAGATAATTTTAAACTTTTAAAGTAGGTTTTACCTATATGATATATTTTTTGAGGCTCAAATTAATATGAAAGATAACTATTAAAAAATAACAGAATCTATAAGTTTTAGAACAAGAGTTAGGGGGTTGGGAGCTAGAATCGACATAATCACCTTATGAAGTGATTTGATGATTCCGGCTCAAAACAGTTTAGAATCAACTTCTAAACAAAATTATTAATTTCGCCCACATTTTACACATAAGTATGATTCCGGTAATTTGAATTAAAATTAAATAGAAAACAAAATCTTACCATACATAAACTGCCCTTAAAAATAAAAAAACACTTTTGTGGGCTTTCACTAGGTTCATTGTGAAAGTACGGAAACAAACCGTAAGAATCTCATGTGCATAAAAGACAGGGGAGCATGTTTCTTTGTAAAGTACAAATAGATTGATTGAAGCATCTATTTGGTTGTTTAACGGTGTGAGTGTGAAGGTTACTTTTTCTAGCTAGAAAATTGCCCTGATTCTGGTCGGTATTACACATTAGCCATAAGTTATAGGCCTATTGATAGATACTGTTGCGCCCCTGTCCCTTGCCCCCTGGCATGTCTCTATCCACAACTCTTGTACGATGGAAGCCCAAGCCCAATCTAGCGTTTATATGTGCCGTAGATTTTTAAAATCAACAGCGCATGTATTAATTTACTCTCTCATCCTATATTAATAATTTTATTTAATATAATAAAGTCTATTTTATATTAATAATTTTATTTTATTTTAATAGTTAGGTACTTAAAAAATAGTATTGTAAATTTATTTTCTTTTCTCTTATAAGTGGGTTTCACTATTTAATAAAATTATTATTTTTTAAATATAACTATTAATATAAGATAAAATGAATATACGCCATTGGTTTTCAAGATCGTGCATAAGGGGGAGTAAATTTCACGTGATACTACCTAATAATTATTTTTATTTAAAACAAATAATAAATCATACACGTTTGCAGATGCGGCACGAAATTTAAGTTCCTCTTTACATGAGTGAAATATAAAGTTACCGCCATTATAACCGCATACAAAGAAAAAAATACATCCACATTTTTTTGTTGCTGTCCATGTCAATCCAATTAGACATTTATAGGAGATATAGTATAATAAGCAAAAGAATTGGTTTAGTGCTACTTTGCAACTCTTTTCTAGTCCATTTTGTACCTATTTGTGCTTTAATTCACATATATTTTGTATGGAGTGGTCATTGTCAAATGATTTAATTTGTCTTCATTTTCCACTTAATTATTGCCAAACACCATTTTCATTTACTTGGTCTTTCATTTACCCATAAAGACGCAAAAGAATCCGGACTTGTGCTAAAAATCTATGAATTTCGTTTGTGGATGAAATATCCACGCCCAAGAAGGCATTTATAAATCTAGTTCTGTCTTAAAAATTTACAATTTTTTTGAAAAAACTGATGTCTACTCCGACGGGAGGTCTAACAACTTTATAAATTATTTATAAAGTCTACATCATTTATATTTTCCTGAGAAACTTACCCATCTACTTTATTTTCCATTTCTTTTCCAATGTCTCCTCCGCTGCCTTCTAGTTTTTTTCTCTTTTTTTTTCTCCGACGTCTCCCTTTTTCTCCGATGTCCCCTCTAGTGCCTAGTTATTTTCTTCCTTTCTTCTCTGATATCTCTTTTGCTGTCAAGTCTCTTTGCCCCATTCTCCTTTATTATCTCGTCACACAAGGTCCTCAGATTTCTCCGGTTCCAGTCCAATTGCCAGGTTAGATGGATGACTGAATTTATCCAACCCCACCTGGGGAAGAAATCATAGTGGATAGCCACTCGTTTGGTGTTGAGGAGCTCCAAGACACTAATTCAACAAGTCTACTGCTAACAGGGACTGGAGGGGGAGAATGTAATGTTGGGGCAGTCGAATGAAATATGGTGGACAGTGAAAATATGGGGCTAGCTTGTGAAGACCTGGTCTTGGGTCTGAATAACCTCCCGAGCCAAGCGTGGGGAGGAGACAACGAGGGTCAAGACGTGGCCCAGTTGAAGGTGGAGGATGGGGCCTGGCTTCTTTGCCAATTGGATCAAGGCAATGTAGGGTAAGTCTAAGAGGAGTTGGCGTATATAATATAGATAGTAAATATTTACTCACTTTGTTATATACAAAAAAAATAATTTACTCTCTTCGTATATAACAAAGTGAGTAAATATTTGCAGTTTTTCACCGATAAATTTCAAACAATACAAGACCAGGTAGATTACCTAAAGCATTAGAACAATCGAGAGGTGAATGGATGTTGGCGAATTTGTATGTTTTAATATTTAACCCTTTTTTTGAATTTTTCATAGTTGGTTTTTCGATAAATTTTGTTGGGTTGATTTTTGATTATATCTAAGGAACCTCCCATTGCATGCCATTTTTTTGTCTTTTTTTATGAAATGGGAGCTTTGGTTCATGCTGGTACAATTTAGTTGGTTTGTTTTTGGGCATTTGGAAAATGGCAGAGCCCAAATGGCGGAGGAGGGCTCTGCGAGGGTAGATGGCGAATTGGGCTCCATGGATTCAATGAAATGGAAGTGGGATGTTTCAGGATGAGGATGTTTTAGGGGTTGACAACAACGATGATTTACAATCGCTTTTTGCTTGATTCCGATGATGACGACAATGGAGAGCATCGTCTGGTCAGGTTCGAAGCGTTTTCATCATCCTGTTAATTTGGGAGTAGAGCAAAGGGATTTGGAAGGCATTTTTGTATGAATATTAAATTTAGAGTAAATATCAAATTAGTAAAAAAAATTAGTTAGCGCCTAAAATCCTTTTTTTTTTGCAGAAGAAATGTGCCATAAACAGTGTTCTTAAAATTGACCCGGCCACCTGCTGAACATAAATCCTGTGTAATCAAGTGAAAGCCAAATTTATGCGACTTAACCCAACCAACCAATTAGCTCTGATCGAACTGGGTTTAATTAGCGGAAAACAGTTTTAATACTGTGGGAGGGAGGGAGAACTATATGTCCTTTCCAGGAAGTTTAAAATAAGCGAAGTCAAGGCTTAATTAAGACCATTAGGTCAATACATTTATGCAAATTCTGTCATTGACATGCCAACATTTATGCAAATTTGTTAAGAAGCAGAATCCAACATTTAAGTTAAAAAATATGATTAATAAATTTATTGATCATTTTATTTGATCCTTCGTCTCTGATCAAAAGAGACAGACTAACACACGTGATCGTGTGTCCAGTAAATTAAAGTTTCAAGGTGACTAGCAACTGAGACTGGCTCGGATGACTAGAATTGAGTCTATTGGTTGTGGTTTGAGCCCTACTTATGCCTAGTTTACTTGAATTCAAGTGTTTACTTAGTAAACAAGTTATGTGACCAAATACAAACGACCACCTTGAACACCAATACTTCCTAGCTGTGATCCTAAGCGATTATATATTGAGAGAGGATAGTGACGCAGGGATTGAATTTGGATACGGAGCTGTCAATGAGATGAAAGACAAGCAGACAGTGATATAGTTGAAGCATAAGGAACACACCCACCATTGCCGGTGGTCAATTGAAACTTGGAAGTAGGTAAGACTGCGCGATAAATGCTTCGTTTGATAACGTTGACTCAACAGACGCTACCTAAGCCTGATCGGATTCTATTCATACTACGGGAAGACTTGGTGGCATCAGAGCTGCATCAGCAGGTGTAACGTAGGGCTTTTCTAACGTGACCTGTGTTTTTGTCTAGTGCCCGTTTACCAATTTACATAGGGCTATGAGGGTACTCCCTCCTTGCTACTCCCTCTCTCTCATATTAATAAGTATATTTAAAAAAATAATAATTTTTATTGAATGGTAAATTTTACATCTAAAATAAGCGAACATAAGCTTATGATACTTTTTTTAAGTACTAAACTACTTAAATTTAGTAAAATGAGGCTATTATTATGAAACAAAATTTTTTTTCCAAATAGAGTTATTAATTTTAGACAAAGAGTATTCTAATAACTATGTTTGAAAAAATAGTAATTTTTATTAAATAGTAAAATATACATTTAAAATAAGAAAAAATAAGCTTATGATACTCTTTTTAAGTACACAATCACTTAAATTTAACAAAATAAAGTTATTAATATAGAACAAACTATTTTCCAAATTGGAGCTAATAATTGCTATGTATAATTAGCCTTTAATGTACTATATTTAAAGCCATATGTGGATTAATCACTAAGTTGGTCTCCTAAAGTTTGACAGAAAAACATTTTTCTGTATTCTCATATGAGATTAAGTTTTTTTCATATTATCTTGCCGAAGAAGTTAATATTCTATATTCCCTAGTTTTTAAACAAAAATATCACATTACCTATTTTAGGATGAAACTGCCCTTAAGTCTTAAATAAAACCAATACTTATATATATCGTAATAAATGAACATCAGAACAATACGGCACCGTTTCAGTGGGGAGGATTGATCAGCGGCAATCAAAAGTTGCCAGTAGGAGGTAACTGGTGGTGACTCACTGACAAGTTGCTGGAGACAATAAAACTCAATTTTTTTTTTTATGATAGAAGTTGTTCACTGATTGGACTTTGGAAATTGCCTATCGATTTTTAGAAATCGCGGGTCAGATGGGTTGGAAATCAAAACTCCCATTGTGTATTCACATCTCACTGATCGGACTTTGGAAATTGCCGGTTGGATGGGTCATTTTTGGGTAAATATGACAGTGTAATAGGTTTACATGATATAAAACCCTAAACCCTGAGACATAGGTATTTTGGTCTTTTTTTTTTTTTTCTAATATTGTGTAAGTCTAGGTTCAATGATATTTTTATTTAAAAATCAAAAAATATAAAATATTAATTTCTTCAGTTAAATAATATGAAAAAATCTCATTTAGATTTGATATAGATGGTTCCTGACTCTCCTTCAACGAAGGAACACCATATCTGGACTTAGTCCAGGTCTATCCGAACGTTTTGCACGGCACTAGGACTTCCTAGAATTGGGCCTATCGTGTTTCACATTGTGCACTCCCATCGCAACGGGTGAGAGTGTACACACTGATCTGAATCCGCATGCATCTCCGAGTAGTGTCAATCCTTCCCGTCCCCTGCATTCGACGTGCACATCATGTGGCAGACAGCCCCTGTAGGGCATGCATCTTAAGACACGTTGTTGCCCGAATTTTCTTGCAACTTATGTCCGTATGCATGTTCAATGTAGCTTCTCAGCCAGTCTTTTTTTTTTTCCAATTATTTGTTCATTTTTAGAAAGGCTTGAGTCAATATTTTGTGGTCTAAAGCATTAGAATCTTGAGCTGGTCTTGGTCTCAACTCTCAAGTCTTTCTTAACTTTAGATTGCCAACAAAACAAAGATTCTTTCTTAATTTGCCTTACATTATAATTTAATGGAATTTATGGAGTTTTTTTGTGTTCACCGATTGGACTTTGGAAATTGCCTTTCAACTTTTAGAAATCGCGGGTCAAATGAGTTGGAAATCAAAACTCCCACTGCGTATTCACTTCTCACTTATCAGTTGAAAATTACCGGTTGGATGGGCCGTTTGTGGGTAAATATAACAGTGTAACGGGTTTATACAATATAAAACCCTAAGATATAGATATTTCGGTCTAATTTTTTTTCTAATATCGTATAAGTCTAAGTTCAATGATATTTTTATTTAAAAATTAAAAAATATAAAATATTAGCTTCTTCAGTCAAATAATATGGAAAATCTCTATGAGATTTGATGTAGTTGGTTCCTGACTCTCTTTCAACAAAAGGAACACAGTTCTATCCGAATGTTTTGCACGGGACTAGGACTTCCTAGAATGGGGCCTATCTTGTTTCACATTGTGCACTCCCAGGTGAGAGTGTACACACTCATCTGAATCTGAATCCGAATCCGCATGCATCTCCGAGTAGTGTCAATCATTCCCGTCCCCTGCATTCAATGTAGCTTCTCATCCGTATGCACGTTCAATGTAGCTTCTCATCCAGTCTTTTTTTCCGATTATTTTTTCATTTTTAGAAAGGCTGGAGTCAATATTTTGTGGGTTAAGGCATTAGAATCTTGAGCTGGTCTTGGTCTCAAGTCTTTCTTAACTTTATGACTGCCAAATAACAAAGAGTCTTTCTTTGCCTTACATTACAATTTAATGGAATCGAACTTCAAGTCTTTGGAGCAGCTTCATTTGGTCAATTCTTTGCTCTCTCTCGGTAGGTGAACATGAGACCGGGTAGATGAACCTAATTTAAATGAGAGAATTTTTCAGAACCAACCAAGAAAATGGCTTCAAACTTCACCTAAACAACAGAGAAGAAAGCGGCTAAAACTCCCAATAGGACTTGTTTTCACACAAGTTAGAAGAATGGCCAAAATCATCAAAAGGAAGAATGAATTTTACATTAAATTCAGTAAAATGAGAAATGAATATAGTATTTGCCATGTTAAAATGAAACTATCAAAACATAAATCAAATTAGGTATTTTATGATCAATTGCATATTCTCTCTGTCTCCTATTAATACCTTCATTTGGTTTTTCAAACTAAACAGAGGGACTAGTATATAAGATCATTAGCTCACAATATAATTATTTCTCAAAGCAGACAAAAACCAGTGAACTGGTAAACATAAGATAGGTTATTAAAAAGAGATGAACGACGACAGGGGAATCATTATTCAATTAACAAAATACCTATATTTGAGAAAGCTGGTAGTTGCAATCTCTTAGAAAGAATAAAAAGATTAATGTGAGTAACCCGCCAAATTATGGAACTTATATAGGATCAATCTATAAATGGGAATCTAAGAAGTGGGAGGGTGAAGGTATTTGACCGCAGCACCTTATTCCTTGATTGGATAGCTACGAAAACATGTGAGTGAAGGGGCATAATCGGCGAGTGAAAGGTAGGAGGGAAGAAGGGCTAGCTACTTCGTGGAGCCTGCACCATCACCACCAACCGCACGAAAACGAAGCTCAAGGAATTGGACTTTGAAGAACCGTCCAATCTGACGGCCCCAAACTCATGACCCAGACATATCAAGATAAATAAAAGCAGGCCAACCAAACACCAAGCCTTCTATATAAACCCCATTAGTTGTGGTTGTTGAAGCAGGAAGTTCACAAGCTTTCTCTTGCACCAATCCTCTCTCTCTTCCACACCACCAGCCCAACCGCAAAGCAAAGCACACAAAAGCCTCTCCTCCCTCTTATTGCTTTATTTTAGTTGGTCTCTTAACAGAGAAGAAGAAATGGGAAGCCTCAGTGACAACGCTGGTAGCCTCTCTCAGCCGCGGCTGGACTGCCCGAGCCATGACCCCCTCAACTGGGCCACCTCGGCTGAAGCCCTCAAGGGCAGCCACCTCGACCAAGTGAAGAAGATGGTCGCCGACTTCAGGTCCACCAAGGTGGACATGGCCGGCTCTGGCCTCACTGTGGGTGGAGTCACGGCCGTCTCCAGGTTGGCTGGGGCTGTCTCGGTGGAGCTCTGCCCAGACAACCGCCACCGGGTCGACGCCTGCAGCAACTGGGTCTCGGACAGCACATGCAGGGGCGTCGATAGCTACGGGGTGACAACCGGCTTCGGCGCCACCTCCCACCGGCGGACCAACCAGACTGCCGCCTTGCAGAAGGAGCTCATCCGTTTCCTCAACGCTGGTATCTTTGACCATGCTGAGACCCTCCCGGTGACCACCACCCGCGCTGCCATGCTCGTTCGGGCCAACACCCTCATGCAGGGCTACTCCGGCATCCGGTGGGAGATCCTCGAGGCCATAGCCGGTCTGCTCAACAACAACGTTACCCCGGTGCTCCCCCTCCGCGGTACCATCACAGCATCCGGTGACCTCGTCCCGTTGTCCTACATCGCCGGGCTGCTCACTGGCCGACCCAATGCTAGGGCGGTGACGGCGGATGGCCAAGTTCTCGACGCGGATGCCAGCTTGAAGAAGGCGGGAGTAGCTTCCGGGCCATTTGAGTTACAAGCCAAGGAAGGGCTTGCGCTGGTGAACGGCACCGCCGTTGGCTCGGCCCTCGCCTCCATCGTCCTCTTCGATGCCAACCTCCTCGCCGTGGTCGCCGAGGTCCTCTCGGCCGTCTTCTGCGAGGTGATGAACGGGAAGCCAGAGTTTACCGACCACCTGACCCACAAGCTGAAGCACCACCCGGGCCAGATAGAGGCAGCCGCCATCATGGAGCATCTGTTAGAAGGAAGCTCCTACATGAAAGCCGCCAAGAAGCTTCACGAGATGGACCCTCTTCAGAAGCCGAAGCAGGACAGGTATGCTCTGAGGACCTCTCCCCAGTGGCTGGGTCCCCAGATCGAAGTGATCAGATCTGCAACTCTGATGATCGAGAGGGAGATCAACTCAGTGAACGACAACCCCCTGATCGACGTTTCCCGGAACAAGGCCCTCCATGGGGGAAACTTCCAGGGGACTCCCATCGGGGTCTCCATGGACAACACCAGGCTGGCCCTGGCGGCCATCGGGAAGCTCATGTTTGCCCAATTTTCTGAGCTGGTGAACGATTTCTACAACAATGGCCTCCCTTCCAATCTGACTGGAGGGCCCAACCCGAGCTTGGACTATGGTTTCAAGGGAGCTGAGATCGCCATGGCCGCTTACACCTCTGAGCTCCAGTTCCTCGGCAATCCGGTCACAAACCACGTGCAGAGCGCAGAACAGCACAACCAGGACGTGAACTCGCTGGGGCTGATCTCGGCGAGGAAGACAGAGGAAGCAGTGGAAATACTGAAGCTCATGTCGGCCACCTACATTGTGGCCTTGTGCCAGGCCGTGGACCTCAGGCATGCGGAGGAGAACTTCAAGGACACCGTCAAGCATGTGGTGAGCCAGGCTGCCAGGAGGGTCCTCTCCGTTGGAAGCAACAGGGAGCTGCTGGAGTCGAGGTTCTGCGAGAAGGACCTGCTCAGGGTGGTGGAAGCAGAGCACGTTTTCAGCTACATCGACGACCCTTGCAGCCCGAACTACTCACTGATGCAGAAGCTGAGGCAAGTGCTGGTGGATAGGGCCATGCAGAATCCAGACAAGGAGAGGGACGAGAGAACGTCCATCATCAGCAGGATCGGGGAATTCGAGCAGGAACTCAAGACCCATCTGCCCAAAGAGGTGGAGCTGACGAGGAGCAGGATTGAGGAAGGGAAGGCCTCCGTTCCCAACAGGATCAAGGATTGCAGGTCGTATCCTCTGTACAAGTTCGTGAGGGAGGAGCTGAAGACAAATCTGCTGTCTGGGGCGAAGACACTGTCGCCAGGGGAGGAGTTTGACAAGGTTTTTGCGGCTATCAAAGATGGGAAACTGATCGATCCTGTGTTCGAGTGCTTGGAAGGGTGGAATGGGGCCCCTGTACCCATTTGCTGATCTACACTTATTTTATTTTTTCGATATTAGCTTTTATTTTATTTTTTCGGTTTTCAAATCAGATTCTTGTTCTGAAATTAATGTTGTAAACTACACAAATTAATGCGTACGCAGTATGAATAAACTTTCATGTAAGTGTAATGTAATGGAAGCTGGATAGTGATATTCTCACAATAAAATACTTAAAAAACTTTGACACTAAGTATTTTGATTGGACGGGGCCTGCACAAAGTTTAGGTGGCTTATTTATTTAGACTAATTAAAATTTATGTGTAAGTTTTTAACATGTGCTTTTAATGTGAAAACATTATTTTCCATACGCTAATGGGTGTACTTAGTCGATTTGAAAACATTAACGATAAAACCTTCATCTGCCGCTACATTTCTACGACTCCCACAGGGAGTTGGAGTTCACTAACCTAAGAAGGACAAACATGATTGTTTAATGAAAAAATAATATGCCTAACCAAGCTTTGCTAGTGCATTCGACGTCGTCTTGGAATTTGTTTTTCTAACAAAGAAAGGTCGTTGTTGCCCGTCCAATAAAGTCTCACAACCTCCCATGTTTTTCTTTGTATCAAATTTTAAGTTTCTCACTTACCACTTTTTTGTTCATTCATGTCTCAGCTTCTTATTATTGGCCACCAAGCTTCTTTTTCTTATTTTCCCCTTGCATGAAATCTCTTATTCTCTCTTTATTAACTCTATGCACCCATCTTCTTCTTCTTTTTTTCTGTGGCTTTTAGAAGGAGAAGAGGGTGAGGAGTGAGGAGCATTAGGCCGCATCTAGCCTAGATTTGGCCCTGGCTAACCCAGATAGCGCCGGACCAAATTTAACCGAGCCCAACTCAAATCTGGGCTATATGGCCAAAAAGGCTATGGCTATCCTATGTCGTTTTTGCTGCTAGAAGGAGAGGAGGAGAAGAACAGATGAGGAAGTGAGGAGAAAAATAGAGTTGGTGGCGGCAGTTATGGTGATGGTAAGGGGCGGGTTGTCATTGCCGGTGTGACAGAAGAAGGATATAAATAGAGAAAGAGGATTAGGGTGAATGTGAGAGATTTTAATATATTAAGTAAGAGGAGTGTCTGAATGAGTAATAGGGGTATTAAGAGTTTACTAATTTGGTGGGAATAGCAGCATTTAGAAATAACCTATCACCCAAAGATGGCATGTCAAAAGAAATTATAATGGTTTTCTTAGCATAACTGACTTCCATTTGGGTTTATAAATGTTAGAAACGTCTGATTGAGTTTATTTGAGTTCATCTTGAGATCTTGATTGTTGGACCATAGTGTATTGGGTTTGAGCCTAAACCCAGTGGAGAACGAATGAAAATTGGTTTACTTGTAAAAATAAATAGAGTTACATTAATAGTGATAAGAGTCTTGAACTAATTTAGAAGGATTAGTTTGACCTTATATTCCGGCCCAACGGGCGCTTTTGCTGGGAGAGAAGTTTTGAACTCTTATGGGTTTGAGCCACCCTGTCCGATCGAGTTTTGGGGACAATTTTTTTTGTAAATTAATTTATAATTAAACTAACTAGTCTTAAGTGTACAGTTATGTAAGTTATGCAAAACATTGAAAATGTACAGTTATAATTAAACTAACTAATTGTAAGTGTACAGTTATCATATATAACATCTTCGTACCCCTTGTCCTTAAATATTACTCTTTTGACTTGTATTAATAGCTCTATTTGGTTTTTAAAAAAAAACTAATTATAATTTATTTAAACAAATTAAATATAGAACTATTAATTTAAGGATGGAGGGAATATAATTATATATTTGTAAGTTTTTTTACAATAAAAAATAATATTTTTATTTTACTTTCTCTACACCAAAAGTTTTACTCCATCTCTAATTAAATAAAAAGGTGAATCACACCTTACAACATAGAGATTTACTTTTAATCTTGAAAGGTATACATCCAACAAATCCCAAGCACTAAAAAAGAGAGATGAAAATTTGACTTAATGACAAAATGTTAAATGCTCATATTGATTATTTTTGACATCATAGATTACAATAAGTTTTCACTTAAAAAAAGCAAACATTTTCCTAATTGGCATGATGCATATGTGACTAAGGTGTTCACGTCTAATATGGTATATAAGAGGTTGTGCTTGTCTCTATGTACCATGTTAGGTGGCTGATATCAAGCTGGTCATGGAGCTTGGTCAGGGCTAGACATATCCTATGCTAAACTAGAGGTAAGAGGAGAAGTTCTACTGCGCCTGGATCATCTGAAATGCAGCATAACGTCAATGGGAGCCAGAGCCACTATAATAAAAAGGACTATTAGCGACGCAATTATGTGTCGCTAATAGTCTCCTAAATGTCGTTACTGCCTTTTAGCGACGTATAATAAACATCGCTAAAAACATCAAAAAAAGTGATGTCGCTATTACCTATTAGCGACATATATAAACAAACATCGCTAATAACAATATTAGCGACGTTTATTATACGTCGCTAATAATAGTTTATTAGCGACGTATATTGTCTAGTGTCGCTAATGATAATCTATTAACGACGCTTTCCTTACGTAGCTAAATAAAAATTAATTTTTTAAAAAAATAAAAAAAATAAGTTATTAGCAACGTATATACATAAACGTCGCTAATAAGTAATTATTAGCAACGTTTATATATACGTCACTAATATAAAATAATTTTAAAAAAAATTTAAAACAAATTTATTAGCGACGCATAGAGAAAGTGTTGCTAATAATTCCTTATTAGCGACGCTCTCTATACGTCGCTAATAAAATTAAAAAAATTAAAATTATAATAATTAGTATTAACGACGCTTACAAAACATCGCTATTTAGTAGTAGTGACGCTTTGTAAGCGTCGCTAATACTTTAACGAATTTAAAAAAATCCCCGGTGGGCCACCGAGGGAGGGAGGAGGGTACGGCTGGGGGATGGGGAGGCGGCCGCGGAGAGGGGGGCCACCGGGGAGGGGGGGGGACGCCGGGGGAGAGGGGGCGGGAACCTGGGGAGAGGGGGCCGGGAGGGAGGGGTGAGCCGGAGGGGGATTGGGAGGGAGGGGTGAGCCGGAGGGGGACTGAGAGGGAGGGGTGAGCCGGGGGGAGGGGGGAGCGGGAGGGAGAGGGGAGCCGGGGAGAGAGAAGGGAGCCGGAGGGGGGACCGGGAGGGAGGGGTGAGCCGGAGGGGGGGGGGCGAGAGGGAGGGGTGAGCCGGGGGAGGGGGAGGGGGAGCGGGAGGGAGAGGGGTGCCGGGGAGAGAGAAGGGAGCCGGAGAGCGGGACCGGGAGGGAGGGGTGAGCCGGGGGGAGGGGGGAGCGGGAGGGAGAGGGAGAGTCAGAGGGGAGCTGGGGAGAGAGAAGGGAGCCGAAGGGGGGGACTGGGAGGGAGGGGGGCCACCGGAATCCGGCTCAGAAAGGGGAGGGGAAGGGCGGCTGTGCAGAGCGGCGGACGACGGGTGGTCAACGGAGGAGGGAGGAGAGGAGGGGTGGCTCGGTGGTCGAAAGCCCGGCGGCGGAGGAGAGGAGGGCGGAGGAGAGCAGAACGGCGGTGGGGGAAAATACAGAGGGGGGGGATATAAAGCGCGGGCGAAATTCCCCGCCCAGGCGAAATTTCGCCCACAGCGAGAATTTCTGTTTTTTTTAAAAAAAATAGGTTTAGCGACGCTCTTTATGAGAGTCGCTATTAGCTTCTCTCTAGCGACGCATACTCATAAGCGTCGCTAATATATGGGTCTTTAGCGACGCTTATGAAAATATGTTGCTAATTAGATGTGTCTTTAGCGACACTTATCAATAAGCGTCGCTATAAATAATTTTTTTACATTTTTTATCCTCTCTCTCCACCCTCCTCTCTCTCTCCTCCCTCCCTCCCCCTCTCTCTCTCTTCCCTCTCCTCTCCTCTCCTCTCCTCTCTCTCTCTCTCTCTTTCCTATCCTTTCCTCTCCTCTCTCTCTCTCTCTCTTTCCTATCCTCTCCTATCTCTCTCTCTCTTCCCTCTTTCTCTCTCCCTCCTCCCTCTCTCTCTCTCCTCTCTCACTCTCTCCTCCTCTCTCTCTCCTCTCTCCTATCTCTCTCTCCCCTCTCTCTCTCCCCCTTTCTCTCCTCCCTCTCTCTCTCTCCCCTCTCCCTTCTCTCTCCTCTCTCTCCCCCTCTCTTTTTCATTTAATTTTTTATTTAAAACATGCTTAGTAGCGACGAATTTCTATGCGTTGCTACTACCAAGGGTAATAGTGACGCTTATTTCTAAGCGTCGCTATTACCGGTACCTAGTAACGACGTAATCCTCTATGCGTCACTACTAATTATTTTTTAAATTTTTTATTTTTTAAAATATTTTTTCCCTCTCCTCCCTCCTCTCTCTCTTCTCTCTCTCCTCCCTCTCTCCCTTCTCTCTCTCTCCTCCCTCTATCCCTCATCTCTCTCTCTCTCTCTCCCCTCTCTCCTCTCTCTCTCTCCCCTCTCTCCTCTCCTCTCTCTCTCCCCTCTCCCTCTCCCTCTCTCTATCCCTCTCCTCTCTCTCTCCCCTCTCCCTCTCCCTCTCTCTATCCCTCTCCTCTCTCTCTCTCTCCTCTCTTTCCCTCTCTCTCCTCTCTTTCCCTCCCTCTCTCTCTCTCCCTCTCCTCTCTACTCTAATTTAAATTTTTTATATTTTTTTTATTTTTAAAAATTAATTTTGAAAATAAAAAAATAAAATAAAATAAATACTAATAGCTACGTATTGAAATATACGTCGCTATTAGTACTAGTATTAGCGATGTCTAAGAATATATGTCGTTAATACATGTACTACTAGCGACGTATATTTTAATACGTCGTTATTAATATTTTATTTTTATTTTAAAAAATAAAAAAATTAATAAAAAATTTTAAAAAATCAAAATAAAATTCTCTCACTCTCCCTCTCTTCCCTCCCCTATCCCCTCTCTCTCTCCCCTCTCCTCTCTCTCTCTCTCTCCCTCTCGCTCCCTCTCCCCTCTCCTCTCTCTCCCTCTCCTCTCTTTCCCTCTCTCTCCCCCCTCTCCTCTCTACTCTAATTTAAATTTTTTATATTTTTAAAAATTAATTTTAAAAATAAAAAAATTAAATTAAATAAATACTAATAGCAACGTATTGAAATATACGTCGCTATTAGTACTAGTAGTAGCGACGTATAAGCATGTATGTCGCTAATACATGTACTACTAGCAACGCATATTCCTATACATCGCTATTAGTATTTTATTTTTATTATTTTTTATTTTAAAAAATAAAAAAATTAATAAAAAATTTTAAAAAATCAAAATAAAATTCTCTCACCCTCCCTCCCTTCCCTCCCCTATCCCCTATCTCTTCCCTCCCCTCTCCTCTCTCTCTCCCCTCTCCTCTTTCTCCCTCTCCTCTCTTTCCCTCTCTCTTGATCTCCTCTTTCTCCTCTCTCTCTCTCTCTCTCCCCTCTCTCCACTCTTCCTCTCTCCTCCCTCCTTCTCTCTCTCTCTCTCCTCACCCTCTCTGTCCTCCATATCACTCTTCCCTTTCTCTCTATCTTCGATCCCTCTCTTCTTTCTCTATTTTATTATAAATTATATTTTAAAAATAATAAGAAAATTTAAGAAATAAAATATATTATATCTAAATAATGAAAGTTTAATTTATTATTAACACTACTTTTTATTAAAAATTTAATATTTATTTATTATATATACAAATAGTGAATATTAAATAAAATATATATTATATTTTTATATTTTAAAAATTATTTATTAAATAAAATTAATTAATAAATCTATTCGCGGCGCTTATAATTAACTGTTGCTATTCTCTCCTCTCTCTCTCCCTTCTATCTCTCTCTCTCATCCCTCTCACCTCCCCTCTCTCTCTTCCCTCCCCTCTCTCCTCTCTCTCTCTCTCTCGCTTCTATCTCTCTCTTCCGTCCCCTCTATCTCTCTCTCTCCTCCCTCTCTCTCTTCCCTCCCCTCTCCCTCCTCTCTCTCTCTTCCCTCCCCTCTCTCTCTCTTCTCTCTCTTCCCTCCCCTCTCCTCTCTGTCTCTCTTCCCTCCCCTCTCCACTTTGTCTCTCTTCCCTCCCCTCTCCTCTCTCTCTCTCTTCCCTCCCCTCTCCACTTTGTCTCTCTTCCCTCCCCTCTCCTCTCTCTCTCTCTTCCCTCCCCTCTCCACTTTGTCTCTCTTCCCTCCCCTCTCCTCTCTCTCTCTCTCTTCCCTCCCGTCTCTCCTATCTACCTACACACTATCTCTCCTTTAATTTCAAAGTTAAATATTTTTTATTCTTTAAAATTAATTTTTAAAATTAAAAAATATTTAAATAAATATACTAATAGCGACGTATACATATATATGTCGCTATTACTACTTTATTTTAATTATTTTTTTTATTTTAAAAAATAAAAAAATTTAATTTTTTAAAAATTAAAATATTTTTTTAATAAAAATAAGTATTAGCAACGCATGTAACTATACGTCGTTACTAACAAGTCTAAATAGCGACGCATAGTTCAATACGTTGCTAATACTATCCAGTACTAGCGACGCATAAATATGCGTTACTATTAACTCTTAATTTTTATTTTTTTATTTAAAATTAGTAATTATTAATGATGTTTGTTTATAAACGTCGCTATAGTTTAAACTATTAGCGACGTTTGAAAAAATACGTCGTTAATGGTTTTAAATTTTTTTTTTTAAAATAATAGATATACCTTTTAGGGACGCTTATATATGCGTCGCTAATAACCTAAGTATTAGCGACGTATATTTGTAAGCGTCGCTAAAAGGATAAGTAGTAGCGACGTTTTTACTTATGCGTCGTGAATAGACTACCAGTAGCAACGCTTAAGATTGTGCGTCGCTAATAGAAGTTTTTTTTGCGACATTTTTTTATATGTTGTTATTATCGCTTTGTAGCGAAGCATATTATTGCGATGCTTATATAAGCGTCGCTAATACCCAATTTTGTTGTAGTGAGCCATATAACAATATTTTTGTTTCATGTTTGTTACATTTCATTACATTGGTTTTTGGCCTCGTTGTCGGTTTTAATCCTGTCTGTGCATTTACTGTAGTCCCCAGTGGCCATATGCTTAGATGAAGTTGTACTTGAAGGGCACGAGTGATGGAGGATAGCTTGTGGAATTGTTTTGAAGTTGTGCCCATAGGAGCATTTTAACAAATGGTTGTGCAAGATAACTAATGACTCAAGGCAGAATGGGAACTACATTTCTGCTGTCAGTTAGCTATTTTGGAGCCAAAATGTAGGGAGACTATAAATAGTGCCGAGAGCCAATTCTGGGATAATTTTTGGGGTCCATCTTCTTCCTTCGTCTTCAGACTTGTATTCTTCTCTGTTTTGAGCAGAAGCTCTGCAGGAATTTGTCTTTGAGGCGTTGGAGCTGAAAATTCAGTACGATTTTATTGTAAGTTTGTTGATCAAACTAAGATATGTGGATTCAGAACTAATTTAGTGTTTTGTTGTTTCAATTGTTTCATTTAGCTCAATTGAAGACAAGCCTTTGGGCGATATAGTTCTTGTGGATTCAGGGATTATACACAATTTCTTCTTCTTTCTTTGTTTTTGTTTGATTTCTTCAGAAGACTTGCCTTTGGACAGGTTCGATTCCACCACGACTTTAATTTATGTATTAGTGAGTCTTATAACATTTATATGTAGACATACGTTTCTCATGCGTTTATATTTCCTTAGTTTATGATGTTTATAGGGAGCTTCGGTGTGAAACTTTTGCAAAACCATGTACATAAACACTAGAATCATTGAGCCATTGGCTCAGAAATATATCTGATAATTTTGCTGGTTCGGAATCTTTTAAAAGAGCTGAATGATAAAAACTGTTTGAATCAAGTTTTTGGAGTCTAAGGAGATTATCAAATACTCAGTTATGTGAAGTTTTCATGTTTGTCTTCTGCTTCTTTTGGACTTTTTTATAAGTATATTAAGTATTGGATATTTCTTTTCTGTCTATTATATTGGACTGTTCGGGAAAAAAGGTGTTACGTGTCACAGTCATTAACTAGCATCAACAACTAACAGTCGTTTGTTAGTAGTTAGACTTGTCTAGCATGACTAATTTTTATAATTAGGGCTTAATAACCAACAATAGGAGGTTGCTACATTACTAAAGAAGTGGTGAGAGAGAAACTTAGAGAACATATCCAATACGTTCCTAAGTTCCCTCCTCCAAATGTGGACTCATGCATTGTGTCATGAAAACATTTTTCTTTTCTGTTTCAATTCAAGCAGTTGGGCTTTAGTTGTGCATCATCCCTTGATTTACTTTCTTTTGGCCTCTTTAATTCCTTGTTTATGAGATGGATACTTTTCACTTCACTTCTGAATCAGTGACTTACGGGATACCATGACAAGCTCAAACAGATATTATCCTTGTGCCGAAACATAGGGTTTGAATCACCAGACATTGGCCTTCTCACAATTGCAATGTCCGTGTACTTGACATGTAGCAGCGTTGTTAGCCTCTCTCCCCCGTTTGCCCCGTGACAAGAGCTTTGATGACTATTTTTAGGACTTGACTAGCTTCATCAATTTTCCTTATCAAGTTTTGGTAACTAATAATAGGAGGCTGACATTATTGAATGAGTAGTGTGAGAAAAAATTAGGAACATGATCCAGTGGGTTCCCATGTTCCCTCCGACATGTCTACTGGTCGTGCATTGTAGTCATGGTCGATGATCAAGAAAACATATTTCATAACTTGATGGTCATGCTAAAGGCTTAATGAATAGAAGCCATCAATCATGAGAATTAACCATTCACATACTAGTATATATTAGTATTAGTCATGCGCTAATAGATACTCCATCATAAATTAATAACTTTATTTGGCAAAAAAAATTATTCCATATTGATAGCATCATTTTGTTCCCTTTAAGTGAATGGGTACTAAAAAATGAGTATTATAAGCTTATTTTCCTTTCTCTTAGATGTAAGACGTGTAATAAAAACTATTATTTTTTTAAATATTTATTAATATGAGATAGAGGGAGCATGTGTTAGTATGTGCACCGTCAATCCTTATGATCGAGAGCTCCAACTTAGTGGAAGATATCTCAACAATAAGAGGACCAAAAATGCTGAAACAAGTATGCCCAACTCGCCCAAGTTCATAAAGAATGAAACATGCCCATGGGTCCGCCATGATGAGAAGACTCAAGTGTCTTTCGAGTACAAGAATGAGGAAGGGGCAATGATGCCTATTATCACATGTACATCACCCCCATTTCTACTCAGCATGATGATGAGAGAGTCACCAATGTTCAGATGACATGAGGATACGAAAGAACATGTGATCGAGCCACTGGTATTATCACACCCAAGATTTTTATACATATTTTATTTAAAATTTATGATTTTTTTTTGTAATACGACTACTTTGAATCAAGAAAAATGACAAAATCTGAAATTTGCAAAAATAATTTTTATAAATCTAAAACATTATATATCCATTTTTCTATAAAAAAAATTTGGACCATCGTATATCCAAACTAAATGATCTCAAACATGAATCAAAATAAAAATAAATAAAATAAACTGTCATGGCCATGAGCTTAATTACAAATATATCCTAAGTATCTTTAAATGTAAATCCCACAACAGCTCAAAGTCTAAAATCTAATATATAAGTCTAAAAAAATAACATTTTATCTCACCTAATACATAAGATCATGACAAAATAATAAAAACTCACAATGAGTGAAAAGTATACCTGAGCCAACAGAGACAGGTCCACCAACGGAAACAAGAGTTCAAATTCAGGAGCTTTCAATAAAAAACTTACAAAAGCCTCATGAATATGTGTAGTCAAAAAGAGGAAAAATAAGCATTTTCAAACTCAGTAAGAGAGTTCTAATCAGTGAACTCTATGTTCATACATTGATGCGTTCATGAAACTTAAATATGTAGCATGCAAACATACAACACAAACTCTCACAATATAATATATTCATACTTATAGACAAACCATCTTATCATATATTCTTACACTTATTCATATTTGTACCATCGTAGTGAAATCCTTATACAATATTGCTCAGAAGTCTTACTCAAATTCTTGCACACACAGTCTTACTCGAAAGCTTATACAGTTTTGGTCATAAACTTACACTTACAAACGTACTCTTACCCGGAACTTTACATTTACTATCGATAATTAGAACTAATTATAATTTAATCAACTTGAGCGTTGAAGAAAATAAGTCACTAGGGCACCACCTTAACCTCTATGGAGTAATTAGACGCTATGGACTTTTCTAAAGATAAAGTACACCTATGCTCAAGGGGCACAAGATCAAATAGGTCATCTTCCTTCTTATTCAATCAGGGTTGTTTGCCATTGATGGGCCGCATGAAGTACACGAATGAGGAACTCAAATCCACTTATGCATGATTATCTTTAATTGCTACAGTTTGTGGCATCCTTTTTGGGTCATCAAAACCGAGTCAGATGTCTCTACGTAGATCAGCCCTTTCGATAACAGATCGTTGAAGCCCATGACCGTTGTGAGAAGGACCAATTGGGAGATCCATCATGAGCAACCTAAACATGGAAGTGCATCTTACGGCCCAGTCTCATTTGTGTAGAATTGGTGGATCTTTGCCTCAATTATAGAAGCTCATTCTAACCAGCAAAAAGTGAAGTCCATTTCAAGAAGCTATTGATCCTTTCACATTTAAATTTTGCTTAAAATTTTACTTTATTTCTATATTGCACTATTCCAGTGTAGTTTATTCTGAAATCAAATCTATTGGTGAAGCTTCATCAACACAGTTGATCACCCAGGATGAAAAAAAAATCACTATTTCACCGTTTATTAGCCTTTTTCCCGAATGGCCGAAATCTGGACAGCCCGACCAGCAAGGAGAAATAGCAGTACACTCAACCACTTAACCTGGCAGCACTCTCTAAAAACCCTAGCCTGGTGCATATTTTATGGGTCTCCAAAATTTCTTGTTATATGATGTATATTATCTTCTTCTTAAATTAATAACTCCATTTGAGAAAAAAATTTATTCTATATTCATAGCTTAATTTTGTAAAATTTTAGTAGTTGGGTACTTAAAAAAGAGTATTACAAGCTAATTTTTCTTTCTCTTATATATGAGTTTCACTATTTAATAAAAAATATATTATTTTTTAAATATAATTATTAATATATTCTTTTTGTCTTGTATTAATAACTACATTTAGGAAAAAAGTAATTTTTATTAAATAGTAAAAATTACATCAAAGATAAGACAAAATAATAGGGGTGTAAACGGCGTCCGTTTGTCCAGTGTCCGTCTGCATCCGCGTCCATCCGCACTAAAATTGACAACATTGATTTTTATCCGTCCCAAATATGGACGGACATGGACAAGGGTTAGCCGTGTCCATAGCCGTCCGTGTCCGCCAATTATATATTTTATTATTTTTATTTTTACTTTATACTAAATTACTGACCTATGTCACATAGTTAATCTTCACAATAAGATTGTAAAAAATACATATTATACTCTCACATGTCTTTTATAACATCATTATTTATTTATTTTTTAGATTAGACTATCTTACTATTATTATAACTTATTTTTTAATTAATTTTTTACTAACCACTCTTAATTTAAGAACAAAAGAGTATATGTTAAACTTTCATCTTCATTCTGTCCGTGTTCGTCCGTTTCTGTTCGTGTCCATCATGGACAAATACGGATGGACAAGCACTTGGTCCGTGTAAAAATGGACGGTTGCAGACATGCCTTGTCTGAGTCCACATCCGTCCGTTTACATGCTTGTCCGAGTCTGCATCCGTCCGTTTACACCCCTACTAAATAAGCTTATGATATTTTTTTTCTAAATACCAACCACTTAAATTTAACAAAATAATCATTAATATAAAATAAATTATTTTTTCAAGTAGAGCTATTAATTTAAAATTTAAGATGAAGAGAGTATATAAAATAGAGAGAGTACCAATTATATCTTAAAGGAGATTCTAAGACCATCATTATTCAATTAATTAATAGCTACTTTAGAAGGCGCATGGCCTAATATTCCAAGCTTTGCAGCCACTGGCTTCAGGACAAGATTATCAGGTATTCAGGTCCTGCATTCGTACATATCGTGAAACAATAAAGTTAAAATAATAATAATATAATGGTTCACTTTAACTTCCTTTTTGTTGTGGTGGATCATGATATGGAGAGCTTTGATTAAAAATTCTATCCAGCTTAAGTCACAAAGCACATTTTTGTTACTTTTACACCTTAAAAAAACGATAAATTGAATCCGTTCAGAATAATGCAATAATAATTAAATAAAAGGGATCTGGATTTGTTTTAGGTCACTTAATTGGAGCTGCTTAATTAGAGTCTACTCTAGAGTCAGGACTTGAATGGGCGATAGCTGATCAAAGTCTAAAAGAGACAGCAGCCCAAAGACTAGACGAGGGCCCGCAAGGGGGGTGCAAAAGTGGACTTAATTAAGCCCAGAGCGGGAAGTCAACAAAATTGACGGCAGGGCCCAGCATGGCACGGAGACGGACAAAATAGTACTTGTCCGGTCCAGCAGCCCCGTACGGTGGGCGGTGGGAGACATTTCACATTGACTCCCCCCACCCGCCAAGTCTACCTTTCCCTTCCCATGAGTCAAGGATAGTTGGTGGGATGATATAAATGGTTACAAACATAGCCACTTAGCATATGCCCCTTAATCTACCTTATCAACAGTGACAAGCCCATATGATGGAGGATAAGAAATAATGTATAGTATTGCCCTAAAATAATTAAGTTTTTCAAAAGTTCAAACTATTAAGAAGGAGAAATTTTTAATATTATTTTTATGTTTTAACATCATTTCTTATATGCAAACATCTATTAATTATGGTATATGAAAAACAATTAAAATATAAATATCTTTAATGAGACTTAAACCTAAGACTTTTCATAATTTGGAACTTTGATATTATGTAAGATAATCAAATTTTCTTAAAACTCTAATAGTTAAAAAAAATAAAAATTTTAAAATTAATTTTATGTTTTAATAAAATAAAATTATAAATAAAATTTCATCTACTTAATTGCTCGAGTTTTTAGAAAACTTAATTATTTCACATAATATTAAAGCTCAAACTTATGAGACGTGATGAGTTCATGTCTCATCAGAAATATTTATATTCAAATTCTGTTCCATGTGTCATGTTTGATGTTTGATGGATGCTTGCAGGTGAGAAAGGGTGTTAGGATCATCAAATTTATATATCTTAAAGCTGTAGTAGCTGTAGTACTAGTCAGTACACATCTTTCCAGAAATTTTTGTGAACATTTTACATACATGATCAGTTCAACTAGCTGATCCAGCCTGCGAACTAACCAATCTACAAATATGCATGTGTTGGTTTTAAGGTCGAATCCCTTGACGTAGCGTGCGTGCGAAGGTTGGGCGAGTTCTTACCTATTAAAACAATATTTACACCTAACATGCACTGTTGGAAAAGATCTTGAGACGATGCGTAAAAGCTAAATAAAACTCTAAGTCACATTTGACTAGCCCAATGAGCAAGGGTGGTACCTTCTCAGTCCAACTTGTCTCAATCACTCTCCCTCATACTTATTTTTCTTTGCATTAGGTCAGGGGTCAATCTGCATTTATAAGAAATTCTATTCCATTTAGATCAAGCTTGACCTATTATAGCTCAGTTTGAACCTTTTCATCAGCACCTGGAGAATATAACTTGGACCATTCTCTTCCCATATAAATTAAGGTGAGTGGAAACTAAGCTAATTTACCTGCCTTGAATAGGGCATGCATGCTGAGTAAACACAGAGTATATAAGTAGAAAAAAGAAGTGGGTGAGAATAAGAAGAAAGTGGACAACCGATAAATACGGAATTAAAATTTTCTTGCTTGCTTATATTTATATATATATACACACTTAATTAAGTAAAGGAACGAAGACTGGATTGCCTGAAAAAAACCAAAAAAAAATTGTGGGTCACTGGAGAAGCTAGCATGAAAGCTAAGAGAAAAGGAATAAGAACTAGGAAGAAGAAGAATAAGTCATCTCCTAAGGTTTTATTTTATGTTGAACGTGTTGCTATCAGAGATGCCATCGTCCTTGTCTCATCAAAACACCAACTACCCGACCCAATATATTGATTTTTCGGTTCAAAGCATTTTCATGCCAATCGAACACATGCCAATGTCGATCCTTTTTCCCTGTTATAGGAGCATCATCGTCATCCGCTGTTGTGCCTCATTAAGAAGAAAGAAAAACCAGCCAGTAAAGAAGAGGGCATTTGAAAGTTTTGGCTTGGTTCTTGCTTCTATCCGGTGATACAGCTAGACTAAACAGTGTAGACGAGAAAAGGTCGGAGCTCCCAGAGGCCCCCGTTAATCCCAATTAATTATTGTGAGTGGTTGTGACCACCAAAGCCACTTCTGTTTTGGACACCATATTAATCAAGGTGCATGGTTTTTAATTCACGACGTTAAGTAAGAAAGTAACCTATAAGTAATCACGATAGATTTATACATCGATGTTCCTAAAAAACATTGACTAGATCAGAATCAAACACCAATCAAATCCGAATGAAATCTAACCTAACCCATTCAATCACACCACCGATTTCTGTATCCCCTTAACCTCTCCCCAGAAATTTTACTAAAAATATCAAATAGTGGCTGGGTCCCGACAGGCCGAAGCAAGCCTTCAACTGAAACTTTGTAGAATGTGTCGACAAAGGGTTTCCGTTGATGGGCCCCCTGCATGTAGAAACTCTGGTTAAAGAAGACACAGTCTCATGTGCCCAGTACGGACGGAAGCATACTTCAACACCTAATAGTTGTCTGCCAAGTTTGAAAGGATTTTAATTGACTTTTGTGGCATCTTTTTTATTCTTTCTCTGAAAATTTAATGGCAGGTTCGTTTGTAGACTTTCAATCGGAGTTAGTTCCCAAAATCTTCATCCAATATGCAAGTGGTATTCGGTGCAGCTCTTAATTATTTCGCTGTATAGCATATGGCTGGCATTGAAATATGTAGCCTATATTCACGACTTGATGGAACCCACGGTATCCACTCATTTGCAAGGATCAACATTTTAATTCCTCCGTCTCAATTTACGTTAATGCACCTACTTCATCATCATGCAGAAATTGTTAATTAGTGGTGTTCCCTCACGTTACTAAAGCATTTTTCATAAAAGATAAAGTATGAAATTGTTGTGCATTTAGCACTTGCATGTTTTAGATTTCTAGGGCCAGACTAGATGGCTTTTCTGGAGACGTGCATTATGAATGTGATCGTTATGCTGTAAAGTTGTATATGAATCATGCAATAATCCACATAATTTCTAGACAACCCAAAGACTAACACAGACGCGCGAGTTAAAGGACACCCGTATGCAGTATTTGTTCCAAAGTCCAATATGTCCGCTTACCTACCAATAAGTAGGTGATATGTCGTTGACATAAGTAAATCCGTTAGTGAAGTTTTACTAGTAGAGTTACTAAAATGTGGATATGGTTGCCCTAGTGTAAGTAATGTTATGTGCATTAATATACGCTAAGCATGTATTCGATTGATATAGAAGAATCGACAGGTTTAACAGGGAATTTTGGGTTTGCCAGTGAGTCCATGTTTATTTATAGTTTATGTAGTACATTAACTATATGCCAGATTTACGGACTAAAGCAATTTGTACCCTTAATGAACTGTCAGCATGAGCTCGGGAAGAGAAAGTGAGGCGTTTTATTTCTGCACCAGCATGCTTGGCTAAGAAAATAATACGTGGTAATAGTTGATATGAGTAGTGGAAAATATATACCGGTCTCCATGCCAACGCCCTCTGACCAGTCTATATTGGGATCTAAATTAGGAATATACAACCGTTCGTGTCTACCAATTATATATTTTATTATTATTATTATTAATATATGCTAAATTAGTAACCTATATTACATACTTAATCTTAGCAAAATATTGTAAAAAATATATATTATACTCACATATTTTTTATAGTATTATTATTTATTTATGTTTAGATTAGACTCTTACTATTATTATATTATTTTTTATTCAATTTTTATTACCCTCCTTTAATTTAAGAATAAAGTAGTCTATGTCAAACTTTTCTCTTCATTTTAGTTGTATCTATCTGTTTCGATATTTGTCTTGTCACAAATATATATGGACGGACAAATACATGGTCCGTATAAAAACAGATGGCTACATACAGACATACTTTGTCCGCATCAGTGTCCATTCATTTACACACCTACTCTAAATATTCTACATAAGAGGAACTGATTTCTATACAAAATTATGATTTTATGTATTGTGTTCTAAGCCCTATGTATACTGGCCACAAAACTGATCATGGAGAGTCATTCAGGTAAACATTTTTCTAAGTTTTTATTTTTAAAGTATATATATAACAAAAATACTACAAGCGACTTCGGGTGAGAAGGGGCAAAAGTAACTAAAAAAGCAAAGAAAGAAAAATTGAAGGGGGGAGGAACAAAGCGTTGGTTTAGGGGACATATATAGCTAGTATATTATACCTATAATTATAAGGTTAACATACTGTTGGTGCTATATATACATGAATTAATGTTGGTAGAGAATCGTTTTAGAGAGAGTTGATGCTCGATCGCTTCCCTTGCGCTGATTTGCTGAGTGCAGCACTGTCTCCAATCTCTCTCATTTCGTTTATTTTTATGTAACCACGACAGCTCTTTTCTTTTTCTTTGTATCGCTATTTGTTCTTCCTAATTATGAGGGAAATTTAATGTGTTGCTAGCAAGGGAAAACATGTTTCAAGCATAATCAACGCCAACAACCGACGTCCCCTGCATGTTGGGCAAAATTGGAATGAAAGCATGCGATATCTGATCTGCCATTAATGTCCGAATAAAGCTTCTACCTATTCATTTCAATGTCCCCTAAAGGCCCTGCCCTCCATCTGCCTGGTGCCTCATGGAGGAGGAGGAGCATACAGATCAGTCATAACACTTGATCATATTCATGCCGTTGCTGCAATATGAGTACACTACATTTAACAGCTCCGGCTTAACTTATGTTGTAATTCTTTTGTCTCATTTCCAACCACTGTTACTACATCTCTTCAGCACACCTGTCTCTGTAACTGCAAAATATTGGACGCAACATTGGTGACAGTTTACTTGATTATGACGCTGAACACTAGGGCGACAAGTACTTAAACGAAAGGTCGAAAGAGTCAGACTAGTCTAAGAGAGCCAATTAATTAATTAATGGAGTACATATCTCATTCTCAGAAGTGGGTGTGGGGTTGCTATCCTGCTTTGCTCATCTACGACCAAACGTGTATATCAAAATAAATCATTGGTGTTGCCTGTTGGACTCTGTTTAAGGCAGGCGGCACTCCATTATCAGTAGTAGATTGACCCGTAAGAAACTCTGAGCTCAGCCTCTTGAACGTACAAATCAATTGTTCATGTGTTGTGCATGACTCGTGGAAGCAAGGTCCTGTATGGGCTCCACTAGCTCCATTGGAAAATTGGGGAAGAAGAGGTGGAAAGGGTGTACGATTCCGTGCGCATGGCAAGTACGGATATGCATGATCATCAAATTAAGAAGAGCATTATCAACAACTTTTGACAGTGGCATTTAATTCGATCCCGTAGATATACATCGCCCAACCGGCAACCGAATCGATAAGCTCGTCCTTGATACCGCGCTAGCAAGCACATTGGACAGCATTATCAGCTATATCAAATGGGATATTGAACAATCGGATATTAATAGGGTGTTCAGACCCACGTATATAATCTAAGGGACAAAATACGGATATGGCAATAGGACGGTTAAGGTACGAAAAAAACTATTAAAAAATTTAAAATATGAAAAAAAAGTAAAGAAAATAATAAATATAAAAAAATAAATTTTTTAGGGTAGAAATATTCATAAGATTATGTAACTCAAAATAAATGAAAAAAATTCTTATTACAATGAAAAAATTACAGAATAAACGAAAAGATTGGATTAAGCAAGAAAAATAAATATTATTAAAAAAATATGACGAAGTGTAAATATATAAAATAAGTATAAAATCCACACTCTGTCACAGTGTAGAATATGATGTGATGAGATCCGTGTATTTACATCCGAACCGCCCCAATTTCTCGTTAAAAACATGCATGTGGCCTCCATGAATTTACAGCTGTGCGAGAAGCAATTAATGACTGTTTCAACACTCATTTGCAATCATTACTCAATATTGCTAGCAGTCTCAATTGCAGAAGTTTATTATATTAGCTAATTATAATTTTAGGCTGAGACTGGCCGAGGTCAATGTCACTCATATTGTGCAAGAATTAATGTATATTGTGGGAGTAAATGCTCCCTAGCTATACCAGTTGACCACCTTCACGTCTTGCACAGCAAAGAAAATATTTTGTTCCACTAATGTTGGATCTATGGGATCCTCATGCGTAACGTAACATATATGTTCTCACATTAAAAAACAACCATGTTATATGTGCATATAATAATCAAAAGTACAGTACGCAGCTTGGTCACACATGCATGTTGTCATGTTGATGTGCCAGGCTTGGAGGCTTTTATTGCATGCCTTTCGGGCATGTGTGAACGCGGATTCCTTTCCACATTCTTCCCTTGTTTTTAGTCATTAATATTAAAAAAAAAGTTATTTATATGAGTATGTGCTTACGCACGTCAGAGTGAATAGATATATTATGGGCCATCGACCGATAATGTAATAGGCCGTAATCTAATCTGTATTTTGAATTATGTTTGTTTTATTTAATCTCATGTAGCTACGAATGATCATGAACATATAAACGGGTCTCATTAAAATTATCCAATTTTGACGTATTATACCGAGTTCCCTTCTCCTGTGAAGTTGGATCTCTGTGTGGTAGCTGTCTCTACGTATTTGTGTGGTTAATGATGTGGCACCGGGTCATTAAATTAAAGCTGTCAGAGCCGTCAACGGCCGGTTTGGGCTGTTAGAGGTGGTTTCCGTTGGACCGGTGCGGGTGACGGGAGTGGGAAAAAGCAGGTCGACAAAGGCGGGCCCCAGAGAAGGTGGGCCAGGAATCAGACCCAAATCTGCAGAAGACCGTGTCGAGAGCGGGAGCAATTTGAGGTCGGCTCTCGCTGCTTTCCCCAGAGTGGTCCGTAATCCGTACAGGACCGGACTCCTCTTTTTCCTTTTTTCGTTTTCTTTTTGTGGAAAAGCTGGTTGGAATGACGTGGTTTCCCTCTTAAGGATGCATACAGAATTAGAGAGGAGGCCAACGAGCCGTGGGATCCACCCAAGATTCCCTGACAAATCTTCCTACTCGACTTTCGGTTCTCTCGAGCGTCACCAATCACATGCAGCGACAGCGCCGGGGCCCGGCCGTGGAATCATGGGGGCAAGTGGCATTCACAGCAGATTTTTATGTCTATATTAATTGTAGCCGTTCAGCCTACGGAAGTAATTAACTTTAAATTCGATTACTCAAATCCTTCGGAGGTAATCGGGACTCTTTTTTTTTAGACTCGTATGTGACCTCATTTAAATATCTTTTAAGCACATAAAATAAATAAAAACTTATTTTTCTTTGGCCAAATGCAACTGCCATTGTCGACCAGCTACCGCCCCCCTCTACACGGATATAATTTCATCACTATTATAGGGCAACCGAACAGTGTTTGTTACTGACTGCATACGCTAAGATATGTGTCACCAAAAGCGTTTAGATCGAGGCTCGGTATCAGCCTCATGATGTGTTGCAAATTGGCACCCCTTTGATGATGTACTCGCTCCTGAATGGATAGGATAGACTTCTAGAGCGGTTACACGATGGTATCTGACTTGACTAAACAGCCCATTATTTGCTGATCTAGACGTAGTCTCCCGGTTCTACTTTGGAGGCTAATATGGTCATTTGATTGAGAAAGGGGGGCCACATTTGGGATGCGGTTCTTCTGGAAAGACGGCGAGAATGACGAGCGCGGGTGGGGAAGACGACAAGCGTGCGATTAGATGATAGGGCACGGAATTTGTACTGAAATGGGGCTACGGAACAATCACATGCTTACCAAAAACAGTGATTGGATTATAAAAAGATAGGCCACGCCAATCACGCTCCCTCCCGACGTTCTCTTCCGCCGTCTCTGTAGCCATACCCAGACCGCCTCACGGACGCCGCTCTTATTATTCTATTCATCTTTTTACTTTTTCTTTAAAAAATAAAGTTTCCGTGTCACCTCATTCACGATATCTCGTGACAGATCAGATAAAATACAGATTACACGTAGATATTTGCCTATTCCAAAATAAATAATTTATGTTTTTACGTAGTATAAAAATTTTATCCTAAAAGTTCTAAATTATTTTTAATATGTCATGCTTAAATTATTACTTATAAACTGGGTAAATTTGCCAATTTTGAAGCTCAATTTACCTATGATAGAAATGTACAATAGTTAACATTTTGTACGTGCGCTTCTTCTAGCCGTCAATCATGGCTCTCGAAATTGGATTTGGTATTAGAACCGGTCCCTGCATTTTTCTTTCCTTATTTGGTATTCTCTTACAAATATATCTATTATTAAGGGATAGCGGGTGTTTTTTTATTAGGATTTAGCCTCACCTTAATTTGTCTTTATATAAAACATTGCATTAAGAAGAAAATAAGTTATTGGGAGTCC
Source organism: Saururus chinensis (assembly GCA_035235625.1). Taxonomy (NCBI): domain Eukaryota; kingdom Viridiplantae; phylum Streptophyta; class Magnoliopsida; order Piperales; family Saururaceae; genus Saururus; species Saururus chinensis. Next base: position 50,809,858 of record CP141142.1, on the reverse strand, counting down.
GTTATCTATGTACAAGAATCTATTAAAAAATTTGCCTGCTTAACACATTAAGTAGATATTTACCATATGTGTATAGATGAGGTGGGCTGGCTAATAGAGGGGATGACATAGTTTTGATCATTTGATAAAATTGTTGGAGAAATGCTTTAATTTGCAAAATGTCCTACTGAAATATCCAAGGATCCATATAGTAGCTAGTCTGAGATATGCTTCGTATAAAGGTCAAGTGATCAGCCCTTGCAGATTCACCTGCCTATTTATTTCTCATTTCACTGATTCACATCTATGAGGAAATAAGTATTACATCAAAATAAAAAAATTAATATGCATTCTTGTTGATATGTGCCGGACGACTTGTGTCAAAATAAGGTGACTAGTGGGTGATTCAAATCCACTTATCCTCCGAATAATTTGACTATGAAATCAAAAATTGTGAGGCCCCATGTTTGGGCATATGCATCTGTCTGCACTGAGGGCACATAATTAGAACACTTTTTTTGACTAGGATAAATATTATATAGTGATAGTTTCTTACATTTTGGCATTGTTAAATACAATAATAAGAGACCTATTTATATCATGTGCCGTCGGATTTCAATCTGACGCATACATAACTAAAGAGGAGGGACATATTGGTTTCTGCCCCTTCCACAATTCGATTTTGACATGAAAAATGCTTATATAAATTTTTTTATATTAAATTATTAATCATGGAGAAAAAAATTGTCTACGATGGGAGTGGGATACATGGACATTCTCAGTGTAGAAGTAGAAGGTAGGTATAACACTGTACCTTCTCACTTTCTCACTCTAACCGTACCTTGAAGGTACTCCCCATCTGTACCCTTCCCCCTCGCCCTCTTCCTCTCCCGTGCTTTGTTTATTTATATCTCCCCCACCCACCCCCTCTCTCCCTCAAGACTTATCAAACCAACTTTGGCATCCCCCCAACTCCATACCCCTCCCCTCCCCTTTCCTCCTCCTCCGAGCAACACGATAGAGCAGATGAAGCAGCTCATTCGCCGCCTCTCCCGGGTGGCCGACTCCTCCGGCTACATCCTCCTCCGCTCCGGCTCCTGCACCCGCACCTTCCGCTCCGGGCCCAAGAGGAGGTCTCCCAGGAGGCGCTCTGCGGTGCCGGAGGGCCACCTGCCTGTCTACGTCGGGGAGGAGATGGAGCGGTACGTGGTCAGCGCAGAGCTGCTCAACCACCCTGTCTTCGCGGGGCTGCTGGACAAGTCCGCCCAGGAGTACGGGTACGAGCAGCCTGGCGCGCTCCGCATCCCCTGCTCGGTCTTTGTCTTCGAGCGCCTCCTCAGCGCCCTCCACGACCCCCAACTCCTCAACCTCGACGCCGACGAGATCCACGGTCTCTTCTCCTCGGAGGAATTCCTCTAGCATTTTCGTCTGCTGCACTCTTTTCACTTGTATCACCTTGTTCCTCCGCCCTTGAATGGGCTCTGTACATATGTTTCAGAAGAGAAATTTTGGGTGTTAGACAAACGATTCGGGTATTCGCAGAGAAAGACATTTCGGAAGATGATTCATTTACCTGTTAGTTAGCTTCTGCATTCAGACGTATTTGCTTACCAATTTTTTTCATCTTGGCTTCTGCTCTGCGCGTTCATTCCTTTTCAGCCAGAAGCAGGAGCCCCAGATTTCTGAATTATATTTCCGACGCCACGCCCAGGAATCGCTTTCCCTTCTCGTTCTTAGTGGTGTGTGGCTGTGTGCTATTCTGAGAAATCCGAATGCTGCATACTTCCAAATTCTGATTCCCCACGTCAAGATATCGCCTCTCGTTATCGTCCTGCTCGTGCTTTTTATCGCGCTGAAATTGAGTTCGTCACGCTATGCAGGTTGAGAACTGAATCACAAGCGGCGGCCAATCGGAGGAAATTTGCCGGGGAAAGTTTCCGTCTGAAGATCAAAATTTTCGTCTAAAACCTCAAGGATTACGCCATAAATCAATCAATCAATCGTCATAGAGTGCACAGTGCCTTTCCATCTTTTCCAATGATTTGATTGAATTAGTGTTTTGGTTTGACGATGTTTATTTAGGTGAAGGTGGGGATTTCTCAACTAAAAAATGCTTTTCGTAATCCAGCTCGTCCCACCAATTTGTGTATGTCAGGAATTGTGTGACAATTATGTCACTAAGTAACGTAAATTACGTCCCTAGCAGGAAACACTAACATATATTAATTACTCAAGTGTATCGAACAGTTCCGCATTACAGAATCACAACAAGCGAATAGTTCTACGTGAATTAGTAATACAGTGACACACTTGCGGTTGTTCGATCCATACTCCGTAGTCATCTACCGCACACAGCTTCGTTTCAGTTGCCCTCAATTTATATTGTGAAAAAGACATGGACATGCCCGGAGATGAGATGGAGCATGGGCATGCCCGGAGAGAGGCCGGTGAGCGATCCAACTTGTATGCAAGATTGGATAGACTTGAAATGACCAGTGAAAGGGAAGTGTCCAGCAGCCAAAACAATTTTAGGGATAGGAACCCACGCGCGCCCATCAAACAGTCAGTGTTCAAAGTCTTGGGAGTGTGGCCCGACTGACAAGTTTAGAATGGCAGAAGATAAAAAGGAAGCGGGCCCAAGAAGGTCCAGAATTCTCAGGCATAGCCCATTAAATCCAACACCAGATATTGCCCACTATACCCAGTCCCAAACTCCGAAAATCATCACTACAGAGTACAGCGCTGTTAGTTCGAACTCTCTCTGTAGGGCTGAAGCCCCTCACCCGCCACCCTAATTTTTGGCCATGACTTTAGGGGGGCTTTCAATAGTTTGGCCCTAGCCCAGCCTTAACCAGGTTAGGGCGGTCTTGTAAGTTCTTTTCTTTTTAAAATTTTTATTAAAAAATATTTTTTAATAAATTTTTTTTATAATCTTTAGGGGGCTCTTACTATTTGATCAATAAGGCACAAGATAATATACCTTTGGCCTTTGAAAAGGATTGTTAACAACTAATTTTAATGTCTTACAAGTTTAAAATATGCTAAACTTCTTTATAATATGTAACCTCCTCTATTTCTCCACAAAAAAAATATGACAATAATTATTTTAATACTAGAGTGCGGACTAAATGGGCTTATTGTCTTTTTGCTCCTCATCCCTGATATAGCCCTATTTAAGGTGGAACAGAAATTTTAAGACAGTCCTAAGATCGTGCCCAAAATTATTTTGCCCTAAGCCACATTTTTTAGGGCCGCTCAATCGTTAAAAGTTTCACCCCTAATTAACAGCTCTATTTAGTTTTTTTAAAATGAACTAAAATGAACATATTAACATGAGAGGAAGGAATCATTTCAGTAAGGCCTGAACTAATTTGTTTGGAAAAGATTGGAAGACGTAGATTCATCAAATTTAAGTGGCATCAAGTTTGCGTTTCTTGCACTTTCTTTTTAAAATAGTTATGAAAATAAACTAACATTGAGTTAACAAAAGATAGAAGGCTCCCCGAGGCTGGGGGCATGAGGTTGTGGAGGCTGCTTGCTTACCTTGGCACCATAAAAGAGAGATTAATAACGGTTCTTCCATTTTTATGTTATCACAAGAGGAAGGTGATTTTTTTATGATAACCATAACGATGATAGAAGGCCATATCTTGAGCTTTAGGAAGAATTACACCTAGCCTCCAACATGCATTGCGTAAATGCATGTGACTTCCATTCATCAAATCCTTATTACTCCATCTGTTTTGTCTAATCTTATTTTAAAAAATCATTTGTCTCTCCATTCTACTTCACATTCTCTTACCAATTACAAAGTTTCTAATGTGCTTCTTCCCATTATTAGGAAGAGAAAATGAATTAAAGTTAGAAAAGTTATTTTTTTTGTCTTAAAAAAGTGTTAAATTTATTATTTTTCTGTCTTTTTGTGGTATAAAATGTTTCTTACCTTCAATGAAATTTATATTTTTTATAAATAAGACATATTATATAGGATAGAAGGAGTATTGTAATGTCTTTGATTTTTTTACTATTTTTCTATGAATGTTTTGCTATTTTTTTATTTTTAGCAGAAAAATATGACGCTTTGGTATAATTATTTTTTTCTATTTTACCCCGGTATTTATACCCATAAAGTCAAGTCTAGGGCTTAGTCGCGGTTGTAGGGCTTCAACACATCACAAATGTTTACGATGTGAATTTTTGTTACACAACGCGTAAGATGTTAGTAATGAACATGCAAGAACTTGGAACGACACGTAAGGAAATGAAATAACGTGTTAATATATATATATATATATATATATATATATATATATATATATATATATATATATATAAAAAAAACTTATATGAGCCCGGGCTCTATGGGCCGTCGGATTTACATCCGGCGGCCCATAACACTCATGGGTTTAACCAATGAGTTTAACCCATGAGTATTATGAGCCGCTGGAAGTAAATCCAATGGCCCATAGAGCCCAGGCTCACGTAAATTTATATGAGCCTGGGCTCATATAAATAGGTCTTTATATATATATATATATATATATATATATATATAGACACACACATACACGTTCAAAACATCTAGACGTTTTAAGAGGAAACCCGAGAGCGATTCCGGACCCTCCAGCATGCTTCCTCCATCGCCGGATTCCGCCCTTCTTGACAGAATCCACTTCGCCTTGCCAACATGAGTCCAATGGTATTGGATAGGACCTCCAACATGCCCTCCTTGCTCATCCAAGAGCTACCAACGTTTTCCCTCGGTTTTTGTCATGTTTCATCGGCATTGTGCCACATTGGAGGCTTTTCACCGCCGATTGTTGCCGCTCTCTACTAGACTTAGCTTCGTCCAGCCGCCATGACTCTAGAGGCACTGGCCAGAGCCGCCGCCACCCTCTCTTTGCTCCTCCTCGAGCTGCTGGTATTTTTCCTCATTTTTTTAATTTGTAGCTTGAGTTTGGCCTTCGGACGACTGTGTCATCGTCTCCGTGGCTGTTTTCAATCAGCCACCACCGCTCCATCCCATGTCTAGCCGGAACCTCCCTCCCCACACTTTCCTCTCCCTGCCCCGGCCATCTTTGGCTCTATCTCCAACCCCCACACCGCTCCTTCCTCTTCCGCATGAACCAAATGACCCATCTGTGTGGGTCTTTGTGTTGCCACTAGTTGGCAGGAGCTGGCTAGCCTTTGGGGGTTTCGCCTCAACCCGACAATGATGGAAGGGCCATCCCAACCTAGCACCATCACCCCCCAATTTGGTTCCGCCCATTTGTACGTCAACCCCCTTCTACACAATTCACGTCGAACAACCTTCGACCAGATTTGGTTCAGTTTGCCTCGACCCCGAGATAGTGGTGGTTACCTCTATCGGCCTTGGCATGGCAATGACACTATGGCCTTTGCTCCACCTCGGCTCAACTCCGACACACCCCTTCGCCCTTTGACGTGTGAGATGCACAACTGCCCGCACCAATTGTTTTGGTTGTGGGTGGCGGTTGGCAATGTCACCGCTTCGGTCATTCACCACCTTTGAGTCTATCTCTATCGCCTTTTTTGGGCCTTGGGCCACCTATATCTAGCCCTATCCCCCTCCCCTTTGGTCGGTGTGCATGTGGCACAGCATATGATTTAAGGTTTAGGAGACGTTTTGTTGCCGCGTGACCATCAGATGGCTCCACCACCGATTAGACTTGACCACTAGAACCACCTCTCCTCCGTCCTTGAGTATCGCCCCACGCCCTCCGCCCCTTATGTGGGCCATAATCAATGCAATATCGCCGCTATTGGGTGCTATCTATAGCCAATTCTAGCGTCTTACGGCCGGTGGAGTGCTTCTTAGCCATCGTCTGACTTCTATTTAGTCCATCCTCGACTTCCGGTTGCATCTGCTACTTATTGTGTGTAGTCGTGGATTGCGGATTTTGTTGCATAGACTTGGGTTACCCCCATCTTGTCGTGATTACTTTTGGAGCTTCCTAAACCTTGAGACAATATCTCTCTCAGCTAGGCAATGCTTTTGTCCGCCAACTTTGTCGCCAACGCTGCCACCGTCGTGTGCTCACTATCAAACATCATGGATTACGAGGTAGGGGGGCTTTGAACTCATAATTTAATGATAGCATGCCTTAAATGTTCAGCAGCATGCTAGAACTATGATTAATGCTTTGGATATTAAATAACAATCCGATTACAAGATGTGCATGTAAGCATGATTATATGGTATGTTTAAAAATGCATATGACATGCATGTGAGCTAAAATTATATTTGATGTATGTGGATCATGTGTGTGCTAGTGATGACTAGTGAGTACGTTGGTAAGCTACGTGTTGAATTCTGAGTATGTGATGTACAAATATGATTAAGTATGTGTATGAGATACGTATGTATGATGAAAATATGTATATATGATGGCTCTATGCCTGTGCAATGGTTATGTATATGTGGATGGGGGGAAATGTATGTCTGATGGACGGTAAGAGGTGATAGAGAGGTTTAGTATGGATTTGTTGCGGATTGACAATCATATGACAAAATACGGAGTATGTAAGTTTGATGGGCGAAGATTGGAATGGATTGGTTAGGTTTGGAGCCTTATGGGGGATTGTCAGATAGTAAGAATGTTGCATAATTGTTCATGCATAACGTATAAGGCTGCTAATGAGTTGAGCCAGCTCGTCGAGTTGAATAGGCTCGGCTCAATTTGACTCAAATTTGGCTCGGCTTAAAGGGAGCTTGACTTGAGCTCGGTTCGAACTCGAAAGCAAACGAATTGATCTCGAACATGGGCCAACTTGAATCGACTGGACTCAACACCTGATCGGTTTGACTCGAAATAGAGTCGAAGCTCGAATCAAAATCCACTCGATTTGTTATATATCACTTCTTTCATATTATACCCATATTATATACATTTCTTAACCTTCACCTTTCATGTACCCATAATATTTTATGTTATTTTATAATATATATATATATATATATATACATTAATACATGGTATATAATATACTATATAATATGGTATATAATACCCATATTATGCTATTATATTTCAAATAAATATAAATCCTACTACTAATAAAATTGAGAATGTAAGTATGATATATTATTTTATTCCTATTCTACCCTTATTCACTATATAATATTATTTACTTTTTAAATACTACCTTTAATCATTCTAATCCTAACATATATAAATATGTAATTCTACTTGCATAATAAACATTCTTAATTCAACCAATCATATTGATTTAAAATTAGAGATCTAGTGAACTATATCTAGATTTTGCCTTCAAATATATCCAGTGAACAAAGTCTAGATTTTACTGTTGAGTTCCGATTATATTGATTTTTTTTTGGCAGGCAATCCACACACCATGAAATATGTAACTGTCGAGGTCCAAATAGTTCTCTCATCATGAACTTTTTTGTAGTCACTAGAGTAATTGGATATGAAATCTATGAATAGGAGTTGTCATGGCTTTGGTGACTAGTTCATTTTTTTGGCTTCTTATGTGGAAAAATTTATATAAATAATATTAAAAAATAACTATCAAAATAATGGAGAGAGAAAAATATTTACCAATATGGTGTTCCTTTTTGCCACACAGGCGCCGACTAGGCACCGCACCTGAGTGGTTTTTTTTTTTAAATTTTCATAATTTTAACCTTTAGAATGACGAAATAAGTATGCTTAAATCAATACAATGTACTAACTTCGTCCTTCGGTTATTGATTTTGTCTCTCTTCTCTCTCTCCTCTCTCTTTTCACTCTCTCTCCTCTTTTTCGGTTCTCTCTTCTCTCTCTCTCTCCTCTTTCTTTCTATTCTCTTTCTCTTCTATCTCTCCTCTCTTCTAAAGGATGAAATAATGAAAAAAAATTTAAAAATATATTGATTTCGTCATTCACAAATACATTATATTTTACTTAAAATTTAATATTTTAATATATAAGTAAGAAAAAAATTAAATTAAAAATTTCCTACTTTCTCCCCACTTCTCAGAGCTGGGCTCACGTCACGCACATGAGAGAGAGATAGGGAGAGAGAAACAGAAAGAAGAGGAGAAAGAGAAGAGAGATTGAAGAGAGAGAAAAATGAGATAGAAGAAGAGAGACAACCAAAAGAGAGAGTAAATAGAGAGAGTGTGTGAAGAGAGAGACATAAGAGAGAGAAAGAGGAGAGAGAGGAGAGAGATAGCTGAAAGAGAGAGGAGAGAGAGTGAAGAGAGAGGAGAAAGTGTGTCACGCCCCGGCTCCCGAACCCGGTCTAAGGGCTGGTTAGCACGCGGGGGCGACAAAAATTTACGGATTAACGTATTGCTAAAGATAACCCCTCTAGTGGGAGATTAAACAAACAGAGTAGCGTACCTCATGTCTTTTGAGCAAGAGAAATAAAGATAAAGGAGAGGATAATAAACTATCATGATCCTCACACAAACCTACATAAAAGTCAATCCAGAGCCTACACATGGCTTGAAATTAGAAAAGTTTAGACAAGTCTAAAAACAACAGATAAACTCGAGCATAATACATAATCCACCATATAATGTTCTCTAATGTTAACCACGAAAAAATCAAAAAATAAAACATCATCTGAATGCCACGAAGGCTAATCCCACGAGTACCCATGACATCCCTCCTATAAGGTGTTATGCATGTCGCACCGTGCAGCCCCAAAACAAATCACAAAAGAGGGGTGAGTACAAAACTAAGTAATGGTTTGAAAGCAGTAACATTAATCAGAAAATCATCATGACACAACATCATGGCAATTTAGTCCATAATTGACATGGTATACCCTTTTCTGATCATCCCTTACTAAACCCCTACTTATCCATAAGTAAAAGATCTAGCATCCATATCACACATATAAAATCAAAGCATAAATGATCATGTTATGACTTAGCATCTATCCTGCATAGGTAGTGATCGTTATCCAATCACAATCACGCATAATATCACACATAATCCGCATGAGAAGTGTTTATCGCACACTTTCTGATCATGCGACAATATCACATAAACCTGCATGGTAGTGTCTCAATCACACAATTCAGATCATGGATTCATATCACATAAACCTACATGGTAGTGTCTCAATCACACGATTCAGATTCTGCGTTCATATCACATAAACCATTCCATAGCTCATTCACCCTACACGACAAACGTGTCAAACACATGATACACAATCATGCATAATAAATCATATCCACATGTGTCACATTAACCCTACACAACCAGTGCAATCCTAGGCATAATAATCATAATAGACATGCATCATCAACAAGTCAAGGAGTGAATACAATCATTGCCACAGAGGCAGGACATAGTCCGATTTCCACACAAGAAATATAAAGTGTCAGGGTAGTCAACCACAGAGGCAGGACAATCCTGACTAAGGAATGTCCGAATCTCACACAGAGAACCTAGAGCATGTGTGTTCGCCCTGGAACATCTTCTGTGGTAGGAAGAGTCTGAATTCCACACAGGAAACCTAGAACACGTGGTAGCCGGTGAACAAAGGCATACCACTCTAGATTCTCAGGGTCTAGATAATTATCTCAAGCAATCTCAACTGCAAGACAAGTACACAACTCTTCCCCACATAACTCAAGTCAACTCAACCCGGGGAGTATCCATGTTCCACATAGGAACTCAAATCAAAATCATGTCCTTGCGGAGCAGCCAAGTTCCGATTAAGCCAACGATCAATTAATCTGGCACGCAATCTCACATCATTGCATCCAATCGATCAACCACGACTAAAAATCGGTAAAATTTCATTCATGAAATCCGTCTCATGATGCATGCAACATGATACATACGTAAGCAATCTCTACGTGAATTCCAACACATGGAATGTGCTCCCATCAGTCCCCACATGCATCATATTCGAGTCATAAACAACCACGATTTTATAATAAATTCCCCACATGTGTGTGTGTGTGTGTGTGTGTGTGTGTGTGTGTTCATACATTTCTAAACACATGATCATGCTTTGACAATAGCTTACAAGGCAATACATACATGCTTTGATGAAATCTAAACATAGTTCTTAACTGAAATCATGGGTGAAATCCGTTCAAACTCGTCATTTCAATCAAGTGAAGTCTAATGTCCACTTCTTACAAACATATTTAATCACGCATGAAACTAAAACATAGTATCACATTCACCCACAATTTATTCATATGATAAGAAGACACATTAGTTCATGGTCATTCAATAACCTTGCTGGAAGCATGCTTAAACATAAGAAACTCATCAACCGTAGATTCAAGATAAATCATACTAACATGGCAAATTATCAACATGTATTTCCACATAATACTTAAACATGCTCCATAATTCCCAACATAAATAACATACTTTTCTAATAACTTATTATAATTCAAACCAACCCACATGAACATGAGAAATGATATTTGGGAGTAGAAATATCGAAATAAACATAAGAAATAAAATGGCCAAAATATGTTGTGTAGTCGATCGAGCGGCCTGCAAGGGCGTTCGATCGGCTAGCCTAAAAATTGGCATGCAATGCCATTTGGCCGATCGATCAGCCTGTGAGGGTGATAGATCGCCATAACGGCAGATCTAGTTCGTCTTCTCCATTTTGAAAACCAAACCGAGACACCATCAATCGAACTTGGAACCTCCATTCAAAGCCTGAAACATCATAAAAATCTAATCAAACCTTCCAGAATTCTAAATCTACCCATTATCAATAAAAGCCCTAAGAAATTAGTACAAAAGATTAAGTTTTTACTAATCTACCATTAGAGTACTAAACATGGAATCCTGTTGTGTACGATTGTACATGATGATCATACTCTCTTTTATTATTCTATGGTATTGAACTATTTATTGGTTATTGTAATACTTTATTATCGTACTTGTTAGTGGCCTGGGCTAGCCAACCCACTAACTGGGTTATTTTGTATGAACCGGACTGGCCTGGTTTAAGTGGTCCGGTTCCCTAGGTGGTCGTCTCCTATATGGGGTGGCCTTTGCTTTTGGTTGGGTTATGCAAGTATTGAATTCCAGTTTCTCCCCTTTCTTCTTTACTTCTCCCCTTTCACTGCGTAATTCTCCTAGATATTGATTGTGCCTGCATCAGGCACATCATTGGTATCGGAGCTTTACGATTCCCAGACATGGCTCGAGGTAAACATTCTATTGTTGTTCCCGAGGTTCAGCCGAAGAAGGAGGTTCCAGCGTCAGCACCTGCTGCTGTGGACAGCCTGAAGGCCGATCCTCCTGCAACAGCCAGCGACATTAAACTCGACAAGATCATGGCAGCGCTGGAGGTTCTGACATCGTATATGGCAAGCACGGTCACAACGCCCATTCTGCCAGGGCCGCCTCCTGCTGTCTTGGAGAAGGGCGGTCCGTCCCAGGCCCCTGAGCCGACCTTCTCCTATCCTCTGGCACCCGTGGACATTGATACGAGAGTCTTCCCTGGCCCCCGTGGACATTGATACGAGAGTCTTCCCTGGCCCAACGCAATTCGACCCTGGCATCCCAACGCCAGATGGGAGACGCCAGACCTGGGACATGCAAGGCACACCAGGTGTTCGAGATAATACCCCTATGATGTCGCCCCACCCCAACCAGTTCTAGGACGTAGAGGATGAGTGGGACGCGTATCTAGAGCCTCGCGGCAGGGTCCGAGGAGGGGCTGAGCCTCGCCTTGCTCGTTTACAGTTTCCCCGCTATAATGGTGATGATGATCCGGTGGAATGGCTGTACAAAGCGGAGAAATTCTTCTCTTACCAGGGCACGCACTCTGAGATAGAGCATCTGCGCATTGCGGCCTTTCACTTGGATGGCGATGCATCGGTTTGGTTCCAGAACTTTGAGAAAGAAGTGCGCTATCCTACCTGGGCAGCCTTCTCCGACGAGCTCTGCATCCAGTTTGGTCCGAATGAATTCAGGATTTCAATGAGATGTTATCCACCCTGTGCCAGACCACCACCATTCGTGCTTACAATACCGAATTCATGAAGATAGCCAACAGACTCCCTGACTGGCCAATGGCCGCTCTGGTGGGCACGTTCAAACGGGGGTTAAAACCAGAAATCTCTGAGGAAATGCGCCACTTTCCTTGCACAAGTATGCGGGACGTGGTGTGTCATGCCCGCATTGAGGAAGAGAAGTTGAACTGACAGCATAGAGGTGGACGGTTGGGACCTCCACCCCGGTCTGTATTGGGCTCTAATCCTATGGCAGCTTCTTCCGGCAGTCCGGCCAATGGCCGGACTGGTCAACAGGCCGCAGCTCCTACTCAGATTGTTCGCCGTCTCACACCCGCCCAAATGGATGAACGTCAAGCCAAGGGGCTGTGCTTTCGTTGTGATGAAAAATTTGTGCCCGGACACCGTTGCACGGTTAAGGGCAGCTTGCTTGTGGAGGAGGTCGACGACGACTTGGACAGCAAGGCCGGTAGTGAACCCTTGATATCAGAGGACGTGCTACCGGAAATTTCAGTTCATGCATTTTTGGGCGCTTTCACTCCACGCACCATGTGGGTGCAGGGATTCCTAAAGCGGGAGCAGGTATCTATCTTGATTGATAGTGGTTCCACTCATAATTTTATTAACGATAAGGTAGCTCATCGACTTGGGTGCTTGGTGTCTAACTCAAAACCATTTGATGTGTTGATTAGCGATGGCAAGCATCTCCGGAGTGCCAGTGTGTGTGCTCAGATTACCCTCTCGATCCAGGGTAACACCTTTGTTACTGACCTTTTCTTGTTACCCACAAAAGGGGCGGATATTGTATTGGGAGTCCAGTGGCTGCAGGAATTGGGTGATGTGGTGTGGAATTTCAGGGATATGGTGATGGAATTCGAGCTTAATGGGCACCAGGTTTGGTTGGAGGGGTCATGGCCTGGCACTCTGCTTTCGGCCCAGGACATGAGCTCCTTCTTCAGGTTTGCTCCTCAGGGACTTCTTTTGCAACAACGTGCTATTATGGGCGTCTCTCAGGACAAGATACCATCGGATCTGCAGGTGCTACTGACAACACATGAGGATTTATTTTTAGAGCCGTAGGGGCTTCCCCCCGTTAGGCCTCATGACCATCAGATTTCCATTATTCCCGAGGCGGCACCAGCCAATGTCCACCCATATCATTACCCTCACATACAGAAATCAGAGATAGAATGGCTGGTGGCAGACATGCTTCAGTCAGGAATTATTCGTCCTAGTACGAGCTCTTATTAGACTCCTGTGTTGTTAGTTCGCAAGAAAGATGGCTTGTGGTGGTTTTGTGTTGACTACCGTGCTTTGAACGCTATCACCGTCAAAGATAAGTATCCCATCCCTGTGATTGAAGAGCTATTGGATGAATTGACAGGTGCCAGCGTCTTTAGTAAGCTTGATCTTCGTTCCGGCTATCACCAGATTCGTGTGCAGCCTCATGATGTACACAAGATAGCATTCCGGATGCACGATGGCCATTTCGAGTTTTTGGTGATACCTTTTGGATTGACCAACGCTCCCTCCACGTTCCAGTCTCTCATGAATGACATTTTTCGGCCCTTTCTTCAACGCTACATATTGGTCTTCTTTGATGACATATTGGTGTATAGTAGGTCATGGGAAGAACACTTGACGCATCTCAGGCCGGTCTTTTCTATATTGCGTGCTAATTCCTTATTTTTAAAGCGTTTGAAGTGTTCCTTTGGCAGCCCGCAAGTTGAGTATTTCGGTCACATTATCTCTCAGAACGGTGTTGCAACTGATCCGGCCAAAGTGGCCGCTATGCTTTCTTGGCTGACTCCATCATGTGTCCGGGCGCTCAGGGGTTTTCTTGGCCTTACCGGTTATTATCGTCGGTTTATCCAGCGGTACGGCGAGTTGGCTCATCCTCTTATCGAATTGCTGAAGAAGTGGGCATTCACATGGTCGCCAGCGGCCCAAACAGCCTTCGAGGGTCTCAAGCAGGCAATGGCGTCTGCCCCAGTCTTGCTCTTACCTGATTTTAGTCGGCCGTTTGTGGTGGAGACGGATGCGTCAGAGAAAGGCTTGGGCGTTGTCCTCTTGCAGGATGACCGCCCTATAGCTTATTTCAGTAAAGCTCTCGCTGGTCGTTCCTTGTCTATGTTAGTGTATGAGAAGGAAATGTTGGCTATCATCCTTGCCGTTGCCAAATGGCGTCCGTATTTGTTGGGTCGTCCTTTTCAGATCCGTACCGACCACCAACCGTTGAAATATTTTTTGGATCAGCGAGTGTCTACTCCAGCTTAGCAGCGGTGGGTGAGCAAGTTGCTGGGCTATGACTACAAGTTAGTGTACAAAAAGGGGTCGAAAAACATTATTGCTGATGCACTCTCTCGTAGCCCAGTCCTGGGCTCTTGCTTCGCAATCTCCACCCTTTCTTGCCCGTTTATTGAGGAACTCAAGCAGGCTTATGGTATGGATTCAGTGACACAGGAGATTATTACCGCCATTCAAGCCGACCCAGCAGCCCGGCCTTTCTTTGTGTGGCGGGATGGTCTTCTCTTCTGGAAAGACCGTTTGTAGGTTCCCGATGTTTCTGATCTGCGCCGCCGTATCATGTCCATTTTCATGACACTCCTGTGGCTGGTCACGAGGGGTCCTTCGGTACGTATAAGAGGGTTAGCCAGAGTTTCTTATGGCAGGGTGTCCGTCGTGCCATCCAAGCTTACGTCGCTGCTTGTGATGTTTGTCTGTGGGCTAAAGCCATGACCACCTCCCCAGTCAGATTACTACAGCCCTTGCCTATTCCCGAGAGGGTTTAGGAGGACATTTCGATGGATTTCGTAGAGGCGTTACCGGTGGTGCAGGGTAAGTCCGTCATCATGGTTGTGGTGGACAGATTGTCTAAGTATGCTCATTTCTGTGCGTTAGGCCATCCTTTCACTGCTAAGATTGTTGCTGAACTCTTTGTTCGCGAGGTGGTGCGCCTGCATGGTATGCCGCATACGATTGTCTCTGACTGAGACCAGATATTTCTCTCACAATTATGGCAGGAATTTTTCATGTTGCAGGGATCTTCTTTACATATGAGCACCGCTTATCATCCTCAGACGGATGGACAGACAGAGGTGGTTAACCGTTGCATGGAGTAGTATCTCCGTTGTTTCACTATGATGCAGCCCCGCCAGTGGCTTCAGCTCCTTCCCTGGGCTGAATGGTCTTATAATATGGCATATCATATGTGCGCTGGCTTCACCCCATTTGAGGTGCTTTATGGTTGTCCACCGCCGATTGTCTTATCCTATGTGCCCCATCGTTCATCTGTTGCTGAGGTGGATTATACGTTGCAAACGCGTGATGAGGTTTTACGCAAGCTTAAAGAAAATTTATCGACTGCTCTAAATAGGATGAAGCAGGTTTATGATTGGCGTCATACGGATCGGGAATTTGTTGTTGGTGATTTGGTCTATGTCTCGGTCATTCCTCAGTGCCAGACCTCTCTGTTTCAGCCTGCGCACTCCAAGCTGGCTCCCTGCTTCCATGGTCTGTATGTTATTGAGGAGCGTGTTGGCCCGGTCGCCTACCGCCTGACTCTACCTCCTGATTCTTTAGTTCATCCGGTGTTTCATGTCTCTCGTCTGCGACGTTTTGTGGGTGATGCATCTTTGGCGGTGGGCGCTCCTCCTCCTCCCCTTCTGGGGCCAGCTACCCCCGTTGATCCTGTCCCTGCTGCTGTCTTGCAGAAGCGTCGGGTTCGACGCTCGGGGCGTATTATCACTGAGGTTTTACTTTCTTGGCAGGATTAGCCTCTTGAGGATGCCACGTGGATGCCACGTGGATGCCTGAAGATGATTTTCTGGCTCATTTCCCAGCGTGGTCGCCTTGAGGACAAGTCGACTAGCGGAAGCATGGTGGAGTGTTGTGTACGATTGTACACGATGATCATACTCTCTTTTATTATTCTATGGTATTGAACTATTTATTGGTTATTGTAATACTTTATTATCGTACTTGTTAGTGGCCTGGGCTAGCCGACCCACTAACTGGGTTATTTCGTATGAACCGGACCGGCCTGGTTTATGTGGTCCGGTTCCCTAGGTGGTCGTCTCCTATATGGGGCGGCCTTTGCTTTTGGTTGGGTTATGCAAGTATTGAATTCCAGTTTCTCCCTTTTCTTCTTTACTTCTCCCCTTTCACTGCGTAATTTTCCTAGATATCGATTGTGCCTGCTTCGGGCACATCAAATCCATTGAAGAAAAACACATCAAAAACCAAGATTTGAAACACAACAAGCTTTAGGATTAAACACATTACCTTTCACCTCTTTTTGGGCCGGATTAGCTCCTTAATCTCCTCCGAAACCTACCCAAAATTGTGATTTTTGTTAATACCCTCCTAAATCTGATTTGGAACTTGAAACTCATTGGAAAAATTTTAGATCTAAAGCTTTAGGGACTCAAAAACAAAATTTTGAAGGCCAGGGTTTGAAGTAGAGATGCAAATCAGTGATTTAATGGCTTGAAAATGAGATTAACCTTTGGAGAAAGATGAGATTAGAAGAAGTTTATAAAAACCCTAATAATTAAGGAAACATTAAGAAAACCTCACCTCAAATCACCTTACACTTTGGGCTAATGGGGAATAGACCTCTTGATTCCGAGGCTCATACCTTTTCCAAATGGGAAAGAGGTCAGCCCTTTTTTTTTATAGTAAGGAAGAGGTTAGACCTAATCAAAATTGGGGGTATAAATAAAATTATTCACTAAAAGTGGGTAATTTGTCTATTTAAACCCAAATTAAGACAAAAAAAATTATATTTCTTTTTCTAATGACTTGTTTTATTGTATAAAATATTTTGGATCAAAAACCCAAAATTCGATCGTGGGGCCCACAGGGGGTCCGGACAGTTCCTAATTTTTGAAAAATTGAGAAAATTCTAAAAATTCCTAAATGTGAAGCTATTTTTGTTTAAAACCTTTGGAAACCATCATTATTTTCAAAAATTATCAAAATCAATCAGAAATTGCTTAAACCACATAATGATGATTAAATAATAAATAAAATTGACATTAAACCGGTTTAAGACAAGAGTTCTTACAGAGTGTATGAAGAGAGAGATAGAGAGAGGAGAGAGTGAATAGAAAGAGGAGATAGAGAGAGGGGAGAGACAAAGAGGACAAAATCGTTTCATCATTGATTTCGTCCTTCCAAATGACAAAATTAGTACATTGAACTGATTTTATCCTTTAAAAGGACGAAATCAGTACATTATATTGATTTCGTAATTTAGAATGACGAAATTAATACATCATATTGATTTTGTTCTTTAAAATGACAAAATTATAAAAAAAAATTGAAAAAAATTGCACATGCGCTAGCGCCTAGCTAGTGCCTATGTAGTGAAAAGGAATATCATATTGGTAAATATATTTTTTCTTCATTATTTAGGTAATTATTATTTTTTAATATTATTTATATAATTATATCTATTATATGAGAGATTTGAATAACATTAGTTAAAATTTTGGTGACCAATTAAATTTTTTTGTAAGGTAATTTATTGACTTATTTTAACTATAAATTTTGAAGTAATATTTACAACATTAATAGAATTGAATTGTGTTTGTTATAATTTTTTAATTTTTGTAATGTTGATTTGATTCTCTAAATTATTATGTTTTTTTATAGGGAAAAATATTTTGGTTTGTAAATGGGATTCGAGCTCAATTCGTACATAGGTTCGAGTTGCTATAATATATTTTCGAGCTCAAGCTGAAGTCGAGTTTTGAGCTTCTTGGCTGAACCGAGCTCAAGCTAGTCATCTAGATGTTCTTGGCTTTCAGAAATTGAGTTTAAGTTAAAAAACCCAAAAACTCGGTTCGTCTCGGATCGTTAGCACCCTTAATAATATACATATTATGAAGAGGAAAGTAAATATAATAGAAGGTTGCAGTGATGCGAACTGGATTTTAGATTATGAGGATAAGGCAACTAGTGGGCATTTATTTACATTGGGTGGTGGAGCAGTCCCTTGGAAGTCAACTAGGCAGACTTTAATCACAGGGTCTACCAATCTTAACCACCCTAAAAGAAAAGAAGAGACCAAGTTGGCTATTTATACTAATAAGTGGGTAAGTGGGCTTGCATGGGCCCAATTAAGGAACACATAGAACCCATTTTCAGAATTTGCTGAATAAATGTGATAAAGCTCAAACCCATTTAAAAATTCAAATGAAGGTCGGTGTGTCACGGAGGCCCCTGAGAAGCACCATATGTGCAATACAAGATCATGGCCTTAAGCCATTCGACCAAGCGTCTAGCCCGTGAAGCTAGACAACGAACCCATCCCAAGGCGGACATGTGAACACGCCGAGACATTTCACAAGTGAGCTAGTTAGAGGGGGATGCAGGCTTGCGATGCACATATCCAACTTAAGTAACTCAGACATCCGAACATTTCATCTAAGTCATGTGCACACAAATGTCTTTCTTTCCAACAAGACCGTAAGGTCGGACAACCCATGGGTTGGAGAGCCCCATACCCAACGGACAGGGCTCCTCGCATGATGGCTAAAAACCTAACAAGCTTTCCTTGTCATCAGAGACAGCCGGTTGTAAGGCTAGGTATCATACCAATTAGCTCACTAAGTCACTCATATATAACATAAGAGATTTCTTTCATTTTGCTAGAGTGGCAGTCAAAGTGGATGTACATGCATGGTCCCTTCAAAATTTACCAAATGGCCCCAAAACATTTCATGAGACTCTATAAATACATACTCACCAACCAAATGTCCCAATAGGTAACTATGTATGTACATCATTGCATGCATTTTACACAACTTTGCACAACATATGTGCAACGTTGCAGGCCTACCCCGCAACGCCTGCATACAGAGTGTGAAATGTTGCGGGTAATTCCTACTTTCTACAACTTATGTATACTTAATATTAATACTTCTACACGTATGTGTACCCCAGCACATGCTACGGATAACACATTTCACTACCTTGTGATAGGCAGCCCAAGAAATTGGCACAATAGAGAGAATAGTTGGGGTCCAAGAGTGGGGCCCACTTCCTCAAAACAAGAAAATGTGTTGAATATACCAAATTTTATAGTAAATTGTGGTTTATGATTGACATTAATATATTCCATGAGTATTTCTACCTCATGATTCGGAGAATGAGTCTATTACACCTCGGGTAAACCCTTGGTAAAACTGGTCCTACCAATTCTCCACAAAAAAATCGAAACAATACCAAAAAAAATTATAATTACTCCAAACCATCAATACAACAAAAATAAACAAAAAACAAATAAAAAAATATATAAAACTTACGAATCTCACAGTTGGTAACTTGGTATGTGTATGATGGGTAAAAAAAAAATATTGCGGGTATATTGGAAGTAGGACCCTCTTCGTATGTGCCCGGAGACCACTTTTCGGCAGCAAGACTTTTATTGTGTTGCCTGTGTTAATCACGGGACATGCAAGTGGGATATACGCGAACTGTCATATTGAGATTCAACGGTGCACAATGAACCATCACAACGTGTGCAATCGGGCCCCATTTTAACAATTTCCTTTGATATGAACATAAATGTGGGCTTTTAGAATTTTTTTCTTTTTTCTTTTGGATTAAAGGGTGACTTACAAGAAATCAGGGTTTATCTTTTTTATTAGTAACCACATATTTTTAAAAGTGGTGAAGTTATTCAGTAGTTGTTATAAACGATTCAGAAACTTCGAAAGGTAGGAGTTATGTCATTGCATAGTTGCGTTCGGGAGGGATTTGCTTGGGGAAAAGCTGACGGTCCGCAGTGCAGAATCAGAATATAAAAAGAAGTGATTCAATTTTACTTGTATATGTTATCTTGAAAAGATTTACACGGCATTGCATCATCCAAGAATCAATCCCATTTGACAAAACAACGCATCCAAAAGAAAAATCTTCTAAATCTATCGTACTGATTGATGGTCCCTTCCTTGAAAACCAACGAACACGTTATTCTTTTAACTTTTGTTAAGCGTTTTGCCGATGATGTCTTTCGGCTGCTTTCTAAAATTCTCTGGAGCCCATCTAGATGCCCCGAGCTAGCTGTTACCAAGTCATGCGCGAACTCTCTCTCTATATATATATTGAAACTCACCTCCTTAGTCACCAAAAAGAGAGAGGGAAAAGAAATTAAGAAAGACAGAAACTCACCTCCTTGGCCAAAACATTGAGCGGTGACTTCCACATATGGGTTCTCACTGGAAGGGCGAACGTAATGACCAGACCATCAAGGTAAAAGCCTCACGAAATACTTCAATCACTAGCATGCATGCCAGTAGAGTGAGATGTAGGAATACATTTCTTTTCATAATTAGAAATGCCTCTCAAAACACGTAAATATATGTCTTGCTAAATAATACTCCATACTTAGTAATGACAAATCATAAAACCCATAGGAAAAACTAAAACCACACTACATCACCTTTTAATATTTGGATTGGTAAACCAAAAGATGCTTCTTCCTCCCATGGCACTAAGGTTGAATTTCTAGCTTAACTATTGTGAAGTCAAATTAATTTGCAGTTCCTGTATGATTGGTCTAGCGAAAATGATAAGTCAGCTTTTAGCCTGTTACATAATAGAACTAGTAATTAGATACATCAACCCCGAGTCCCCAGCATATTAACGCTGAGAGAACAATGTTTGAATTAGATGCACAACCCGTACCAACTAATTGTTTATAAATATTGGAATTAGGTTCTTCCCGACGGTTCCTGGAAGATTCAACCCGTGGCACTGGATATTGTTTGGGGCAACGACTCTCGATACTGGCGTATAAATAGAAGGTAAACATCCGTCTGCTCACTCCCTTTCCATGATCATCATTTCTAATCTCCGCGCTGCTGCATGTAGCTAGGCGGAGACCATCCAAAACTGATCCATATAAATTTGCATGTATGGATTATTAAGATGGATCTTAGGAGTTAGGATGTGTCTAAAAAGGGGTCACAGGTCAATTTTAACGATAATGATATAGTGATATAGCAATTGTCTATAGAAGGGATTAGGGAAAATGCTGCCTTAATATATGTCAGTAAACAAACATAACTGAAGGGAGGGAGCGATGTGAAAGATCAAAATCGTCTGATCCTTGTCTTGTGATAACTCTATGTGCAGTGATGGCACGGTGGAGCTCCTGCAAGTATGCTGGCTGGAAGTGAATGGCACCATCTCTTCGGAAAAGCTTACTCCGGGCAAATATAATTTGACTTTCAAAATTTCAATGAGGCCGGACGCGTTTGGATGGAACAACTACCCCATCTACGTGATGGTCAAAGTGGGGAATGAAAGACGCAGGTGGAAAAGCGTCAATCTGGGTGGCCAGCAGGCAGGGAAAGGTTTTGAAATCCCGGAGGAATTCCAGTTCGACATAAAGCCGGAAGAAAATAGCACTCCAACTGTGAGCTTTGGACTGTATGAAATATGGAGGGAGATGTGGAAGGGCGGGCTGATCATCCATGAGGTGGGGATTAGGAAGATTGGTTAAGTGGTCGAGGGCGGGATGAGATGTCCCTCATTACCCCCCAACAATGTTCCATCATCCCCCATGACTAATTAACTTCTCTAAGTTAATTAAATACACTCTCCTTCTTGTCAAAAAATAATTGGAACACTAGACAGAGGTGCAGCTCTAGGCCTCTAGTGAGCTGCAGCTGTCTAGACATCATTAAAATAATTTCTCCTGAAATAAACGTCCCATTTGCTGAGCTGTCAACTGTTTTTTCTTCTTTTATGCAATTTTTATGTATACACCCAATCACCTTTTTTACGTGTCAATACAGTAAAGGTAATTCTGGAATATGTTAATTGTTTAAATATGTATTTAGCTTTTTAAAAATAGAATACTTATTTTAGGATATAGTACATATTACAAAACCGTCCATACCACAAATTCTATCTTTCCACATAACGCTTATCATTCTTAAACAACGTAGTAAGAATGCATGCATTTTATTCCTGTAAATATAGATTGATTAAAAAAATAATTAAATTAGAGATAAAATGCGTATCATCTCATTTGCATGTGATTAATTACCTGACACGTTTCCAACATCATTATGAATATAAATAAAATACATATATAACTTTGAGCACTATTTTGCTCAATTACACTCCTAGTATATATGTTGAAGGTAAGTATTAGAATTCAGATAGGCGCCCCGGAAAGCCCCTCACTACCATGTATGTGAGAAAATTTTGGGTATTTTCCTATTTCTCCTGTACCCCATTTACCCCCATAAAATTTTCTATCTCATTACCCTAGTTAAACCCGGAATAGAATAGTTCCTCTCATGTATCTCCTACCTACACTGGCTTTCTAGATCCATCGCATCTAGATCCGATGGCTCACATTGTCGAGGCTCATAAAATTAGGCGTGAGCTCAGGCTCTTATAAAATTTTGCCTAATATAAATGTATATAATATTTTTATATTAATATAATTTTAAATTTTGTATTAAAAAATAGTTTCTTAAATGAAAAAACTATTTATGACGTTTATATGTAAACATCGCAAATAACCTTATTATTTGTAATATTTACTTATAAATATCGCTAGTATAATAAGATATTTGTGACATTTATTAGTAAATGTCGCAAATGATAAGGTTATTTGAGACGTTTTCTATTAAATGTCATGAATACATGTAATACCCCGAAAATTTTAGAAAATATACCTTTGAACCTATTTTGAGCTTTCGGCCTAACAAGCCTTTTTTATCAAATTGACATTGCTTTAGCCTTAATCTTTTTTTGAACCTTTTTAGATTATTCATAGGGCTCGAAGAGACAAATGTAACGAGCCCAAGAACGCAAAATTTTGACACCGGGATCGTAGGCTATGGCTTAGATAAGTGTATCATGGGTGGGACCCATGTTACATTCATGAGGATAAGCCCATCAGCATGAAGAACGCGCAAATTTAAATCCAAGGTAACAAATTATCGATTTCTGGAAAAAAAAATATTATTTTGCGTGAGCGCGCTAGCGTCAACAAATGCTAGCCTACTACGATAGATGAACCTGCTGCAATAGCCTGTCACATAAGGCAGATGCTAGGCTAACCTATGTCTAGATGGCTACAGAGCCATACAGGTTCCTGCAGCTACTGGATGTGTCAGCAGACCTTTTGGCCTATAAAAGAGGAGGGAAGAGGGGGGTTTCAATTCACCCCATTCCCTTTCTCCTCTCCTTTTCTCTATTTTACGCATGTTTTTAAGTCATTTCTCGCCAATTTTCTTCCATTCAAGAACCCATGTTAGGTAATTCAAAAGTGCCCTATGTTGTGAGAGGGTATGTTTTTCGAGTTAGCCTCTCTAAAAGGGGAAAATGACCCAAGGCAAAAGGAGGCTATGTCTGCCACTCTCAGGCTGGAAGTGGAGATCGTCCTTACATTGGAGGAGGTTCTTACCGTCTCACTCGAGCCAGATAAGGAGACTATCCTAGTGCAAGGGGAGGTATCGCCTGCCACACTTACGCCGACAATGAGCGAAGGCCTCACAAGTATAGGTAGTTCTAAATCCTATTTTCGTGTTTGGGCGAAGCTCCATTTTTCAAAGTGCCTTCAAGTTATACACTAAGGTTTACTTTTAACGGGTTTAAAATATCGTTAGGGTTTGGACAAATATTTGCCCTTAACGAGATTTTTTTAAAGCACCAATTATTTGAATATCATTTGATTATTCTGGTAATTTTAAAAATTTAGAATTTGAAGGGTAGTTCTTTGACACGCAACCCAATAATTATTAGAATTTATTACTCCTAGATAATACCTAATGAGGCTTTTAGCGCGCTCAGAAGTGGGGTATCATGGGAAACCCCCCCTTCTTCTGATCCTATTGCCCCATGAGCACAGGTGTATGTCGTTTTAGTATCGGTGATATTTTGTTAATGAAATATATTTGTTTAAAGCAATGCAAATGGTTTGGCTTTAAATTCTAAGTTATGAATTTGATATATAATTTATTTACCCTAGCATGTTAGCATAATTTAATGTTGCCTTTTAGGTATAAAACTTTATACTCACCCACCCCCAGATGTTGCAGGTGTAGAGATCAGTTTGGGGTATGGCTGTTCAGTCCATGGAAGAAGGGCCAGATACTCCTGATTTTGCTTAACTATATTTTTGTGCACATTTTATATTTATGCCAACATGATATTATGACGTGTATAGGCCTTAATTTTGAAAATTTGTACTTTTGTACTTAATATTTTAAAGGTTTCTCGTTTTTATACGGTCGATCTGGGCCCTCTTCGCTTACAAATTTTAATGAAATTCTTACTTTTAAGTTAATCTAATAAGTCGGGGCGTAACAATACAAATAACTAATATAATTACAACATTTTTTTATAATCGTCGCAAATATATAAGATTATTTGTGACGTTATCCTAGAAACATTACAAATAGGTGGATTTTTTGCCATATTAATATTAAGCATTGCTAATAAGCTAGCGTATTAGCGATATTTATTAAGAAACGTCACAAATAAGGCAAGATTATTTATGACACTGAGTTTTAAACATCGCATACAAGTTGTCTAGTGGTGGCGGGAAGATAATTTGTGATGTTTCGGTTATAAGCTCGCAAATACTCTAGCCTATTGTGATGTTTTTTTTTCAAAGCGTCATTATAAGTATAGTTTTTTATGACGTTCAAGAAAGCATCGTTATTAGTGACTTTTGGTGACATTTTTGTGTACATCGCTGATATAAGCATTGCTAAAAGCCCTTTTTGTTGTAGTGCGTATCTGTTTGTCCAATATTTATCCATGTCCATGCCCGTTCACACTATAATGGACATTATTATTTTTTGTTTGTTCCTAATGCAGACGGCTACAGACAAGAGTTCTTTGTGACTGTAGTCATCCACATCCACCACATATATATATACTATTATTATTATTATTATTATTATTATTATTATTATTATTATTATTATTATTATTATTATTATTATTATTATTATTATTATTATTATTATTATTATTATTATTATTAACTAATGATAAATTATTAGCCTACGCCCATAGTAAGTCTTTGTAAAAAGGTTGTCAAAAATGCATGTCATACTCTTACATGTCTTTTATAGCATTATTATTTATATATTTTTTAGATAAGATTATCCTACTAATATTATAACTTATTTTTTATCAATTTTTTATTAACCTCCTTAGTTTGAGAACAAAGTAGTATAAGTCAAACTTTTACCTTCATTTTGTTCGTGTCTGTCATGGATATATGTAGACTGACAAGCACATAATTTGCATAAAAATGGATTGCTATGGACATGCCTTGTCTGCATTCGCTTCCATCTGTTTAACCCCTACCTATATGACATATGGCAGCCATATAAAAAGATCTAGGATAACCATATACCTTTGAAGTCAAAGCAAAATATTTTTCTAATATATATACAAATCAAACTTAAATTTATGAGCATTATAACTTAAGTATTGCTTACAATCAAATGCTATATATCCATGGTGCGAAGAACATTTTAACACATTGAGAATGAATTCTCATAGCTGTTGCTCATGAGACTAAAGGGAAAAAGCGTGAGCCACATGCATAAGGCAGAAAGTAAAAATACACCGATAGAATAAAGTGTAACTTGAAGAAGGAGAGAGATGCTAGCTAATGCATTGCCTTTACTTTTTCTCTAGTTTTACTTTGAATGCGGCTATTTCCCTAGCTTATACTCAGCCCCTCATACTTTACACACCCCAAAGAAATTGAAATAATTACTTATATATATCCCAGCCTAACCCATGATTATTTTTTACTAACTACCCCCACTCGGGACCCCTTTCCCCCACTCATCCTCTCCCTCTATTTTCTACTCATCCCTTGCATGATTGCCAATCTCCCTCCTTCCGGCGTGAGCTCTTCCCTCTCCCCCATCACCTGTGGCTCCTCTTCTCTAACCATTTCCCTTCTTCCCCTTCGCATGTGACTCCTCTTCCCCGACTATTTTCCTTCATCTCCTCTCCAAGACGGCTTAAAAGTTATCCATATGGATCGGTGAGAAAAAAAACCACTAACTCTTGGTTTCTGGAGCATCGGTTTCATACTGGTCTAATATGAGACAATTAAAAGGACTGGATGTGAGTATATTTTAGAATAACACACATTTGACTACATTCTGTCAGTTGAAATTGCTGGAGGACTAAAAGAGCCTCCTGATATCCAATGGAACAATATGGACAGATTCATGGCCAGCTCAATATCATAGGCAACTAAGGTAATTGCTTAAGGCTTCACCACAAAAATAATATTAGACCCTCTATTTTCTCTTTCTTTTATATATTTTTCTGTGGTAGGCCCTCAGTTTTCTCCTTCTTTTATATATTTTTTCTATACTATTAAAGAAATCACCTTGACTATTTCTCATCCAATGCATGCTCTTTTTTAATTATTCCTTTTCTATTTTTTATTTGCTTTTATTCCATTCTTTAAAATAGTGTTGCATAATTTTGAAGAGTAGCCTCTTATTTCTTTGGCAATTCAAGGTAGCCCTCTTGAAGATAAATATCTATGTAAAGAGCATTGCCAATGTTAAATAAAAAATAATTATTTTAAAATCTCTCTAGCTACCTTCTAAGTTCTTCTTTTTACATGGACAACTATTTATTTTCTTTCTTTCATTTATCTTATTAGTAAAATTTAAATATAAAAAGTTAATAAGTGATTTTGCACCTTAAAAGTAAGAAAAAATTATTTAAATAAAAGTGTTAATTATATACTAATAATTAATCAATTATACAACTATTTTTATATAAAATGTAAAAAACTACTTAATTTAAAACTTCTTGCCTAGGCTTCTAATTACATCAAGCTGGCCTTGGACATATTGCATTATATTAAATTTTAGATTTTATTGTGCCAGACTAAAGAAGAAAATTACTGAAATGAAACTCGAGAGTTCTGACATCCAAGAGAAAAAAGCCACCTAAATTCCGATTCTATTGGGTTCATGCTACGTATGGCAATCTTATCCAAAATTCAGCTAGCATGCTACACTTCTATAGCCAAAAAGTAGGATAAAAAACTAGCTTCTGGGGTTGAAAAGAGCAATAGGGTGTCATTGGTACATTATATCCCGGGGATTCCAACTTCTAATGTCGTAAGCGATAACTCAATCGATACGCCTGATTACCTTCGCATATGAACAAAGAGAGGAAGGGTGAACAAAGAGACGAAGTGGGGAGGGAAGAAGAAGATATTTGCTTTACCTTGCTTCAATGGATATTTCTCAGCGGAGACGCCAATTGCCATAACCCACTTTGCCAACGGCTATAGTACCATGCATGTGGATGACGAGTAGAAGCAGAAGAGATGATTTAATGCCCTATGCAAGCAAACATAGATATGAATAGGGGAGGGAGGAAGAAATTTAGTTTACCTAGCTTCAACAACAGAGATTTTGCAGTGGACAGTGGAGACATCACCAGCCACAGCCCCCTTGTATGCATGTCTATGGAAAGGGGAAGGAGATACGAAGGGTTTTTTATTCGATGGGGTGCCCAGTAGCAAATAAGTGTGTGGGAATGGGGGTGCCGAGCAATAGAAAAAAGACACTGCTATTTTTTTGTTTTTTAGTATAAGCTAGGGAAATAGCTGCGTTCTTTTACTTTTCATACATGTCATTTTCGTTTGATTGTGGCTCATTCCTTTCCCTTCATTATTTTTTGAAAGTGGCTATTTGCACCCGGTTAAACTACTCTAGCTCTTCCCCATTTTTTTTTTTTTACCTCAACCCCATCTACTTAAAAATCTCTCACCTATCTAAGCTATCCCCCACACTTAGAAAAATATTTTTAATAACTTTTTACCTCATACTTTCTTCTTTTCTTCTTCTCTAGCACAGATGGTCAGCACCATCAGCAGCGGTACCACCTGCGGCCATGGCCAAAGGTACCACCTTGTTTGCTGCGGCCTATAGCAGGCCCCGTCGTCGCTATTGTTGCTGTCGTCGCCTCCACCGGCGGTGTTGGAGAAAGGTTTTTTTTTAGTTCAGGTCTAGGGGAAGTAAGAGGAAATTGATGAGATAAAGATGGAGGACCAAAGAAAGAAAAAAGGAAGATTTTTTTATCTATTTGGGGAACGAAGGAGCTTACTGGGTTGCCGCATTCTTATTTTTTTTAATGTAAGATGTTGCTACCTGGTTAGCAAGAAAATCTTAGAATGTGTCAATCGCTTGCTTTACATTGCTTATTAGCAGACTACAGGTAACCTTCACGCCACTGAGCTTCTTAACTAATTATCCACTTCTTATGAAACATTAGGTTATTGGGGTTCCCCTAAATTTTGGCTCACCTTGCGTTTGCAAAGGAAAACATTACACAGAGCGCACAGCAAGGACTTTTGCCTATGGAGGAAGTGAAAACACAACTTCCAATTCTTACAACATACTTTCTCCATCTTAAATTAATAGTTTCATTTGATAAAAAAATTTATTCTATATTAATAGCTCTATTTTATTCAATTTAAATGGTTGGGTACTTCAAAAAGAGTATCATAAGTTTATTTTCCCTTTTCTTAGATATGAGTTTCACCATTCAATAAAATTTACTATTTTTTCAAATACAGCTAAAAAAGGAAGGAGTATACAATTCTGCTTTTACTAGCTAGCTTGAGTTGTTAGAAAAAATTGGTTAATAAATATGGCATCAGAGTGAGAGCTCTTAGTTAAAACCTCCGTGGAGGCAAAAGGTACTCATTATGTAGGCCTTCAATTAGACTTCAGGTATAGTTTCAAAAGTGCCTTAATTGGTGTCTTAAGTGGGAGAAGAGAAATGTGGTTCTAACGGTCATCTCCATCATTCCACTCCTATGAATCGAATATCCACTGGATATGTACAAGGATAGATGCGTAGAAGAGGAACAGCTCAGACATACTATAGGCGCAAGGAACCTCCTTTCCACGTAGCTCCCACACGACAAACACCATATCAAGAATCTTCTGCGTTCAAAAGGAAGAAATTGGGATTGAGATGACAGGTTCTTGCTTGGCAGGTCTTCGCCATGATTAAGCAGAAAGGTTTAAAATACAAAAAAGCGAGTATGCACTGCTGGACGCTACTACTAACAACGTGAGGCATCTATCTACTTTGTCTTTGTCCCACACTGAGCATCTTTGTCCCTACTGTCCGTTCTGTTAAGATAAAGATGTACACTTGAAGGCTGTAATCTAATTCCGCGGCTGTCTGAAGTTCATGTCGATCATGGTGAAAACCAAGGCTGAGTATTCCAGTGACGAGGATTTGTACCGGACACGGTATGCACCACCTTTTGCTTGGGGCTCTGGATTGATATTCAATCTTCGTTCCACCTTTTGCTTTACTATAAATAGGAGTTTGCACTATCATGAATACCATGCCTGTAAAGGAGTAATTAGGACCTTTGGTGCTTGTTAATGTTTCCTCAGCTAAGTACGTAATTAGATCATACTGCTTGTTCTTGCATCCAAGTGGAACTCGATCCAATCAGCACTAATTATGAGTCAGCAGGAAAACGCCCATGGGAGCACTGGCCCTCACTGGCTAGCTTCCCCAGATCATGTAAGTTGCAAGGTTTTCGACTCGCGGTGAGCTTCTGCCAGACAAGAATTTGATTTGATTTCACTAATCTTAAGAATTTATCTTATGCAGTATATATTCTTCAGTTTTTTTTTTTGTTGCTCGGTGAGATGGATGTCCTTTAAATTTGGTCTATTATGCAACACGAACATATTTCCTTCAATTGGATTCAAATCTGATTCATTGTCTGAAAATGCTTGAGTAACTAGTGATCCAAATATATGAACACAAATGATTCGGCAGATAAAGGAGAGATCAAATTCACGCTCAACATAATCAGTTTGCATTATCCATATGATTGCACATTGCCAATTTCTGTGTAACTCTTTAACTTAGAGTTGTCTTTGAAATTCGTTTCACCATAGAAGGAACAAATCAAAAAAGAAGGAGACACAATTTATGTTCCTGCAAAGGCTTTAAACATCGTATGGGGCAACGTAACGCGCTTCTGGCAATGGATAACGCTCGATAATATTGTCTCCCCGTAAGCAGATTTTCGTTGTTTCTCTTTTAGTTACATTATATAAGAGATTGATTTCCTTTCTCATTTAATACTAGGAGTATAAGTATTCCACAGTGGACTAATATGTCATTCTTCATTTTCAGATTTGTCACTGGTGCAGAGCTACTGCAGGTGAACTGGATTGAAGTTACCGGGAGGTTGGATATGTCAGTCTATGCTACTGTTCGAACTGCTAGAACATATGAAGTTTTCTGGGTTGTGAAGTTTAAGGTGGATGCATTTGGATGGCACACTTGCCCCATCGAATTCAAAGCGACCGCAGGTGGGCACTCCCACAAGGCCAGCAAAATCCTCGAGAAGTACAGGAATGAAGCAGGCATTTGGCATGAAATTCCAGGTGGGGAGTTCACCGTATCACCCAATTCCACAGTAGTGGAGTTTGGGATGTATGAAGTCAATACCGACTGGTGGAAGGGCAGTATGGTTCTTGCAGGAGTAAAGCTGAAGCTCAAGTAGTTAATCAAAGCTTAAAGAGTAGCTTATGGATTGTTATAAATTCCGGGGACTATTCATATACATAATATTGAGGTTTAGATGATACTGATAAAATAGAATAATTTTAATGTAGCATTTCTTGTTGTTTGAAGTTTTGTTTTATTGGTTTGAGAATTGGTGTGCTGTCAATGGACGGTGTATACATGTATGGTCTTGTGGGGGAATAAAAGTTTGTTCTCTGAATCGCAATTTGTCTTTTTCCATATCAATTCAATTAATTCTTCTATAACTAAGATGGTCATTGTCAAATCAGTATATCTTGAGGATCTAAATTAGCCAAGGTTCAATTGTTCGTACACTTGTTAATTTGATTTGAGGGTTAAATCATTGCTTGGAAGTTGGAAGATAATGCTCCATATTTGTAACGTATGCTTTGGGTTTTTTAACTGAAATTGAACCTACTCGAGCATAATTTGCTTACAGAGCTAAGCAAGACGAAAGTCTGATTTGCCTGTAGAGAGATTAATTTGCTAAAAGATATCCCTGATTCCGCTAATACAAGTACTTATACTCACTTCCTAATCTCACCATGTATTATAAAAAAGAACGTAACTATTTATACCCCGTTTTTTTCCATGTATCCCCAAAAAATAATTTTTTTTTACTTCTTTCTCCCTCTTCTCATCCTTCTTCCCCTTCTCCTCAGGCGCCTAAATCCGGCCACACCCACAACAAAGGGCCCCAACGGTCGTGCCCCTTCCGGCCACAATGTGCGGCCGCTGATGGCCGCCCAACAGCCCATAGCAGCCACAACCTTCAGGTCGCCAACAGTGGGTCGCGGCCGTTACTAGTTGTGGTCGCAACCAGAAGGGGTGTAGTCGTGGCCTTGGCCAGAAGGGGCACGGTCGTTGGGGCCCCTAGTTATGGCCACGGCTAGATTTAGGTGCCGGCGCCGGAGTTAGTGCTAAAAGTGGAGCTAAAAGAGAAAGGGAAGAGAGCTGGAGGAGTGGGGAAAGAAGTAAAAAAAAAAAAAAAGTTTTTGGGGGATACAGGAAAAAAAATGGGGTGTAAATAATCACGTTTTATAAGAAAGCCATTAAGTGTAAATTGCCAACTTTGCCCCGTCACGGTTAAAAATGGGTCAATGGTCTAATGGCTACTTCGTAATTTTCTTATTTTCCTTGTGTAGTCATCTCAGGGGTTTTAATTTTGTAACAGTAAAAAAATATTCCGGCTGAGTGAATAGTACCGCCGTTGAAAAACAGTAAAACAGATCATCCTTTTTTCACTGTTCGTTGTCTTCTCCACAAAATCCCTTTTGATCGTTTCGTTTAAAAACTATATACATCTTCTATTTTCTTTCTATTTCCCTTATCCTTTCCAACAGTCACAACCACTTTTGAAACTAGGTGTTCGACAAAACGCTAAAGCGAACTCGTCTCACAGATGGCTTACTGGTAATACATACGTACAGAGATTCGCTTTTACTTTTATATGTTGTTTACATTAAGAAGACTTACGATAGCATTGCATGCATCCAAGAATCAATCCCATTTGACAAGAGAACGCATCCACCCAAAAAAACTAAATAAAAAAAAGACCACTATCATACCGATCGATGGACACTTCCTTGAAAACCAACGATCCAGACTTGTTCAGTTGTCTTTAGGAAAAGTCATTCACGTTATGCTTTAAGTTTTGTTCAAGCGTTTTGCTGTCTCTCTTCCATCTACATTCGTAAACGAAACAAATTTGGATCGACTTTCGGCTGCTTTTTAATATTCTCTGGAGCCCATTTAGAATGCCCGGAGCTAGCTATTACCAAGGCATGCCCGAACTCTCTCTCTCTCTCTCTATATATATATATATTGAAACTCACCTCCTTAGTTACTATAAAGAGAGAGAGAAATGAAACTAAACAGGACGTTAGTAGTTCTGTAAATTAGATTTGTGTATTTCATATGCTCAATTTTAAAATGCAAACGAAAATCCTGTATTTTAGATGCTTAATTTTAGAATGCATCCTAGAATCTTGAATTTTTAGAATATAAGACAAAATACATGATAGAATTTGTAACATTCAATTTTTATTTAAACACAAGATATAACATATTAATCCCTTAAATTTTAGTTAAATAAGTAAAAATAAATGATCAATCTATAATAAAATAATAATAAAATCCATAGTACATTGATAACTATAATTTATAATGTATGGTTAAACAACTAAAAATAAAATCTCCAATTCATGATAACTAGAAATAGTACAAGCAATGGAGGTTTTGAACATCTCGTTCTTTCATTGCATAGAACACCCTATTGACCTCCGACATCGCCCGACACTTTGCATACATGTCCGAGAGTGCATTTTCGCTGAAAAGATTATTTTCCATTCTGCTCTTGTTGATGAAGCTATCAATCCACTTTCCTAGATCAAGTGCACCAAGGCAATCACAAGCAGATAAAACACTCACAAATGTAGCATCATTCAGAACCACCCGAGCCACTCGTTGCATATGCGAACACACTCCGAGAACTTCTTATTCTGGGCACAGCAAGAAATCATGGCATTCCATGAAATCACATTTCTTTCATGCATCTGATCAAAGAGTTCACGAGCTGATTCAACATCCCCCGACCTTGCATATGCTGCAATCACGGCCGACCAAGAAACAATGCTCCTCTCCGACATCCCATCAAACACTTCCCTCGCCATAACAACGTCCCCACCAATGGCATACCCATTAATCAACATATTCCAAGAAACGACATCTCTAATAGTCATTTCATCAAACAACCTCTGAGCAAGAAGCTTATCCCCAAATTTGAAATACATATCAATCAAAGAATTCTGAATAAACAGGTTCTCATGAAAGCCCATCTTAAGCACAATCCCATGGACCTTGTGCCCATCGGTAAATAGAACTAGAGTTGTGCACGACTTGACCATGAACGTGAAGGTAAATTCGTTGAGCGCGGGGCTGGCATGAGAGGAGACGAGCATATTGAAGAACTGAATGACACAGAAGGAGTTTTTCTGGGCGTTGGACTTGAGGAGGGTGTTTTAGGCAAAGAGATTCGAGTTGGGGAGCTAGGAGAAAATGAGGTTGGCGCGGTGAAGGCGGCCCAGGGTGCTGCAGGCGGAGATGAGTTTGACGGCTACGAAGTTGGGATCGAGGGGAGGGGGGTAGAAGAGGAGCTGGGAGTGGAGTTGGAGGAGCCAGTCCTAACGTTATCTGTAGAATGGGTTGCAGTGGAGAATACTACGGAGGAGAGATCCATGTCCTGATGGGTGCATTTTCAAACCGCATGAGTTGTAGTCGGAATTGAAAATGCACAAGTGAAGGCTATTTCACGTTGTAAGGTGAGGTTTAGAATATGCGAGTTTAAAAATTGTTTTTGCATTAACTAATGGGGTAAACTGAAATGCACATATAAAATCTCGAACGACTAATACCTCATTCTAAAATGCATGCTCTAAATCTCAAACAACTAGTGTTGTATTTTTAAACAGATGAATTGTAATATAAAATACAAAACGACTAACTAACTCTTGTAAGAAAGAAAGAAGACCACCTCCTTGGTCAAAACATTGAGCGGTGACTTCTGTTTAGGTCCACATATTGATATGGTTTTCAATGGAAGGGCAGACGTACTGGTCAAACCATCGAGGATGCCTCACGTATGTTGATACTTCAATTACTAGCATGCATGCCAGACTTGCCAGTAGATTGAGATGCAACGAGACGTTTCTTTTCATTAGAAATGCCTCTCAAAACACGTAAATTTATATGTCTTGCTAAATAATACTGCATACTTATTAATGGCAAAATCATAAAATCCATAGGAAAAACTAAAACATCACTACATAACCCTTTGAATATTTTATATTGGTAAACCAAAAGATGCTTCTTCCTACCATGGAGCTCAGGGTGAATTTCTAACTTTACTATTGTGAAGTCAAATTAATTTGCAGTTCCTCTATGTTTGGTCTAGGGTGCGATAATGATAAGTCAGCTTTTAGCCTGTTACTGAATAGAACTAGCTAGTTGGATTCATGACTACATCAACCCCGAGTCCCCAACATATATTAGCGCTGATAGAACAAATTTGAATTCGATTCACAACCGGTACCAACTAATTGTTTATAAATATTAAAATTAGACTCTTCCCGTTGGTTCCTGGTAGGGCTAGTAATCAGGCACCGAAGCTCGTTTATTTAGAGCCCGAGCCCGTTAGGCCCGACTACTAACAGCCCATTTAAAGGCAAACAAACATGAACCGGTCACGGGCTCTTAATGGGCTATAACCACATTCAACTCAAAAAGAGTTGTTTTTGGCCTCATAATATGATGTAACTTGAATATATTGTAAAATTTGATTAGTGGGGTCAAATAATCATTGAAAATTACTATTTTATTATTTTTTAAAATAAAAGATAAATATAAAATTTTAAATCCTATTTAGATATGAAACCATCTCAATAGATTAGGCCTACTTAATGTATTTTTTAAAAGGGTTTCAATTTCCGTGGCCTTATGTAGTTATTGTTTTATATTTTCTTAATTGGCTCTTATGCATCAAATTGGTACGAGTCAATCAATTGTGTAATTTTGATTGTTACGAGGTCAAAGATAATTTAGATGCTATGTAATACTTAAAACGCACTTAAAGATATTAAAGACTGTATCGACCAATACGTATTAATAAATTTTTTATTGTTACCAAAAGTTGATACGTATTGGCCGTACCGTATCAATATGACCTATACATATCGATACAATATTAAAAAATAATTATTTATTTAAAAAAATAAAACAAAAAATTAAATTTTTTTTCTTAAAAAACACAATTCAAACCCAACTTCTTTAAAAAATTTAAAATTTTGTTATATTAAAAATAATATTTTTAAAGTTATATGAAATCAATACGAGTAGGTCCATATAATTTACATAATTATTATTTTTACATATAATGCTCCACAACAATGTATTTATTTAAATATATAATTATGACCCATATCGGTTGATACGATATTCTACGGTCTTATTATGCTTTAAAAGAAGTATTATAATAATATATTATTAATTATAATACTTTTCATGTTTAACTCTTATCTCTCATCTCTCTTTTTTCTCTTCTTTCTCTCTCCTCTCTCTTTTTTCTCTCTTTTATTTAAATTTTAAAAAAATTATATTAGCGACGCATAATAATATGTGTCACTACTACACATGATAGTAGCGACACATACTCGTATGAGTAGTTACTATACTCATGTAGTAGCGAAGCATATGGTTATGCGTCGCTACTACCTTAGTAAGGACGCATACATTTATACGTCGCTACTAGATTTTTTTATTTTTAAAAATTTTTAAAAATAATTTTTAATTAAATATTTTTGTCCTCTCTCTCTCTCTTCTCTCTCTACCCTCTCTCTCCTCACCCTCTCTCCCCTCTTTCTCTCTCTCTCTCTCTCTCTCTTCTCTTTCTCTCTCCTCACCCTCTCTCTCCCTTCTCTCTCTCCCCTCTTTCTCTCTCCCCTCACCCCGTCTCTCACTCTTCTATCTTTCCTCCCTCTTTCTCTATCTCACCTCTCTCTCTCTCTCCTCACCCTCTTTCTCTCTCCCCTCACCCTTTCTCTTTCTCTCTCTCTCCTCACACGCTCTCCCCCTCCTCTTTCTCTCTTCTCTCTCTCCCCTCTTTCTCTCGCTTCTCTCTCTCCCCTCACCCCGTCTTTCATCTTCTCTCCTCACCCTCTATTTCTCTACCCTCTCTCTCTTCTCTTTCTATCTCTTCTCTCTCCTCACTCCCTCTCTCCTCTCTCTCTCTCCTCCTCTTCTCTCTCTCACTCATCTCTATTGCTCTCTTCACTCTCTCTCTTTTATTATAAATTATATTTTAAAATTAATAAGAAAATTTAAGAAATACAATATATTAGATATAAATAGTGAAAGTTTAATATATTATTTACACTACCTTTTATTAAAAATTTAATATTTATTTTTTATATATACAAATAGTAAATATTGAATAAAATATATTATATTTAAGAAGTTTATTTTATATTTTTTAATATTTATTTATATATATTTATTTATTAAATAAAATTAATTAGTAAAACTAATAGGGATGCTTGTAAACAAGCATCGCTATTATCAATGATATTTGTGACACATGTTTAAAAGTGTCGCTAATAGATCTAAATTTTTTTTTATTTTAAATTCATTACTACAAGCGTCGTTAATAGTTATGTTTTTTTTTCTTTTTTTTAACAAATATCTTTTAGTGACGTTTGTTTTATACGTCGCTAATAGTTATCTAATTAACGACGCTTGATATTAGACATGACTAATAATTGCAGCAATAGCGACACTTGATAATAAGCATTGCTATTAGGTAACTATTAGCTTCACTAATATTTAATTCTTTTGCAACACTTATTTATGTGTCGTCAATAGCAATTTTTAGTGACGCTTGGGTTTACGTTGCTAATAAAAGCGTCGCTAATGATACATTTTGTTTTAGTATTTATGTCATCTTGCATATTTTTAGTATGGTCCAATAAGGGCCTATAATAATTGTACGTAGAATAATTATGGTGACATAAACAATCCCAGTAACTCTTTGGCTTTTTATCAAATAAACAAAATTTTAATATAGTCTCATAGCTTGATTACGTTTATTACGGGTTTGTAGGGCCTTAGGCAACTAAGGCAAGGGCCTGAGTCGCTTAATGCTCTAGCCGCCCTTGATGGGGAGGTCTTGGATTCAAGTCTCCTTGAAATTATTTATACCCAATTGTATTCTACGTGTGCCTCGATAGAGGCTTGAACGGCTCGAGTTGTTCCAGGAAGAAATTGAAATTGAGTTGACAGGTTCTTGCTTGGCATCCTCCACATGAATAAACAGAAAGGTTGAAAGTAAAAAAGCGAGTATGCACTGCTGGATACTACCACTAACAACGTCAGGCATCTATCTACTTCTCCTCTTTGCCCCACACGGAGCATCTTTGTCCCTACTGTCCATTCTGGTAAGATAAAGATGTACACTTGAAAGCTGTAAACTAATTCTGCGGCTGTCTGAAGTTCATGTCAATCACGGTGAAAACCAAGGCCGAGTATACAGTGACGAGGATTTGTGATTCTTTTCTCGTACACACCACCTTTCCTTGGAGTGATATTCAATCTTCGTTCAACCTTTTGCTTTACTATAAATAGGAGTTTGCACTATCATGAATACCGTGCCTGTAAAAAGCAGTAAAAACTGAGGACCTTGGGTTGTTGTTAACTTTTCGCCAGCTAAGTACGTAATTAGATCATACTGCTTGTTCTTGCATCCAAGTGGAACTCCAATCAGCACTAATTATGAGTCAGAAGGAAAACGCACATGGTAGCACTGGCCCTCACTGGCTGGCTTCCCCAGATCATGTAAGTTGCAAGGTTTTCGACTTCTTGAGGATTTGAAAATTCGTGGAATTTTTTGATAGATTGATAATACTCTATAAGATGCTTCTACGACGCAGTGAGCTTCTGCTGGACAAGAATTTGATTTATTCTCACTAATCTTACGAATCTATTTTATGCAATGTCTATTCTTCAGTTTTTTTTATTGCTCGGTAAGATGGATATCCTTCAAATTTATAGTTTATATTGCAACATGAATATATTTCCTGCAATGGGATTCAAGTCGGACACATGCAAGTAACCTGGATTTCTTAATCATTTGTCTAAAAATGTTTGAATAACTAGTGATTCAAATATTTATATGCACACTAATGATTCGTCAGATAGAGGAGACCGAGATGAAATTCACGCTCAACATAATCAGTTTGCATTTTACATGTTTGTCATTCCCTGATTGCACATCGCCGCTTTTCTGCGCAACTCTTTAACTTAGAATTGACTTTAAAATTCGTTTGCCATTGAAGGAACAAATCAAACAAGGTGGAACTACAATTTATGTTCCTGCAAAGGCTTTAAACATCGTATGGGGCAACGTTGCGCGCTTCTGGCAATGGATAGCGCTCGATGATAAGAATATCTCTCCGTAAGCAGCTTCTCGATATTTCTCATTTTAGTTACATAAGAGATTGATTTCATTTCTCGTTTAACACAAGGAGTAAGTATTCCACAATGGATTAATATGGCATTCGTCGTTTTCAGATTTGTCACTGGAGCAGAGCTACTGCGGGTGAACTGGATTGAAGTTACCGGGAGGTTGGATGTGTCAGTCTATGCCACTGTCCCAACTACCAGAACATACGAAGTTTTCTGGGTTGTGAAGTTTAAGGTGGATGCATTTGGATGGCACACTTGCCCCATCAAATTCAAAGCGACCGCAGGTGGGCAGTCCCACCAGGCCACCAAAATCCTCGAGAAGTACAGGAATGAAGAAGGCACTTGGCATGAAATTCCAGGTGGGGAGTTCACCGTAACACCCAGTTCCACAGTAGTGGAGTTTGGGATGTATGAAGTCAATACCGACTGGTGGAAGGGCAGTATGGTCCTTGCAGGAGTAAAGCTGAAGCTCAAGTAGTTAATCAAGGCCTAATGAGTAGCTTATGGATTATTATAAATTCCGGGGACCATTCATATACATAATATTAAGTTTTAGACGATATATGATAAAATAGAATAATTTTAATGCAGCATTTCTTGTAGTTTGAAGTTTTGTTTTATTTGCTTGAGAATTGGTGTGCTGTCAATGGACGGTGTATGCATGTATGTTCTTGTGGTGGAATAAAAGTTTGTTCTCTGAATATGAATTTGTCTTTTTTTATGTCTATTCGATTAATTCTTCTATAACTAAGTTGGTTATTATCAAATCAGTATATTTGAGGTCTGGACAAAACGTGCAGACTGGGCCGTAGGCATTTTTATCAGGCAGGAACAAAATTAGCCACTGTTCTATTGTTCGTAATTTTGTTAAGTTGATTTGAGGGTTAAATCATTTCTTGGAAGTTGAAGATAATGCTCCATATTTGTAACGTATTCTTTGGGTTTTTTAACTGAGATTGACCCTACTCGAGCTTAATTTGCTCAAGAGAGCTAAGCAAGACGAAAGTCTGGTTTGCCTGCAGAGTGATTAATTTGGTAAAAGATACCCCTGATTCCGCTAATACAAGTACTTATACTCACTTCCCAATCTCACCATGTATTGCAAAAAAGCCATTAAGTGCTTCAACTCTCATGAAAACAAAGTAAATTTCCAACTTTGCTGCGTCACAACCACTTTTGACACTAGGTGTTCGACAAAACGCTAAAACGAACTCGTCTCACAGATGGCTTACTGGTAATACATACGTAAAGAGATTCGCTTTTACTTTTATATGTTGTTTATATTAAGAAGATTTACGATGGCGTTGCATGCATCCAAGAATCAATCCCATTTGACAAGAGAACGCATCCACCCAAATAAACTAAAAAAAAAAAGTCCACTATCATACCGATGGTCCCTCGAAAACCAACGATCCAGACTTGTTCAGTTGTCTTAAGGAAAAGTCACACACTTTATGCTTTAATTTTTTTTCAAGCGTTTTGCTCTCTCTCTCTTGACTCTTCCATCTACATTCGTGTACGAAACAAAATTGAATCGTCTTCGGCTGCTTTTAAATATTCTCTGGAGCCCATTTAGAATGCCCTGAACTAGCTAGCTGTTACCAAGGCATGCGCCAACTCTTTGTTGATATATAGTATATAGAGAGCGCTCTATTCAAAAATAGCTTAAGCGGTCGTGAGCTCAGGCTCTGTAGACCGTAGAATTTATATCTAATGATCCATGTTACTCAGGAGTCATTCATTACCTGAGTAATATTGGCCATTATATTTTTATCAAACAGGGTATATATATATATATATATATATATATATAACTCACTTCCTCAGTCCCTAAAGAAAGAGAGGAAGAGAAAAAAAAAAAGAAATTCACCTCATTGGCCAAAACATTGAGCGGTGACTTCTGTTTAAGTCCATATATGGGTTCGGAAGGGCAGACGTC
This sequence comes from Saururus chinensis, assembly GCA_035235625.1. Taxonomy (NCBI): domain Eukaryota; kingdom Viridiplantae; phylum Streptophyta; class Magnoliopsida; order Piperales; family Saururaceae; genus Saururus; species Saururus chinensis. Next base: position 50,769,338 of record CP141142.1, on the reverse strand, counting down.
CTTGTCAAACCATCAAGGTAATTAATTAAATGCCTCACGATAAATATACTTCAATCACTAGTATGCATGTCAGTAGAGTGAATGCAACAATACATTTCTTTTCATTAAAAATGCATCTCAAAATACATGTAAATATATGTGTCTTGCCCAAATGATGTTCTTTAGTACAGTTGTGCTTACTTGTCCCAAGGGTTAGGTCCCGCCTTCATAGTCCATTAGAGTTATGTTTTAATTATTAAGTAAGAGTAGTTTAGTATAATTAGGATTTTATTCTTATTAGGCTTAGGCTAATGTTAGAAGCCCATTCTAATTAAAAGTTCTATTAGCATTAGGATTAGGATTTAAAATTGCCTATAAATATGTAAGGGTTTTACCCTTTCATAATTCAAAAATCAGATTTTAATTGAATTTGTCTTTCAGTTATTTTTATTTTTTCTTTCTCTCTAATTTGTCTTGTGTAGACATCAGTCTACAACACTTGGACCATGCAGACTCCCCCTTGGACCTTAACCCACTGAAGCATCTGGAAAGTGGCTTTGGTTCGTTGAACCTATCTCCCTTGTAGAACCAACCCAATTTCCAGATAGTGGAGGAAGGCTGACCGGAGAAGGGTTCCACTACGGAAGATAGTTCTAGAACAGAGTCCAATAGTAGTCGTCTTCCTCCCTTTGTTACCCATCACTTGCCTAAAGCCCTCACCAACAAGGGCGGAGAAATCAATGGCTTTGGGGGAAAACCGGAGCATGTGAAGGGGCGAGCGAGTGAGCAGCTAGTAACAAAGGCTTTGGAGGAGGAGCCTCCAAGTTTGAGTTTTTGCAGCCGAATCGCAACCTCAAGTCTAACTGAGGGGTCGATCTTGCCTAAAAGCTCAAGTAATATCTCATCAAGCTATGCTTCGGCGAGGTAGTGAACGAAAGCATAAATCAGAGACAAAAATAGCAGCATGGCCAAAGGCGGAGAATAGCGCAGCTGCAGTGGCTAAAACTGAGAAGAAGATATGGACAAAGGTGGCGATTCATGGTTGATTTTATGAGAGGGAGATGCTGGCCGAGAGGCATTGGCGATAAGGGAATAAGTGGATCAGAGAAGGAGCACCAAAATAGTCATTGATGAGTGGCCAACCACCAACTGAGTGCTACCCCCAAGATCAAACAAAGAACCTGCAATTGAGGGGTCCTTGACATTGGATTGATTTGTCATGTTGCTACTTGGCCAAATAGTTGCTGGAACTATGCAGTGCACCAAAAAAATTGAACTTTGAAACTAGAGAGGATCTCATCATTGTGTCACGCCCCTTGACAGAAACCGGTGAGAAGAAGCTACAACTTCTAACCCAACACTGGATTATATCGGAATACATAGCTGAGTCATGGTTTTGTTTAAAAACAATCTAGAGAATAAATATAAAAAGAAATTTTAACTAATTTTAATGATAATTAGGATTAAGCATTCAATATATAGAATCTTGAGGCAAATGCTAGGACTACAAGTTTTTAGGGCTGAGCCGTCTTCCTAACCCTACTTAGCCCAAAAAATATAGGGTAAGGGCCTTAAACTTTTTAGCCCAATTAAGAGTTGGGCCAAAAAATATTAGGCTCAAGTCATTTAATGTCGGGCCAGGGCCATGGGCAAAAAAGCCTATAAGCCTGGCCCGAGCTAGAGCCCTCTCCACTAAACATAAATTTTTGTGGTGGGCGGGGGTAACTCTTGCAGTGTAATATCAATTATGTTCTTCTTTTACCTTCATAATATTTTTATGTTAGCTTAATTTGGTAGCCAATTGATCAGGTTTCTTGTTTGGTTGGGAAAGGTGGATGAATGAATGTCTTATTAGGACTTGGGCAGCACGTACTGGAGGATATTGTGTACATCGCATTTTCATGCATGCATGAAATTCATGTACTTACTTCTAATCTATTGAAAAAAATAATTAATTTTTATTTATGAATAGATAACAAATGTTATTCTCACTTTCTCACAATTTAGTTCATGTTTCTCCTCTTCCAATTTAATATATTTTTATTATTTTTCATGTTGGTAAATCTTGTGGGGGGTAGAAGCCGGTTCTTATTGGGAAATAGGAAACTTGTTGCTCAATGTCCAAGTCTGTCTCACTTATTGTCTCTTGTTTTCATTAGTCATTGTCTATAAATGCACTTGCTAAGATTGGAATGATTATTGTGTATATTAATTGTGAGATTTCAAGTGTGTACAAAGGCTAAAAATGTCAACTCATAATGATTATTTATTATGGGTACTCTTACTCATGAAAATTTTAAAATTAAAAAAAAATACCCAAAGCCCGGTCCAAGCCCGCTTAGGGCCAGGTTAGGTCCAACATTTTGAAAGCCCACCCAGGGCAAGGGCCAAGATATCAATTTTAGGGCTAGGGCTAAGGCCTCACATTGGCTTAGCCCTACCCAGCCCGCTTGCAGCCCTAGTAATGGCATAAACATATGCCTTAAACTATGGAAGAAAATCTACCATAGCTAAAATTGAAATACTATCAATATTACATAAAGTTTTCTTAATATTCCTTCATTTATTCACTATTAACTATCCCTTAAGAGAAACCTATCCCCCGCTCAACATATCTTTAGTTATCGTCCTATTGATAATATAATTCATCCCAAGCACCTACATAACATAATCACATAGGAGATCCTAAAGGATTCACAAAAAAAACAAGGGTGAGCTTCGCCCAGTAAAGATTTGAAAACAATACATTAACACCCTGAAATACATGTCAATATTCATTGCATATCATTACACAAAACCTATGTAAATAGATCTTAGAAGTTTCATCCAAAAAATCTTACACAACAATCCAGTGTAATTTAATCTTAGAATTACATCCAAAATAAGTCTCAATATGATAGACATCAAAGTAACGAAAAAAATTTACCTATTACATGATACATGATGGATGAACCTAGCATTCCAAACTAGAGATGCCAAAAGATAATATCTGGTCAAACTGGTACACACGGACATGACCAACCTAGACTCTAACTCTAGAAATCTCAATTATATATACATCTTAGTCATCTCAACCCATGGAGGCAAAAACTCATCTTTTTCGATGTAAACCCCGTCCATTGGATGTAAAACTGATTCGATATGATTAATCTGGCAACCATAGAAATATCAACTAACCACGGTTAATACATAGTTTACAATTCATTTTTATGATGCATAAAATATAAGTATAGTTACATGTGCAACCCTAAGTAATCATGTTACTTCATGTAAAACATAATTCAGTAAATAAAATATTATATGCTAAGACATGCATGTAATATGGATTCACTAAATTACCCTTAGACATGTGCATACATAAGAAACCCTAATATGCCTCAACAAACCTTAGTCTACTACATGCAACATAATGTCAAAACATGAGGATAGATATGTAAATTAGACACATAATCCACTCATAAGGGTGCCCATTGATCAAATCCCCTAAACCCAATTGGACTCAAAAGAAACAAAAATAGATAAAACTTTGGTTCTGCCATGTTGGCGATCGATCATCAAATCTTCATAATTCTTATAGAATCAATTCTAAACTCTTAATTATGGAAAACCCTATCAAACCCATGCAAAAGTATGTAAAAACAATATCAAAATCTGTCAAAGATAAGAATCAAGACATATAGTCATTCATCGTCAAGAAGCATAATTAAAAATATTAAACAAAGTGTTAATGTAATAAATCACTCTCAACATAAAAACCCCTTACCTCTAGGGCATAGAAACACTTCCAATCTTCCTAAATCTAAAGAACTCTAATCCAAAAGATTATGTTTTCCATTAGCCCTAAGTATAAACTACAATTATTCTACTGGATACCACACACACACACACACACACACACACACACACACACACACACACACACACACACACACACATATATATATATTATATCACAATAAACATATATTATATCACAATAAACAAGTATAACATGAACCACATACCCCTAATCATGAGTTCTATGTAACATGAAGCACCTTCAATACAATGACTATCAAACATATTCCCATGCGTGTGATACATAGAATTATTATTATCAACTACATAATGTAAGCATGATTTATAAATATATATTCATGAGGTTCTGATGCATACATGAGCCAGATCATAAATATAGTTTAATACTAATAAATGATAAGGCTTAACATTAATTACCAAATATTATATACACTCGATCCCTGACCCCGAGTTTATGAGATCTCAAAATGATTTTAGTTAGCCTAGGTTTATTTATATTTTAATTATAGAGTTGAGACTTTAGTTCATATTATTACGTAGTAAGAATTTATTACACCTCCTAAGATAATAAGTTTAATGTTCATAACTTCAATTTCCTAATAAGGGTATTTGGTCAATTTTATATTCTTAAAGCCTCTTAGTGATTTCCCTAAGGTTCATATTAGGGTTAAGGATTTCTTAGTATGTTGCTAATTAACCAATAGTCTTAGTTTATCACATAAGTAATAAATATAATTAAGTCGGTAAGAACCTAAGGGTACTGTCAAAATTGTTATAAATTATTGACAACTCTATTAGGTCCACATCTTTAATATAGCTTTCTAAAAGAGTCATAATACTATAATAAAATTATTAAATTTTACATATCAGTATTTCCTCCTAAAGTGTGACCGGTTCAGTAGGTAAGTTGAAATACACTATTATGGGTACAAACATAATTTATATACTTTTGTAGATTTACGTTTGACTTAAAACTTAGTAGAAGTGTTCATTATGATTATAGGAAACGACCATAATTTTCTTACATTTTACTAAAAATTATAAAGGTGTGAACCCGATTTAGATTTACGTTGTCTTAATTTTCATTTTTATTAACTGAATCAGACTTGGTAAATACTACCCATAAACCGGTCGTCATCAACCTCTGTTACGTTCAGAACTCTATTCTAACCTAAGAAGGTGGGGGTGGCAGCGTGGGTCACCAATGGCCATCAGCCATGTTCCTATGGCGAGTGGAGGAGTCACTTCTTATATTAAGTGTTCTTACCCGTCAAAAGGAACTCTACCCATGTCCACCACAATTTAACCAAGAGAAGTCAGATATGCAAGTCTGCTCCTTTGGTCCAAGGTTTTTAATTTGAAGTAAGACATTTTGTTACTTCCAGTGATTCACAACATACAATTTAACTTTTCATGCACTTTAACCAAACCTTGATCAAACAGCTAGACCAATCAGCCATCTTACGTAATATTTTGAAGACTAGGAAATCTAAACCAGGTACCCATGAAGAATAGAGCATAACCACGTATAAACATGGATATTAGGTACAGTGAAGTTATATTGCTTTAAGGAGCTCCACTACCCTTATACAAAAATATGTAGTGTACATACTCAAGCAATTTACATAATCTAACAATTCAAGGACAGAAGCATTGAAAGTTGCCCAAAGACGTACAAGTAACAATAAGAAAAACTACGGAATAAAAGATTGATTAAAGCAAAATTACAATTAAAAATTGATTTAAGACTCCAAACCAGTTAAACAAAACACAGAGATTTCCCATCTCTTTCTCTCTTTTCTTCTCCTCTTTTCTAATTGGCAATGGCCTTTTCCCCTCTCAGGTTTTTGGTCTGCTAATGACCTCTGCTCCCTGTTGTTTCTCATTATCCCCTTCAGCACAATCTCTTCCTCTCCTTTTATAATAAGACGTAATTGCCTTCTAAGTTAGGAATTGACTCCTAAGTTAGGACTGGAGTAGATTTAAGGTTATTAACACTCCTTTCCACCTAGACTTCCCAGCTAAGCTCATTTTTAATTTAATTAAGACTTTTAGATTAAAGTTAAAACAACCAAATAAATAAATAAAATCATAATTAATAATTAAACTCTAATTACAAGTGGATCTCATATATGCATACAAGCTCACATTTAAAATTTTGGAATAAATTAAAAATAAAATTTTCAAAAATCGTATCTCTCATATCCGACCTCTATTTTTCATGTTTATAAGGAGCTTGAAATTTACTTTATATTTAAATAGGTTTTACACTCTCTTACTATGTAAAGGAAGAAATTAGTTAAACAAAGTATTTGGGTCAAAAAAACTAGTCTTTACACATTGCTTGTGACGAAGAGCTTGTCATGCTGCTTCACAACATATGATTGTTGAGCGATAGAGATCACCAAGAATAAAGATGTTGTCATGGCAACTTACTACATAACATTTTTTTATAATTGATGTATATAGTGAAGATTGTATATAGTTGTCCTTGTGCCAGGAAAGAACTGATCTTATGCCAATGTTGTAAATCAATAGATCTCTAGATGGATAATTTGAAAATATCATAAAAATAGAAAATTGAGAAGGATAGGGAAGACTAGATAAAGAAGAGAAAGAATTAAAGTTTTAGAGAAAAAGATAGACAAAAAGGGAAAAATCAAGATGATAGATTAGGTTCGACGATGAAAAGAAGGTTAATCAAATTAAGATATCTCTATTTCATTTGTTTACTAACTCGCATTAGAACATAGCCTTAAATGGGCCTAAGCTAATGTTTAAAAGCCCATTAAAGCTAATTAAATAAAAATTATAAATAACTCCTTGATCACTTAGCTTAACTATTAATAAAGTAAATTATTTCTAATGGCCTCCTCGTCACAACATTTCATACATCCAATCTAAAAAATCTTCTATATATAATTGACCTACAAATATAGGAACCTCCATTTTAACTCTAAAATTTTGGTCATAAGGACGCTCATCGCTGTGATTCTATAGTTAGTCTTCAATTTCTTGGTCACTCACCAGAATCATCGTACCTCCTTGGATAATCCGTGGGTTGCATCGGAGGAATTGGTGTCCTCATTAAACATCTGGCATGCGTTCCTCAGGATGCTGCCGGCATAAAGAAATACTCCATCCATCTTATATTAATAGCTCTAATAGAAAAAAATCTATGTTCTATATTAATTGCTCTATTTTGTTAAATTTAAACCTAAACACGTCTTTAATGCTTCTCACATGAAAACCTACTTAATTCTCACATTTAGGAGCTCGCGATAAATATCCACTTCCTCTTTTTACCCGGGATAGCCGGGACGGGTTCCTCCGCTCTCTCTACGGCCTCTTCCTCCTCACTTCACCATCATCTCCACTCACCAGTCAGCGGCGCAAGGCAGACGAAACCAACCAACAAGGTCCTCATCATCTTGCCTTATATGCCTCCTCCTCCCCCTACAAGTCTTCTGACCGAAGCCATTCACTGCAGCTTGATTACTTCGTCCTCCTTTCCTGCATATATGCTAGTCCCTATCAGTTGAATTCATCCAGCTTTAGCGATCATGGTCTGGAAGTTGCTGTTGAATTCCCACGGGTCAAGCCCATCAGGATCAAATCCATGAAGGGACCTGCAGAAGAACAAGGTGAAGAAGAAATGGGAGAAGGACTGCACACACCCAAGTCAGAAGGTTGCATGCTGAAGCCCTCCTCGTCTATCCGCCAGCTCCCAGGAAGAAACCAAGACCGCCCAAGCGCAAGCTCAGCCTGCTGCCGCAAGGATTCTTCTTCTTCTTACGGGGCAGGGGCAGTAACGAGAACAATGGGTTGAAAACAGAAAACGATGCTTGGAATCAGAATCTGAGATCTAACATGAAAAGACAAGAGGGAAATGGAGCTCAACCACTACACTGCAAGGCAGAAAAGATGGAGTGGTGCAGCGGTGGAAAAGAAGAGGGTGGAGACTGGAGAGATGGGAAGAAAAAAGAAGAGGGAGAGAGACGTAGCAGGTGTGCACAGAGACTGAAGACGACTCACGAGAAGTGTACGATTACTTGACTGGGCTTAGGTTTTTTTGGTTTTACTTCGCAAATGAGATAGGGTGACGGCCACATAGGGATAGACGCATATGATTACGACTATAATAAAAATGACAAAAATTAGTAATGATGTTATTAATATAGGACGGAGGAAGTATATTTCATCTGGCTTTGCAATAGCTGAATATGCACTTGCATGCTGAACCATTTGTATTAGTTTGTGTGAGAGGACTCAGTCAACACTGACTATAAACAACTTACCATATTCTTCTCCTCATATCAAGCTTACAACTGTGTATCATTAACTGTAATATTCTTTGGGTTTTTGAATTACAACTTGTATCTCTTACTCTCCTAGTTAAGGAGAATGACTGTAATACAAAATAGCTTTTGGTACTGTAATACAAAACAACTTTTCGTTGCTCTTCTAAGCTTCACATGGTATCGGAGCTAAGTGACGACATTTTTCCTGGATGATGGCCACCTCTTCCACCCCGTCTCCCTCTTCCCCTTTTCACATGGATGAGGCTGATGCTGCTTTCTCCCTTCCTGATGTCAAGTCCATTCCCCAGGAGCTTTCACTCAAGCTTGTCTCCACCAACTATTTACTTTGGAAGGCTCAAGTGCTTCCTGTATTACGGTGTCATGGTCTTACAGGTCTTCTTGACAGCACAATACCTCGTCCTTCAGGTGAGCCCTCTTCTCTTGCTGTTCGAAAATGGCTCCGGTTAGATCAAATGGTCCTGGCCTGGTTGTATGTTTCTCTGAAGAAGCACTCACTCAGGTTGTTGAGTGCACCACCACCGCTGAGTTATGGAACACTCTCGCTGTGCTCTATGGGACACTCTCCAAGTCTCGTATTCAACTTCTTCGAAAAGAGCTTCAATCTCTTTCAAAAAATGGTCTTTCCATGTTTGCATATCTTCACAAAGCCAAGGCCTTGCAGCATATTCTTTCGAGTGTCGGGCGCCCCGTTGGACATGATGATTTTATTGAATGGATTTTCGCTGGTCTTGGATCTGAGTATGATCCAATTATTGCTGCCATTAATCTCTGCAAGGAAACTCCAGCCCTTGAGGAAGTGTCTGCCATTCTTCTCGACTTTGAGCTCCGTCTTCAGGGAGTGCACGAGACTTCTGACACCTCACCACCGGCTGCTATGTATTCTTCTCGCCCAAGCGGACGGGGCAACAACCAACGTCCCTCACGTGGGCATCACCCTCCTGCTCCTGATCGGGTCACTCCGGCTGTTGCAAACTCTCCTATTGGTGGTCAACGAGGCCGTGGCCGTGGGAGAGAACGTCCACGAGCGGCACCGGTCACTGGAGACTCATCTTCTCTATATTGTTACAAATGTGGATTTCCTTATCACACTGCAAATCACTGTAAGGCTCTTGAGACTCCTTCCTCTTCTGAAAACATCCAGTCTTTTGCCGCCATGCATCTCCAAGATCATTATGACTCTGCATGGTATCCTGATTCGGGAGCTACTCATCACATAACTGGGAATTCTTCTCTTGCAGAAGGTAAAATTCCATATTCTCATTCTGACAAAGTGGAAATTGGAAATGGTGATGGATTATTTATATCTCATATGGGCCGTATTAAAATTCCTCATACTTCTTTGGTACTTGATCGTACTCTTATTGTTCCTGAGCTGCAGAAGAATTTACTAAGTGTTTCTCAGTTTACATGTGATAACAACTGTTGTTTTATATTTTATCCTTGGGGATTTCTTGTTAAGGATCTCAAGACCAGACAGATTCTTCTGAGAGGGTCTAGACGTGGTGGCCTCTATCCTATTGATGGTTCTTCCTTTCCTTTTCGATCTCCAGTTAGTCTCTTCTGCAATAAAGCTGATGGAAAAGTTTGGCATGCTCGTCTTGGCCATCCGCCTTCAAGAATAATGCACGCTCTCTCTCAAGTTCTTCATTTATCTCAAAATTTTTCAAATAATTTTTGTGAAAGCTATAAACTTGGTAAAAGTTCTAAATTACCTTTTTCACGGTGTGACACTTATTCCCAACAATTATTTGGAACATTACACAGTGATGTTTGGGGGCCTGCTCCCGTCACTTCTATTGATGGTTATCATTTCTACTTAATTATTGTGGATGAATATAGTTGTTTCACGTGGTATTTTCCACTCCGCAGGAAATCTGATGTTTCTCAATTATTTATTGATTTTATTCGCCATGTTCATAATCAGTTCTCTGCCAATGTTAAAATTGTCTTAACTGACAGTGGCGGTGAATACATGAGCCATGTATTGCAGGAATTTTTCAAAGCTCATGGCATTAATCACTTGTTGTCTTGTCCTAGTACTCTGGAGCAAAATGGGATTTCAAAGCGGAAACACAGGCACATTGTTGAAACTGGCCTCTCATTATTGGCTCATAGCCATCTTCCCATACAATTTTGGCATCATTCATTTGCTACAGTGACCTATTTAATTAATCGACTCCCATCAAACTGCTTACAAGGGAATTCTTCTTATGAACTGCTTCTGGGTTCCAAGCCTTCTTATACTCATCTCAGGGTATTTGGTTGTGCTTGTTACCCATATTTACAACCTTTTGGACGTGGAAAGTTGGATTTTAAATCGGTTCATTGTGTTTTTCTTGGCTACAGTGGTCATCATAAAGGTTACTTGTGTTATCAGCCCACTACCAGGTGTTTATACATATCTCGTCATGTTTCTTTTGATGAGGGCACCTTTCCCTTCTCCACTTGTGCTTTTGTGGCGCCACCTGCTCCTCCACCTACATTTACTCTTACTAAGTTTCCAACGGCCCTTCTCCCATCAATGGAGGAGTGTCCAGCCAGCCCTCAGGTTGAACCACTTGATCCTGCCTCTCTTACCCCTCCATTACAACCGCCGGCTTCCACTCTTGATGATGCCCCCTTGGCCGTCGATGCACCATTGGAGTCTTCTTCTGCTGCTGCTGCGCCCGCCCCTCCATCTTTAGATGCCCCAGCTCCTTGTTCTCTTATGCCAGTGCTGCCCACCCGCCATCCCATGATCACTCAGACCCAGGATGGAACCCGCCGCCCCAAGGTGTTCTTTGCTACTCGTCATCCCCTGCTTGCTGCACTCCTTGCTGCCCATTCCCAGCTGCCTGCTGAACCCACCTCTTATGCCATGGCTGCCCGCCTGAAACAATGGGCTGATGGGTCCATTGAGCGCTATAAGGCTCGTCTTGTTGCTAAGGGCTATACTCAATGCCATGGTTTTGATTTTGAAGAAACATTCAGCCCAGTGGTTAAGTCTGGTACAATTCGACTTATACTCTCTCTTGTTGTCCATTTTGGTTGGCCCTTACGTCAACTTGATATCAAAAATGCCTTTCTCCATGGCGATCTTCATGAAGAAGTTTATTTGCAACAACCTCCTGGCTTCATGGATGCTTCTAGACCGAATCATATCTGTAAACTTCACAAAGCACTATATGGTTTGAAGCAAGTTCCTCGTGCCTTGTATAATAAATTTACTTCTTTTCTTCGTACTTTGGGGTTCAATGGTTGCACCTATGATACGTCTCTATTTATTCGCCAACAAGCCACAGACATTTGTCTTCTCCTTATATATGTAGATGATATTATTCTCACTGGAAATTCCTTATCATCTCTTCACCAACTAGTGGCGGCACTCTCTCAACAATTTGCTATGACAGATCTTGGTCCACTGCATTTTTTTCTTGGCATGCAGGTCACCCGCACTGATCATGCACTACATTTGTCTCAGTCACATTATGCCATGCAACTTCTTGAACGCTTTGACCTGGCTGGTGTCCGCCCAGCCAAGACTCCATTAGCTGCTGGTCTTCATCTATCTGCCCATGGTTCTGCACCTCTTTCAGATCCTTCTTCTTATCATTAGATGGTAGGTTCTTTGCAATATCTCACTATGACAAGGCCAGATCTCTCATATGCGGTTAATCACGTCTGTCAATTTATGCAACACCCATGTGATCATCATCTTGCAGTGGTCAAGCGTATTTTTCGCTATGTCAAAGGAACTATTACTCAGCGCCTTCATTTTTCTTGCAGTGATTGTCTTTCCTTGAGAGGGTACTCTGACGCGGATTGGGCAGGCTGTCCAGATACCTGCCATTCCACATCTGGCTATGCTATATTCCTTGGTCATAACCTTATTTCATGGGGTGCTAAGAAGTAGGTTACTGTCTCTCGTTCATCTTCGGAAGCTGAGTACAAAGCGCTTGCTACTACCACAGCTGAACTTCTCTGGCTTCTTCATCTTCTTCGATGTCTCAATGTCACCCTTTCCTCTCCACCTACACTTCTGTGTAACAACATCAATGCTATTCACATGTCTAAAAATCCTGTCGCTCATCACCGAACTAAGCACATTGATATAGATGTCCATTTCATTCGGGAGCATGTTCTTTGCAGCACTATTCGACTCTCACATATCTCAGGGACGCATCAGCTTGCTGATCTATTTACCAAAAGCTTACCCAGTCCCCGCTTCATTGACATTCGTTCCAAGCTCAATCTGCGGGATCACCTCCTTGAGCTTGAGGGGGGATGTGAAAGGACTCAGTCAACACTGACTGTAAACAACTTACTTTATTCTTCTCCTCATATCAAGCTTACAACCGTGTATCATTAACTGTAATATTCTTTGGGTTTTTGAATTACAACTTGTATCTCTTACTCTCCTACTTAAGGAGAATGACTGTAATACAAAATAGTTTTTCGTACTGTAATACAAAACAGCTTTTCGTTGCTCTTCTAAACTTCACAGTTTGTTGGTTGGCGGAATTTTCTTCAGATACATTGGTCACCATGATCGCTTCTTGCCCTTCCTCTAGCGCCAAAATGATGACGAACCAATGAACCCCCAACACAAAACTAGAACAGAACTCGGAAATGGAAAATCTATTGACAGTTTGAATCTACAAAACTGTGGTTCGAATCCACGAACAATATAATATGAACTGAATCCACAGAACAAGGATTTTCCAATCTCTGGTACTTCAACACGAGCTTCAAGCTTAAGAAAGAAATAAGAAAAACAATTTAGAATCTTTGTCTTCACTCTCAAAATGCCTCCAACTGTCATGCCTTCCTTCTTAATAGTTGCCCGATTTCCCAACCAATTCCCTTTCAGACCAACCAGTCATCAAGCAGTTTACCAATCGTTTTACCCCAAATTAGAGTAAAGTCAAGTTCCCATTTTACCCTTACTTACTTCAAGCCTAAGTATAATATAACAGATCAAGTTCCCATTTTACACTTACTTCAAGCCTTAAGTATAGTATAGCATATAAAGTTCCCATTTTACTCTTATTCATTTCCAGCCTAAACAGACTCTTTCTGGTGAACTTCATATAGCCTTGCTGCCATTTGGCCTTGGATCATGTATCAGGCAGTATTTTCCCCTCCAGGCCATTGCTATATCACTATATAGATCATTATCGTTGAAATTGATCATCTGTGCCCCCTTAATTTTTAGTACACAACTTATGAGCCATCTTGTTAATCCATCGATCATGCAAATTAATATGGATGAATTTGGTTGGTCTCCTGCTTACATGCAGCAGTTTAGAGGGCAGAGATGATGATCATGGAGGGAGTGAGCATACGTTTACCTTCCATTTATACGCCAGTATCGAGAGTCGTTGCCCCACACAATATCCAGTGCAATTGGTTTAATGCTCCGGGAACCATCGGGAAGAGCCTAATTCCAATATTACAAACAATTAGTTGGTACGGGTTGCGAATCAAATTCAAATACCGCTACAGGAATTGCAAATTAATTTTTCCTATGAGTTCTATGATTTGTCATTAATAAGTATGGAGTACTATTATTTAGCAAGACACATATATTTACGTGTTTTGAGAGGCATTTCTAATGAAAAGAAATGTATTACTACATCTCACTCTACTGGCATGCATGCTAGTGATTGAAGTATATCGTGAAGCATTTAATTACCTCGATAGTTTGGCCAGTACGTCTGCCCTTCCACTGAGAACCCATAGTGAACCTAAACAGATATCACAGCTCAATGTTTTGGTCAAGGAGGTGAGTCTCTTTTTTTTTCTCTTTCATCTTTCTCTTTATTGTGATCTTTTTTTGGTGACCAAGGAGGTGAGTTTCAATATATATAGAGAGAGAGAGATCGCGCATGTCTTGGTAACAGCTAGTTCGGAGCGTTCTAAATGGGCTCCAGAGAATATTAAAAAGCAACCGATCAAAAGACGATCCAATTTTGTTTTGTACACGAATATTGTAGACGTAAGAGAGAGTACATCAAATAATTAATGTGGTTAATTAACATTGTATCAGAGCAAGAGCTCCTCGGCTAAAACCCCCGCGGAGGCAAAAGGCCCTGTTTTGTACCCCTTAAATTAGCTTTCGCGTATAAGTGTCAGCTTAAGTGCTCAAGTAACATTGGAGGCCAATAAGACTTGTTGTCTTGAGCGCGAGAAGAGAAATGTGCTTCGTTAATTCTAGCAGTCATTTTTTTAACTCTTGAAAGACTTCTAGTGGTCATCTCCATCGTCCGCTCCTATGATCAGTCTAATTCAGTATCCGCAGAAACCTTATAAGATGTTATGTGCAAGGATGGATGCGTTGCAAGGAAGCTCCTTTCCACGTAGTAGTCGTCAGTTGGCTCCCACACCACACACTTTTGTTTTTTATATATGACGCACACCACATACCAATATACCATAGCAAGAACATTCGGCCTTAAAAATGAAGAAATTGGGATTGAGTTGGCAGGTTCTTGCTTGGCATCCTCCACGTGAATAAACAGGAAGGTCGAAAGTAAAAAAGCGAGTATGCACTGCTGGATATATACTACCACTAAGTCACTAACAACGTCAGGCATCTATCTACTTCGCCTCACACGGAGCATCTTAATTTGTCCCTACTGTCCATTCTGGTAATAAGATAGAGACGTACACTTGAAAGCTGTAATCTAGTCTGAAGTTTACGTTGATCATGGTGAAAACCAAGGATGAGTATAAGAGGATATATATAATGTTGTGCAGTAAGTGTATATATATATATGGGCGGAGCCTGGGCCGGCACCGGCGCGGGTGCCGGCTGGACCATAAGGCAGCTTAGGCTGCTGCCTAAGGCCTACTAGAATATAAGGCCCTATATTCCTTTCAACCTCATGCAAAAGAACATGTAATCATATTAAAAATAGTTTATATGATAAAAATTTATATTAATTCTATGCCTTAACCTTCTAAGTGTAATTTTTTTTAAAACTCATAAATCAAACCCAAGACAAAGAAAAAGTCACTTACTTATAATAAGTTACTTTGTTTTAACTTAAAATATTTTGTAACTATACCTAATGATAATTATTAAATATAGTTTCTTGTCCTGTGGTCTATGTATCAATTAAACTAAATTTTTTGCATCACACTAACCTTGCTAAATTTATTTTATTAACAAAATTTAAATATATAAATTAATTAGTAATTATGCATCTTAAATAGCAAAAAATTTATATATTAAATAAATTTATTAAATTAAGTTGTTAACATTATATTGAACATAAAAAATAATAATTTTAAAATTGCCTTAGGCCTCTAATTTTAAGGCGGAGCCATGTTCAAGGTTGGGGAAAATATTTATAATTTTTTTATATTATCTCTTTAAAAAAATTATAATTATACCCTTTTTTTAAAAAAAAATTTACCCTTCCCTGTTCGGCTTTGCTCTCCTCTTTGTAATATGCCCACTATGTTTAAACTTGCCCTTCGACGTCTGAACTAGCTCCTCCCCTGTTGTACATAGAGAGAGTTTTAATACAGTGTGCAACTGTTCACCGGCAGCTAGAAATACAGTTATAATTTTGGCCTTTTATTTCTGCATTTGCCTCTCTAAGACATGCCTCGCCTCGCCTGGCAGATCGCTCCTACGATCTGACATCCTCCTTGCGGCAGATGCAGCCCTCGCCGCGGGTTCAAGTGAGAGGTAAGAGGGATACCCATTGAAGCTTGCTAAGCTGTGAACATTGAGCCTTGCCCCAACGCCATCAACACCATCTCATCTAGCAGTAGGAAGTATCCGACTTTCTGCAACTCCTGTCATTCCCCTAGTTCCGTCCATCAACTGGAGGACGAGGTAAGCTTTAGTCTCTCTCCAATGAAAGCTGAAACACACAACCGTTTCAATCTGAAGAATACAAACTCTGCAACAAGCCATCTAATTTCCTCCTCCGTGCTCCCTTCAGGTTTCCAAATCTTATTCTCGCCAACTTGCCCATGTTAGGGCTTCGTTGACTGTTGGGTTGATTCAATCTTCAATCTACCATGGATTCGGGAACTTGTTTCTCTACGTCTTTTTAATCTTATCTCATTTGTATTTATCATAAGGAAACTGCTGTTCTTGTTGTTTTCATTTTCTTTGATGACTCTAATTATTCCCTTTGTTTATCATTTACATATAAGTCATCCTATTTTTTTACTTCAATTCAAAAGAGATTATGGTTTGTTTACTGCAATCTTTTCCCCTTTTGCAATGTCAGGTTGGTACTTTGTCCATATTTGGTCGGTGCGAAAACCTTGAGCTTTAAGCTCGTCACCAGCGGATGAATCAAGAGTAATGAGATATATTTCTGTTTGGTGTCCTTTTGCTGGATATTTTCTATCTTGTGGTAGTGATACTGATTTACTCACGAGCCTGTGATGCTTTTTGTTAGAGAAAATATAAAACTATTTTTTATAAAATTTTACTCCCTCCATCTTGTATTATTAGTTTAAATTAAAAAATTATAATCAACTAAGACTAGTTTATTTAGTTTTCTAATCCTAACACATGGAATCACTTTTTGTCTATGTAAAACCAAGCAATGATTACAATGTAAAGTAACTCAGCCCGACTCAAAGTCGATTCCAGGTCAAAAATTAAAGTTTCAAGCTCAAGCCTGAACAGTTTAAAGTTCTACCATACTTGACTCATTGACACCCCTAATTAAAATAAATAAATTAATTTATTTTAAAAACCATAGGACACTTCATACAGGACATGGGAAATACTATAGTTACCCTAAGCTTGTAGGAGAAATACTCAATTAACTTTGCACCCAGCCAAGAACAATGGCTACTTTTTTGTGCTAGAACTTCTCTAGATGACTTGACAAGGTGGCATAGAATAAAGATTTGGGAATCATCTATTTCCACTATTTCTGGGAATAAGAATAACTTTCTGCGAATAAGCCTCAGGGAATATCAAGAAGATAGTTTGAACTTGTATTTATAGGTTGATTTAGTTACATAATGTAGAAAAAAGGAGAAAAGTGCTGCTTTAGTTTAAGGATTTTAAACGAATATGATCGACCTCCTATATTCTCCACCATTATAAATTGAGGAGATAGGTCCAAAGATGGGAATAGAGGTAAGGAGAGAAATGGGCACGTGCTGGTCGAAGAAGGGCAAAGGTAACAAGCCTGAGTTGGGAGAGCCAAGGAAGCGGCTTTCTGAGAGCCAAGGGGCCTTCAGTTCATCTCAAGACAGCCACCCAGTTGCCCATCAGGTGGATGATCATCAGAAAACCCCCATGGCTCAAAATCAGTTGCAAAAGGTGGTTAAATCGTCACCGGGGTCCAGTCTAATTCAATTTCATTTATTGGTTGAGCATCTGCATGATGGAGCAGCCATATGCTCGAGAGATTTCGTTTTTAACATAATCTTCCAATTAATAGCCACTATCTATATACCTTCTCGTGACACATTTGTAGGACCATGCCGAGGGTAAACCAGACCCTAAGAGCATTTTTGTGCCAGCAAGACAACTTTCAATCACCTGGAGTGAAGACCAGCGTTATTGGTCTTGGCTACTGTTTAAATCTCCATAAAGGTGATGATATGCTCTGATTGCTTGTTTTCGATCAGACAGAATTCCTTTGGATGCCTTATTCCTTCCTCCCTCCCTCCCCCTCTCGAAATTTCTAGATTTATACTTCATTCGCAATACGTTTTTATGCAGCAACGAAGAGACTGAAGTAGCCTACTTGTTGAATGTGTGCTGGCTCGAGGTGCGCGGAAAGTTTGACGCATCCAAACTTTCAAGGGGAACTGCTTACGAGATTCTGTTTGATGTGACGTTGAAGGATCAGGCTTACGGGTGGGATTTTCCAGTCAATCTGAAACTCGTTAGGCCAGATGGGAAAATACAAGAGCGCACGGAGAAGCTTATGGACATACCCAGGGAAAGATGGATGGAGCTTCATGTAGGAGACGTCTCAACGGCAAATGAAAACAGCGGACCAGTAGAATACTCCTTGTACGAGTATGGTGGGCACTGGAAGGGAGGGCTGATGCTCAAGGGTGCCATCATCCGGCCAAAGACTTGACTGGGTCATATTATGTTAGGAATACTTGATAACCAAAACCCGTAAATAGCGTTGCCAATTATATCATATTTATTAGATGCCAAGAACTAATACACTCTTGCGAGTATAAAACAGCTTGGCCAGTGAATGACTGAAAAATCAGATGCGACGGGCACCTCATCTTAGGTGTTACATCATGTCTACAAGACTACAACGGAAGTACAAGAAAAATCAGACTTATTTCCGCAACACATAAGATTGACTACTGCCTACAACAGCCAAAAAACACAACAAATGATGTAGAATTCATTATGTTTTGATTATTTAACATGTAAAGGTACATAATGGGGAGAAAACTACACGGTTCATATATCAGTATCATAATTTTCAGGCTTGAACCAGAGGGAGAAATCAATGCCCTTGTTCTTCAGCTTCTCTGTCGCGGGACCTATTCTCTCCAGAAGCTGTATATTACAGAAAGAAAAAGAATTAGCATCTCCAAGATTTACAAAGTAACAGGCATAACTAATAATATTTGTTTAATGCAGGAAATTACAGACTGCAGAAAGAATGCAAAAATAACATTTAATTGAATTTACTAGTTATAACAAAAAGGGAAACAGCATTACCGCTCAGTAAGCTATCACTAACCTTTCCATGCAGTACACCATTGGAAACAAGAACAGATCGATCAAATACACAAAATTTTTCACCATCCATTCGTGTCACAGCGCCACCAGCTTCTTCAACTATCTGCTCAGAGAAAAAGACAGGAAGTAAAATCATTTGAATTATCACAATTCCTTTCCTATTTATCTATAAAAATGAAGCGGTATAGTGGAACAGCATATATTACACGATCAAAACAATTCTTTCCAGCAAAATCAGCATATAATATTTCATTAATTGCTACCTATGTCCTGGGCATAATTTATATGTTTAAGTTAGTCAAGAAGTGCCATAGCAGATATTAGAGCACAAGTTAAGATGGAGGTAAAAACAATAAACAACTTTCTGAGATTTGTGCACCAATCATATTTATGAATAATAATTGGCAAAGTATTGCAGACATCAAAATAGTGAAATAAACTAAGATTTAACAAACTAATCTTTACATAATACAAGTAGATTTACCAATTACTCTTAAATAAAATAATGTGTAGAATGCCAATATTATAAGAAATGTTAGTTCTGTTCCCTTAGTCCAAAGGTTCAATGATACAGATTAAAATAGATTTAGCTATGTGAAGCCCACATTTACATCTTATATCTAAGATTAGACTAAAAATTTCATATATTTTACTAATCTTGAGCGTGGCCACAGCAGATAGATAACAACATTTACCAAAACACCAGCAGCCATATCCCATGGTTTAAGACGATACTCCCAGTAGGCTTCTACAATTCCCAGAGCTACATGACACATATCCACGGCAGCTGCCCCAAGTCGCCTTACTCCCTATGGAAGAGGGAAAAGTGTGGATTAAACAATAAACATACATCAAAATATCAAAATGCAGAAGACAGCATGCTCTTTGAAAATTTCTGATCATTCAAATAAATAATATTACCCTGCTGATATCAGTGAATTCTTTGAACAGATCTATGTTCGTGGCCCATGCATCATCATGTTCATATCCAAATCCTGTGACTAAAAGGGATCGCTCGACCTAAAATAAATTGCATTTTTTTTAAATTTTGAAAATGAAAATATTAATTAAATTTACTGTCATATAATATAGCAAAAAAAATTGATATTGGACAAGCATTTATGAGCCCGAAATAGAATTCAGCATCTAACAATTGAGTGCATGCCATCCATCAAATTAGGTCCCAGTTTTTATGTTTTATAATTTTTTATTTTAAAAAAATCATTGGCACCCAGGATGCAGCCACATGAACGCTTGATGAGGCAGCAAGGAGGCCAAATGGCAGATTTCATGGTTTCAAAAGATTGTATTGTCTCATATAAAAACAAAATTATTTTGTCTAAATAGTGAATTTCGCTTATTAATGGATTCACTTGTTTGTTGGCGGTTCATCCATTATAAGACCACCAGATATAATGAATTGATTCTTTAAGATAATAAAAGGTTTCACAGAATATTACCACAAAGATTATGTAGTAAATGATGTTGTACCGTATCTGTTTGGCTAACATGAATTCTTTGTCCATTACAATAAGCACCACCACCTAGAGAAATTCAACAGTTTCAGTCAGCTGTAGTTAATTTCATACTTAATTAAAAAAACTGACAAGCAACCAATCCAACTCAGTATTTGTACAGTCTTTTACCTGCTGATGCAGAGAATGTGCGTGTATTCCAACACATGGGACCACCTACAAACTCTACCTTAGAAAGATCAGTAGCAAAAGAAATTAGAGATAGAAGTGAAAAGACTACACAACTCATTTTAAAGATAAAAAGAACAATTTGAAAGGGTTACAAATCGACACTTTTCTTTGTGGCTATACATCAGCTAAATACAAGCTTGATCCAAACAGAATAGATCTCAAGTGCTCGCTAGCAAGTTATCATGACTTACTCAGGTTCATGCTTCTGATTAACTAACGTGTTTTTTTTGTAGAGTCCAAGGGTTATTATTATTCTACTAGTATAAATCTAAGTGACAAAGAACAGGTATAATATGCGTACTTCGCGTATTATTCACGTTTTTTAAAAAAAATGCGTACTTCGTGTTTTTTTCCTGTACTTCGCATTTAAAACGTGTATTATACTCATACTTTGTTACTCAGCAATTTCAGTTTTTTCTTCCAATTCCATAATCTTTTGGCTCTGATTAGCCAATGAGCACTCTAATGATATTTTTTAGCCACTAACCTTCTCTAAATTTATGATAATGAAGCTGTAATTTTGCAATGTACTATTTTAAAGGAAGAAGACATCTTATTTTTAGTATGTTAGGTTATATAATCTTTTGAGTAATAATTTTTATTTTTATTATTTCTTTGTACTTTTTATGTTTTTTCCTTTATTTTCCCTTTTTGCCCTTTTTTTTCCATATGTCTCCCCTAGCCGCATTATTATCATACCCGTACTTTGTCACCTAGGTATAAACAGTAAAAGAATTATACTTGTCAATGATTGATCTGTTTATCCAGTAAAGCATATATGCCATATGCAGGGTCACTTTTTACTTGAATAGGATTCTTCTGACTGATCCTGCTAATAAGAAATCAGCACAGATCCCCTCTTGCATATGTTAACAGCAATAAATTTTGATAAGAATGCAAGATTAGGTACATACCACTGAGGCAGCAGCAGGCTTCCCTCGGAAAAGAACTCCCACAGATACTGCAAAGCTCGGATAGCCATGTGCAAAGTTTGTAGTTCCATCTAAAAGAGAAAGCAAAGTCACTTTGGTTTTAAAAAATGATAATAAACATATTACAAAAGTAAATTAAAAATCTTTCTAAAATTATCCATGATAATTTCATTCAGCAAATAAGATTGAACTACCATAACCTTGTACGCAAAATGTGCATAGGCCAGCGTTCAGCATTTCAAGTAATAATAACTTGCAAATTTTATAAGCATCTAAAAGATCTCTACTCACAAACCTAGCAGTCTTACTGACTCATTTTGCATTCCATTGTGTTGAATGCAAAACCTACGGCATCCATTGGTTTTGAAATATACAGGTCCGACAGCCATCAATTATCAAAGATATGGAGTTCTAAAAAGTCAGTGCATCCCGAAATGAGGCCTCTTCTGTATGCAGTACATGTGTGTTGTTGGGAACTTGCACAGATATATAATATCCAGACTATTTAACGAATGTGTCAAACAAGAGACAAACTTATCTATACAGACAATTTGAAATAGCAAACCTAAGGGATCTATGCACCAGAGATAATCGGAAGATGCATGCCCAATTAGTCCGCCCTCCTCTCCAAGAATGAGATGATTTTTAAAATTTGCTCTGACGATTTCCAGGATGGCAGATTCACTCATCTTGTCTGTGCTGCAATTAATTGCCAAAAACCATTATCTTTAGACCATATCTGCGGAGATATAAAACATATTTTCCAAAAGCTATTACAAAAAGGTAGGCCTAGGTTCTCGCCTTAAGAGAAACAATGAACATGCAAAAGGCCAATTCGCTTACTCTGTCACCAAGTCTGTGATCCCTTTGTAGTTAATATTTCGAGGTTTATTAACTGCTTCCATCACAACCTGGCCGAATATGAGATAGATAAGAGCCCTCTTTCAAGTTCCACAAGGATGTAAGAACAAAGAAGAGATACAGAAGCGATACAGAAGCGCTGAAAATTTCCAAGTGGTATGAAAAAATTTTGAAATGTTCTTGTAAGGAAACCAATTTATCCGAATCATTTAGGACTCGAACACTAGTGTAAGCAGGTATTTCAGGATACAGTGCCAAATTGGATCGTATATTTTAATAATCTCTGTTGCAAAGAGTTTATAGGATGAAACAGGTGGTTCATTCAGAGACATGCAACTCAGCACTAAGAATTCTAACCATCATTTAAATTATTCATGTGGAATATGCAGATGGAACTCCCAATCAAGAATATTATTCAATCGTGTTTTACAAATATTTCTGCAGTCAGTTACGAGATGGCTTTTTTTTTTGCCGAGTACAGTTACGAAAAATGTTTGTTCCTTCTTGTCAGATACCTTGCTTCCCCAGATGTGAACCCAGAATCAAATAATCATCTTCACCAACCCGATTAAGTTCATCAGAATATAAGCGTCAAGGTAAAAATTTGAACTACAGCGTATTTTATGACAGAACACAGACCAATTATTCACCAGCTTAAGAGAAAAAGAAAACCATAACTCGCTGAATATTTAACTGAATAGCAAAAAGGAATAAAACAATTCATTTCCCTGGTAATTAACTAAGCAGTTCGCATAGAGCGCTAATACTGGCGTGAAGTATTATACAAGAAGAGAATGAGCAAAAAAAAGCAAGCGTTAACCATCAAACCTCGGCACCAGTCTTAGCAGCGGCTTCGACAACTTCAAGCAGCTGCTTTGCCGGGAGGGGCCCCCCAGCCGAATCAGCCCCGATGGTGGAATACTGCTTCTTCTCACTGGGAGATTCAGATAGAACAGCCCTGGGTACGAACTGTCTCCCAAATGGAAGCCGCCCATTTCCACCGAGAGCAGACAAACTTCTCGCAACACTCAAATTGCATGAAAATTTCTGGTTCAAAACTGGTAAAAACGATCTGGGAATTTGAGAAAACTTGAACGAAATGTTGGCCGGAGACGCCAAAGCAGGAGCCATTTCAACTACCAGCTTCCTCCAAGAGATTTGGAGGAAGGTGCCGGTCGTCTGGGGAGCTGAAATTCTTTGCTTCTTTTGGGTGGTTGCAGAACGTGAGGCCTGCGCGGGTTGGATCCTCTTTGCTTGTTGTAGCAAGCGCCTCAGCACTGAGGAAGAGCAAGGAGATGGAACCCCGGCCCGGTCCAAGAAGCCTTCCGCTATTTATTATTGATTAATGTTGGTGGGTGGCCGGCCGAACCGGCAATTTTCATCGGCGTGTTTCATGACCATTATTAACTAATTAGTGAGTAGTGATCTTGATCATGATTTTGTAATTAATTTCCACATGCATTGGACAAGGATAAAATCTTACAAACTAGACTATGATTTATCGAAAATATTTTCTAACCAATTTTTCCTAAACCACATAAGGCTCCGAAAATAATAAATAAGATGTGTTCATGATATATATTCTCCTTATTGTAGTGACTCACCTTTCTTGATTCAATTAAAATGTTGAAATAGAGCTTTAGTGTAAAAATAGTTGAGTAGGAATATTAGCTTTCTTTTTATGCCATCACGCTATGCACGCCACAAACACAACACCTAACCTCTCCAACTTCTCACTTTTGCCTATATTTCTAGTCCTTTAAGTATGATCACCATTGGCATTGCAGCTCATTTATCACTTAAGATATACCCCCTCCCGGCGCACCACCAACCAATTCAGTTTCTCTCACCCTCTCATCCTAACTAAGAAACAGTTTGATCGGTAGTAGAGTTATGATAACCGTCTCACTAATTAAGTAAATAAAACTTTCATATTTATAAGTAATCGATGCTTTTGTGGTTGTTTTTGCATAAAAATAACATATCAGCCTCCGCCAACGGTACACCAACCACTAGGGCAAGTTTATCCACCTCCCCCACTGGCTTTATTAATCACCCTCTCCGGTTGATGTTTATCCGCCAAAATATTGGCCCAGGGTACCCTCAACAGCTAGTAGAGACCAAGGATAAAGGCGATGGGTTCCGGAGGGGATGGTAAGCAATTTGGACTTGAATTTTCCAGTTATTATGCAATAACTTGTTGTCACTTGCATGGCATTAGGTAGGTTGTTAGGTTGGTGCTGATACATCGATGCGACTTGTAAGTGTTGTTAATGCCTATTATATATTTGCTTTATGGGTGTAAATTTCCACACACAAAAAATAGACACTTATCTTGCTTTTCGACACTCTAAATTTGGCAAGTTTGTATTTGCAATGTGTACCAAAAAACAAAAAAGATTGTTTTTGCCCTGACATATTGTTAGCATTTTGATATTAATTAGATTGCATCAATTTTTTTAAAATATTATTAAAATTTGACTTTGTACTAGAATAAATAACTTTAATACAACAAACATTTTTGTCAAAGGCTACTTTATTGGCTGGATAAGAATTCGTAATTGATACTAAGTGTCAAGCTGTAGATGTCCAAACTTACCTTGAAACTTTAATTTTAAGTTCAAGTTGTTATACCTTGTAATCATTGCTTAGTTTTGTAATTGGTTACCTAGAGATATTAGAGAAAAAATATTAAAATAAATATTATTAGTAAGCAATCCAATGTGTTAGATTAGAAAATCAAATGAATTAATTTTTATTATTTTTTATTTTTTAATTTAAACCAGTAATACATGATGGAGAGGATAAAGTTTCGTAAAAAATAGTTATAAATCTCATGAGACATATTATATGATTTCTCTAACAAAAATCTCATGTTTGTACATTAAAAAATAAAAATACTATATTTTATAGAAAGATTTAAAACTTGAAAAGCATGGATTCTACATATAATATGTAATACATACATATGTATATTTAAAAAAATAACATACTCAATACAAATTAAAGTTTTTATTGAGGTTTGAGTTAAACCAAGCCGTACGTAAGTATATTTAGGTTTGGCTTAACCAACTTTAAATTCGAGCTAGAGCCAAATCAAACTTTCCAGCTTACTTTATAAATATTAATAAATCATACAAAATATGAGGGGCCTAAGGGTGAAACTTTTTTAGACCTGCATGTTGGCTCATAAAATTGTAGATTAAGACTAAAAATTTTAAAGGCAAGGCCTAAAAATACAAGCCCACTTTAAATAAGGCTAAGTTAGGCTCATTCAGCCATACTTAAATATAAAAAAATATTATTTTTATCTTTTTGATAGTCGCCAAAAGGGAATGAGAAAAGCAAGGGATTATATATTTTAATTTTTTTAAAATATTTAAGTTTACAAATATCATAATTAGGAAAATATTTTTTATGATCCCCGTACCAAATAATTGTTAATCCGTGAAATCGATAGCGCGTATTAGTGTCAGTAATGCAATAAAGTATATAACATCAATCCTAGATATTAACCATCCCCAAAATTCTGCTCACAATGAGTGAAGAGCATAAAAAACGTTTCTCATAACTAGTTATGAAGGAGCCGCTCTAAAGACCAAATGTATATAATCATGTTTCTTAATGAGTCAACTAGTGAAACCCCACCAAAAAATTATAAAAAAATTTATTAAAAATATATTTCAATAAAAAGTATAAAAATAAAAAAACTTAGGGTTTAGCCCAAGCAAGCCTTTTTAAAGCCCACCTAAGTCAAGAGCTTGGAAATAGGCTAACAAGCTTAGGGCCCCAGCCTACCTCCGGCCCGGCCCTGGTCCAAACTTTTGCAAGCACGCCTAAACCCAGCCTGGAAATAGGCTTGGAGAATAGGGCTAGGTTAGGTCATTCTATTCTGACTTGTTAAGGCAATTCAACCTCTATGATTTGGCTAAAAAACAACAGTTAATATCATGTTATTAAAAATAGCTCAACGTGGATGTCAAAGCATATAAAAGGGCAGTGTCACTCAAGTGTAAATGCACAGGATAATGATATACATACTCAACAAATCTACCCAACAACAACTCCCAACTAATTACGTAACATAGGAGCCTCACCCAAAATTCACTTAGACCAAGATACTTAGTCTAATCATAATCCAATTGGGAAGGTTTGTTGAGTAAATTCGTTATGTGAATATCATTTCCCAAAACAAAATGTCTTACTCAGCTCCACTTAATCCATTGCGCTAAAAAAATGAGATTTGATGTATTGTTCATAAAAATCGCTCAGCATGGATATCAAAGCATATATAAAAGTCAAGCAATCTCTATGTCCACACACTTAAATGTAAAGGATAAGAAGTCTCCCAACCCCTCTTTCTTTTAGCCAGCCCACCCCCACTTACCACAGTAGGTGAATATCTACTATATGTGTATAAGCGGGATGGGCAGGCTAAAATAACGGGTAGCAGACTCTTCATCCAAATCTAAACCTGCCACTAATAAATCGCTAGAGCATAACATGGAATATACAAGCTCTTGCAAGACAGAGCCACTAACTTGAATATACTCCAAACGATTCACATTAATTCGAAATAACAATCTATATAATCTCGAATCTGAAATCCTTTTTCAAGTTTGGAAGATTCAAATTCCTACATAAAGGGAGAAAAAGCGCCAATGTAAAACACATATAGGAGCAGTTTCTTCCATATCTTATCTAAAAACTCCAAACAAAGTTGACTCGTTATAGATCACACCCTAAGCAAAACCAATCAACCGCTCAAGCCCTATTTCAATGGTGTACATTCGCAGTACAAGTTCTAATATACTAAAATTCTCCTTCAAGCTCATTAAATCGATAATGGCATTTAGGGTGTAAACTTCAATTATACATCAAGTCATCATCAGTATGTATAAGAAGCAGTTTATTCACTTTCTTCCAAGACTGTCCCAAAAATAGCACCTTTACCAAACTAAAACCCGCCATTAGAATCAGTGACTCATCATAGAAAGCTTACAGTTATATCAATACAGACTACTATGCTAACCAAAATTCGAAAAAAAAAAGGCTAATTATATTAATATACCAATATCACTCACGAACCCATAGCATCTGCTTCTAAATACAGTTTTCACCCAGAACGATATGTCAGAACTCTATATGCCAGACAAAGGGCAAAAAAATATCAGGCCTCTATAACTTAAGACTAGAACCACACGCTCCAAAACTTTAAACCATTTTAAAAGGGCATCATTTCTATGGTACCTTCGATCATACATAATAGAAACTATGTACTACCACACTTAATGCTCACACAACATTGAGCATAAAACGGTCCATCTCAAAGCCATGCCAAAAAAACAAGAACATGTACAGAAGCTAAAAATGTCATACGGAATTTTATGCATTCTATATCATCCAATTAAACCATTTCCAAATTAATCAAAGTCATCGAATAACATATTGGTGAAATAATCTCCAACCACACATTAAATAGAGCAGAGATAAAAAAAGATAATGAACCTACAGCAATCAAAATTAAAGCTTAGCAAACGCTACAATAACTCAATTCCTCAGTTCAATTCAACATTGGGTATAATAAGATCCAGATACACAGAGCAACAGAAAAACAAACTAAATTTAATTGCTACGCCAAAATCATAAATACCACAACCGCCTTCAAAATCGGAGCTTGGTGAAGAACCAACGATTTTTCCCAGTCTTGAATCGCTCCTCAAGCCTCGCCTTGATCTCCTTGGCGGCCGTCACCTTCTTATCCTTGGACTGCAGCGACTCAAGCGACACGGCGTCCTTGAGATCCACATCCAGCGTGTAGCGGGTGGGCATGATGTGGTTGTAGTTCACCAGCTTGATAAAAGCCTTGACCCTAGACTTCTTCGCAGTCTTCTTCGCAGAATCCTTGCGGATGACCTTCTTCGGGTACTTGGCGATCCCGGCGACAAGGCAGTGGCCGTAGGCACGGTCGCGGGTGCCGTCGTCGAAGGAACGGACGATGACGGCCTTACGGCCGGCGTAGCGACCCTGTAGGACGATCACCGCCTTGTTCGGCTTCAGAAACTTCACCATCTTCGCCTCCGCAGTCCGCTCTCTTCGCCTCCTCGTCTAGGGTTTTGATACGCGAGGAGGTAGCTGCCAAGGACAAAGCCGCCACGCTAGGCCATTTTTAGAGTTCCTTTTCACTTGGTCAGTAGTGGGCTTCTGTTGTATGGGCCTTTATTGTCCCTTCGCGCCCAAATAGTCGATGGATAAAGCTTGTCTATATATATGTGCATATCCGGTAATAATTTATTCATTAATATTTTATTTATAAATAAATTTTCTTTTTTAATGGACACGGTCATTATCCATAAATATAGCTTCTTAATTAATTATATTAAGGTTAATGGTTAGAAAGAATAAAAGCGGTGTTAATAATTTTAATTAAATAAGACAACTAAAGTGAGGAGCTCTAGATTAAATAATTTAATATATAATAATAATTTTTAAATTTATATATGTTATTTTTTTTATTTATAATATTACTATTAGACAAATTAATTTATTTTTCAAAGCCAAATAAAGTTATTAATGTGGGATAAAATAAGTATTTAATAATTAACTTTAAAGAATAATTCAAATATAATATTAATATAATTATATTTAAATTATTAAAAATTTAAATATAAAAAAATAATATTTAAGAATATATATATATTGTGCATCTGCTGTTATATACATAGGTTATAATTGAATATGTACTTTTCTTTAAGATTGGGCATATGTTTTGGATATGTTTTAGTTTAAATCTATGCATTGTTCCAACGTCCCATATATGTTCTAAAGACAAATATAAGTATTGTCTGTTAGTTGATATATTGTTGTAGCTATGTTTAAATTAATCACATGCACTGCCAATGTCTCAGCCATGTTTGGTTTAAATATGTTCACTTCTCCAATGTCATACACATGTTTAGTTTTGATTGAATTACATATGCTACCCAACGTTGTTACAGGTTTTGATTAAATTGCATGTTTTGCTCAATGTCTCATCTATTGTTGGATTTAAAGCTATGCACTGCTCCAATGGTTTATATATATATATAATCACGTTGGATGCATAGTATATGGTTAATTCAACACATATACCATCGTTAGCACTGAACTTGAATTTAAATCATATATGTACCAATGCTGGAGAAGAGCAAGTCTTATGCATAAATGCTCTAAGAGCATGTATAGGGTTTCCACAAGCTTTGCTCTAACGTTGGATATGTACCCGATTGCATCAAAGCTTGCATAAATGTTTATTGCCTAGCTGGTTTATCCACACAAGGCCTTGCTGAGATCATGGTAATTGTTATGGGCATGCTGAGGATGAAATGTGGTTATGTAACACCCTGACTCGAGCTAGGCCCACAAAATCATTAAAAGAAAATTCTCTTTTCCTTAAGCCAAGAATCATCATCTGTGTGCGAGAGGTAGAACATTCGTCTACGTACTACGAAGCTTTAAGGCTTCACTATACGTAGACTTAGGTTGTAATGAACACATACACACAATGAAGCTTCATAGTTCGTCGCGTATAAAACAAAATAAAACATATTATTATAATTAATTTGGATCGGGTCAACATTGCCTTGTCATTGGTTGCTACGTACGTATTGGATATTATTCTAATACGATTGGATCCAAACGTAGTTCTACCTAATAGCTACTACATACAACAAGCATCACAAAATTATATATATAAAATATATATCTCCAAATATTTAATCGGAAGTATACAAAAACTCGTCATATATCGGAGTCAAGCGGAAGTTAATAAATTAATGAAATCATACATCTCGCTCAACCACAGAGCTGGATCAAAATCACATACACTTGTCTCGCTCCATTACTGAGTCGAGACTGAGCACATCACCCGGCTCGCTCTATCACTGAGCCGAGACCGGACACACATACACCACACGTCTCGCTCTACCAGGGAACAAGACGAAACATATTTACAGGTATCATCTACCACTGAGCCGAGACTGAAAACACATTACATGTCTCGCTCTATCACTGAGCCGAGACCGAACACACACATCACACGTCTCACTCTACCCTAGAGCGATACCACACACATCATGACATATAAGCGCACATCATGGCATAAAAACATACCTCATGGCAAATAAATACACATCATGGCATATAAGCATACATCATGGCATATAAGCACATCATTCTATAATTAAAACGGGAGATCAGAAATGCTTACTCCCCTCATGTCTTGCGAGGTAGTAGTATTTGGAGTTGCTTGTATGAACATCCTCCCCTTTAGATCCGAAGATAGTAGACGAAACTTCCTCTAGCCTCCATACGTTCCTTGTTTTGTACTGAAAGACTACGTATAAATGTTCTCCTTGCCGGAGACTCTTCTCGTTTTCTGCGCCCATGAGCGGCGGACAGAACCTTCATGTCTTGCAAGGTAGTAGTATTTGGAGTTGATCATATGAACATCCTCCCCTTTAGATCCGAAGATAGTAGACGGAGCTTCCTCTAGCCTCCATACGTTCCTCATTTTGTACTGAAAGACTACGTATAAATGTTCTCCTTGCCGGAGACTCTTCTCGTTTTCTGCACCCGTGAGCGGCGGACAGAACCTTCCTTACTCTGGATTACTTCTCTTGATGTAGCTTGGCAACTTTGGATAGAACCTCGTCTTGCTTCGAGCCCCCTTTTCTTGTTCAGTGCTCGAGGATAACAGGCAGAGCCTCTTCTTGTCTTGGGGTATTTTTTCTTCATACGGTTGCCAACTCAGAAAATGGAGCCCTCCATCACGTAGACCACACTTGATTTAGTCAAGAACGCCTCTTGAATCGACTAAATCGGAGTTAAAATGGTTAGAAACAGAGAAATTGAAGTTGGTCAGTGCTCGAAAACAACGGGTAGAACCTCTCCTTGTCTTGGGGAGTTTCCTCTTCATACGGTTGCCAACTCAGAAAATGGAGCCCTCCATTGTGTCGAACACATTTGATTTAGTCTTCAATCGACTAAATTGGAGTTAGGATGGTCATTGAAGTTGGTCGGTGCTCAAAGACAACGGGCAGAACCTCTCCTTGTCTTGGGGCGTTTCCTCTCTATACGGACTCCAACTTGAGGAAATGACCCCTCTATCACGTAGAGCATGCTTAATTTAGTAAGAAATGGGTCTTAGATGGGCTAAATCGGACTCAGAACACTCAGAAACAGAGGGAAAGAAGTTATAATTGAAAATGAAGCATAATGGGGTATTTATAGACCCCGAGCCGCCCCAAAACTACGGCGCCGCGCCTCCAGAAATGGCGGCGGTGCCCGCCAAAACTGCCCACGGAACCATGGCACCCACAATAACGCGAGTGCGAGTCATGCTGCACCGGCTCGCACTGCAGTATGTGCCAGTCATGTGCCGCGCGCCGGCTCACCCATTTTCTTTTTTTATTTTTATATTCAAAATGTCAAATGCGCGCAACTTCCTACCCCGGACTCGGATTCGTGCATTCTTTATACCGTTGGACTCATATCGACGAGCCCTTCAATACAAACCCACTTAAAGTAGTATATCATGCTATATCTAAGTGGGTCCCACCTATATTACACATTTCTCGAGGTCATAACTTTCGATCCCGACCTTGGTTTCACGCATTCTTCGAATTGTTACACTTGTTTCTTCGAGCTCTACACATATACAAAGGTTTCAACCTATGAAACCTTCTAAAACTTGTTAAAGGTTATCTAATTACCTTTAACCCTGTAGGCTAAATGTAATTAGAAAAGTGGAGTGTTACAGGTTATGTTATGTTGAAGCTATTGTAAATAGGGTAAATTTTGATGAGAATAATTGATGTTACACCTTGTTGAGACTAGGGTAAGAATTACGGATCCTGCTGAGGTTAAAGATTGAATGAAATTGATAGCATATGTATGAATTGGAATAGGTGTATTTACTTGAATCTTTGATCAACCGGTTATGCAGTGATATTATGAGGAAATTTTATGGATGTAAATGACATGTTGTTTTGATCTCTTTAAGAGCATGTGAGAGGAATATCTTGCATAAATGGTATATTAGGAATTAAGAACCAACCTAAGAGTGAGAATTTGATAAAGGTAGTTAAGGTTTGGGTGGAGTGCCTTAACTTCAAGATCAAGATAATAAGGTTACAGGTGTCACGTAGGGATGAGGGTGGACCCCAGCCTTTGGAAGTTCCCTCCTGGTTTTCATAGGTTATACCAAGTGCAAGAGGATGACCACCCACGACACTTTTGCACCAGCGCAACTCACGGATCACATAGCTTATTCTCTGGGCGACATAGGGAATGGGCTGTGTGTGTACTACAAGATATGATGCATATGGTGATTATGTAAATGTATGACACGATAAATGATCATGTAAATATTAAAGTTAAATTGTGATATATATATAATGATCATGTAAATATTAAAGTTAAATTGTGATGTATATATCATGTTGAGATTTGAGTGTTGAATCCTTGTTATTGTATGATCAATGATTGCTAAATTACAATACATGTTCTATTTGAGGCATGATCACATAACTTTTAGTTCACATGTGGAATGTTGTTCCACCGGGTATTTTTTGCACACATATTTATTTGTTGATTTAGATGTGTAGAAACATCAAGAAATTATAGAGAGAGATCGTTTACCGGGATGATCAGGAAATTAGGATTAGTTTGATTATTTTTTTTAAAAAAAATCAAGTAGTTAAATTGTAGATGCATATGAACACCCCATGACTAAAATTAATTGATTTTGATTTAATAAAAAATTAGTTTCAATTCTTTATTTTTTATATAGAGTATTTTATTATCTTGTTACAATTTGAGTTTAGGTGCACTCCGATCGTGTAAATAGTCTTTGGACCCTTCTAAAGGTTCGGGTCGTGACAGTAAGACTCTTGTGTTTCACAATCAGGCCATCACTATGTAGATTTGCATACGCAACTTTGTCCCGGTGACATTATGGGTTTAGATGTGGGGCCTATTACGAAGAGCCGGCGGTGCTGGTGAAAACCCATATAGGACTGCAGCCTTTGTTTTTTTAACGCAACTGCACTAACGGCAACCGTAAAGAGATTTTAGTTAATTTTTCTAATGTTCTATACCAAATGTTAGATTGAACTGAAGAGTTGGAGTAATGCGTAGCGTTTGCTAAGCTTTAATCTGCTTGCGGTACTCATATTATTTTTTTTCATACCATTTTTGGGGTACCGTGGTTCTCTTTTTTATTTTTTTACCCTCTATGTTCTGTAGGGCATCCATTTCGCTCATACCCTGCTAAATCATAAACAGAAAGCAAGAGAAGGAACATCTTCGCTAGAAGCAACAGTCCTTCCTCATAATCTGGTACACAATGTTTTCAATATTTCATTTTTTAATGTACAAACTAAATTTACATTGCCCTTGTTTCTGATGGGCCTCGTCTATTTTCAGCAGGCTTTATTATGTACACATGACCAACAAGTCATCATTTAAACACAAAGTCAGCCGCCAATGGCCACACTAACTCCGACAACTTCCACATGTTGCTTTCCTTCACACTGGGGATGAACAATTACAGCTGCCTGGGCCTCTTCCCACGACTCATCTTTCCCAACATTAGATAGGGAAACAGAGCCAACCATTGGGGTCAGTTCAGAAGCTTTATGTTGTTCATCACCATCCTTTGGGATAACTTCCCATTCTTCTGAAAATGTGGTTATTTGCAAACCGTGTTCTCTGATTTTTTCAAACTCGAATGCAGTCGGTAGGATAACATAATCGTTTACAGGGTTGTAGAAAGGGTCGTGATCTGCGCTGAGCCAATGCTTGAGTATCCTGAATACATGTCGTTCGCATAGTATGCCTCGGTGATCCCCAGGGACTCCAACCCTTGCTACAGCATCAAGCCCATCTGCCTGAAATGAATAAAGAAGAATTTATCAATTTTTGTAGGAAAGGAAAATGGTCGTTGTGACAAGAATCTATTGTGCATGCCCGTGTGTGCATGTGCACCCACATGTTTGTGTAGGTGTGTGTGCGGGTGCGGGTGCGGGTGCATGTGTGTGTGAGAGAGAGATTTATAAAACAAACCTTTGCAGATTCAAGTGGAACGGTTCCATCACCATCTACACATACGTATTTTGCCTGAGAATATATAAAAGCGTACTTAGTTGCCTTCAGAGAAGACAAGCCTATGAAAAACGCCTAATTAAACATGTAAATGCTTCGCTTTCTACAGCACAAATCTATTAAAATAATCAACTTAAGAATTAAATTTCCTCTTTTTTTCTGGGAAAAAAATCTTAATGAAGCTTTAATATAGCTATTTATCAACGTCATTTTCAAGAATTCTTTGTCATCATCACCACCACCATATTGTTTCTAAATTCTGGACACCATTTGGCCTTAGCATCAACCATTTGCACATTCATTCTCATTAGCTTCTTCCATGGAGGTCCTCCACCTTGTCATCTAGGGGGCTCTCAAAGCCATTGGATCACAGCTCCCTATTGGAGTTGTTTGCAGTCTCCTTTGAACATGACAACCATCTCAATCTACTCTCTCAACATATCTTGTAAGGCCACTCCAACATTCTGTTATGACCCACCCTAGGACCAAGGGTCCTGTCTCCTACTAGGCTCGCCAGCCACTTCATAGTAATTTTCTTGATTATTTGCTTAGCTAGGGAGTTAGTTGTACTTTTCAAGTGTTAGTAGAGAGTTATTTGTAAGTCATTAGGGTTATTTTATGCCTATTTAAGCACGTGTAAGTTCATATTTCTTTCAGTTAACAAACAGAGTTGCATTGGTCTCCGTCCTCTATAATCCCTCTATCATGTTATTACCCCTCTTCCCTTTCGATTCTCCCCAAGCCTCATATTTCTTTTAATTTCTCCTAAATTCCCTAAATTCAACCTTGTGAACTCATCGGTTCACAAGTACATTCCCACTTTTCTATCTTAACATTTTTAATTATAAAAAGGTTAAACAACAACCACTAATTAAAAAGGTTAAACAACAACCACAACGAGAGGAAAAATGGTCAAATCATAATCATAATCAAGTAGTGCATTTTTCCAACAATTTAGGGTTGGCAACATGGATCTTAAACCCATTCTAGCCTGTTTTGTGCCAACTTTTTTTTTAAGAGATAGCATAGTCATTTCCTTCCTTATTAATTTCAACCAAGTTCTCTTCAATTTCTCTCTCCCTCTTTTGTAAGAGATAGCAACAATGGTCAAATGGAAAAAAATGTAGATAACTAATAAGAGATAAGAAGAATACAAAAATTTATAAGCATTTTCATCATTAACAACAATGTTAAAAAAACAAAGAGATAAACGATTACGAGCATAATTAAACAAATTCCTAAGAAGGAAACATTTCTTTCTGAATAAAGAGCACTATAGAGCTAATAAGTCTGACTCAAACCTTAAAAAGCAGAAGTTGTTGAAGGTCCGTGATGGGTGTTTGCTCACTACCATAGCTGTAAAGAATCAAGAAAAGACATAACACCAGGGCATTTGCTTAGACCCAGAACCCTAACGTATAACATTAGCTATAGCATGAATTTATCAAAGAGGTAACATAATGGCTAACTAGCCATTGAGGTAAATCATAATGAAGGGTGGGTGCACTGAACTTACCAAACACTATGAGGTGTGTCATTGTTGGTCCCATAAATGTTGTAAAATTTAACAGTTGGAGGAACCTTAGCAGTTGACAGTAACTTCTGTGTTTCAGTAGCCCACTTCATAATATCTAGGTTAAATGGCAAAGGCATCTCTACACCATTATATACAACCTGGATAAGAGTACCACACGCTATTAATGTATCAGAGTACATAACAAACGAATTGCAAAAAATAAATTAATAAAATAAATGACATGGAGATAAACAAAATGAAGTAGTTGAGGCTTCATAAACTTATTACCTTATTATTTGATAAAGCTTCTTTCATGATAGAAATAGTCTCTACTGGTTGATAAGACTCCAAAATTGTAGCCGCATTGTCTGAGCTATCATTATGCTGCCTCCACATTTGCAGAAGCGGGGTGGTCTCCCAGTCATAATTTGGGCAGCCCATTAATTCATATATTGATGGGCATTCCATTAGCTGGGTGAAGTCGTTTGTGAGTATATTCAACATATATTTTCCAATGTGCATGACAAAAGGCAAGTAATATGCATTAAATTATTCAAGACTACCTAATGATGGAAAATTATATAAATGCCATCAAGCAGGTGCTTACGAAAAAAAGGAGCAATGAGCAAGAAAACAACTTCCCTCCTTATTATGGTCAAAAACAGGTGGTAGCATATTTGGTAAATGGGGAAAGAGAAGGAAGGGGTTGGTTTAGAAGATCCGCTATGAAGTGTTCAACCTCACAGGGTTAATTATTTCTTATATTACCCTTAATTGGGATAGTTAACATTCCCAATAGTTACCATGAATAGACAGAAAAAAAAACTACTCCCATATGTCTCAGTTCTTTAAACAACAAGATAAAATACAAAATAAACACATTTAGGATTTCAACTGATTATGTTAGTAATACCAGCTGGTGCATGCTCCATTTGGAAATGAAGAAATTCTGCTCCCAGCCATCCACGAAGGACATTCCATTTAGAAGACTGGTGGTGATATATCCAGGAGCACCTATGGGTACAAAATCACACTTTTAATGAATTTAACCATACATCAAATAGATATTCTAGGATATATTAAAACTATTAATAAAAATTCAACAAAAATGCTATCAAAGAACAGATTTTTATAATCATAATAACCATAATAAAAAAGCGCCTATACCCAACAATTTGAAGTCAGTGAGATTTTTATAACGTACATTATTATTGATGAAATTTTAAATGCACTGCATCCCTCAAGTCTTAGATGCTTCAAATATGGGTTAGCTCATTCAGTAATAGTTGGTAATCAGCGTAAAAACATGAGTGACTTCGGTGTTGAAAAAAGAAGTTCGTAAATTAAATTGTAAACTTTCAGTTAATGACTAAGATATGTCTGTTTATAAGGCAGGAAGGAAGGTTTGGTGTTCAAAATTTATATATAATCTTTTCAGACTTTTTAAGGCATATCTGAGGGCAAGAAAGGGACTGGTCCAACTGTACGTAATATATAAAACGGAAAGTTACAGAGACAGCACAAAGGATGACCAGTAATAGTTCAGAAAATACCGAATAACATAAAACAGTAAGAGTATCCACCTTATATGATGCTTGAGTTACATCAACACATAACAGACTTGTGACCCATAAATTCCCTCATTGCCTATAACATTACTATTCTTAAACAACTTAACATTAAACAAAATATGCAACTAAATATGGATAATTAGCAATAACTTCTGATTACAAATGAAAGAAACAAAAATATTTAACCAATAATGATTGTGCATAGTGTCCATGAATGATGGAGCCAGAGATGCCACACATAGAAATGGTCACGAAAATTACTTGCCTTGGAATGGTGCAGCGATCGCAATCCAATTTTTCACATACTTTGCAAAAACCTATTAAAGATTGAAAAGTATGAATAAGTATTTATTCATTAACTATGGATATGAGCATGTACTTAGGTCTAATTATCAAATATGTACAATGCACCGGCATACATAACATTACGTCACAACAAGGTGCATAATGTTTCACCAACAATATTTAAAGCAATGTAGAAATTTTTGCTGCGTAAGTTCAGTAAAGTTTCTATATCAGCAGAAGCATCATAAATAAAGACAGATAAATATTTCCCTCTTCGTTTTATATCAGAATTTAACCTAGTTTATACAAGCTACTGTCATGACAAATGCTTTTTAAACTCCCTATAATGTTTTTCTGCAACTGAAAGAAAGTCCTGCCTATTAAGAAAAGAAAAATGCATACATCGCTATGAAGGGACATGAAGCATTTCACAAGCAGGCCCCCCATTGAATGAGTAATGACATTTATTTTCTTTCCTCCAGAAGAAGTATAAGCTGACTTCAGCTTAGCAGAAAAGAGTTCCATTGTCTCTTGAAGTCTACAAAAACATCTCAAATTAGTATTTAACAGTCAGAAAGGAATGTAAAAATGATAATAGCGAGCTGACATGAGAAGACAGTAACCAAAAAGAAAAAAAAAAACTTCTTGTCGCTTTATTAAAATGTTGGGTAATAGATACATTAATTATGAACAGACTACAATATCTATGGCATCTTTTATATTTGCAGTTTCTGTTCAACTGTAACAAAACGTATAATGCAAGTTGAAGAAAAACTGAGTGCTATGCATGCAGTCATATGCTCATAAAGGGATGAATTTGAGAATCATGAGAACAGGAGGAGAAATAAAGCAGAATCTTCAGCATCTCAGGATCTTCTCAAGATTAGATCATGCGAGATGAAATACCTATTACTCTGACGGAAGTCATAACCAAACCCAAAGAGTGTTTTGCCCTCCTCAAAGCCCCAGCCAATCATTTGTTCAATCATGTCATGGAAGTAGCAAACACATTCACGTCCAATGATCTGCAAAAAAATAAAGTTGACGGAAGCTCTGACAACATGAATTGTTTTCCAAGTGGTGTTCAAATTGAAAGCTTCTCAAACAAAAAACTTTGCCACATATAAAACCACAGTACACATGAAAATGCCAAACAAAATACAGACTCCGCTATGTATGCACAACACTCAGTCTTTCCAAGGCAGAGATAACACAGACAAGCCTCCAGCTGGAAAATATGTGCTATATCATAATGCCTGGTCCAAAGCAACGAAAAGTAGTGCAAAATTTTCTGCTATGCCCATGAAGCCAACTAACCTTCTATTGCATCCTTGTCAAAAGTAACCTTCCTTTATAACTACAGATCTTACAGAATGAAGGGGAAATAAAAATGCTTGAGGATGAGAAATGTACCATGTCCGGGTCAAGACAATCAATTGCAAACAACCCAGATCTGTCCTGAGGCACTTCAATTCTCGTTTCTGGATCTAAAGATAAAGTTCTACCTGCTCCATAGAATTGATGTCATGTTATCCTTTGTCAGTTGACGCTGGAAATTTTTAGAGATCCAAAAAATGATAGCAATAAATTGCAGAACGGGGAAAGGTCTTATACACATAGAGAAGCTACAGTTGTAATGTTAGACACTAGACTGGATAGAAAAGCCCAAATCAACCCTCCTTATGGACATAAACATTATGCAGAAGAGTATACAAACATAGACATGAAATTATCAAATTATGAGCCAAATGACAGTATTAAGCTCATGTGAAATAAATATGGAAGAAAGATTCAGCATTTGACTACAAAGAACGAGCTATTTTGGGTGGCCTAACCAATCTAAGTACGTATGGAGTCTTGCAATGACAAAAGTACAGAACGTCTAAATCATGTTTGCAGCAAGGAAAATACACATTGTATGCTTTTTTTGCACGGACAGAAAGCAAGTAAAAGCAGCATACTTTGCGAACTAGATATTGGAAATAAGACAAGGTAGACGTTATGATGTAACCAAACAAGGATTTTCGTTAAAGATACTTATTACATTAATACTGTTGGAAAATATTTGGCATGACGGCTTGCAGAATGATATAGTAGAGGGCTAAAAATAGACAACATATGCCCAGATATAGTTCATCAAGAACTCTAAAAGTCTTCTTCACACTGTCACTTTCCATCCTCAACAAAGTCGTACCAGTAAATCGAGAAAAAGTTTGTACAAAACTGCATTGTGGCATCCCCAACTTCACTTACTAGAATATTCGATGGTTTCTGTCATAAGAAGCCACTAAATATAAATATAAATATAAATAAACGGAAACTGATATTACAAATCTGGCTAACCAATTTTACCAGTAGAGGGATCAAATCGAGACCACAGCTTTGTGCAGAATTCGCGGTCAGCTCCGAAGAGACGAACCCAGACCCGCTCTTCAAGCCCATCCTCCGTCACGGCATTCAGAATGGAACCTGCGATTCCCGGGACTAGCAGAACCGGGTCCAGATTAGGATTCACATAGGGCTGCTGCTTCTTCACCAGCCTTAACCACAGCTCGATCGACCGAATCACCTCTTCCAGCAACCCGCTCATCGTTGAAACCCCAGTTTAAATCCCAAATGCCCTATTCACCAATCAAAATCCCACGCTCAGTCTGCTCAGCCTTTAAGACGTTACTGAAAAAGATTTCATCGTTATTTTGTTATAAGTTTACAAATCCAAACTAATCAGTAATCTGAACCCTGACAAGGAATTAAAATTTTCCCCAATTAAGACGGCCTCCAACGCAAACAACAAGCTCCATTCAACTCCTCAGCCCCGGAATTAAGAGGGTTTTTTGTTTTCAAGGAAAAATCAATTATATCCAATAAATCCAAATTGATAAACAGGTGCAAAACCATAAACAGTACCGGGCTTAAAAGATTGACACATTATTAAATTTTAAAATAATGCAGAAAATATAGTACCGAAAAATTACCTGGAGAGACCGATGGAAGCTAATTCCGGGGAATTGCAATACCCCAACAATAAGAACTGAAACTGGGACAAAAAGGCCGGGAGAAAATTCGAAATTCTTCAGGAGATATTCGGTAATGCTCGATGAAGTCAGACTGCAATTAGGGAAGAAGCAAAAGCTGCCTACTTCTTCTTCTTCCTTTTTCTTTACTTTACTGCATTGCCAATCAAATAATACTCGTAAATAATAACTTGAGAAGGTAAGAAACGCAGCTGCGTCGGCGACGCGGGACAATTACCCACTGGGCCCACCGCTTTGCACGTGTCAATCGTTGGTAGTTAAGTTCTTTCTAAAATCAGGTTCTACTCCTTCGGTTCTAAATTAATGATTACATTTACCGATAAATTTTATTTTAATATTAATAATTCTATTTTATTAAATTTAAGTGATTAAGTATTTAAAAATATATTATAATTTTTTTTTATAAGTAAATTTTACTATTTAATAAAAATTATTATTATTTTAAATATAATTATTAATGTTAGATAGAGGGATTTTTTAATCAAAGAGGATTTCGTTTATTTTACTTTTTACTTTTTTTATATAATTAAGTCTATTAAATTAATTTAAAATTTTAATATGTCTAAAATTAATAGCTCCATTTGGCTCGGACTAAAAAGTGAGTATTATAAAAAAAATTTTAATATAAATTTTAATATTTAATAAAATATTATTAAAAAATATAATAAATATTATTTTAATTAGTAATATATTAACTTGAAAAGTTATATAATATTTATAAAATATTTAAAATAAAAAATTTTCATGAGTTTGGGCTCATGTAGATCACGAGCTTAGGCATTGACATTTTAAATCGACGATTGAGCCAGGACTACAAATGGGTCTCATTTCTATTACATTGAGAATTTTTTATTATATTAAATATATTTTTATTTTTAAATTCTATATCCGTCATAGCCATTTAATTATTAAAATTTAATATTATATTTCTATAATATACTCCATATGTATATCATGGTATTGGCCCATAACATTATTAGCCCATTAGTACATGATACGTCCACTACGGTCAGGGGAAAGCCCACCGCTTCGACAACACCCCCGCCGGCGGGCTTTTTTCGGATCACAAGCACTTCCTGCGACGGTGAGATAAGATCTAGAGTCATACAGTTAAGACTTCTTCGTGAAGGATGCAAAGGTTCAATGTCCATGTTCTTGTAGGTGGAAGAGTGCGAGTCTC
The DNA here is from genome assembly GCA_035235625.1 of Saururus chinensis. Taxonomy (NCBI): domain Eukaryota; kingdom Viridiplantae; phylum Streptophyta; class Magnoliopsida; order Piperales; family Saururaceae; genus Saururus; species Saururus chinensis. The sequence continues at coordinate 50,727,322 of CP141142.1, read as the reverse complement.
TTCTAAGAAACTGGACTTAGCTGGAGAAACAACCCCAGAAGAAAATGCAGTCTATTGATGTGATTTATTCATGTAGAGCCCTCCGCCCTCTCCCAATAAAGGTGCTGCTAACCTCCTCCTAGGCCCTTCCCTGTTATTCCTTCCAAGAAATTCATTTTGATGAAGAACTTCTGATACTTATGTGAAAGGGGTGTTTGGAGAAGGAGATCCCACGTCTTCAACAAGGCAGGAAGCCGAGCTTGGCTCCACCTCTCATGGCTGCCATTCTCAGCTTATCGCCACTCTGCATTACGCCAGGTTCTGCCACGCCACTCTTCCCCTTGTCTATAATTTGTTGTCAACTACTAAATTGTCCTTGATGACTTAGGGTGTATTTGACAACATAGGTTTCGGCTATGTGATTTATAAATAAGTACGATTCAGCCAAATTCCCTGATTAATAACATATTTTGGATGAGATTTGATTTTATCCTAAATCACATGATTTATTTTATAACTAAATAAAGGGTAAAAAGAAATTACAAGGTTAATTGTGTTTTTTATAAATTCTACCTAATTAAGATTAAAATACAAATTTCGCTCTTAAAATTACAGAGTTCTTGAACACTCAATTCTAAAAAACAAATCTCACTTATCCCGTGATTTACAATGACATAATTTAATACACCTATATAAATTTAAATCAAAGTTGCCAAACACACCTTTAGTGTATTCTACATGTAACTTTTCAATGACCAAAGGGTTGCACCCTGCCTTAGATTGTTAGCAGGTGTGTCCGGTAGGAGCCCTTCATTTACCTCTCCCCCTCACAAAAACTGGTCACTTTTTTTCATTTTTATCTGCTTCTATCTTCATGTACTCTATATCTTTGTTTGAAACAGTACAAGTTGCTCAGGCCATAGATATTCCAAGAGGAGCAACTTTGTTTAACAAAGCCTGTATTGGGTGCCATGTTGGTGGTGGAAACATAATTCAACCTGTAGGTAACCACATCCCATTGCCTCTCAGATATTAACATCTTGCTTTATAGCTGAAGCTCCTCTTATTTCATTTCATTCTATTTTTTTTCTTTTGCCTTATTATTTTTCCAGGGAGCCACATTGTTTGCTCAGGATCTAGCAAGGTATAATAGAGAAACCCATAAAACCATCTACTTTCTTCCTTGTTTACTTACGTACTAACAAAAGCTACATTGATTTTAATTTGTCCATGGGACGTGGGCAGGAATGGAGTAGGAACAGAAGAGAGCATATATGAGATCACATATTACGGAAAGGGAAGAATGCCGGCAAGTTTCCATCATCCTCTTGCTTTGTTTACAATTCAAGCAGTTTATATATTGGCGTTGACGTACGGCTTGTGAATCTTCCTTCAGGGCTTCGGTGAGAAATGTACTCCACGGGGCCAGTGCACATTTGGGGCCCGATTGCAAGAGGAGGAAATTAAGATACTGGCTGAGTTTGTCAAGGCACAGGCTGACAGTGGGTGGCCAAATGTTGAAACAAATGGAGATTGACTTGGTCAAGGAGAAAAGGAAAATTTGCAAATTTCTGCCAAGAGAGAAGTGAACATTGATTTAAGTCCTATATTTTTCTTTCAAGATCATCATAATACTATGCTTAAAATTTAGACGAAGTAAATAAAGATATAATTATACTATTTCTTATAAAAGAGTTGTACAAAATAAGTTAGAAAGGAGCCGTAAGTGTTACTGTGTGTAACGACCACGAATTTTTGGTATGATTTTTTGCCTTTAATAAAACTATTTTATAAGTTTTTAATTTTTTTAAATTATTTAGAGAATTTTTATTGGGTGTGATAGAGCTTAGTGAGACGAGCGTAACGAACCTAAGAACACACAAAACAGAGGTCAGAAGCGAAAGTTACGACCTCGGGAAGCATGCCACATGGAATGGACCCACTTTTAAAAGTGCAAGATAACCTACTTCGGGATAAAAAGTTATCGCGTTTTGAAGTTGGAATTGGTATTTGATTAAAATATTATTAAAAAACTACGAAACAGACAAAATAGCTGGTGTCACTGCTGATGCTAGAAGCTCGCGTCGAGCCAAGCCAAGCCGAGCTGCAGCGTAAGCCGCACCGCGCAAAACGACGCGTGTGTGACGCGTAGACGAGCACGGCGGTGCTGCATTTTTTGGCCAATAGTGGAACGACACATGTTGCGCGCACATTGTCGGCTCGTGGGTATTTTCTATAAATTCGGATCATCATTCATTCTTCCGGATAAGTTTCTAGAGTCATTCTGAGTTTGTTTCCTTCTGTTCAAAAAAATGTTCATAGCTAATTCGAGGGTATTCTACGGAATGGAAGTGTCTATTCCTTGAGTTAGCAACCTTATATAGGGGAAACGTCCCAGGAAAAAGGGAGGTTCTATTTGCCGCCTATGGGCATGTGAAAGGTAAAGTGTCTCCGAACAAGGGGAGATTATGTTTGTTGCCTACGAGCGTATTGTGAGAAAAGTGTCCCAGGCTAAGGGGAGATTTTGTCTGTACCCTAAGGGTATGGAAAGAGAAAAGTGTTACGAGTCAAGGAGAGATTTTGTCTGTAGCCTATGGGCACGGAAAAAGAGTTTCTAGAGTCGATATTAGTATATTTTTTTTCTGTTAAAGATGCATTCTTACCTAAATTGAGCGTGTTGGATGTCATGGCGGGGTTATTTTCCTGATTGGAGACCTCCATAACCCCAGAAGTGGCTAACCAATTTCGTGGTGTCTAGTTGTTGCTTAGTTGCACCACCTTGAGCTCGTCGAGGGCATTGTTTCTTGGTGTGCCCCCTTTGCCCACAGAAATAACAAGCAAAGCCTGCACGGTTGTTGTTTGGGCCATGATTTGGTGAAACGAGCTGCTGCTCCAGTGCATCTTCATGAATCCTATTGAAACACTCCCTTTTATAATGCCCATTTTTCCCGCATAGATAGCAAGTGATGTGAGCACGACGATTAGTGCGGTCCGGCTGTGCATCATGGGTGTGGTTCCTCACTAGGTCATCGCTTTTAAGCTTATGGCTTCGACAGACATGGGTATCCTCTTGTCTCGACACCTCGAGCTGTTGTTCCTTCTTCCTCATATACTCCTCCGAGTCCCGCTCCACTACGATGGCGGTCTCGAGTACTTCTGCTAGGGTCTTGTGTCGGAATGAGACAACTCGACCTTTGATGAAGGGCCTTAAGCTATCCTCGAACTTTCGTACCCGCTCATACTTGTCACTGAAGAAACGAGGAGCAAAGCGCTCAAGTTCCACAAATCGGGTCTCATATGCCAAGACCGTCATCAAACCCTACTGAAGGTTTAGAAACTCCTTTTTCTTCTCCTCCCTGACATATAGAGGAAAATACTTGTCATTAAAGGCAGACAAGAACTCCTCCCATGGAATGTCCACCCGGTCATGGAATCTCTGACGCTCCATCGATAACCACCACCTCTGGGCCTCGCCCTCGAAAGTGAAGACCACAAGACGGGTCTTCTCCTCATCAGGGCAACGACGAGCACTGAAGGTCTTCTCCATATGGAGCTCCCAATCATCCACCTCAGAGGTACCTAAACCACCCTTGAAGGTAAGGGGGTTAAGCTTCTTAAATCCCTCGAGTGAGAGAGACTCAAAGCTGCTACCACTCGCGTGCTTCGCTTGGACCACCTGTGTCAACCCCTCAATGGCGGTCAACACATCGTCCACCCTTAGGTCTCTAGCACCACGATGGTTATTAGCATCTGCATGATTAGAGCCAACCATCTACACAACAACTAGATATTAATCATACGGCCTAATAACCCAAAGCAAAGTAACCGAAAAATCAAAAAGCACACAAGCAAGCAAACAAGCAACGTTAAAGATGTAACGCCCGAGATTTTTCACACATTTTCCTCAAAATTCACGAAAATTTTTTGCAATATAACGTCTGTAAATCGGAGGAAAATGACAAAATCAAAACCTGATAAAACAGTTTATAATTTAAAACACTAAACATCCATTTTCCATCTAAATATTTTCATCACACGGTCAAACATCGTACATCCAAAGCAAATATCCTCAGGCGCTACTCGAAAACACACGTACGACTAAATTGCTATGATCATAGACTTTAAAATACAAAACACTCCCAAGCATCCCTGAGTGCAAGTCCCATAACAGTCCACAGACTAATCCAAACTAAAGTCCAGAAAGAATAAACATCTTAACGTCTCGTCTCACCCAATACATCGGATTGTGGCACAAATAAACTCGCAGTGAGTCAAGCATATACCTGAGTCAACGGGAATCAATCCACCGCTGAAATGAGCATCCATCTCCATGAGCTCTCCAACACACACCTGCAAAAGCCTCCCGAACCACGGGGCTAAAAAATGGTAGGGTGAGTATTTTCATACTCAGTAGGAAAATACCTAGTAGGGGAAATCCCAAACGGTGAACTCAATAAGTTCATAAAAACATGCGTTCATGCAACTCAAACATGAAGCAGATAGGCATATCTATATCATGCTCATACACATACAAACATACCAAATGCACCATCGTGCCAAAGACATACTAAAAGCACTATCGTGCTAAAATCGTACCCTCAAACAAAACATACACAACACCCTTATCCAGGGTCTTACAAACTTACTCGTACCATCGTACGCATACTCATACAACATACGCATATTTGTACGACCTTACTCGTACAATCATATGCTCACTCATGCGACCTTACTAGCACATCTTACACTTACTCGTGCGACCTTACTCGCACATCTTACACTTACTCATGCGACCTTACTCGCACATCTTACACTTACTGTCTTGCTCGGATTCATACGCTTACAATCTTACTCTTATAATCGTACTCATACACATACTCATACAGTCGTACTCATATTCATACACTTATAGTCGTTCTCATACACATACGCTTACAGTCGTGCTCACACTCATAATCGTACACATATCAACGACCACTGAAGCTCATTACAACTAATAAGCTCCAGCGTCGAAATGGAAAAGAATGCCATTGGGGCAACACCTTAACCTCCGGGGAGTGACTAGACGCCATGGACTTTTTCGAAGGTAAGGCACACCAATGCTCATGGGGCACTGGATCAAACAGGTAAGAGTAGATCCATGATACTACTTACCTGAGCGCGCAAACATAAACACCCACACATAAGGGGTCATACAGTTGCCCACCGTAATGGGTCTTATAGTGCCATAGAATCACCCACCATAATGGGTCTTATAGTGCCATAGAATTGCCCACCATAATGGGTCTTATAGTGCCAGTGCCACTCTTGGGCAGAAATTGTACAGTGCCACTCTTGGGCGGAAACATACAACGCTCTCAACAGAGCATCAAACATCTGGGCTTATACAGCACACAGACCAAATCGGAAACATACTTCGCTCTCAACAGAGCATCAAACGTCTGGGCTTCATATAGCACATAGACCAAATCGGAAACATACTTCGCTCTCAACAAAGCATCAGACGTCTGGGCTTCATATAGCACATAGACCAAATCGGAAACATACGTCGCTCTCAGCAGAGCATCAGACTTCCGGTGCTCTATACAACACACAGACAACATCCCGCAGGATAAACACCATGGCAAGACATGATAAATACTTAGCCGACTCATTATCGGCTAGCTCAAACACGGAACTTAATCCGCCGAACCCTGAGGTCTCAAACTCACAACGCTATCTTTAGTTGTGCTTATAATTCAAGTTTGAATTAAGTACATTATGCGGTACAATTATGCCACACAACTCACAGTCCTCAACTGATCAAACCGAAGTTGAGCCCGATCGAAACCCTAGTTCGTCAGGGTAGCAGACTTCGCTTAACCCGTCCATATCATGATCAAACTCATCGTACACCAAAATCTTACAGTCTTACATACTCCGCCATCCCCTTATGGCCAAATCATCTTACACTAACATCATCAAAAGAAGCTCCTCAGAGTCAACCCAGTTGTCGCCCTCTTACTTATACCTCACTTATTGAGCTTACTTTTCACTTCATAATTTGTATGTTATGCTTGTACAATTATGCACACTCTTATTGTCTGACCACTCCCCCAAACATACGCTCTGATACAAACCAAACAACCGATCCAAATCCTTGCCCATCATACTCATATCCTCTGTCATACGCTTACGCATCCATATCCAAATCCATACGAAAGCTTTGTCACCTCTTACTGTCCATCGCCCATACCTCTGCCCGCATACACTTACACATATCCATAGCATCGACCAATAGCCATCATACATACGTATGTGACATACATATAACATACACATACGGTCATACATACGCAGCTTACAAACATGCTCACTAGCCATCACTAGCGCATACATACACATTTATACATACACGCTAGTCATCACTAGCACATGCATACACACGTCAAACATATACGCTAGCCATCACTAGCACATGTATAATCTATACATACTTCAAACATGCACGCTAGCCATCACTAGCACATGCATACATACGTCAGACATATACACTAGCCATCACTAGCACATGTATCATCCAATGTACTTACAGTCAACATGCACGTCATATGCATTTCAACATACCATATAATCATGCTTACATGCACATCATGCAATCGGATCGTTACTTAACATCCAAAGCATAGAATCATACAATCCTAGCATGCTGCTACTCATTCAAAGCATGCTATCATGAATTTACGAGTTCAAAGCTCCCCTACCTCGTAATCATGACGTTCGATGGCGAGCACATGACGGTGGCGGCGTCGGCGGCGGAGTTGGCGGCCAAAAGCTTTGCCAAGTGAAGAGAGCTGTTGTCCCGAGGATTTTAGGAAGCGCCGGAACTAGTCACGGCCAAATGGGGTGTCAGAATCAATGCAGCAAAACCCACGATCTACGGCGGCACACTAGGGGCGGTCGGGAGAAATGTCATGCCAACACATGTGGCGGTGCGACCAGAAGTCGAGGGTGTACTCACTGAAGATCGGCAGGTGGCTAAGACGTGCTCAACCGGCCACAAGACGTCGAAATCGGCCGTGGACAGCACCCAACAGCGGTGATTTCGCGTCAACAAGGGCCCACATAAGGGCGGAGGGCATGGGGCGACTCTCAAGGACAGTGGAGAGGTGGAGGAGGACTCTAATGTCAACTCCATTCGGTGGCAGAGCCAACCGACGGTCAGGCGGCACAATTACGGCGCCTAAACCCAAAAATGCACGCGTGGCCACATGCACACGCGGCCAAACAGTGCCACTATAGGGGAAGATGGGTTGGACGGTGGCGACCCAAGGCCCACATAAGGCCAACAGGGCTAAGGCTAGGAAGTGGTGGCTGATCGAAATGGCGACATCGCCGATCGCCACCCACAACCAATACATTTGGTGCGGGCAACTGTGCATCTCGCACGGTATAGGCAGGCAAGCGGCCCATTCCGGGCGGAGTGTATAATCGGGCCAAGTGGGGCTGACCCTCACTGTCGCCGAGCTGGGGTAGAGCCCACGATGGCCAAATGGCCCACGGCTCGCCAATGCTAACGACCCAAGATGCACCCAAAGCGTCTAATCGGGCAGAGCAAGGCAATGGGGGCGAAGAGGGGTCGGGAACAGCAACCCCCTACCGACACGGGGTCGAGGTAGGCTGAACGGAGTCCTACCGGTGGCCGGACGATGACCGGAAACCCACCGGTGTCCAAAAAATCTCACGGACAGTGAGATGAAAAATGTAATAAAAAACTCGACCAAAAGGTCGGCAGCTCACCGCGGAGCGCAGAAAGCACGGCGGTGGCTCTACCCAGCGCCTATGGGTTCCTAGCGGCCAACTAAACATAAGTCTAGTTGAAAGCGGCCGCAAACGATGTCAAAATCGTACACCCACAGCTCAAAAACGGGATTGAAGGAGAGAAAAAACCCGAAAAAGGTTCGGTACCTCAAGGAGGAGCGAAGAGGCCGTGGCGGCGGTCATAGCCAGTACCTATGGACTCGTGGCGGTGAGGTAAAGCGGATCCTGACAAGAATCGCCGGAATCCGATGACGGAGGAGGGAGAACGGAGCGACCAAAATCTGGCTCGGGTTCTCACAAAATGCACTGGACGTGAAAATGTTACTGACTTCGAAATTTTCTGAATGTCGGTTCTGGAATCCGACGGAAGATTTATATATAATCTTTTTAATTTTTACTTCTACGTCCCTAACACGCGTTCACCCACCGGTTACACGTTGTACCTCCAAACTTTGCGCCGTAAGCGCGCAGCGAGGCCTGCGACCTGGGACTAAGCCCTACACCCGACTCTATGGGTATAAATACGGGGGGAAATATATAAATACGAATACGCCGAAGCGTTACATTTTCCCGCCGAAAATGACCAGAAAAATAGTAGAAAAATCACAGAAAATCGTAGAAAATGCAGGGACATTACAAAAGACAAACAACTGACAGAATTCACATCGCTAGTTATGTCTAGACCTTGATCATCTCACAACCCTTAACCCATAAGACTTGTCACTCACTCGTATTTACTCTTGGACAAAGATGTGCTCCGATACCAAAAACTTTGTCATGCCCTGGCACTGCCCGACCCAAGCCGAACCCGGTCCAGGGGCCGGTCAAGTGCACGGGGGCGACAAGGAGCATTGAAAGACGGTTTAGCAGAAGACTTATGCCCTAATCACAGGTGATCTAACAAAATTACGGAGTATACGTACTACTTTGAGCAAGAGTAAATAAGTGGAAATGAAAGAGTTACTTTAACTCTAAGATAACTAAAATCTCAAACCCACAAACTAAATTAATTCATAGCCCACTCTAGACTTCCAAAATGAGTCTCAAACAATCCAACATAATAATGTAGCACAACCCAAAATGAGAACCACACACATAGGTTCTAACATAAAAGCATAAACAAGGAAACAAGCCACAAGAAGTCTCCACGTCTACTCTCAAGTCGTCTCCGACCTTTCCTCGTAGAGGAGATCTTGTCCATCTGCGTGTCACGCCATGCAGCCCCAAAGCAAAAGTACAAGAAAGAGGGGTGAGTTTAACAAACTCAACAATGGTTTTTAATATAACTAAAACCATCAAAAACACTGCGGTATAGTAATATAACTGTAACACCCCGCTTTTCTATTTACGTTTAGCCTACGGGGTTAAAGGTAATTAGATAACTTTTAATATGTTCTAGAAGGTTTCGTAGGTTGAAACCTTCGTATATGAGTAGAGCTCGTAGAAACGAACGTAACGATTCTAAGAATGTGCGAAATGGAGGTTGGGATCGGAAGTTACGACCTCGATGAGCATAGAAAATAGGCGACTCCCACTTGGAAATAGTGTGATTTGTTGCTTTAAGTGGGTTTGTATCGAAGGGCTCATCGATACGAGTCCAACGGTACTAAGAACGCGGGAATCAGAATCCGGGGTTGGAAGTTGCGTGTGTTTGAAGAAAGAAGAAAAAGAAAAAAAAAGTTAAAGGAAAGCCGGCGCGCGATTGGCGTGCGCCGCAGTGCGGTGAAATGCGCACCCGCGGCATTCTGGCGGGCACCACGAAACGCGAGCGCGACCCACGTAACACGCGGGCGCAACCCGCGCCGCGAGTTACCGCGGGTGTGCGCGTGGTTTTGGCACGGCTCGTGGGCGCCGCCGCCCAAAACCAGCGGCACCACCAATTTTGGCAGCTCGGCGCCACGGTTTTGAAGGCTCGGGGGCCTATTTATACCCCATTTTGTTCTTCTTTTTGATCTAGATCTTTTCTGCCCCCATTTCTGACCGTTCTAAGGCCGATTAAGGCCGTTCAAGATCCGTTTCCTACTAAATCAAGCATGCTCTACGCAATGGAGGGGTCCTTTCTTCGAGTTGGAGTCCGTATAAGGAGGAAAACACCCCAAGACAAAGAGAGGTTCTGCCCATTATCCTCGAGCGCCGACAAACTTCTTTCTCTCCGTTCTTAAGCATCCTAACTCTGATTTAGTCCATCCAAGAAGCGTTCTACGTGATGGAGAGGTCCGTTCTTTGAGTTGGCAATCGTATAAAGAGGAAATGCCCCGAGACAAGGAGAGGCTCTGCCTGTTATCCTTGAGCACCGAACAAGAAATAGGGGCCCGGAGCAAGACGGGGTTCTGTCCGAAGTTGCCGGACTACATCAATAAAAGTAATCTAGAGTAAGGGAGGTTCTGTCCACCGCTCACGGGCGCAGAAAACGATGGTCCTTCAGTACAAAACAATGAACATATGGAGGCTAGAGGAAGCTCCGTCTATATCTTCGGATCTGAAGGGGAGGATGCTCATACGAGCAACTCCGAATACCGCTACCTTACGAGACATGAGGGCAGTAAGCTTTTCTGATCTCCCGTTTTAATTATAGAACGATGTGTTCGCTATGCTTTGATCCATATGCTTGATGTGTGCTTATATGCCATGATGTGTTGTCTCTCTCTAGGGTAGAGCGAGACGCGTGATGTGTGTGTTCGGTTTCGGCTCAATAATAGAGCGAGCCGGATGATGTGCTCAGTCTTGACTCAGTAATGAGGCAAGACATGAGTATGTGATTTTGATCTCACTCTGTAGTAGAGCGAGATGTACGACTTCGTTAAATTATTAACTTCCGCTTAACTCCGATATATGACGAGTTTTTGTATACTTCCGATTAAATATTCGAAGATGCATATTTTATATGTATGATTTTGTTATGCTTGTTGTATGTAGTAACAGTTAGGCAGAACTATGTTCGGATCTGAATGTATTGGAATAATATCCAATACGTACATAGGCAACCAACGACATGACAATGTTGGCCCGATCCAAATTATTATAAATAATATGTTTTATTCTATTTTACACACGACGAACTATGAAGCTTCGTTGTATGTACATGTTTGTTACAACCTAAGTCTACGTACGAGGAAGCCTTAAAGCTCATAGTGCGTAGACGAACGTTGTACCTCTCGCACTCAGATGATGATTCCTAGCTTAAGGAAAGAGAAAATTTTCCTATTAGCAATTTTGTGGGCACGGCTCAGGTCAGGTCGTTACAATAACAATTCAGATTAATAATTGACAAGATAGACATCATTTTCGGATCACACATACATATCTACTAAACCTGCATATTAGTGTCTAAATTACACAATTCATACTATTTAGAATATCACCTATACCACATGAGAAGTGTCTCTACTACACATTCAAATCATGCAATTCAACGTCATATAAACCTGCATGAGATGTATCTCTAACATACATTTCATATCATGCATCAATATTCTCATTCATAAGGCATGTATAAGTGTCTCACACACACTAGTCTAACATGCAAGTCCAAACACATAAAGAATAAACCTGCTCTTCAAGGCTGAAGCCCTCGAGCAAACACTTATCAAATAGACATGCTCCTCAAGGCCAACGCCTTCGAGCAACTCCTGCTCCGCCTTCAAGCAACTCCTGTCCATCAAGCCCATACTCCCGGGCAACCCTGCTTGTCAAGACTAAAGTCCCAAGTAACAATATCTGGTAAGCCGGTGCACTCGGACAAACCAGCTGGATTCTCAGGGTCCAGATAGTCTCAATAAGTAAATCTCAATTTCAAGACAAGTACATAACTCGTCCCCATATAATTCTATTTAACTAGACTCAACTCGGGGAGTGCGCATGTTCCACAAAAGAACTCAAATCAAAACATGTCCATTCGGACCAATCAAGTTTCGATTAAGCCAACAATCGATTAATCTGGCACGCAATTTCACCACATTGCATCCAATCGATCAAACTCGGTAAAACCTCAATTGGAAATCCATTTTCTTGATGCATGCAACATGGTACATATGTGGGCAAAGCATGCATGAATCCTAATTCATGATAAGTACTCCCATTAGCCCCTCATGCCTCATCATAATCATTATCCCCACATGTGTGTGTACATGGTAGAAGCACCTCACTTGATGTATCTCAACATGCTTTGTAATTTAACTCACCATCACACTACATATGTGTATTTACATTTAACCATGGATTTCAGCAGAAATCATAGGAGAAGAACCATTAAAATCATAACTCAAGTCAAAACCTAACCACATGCTAAACATATGTAAGCTCATTCACCTCATACTTGAGTCAAGACATAACACCAACATTCACACATAATTTAACCACATCCTATAATGACATATCAGTTTTTTAGCATATTGTAACTCTACTGAAAACACGCTTAAACCATAGGAATCAACCATTTATAATTTCAAAATAACAATCCCAACAAATATATACAACTACAAGTCACTTCACATAACTTTAAGTATACACCACAACTTCTAAACATCATTAGTATGCACTTCCAGTAGCTCACTATAGCTCAAAACACTCCACATAAACATAAAAATGATATTTTGAAATAGATATGTCGAAATAAGCAACATACATAAAATTGTCAAATTCTACAGTGTAGCCATTCGAACTCCCTGTAGGGCCGTTTTAACGCCAACAAAGCAGTTTTGGTCATCTTCTTCATTTCAAAATTTCAAACCGAAACTCCATTGATAAACTTAAAATCTCCATCTAACAACCCAAATGCGATTAAAACTCCACTATACCTTCCAAAAAGCTAATCTACATCATAACAAGATAAAACCCTAAGAAATCGGGATAAAAGATTACCATTTACTAATCTCGTCATTAAAGTACTAAATCAAGTAATTCCACTCCAAATAAACCACAAAATCGAAATTTTTACCATATGAAGACTGAAAATTTAAAGGTCCATTACATTATCCCTTGATTAGGCTTGGATTTGACGGTCACCCTTCTTGAAAACCTTTCATAGACATAGAGTTTAAATTAAACTCCATTAAAATCGATTTAACATAGAAAACCTTAATGAAAAACTTAGATCTAGGGCTTGTTAAACATAAAAAATGGATTTTTAGATCTAGGGTTTTAAGTAAAGATGCAAATCAGTAGTTTTGATGTTTAAAAATGAATCAAAACAAAGGGAAAATGATGGATATAAAATGGATTAGGAGAAAATCTAGGTTTTAAGGCTTAATTAGAGGAAACATACCTTAAACTCCTTCTGATCCGGGCCTAATTGGGGAATTAGGCTTAACCTCCCTCTCCCAGCCTATTCCCAAAATGGAAATGGCTCAAATCTTTCTATTTATAGTAGAGTTTGGGGTGTGCATAGGTAATTAGTGGGGTATGAACAAAAAAAAGGGCTAAAAATGGGTATTTTGACTATTTAAGCACTAATTAAACATGAAAAAATTATAAAAATTTTTATAAGGGCTTGTGTTGATTTCTGGGTTAATTTAGTCTAAAAACCTAAATTTCGCCAGTGGGGCCCACAGGGGCTCCCGCCAAACCCTAATTTTCGAAAAATTAGTGAAAAATTAAAAAAATCCCAAAAATTTAGGTTTGACCCAAATTCACTTAAAATCATTAATTGTAAAGTTTTTTTTGATTAAAAATAATAAGAAGCACTATTTATTTTCGAAACCATCGAATAAATTAGAAAATGCTTTAACCACACAATAATTGATAAATAAAAATTAAAATAAACCGGTTTAAGATCAGGGATCTTACAAAGACTCTCTACTCTCTAGATCCCAGCATCCCATGTGTAACGTTCGGGAATTTTCTAAATTCCCAAAGTCGTATAGGGGGAAATTAGGGTGTAGGACCCCTTGATATTCTCATGGGAATAACTTGATCATTAGTTAGAGATGGTGGCTGAATTATATATGGATGGAAAATAGATGGAAAGAGCTTTGAAATGTCACTAAGAATGCGCAAAACGGAGTTCGGATGAGGGAGATACGATCGTTCGAAGTTAAATATATAGTATAGGGCCCGTTTACCCGAATTAAACGTGCAACTGGGTCGTTTAAGTCGTTTTGCGGGCCTGATTATTTAGCATTCCGAAATTGGGTTTTTGGGGCCAAATTTCTCTTGGGATTAAAAACCCTAATCTTATGCCTATAAAAAGAATTAATTAGGGCTTTTTTAGGGAGAGTTTTGACGGTGAAGGGAAGGGGAAAGAGCCGTCGATGAAATTTTCCAGCAAGGCTTCAACAACGGTGGATCGACAACAACTTGACCGTAGAGGTAAGATTTCGATTTGAGGCCGATAGAGATGTTTTAATTAATTTTAATGAAAATTATATTGATCTTTGCAATTACTGTTCATGTAATTTTGTGAATAGTAATTGATTCTTTTTCCGATGGCCGGAATAGTATTGGCCTGACCCGGGACGTGGCGGCCCTAGCTTTGGCCGCAGCGGCCTTGGCTCCGGCGGCTTTAGCGGCGGCGAATTGCCGCTGTGCAGGCCGCCAGATCTCTTTTTTTTTTAAAAAAAAAAGGGACAGGGCGGGGTTGCGCAGGTCCAGCCGCGCTCGCCCTGGCTGCGCCAGCCCCGGCTGCGGCGGCTTGGGCTGCTGCGGCCCTGGCCGCGGCGGCAGCTTCTGTTTCCACCTCGCCGTTAAAAAAAAGGACAAAAAAGAGAAAGGGCGGCCTTTGGCCGCCGACTAGCCACCAAGCGGCGGCAGAACAAATGCTGTCAGTTCCACCTTTCGCCGGCGGTTAGGGAACACCTGGGCCACCCCTCCTCAGCCGCAGTGTGGGCGGCGCTGCCAAAGGCCAACCAGTCTCTGGCCGGTCGTGGAGAAGACAACCTGCAGTGCGGGTCGTCAGCCTTTGGACCGGGTTGGGTTTCCCAACCTAATTCGGTCCGGTCTAATTTAATATATATATATATATATATATATATATTTAACACCCACTGAACCGGGTCCGGTTCAGTAGGGTTTAGGTTTGGCAAAAATCCTAGAAAAGTACTGTTGAACTTTGAGAGGTGTGGGAATATTCCGACGAAGTTTCAGTTCAAGTAAAAATCTCAGAGGTTGTAAAATGACTTTTTTACCCTTATTAGTTAATTATCGTACAATATTAACTTACCCGAGTTCGAGGCTCTGGTTCAGGGTCATATGAGTGGATCTAAAAATTGAGAAAATTCTCAGTGATAGTTTAATGGGTAACCAAATTATAGGCCATATCTTTTGATGAGGAATCCCAGTGAATGGGTAATTGACCTTTTTGCCCCTAGGATTAATCGTAAATCGTTAGTGAAAACTTTGGTCGGTTCAAGGGGTTCACAACCCCGTCACACGTCAGGAAAATTACACAGAGTCCATGAAGTCAAGTAGTAAGCTTGATTTCAATTTTGGACCTATCAGATGTCATTAAGGCCTTAAACTAAATGACAGAAATACCCTTTGAGTGGACCCGCCTACATTCGTGTGAATGGAAGCGCATGTCAGTTTGAGAGTGGAGCTTTCTGAGAGGATTATGACTTAAAATAAATAAAAAGGTAGTGAGATGACCAAATGAACCAAGGGAGGGTAGCATACCCCATGTGGTAGAATTACCATAATGCCCTTAGGGGGCAGTATGTTCTATTTTCGATAAAACGAATAACCTAGCAACCGAGCATTAGGGTGCCCTAGAATGATGTTAATTGTCTTCAAAAGGAAGGGGTGTGACCAGAAAGAGACACGAAGACCTTGTTAGGTCATAGTGTCACGGGAAACAAGAGGAATGACCCTCATTCTCAAGGTTTAGGGCAGCATATTACTCGTGTCTGCAACTGAGTACATCGATCAGCTAGAGTAATTAATTTGTAACTCGTGCGATGTGTTCGAGTTGATTACACTCTCGGGCTTGAATTCTCTAAGCCCTGGCCCTGCTAATGAATGCAACGGGCCTCCGTTTGTTATTTATGCACTTGTGTGACTGCATATTATATGTGTTGATTATTCTGATGTTTGCATTTATTATTGCTATGTTAAGTTATATCAGTAACTTAAGGTTAATAAAGACTAATCAAGAGATTTTGGTTGTCGTTGGTTTGAGGGGAGAACACCTAATTAAGATAATAACTAAAATACCCTCTTTAGGGTTGGGATCAGTTCATGAAGTGAACGGGGCCTTGACATAGAATCTTACCTTGGTTAATGAACCGAGGATGATTTTGGGTTGTTCTCTTAGTCATAGCTCAGTGGATGAGCTATTTATTGGGCCGATTCACAAGGTGAAGAGGACCCAAATGGTTGAGCGGATACTTGACTAGATGAAAATAATCTAGTCTAAGTTTCAGATGTTTGGGGGAGTCAATGGTCATAAGGACTTGAGGCTTCTATTGATACATTAGTAATGTCTTATAAGACATTTTCTCACAGCGTTGGGAAGGTGGAGATTGCAATATGCTTCTTCATCGCCACGATGGTTTGGGTATTGACCAGAGGGTCTTTACTGTGGGTCTCCCTCAGGTCTTCCCAGGACTATTTAGTACGTACGAAAAGCGGAGTTGTATGAGCATCAAGGAAGGCTTGTGCTTCTCGCCAATCTGTGTCCATGAGCACAGTTGGGATCCCCTTCTCCATATTCGTGGCAGGCTATTCCAAGCTGCTCTTAAGCAGTCTACTCCAAGGTTGGAGTACTTTGTTTGGAGATTTCTCGAGGGGCGAGTCATCTCTGAGTTACAGATTTGGTAGTATTAATTGTCGAACAAGAGTTGTGAGATAATTAATAACATTGTTTGTTGTTGCTTGTTAATTAGACAAGTGGAATGATTAAATGACTTACTAAAATGTAGGTTAAATATACTTAAGCATTGCATGTGTGGTGCTATGCTTATTAGGATAGAGTAGTTTCTAGGCAGAACTATGTCTGGATCCGATCTTGTTGGAAACATTGGAGATGTTGTCTGATGAGTACGTAGGCAACTAACATCGGGTGATGTTGGCCCGATCCAAAAAATATTAATAAAACCTTTTGTTCTTTGGAAGCTCATCTACTGAAGGGCAGAGAGATTCCATTGTTGTGTTGTTGTTTGGTTTCCTTGGTTGCAGATTCTCCAAGCGACGACAAGTGAGATCAAGACAGGCGAGCACAAGAAGAAGTTGTTACGTTTCTGCAACTCTGGTACGTATGTGTACCTTTAGCGTGAGAGTCAACTTATTATTTATTTTCAGACAGATGATGGACTTGTACTTAGATGGATGAGCTAGTCTCTATGAATTTTCAGACGTTAATTAATAGCATATAATTTGATATTCGTATTTGTGAGCCCCAGTTAACATGACTTGGATATTTAATCAAAGGGTTGTTTTGTATTTAAAGAAAAAAAATTCCTCTACTTACTGTTCGTTCTATTTAAAAATGCTTTTGAAAATTCAGGTCGTGACACCATGAGCGCGGGTGACTCTTCTATCCATAAGCATAAATTATTTTGACATGATCTGTGGAGAAGTAAAAGGTCGCTACTTTGTACCCGCAATTTATTCCTATTATTAATATATATGTTTGAGACATTTATAGCGAACTCTGAGAGCTTACAAACCCTACGTAGGAAGAAGCACTAGGGGTGGTTTTGGGTGAGAGGCACACCCTGTTTTCATAAAAAATATTATATATGATATGTGATGTGAAACAGCCATGTGTTTATTCATGTCTGATAGTATAAACTCCCCTACTGAGTATTTTAAAATACTCACCACCCCCAAACTTTGCAGGACTAGACGAAGCTTAGTGTGCGGGTAGAAGGGCCTTCTTCGAAGTTTTAGGGTTTATTTGGATTGGTAGAAAGCAGGGGAAAGGAAAGAAATCTTCTTAAAATCTCTCAATTTTCACTGTTTGGTGCAACGGGGAAAGAGAAACTAGAGTGAAAAGTGAGAGAAAATGGATGAAAATTTGGCCCAAAAAATTTCCACCTATCAACCCATGGATTTTGGGAGAAAATCATTGTACTAAACACTTATGTCTTACTGCTACTACTACCACCACCATTGATATCGCAGCAGCTGCCGCCACCATCGTCACCGCCACTGTCGCCACCACTGCCGCCGTCACCACCACCACCTCTACCACCACCACCAATGTCACCGCCACTGTCGCCACCACCACCAATGTCACCACCACCGCCTCCACCACCACTACAACCGCCACCGCCACAACCACCACCGCTACCACCACTGTCACTGTCAATTTTCTCTAACATCATTTGTGTAACCAAACAGTGGAAAATATTTAAGAATCTCCTAGTTTCTCTTTCACTTAGATTCACTTTCTCTTTCTCTTTCTCTTTCTCCCCGTTTCCATCAATCCAAACAGACCCTTAACGATATAATTTCAAGGATTTCAACTGCACCGAAACGAGTAAGAACTCATTATTTTTCTCTTGTGTGTTTGTACACAGACCATGGTTCCTGGGGATATTATTATTTTATTATCACATAAGGCGAGCGGCTATAGTCACGGGCCCGGGTAAACTCCTATATTTTTGTAAAAAGAAAATTTTATATGCTTTAAAAAATCCCAGGGTGCGACAGATGTGGACTGTAATGTCAAGCTCGGGCCCAACACTGGCCCAGCTAGGCCAAGTTTGCTGATCCAACAGGCCACCTAGAGGGGGCCCGCACTTTGCCCACCTCTATATATACATCATGTTAAGTGAGCAAGGTATATTTCTTGTCTCAAAATATTATATTATTTATCTTATATTTTATCCCTAAGTAATGATCCTATAAATTCATATACATCCAACAATAAGATATATGTCGCCGACCCCAAATTATTAAGAAAATGTGTAACATAATTATGATCAGAATACTATGCTTATTGTTAATACCATTTAACAATTATAGAAAAGAGAAATTTACTATTTCTGCCATATGCAGGGAACATAAGAATTAGGCATAAACCAAATTCAAGTCGAAATGGATTGTTCTGAACTGCTTATATTATTGGCATGGCACCAATATCATCTCCTCGATTGACTTGCTGTCATGGAAACTCCAAAAAGCAGAGAAATTCATACAAAAAAAACTTGAAATTGAAAGAAAGCCTGAAATCGGAAATGACTGAAAGCACTTTCAGCTTAATTTGGTTCTAACCATTCTAATAAGGAAAAAGTTTATATGAGCCTAGGCTCATATACGCCTATGTGAGCCCGGGCTCTGTAGACCGTCGGATTTATATTCGATGACCCAGAATATTCATGGACATTTAAACCTATAAATATTATGGGCCGTCGAATGTAAATCTAACGACTCATAGAGCCGAAGCTCATATAGGCATATATGAGTCCGGGCTTATATAAACGAGACTCAATAATAATCCATACTATATTATGAAAATGGATTCTAAAATCTTCAGATATGGCCAATAACTAGGCAGCCGAAATAGTATCGGGACTCTGGATTTTGCTGCCGGGCAGCATTAGTATTGTTCTTCGTACATATCTACATTGAGTTTTTTATCGTGTCTTCTGCTTGCAACTTGCTAGTATACAGGCCAGTGATCTTGACAACACATATTGTGACAATTGGCACTTTTAACTTATATGCGTTGTTGAAACAAGACAGTGCCCAGTGTCCAACACAGGGTTTTTTCTGATTTTCCTTTGTTGGTCGTTTGCAAACTAGTTGTGGCCTTCACGTTTTCCTTGTTCAGTCTTCTTGGGAGAATTTAGATTTCCTCCATCCAAGTTAATGTCTTCCCATGTGGGGTGTAGGTACCACAGCATATCTTCATAATCCTCTCAATTTTTAATATTTTTAAACGAAAATTTTTCGTAGCTGGTTACCTATGATAGTGCAATATGTGCAGTATAAATTTTTTAAATATTGTACTATGTCTATATGCTGGCTATTACAGTGCAACTTGGAGAAAAGAAAAAAAATTCCTGCTGTATTCTAAGTGTCAATAGTGACAAGTTAAATTTCTGTCCGACAGGTTAGGTGTGCATTATGAATTGGAGAAAAGAACTGATCTACCGCTTACAACAGCAAGGATCAAGTAGTTGGATACTTGTATCCGCAACTGTCATCTCCTTCTCCTCCCTACAGGATAATGAGGTGACTTTACAACAATTTATACGACATTTTAGTCAGTATCATAATTAAGTAGCTCTTAGAGGAGAGAATATTATGCCCCAAAGCAAGCAGCAGGGTCAAAAAGGCGGTTGGGGAATCTTTTTGTCAATTGCAGAGTCTTGATCATTGGGCCCGCAGTCCAATAAATGAGCTGAAACCCTATCGGTGGTGCACACATAATGCATGGATTTGTCGCAAAAACACAGCCCGTAGCCATCGATTTGGAGGATCCAACTACCGGTAAAACTTCACCAGCATCGAAGCTGATTATGTCTCTAAACTTGCAGATAGCCATGGATGAGTGGAAGTCATGTTTCAATTTTACTTTAATATTTTTGTTTTGATGTTCTTTGCTTTAAACTTATATATGGAAAGCAAAGTCCTTTGTTGAGACGTGTATGCCTTCAACTCTTCAAGAATAGGGCTTTGCAATCCATTTTGGACTTTGGGACCCTCCTAGTGGGTTAATACGAGAGAGATAATGACTAAATTACTTTGTGTATATCCTTGTAACAAAAAAAAAAGTGTACGGGTCTTGAAAAAATGTGTTCTGACTTGGGGCTTGTTCTTGTTCCACTTTGGGTGAGAGCAACGATTGAAGAAAGGGCTTCTAGAGAGAATTTCACGAGCACCGTGAAAGAATTTTCTCTTTTGGGCACAGTAAATCTTGCCTCTCATGCATATATTATTATATCTTACTTTAAACTATATTTGTATTCTTTTCTTGTGTTCGTCATCGTTGTATTTCTACAAAGTGGTAGCTCAACCACTTTGGAGCCGAGGTTCTAGAGTCCTCTCATTCTAAAAATAAGCAACGAGGAAACAAGTTTTCAGGTTTTCCAATACTTGGAAAGGCACAGAGCCACCAATGGCTGAGCTGTTGTCACATGGGTGGACCCAAAATGAAGTCTCTCGTAGTTCTACCATCACCTCAATGGAAAACAACAAAAAATCGCCCCACGGAATCTGAAAAATTGCCAAAAAGAAAAGTTGGCGGGGGCATGTAGTAGTAACAGACAGTTGAGTTGTTATTATACTTAAGAAGCAAGGGGAAGCATGTGATACAACAGATAATCAACGTCGGACAAAGGCGTGGTCCTCTACCTTTTATTGGACTTCGTAGCGTGCTATTGTTTGTCAACCATGGACACCAAAGACACACAAAGAACCCAAAGCAAAAGACAAAACCATGCTCTCAACCATCTTCGTTGTACCGTCACCTCTTAGATTTCTATTTAGAGAGATGGAAGGATCGTCGTGGTGGATAGAAGAAGATGGGAGAGAGAGAGAGAGAGGCCTTGGACGTGTCATGAATGAGAGAAGTTTTGCATCTGTAGAAGGGAAGGTACAACACAGCATGGACGTGTCATGAATTCGGCCTTTTGTTTCGGAGGAGTGAAACTTCATGTTCTCTTTCTATTTCGAAACGACGCAGGCCTGTTTCCCTCCACTTATGTCTTCCTTTGTTGATTTGAGAGACTAAAGCTGCCAGCATGATCTGCTTAACACTGTCCTCTGTACCGGTATGTGCTAGCCTCTCATGTCCTGAATTTAATCAGATGAAGGGCAAGAGGCAAACATGTAGATAGATGAGTGACTCCTTGGACAGTAAGGACTAGTTTCCAGGTAATCAACATTAGGAGGATCAAAGCTTTCAACTTAAGAGGATAGGGGTCTAATTACTTGTCAACATTAGGAGGATCAAAGCTTTCAACTTAAGAGGATAGGGGTCTAATTACTTGTCAACATTAGGAGGATCAAAGCTTTCAGTTGTGTTAGTTGATAAACATAACTGGGGTGTGATAGTGGGTTCAGAGGTTTGTATCAGATCATTCTTGCAGCTTCAGTCACTCGTATTGAACATATATCATCAAGTCCGGCTTGCAGGCGTCATTCATATTCAGATTTGTAGTTTCTCTCAAGATTTTCATCTTGAGCCGTTATCATGAGGTACGTCGTCCGACTCAGAGACCGTATATTGATGATTATGTACAAATATAATATAGTTTCCTTTTTTTTGGGAGTGGGTGAGGCGATCAACATGGTTGAAAATTTTTCATGACATTAAAATTAACCATCAACAATGAGAATGCAGGTTCAAGAGGGCAGAAGCAGTTTGACAGATTGTCAGGGTAAGTTTAATTACAAGAAAATATATGTAATGAATGCCTTAATCTTTTCGTCCGAGGAATTATGGAACTTCTTCAAATACTTTATTGTAATAGAAACTACCTTGTGTTGCTTGTTACAAGCACCAGTAAACAACATAGATGTAGTGAAAATAATAATTTTTGAAAAACCAGGAAGATATAATCTGTTATGCTTGTAGAATTCTGATCGATGCATGTTTTTTCTAGGAGGTGGGCATGTCACCTTCAGCCGCTCCAATCTTGGAGAATTACATGGAACTAGATGTCTTTCTAGTTCATCCTTTTTTATTTTGGAAATTTTTTTGTAGTTTATCTTTCAAATAACTTATGCTCTCCCAATACAACTTTTTTTATTAAAAAAACTGATGTATGATCACATGAGCAAACTTTTTCTGACGTAGGATCTAACAATTCTTTGTTATATTACCCTTAAAGTACAAATAATTTATATTTTTAAATACATACATGTTCTCCTGTCTTCCTTACTTCTCCCCTTCTTGATCTTCTTCCTCCTCCTCCCTCCACCATGGCTACAGTCAGCCTTCTAGTTCTCGCTCCCATCATGGCAAGTGCTGCCACATTGGACTTGTTGCTGCCAGGCAGACATGACTTGGGCAAGGCTATGGTGCTGGAGGCTTGTCATCGGTGATATGGGGGTAGCCAGATCTATCCATGGGAGCACCTACGACCAGATATCATTACACCAAAATTGGTTGCAGCCAGTCGGTGGCTTTGTCGCCAAGGCCTGACCACAATTGACTGATGGAGAAAGGGGGAGCAGAGGGAGAAAGGGTAGAGTTATAACATAGAGAGGAGGTAATGACAAGTGAAGAAAGAAGTGACGGTTGGAGGAGAAGGTGGCGGCTGAAGGAGGTCGTGGAGAAAAAGAGGAGAGAAAGGGAGAAGAAAGAGGAGGACTTGAACTATTAGCTTCTAAAGGTCATGACATGGGCAACTGGGTAGATCTTGTTGTGGCTTAGGTTTTTAGGCAAAAATGGCTTGCTGAACACTGCTTGAGCGCCTCGCATCCGCCCTAGCTTATTTTTGTTCACAATATAAATATAATAAATAATTACTCTTTTTGCATATAATAAAGAGATTAAATATTTACATTTTATGTTAAAGGCCACCAACAACTCATATCATAGCCATATTTTCCGAGCAGCCCTAAGCACACCCAAATCTGCCCAGGAGCCATCACTCCTTACCATATCTTTTGTCGGTCATCTTCTCCTCCCATCTCCACCTCTGTCTTCGCATATTGCAACCTCCTTTGCATATTGCCACTCTCTCCCTTTTCTCCTTGCTCCCCCTTTCTCCTTCAACTGGTCATGAGAACTCGTTGGAGGTGCTTCAGTGACCAAATAGGGCCATTGCTAGGCCGAGGACGACAAGCCTTTGGTGCTAGGCTTGGTTGCAAACAATACTTACTATTGGATCTCGATGTGAGAACTCGCCTGATGTGCTCGATGCAGGCACAATCGATATTTAGGAGAATTACACAGTGAAAGGGAAGAAGTAAAGAAGAAAGGGGAGAAACTAGAATTCAATACTTGCATAACCCAACCAAAAGCAAAGGCCGCCCCATATAGGAGACGACCACCTAGGGAACTTGACCACATAAACCAGGCCAGTCCGGTTCATACAAAATAACTAAATTAGTGGTTCGGCTATCCTAGGCCACCAACAAGTGCGATAATAAAGTATTACAATAACCAATAAATAGTTCAATACCATAGAATAATAAAAGAGAGTATGATCATCGTATACAATCGTACACAACACTCCACCATGCTTTCGCTAGTCGACTTATCCTCAAGGCGACTAGGCTGGGAAACGAGCCAAAAAATCATCTTCAGGCATCCACGTGGCATCCTCAAGAGGCTGATCCTGCCAAGAAAGTAAAACCTCAGTGATAATACACCCCGAACGTCGAACCCGACGCTTCTGCAAGATAGCAGCAGGGACATGATCAATAGGGGTAGCCGGCCCTGAAAGAGGAGGAGGAGGAGCACCCAGCGCCAACGATGCATCACCCACAAAACGTCGCAGATGAGAGACATGAAACACCGGATGAACTAAAGAATCAGGAGGTAGAATCAGGCGGTAGGCAACCGGGCCAACATGTTCCTCAACATACGGACCATGGAAGCGGGGAGCCAGCTTGGAGTGCGTAGGCTGAAACAGAGAGGTCTGGCGCTGAGGAAGGACCGAGACATAGACCAAATCACCAACAGCAAATTCCCGATCCGTATGACGCCGATCATAAACCTGCTTCATCCTATTTTGAGCAGCCGACCGACAAATTTTCTTTAAGCTGGCGTAAAACCTCATCACGCGTCTACAACATATAATCCACCTCGGCAACGAATAAACGATGGGGCACATAAGATAAGACAGTCGGCGGTGGATGACCATAAAGCACCTCAAATGGGGTGAAGCCAGCGCGCGTATGATATGTCATATTATAAGACCATTCAGCCCAGGGAAGGAGCTGAAGCCACCGGCGGGGCTGCATCATAGTGAAACAACGGAGATACTGCTCTAGGCAATGGTTAACCACCTCCGTCTGTCCATCCGTCTAAGGATGATAAGCGGTGCTCATATGTAAAGAAGATCCATGCAACATGAAAAATTCCTGCCAGAACTGTGAGAGAAATATCTGGTCCCGGTCAGAGACAATCGTGCGTGGCATACCATGCAGGCGCGCCACCTTGCGAACAAATAGCTCAACAACAGTCTTAGCGGTGAAAGGATGGCCTAACGCGTAGAAATGAGCATACTTCGACAATCTGTCCACCACAACCATGATGACGGACTTACCCTGCACCACTGGTAACACCTCTACAAAATCCATCGAAATATCCTCCCAAACCTTATCGGGAATAGGCAAGGGCTAAAGTAACCTGGTTGGGGAGGTGGCCATGGCTTTAGCTCGCTAACAAACATCACAAACAGCGACGTAAGCTTGGACGACACGACGAACACCCTGCCATAAGAAACTCTGGCTAACCCTCTTATATGTACGGAAAGACCCCTCGTGACCAGCCACAGGAGTGTCATGAAAATGCGACAGGATACGGTGGCGCAAATCAGAAACATCGGGAACCCATAAACGGTCTTTCCAGAAGAGAAGACCATCTCGCCACACAAAGAAAGGCCGGGCTGCTGGGTCGGCCTGAATGGCGGTAATAACCTCTTGTGTCACAGAATCCATACCATAAGCCTGCTGGAGTTCCTCAATAAACGGGCAAGAAAGGGTGGAGATTGCAAAGTAGGAGCCCGGGGCTGGGCTACGAGAGAGTGCATCAGCAACGATGTTTTCCAACCCCTTTCTGTACACCAACTCATAGTCATAGCCAGCAACTTGCTCACCCACCGTTGCTGAGCCGGAGTAGACATTCACTGATCCAAAAAATATTTCAACGGTTGGTGGTCGGTACGGATCTGAAAATGACGACCCAACAAATACGGACACCATTTGGCAACGGCGGGGATGATAGCCAACATTTCCTTCTCATACACTGACATAGACAAGGAACGACCAGGCTTTACTGAATTAAGCCATAGGGCGGTCAGCTTGCAAGAGGACAGCGCCCAAGCCTTTCTCCGACGCATCCGTCTCCACCACAAACGGCCGACTAAAATCGGGTAAGAGCAAGACCGGGGCAGACGCCATTGCCTACTTGAGCCCCTCGAAGGCTGTTTGGGCCGCTGGCAACCATGTGAATGCCCCCTTCTTCAGTAGTTCGGTAAGAGGACGAGTCAGCTCGCCGTACCGCTAGATAAACCGACGGTAATAACCGGTAAGGCCAAGAAAACCCTTGAGCGCCCAGACACATGTTGGAGTCGGCCAATACAGCATAGCGGCCACTTTGGCCGGATCAGTAGCAACACCGTGCTGAGAGATAATGTGACCCAAATACTCAACCTGCGGGCTGCCAAAGGAACACTTCGAACGCTTCAGCAATAAGGAATTAGCACGCAATATAGAAAAGACCGACCTGAGGTGCGTCAAGTGTTCTTCCCACGACCTACTGTACACCAATATGTCATCAAAGAAGACCAATATGTAACGTCAAAGAAAGGGCCGAAAAATGACATTCATGAGAGACTGGAACGTGGAGGGAGCGTTGGTCAATCCAAAAGGCATCACCAAAAACTCGAAATGGCCATCGTGAGTCCGGAATGCTGTCTTGTGTACATCATGAGGCTGCACACGAATTTGGTGATAGCCGGAACGAAAATCAAGCTTACTAAAGATGCTGGCACCTGTCAATTCATCCAGCAACTCTTCAATCACAGGGATGGGATACTTATCGTTGACAGTGATAGCGTTCAAAGCACGGTAGTCAACACAAAACCGCCACGAGCCATCTTTCTTGCGAACCAACAGCACAGGAGACGAATAAGAGCTCGTACTAGGATGAATAATTCCGAATTGAAGCATGTCCGCCACCAACCGTTCTATCTCGGACTTCTGTATGTGAGGATAACAATATGGGCAGACATTGGTTGGTGGCGCCCCTGGAATAATGGAAATTTAATGGTCATGAGGCCTTACAGGGGGAAGCCCCTGCGGCTCTGAAAACAAATCCTCATGTGCCGTTAGCAGCACCTGCAGATCCGAAGGTATCTTGTCCTGAGAGATGCCCATAATAGCACTCTGTTGCAAAAGAAGTCCTTGAGGAGCAAAGCGGAAGAAAGAGCTCATGTCCTGGGCCGAGAGTAGAGTGCCAGGCCATGACCCCTCTAACCAAACCTGCTGCCCATTAAGCTCGAATTCCATCACCATATCCTGAAAATTCCACACAACATCACCCAGTTCCTGCAGCCATTGGATGCCCAATATAATATCCGCCCCTTTTGTGGGCAACAAGAAAAGGTCAGTAACAAAGGTGTTACCCTGGATCGAGAGGGTAATTTGAGCGCACACACCGGCACTCCGGAGATGCTTGCCATCACCAATCAACACATCAAATGGTTTTGAGTCCAACACCAAGCACCCAAGTCGATGAGCTACCTTATTGTTAATAAAATTATGAGTGGAACCACTATCGATCAAGATAGATACCTGCTCTCGCTTCAGGAATCCCTACACCCGCATGGTGCGTGGAGTGAAAGCGCCTGAAAATGCATGAACTGAAATTTTGGGTAGCACGTCCTCTGATATCAATGGTTCACTACCGGCCTTGCTGTCCAAGTCGTCGTCGACCTCCTCCACTAGTAAGCTGCCCTTAACCGCGCAGCGGTGTCCGAGCACAAATTTCTCATCACAACGAAAGCACAGCCCCTTGGCTCAGCATTCATCCATTTGGGCAGGTGTGAGACGGCGAACAATCTGAGTAGGACATGCGGCCTGTTGCCCAATCCGGCCATTGGCCGAACCACCGGACAAAGCTGCCATAGGATTAGAGCTCAATACAGGCCGTGGTGGAGGTCCCAGCCGTCCACCTCTACGCTGCTGACTCAACTTCTCTTCCTCAATGCGGGCATGGCGCACCACATCCCGCATACTTGTGCAAGGAAAGTGGCGCATTTCCTTTGAGAATTCTGGTTTTAACCCCCATTTGAATGTTCCCACCAGAGCGGCCATTGGCCAGTCAGGGAGTCGGTTGGCTATCTTCATGAATTCGATGTAGTAAGCACGAACGGTGGTGGTCTGGCGCAGGGCGGATAACATCTCATTGAAATCCTGAAATTCATTCGGACCAAACTGGATGCAGAGCTCGTCGGAGAAGGCTGCCCAGGTAGGATAGCGCACTTCTTTCTCAAAGTTCTGGAACCAAACCGATGCATCGCCATCCAAGTGAAAGGCTGCAATGCGCAGACGCTCTGTCTCAAAGTGCGTGCCCTGGTAGGAGAAGAATTTCTCCACTTTGTACAGCCATTCCACCGGGTCATCATCGCCATTATAGCGGGGAAACTATAAACGAGCAAGGCGAGGCTCAGCCCCTCCTTGGACCCTGCCGCGAGGCTCTGGATACGCGTCCCACTCATCCTCTGCGTCCTGGAACTGGTTGGGGTGGGGCGGCATCATAGGGGTATTCTCTCGAATACCTGGTGTGCCTCGCATGTCCTAGGTCTGGCATCTCCCATCTGGCGCTAGGATGCCAGGGTCAAATCACGCTGGGCTAGGGAAGACTCTCCTATCAATGTCCATGGGCGCCGGAGGACAGGAGAAGGTCAGCTCAGGGGCCTGGGACGGCCCGCCCTTCTCCAAGACAGCAGGAGGTGGCCCTGGTAGAATGGGCATTGTGCGCCCCAAGGCCTCGCCCTTGACCGTGCTCCCCATATACGATGTTAGAACCTCCAGCGCTGCCATGATCTTGTCGAGTTTAATGTCTCTGGCCGTTGCAGGAGGATCGGCCTTCGGACTGTCTGCAGCTGCCGGAGTTGACGCTGGAACCTCCTTCTCCGGCTGAATCTCGGGAGCAGCAGCAGGCTGTTTACCTCGAGCCATGTCCGGGAATCGTAAAGCTCCTATACCAATGATGTGCCCGATGCAGGCACAATCGATATCTAGGAGAATTACACAATGAAATGGAAGAAGTAAAGAAGAAAAGGGAGAAACTGGAATTCAATACTTGCATAACCCAACCAAAAGCAAAGGCCACCCCATATAGGAGACAACCACCTAGGGAACCAGACCACATAAACCAGGCCGGTCCGGTTCATACAAAATAACTAAATTAGTGATTCGGCTATCCTAGGCCACCAACAAGTACGATAATAAAGTATTACAATAACCAATAAATAGTTCAATACCATAAAATAATAAAAGAGAGTATGATCATCGTGTACAATCGTACACAACATCGCCATGGCCCATTGGCCATCATCAACTGTGAGGGGTTGGGGTCTGGCGACACACATACAGAAGGATGAGGAGAGGGGTCAAGGGTATTGGATTGAAAACTAGACTATGGTAAAAGGGTATTTTAGTCCCAATAAAATTTTTAGAGCTAATGTCAATTTTTTATCATTTATTATAGTTAGTGCCCAAAACCCCTTTTTTATTTGGCCAGTAAATCTAAACCACCTTCATTAATCAATTGAGATTTTGAGAATGCACAAACAAGGGTGATTAGTTATATCTCCATATACATGCATGGGAAGCATTTTCTATACTCCCCACTTTCCATGAGCTCAGTGTAAGGAACATTTGGGAGCCATTGATATTTAAGATTAGCGGCGTTGACATTAACGTGCATTGACATGCGAGTCGTCGATCTCAAGAATGAACAACTCCCATACATTCCTTATGCTGGGCTCATGGTAAGTAGGGAGAATAGAAAATGCTTTCACATGCATGACCTGTTATTGCCAATATACTAGAGAAAACAATGAGCCAATAGACACTTATTGAAGGTGGGGCTTAGGGGTGTTAATGAGCTAAACCAAGTTGTCTGGGATTGGCTTGAATTCGACTAAATTAGAAAACTTGAGGCTTGACTCAAACTCAAGTTCGAATATCAATTATAAGAAACTCGGGTATAGGTGAGAATTCATGCAATTAATTTTTAAAATACTATAGTCTAATAAATAGAAATTATTATTCTCATTTATAAATTACAATATTCAAGCTCAATCTTGAACCTTATTCGAGTTGAGTTTGAACTTTGTTTTAATCAATAAGTCAAGTTGTGGTGGGTTTAAACTTGACTCTAGTTATTTTGAGCAAGAGTCAAGTTTGAGTGGTGCTCAATTCAAACTAGATCAAGCCAAGCCTGTTCAACATTTTAACACCCCTAATAGGGTTGGTCATGAGCAAGGCTGCCAATGGTACATATTCTACGGTTGTACCATTAAGAAGTTTAATGATATGGTTAAATTTATTTGACGGGTAAGTAAGAGGATAATTTTATCTAAATGAAAGATAATGAAAAAATATCTTTCATGCCCGTTTATCCATTACCTATTTGGCATATTTAAAAATTATAAATATATTATTAGTTTAATTTCAAAAGAGATTGAATTATGGTCTTTTACAATAATTTTATGCCATGATTCACCACTGTGATTTACTCAATGGAATATGTCATTCAAATATCAAATATTTGTTGAATCAATTTAACTACTTACAACCATTTATTATATTTGTTACAAGTTCCTACTTGACTTGCTTTTTCAAGCATTTCATATACATTTGCAATTTTTTTATAAAAAAATATCCACATGCAATTTATATTGTATATTCTTTTAAACTCACTTTTCTTCATATTTCCCATCTGGTTGCTTTGTCTAACTTCTTTAGTCTCATTAGGTCAGGGTTCATCTTTAATCATATGTGTTAAAATCTTAATTGGCTATACAAACACTTTGTACAAAATGCTTTTATAGCTATCATGTTAGTTTAGATTATGTTCTAATAACTCAAACCCTAAGTATCTTTTTATTTTTTATAATTAAACTCATGGAGTATTTATTTATGTAAGAAAATGATTGGTGGGTTTGGAGTGGGTTGTTGAGTCAGCTCTAGTTTGCTTGATGTTAGACTCAAGTTAGCTCAAATCAAAGCTCGAACTTAGGCTAATTGAACCAAACTCTTATTTGGCCCATCTCGAACTAGCTTGGTTTGAGTAGATTTAGCTAGCTTAAATTTGAATGAGTGGTGTAGGTAGTTTATTTTGAGATTTGGTATATGTTAATTGGAATTATGATTATGTTAAAAATCATGTTTGTATATGTTAGATTATAAAATTTAGAATGATGATTTACTTATTGAAATAAGTTGGAATAAACAAGTTTTGAATGGCCAAACAGTTTAAGTGAAAATTTGAACAGGTTTTGAATAGGTTTATGTAAAAAAAAATTGAAATATGGGGGGACTATTTTAAAATCTTTTAGGTGATGATGTCATCATTCAGGTCAACTTGGGTTGACCCAACCTAGCAACTACTTTGGATCAGGGGTCGGGCCAGGTATTAAAACATTGCTTCAAAGAGACACTAATGGATGATGTGCATCAGTGCATGTGGTCTCATTGCTGCTTACAAGATGCCTTCGAAGATAGCTAGCTGCAAGAAGGCAATTGTCATTCTTCTCACACTTAATATTCTTTTAAAAGAGGTAGTAGATGGATGTTTTGGAGTTGGACTTAGATTATATGAAAGAATTATTAGAAAATAATGAGTTTTATTAGGTATTTGCTTAATATATGTGCCCATTTACGATTCATGTTTGATTTGCATAATTTATTTGCAACAACTATGAAAAACAATAGAAATGATGCTAGTATTTTACCTCAAAAATATCTGATTTAATGAATAACAAATATTTATTTTTGCCTTTTTAAGCACGTTTAAAAAAATGTAATAAATCATGGTTATCCAATTAACCTGCCAATAATTAGTGGATGAAATGATTATCGAAGTACCTATACCATTTAAAAAATAGAACGATTATGGATAAAGATTTGTAAATAGTTATAGTAATGGAATATGTTATGTTATAACCGTATTGTTCCATTAGAAGCCTTAGTATCGTCTTAAGCCAAGTGCAAGTCAAATCAAACAGAGTTCAACCTAAGTGGAGCCATTTCAACTCTATTAAGTTTTTTGTTCTTATATTTAAGGTGTCATTTAACAATACATTTAAAGGTGAATAAAATGACATTTTACTTCAAATGTCTTTTATAGATAAATGAGCCATTAATGCACCTCAAAATTTGTAAGGGGCCATTATGAGGATTTGTAAGATATTTGTGTGCAAAGGTCGTCTCAAGGAGCTTTTCCATAAATAAACTTTATGACTTTTTCTCCTACATATTCATATCTTGATGTCATTTATATAAAATTTGTAGGGAATGATTAGTGTGGGTTTCCAAATAAGAATCATTCACCAACATTTATTAGAAAAAGTAATTTGACATAAAGTATGACATCTAAATAAGATTAAAGGGAAAGTAGCCCCAAATGGGCACAAATGAAGGTGAAAGTGACTGCCATACTAAACCTTAATTAATTAATGTTAGGAATGTGTTTTGTTAATTAAATTTTTTATTGTAATAAAGATGAATTAAAATATATATATATTTTACATTATATATAAACATAAAATAAAAATTACATCACTAAATAGGTTTATTGAATATAAAAATCAAGCTAAAATTGTTTTGAGTTACGTCGAGCAAAGCTAAGCTTGACCTTGGTTCAATTAGCCCAATTTGAAGCCACAAGAGCAAAGCTAAGCAGATTGAGCTAGAGTTTGGCTCATTAAGCCATATTTGAAGCCACAAAATTCTTTGACTTCTTCCCCAACTTGAACTAATGTGACTAAAGTTGGATTGACAATTTGAAGATACAAATTAAGTCAAGTCAAACTGATTCAACTTGTGAGTAGGATTGACTCCTTGTCACCCCTAGAATGATGGCATGAAGATGTTTAATACCCTACGTCCTAAATTAATAGCTCCATTTGGAGAAAAAAAACTTGTTCCATATTAATAGCTCCATTTTGTGAAATTTAAGTGGTCAGGTACTTTAAAAAGAGTATCATTTTTTTTTTCTTAGATGTGGGTTGCACCATTCAATAAAACCCACTATTTTTTCAATGTAACTATTAATATAGGACGAAGGGACTATAATAAAGTATTGATTAGGTTGGTGACAAGAGATGAAGAAATCAATTGACTAATAATACAATATCTATTTAATAGAGAAAAGTGGTACAGCGTTGATACCCAAGTGGTTGGAAAGTGTTAGATCCTCAGTCCCACCGGGCCATCACATGGTTATCTTAACAAATGCAGGAATTATGATGCGTTTGCTTAAAAGCCCTACATTTACTTTGTTTATATCAACAAAAATAACAACTTCAATGTCACATAAGATGTCCACAATCAGCTTTCTTATACACTCTATGTAGGCATGGAGTAAACATGCTTGAGAGAGCTTGGGAGTTGGGGACCTCTCACATAATTGAAAGAGCTCTAACCAGCACACCCAATACTGAATTGAATTGGCCTACACAAGTTAACTATTACACAGTAAAAAAAAATACTCTCTGGATCCCATATTAATAGCTCCATTTAATTTTTTTCCAAATGAACTAACAATTGGGAGTATTAACAATTATATGTGCCATGGGGGATTGGCGATACAGTATTATAAGGGGCTGCTTGTTATGCCCCTTCTAGATGGAATTCTATGGGCTCGAACACCCCTCAGTATTAGAAAAAAAGAAACTAATTATACATGAATAATGCTATGTACGTCCTCGCCCCACGAACACTTACCATACGCTGGCCATAATTCCATGCCTACAAATGATCATTGTGGGCTACACCTTCATTGTGGCACATACATGGTGGGCGTCCTTGGGTGTGCCCAACGTAGCATTCTACATTATACATTCACAAGTAATCTGTACGAAGTCACGCTTCCATGCTATGTATGATATGAAATTCTACCGAACACGTTAAATAACGCTTTGTACATTTGAGCTTAACATTTTGTGCAGAAACACTTGAACAAGCAACTGACTGGGACAACAATCAACTTTGCTACTATTAGAACAACCATTTCCTGATCCGTAACTTTTCCAAAACATTGAGACTCTCACAGCCTTGATCTTGTCCGCAATCCCAAAAGAACGCATAATCCGTATAACATGTCAGACATCAAGATCATTTTGGCATTCCACTTCATTTATGACCAAAATGTGGAACCATTAACACTTTTCTCAGCTTTTACTCACACTGCTAAGGTGTGATCCCAGGTACATGAGGAACAATTGGCTTGGTTTGTTTAATCTTGTCAACAAGGACAGCTTCAGTCATCAAAACTACCCCCGCAATCGATGCTGCATTTTGGAGAGCACATCTGGTAACTCGGCAAGGATCTATGATCCCAGCACTAAGAAGATCCTCATACCTGTCTGTCATGGCATTATAGCCAATTTTTTCCTCACTGGCGAGCAGCTTCTCCACTACGACTGATCCATCTACTCCTGCATTGTGTGCAATCAACGAAGCTGGGGAAAGAAGTGCCTGAACAAGATCAAGTTGCAGATTGTTACCCCTAAGGATAAAGAAAGCTTCAGAACACCACTACATAAAATCAAATGTCAAATTTAAATTCAGGTTCATAAAGAGTAATGACGTCAGCATTTTGTCACTTCTAGCCTAATGTTTCTAAAGCATGCCCCACTAATCATGGAGTCTTAGAGCACTAATCATGGAAGAGCACAGGTCACAGAAGACCCGGGAGAGGTCACTGGTCGCTATACCAGCTTTCCCCTTCGAGTCTAGATCATTAAATTTAGGCACTTTTATGCCAATAACCTGACCAACAGGTTCCTCCTAATAACCAATTTGTTTCAATTTACGCCACATGTAATGTTGCAAATACAATTATAAGATATATGCTCATTTTCCTAATGTTCAACTAGTACTTATAGCTGAAATCTTCGTATTATTCAGACGTAACACAAAAATAGTAGGGCCAGGAAGTTGGATGGCTTTTAAGAAAGTAAAAAGCTATTAGGAAAAGCTATTCTCTGTCCCTTCAAGGACAACAAATCCTCATATAATTCAAAAGTTGCACCCGAATAGTAAGGCCAGGAAGTCGAATGCCTTTTTAAGAAAGTCAAAAGCTAATAGAAAAAACTATTTCCTGTCACTAAGAACAGAAAAATAAAGCTCAACTCCCACCTAAACTACTTTACAATCTGTCCCTTACAGATGATTAGGATGAAAAACAGAGACATTTTTTCTTGTATTGACAGCTATTGGCAACCTTATTCTTAGACCTGCAAACAAATAGAAATGTTAACTTCTACATGGTGAAGAATCAACAGCCACAAGTCACCTTTCCAACTATGTCTGCGCCAATCTGTTCTTCTGGATCCACAATCAAATCCTTAATGAAGGGAATGTGTTTGGACAGATGCACCAAAGTTGAACCACCACCTGCTGCTATACCTTCGTCAATCGCAGCAAAAGTAGCACTTTTCGCATCCTCAATACGAAGTTTCTTATCTTCAAGCTCCACCTCAGTTGGTGCTCCTACCTAAATGTCATGATCATTTCTTAAAAACTCACAGATACTCTAACAAATACCACACGTTGCAAAATGAAAGCAATCAAAAACCCAAAATTTAGGAAATTGAGATTTACTGGTTTGGTTTTCAGCTGAGCCAGCAAACTCAGTTAACTGAGTCCAACAAAGGTGCAACACTTGCACTATGGCAACACTATTGAACACCATTTTTCCATTCTTCCGCTATTTGCCTCCCCCCAACAAGGACATCAAGATAATGCATATGAATTACACCAAGACAACAGAATATGCCAAGACTTTACAAAGACATTTGAAGTGCATAAGTGGCAATGTGAATGGAAAAAGTAAAGAAGAAAACATTTAAAAATTCCCGACCTTAATTACAGCAATACCACCACATAATTTTGCAATTCTTTCAGCAAGCTTCCTTGACAAGTGAACATTATCTGTCTCAGCAAGATCCTTCTTTATCTGTGAGATTCTTGCTTGAATCTCAGCCTTAGTGGTGGGATCCGCTACTATGGTTGTTGAGTTGCTTGTTATAGTAATCATTTGGGCAGTACCCAACTGGTCGGAAGTTAAATCTTCAAGAGCCATACCCAACTCTCCAGCAAGATAATCAGCTCCTGTTAGTTAAAAAGACCAATGTCAACAATGAAATGAAAAAGAAGAAAGATATTAAATGATTCAGATTATGTAATAATCAATTAATTATCTCAGAATTCCCTACTTAACATCATAGATGGCAGGTTCTGGTTACCTTTTCAGTGTTTAAGAAGACAAATGTCCACCAATCTCAAAATCAGAGTCCTAGGGCCATACAATCATAATTCAGGTCAACAAATTTAGTTTGTAACATAAAATGTCACCTGTCATCAGAGCAATATCTTGTAAAAGAGCTTTCTTTCCATCTCCAAATCCAGGACATTTGATCGCTGCAACATTTATTACACCTCTCAATTTGTTCATGACCAATGTAGCCATTACTTCCCTCGAGATATCTTCAGCTATTATAAGTAGGGGAAGGCTCAACTGACTTGTCTTTTCCAAAACAGGAATAATTTCCTTTATAGTTGAAATTCTTTGATCAGTTACTAGGACCTTGGCATTCTTAAACTCGACAGTTGATTTATCCTGATTTGTAATGAAGTGGGGAGACATGTAGCCCTTGTCAATCTGTCAAAAATTTGCTTTTTAATTCTAGCAAAGATCAAGTTATAATAAATTACCACATGCAAAGCAGTGCAGAAAAAAATAATTAATTTTACGATCTACTAGAACAAAAAATTTACCTTCATTCCATCTTCAACCTTAATTGAAGTTTCAAAAGTTGAGGATGATTCAATGGAAATCACCCCATCTGGGCCTATCCTCTCTATAGCATCAGCAATCAAATTTCCGATGAAGTCATCATTCCCAGCAGAAATAGAGGCTACAGCTGTAAAGAATAATAATAATACAGCACTCTTCTAATTTCCAATCATAAACAACATATCACCTATTAAATGATACCTCTTATATCTGCCCTTCCATTCATTTGTTGACAATTTTTCCTCAGGATTTTGACTAGCTCAGAAACAGTCTTATCAATCCCTCTTTTTAAAGCAACTGGATTAGCCCCAGATGCCACAACAGTTAACCCCAGTCTGATTATTTCTCGCGATAAAATTATTGCAGTAGTGGTTCCATCACCTGCAGAATCATTGGTCTTGCGTGCCACCTGTCATTTTAGAAGAAAGAGCAGAATAAACGATCCTAAAAGCCAAACACATATCACATTAAATCATGTACACTGGTTAACTTTCCTGAGAAGGATCAGTCCTGACAAAAGGAGTTTGTCAACAAGGGCATATGGCATGTGAGCTAGTAGCCTACTACCAATCCCCCTCAAATCAGGGTAATATATATGGAGGCACAACATAAATACAAATATGTTGAATAATTGTAACAAATCTTGGTTGCCTTAGCAAAATCCACATCTTACAAGAGATGAAGTGATTCAATAGATTGAATCAGGAAGAAGAATGTTCTCCAATAAAAACAGTGAGCTAACCATTTCATAGAAGTTACAGGTTCAATATCAGATCCTCCCAAACAATGAAAGCTGCAAGGAAGGAAAATTTTGAAAGCTAGATGAATTAACCTCTTGAATAAGCAATGCTCCAGCATTCTCAACAGAATCACGAAGTTCAATGGCTTGAGCAATTGTCATTCCATCGTTGACAACTTTAGGTGTTTCTTTATTATCAAGAACAACATTGCGTCCTGCAAAATTACAAATGAAATGAAAACTAACAAAGTTGGGAGAGTTTCCAGTGACATGGTATATCTGGTCAATCAAATTTGTATACTCCTTAAAAAGAAAATTGTATACTCCTGGTACATCTGCATCAGACAGATAACAGATAAAACAATGCGCTAAAGTTAATCAGAGCAGACCTGAATAGGAAACAAAGGCTGCTTCTCATTCACATTCCTTCTATCCAACAAGTAGAAATGCAACAAATTTGAAGCACCCATTCTATGCATACTGCCAGTTTCTTTAGCTGATAAAAAGTTCTCAGCAGGATCCACTTGTGAAACAATCAAATGCAAAACATGGAAAGTTTCATTACATGCAAATCAGATGAAATTGACAGCCAATAAAAGAAACAGAACTAACAAATTATATGTAATTGTGTGCAATGTGCTTGTAACTTCATTCTTTGTGTAGTGTAGGACTTTGGCCTCTAACTCTTTTCTTCCCTTTCTGCTATATATATATATATATATATATATATATATATATATATATATATATAGATAGATAGATAGAGAGAGAGAGAGAGAGAGAGAGAGAGGTAATCAATCTAAGTGAATAAAACAACTAATCTTGCAGAACTCAAGTTTGAAGGTGTCAATTTTTCCATGATACGACACATAGTTAGAAATGCATATTTAAGAAATGAAAAGCAATGCAAATGTTGTGCAACACTGTTAACAGAACATCACAAACTAGTGAACATCCACGAGACTATTTTACATAGCGCAAAACGCAGATGCAGTTGAAGATAACTGCCTCCAGCCTAGAGACAGATTACTAGACCATTAAATGATGTCATCTTATGTAACTAACTTTTTTTGGTATCTATCAAATGTTAAGATTTAGCTCAATAGTCAATAGTCCAAAGCAACTAGACCACTGCATGAACTCAAAACGTGAGTGTTCTCACTAGTATCTCACGTAAAGTAGATACCTTTAGGTCCCAAAGTGACAGCAACTGCATCAGCTAGCTTGTCAATCCCAGCCAGCAACGCCTTTCTGCTCTCCGCACCGTAATACACTTTCTTCGGCCCAGCCCTGACGGTAAAGCTCCTTACATACTGATGACTTCTATCATGTATCAGGACCTTTTCATTTCTTCTACAGCACTGTAATCCCGAAAATCCACAACTCTGTTTCAAAACTTTCCACACCCAAGCATCAAACTTTTGCAACGAAACTGATTATAAAAACGAACAAAGCAACCACTTACAGAAGGGGACTTCAAGGCAGAAGAGAACTGTATCATTCTCCACAAAACTACAGAGAAAGTCTGAAACTTGTGAAGGATTTTTGAATGCTTGGTGGGAGGTTTTAGAAACCTTTGAGGCGAAGAGAGGAGTCCGGAATCACTGAGGCCAACGATTTTTCTCTGGACGGACGCTTTTGGCTTTACACGCGTTCCGCACCGCCAAATCACGATACTCTTCACCTTACTATCCCCCCTTCATCCCTCAACCACCGCTTCACAAAGTCCAGCGGCAGTGGCTGCGAGTCTGGAAGTCTCGCCTGCTCCTCTCTATCGACGACCGCACATCCACCGCATCTTCCTCAGCTCCCTTGTTCAGCCGCTAGTGAAGGCCTCACGGCCAGAAAAAAAAAAAGAACTTTTGGTTCTGCTCTCTCTCAAGAGGTTTCCACCATAGCAAGAAGGGAGCTCTCCCTTTTTATCTTCCCCAACACAGAAAAAGCAGCCGGTACGAACCGGAGCAGGTGCCCAGAACCTCAGCAGCCATGAGCCATGGCTCCTTCACCATCAGAGCCGTGTCCGGAACAGGAGCAAGTCTGAACTCAGAAGAACGGGGAGTAAGGCAGAGCTATATACGAGCTTGTAGCGTCCAGCGAATCGAGCCCGGAGGGGAGGGGAGATCAGTACGAACTTGAAATTGCAGTCGTAAACAAAAGCCGGGTACCCGGGTCAACCGGGTTGGGTCGTGAATGTTATAACTCTGGCCTGCCCGAGGTCCGGGGGACAGAGAGAGCTTCAGCGGCCATGGTTCTCTGCTTCGTCTCCCCTGCGCCTCTCCTCCCCACCAAACCACCGTACGTTTCTTTCGGAAGAAGAAAGCCCATCACCAGAGCTCTCAAGGAGTGGCGAGAATACGAGGAGGCAGTGAAGGAGAAGGACCTCGCCCGGGCTCTTCGGTTCCTGCAGTCCGCCGACGGGCTTCCCCTGCAGTCCTCTGTTTCCTCGGCCCCTTTAACCACGAATGCCGAAGCTGAGCTGAGGTTTTACCGGGAAGAGAGGGACTGGGAGGTCCTCGATACCTGCTTGAATGCCGATGACATGATGCTCGTTGGGAGCGCGTACAGGTTCCTTCAGGAGAGGGGGTTCCTTCCCAATTTCGGGAAATGCCGGAACATCGGTGTGGGATTATTTTTGTGTCTTTCGTTGATATGTTATGCCATTGTTTTGAAACTGAGTGGTGGATAATTGGTAATTGCAGCCGTTTAGTTCTAGTTTTTCTATGATGTTATTATTAGGAATGATTTTGCATTTACTGGAGTTGGCTTTCTTTCAAAAGAACGGTACATGTTGCTTCCAAGTTTGATATGGGGAAACTTTTGGGCTCTTTTATGCGAAGTTGGTAGTGGTTTTAATGTAGTTCCTCGTGTCTTCCTAATCTACTGTTGTTGCTGCTGTGCTGAATATACTTGGCTGGTTTTGTGGATAACTTGTTCCTAATATAGAGGATCCCTGAACCATTGTCAGTTGTTTGTGAAGATTTTTCAAGTTCCTTAACAGATTTAGTTGCTTTGTCATTAGCTAACAGAAATATATTAGAACCTACGTGTCTTTTTTCTTCTTTTTTTTTGGCAGAGAACTTTCGTGTCTTAGCTACTCTAAAAAAAAGTATTATCTCGCTGACCTTGCTCCATAATTTCGTTTCAGTTTTAGAAGGGCCAAGAGAGGTTACCCCTTCTGTTTTGAAATCTTTGACTGGTTTGGAAGGTGAATGAAAAAGTTAACTCTATTGTCTGTCTTTAAAATTCTAAGTACTTATGTGATGGATCATAACGACAGAGATATTTATCTCAATGTTATTTATTCAGCTTCTAAGCTTTCACCGAAGAAGTGGGGACTCTCTGGATCATCTAGTGCTGTCTTAGTTGGTTTTCTTGGATGTGTATCATTTTTGCTTTCTCAAGGAATAGATATTAGGCCGAACCTAGCAGCCATATTGGGACTGGCTTGGCTGGACTCAGTTTTCTTGGGAGGATCCTCCCTTGCCCAAATCTCATCACTTTGGCCTCCTTACAGACGTCGAATTCTCGTTCATGAAGCGGGGCATCTTCTTACCGGTACATTTAAATGCTTATTTCAGATTCTCTAACTAAATGTTTTCTGTTTATCAACACAAGTGAATTGAGAAGAGATGCAAATGTTTTAATATCTTATTTTGACATGGATATTTATCACCCAGAACATGGATGCTGTTCTTTTAATCATAGGCATTACAGGATGCATCATCTGGGCAATTGCAGCAAGTTTCATTTATGTGAAAGATGGCATTTGTTGTACTGGCAAAATTTATCTATAGTTTTGTCTTGTCTACTTTTTCATGATTTTCTCTGTTGTCTTTATTGTTCATTTTTTTTAAGTGTATTTTATGATATTGTGAATTTTTCGTGACCCAAAATTTTCATTTCTGATTTGCTTGATCTTGTGAATAACCAAGGCAAGGTGTTAACCTTTTTGGCCGATAGTAACAAAGATTATATTTTGAATTCTTGTTGTTAGTGATGATTATTGCTTTTTTTTATGAATAGTTAGTCAACAATTCTAATTCTATAATATAAAATAGCCTGATTTGATTGTATTGGAGAAAACCTGCAGCATACCTTATGGGTTGCCCAATTCGTGGGGTGATTCTGGATCCTATTGTAGCTATGCAAATGGGCATCCAAGGGCAGGTAAAAAACCATCTCACAGATGTATGTGTGAAATATATTTTGATTGATTTTATTTTTTGGTATATGTCTTGCAACAAATTCAATACACGCAATGTTTTTATCTCTTACACTTTTCTTCTTTTGCTTGGATGTATAAGAAATTGGCCGCTTAGTTACACATTTATCCATGTCATTCTTTAAGTACTTCTCAATTAATGAAAGATTTCAGTGAAGCTTACTCAATCTTCAATGTTATATACAGGCTGGAACTCAGTTTTGGGATGGAAAATTGGAAAAAGAGCTTGCTGAGGGCAAACTTTCTAGTGCTGCTTTTGACAGGTTGTCACTTAGATTTTCAGTATGTGATATTAGTATGCTTCAATGAGTTGGTCTAATTTTCATTTGACCCCAGGTATTGCATGGTACTTTTTGCTGGAATTGCAGCTGAAGCACTTATATATGGAGAGGCTGAAGGTGGAGAAAATGATGAAAATCTATTCAGGAGCATTTGTGTATTATTGCAACCATCCTTTTCTATTGCACAGGTCTGTGTTGGCCTTACTTCAGGTCTAATGAATGTATATGTTCAGCAATCTTATATAATTTTCTTTCGGTGTTATAGATGTCAAATCAGGCACGTTGGTCTGTCTTACAGTCTTACAATCTTTTGAAGTGGCATAAAGATGCCCATAAAGCTGCTGTTAAAGCTTTAGAAAGTGGAAGCAGTCTTAGTATGGTTATAAGGAGAATTGAGGATGCAATTCCGTCTTAAGTGAACGACCGAAGAAAATAATGGATTCCATTACGATCGATATGAGAAATCTTGTCAATGGAGATTTGGGTGATGTTGGAACATTTGTTAAAATGGTACCTCTGTTTACTGGTCGTCCCCTGAGCTACTATCATTTGGCTGGAGTAGTTGGAATGTGCTGAGAAAATATGATTTTGCAAAATCTCAAGTTCCTAGCTACGAGAAGGTTGAGAACACTGTCTGCTTCAATATGATAAGAAAAGAAGAATGAAAAACAGTTCAAAGTTACATACAAAGCCAAATACAAACTCTGCAATGAGAATATGAGTTCTTGTTCTCACCTTCCTTGATCATACCTAACTTCAACCCCTTTTTGTCTTCCTTGATCGTAATATTTCCAAGTATTGTTGTAAAGACACCTTTGTTGATGCTGTATAAATGAAAGTGAAGTTTATTCCTAGAATGTTACAGTGAAAAAGCATGTAGGTTTTTTCTTTTCACAAAAAAAAAGGACTTACTGTACATTGATTGTTGGATGCTTTGCTAGTTTATGGCATATTGTCTAGGTGGAAGTTGGCCCTGCCTAGTCTTTCATGAAAGGAAAATGCGAAAGAATTTCAAGTGGTTAGCTTATTACATGCTGAGTAATGTTATTGTGAGAGTGAAGATTCACGTGTTAAAACTCTACTTCATCATTCTCACACCATTGATAAGTGGGGCCCATGGTGTAAGAATGATGAAGTAGAGTTCTTCACCTCTTTCAAGCATTTTTCTTATATGTTACTGCCACCAGGCCAAATGGATGCCTCTAATTACTTGTTAGATATCCGAGGTAAACTAGAGACGCTGAACTAATCGGAAAGTTCATCCATTTAAATTATTTATCACTTTTTTTGTTATTGGATGATTGGACGAAAGGGCATAGATGCATTTAAAATGCGCTTAGAAAACCTTGAACTCTGAAATAAAATATTATCTGTTAGTAATGAGTCTCGGTTATATGAACTCAGTCTCATGCACGACATGTGAGGGGAGACATTGTATGTTGTCATATTTTGATTCGATGGTACACATTATTTAGATGTAGGCAAGTTTAAATCACATATGCACCCCTCTCTTAATACATATTAGATCAAGATCCAACAGCATGGAGATCCAATGAGGCTTATATTAGATTTTCCCTAATAATATAGATCGAGAATAAATAGTTTGCCACCCCCACTAAGGCGGGAGTGATAAATTACTAATATGTCTATTCAAAAATGAGGTTGTTTAGCCAGCACAGTAGCTTCAGTGACATTCTCACAACAAAATCACCTAAAAAAAACTCACACAGGAGTGACATAAGAAGACCTCACACAAAGTTTACTTACGCTCGCTTATTTAATTCAAACAAAATTCAAGTTTTTGTTGTGTAATTATAATTTTCCCTTCAAAAATAAAATGAGAAAGTGATGGAAGAAGTGATCTACTGGGAAAATTATATAAATAATATTAAAAAAAAATATTTACTATTTTAAATTACTTTGGAAAATATTTCCTAAAGTGGTGTTCATTTTTATTATGTAAGCGCTAGCCAAACAGCTACGCCTGCGTGGTTTTTTTAAAAAAAAAAAAATTTTATTTCATCCTTTTACTGTGTATTGATTTCGTCCTTTTAAGTACTTCCCTCCTCTCCCCTCTTTCTCTCTCTTCACTCTCTCTCTCTCTCCTCTCTCTCTCTCCTCTCTCTCTCTCCTCTCTCTCTTTCCTCTCTCTCCTTTCTCTTCACTCTCTCTCTCTCTTCACTCTCTCCACTCTCTCTCTCTTATCTCTATTCACTCTCTCTTTTCCTTCTCTCTCTCCTCTTTAAGAAAATGAATAGAGAGAGAAAGAGAGTGTGAAGAGAGAGAATGAAGAAAGAGTGAAGAAAAAGGAGAGAGTGAAGAGAGAGAATGAAGAGAGAGAGTGAATAGAGAGGAGGGAGAGAGTAGAGAGAGACTGAATAGAGAGAGAGGAGAGAGAAAGTGAAAAGAGAAAGAGACGATGGGAGGGTTGAGGAGGAAAGTTACATAGTATTAATTTTAGTACAATAAAAGATAAAAAATTTTTTTTAAAAAACCACATAGGCGCCAATTGCTTAGTTGGCACCTGGCAAAAACAAACAGCACTTTAAAAAATATTTCCTAAAATAATTTAAAATAATAAATATTTTTTTTAATATTATTTATATAATTTTCCAACTTCCGTCTAGGTTCATTTGGTTTAAACGGAGCTATTAATGCAAGACGGCTAATAATGTAAAACGATGGAAGTAAGTCAAAAGCCGATAAGTGCTTTTTCCCTGTGTTCCTCAATGCGCTAGAAGCAGTGAAGCACATAAGCGAAAATTTTCATACGCCTTGAGCCGGAGAATCGATAACTGTTGCTGCCATCTCCTCAGTAGGGAAAATGGGCAGCGAGAAGAAATCGAGGAAGAGGCGCTCTTCCTCCAATTCCGAAGGTTTTTATCTGGCTTTTCTTCCTCATTTGTGTTCCTTCTAATCCTCCGTGTGGTACAAAAGATGGTGGTTTCTTCTAATGTTTTTTTATGGGTTGTGGCAGATGATGGCAGAGGAGAAAAACACAAAAGGGAAGACAGTGAAGGGAAGAGAAAGAGGAGCAAGGAGAAAGTAACGAGCAAAAAATATCGCAAACACTCCAGAGACGACTCGGACAAAAGTGGGTTTCATTCACTTCTGCCAACTGATAGCTGAATACAGATCATTTAGTTTTATATTGGTTGATTTTTTTTGTTCTGTGCTGCTAGGTTTCAGTTTCTGATGAAACTGTAAT
This sequence comes from Saururus chinensis, assembly GCA_035235625.1. Lineage (NCBI taxonomy): Eukaryota > Viridiplantae > Streptophyta > Magnoliopsida > Piperales > Saururaceae > Saururus > Saururus chinensis. The sequence continues at coordinate 50,682,496 of CP141142.1, read as the reverse complement.
GCTTGCTTGCAGTGATTTTTTAGTTTGTTGTGTTTGTAATGCTTGCTTTCTGCTCTTTTCTATTGATGATCTTAGTGATAGACCTAACATATTGGTGCAGGAAAAAAAAAAGATAGGCCCAACATGTTATTATACTTGGTAATGAATCTGGTGAAGTTTTTTTCTATTATTTCTTTTTCAGGAACAAAGTCGAAGGAGAAGCATTCTCGCAAGCGTCAAAAGCATAACCATGACTCGGTGAGCTTTCTCTCTCTTTTTTTCTTGTGCGTGTGGATGCTAAAAAGTTTTAGGCTTACATATTGTTGTTGTTCTTCGATACGCATTGAAAATTTGAAATTCAAAGTTTAGAACTGTGCTACAGAGTGTCAATTCTATTTGGTAGATTTATGAAAGAAATACCCTTGGTTTCCTTATTATTATGCTTTACCATGGACTGAAAGCATTTGGGTTCGGTTTGATCATGCCACACAATAGCATCAAAATCAGAAGTTTGTATATACCATTGAATGCATTCTCTCTTGGCATTCTTTCTTGGCACTTCATGTTTTCAAACTTACAGTATGCTGTAGAATATTTTGAAGATAAAATTGAGCAGGAAAAGTAATATTTCCTCGTTTTGATGACTTAATTTTGCTTATAAAACTTGCAAAGAGATCCTTCACACTGGAAGTTCCTTCCTGCATATAGTGATTTTTCCCTAATAACTCATTTCTAATTTCTGTATTTTTTCTATCTCTTTTTCGTAATCTCCTGCGACTGAGTCTATTGAACCAGAGTATAATTGACGAAAGGAATTTATTTTTCCTACCCTGCCAATTATTTATTTTATAGACTCTTTGATAAGTGAATATTGCTCCCTAGGAAATGAAGGGAATGGAAGCAAAATTATTATCTCTCTATGGCGCTAAGCTTTTAATTGTCCATGGTAATTCATAAAGAAACAATTTACTGATTCATGGCATGTATCTGTTGAAACAGAACTTTGAAGAGCTATCCACTGATGACTATTTCACCAAGAACAATGAATTCTCAACTTGGTTGAAAGAGGAGAAGGGAATATTTTTCTCAGATCTTTCCTCAGAAGATGCACACAAGCTGTTCTCCAAATTTGTCAAAGATTGGAACAGGCAGAAGCTGAGTTCACGTTACTACGAGGGGATTAAAAGTGCGCCCAGGACAGCCCATAACTGGAAAATTGTAAAAGACAAGTAGTGCAATTTAAGCACTATGTATTGTTTTGTGGCTGGTCAAGCAAGCTTGTCTTACCCCTGTTATTCTCTTCAAGTAGTTTTAACCTTTACCCTTCTTTGTGTATAGAAGGAAGAAAATATTGTTTTTTCCCTTGAAAGGTCGAATTATTTTTATATTGATTGAGGGTTGATTGCTCTAGTTGATAATAAACTTCTTATTATTGCCCATAATCAAAAGCTGACAGATTGAGGATTTCCTTTTTGTTAAGGGCATTTTCACGCATGGATTGTGCAATTAAAATGGAGTTATTGATGATTGGTTATTGTTGAACATGAACCAAGATCCCTTTCTTTCTCACCGAACCAAAAATATATATATATACATATATATCTTACTTTTCTTCTGTTGTGAACTTTTCTGCTTTTAGATTATAAGTTGAGTTGGACATGCTTTTTGTTTTGTTTAGTAATAATTAACACCTTTTATGCTAGGGTTGGTGTCAACTGTGGATTGCTTCGAGAATAAAAGCTGCATGTCGTTTAACACTCCAGGGATCAAAGATGCCGACTCCTTGTGTGCTTTTTTGTTTGATGCTTCATTCACAAAATCCCTCTTCCGATAAAGCTCTTTTATGTGCTTTTTCGTTTGATGCTTCAGTCATTCCGGGGATCAAATATGTTGACTCGGAACAAGTTATATGGTGTTGTGTCTAGAATATGTGCATGAACTTTAACAGATCTTGCATCACTATTTAATCATCCTAACAAATAACCCAATGGGGTAGTTCGTTAAACCATGTAAATATTATGCTACTTAGCATCTTTGGATCCCTAGCGCCAATTGTTTAGCTAGGTAAGATCTGTTTGTGTTTTTTGTTTTTTAATAATAAGGTCTGAATAAGTTTCGTATATAAACAAAGATCAGCCATTGACTTTTGGAAATTCATGGTCCTTGATGTGCCATTTGTGAAGTCAAAATGGTTTTGTCTCTAAGTGAACCCATCCTGGTAAACGAACTTTACTGCAAGTACTCATATTTTTGTAAGCCTTCTTACTTGAGGAAGAATAGAGCAGCATTGCTTTGCCTCAGCATTATAACATCAATGGCGAGGTCTTGGCGCTACAAAGAAGAGTAAAAGATCCAAAGCTCTTCATAGATAAGATTAAGGCAGGCAAATTTTTTATTTTAAAGAATTTCTATCTAGGTCCATTGATATGTCAATTATGGAATGTAGAACATGGGCAGAGCTGGGTTTGAGCCGTCCATGGTGGCCAGTTGAGTGCACTTGCGGCCTCATCAAGCAGTAGGATGGCTATATTCTTTGAATCTCTTGTGCGCGATCCTTCGCTTTCTGGCCAGCCGACGGATCCATGCTGCTCCCACACCGATGAAGGAGTGAATGGTGAGGATGACGACGCCGACAAATGCAAGAACAAAAGTAGAGATCATAGTCTGATGAAGCAAAGTACTTCCTTGACAATAACGACACACATCCAACTGTAGGCAAGAGGGAGAACTAGCGATACTTATTAGGCAGGGCCTGATTTCACAGGGGTGTAGTTTTGTGCTAGTGCAAATGTGTATCTTGGGTTTGGGGCAAGAAAGAGTGCCTTCTTCTTTATATTTTTTAGCATAAAGTTGTTAAGAGTGAAAGTTTTGGGCAGAACCTCGTTCTCCTTCAAGTTGTGTTGTAAAAATTGGGTAAAAACTAGGTGAGAAGGTTGTTGGATGTGTGGCGCAGCCCCCCGTGATATTTTTGACAAAAGTCAGCCCACCTCCTAACTTTTTACAAAAGTATATTATAGATATAGATTGGGTAATCACAGCCCTTGCCGATAAAAAAAAAATAACTAAAACATTTTTTAATAGGTATATAACAAAATTATTTTCACAATCAAACTAGAGAAGCCCAACGTCATTGTTTACAAACAAGGACTCTTATTGAAGACAAGAGCTACAAGTGGACGGCTAGTTGAGAGGCGCCCCAAATTCACCCAAGAACTCGAACAAAGTAGTCTTATTCAAGCCGATGATACCTACTTTGTTCTTGAACATCATGACTAAAACTTGGAAAGAGTTTCATGATCAATCACCCCCTCAATCAAGTCTTGAATGGACGACGAAAATACTTGAAACAAAGGCTTACTCATATATCAAAAGATAGTCCAGAACCTCTCAGTTTTTCTTGCATGATGTCATCTATTTTGGCTTTCATATCGGCTATCAGATAATTACCAGAATCCCCCACCTTGGCCTTCCGGAAGAGCATATGTTTTGGAGCTCCGTTGGGCAAGTTCCCATACTTGTTCACCTCCAAATTCCTCATATTCTCAAAACTACACATCTTGATGATCTCCTCCACCACCCCTTCGCTCACCTCCTGTGAAGAAAAAGGAAATCCCATGAACTCAGCCAGTCGCTTAAGATGAAGTGCAGTGTCCTGCATTAGTTCCTCATATTTCAAGAACAACACTTTGTCCGGGTTTTCTTGGCTTGCGTTCCAATACCCTAGTACATGATTCCAAAAAGGGCCATAAGGAGAGTTACCATTACAATACATTTTAAATGCATCTTCCAATTCAAGCGGACATAACCCTCGTGGTCTCAACTTCTTGGCATGCATCCACAGAGAAATGAGGTTATCCTTAGGGTTCCTGCATAGATAGATAATCCGAGACTTCGAACATTTTATTGAATCGGACAACAGTTGGTATGGTAGATGTGTTGCAAAGACTCGTGGTGAAGGAAGTTCTGTGAGATTAGAAGTTTCCATGTTTCCATAGTACTCAAACTCAAACATATGTATCAGCTGATGAGGGTTGGTCTTCAGGACTGGATGATCTGAATAGGAATACTTACCGCGGTTTGCTATGGAGAAGACTAGAGCCTTCAACCATGTGGTCCCTGACTTTGGAGTGGTTGCGGTAATTAAGTCTTCATCTAGGGCCTCAAAATGTTCTTGAAATGCCATGGTTGCAAGTAAGCAGCTGGGGATATGCCAAAAATCTTGATACTGATAACTGTACGCTGTTACCCATCCTTTCTCTCTGGGGAAAGTAGAGAGCAGTGACTTGGATTCTTTGCTTAGTCCTTCTTCTGCAAAGATTTCTTCCTTTTGCATGGGGGAGTCCATGGCTGAACAGAAGGAGATGTTCTAGAGAGACAATCAGGTGGAGAATGGAGATGAGTGGCCAGGTGACACAAGGGAAAACTATAAATAGCTTAAGAGGGTGGATATGCCTAGCTATATATAACTGCCGTCCAAACCCAAATCATTGATGAATGACAACATTTAACTAAGATTCGACTACTACAAAACAAAGGACTCCTGTACTCCAAAAAATTTCTAAATACGAGTTTACTTGCAGCAGCCACCAATGAACGAAGCATAACAAAACCATTTCTCAATTTCATCAGACTATTTCTATACTCTCACTGCCTTTTTTTTAGCATCTGCTCACGTCTCCATATTGCTTTTTAATCTTTGATGGTGGATGTGTTAAGTCAACTGGTTATGTCTTTTTCTGGTTCGTCAACTGGTTATGTTCATGCTAGTTACAATTGGTTGATTCCCTTACGAGTCAACTTTAATATGCTAACTTGTGTCCAGATTGGAAAATGCTTTGTCTTCCCGCAAAATTCTCATGTATTAACTCACATGATTACCTGGTAGAAGAAAACTACCCTTCTTCCCCAGTAAACCTTCTACCTTGCCCACCTCCCTCCTGTCGCCGTCCTCGGGCTTCAGTCGTGCCGCGACCCAGGCCTCCCCACGGGCCTTCGGGCCCAGCCTCCTCCCCCCGTTCTCGACTCCAACATGCACCACAGGTCGTCGTGAGTATGCCCATTCCCAATCGAAGCTTCAACAAAAGCGGATTGGACACTGGATAGTGAAGCCTCTGGTGGAGGTAGAGCACGTTGATAGTGGTGAGGACAGGCTCTCCAAGGCGTTGTGAAAAGGGTCGCATCAAAGGCAACCCTTTTTCGCGCTTGTGATAATTTTTTTAAGATTTACTCACTTGGTTTTATATTTGAACGTGGCTATACACACCCCGATTTTATCCGTGCGTCCATGTTACTCTATTACCCCGCCATCTTGAACTAAAATCTTTAATATATCCTATTTTACCTCGCTTTTTATTTTTTTACTTTTTTTTCTTTTTTTTCTTCATCTCTGGCGCCGGTGACAATATCGGTATCTTTTTTTTTCCCGATAAGGTTGATTGTAACTACTGGCCACGACAAGCTGGCCGCTACTACGGTTAGAGGGCCAGCGCAGCCAAAGGGTCGGCGTGGCCAAATCTCGCTGCGCAGCCAATCCGATCGTATGAGGCCAGTGCGCAGCCAGATCTGGCCACACTGGCCTATGCGGTCTGTGCGCCAGCCAAATCTGGCCGACGCAGGCCAATCCGGCCTGACTGCAGGCAAGCCAGATCTGGCCGCCCGTGGCCTGTGCCACTCAGGCCAGTCCGGCCTGCGTCAACTGGCCGCGCCGCGCAGGCCAAATCTGGCCACGCGCAAGCCAGTCCGGCCTGTGCGCACCGCCAAATCTAGCTGCGCATAGGCCAGTCCGACATGCACTGCTCCGGCCAGATCTGGCCGCACATAGGCCAGATCTGGCCGTGTGCAAGCTAGATCTGGCCACGCACAAGCCGGTTCGGCCTGTGCCTTACCAGCTAGTTTTGGCCGCGCACAGGCGGCCAGTCCGGCCTAATTTGGCCGCGCAAGTCAGTCCGGCCTGTGTGCCGGTCAGATCTGGCCGATGCGCAGGCTGGGTGCACGTTGACGGAGTTGCCGGAGACGGAGTTACCGGAGACGTAATCACCGGAGAAGAAAGAGATGAGATTTAATTAAATGGGGGATGTATGAGTAAAACAAGGGGGGAATATGGGGGATAAAAGTGAAAAAAAAATTACTTTTTTACTTTGTTTTGGGGGATACAGGGATAAAAATAGGGTTTAAATAGCCACGTTCTTTATATTTATAGTTACATTTAAAAAAGTATTTTTTTATTAAATAATAAAATTTACATATAAGAGGAGATAAAATAGCATTACTCTTGTTTTTTTAAGTATTAGTTAATTAAATTTAACTAAATAAAGTTGCTAATACAAAATAAATTTTTTTCCCAAATAAAATTATTAATTTAGGACTGAGAGAGTACAATAACAAGCACATATATAATTTATACAATAAATATTATTAAACAAGCCCAAGCTAAACAAGTTAAATTATATCTTAAATATACAAGGACAACGAGAAAATAGCACAATATGTGCTTATAATACTATACAACAGGGTAATTTTACCTTATTATTGTTCACACACTAGAGGTTCCCCTTTAACTATAACACTACAATTTTTTATGTAAAAATCCTAAATTGTTAGGATGCTTGAGTGTATCAATGTATACTTTAATAGGATCAAAGGCCACAAAAGCTTTATAATAAGGTTAATTTATTATACCTGCCCTCACATAAATTTACACCTTTTAACCCAACTCACCTAATATGTGGCTCAAGGTACACATTATTATTTCTTTATAAGTTATGTGCTAATTCACATTTATTGCACATACTTTTGAATACTCTCAATTTTAACATCTCATATTACCACCATTAGTGATTCCACTCCTTGGCAGCATGCTGCAAAACAACTCTGCCCCCTCTAGTTAGATTCGGTCCCTTTACACTGGTCGTCCTAACCTTTTACATCATCAATAAAAGTGAGAGCAATCTTTTCCGTCATCAATAAAAGTGAGTCAAATTGTGTTGCTTATGCACAATAGTAGGGATGTTCAGGCCCCATTAAGTCCTTTGACACCATAAAACATTGACGTGTAGTGACCCTTTACAAGCTTTGGCAAGGGCTACCCCCTTAAACGTGACATATAATCCTTTCAAGATCAACAATGTGTATACCACTTTTGGGTAAGTACTTCAACCTTTTATCCAAGTAGAACATTTTCTTCTACTCCTTGTGAAGACCCCATAAGACCTTCATCATCTCAATACCTCTCGTGCAAACTATAAATCACATCTTGGTCATCACCCATCTACACCTCTCCTGCAAACTATAAATCACATCTTGGTCATCACCTCTCATTGAGACCCTTCTTCGGTCAACACCTTCTTCCTCTCTTCCCCTATGCTATAGTTGTCCTTCTCTTTTGTGCCAGTCACCTTTTTTTGTTAAATTATATTCCAGCCACTTGATCCATGATAAAGATGGATGATCTATATAGTGTGGCGTTAGTTTTACACATGGAACAGTTTAATTAAGAATTCCAGATAGAGTAGATTGATGGCAACCAAGGATTTATTGCTGTTCATGGAACAAAAAGAAAACGCATTAGAAATGGTTTGAATAAAATTATTAGAATTTGTACATTTGAAGGGGTCGCCCATGATCATATGAGAGGGTAATGTCGTACAAATACAAGGGGGGCATTTAAATTTTTTAAAATTGCATATGCTAAACAACAAAAATCCTCTTTGTGCTTAAAATAATTACCCCATCGAATCAGAGGCTTAACAGCCCCAGAACTAGTTGGAAGATAAATGTCATTAAACAAAACAGAATAGGAAGCACTACATGTCAGCAACCTGTGACAAATATAAAATGGCAGGTGCCAGAGTAAACAATTCAATGTTCAGCATCTTCTTCTTTACAGAATTGATTCCAGTCCATGAATGAGTTCACCTCCCCTGCATCACTCATTTCCACTTTGATATCCGTCAATACATGACATTGTGTTATATTACAATTATAGCATGCAAGGGAGACCTATGTTTAATACATATTTTATTTTAAATTTATCTTATCTTATCTTATCTAATTTGTATATACTCACATTATGTGTGCACATTTTTGCCAATATAATTATAAATCTCTTTGGAAAAAATAAATATCTTTGTATCTATTTGTAGGTGTTTACTAAAACAAAGTAGAAACGCGGGATTTATGTTTTTTGTCCAACAAGTTATCCTTCATACACCTGGACAGTGCCCCTCAAAAATTAAAGGGAATGGAAGCGACATTGTTATTTTTGTGGTGCTAAGCTTTTATTTGTCTCCTGCTAATTTATAAAGATGAAATTCACTTGATTCATGGCTTCCACCTGTTAAAACAGAACTTCAAAGAGCTTTCTAGTGATGACTACTCCTAAAACCATGAATTTTCAGGTTGGTATTGGGAGTTCGAAAATTTTCTTTTCGTTAATGGCATAATCAGGCTTGGCTATACCCAATTTGTGCAATTAAGAAAATGGAGGCATTGATGACTGATTGAGAATTATTTTATGCTTTTAGATTATGATAACTACAAGTGCAGAATGTTGTTTAGTTTTAAGTAATTATTATAGAACACCTTCTCTGCTATCTCTGGTGCGACCTATGGAATTGTTTCCAAAATTAAAAACCTCAATTCTCTGAGCGATATAGCTATAAATGTTCTATAAATGGAGCAGACTGATGGCATTTAGCAGCACAACGGATTTATAGCAAATTAATGGAAAAGAGAAGAAAACGCATTCGAAATACTGGCTTGAGCAAATAAGTTGTAACTGGTACATTTTGAAGTGGTCGCCCTTAAACACATGCGCAACATTTTGATTTTAGTGCATTGCATATACCAAAAATATCTCAGAAATCTATTCTACTGTGGTCCGAATAATAACTACATCGAATCAGTGGACTAATAGCCCAAGAACTAGTTGTCATGGACCCAAACAAAAAACGAAACACTACATGTTAGCAGTTACAGATTTTAAATGTCAAGTAGTAAATCTTTGGCTACCTTTTTTGTCAAAAAAATGGCAATTTTTTTTGTTACTCCCTCCTTCCTAAATTAATAGTTCTATTTGGGAAAAATATTTGTTATTTTGTTAAATTAAAATAGCTAGGTACTTAAAAAAAGAATATCATAATCTTATTTTTCCTTATCTTTGATGTGGGTAATGTAGCTATAATAACGGCAAGAGTACTTTGTGGCAAATTCATACAAGAATCCACCTATTTTTATAAGAGTAACTAGGAACACTATCGGCAGCTGCACAGCTGTAGTTCCAGTTCCAATTTTTACAACAATGGCCTCTAGGCGTATAAAACCATTGAATGACTTAACCGGGGCATGCTCTACCCCTCATCTTTAGGCCAGAGGAAGTTTTTATTTTACAGTAAGAAGTTGCTCAATGAGTTTATGCATACATGTGTTTTTCGTGTACACACAGATTTCTGATGAATCTTTTTCTCATATAAACAAATATTTGAGATGTATCCATGATACAATAGTGAATGGCATGAGAAATAAAGGTCCAGGTAACTTCATAAATGTTAAGAAGGAATGGAGAAAATGGTCTTTGTTTCTTTGTGAATTGTCCGAATTACAGTAGTTACCTGCTCAATTTGATCTTTGTTCGAGCACGCTGAAAGAAGAACTTTTGCTGTTCCTCCATCTGGGAAACAACCACTGTCAATCATCTCTTCAAACAATTCCACACATTTCTTGTATTGCTTTTTTCTTGAGTAGGCCCCTATCCTAGACGTCCAGGTAACCACATCCGGTTGCAGGTTCTTTTCAGGGAGTGATCCAAACAATTCTTCCATTCTCTCTAAAAATCCAGCCTTACCATATGTATTGATCAAAATATTATAAGTGCTGATGTCTGGTTGGGGGGCACCCTTCTCCATCAAAGTCAAGACCTCTTCCATTTTCCCAAATTGACCCATTCTACCATATGCATTAAGCATATTATTTAGTATATATATGTCAGGATGAAGCCCTGAATTTTGCATTTGATTCATTATTTCTTCACACTTTAAAATGTTACCAGATCTGGTATAACCTGATAGGAGTAACAAATGAGATTTCAGGGTTGGTGTCATCCCTTGGCGCTTCAGCTCATCAAACATAGCCTGAGCATCTGTATGACACACCGGAGAATAACGTTACATTTGACCTCCATTTTCTTCACAGACATGCATAGAACATGCAATTTACAATGCACGGCAGATATATCTGACCTTCATGAAGACCAGCTCTGCCATATGCATCAATCAGGATATTATATGAAGCTCTGTCAGGTTCACATCCCATGTGTTGCATGAGAGAGAATATCTCAGCTGATCCATAAGGAAAACCTGCACGGCTGTTTTCCTTCAACAAAGTTATGAGTCGGTTGAACATTTGTTTTTCATTAAAGCATTTGTGTCTCAACATGTTAGTAAAGAATGAAATTTTCAGATTAAAATCAACCTGTAAGCTTCCATCAGTGCATTGTAAGCATAAACATCAGGCTCATGTCCAGCTTCTTGTAACTCCTCAAATACTTCTTCTGCCTTCTCACAAAGTCCTTCTCTACCAAAAGCGTTAATAAGAGCAGTATAGGTGCATATATTGGGCTTGCACCTTTCACTTTTCATCTCATTGAAAAGCTTGAGAGCTTTATAGGATTGACTTACCTGCAATATATTATAAGGAATTTTAAACTGAAATAAGAATGAAAGCTTGGCTATGCAAATGTGGAGAGAAATAAAAAGACACCTTTCCATAAAAGTTAATCAACATAGTATATGTGTCCGTAGATGGCTGACATCGATCTTTTTTCATCTTTTCAAATATCTCAACAGCTTTTTGGGTGTTTTTCCCTCTCAACAGACCTTCAATATAAGCATTGTAAACAGCAACACCTGAGTCAAAGCGAAAATCCAACAGACAATTGAATGAGTAAATCTAATAATATAAAGGAGTAAAGGATGGTCAAATGTCAATATAAAGTATGAATAATGCTTAGAATTCTTGTCATCACTCCCCCTTGAAACCATTTATCCTAGGCCTAAGCCAAGTCTACCTGCTTTAGATGACAAGCATTATGAGGTGGATAAATATTAGCCTAACCAAGGGTACTCTACTACTATCCTGAAATGAATATGCAGTAATTTAACACAGAAAATATATAACCTAAGAAGATAACATACTTGAAGGAACCCCATTTCTTCTCATCTCAGCAAAAACGGCCTCTGCCTTGTCGAATAACAGCGACTTGCAATATGCACGTACAAGAAGAGTATAAGTATCTTCAGTAGGAACACATCTGGCTTCAGTAAGTTTCAAGTAAACTGATTCTGCCTCATTATATTGACCCTCCTGGCCATAAGCATCTATGAGCAAATTATAGCACATCACATCAGGCTTGAAGGAGCTTTTACACAATATCCACTCACATAACTGTCTTGGATGCACAATATGTCAGGCAAATATTCAATGAAATTTCATTAATATCTGAGAGAATAGGACTGGCAAGTTCTTACTGCCACGATTGGGGCCCACTGTTTATTGAGACGAAGTTGGACAGCTACATTTATGAGGTCATCCCAGGTAGAGTGGCTGGCGTGAAGAGTATCTAGTGCGGCCCAAATTTTGCATCTATTTCTTATCTTTTGCACAAACTTTAACAGTTCCTGAGCCATAGGACTCATGACAGGAAACACGCCATCAACAAATCCAGACCCATATGTCCATCCTCGACTTCTGAGAGAACCACCTAGACACAGATGATGCTGAAAGTACAAAATCAAGAAGGACAAATACTGACCTCCCTAAACAGAAGAACAGATCCTCAGAAGAAATTAGACAACATAATACCTTTTTTCCTAGAGAGTCGTTTGGGATTAATGCTTCCTAGTCGGCCATGCCCATCGAAAAAAACGCTCCCCTGCTTTGAATCTTCAAAATTTTCTTGGCTAGGCTTGCCTTTTCTACAAAAAATGTTCTCACAACCAAAACCAGAAAGTCTGCATCCTGATTTAGTGGACTGCATATGCAATGCAGATCCAACCGCAAACCTACAAGTTAAATATAATTTAAAATATGAAATGTAGACATCCCGTAATATCATCTCCAAACTCACAGTAGTAATGTGACTCCAAAAAAGAAAGTCCATTCATGTCAAAAGTTCTAAAAGCTCCCCAACAAAAGAAAAAATAAAAAAAACCTATTCAATAATTAATTCGCATTCTACATAAAGATTGCCTAAATGCTTTCACAGTTGAAAGAAGTGGACATGGTCCCATTTTTTATGTCCATGAAACTGCTTCAAACGCTGATTCGCACAATGCTACTTGCACAAGCGCAAGACTTTTGCTTCTAGCTACTCGTTAAAACATTCATATAGAGCTAAACATATAAAGATCTGGACATTCGTTATGAAATGATATATGATAATGCTTGAACTTCAAAGAAGACATAGAAATAGTAAAGCATAATCAAATGTCTGGGAAAATAGATACAACTCAAAGTAAGAAAAAGGAAATAGAAAATACAAATTCCTTTATAGATGAAGAAACAACATATTTTCAATATATTTCTTATTTAGTCCAAATGAACAAAGTTTAGAAACTATCGTTTAAAAAAACTCTTCTGTTTTTACGTTTCAAATCCCTATTGAATGCCACGGATACAGAAAGGAATCACACTTAATGTAAGTGTGAGTCTCTGATGGTCAGTTGCATCAAAAATCTGCCTTTAAAAGCTCCAGATAACACTTAAAAAGAAAAAATAATTTAATCGGATACTTCCAGTCATTAATAAAGAAATGTAGCACGTGAAGGTTCATAAAGAAATGAAGAGGCCATAAATGGAAGAAAAAGACCAAAAGAAATGCACAAATTGAAAGATGAGTTTCGTAGAAACCCCCCAACACACCACTGTACTGGTAATTGGGGTTTCTGTAAGATTAATTTAGAGACCATACTACTGTTGTAGCATCTAGTGCAAGTTGAATTTTCACCCCCGTTATTTGTAGCATGGTTTGTAAACATTCCACCCAGTGTGTGCTCTTACTTCATATACTCCATAATCCCCAAACAGGGTCTACTTTGCACATTGCTCTGTCTGTCTGTCTCTCTGCTTTTACACTTATCTCTCTCCCCCAACACTATTTTGGCCTTCACTGTGAGAGTGCCCTCAATGGCAGACAAACTTAACACAGACGGCCGCAGAACCAATTTTTATCAAACACATGACCACTGCGCTGCACAGAATTAGAAGAATAACTAAGCACAAAAGCATTGGAAATAAAAATTCTCAGCACCCAGAAAATTATATAAAAACATACAAGTAATGCATGCATCGAAATAATCAGCAGAGAGAGAGAGAGAGAGAGAGTACATTGATACGGGAGTTGAAACGAGACTAGATAAAAAGGTTTTGTTTGTAATGGAAGTGATGCATGTGTGTGTGTGTGTGTGTGTGTGAGAGAGAGAGAGAAGTGTGGGAACAGTAGAGCTGTTCAGGAGTGAGTCTGTGTGAATGAGATGGTGGAAGAGATAAGAAGGGAAAATATCTTTGTTCGGACTTGGCGGGAGGAGATAAGCTTCGTATACTTCTTAGGACGAGAAGCCATGCTCGGGCTTCGGACTTGGCGGGAGGAGCCATGCTCCACAATACGACGCAGGGATATTCCCGCGGGCACCATGCGCTGTCCGCCAGCGGGCCAATGCGTGGGTGGTCCTAGCACTCCTATTGGAGGGCGATGGGACCCACGTTCCATGTGGGTTCCAGCCAGCGCTGGCTGGGTTTTTCACTTTTTCTTTTTGGCTTAGCAGCAAGGGATCATTTTATGTCCTGTTTTCTTAAGCACCCAAGAGATCGAAGACCCTCCATAGTCAGGTAAAATAATTTGGTGCCATGAGCCAAAAATAAACTCCCTTAAGGGAGGGTGGGCCTACAACTGGCTATTGTCAATTGTTAAAGGAAAAATGTTATTTATACTTTATTTTCTTTATATTCAAACCTAGTCCAACCTTTATCAAAACTGGATCCCCTTATTGTCACTTTTTTTTCCATCTAATCAAAGGCTAAGCCACTTAGAGTAGGGTTTCAGTATAAAAAGAATGTTTAAGACAATTAGTAGTATATGGTGGGCCTGAGTCTCTTTGGTGTGCTATAAATTTAGTTCCTCCCTCTCTACTATGATTTAATTTACCAATTAGTTTGTTTCTATTTGTTGTATGTTCTGGAGAATTTTTTTTATATTACCTAGCCGAAGAAGCCCAAACTCCATATTCTCTAGTTTTGAAGATTAAATGCTACAGAACCTGAACTTACATGATATTCAAGAAATACCAGACCGAGGGTTAGGTTTAGGGTTTTATATCATAAAAATTGAGCAAACTGTGCCATTTACCCATAAATAACTGACTGTGGAGTGCAAGTGCTGATTTCTGATAGGCAATTTTCAAAATCTGACCAGTAAGAAGCAAAAACGTAGTGGGAGGTTTGATTTCCGACTCCACATTTCTAAAATCTGGCCCGTCAGGTAAGGTTTCGGTCGTGAAGCAAGTTTCAGCTGTGAAGTGAGGTTTTTGCCCGAGGGTATACTTATGCACCTCCGATAAAGAAGTGATATGCGGTGAAGGTCAGCGGCCTAGTTAGGGGTTAATCCGGCGAGGCTTAGCGACATCAACTAGTCGGCGGTGGTAATGACCTAATATTTAAACTCTAGTTTTTTTTGTAGGTTTGAATACATGATTGTTCATATATTGTGTATGGGACACACGATAGTTAATACTTGCATCCACGCACATAGTATATAGCAGTGTAATCAATAATATGATACACAAAATATTGTATTATCTATAATACGATATACAACATTATGAAGTCATGTTATTGTGTATGGGAGGCATACATATCGTGTTATGAACAACATGATATACGATATACAACATTAAAAAGTTGTATTATCGGGTACAGGAAGGCATCCTATCATGTCAACAATAACACGATCTATGAACTTAGTGTGCATGTGAATGTTATTTGGGCAGTTACATAATGTTAATCAACACAACTCTTTGATTTTGGTCACGGCCCATTGTTGATATATATATATATATATATATATATATATATATATATATATATATATATATATATATATATATATATATATATATATATATATATATATATAACATCTTTTACAGACGAATGCTACAAGAATACAAATGGAAGAATTAGTGAAGGTTTCATAAGAGAAGAAAAAAAGAATTTATGGAAGGAGATCGGGGCTGAGAACAAAAAGTTTCCCTGGTGGACTTTGACTATCAAAAGATCTCGTTGAATCAAGGCTAGGATGTAAGCCAATTTTGGAGGAGTCTAGGTTCTATCTAGTAATTATGAGCAAATCATAATCCTCAAGCCGCTTCTAGACGTTATAATAGGTGAGTGTTGGAACAACTCACAAGAGGTATTCACAAGTCACGTTTTCATAAACATGACTCTATAAATATTGTAAGAGTGTCTTACTTGCACGCCAGCATTTATTGTAGTTCACAGTTATACCTCAGTGCTTCAAAATATACCTTGCTATATTTTTCGGTGTGATGTCGATTGAATCTTCAAATAACCCATAACATTTTCTCGCAATCCAAAGGTGCAATGCTAAAGGATGGTCAGTCGACTTCCTTTACATTCTACATGCATGGTCGAGCATTAACCTTGTCACAGTCACATGATCTCCAATGTTTGATGCCCTTATGTACCACTTGTAAGACTGGTCGGAGCACTTTGTGGCATACATATTCTTGTTTTTGTCCACAACACGATATGTAAAATTTGTCTTTATTGTAAGGTCGGTCAAAACCCTCTTCAAATGTATTAAGCTTAGGAAACGTGCACCCAAATGAAGTATATTCTAGTAGTCTTTTGTTTGTAAACTACCAGTCATTACCTCGCCCTCACCAATATTTGGTTCCAACATGTTGAGATCATCGTCCGTCTCCCACTCTGCCTCAACGTCAATATTACTGGGTACCTCGCCATGTCCGAATTATTCATGGTCAGACATATTTTTCATGTCAATTATATCATTTTCGTTCCATTTGTCATCACCCCACACTGTTGAGGGATTTCAGTAGTTCTCTAAGCATAAGACAAGAGAAAGGATTGGATGACCCTCTCTTGCAAGAGATAGAGAAGAACCTTTTTTTTATGCGGGACGACCTTCTCTTGATTAATCAAGACTACTCTTTACACTTTGAAGTGAGTAGTAGTGATTAACCAATTCCCGAAACCCTTCGATTAATTGGCAAAATGGAAGAAACAACTGGAATTTTATTAAAATAAGAAAAAGAGAGTTGCCAGGAGAAGTGGCTACAATTTTCAAGTTTAAAAAAGAGAAAAGAAGAAATAAATAAACTTCTTCTGGAAGAATGAGAGCTCCTTTGTATGAATTCCTCTTCCTTCTTGAATGCTTCTGCTTGTCTTTCGACTCCTTGAACTTCTTCAATTTTCAAAAGGTTAAGACTTTTTAGGAATTGTGTGTGTGTTTTGGTGTGTGATGGACTTATGGATTTCTTTTTGGAGGTTCTGTCAACTTGAAAGCCAAAAGCCCCTTCTTATAGAAAAAAAAATAGGTATTTATAGGATGGGGGTTATATGGTTAAGCAAAATAGTGGGGTGAGTTGGAAAGGTAGTTTGTGGGAAGTGGAGAGTGAATTAGTAGGAGATGGAAAATGGGTTAGTGGGAGGGTTGGTAAGAACTGGCTTGATTAGTGGAGGAAGTAGGCAGTGTGAAGTGTGAGTTAGTGGAAAGTGTGAGAGAAGACCGGGCATTATACCTTTGACTTGGTCCCCTCCACTTCATCACTCTCTTTACACATCATTATTCATTTCAATTTTTTTTTAACAAAACTTATCATGGGGTCTACAAGTGTCACTTAACCTTTTGGTTTTATAGTTATTTTGGTGTAAGATTTATCGGGTCTCACATTGCCCTTTGTAATTTAGATTTTTTTTATGTGGCCATGTGAGGCTTATAAAGCCTTTCTTAGCCATTTAATTTTGAATGTAAAGAGGCCCCCATGAAGTCCTCTCATAATATAATTTTTTTGTTAGAAGCCTTAGTCTATTCCTAAGTGTGTAGGATTAGATTTTGCCTCCTCATATTTTTTTTTTTTAGACTTTGTCCACTTCGGAGACTTTATCCGTTAAAAAATTTGGTCTCACTCAGAGCTAGTCAAGCTCCGAAATCTTGGCCTTTAGATTTTTGTGATGATTTTTTTTTTTTGGACTTTGTCCATTTTGAGACTTTAGTGTTATCCAGAATTAGTCAAGCTCTGAACTCTTGCCCTTTGAATTTTAATTTTTTCTATTAACACATTACTATATGTGTAACTTTAGAATTTGTTTCATTTTCATTTTTTTTCTTTTTGGACTTTGCCAATTTTTGAGGCTTTGTCCATTTTGAAAATTTTGAGTTATCCGGAGCTAGTCAAGCTCCGAGATCTTTACAATTGAAATTTGATTTGATTTTTTTTTATGTCAACACACACTTCTTCAAATTCTTGGACATTATAATTTCTAAGGTTGTATGGGATCATAGTTATCAAATGAAGTCGTTATCGCACCTATTGTTGGCGACATTTCTTCAAATCTAGTATAAATAACTTATGTAACATGTTTTATAGGCATTGGAATGTTGTGCAGTATGTGACATGGATTTATCGAGTTGAAATATCCCACTTTTCCCAATCTGTAATGGATATTAACGTGTTAATCAATATGCGATATAACTCAGCATCATGTATTTGGTTACATGATTACAAATTTAATCGTATTATTGATAGGAATATATTCTCTGAAGTCATGTTATTGTATCTACACTAACAAATTTTTGTGAGATATTGCTTTTGTATTTCACATCATTAGTTATGTAATGTTATAAATATCGTGTATTTGCTTAACACAATATTCTTTTTGTTGAGCACGATATTATAAATATCATGAGTTTGAGTACAGGATAAAGTAACAATAAAGTATAATGTTGTGTAATCTAAAATTCATTGTTACCTGATTGTTTCATAAGTAAATTGAGTATTATTTACTCCCATATGCAATCCGCCATTAAAGCGGGGTGAGCCAATACCACTAATGATTTATCTCTATTCACAATCTAGTTCCTTTCCACTGATGGTGATTTGTCATCAATGTCATGCTCTTTAATCTCCGCATACAACAATAATACTTCTTTATTTGCCTTCTTACTAATAAAAAATATTAAATATAAGTCTTCATCCTCTTCTAATTCATATAAAATGGATGATTGGGAAGATGAAATTAAATACTTCAAAGTTACATTATTATTGACATTAAGTTTTTCTTTGACTTGAACCCACAACTCGCCTAACATCACCGAGGGATCAATGTTCATCAACTACGCCTTTTGACCTATTTACACATCATCATTGCCTACCTCTCCATTGTAATAGATGCAAATATCAATCCTCTCAATCATGGTGGTTAAAGGGTGATCAGATAGGCCAAAATGAAGTCTTTCTCACCCGAAACAACTTTCGTAATGAAAAAATAGACTTTTACTATCTTCAGTGAGTCGCTGCTTGTTATCTCCTGTCGTCAAACTCTGTCTTACCACTGATCAATCCTCTCCACCAGAATGATATTGCATTATTATTGTTCATTTATGAGGATTAGGTTTATTTAAACCCTAAAGGCAGTTTCATCCTAAAGCAAGCAACATGACATTTACTATTAAGAAGCATGGAATATGAAATATTGGCTTCTTTGGCCATGTAGTATAGAAAAAACTCTATTCTATAACAACTTGGCAGATCCTCATTAATTATGTATAGGTGTCTTACCAAAATATCTTGTAATCCTTTGTACTTAAGCTAATACAACTCACCCTACTTACAAAATTATAGCACACCAAGAAGACTTTGGCCCACCATAGCCTACGTATTGTCTAACAAAAAGTACAGTAAGAATATTAGCTTCTAGCCACATGGCCCTTTTGCAATTGGGAGCTTATTCTTCCCAAGGGAAGATTTTGGCGCTCTCGGGAAGAACGTGAGCACCCTAGTGAAATTTCTGGGCAGGCTAGACTCCATTTTCAGACCTCACTCCAGTTGTTCGGATGATGAATGATCAAAATTCCCCAAATAAGAAAGCTTAGTGCGCTGAAACAAAAGAGCAGTTACTTGTAGAGTAGTGGGCTTATAGCAATTGGGTGGTAGAAGGGGCAGATGCAAGTGGCCATATTTTATGAGGCTGATATTCACAAGGTTATATCTGATTAAAAAGGATGTCATTACACACTATTAATGGGGCCCTTCACTTTCTTCAGACCCCTTTAATTAGGGATGAACAACAATCCAGAATAAGAGCGATAAAGATCATGGCAAAAAAATTGATACCTCATGGTTATAGCAACTTTTTCATGGGTGTTTCAAAAATTATATTAAAGAACTTTCCAATAGATACGTGCTTTTTCTATGTCAAATGGCCAAGTCCCATGCTCTCCTCATTCTTCCAATTACTTTGGGAAAAAAATGGAGTAAAAATATCCTTATTAAAGCAAAAATGAATGGCTAAATATCTCCTCTCTATTCATTCACCAGAAGTTCAAGTCTAATGAACTCGAGTCGACAATGCAGAAACACAAATGTCAGCTCATTCTTGTATTCTTACTCAAATTGCTTTGCAAATAACTGGAGAATGCTTACAGCTATGATCCTCTTTATTCCAGGGCTACTTATATATAGAATGTCACTTCTCCTCCATCCACTCAAATTCTTCCTTTTACATTTAACAACGAACTCAATGATAGTAAACCATCAACTGAACTACAAAGCATAAAATTCTGCTTCTTACTTGTCCTACCAAATTAAAATATACCTCAACTACTAAATTTGACCAATCACAATTAACGAAGAGTACAATGAACGCAAACCAGTTATCTCAATCGAAAACACAAAACTCCAGTTCAGTAAGATATATAACACTTCTCAATATCAAATAAGAAAAAATGTAAATGGCCTATGCAAAATATACAACAATTGTAGCAATCAATTATTCTTGTGCGATAAATTGTAATTTTAAATTCAAAAAAACATACTACCTCTCCATATCTAAAATACATTGTCCATACATGCCAATTAGAGAAATAGTATTACTAATTCCAACTCAATAAGATATACTACCTCTCAACATCTAAGAAAAAAATATGTAAAGGGTCAACCTATCAATGTCTAAGAAAATATGTGTGAAGGGTTTGTGCTATAACTATATAATAATTGTAGAAGTAGAGTAAGATATTACTTGTCACAAATGGTTTCCTGAACCTAGGATCAACCTTAACCAGAGCTCCACTTGAATTCAACCCAAACCCCCTACCTATATACAGAAGAACCACAATCACCATGAAACTCTTCCACCTGCAGACAATAGAACAAGTCTTCCTTAGAATTTTTTTCTAGAGCAGGAAGAGCAATCGCCTTCCCTACTTCCTCCATAACGTATGGGTCTTCACGTACATCCCCCTTCTTGATGAGGAAGAACCGCCAATACCCAATGCCTTTCATAGCAATCCACTCACGCCGATTTCCATCAAATTTGTAGAGTTTGATCACGTTTTCTCCCTCCTTAGGCACAAAGAGCATGTAATGGAATCTCTCAAGCCAAAATGCTATGTAACATTGATAGTTAGATACACTCGACCAATCCCCACTTACAGTGGCACCAAATAGGCAGATTCTATTCTGATGGGATACTAGCCTAATCAAAGTCAAGTAGAAAGTTCCCCAAATGCCGCCGCCGCGAGCATCATCTTCCTCCGGCAAGCTGCTCCGCCCCGTGAAGAAGTCGAAGAAGATGAAGTTGGGGACAACCTTCTACCTGGTAAGGGAACAAGAAAATGGTAGATGGGTTCTTAGCTTCAGAGGAACAACCAAGCCTCCTTGG
Source organism: Saururus chinensis (assembly GCA_035235625.1). NCBI lineage: Eukaryota > Viridiplantae > Streptophyta > Magnoliopsida > Piperales > Saururaceae > Saururus > Saururus chinensis. The sequence continues at coordinate 50,661,544 of CP141142.1, read as the reverse complement.
AAAAATGGAATCTTGTGCCAGAGACGCCGGGGAATTTTTAGCGATAGGTCGCACCCATGGAAGGATAAAAAAAATTCATATATTTTCCGCTTCCTCGCGACTCCCACCTCTAGTGTAGAGAAGCAACCTATTGTTTGGGGACGATTCCAACTTTCAGTTATCGGGCGGAGAAAGCCAAGTGATCTTTGAGAGTAAGGGAAGACAAGATTTGATCCTGAAGATCTATCGGGAGGCCAAGCAATTGGTAGAATCCCGCCGCCATCCTCTTCTTATTGCAGTCGGCCATGTATGGTCACCAGAAGCAGCAGCAAGAGGATGATGACTGGATGAGCAAGAGAAAGCAATCGCGAATAAGTACTCTAAAATTACTCTTTCCAATATCTGACGAACTTTTCAACCAACAAAACATCATCTATGTATTCCCAACAAACCTTAAACCCTATGCCATAAACCCACCTCACATACAACTTCGAATTTAGAATAAACCTTTTATGCACTATGTTCAGAGCTTGGATACCTGATCACTAGGTCTTGTCACGGAGCCGATCAGGCAAGGGGCGCGGCACCGTGAGAAAACTTTGAGAGAGAGAGAGAGATGGTGTGAAGATTATTTTATACTTGTATCAAAAGGTAAAGTTGGCTTCTTAAGGAAGGCAAGTATGTCTTCTCAAAAAATAAAATTAAGGAAGGCAAGTATGGCCCATTAAATTTGTTCATTATAAACAAGGAGTTACACGGTGGGTATTGGGACAAACTAAGGTGATGTTTGGCAACACTTTATAAATAAAGGAAAGGCTCTTAAGAAATCATGGATGTTTTTTAGAGTAATTTTGTTTCTAAAGTGATAATATTGGGTGTGGTTGTAAATTTAGTTTTGTAGTAACTTTTCCCGCAAGTTTAGTGATGTTTTAAATTTTTAATATATTTTTGTAGATGACACCTTGGTATTATTACATGTTTGGCAGAACTCTCCACATTTTTGAAAGTGCGAAAGTAACCAAACACCCCTTATAGAGTGTTGTTTTTATCTTTTTCAACATAGTTGTCAAACATGGCCTAAGTATCCAAATCAGATTTAAATATTTAGGCCATATAAAGGTAAAAATACTTATACCAAAGTAACTTTTTTTCTTTCTCCTTATACTTTGGCAACTAATGCCTCTTCCTCTTTACATCGCACCCTCTCCACCCTTCCATTGCCTTTTTTGCCACCGACCCCTTGACACCTTCTGTACATGTTGTCATTTCCTCCATGGTGTACCACCACCTCCTTGCATTGCTCTCCCCGTTCTCCTTCCTCTTCCCTCTTCTAAGTCCTTTCCCTTCACACTATATCGCCTTCTCCTATATCCATTGTTTCCTCCTCCTTTGTGCATTGTTGTTGATGCCACCTTTGTGAGTTTTCCATGTTACCTCCTTTGTATGTTGTCACTGCCTCCTCTACGTGTCATTGTCACCTCCTCCCTCTTCTCTCTCCTTCCGCTTCTACCCCCACCTTCTCCTCCTTTAATGAATATCACTGCCACTATCCACCGCATCAAGACCTTTCTCTCCTAATTTGAGGCCATCTTGTTTAAGCATGTCTTCAAGGAAGCTAATTGCATCGATGATTGCCTTGTCAAATGCCAATTTTGCTCTCTAGTCCCTCCATGTTGTTGTCTTTCACGATCTCCCCAATTTAACCTCTACGTGTTGTTACTACCTCTCCCTCTACTTGTCATTGTTGCCTCCTCCCTCTTCTTTCTCCTTATGCTTCTGCCCCCACCACCATCTGCCACATCAAGACCCTTCTCTCCTTATTTGATCACATCTCGTTTAAACACATCTTCAAGGAAGCTAATTACATCGATGATTGCCTTGTCAAATGCCAATTTTGCTCCCTACTCCTTGTTGTTGTGTCACATCCCCAATTTTTACAATCATTTTTTTATAAAATATTTGCCTTCAATGAAAAATTCATAAAACCCTCCCCTTTGTATCGTGCAACGAATAAAATCTTATTATACATTCACAAAATATTGAAATATCAAATTGGAGATATGAGAACGATCTCTTCCACAAACACTTAGTGTGATAACATAATAAAAAATTATCTAAATATCTAAAATATTAAAATATTCATAGGATCCATGACTAAGTACTTGTCTGCTAGACATGCACAAGCTTATGAAAGATAAATGACATCATCTCGTACCTAAACATCAAACTTAGAAGGAAAAACAAATACTCAAACTGAAGGTAGGCTCCACTCTATAGCTACTCTCTTCATGATACCTCTAAGGTCTTTTCTCCGAGGAACCAATACCACAAATGATGCTAAGTATATGTATATAATGAAATTACAATCCAAAAGAAAACAAATAATTCAATAAACTTATCAAGAGAGAATTTGTTATTACTATTAATACAAGTGATATAGATATCAAAATTCACACATACCTTTTTGTGACAAATATACTTATAACATAGAACCCCACTTCTTGGTTCTCTAGACACAATAGCCTTATCTAAGAATTCCCACTCGACTAGATATTAGACTACCATGAATTCAGCTTCAGTTTTGCATGAAGCTTACGCCACCCCATCCACGATATGAAGTAAGGGCTTACTAGGGCTTATGGACCCTAGTGTCAATATCTCAACTGTCAGGATGGTTAAAACTTTATATATTGTGTTGTACAGGACCAGTCATCTTATTTTATGTTTTAGTCCATTTGAATTTGACTCCCAGACCAGGAGGAGTGGCTCTACATAATTTTCATTCTTAAACAGCCAGAAGATCATGATCTTGTTTTATATCATTCCCTTTTATTATTTGTGGCTAAATGACTCACTTAAAAAGTCAATAAGGCATTAAGAATCTCAGACCTTTTGTGCCAAATGCATCAGTTTGGGGTGACCAAATCATCACATAATAAATTTTCATACATATACATAAAGGTTTACTAATACTTACTTAGTACATGCTTACTCAACATCCCATACACTACCAAATTCTCAAAAATAATACAATTATACATAATTACTATTTAGCTTATTCCTTACTATAAAATGCACTAAAATCTTAACTATGAGGTATTATCAATAACCTCACAATGGTCGATCAAATCACCTATGACCATCAGTAGATCTACGGGCATGTCAAACCCACACTGATAATGAATTGATTGGATTAATCCATCTCACTGATAGGTATGCCAAATCATCGATAATTATTGGTAGATCTACTGACATGTTGAACCCTCACCTACAGTGGGTTGTCTGAATGAGCCCACCTCACCGATGCCTCACTTATGTATGCGTCAGCCTCAGTGCTGATGACCAATCAACATGCATGATTTTACATGCATTCGCAAGGCACTATCCATCCTTTTCATTTCACCGATGTAGTCATTGACACGTCCATGATCTCACCAATGATAAGAAAAACATGATCAAAGATTCTCCCTACTTTCCAAACACATTTTTCTTGCATCACAACCATTAAAACTCATTCCAAAACCAGTTATAAACCAATTGAGTCACAAATCAAACATTAAACTAGTATAATCTGAATTCATTATTAAAGCACTTTCAAGCAAAGCTCAACTTAAGGAAAAACGTAAACATGAGTTCATGGTCATCAAGAACTTGAATAAAATCAGAAATTAGAATTAATTTCTTAAAATTCAAGAGGAAATTGCAATCCGACTTGTACTGACACAATGTTTCCTTTTCCTATGTGAGTCTTCCTCCATATTTGCACCCGAACACAAATCTTCCTACGCTAGGACTCCTATGAGACTTTTTCTCTCTCATCTCTGGATTTTATATTTATATTGGGATAACTACTTATGGGGTATCACAACCGCAAAACTACCTTATATTTTGAGATAATTGATGCACACAATTATCATTGATAGACCATTGATGTATTGATGACTGCTGGCAATAACTGCATTATATTATTGGTAGCCCACCGGCATATCAGTAATTTATCGGTGATTAAAAATAATTTTTTAATTAAATAAAAAATATTTTTTCCCTTAAAAACACGGGGTGTTACATGTTGTCTTTCACTCTGCCCATACTCCTCAATGACATTTTGGGTTGGGCTTTTCATGGACTTGTTCGTGCCCCTTAGCACCCAAAATATCCTCAATAAAGGGAAATGGGGTGTTGTCTTCACTTAATTTATGAAGGGTTCTTATGAGGGAAGGAAAGTAAGGCGGACTGAATTTATTCCAAAAAATTAAAAAAAGTGTTTATGTTTACCCCTCCCTACCCCATATATTTTTAACTAATTTTTTTTTTATCTTCAGCCTCTTCTTCAAGTTAAATGACGGCGGCTCTACTCCTCTTCCCCCTCTTTTTTTAATTTTTATCAGATCTAGCCGCCTTACACATGGTAAGCAGCAGTCACGGCCAGCTCGGCCTTGTATGTCACGGCTTGCAGGATGTAACCATGTCCTGCAACTGCTAGTGGTAGCTCTGCTAACCACGGCCTATAGATCAGTTAATGTTACTCCATCAGCCAGACCACATCTGCGACCTGTAGAGATAAAGAGCGACTCATCCTTTCGAGGAAATTCAGAGCACAATATGAAAGTGGGAAAAAAAATACGATCAATTTTGCACGAGAGAATGAGTTGCCCAAAGACATTGAAGAAGCTCTAAGCTGTTTCTCCTGCCTCTTCCTGCATACGTCGTCATTGCCAAATCTGTCAAACCATTCCACAAATCTGAGATGGGAAAGTAGCTCAACACTAGCCCCAACCACTATGACACTTTAAGGGGAAGTCCAAGGCCCAGGTGCCCATTTTCGCTTTCAATTTTTATCCGATTGTTTTTACTAATTTGGCTGATTCCAACTATGGCAATCACCTATCTACGGGTCTTTTCGTTCATATCCATCCCATTGCTCTCTAAGTTGTGTGAAAATTGAAAACTCGGTTCTCGTGATTTTTTGTTTGCGTGCCTCTTCATCTATCTTCTATTTCACCTTCCATGGAAAGATCCAAGAATTGGCTCAGTGTCCCCAACCCCACCACAAGGTCGCCTATCTCGGCCTGGCTACCCGGGCTAAATTTAGCCACCCTACAGCCGGGATTGGTCACAAAAGAGAAAGAGGAGTTAATCAAAATAGCCATGTAATAGATCGTTTTACACAAAATATCTCTAACTTTTAAGTAATACACAAAATAAAATTATGTACATACAAACCTCTGAACATGTGAGTGAATTATATAAAATGCCTATTTTCTCATTTCATTCTTTTCAATTTCACCAAGTAATTGTTTCTCATTTTCACTACCTCTGGCTTCGGCTCCACCACTTCCACCATTGGCTCAACCATTGGCTCCACCGATGGTTATGCCGTCTTTACTCCAACTTCGTCGTCTTTGCCACCACCTCCATTTCATCTAATTTTATCTTCACCTTTTATGTCAATGTCACATTCTCTTCCTTCCCTCTTCTGTCACCTCCTCTTCTTCTTTTTCCTTCTCTCCTCCTATTCATTTTCCTCTCTCCTCCCCCTCCTCCTTCACCTCCTCTCCTTCCTGTGGCACCCCGTGCTCTGATTACACTTAACCTAAGAGGGTTAAGGGTAATTAGGTAATTTTAGTTAAAATATAAGGGGCTTTATGGGATAAAACTCCCGTATCTGATTAGAGCTCGAAGTAACGAGTGTAACAAATCAAAGAACACGCGAATCAGAGGTCGGGAACGAACGTTACGACCTCGGGAAGCGTGTCATATAGGCGGAACCCATTTTCAAAGTTCGAGAAAAGATACCTATGTGGTGTCTAATTTCGGAGGTCTCGTCAATATGAGTCCATCGGTATTAAGAACGGGCGATTCCGACTTCGGGATAAAAAGTTATCGCATTTTGAAGTTGGAATTGTGTTTAAATGAAATAATAATAAAATATTCAGAAAAGGATGGAATAGCTGACATCAGCAGGCCGAGCCGAGCCGCCGCACTGCAGAAACGGCGCGCGATCGCGTCCGTCCGCGCGACGCAGGTCCCGCGCGATCAAGCGGCGAACCGGGCAACGCGCGCGGGTCGCGCGGTGCGGCCAGACGTGCGCATCAGGCGCACCGACCCTGGTGGCAGCCCAATCAGAGAGCGCCACATGGTGCGAGCGCGTGCGCGCATCTTTTCTCTTCCCCCGTACGCTCGCACATTCAACTTCTATAAATAGCTCATTCTGTTCATTTTTCCAGGGAACTTTTCGGGAGTCATTCTGTATCCGTTTCCTTCCGTTCAAAAAGCGTTCTTAGCTAAATCAAGGGTGTTCTACGCAATGGAAGCGTCAATTCTTCGAGTTAGCAACCCTATAAAGGGGAAACATCTTCGGGTAAGGGTAGGTTCTGTCCGCCGCCTACGGGCGCGGAAAGGGAAAAGTGTCTCCGGCTAAGGGGAGGTTCTGTCCACCGCCTGCGGGCGTGGAAAGGGAAAAATGTCTCCAGGTAAGGGGAAGTTCTATCCGCCGCCTACGGGCACAGAAAAGGAAAAATGTCTCCGGGTAAAGGGAAGTTTTGTCCGCCGCCTACGGGCACAGAAAGGGAAAAATGTCTCCGGGTAAGGGGAGGTTCTGTCCACCGCCTACGGGCGCAGAAAGGGAAAAGTGTCTCCAGGTAAGGGGAGGTTATGTCCGCCGCCTACGAGCGCAGAAAGGGAAAAGTGTCTCCGGGTAAGGGGAGGTTCTGTCCGCCGCCTACAGGCACGGAAAGGATAAAATATTCCGAAGGTAGAGGAGGTTCTGTCCGCCGCCTACGGGCTCGGAAAGGGAAAAGTGTCTCCGGGTAAGGGGAGGTTTTGTCTTCCGCCTACGGGCGCGGAAAGGATAAAATGTTCCGAAGCTAGAGGAGGTTTTGTCCGCTGCCTACGGGCGCGGAAAGGGAAAAGTGTCTCCGGGTAAGGGGAGGTTCTGTCCACCGCCTACGGGCGCAGAAAGGATAAAATGTTCCGAAGCTAGAGGAGGTTCTGTCCACCGCCTACGGGCACAGAAAGGGAGGACGCCCTGAGCAAACAAGCAACTTTGAATGTCGACACTTCCGAAACTGCAGGGGAGTACGCTTTTCTGACTTTATAAGTTAATATAATTTATGTGCATGCATATCTTAATTAGTAATATACTAATTAAGATATATAATTTGCTACGATCTAATATATGCTTTTATGTTCCTATTCGATCTACTTTGATATATTTTGTTGTGATCTGAATTACTTGGAAATGCTTCATTGTGATTTGACATACTCCAATTTCATATAATCTGATAGGATCTGATATGATCCAACATATTCTGTAGTGTGCTCTGCTCCGCTCTATGATAGAGTGGGATGTGTGATTGTGTCCGCTCACATATGTGAGATGTGTAATTTACTGATTTATTGGCTTCCGTTTGACTTCGACAATTTATAAGATTTCCGTCTGATTCCGAATAATTATTCGGATATAAATATATACGTATTTTAACGTATATGATTTTGTGATGCCTGATGCATGTATTAGCCATTAGGCAGAACTACGTCCGGATCCAATCGTATTGGAATAACGTCAAAGATGGTATCCAATATGTACGTAGGCAACCAACGATAAATAACGTTGGCCCGATCCAAATTAGTTATAAAATTAGGTTTGTTCTGATCTACACACAACAAAACATTATAGTTTCGTAGCATGTAGAAGTATGTTTTGACTCTCGCACACAGAGTCTGCAGCTCCTGGTCCGTCGGTGTTAATTTTTCCGCTGATTTTATGAACTCCGATTCTGTCTTCCGAGCCAACCCCCGGTCCGGGTCGGGTTTTGCGAGCCGGGGCGCTACACTTCCTCCCTCCTCTCCTCTTTTTCTCTCTCCTCCTCCTCCCCTTCATTGATCACCTTCTCTTCCTCCCTGTCGGAATCTAATAAGACCGGTTATAAACTAGCCCTTGGAGTGATTAAAATTTTAATTTTTTATCTATAAACTTAAATCTTTAAAAATGAACCCATGAATAGGTTAAAATACTCAAAACAAAAAATAAATTTTATTTATACTTGATTCTGAGTTTTCTCTAATGCTAATCCAAACCTTGTACTGACAGTTGATAGTCTACAATTAAATTTGCTACAATAAAGGGGATATAAGATAACATTATAAGTGAGAATGTCTCCATAAGTATTTATAATAAACTATTTTAACAAACTATATAGATAAAATGAAAAGAAAACAAATTTTAGACATATAATTGTCACCTATCGGTTGTCGAATATCCCGATTATTGACTATCACGCATTATACAAAGATTGTCAGCATCAAAGAAAAAGATTCTTACTACTGACACAGGATAAAAAGGTAGTTTCCGGCCCAAGTTATGACAGTTGACAGACAGGACATTCAATAGTTGGCAATTGAGCCAGCCGATAGTCGATAGTTGCATATCTAAAATTTGCTTGATTTTTATTTTATCTATGTAGTTTGCTAAAATAGTTTATTTTAAATATTTATGGAGACATTGTCATTAATAATGTTATCTTATATCCCTTTTAATTTAGCAAATTTGATTGTTGACTGTCAACTGTTAACTGTCGGTCTGAGGTTTAGGTTAGCATTAGAGAAAACTCAGAATCAAATACAAAATACAAATAAATTTTACTCATGGTTTTGAATAGTTTAACATGTTCATGAGTTCCTTTTTAAAGATTTAAGCTTATAGATAAATAAAATTTTCATTACTTGATTGACTACTTTAAAACCAGTCTTGTTAGATTCTAACAGGGAGGAAGTCGAGGTGATCGAGGAAGAAAAGAGAGAGAGAAAGAGGAGAGGAGGGAGGAATACGAGGAGCATAGGAGGAGGATATGAGAAGAAAAAAAAAATATGGCATAATAGGGGAAGAAGAGAAGGTGACGGAGAAGGTGAATACAAAATTTGATAAAATGGATGTGTGATAAAGATGATAAAATTGGTAGTAAAAGTAGCATAATAGGTGGAAGAGGTAGTAGAGTTGGTAATACAAGTGGTGAAAATAGTGACTTAGTAAAATTAAAAAGAATGAAATAAAAAATAGACATTTTAGAATATATATATATATAATTTACATGTGTATAAAATTATTTTATATATTATTTAAAGTTAAAAATAATTTATATAATATAATATATTACAAAGCCATTTTAATTAATTATTCAAACAACCGTTCTTAAAAAGAAAAAGAGGAAGAGAATGCATAAAGTGTTCTGGTAGGCACTTCATTAAATGGGCGGGGGGAGGGGAGGGGGTTGTTTGTGAGTGGTGCAAGTATGGGAAATAGACGCGTTCCTTCCAAAATGATCATCTACGAAAAAATGCTAAGCCTGTTTTTTCACCAGTAAAGCTGTATTCCTCAATTTCTAGTCAGTTGGGATGGAGAATGCAGATCGATAAACACTTAAAAAATTGCATGTCATTTCTGGTATTCTACTCGATTTGCTCCGCGAATAAATTGACAACAGTTGCAGCCATGATCCTCCATTGCCGATACTTGAGCTGCTCAAATTTAACCACTCATAATGGCAGATGCAAATTTTACATATTTTACTTGTACTGGCAAGCCAACTATCTCAATTACAAATATGGAACCCTTTAATGGCGGAAGAGATAATATGTAAAGGAGCAATACATACAGTAATTTACAGAAATAAGACAGAATGACGTATGTAGTATTTACTTGGTCTCCCAAAATCCCTGAACCTCTAGGATCAATCTGAACCAGAGCCCCATTTGTGTTCAACCCAGATCCCCTGCATGCAAACAGAAGAATCAGAAGCAACAGCAGCAGCAGCAGCGCCGCCGCCACCGTCACCGTAAAACTCTTCCTCCTGTAGACAGTAGAACCTGTCACCATCGGATTTTTCTCCTGGAGCAGGAAGGGTAATCGCCTTTCCTATTTCCTCCATCGTTTCCATCTCCGCTGGGTCTTGACACAGAGCCCCTTTCTTGACGAGGAAGAACCTCCGACACCCGATATTCTTCACCGCAATCCAGCGGCGCCGATCTGCACTCAACTCATAGGCACTAATTGCACCGTCCCCATTCTTAGGCACAAACAGCAGGTAATAAAATCTCTCAGGCCAAAACGCAAGGAAACTCTGATATTCAGAGGTCCCCCGCTTCTCACCTAAAATGTCCCAATTTCCGAACGCGTCAAACAGGCGAAATAGGTTCAGATTGAAGTTTACGCTCGCCCGAGTCAAGTAAAATGTTCCAAGAGCGTTGACGTCGGCTCCACCGCAAGCGCCGCCGCCCTCTTCCTCTTCGAAGATCCTCCGCCCAGTGAAGAAGTCGAAGTGGATGAAGGTGGAGACGACCTTCTGCCCGGTGAGGGGGTTGAACAAGAAAAGGGACGATGGGTTCTCGGATTCAGAGAGGAAAAGCCAACCCTCCTTGGAGAAATAGAGTCTCGCGCCGGAAACGCCGGGGAAGTTGCAGCGGTAGGTAGTGCCGGTGGAGGTGTCCAAGAAATTCCAAAGCTTTTTCCCCTCCTCTCCGACATTCCCGCCTCCGGTGTAGAGAAGCAACCTGTGAGGCGACGAATAGGGCGGGAACTCCAACTTCCGGTTGTCACAGGCGGCGGAGAAAGCAAAGCGGTCTGTGAGAGGGAGCGGAGATAGGATTTTCTCCAGAAGTTCGGTTGGGAGACCGAGCAGCAGGTGGGATTTCGCCGCCATCCGCCGGCGGTTCTGGTCGGCCATGTCCGGAGTCGGGACAATTGAAGCGCTTTAAGAGGAGGAAGAATACGGACTCGAAGAAACTAAGAATTCACATAATAATCCAAATTACAATTTTAACATTTATCATTTCACATGATCGGAAGTTAATTTACGTTTTTACCTGGCCAAGGAAGGAAGCTGCTGGTCCGGGAAATCTTTGAGATGGAGGGTAAAATTGTAATCTCGCTCTTAAAAGCGACAGCGCAATTCATGGGAAAACCTCGTGCTTACAAACCTCGTGCTAACTGCCAGTGCGTGCTTTCTCTAGCGGGAGGCTGCTGCAAATCCGATGCCCCGCATCCGATCGGCGGGAATTGTAAGACGTTTCTGCGGATGCAAGCTCAAAGGGCCCATCTTTGAGTTCATTTCTTCGTCCTTCTTTCACTCCTTGGGCGACCCATTTGGACGACAATCAATTGCTGACAATGCTGTTCATTCACTTGCCGATCACACATTGCCCGGAATTTCTCAGTTTCCTCAAAAGGGTTTCTCGGAGATCAGCGACCCTGTTGTGGGGAGAGCCGTTCATGCTGTCATGGTTAAGAGCTTTTTCACTCCGGGCATTATTCATTTCAATACGTTGGTGAATATGTACGTAAGGTTTGGAGATTTGGATGCTGCACGTAATGTGTTTGACGAAATCCCTCTGAAGAATCAGGCGTCGTGGAGTACCATGGTTTCTGGATATGTTAAGTTGGGTTTGTTCTGCAGTGCAACTGGATTGTTTCGGGAAATGCAGGGGCACGGTGTGGTGCCCAATGGTTTCATGGTTGCTAGCCTGGTCACTGCTTGTACGCGTTCTGGGACGATGTTTGTTCAGGGGATTGAAATTCATGGACTTGTTGTAAAAATTGGCTTACTGGATGATGTTTATGTGAGCTCTGCATTTGTTCATTTTTACGCTGAATATGCATTACTTGACAGTGCAAAACAGGTTTTTGATGAGATGGCTGAGTGCAATATTGTCTCTTGGACTTCATTGATGTTCGGTTATTTGAAGAACAGTGATCCGGAGAAGTCAATGGAAATATATCGCCAAATGAAAAGGAAAGGAGTTGTTTTCAATCCAAATTCATTTTCCACAGTTATTAGTGCATGTGCGTTGCTTGAAGATAAGTTTCTGGGTGCACAGGTTCTTGCCCATGTTATGCATTCGGGTTTCAATAGTAACACTTCTGTTGCAAATTCTCTTATACACATGTTTGGCAATTTCGGAAGCATGGAAGATGCAAGCTATGTATTTACTACAATGGAAGAAGTTGATAAAATCTCATGGAATTCAATTATATCTGTATATGCGCGTAATGGGTTTTCCAAGGCATCACTAGAATATTTTAATGTTATGCGCTGGGGTGGCGAGGAACCTGATTCTACTACTTTTTCTAGTTTGATCTCAGCATGCAGTTTGGTGGATGATCAGAAAATGGGAAAGGGAGTCCATGGTTTGGTAATTAAATTTGGATTTGATGCCTTTGTCTGTGTTAATAATACTCTAATTACCATGTATTCTATGTTAGGTGAATCCAATAGTGCTGATATAATATTTCATTTGATACCTGATAAAGACTTGGTTTCATGGAATTCTCTCATGTCTTCCTTTGTTCAAAATGGGCGACATGAAGAAGTCATCAACCTTTTGATTGAATTGCTAGGTACAAGAAAAGAAATAAATGATGTGACTTTTTCATGTGCCATGGCAGCATGTGCAGCACCTGAAGCTTTTGATGTTGGAAAAATGGTTCATGCGCTTGTCCTTGTACATGGACTCAATAGGAATTTGCTTGTTGGGAACTCCTTGATCACCATGTACAGCAAATGTGGTGCAATGGAACAAGCCAAGCGAGTATTTGAAACAATGTCTGAGACTGACGTGGTGACATGGAATGCGCTAATAGGGGGCTATGCAGAGAGTGAATGGAAAGAGAGAGCAATAGGTGTATTTAACTTGATGAGGAAATTGAATTTCAAAACAAATTATATAACCATGGTGGGTGTTCTCAGTGCTTGTTCTGTCACAGAAGATCTGTTAAAGTATGGAACGCCTATTCATGCACATATAGTTTTATGTGGATTTGAATCAGATGCTTATGTGAAAAATTCTCTGCTCACTATGTATGCCAAATGTGGGGATCCCATTTCAAGCAACTTTATATTCCATCAATTGGATATGAAAACAGCTGTCTCTTGGAATGCGATAATAGCTGCAAATGCCCATCAAGGCCATGGAGAAGAGGCTCTAAAACTTTTCCTGCAAATGCATCGGGAAGGTTTGGAGTTGGATCAATTTAGCCTCTCAGCAGGTCTTGCAGCAACTGCAGCTTTAGCCTTACTTGAGGAAGGTCAACAACTTCATGATCTTATCATTAAACTAGGGTTTGAAGCAGATCTTCATGTCACTAATGCTATTATGGACATGTATGGAAAATGTGGAACAATGGAGAATATAATTAAGGTTGTCCCAAATACAAGGAAACGGACAAGATTAACATGGAATGTTTTGATTTCAGCATATGCGAGACATGGGCTATTTTTGAAAGCGAAGGAAGCTTTTGAAGAAATGATGGAAGTAGGAGTACGACCAGATTATGTGACATTTGTTTGTCTTCTCTCTGCTTGTAATCATTGTGGTTTGGTGGATGAAGGTTTGAAGTACTTTGGAATAATGAAGTCAGAATTTGGAATTGTGCCAGGAATTGAGCATTGTGTTTGTGTTGTGGATCTTCTTGGACGATCAGGAAGGCTTACTGAAGCTAAAAATTTTATTAAGAACATGCCTGATTTGCCAAATGATCATATCTGGCGTAGCTTGTTAGCAGCATCTAGAACCCACAGAAATTTGGAGCTTGGCAGGCAAGCAGCCAAGCATCTTCTTGAATTAGATCCTTCTGATGATTCAGCTTATGTCTTACTATCAAATGTATGTGCTGTTAATGAAAAGTGGGATGCTGTGGAGAAAATTAGAGTCAATATGCAATTTAACAAAGTGAATAAGAAGCCAGCTTGTAGTTGGTTATAAGTGAAAAATGAGGCAAGCTCATTTGGGATTGGGGACACAACCGATCCACAAACTAAGCAATACTACAACAAGTGCAAAGAGCTATGAAAGATGATTAAAGAAGCTGGCTATGTCGCTGATACAAGCTTTGTACTGCACAATATGGATGAAAAGCAAAAGGAACAGAACCTATGGAATCATATTGAGGAACTTTCACTTGCATTTGGCCTAATTGATGAACCTGAAGGATATACACTCAGGATCTTCAAAAATCTTCTGGATTGTGGAGATTGTCATTCTGTTTATGAGTACATTAGTACAGACACCAGACAGGAGATTGTGTTGAGGGATCCTTATACGTTTCATCATTTTAATAGTGGACAGTGTTCTTTTTCTGAGTATTGACAGTTATACTGTATTCTTTTACAGCAAGGAGAAAAAAAGTATACAGTTTTAGACGAAAGCTCAGAGGTAAGTGCAGATTGGAGCATGTCCTTATTTAGCCAAAGTTAATGATTGCAATATCAGATTCTGGTTGAACTAGAGTCCAGGCATTTAGGTATTTTCAAGGAAAAAAATACAGGTCCTGGATCAGTTGGAAGGAAATTCCTTCATATAGTTCAGTCCAAAGCATGAATCACGAGTATCATTTAGGCAATGCCTGAAATTAATCATTTTAAAGCAAATGCAATGTTTTCTTGATAGTTAATATTTCCAGAGAAAATCTTTGACGGCCTGGCTTTCATGTATGAAAATGGCAAGGAGCTGGCATATGAAGAAGTAGAAAGAAGAGAAGATACAGGGAAAATACCAATCTACACTTCTTGACCATTTTATTTATATATTTCTGATGCGTATAAGTGATGATTCTTTCAAAGAGAAAGTACATTTATGATGGCTGAATGTGACATTAGCTCTCACTCCTATCACTCAAAATTCAACGAGTGGGTGGGGGAGGGGGATGCTCTGCTCTTGCCTCAAGAAATTATCTGGATCTACCATTCCCTTAGTATGAGCCAACCTTAACAAGTTATCCTTGAAGTAATTGAACTGGTGTTTGAATAGCTTTTATAACCTTGGTTGTTCCCACCCAAGTCGATGTCTCTGTAGCTGAGATATGCTCCCCTTGGATCTGCTGAAACAAACAGTTTCATGAAGTCATACACCCCTCTAATCCAGTCTAAGTACATCTGGGATCCCTCAGAACCCCCCTCATCCCAAGAGACAAGATACTGTATGTTGTTTAAGTTGCCTTTTCTATGTGGAAAAGGAGTCTCGCTGTCTGAGACTTTACTAATCGTCCCTCCCAATGGTTCTAATATGATCACCCCTTTTGTTCGAACATCTTATTCCAATGTCCTTTCAGCCCCTCCTTAGGTATGGGTTCCGTCACAAAATCAGACTTTGCCTTGAATGGCCTCTTTCACAATGAAGCTTTTAAGATGTTAATGGCAGTTGGTGGCAGTTTCAAGTTTGCTTTTTATGAGTATCCGAAAGTGAAATGCGGTTTGATACAGCACTAATGCTTGCCTATTAAAATGGGAAATGGTCAGTATACTTGATGTAACAGATGACTGCTGCCTGGACGTGGGTTACTTGTGTTGCTTGATGAGGATGCGGGGTATGGAGGTTGATGGGTTTGCAAACCGTGAATTTTGTATGCAGGATTGTAACAATGAAGTGTAGTTTGCCGTTTTTGGAGCGAGGGTGATCTCCGAATTTAAAGTGTGAACTGTAAAGCACTGAGGGAAGTTTTTAAATGCTGACTATATACAGAACATGATATCATAGACAAAAAGGCAGAGTGCGCACAGGGAACCTTGATAAAGTGATTTTGATTCCTGTGTGGATACTGAGTTCCTGAAACGATGAAGCGTTTAAGATGTTGATGGTGATTGGTGGCAGCTTTAAGTGAAATGCAGTTTTTTTTTTCTTTTTTTGTACATAAGTGAAATGCAGCTTGATACATCATCAGACTTTTTTATGCTTTCCTCTTACAATGAGCCTAGCATAAGTTAGGTATGCGTATGCAGAGTTATTGATATATAAAATTGACGTCATACAAAGAGATTTTCATGCTCCCCGTTAATAATGAGCTTAGGGTAAGCTACATATAGGGATATTAAAGCACACCAGCCAATGCACCTTCGATCTTAAATGGCTCGATCTTAAATATCAATCGCTCTTTATAAGTAGCTTACGTTTAGGTTCATTGACAAAGGGGAATAATAATTTTTTTCTCATTATTACCTACTAAAATGTGAAACAGTTAGAATACTTGTAACATATAATGATGATGTATATTAAAGGGCTGCTTGGCAAGTCATTTGAAAAGGAAAGGAAGTGCCTTTCCTCCTCAACGCTCCTCACGAGGAGCCTTACCGAAAAAGGGACTCTCCTTATGCCGTCATGGGAAAGTCCATTTCTTTTTAAAATGCTGGCCAAACAACCCCTAACCCTGGGTTGAACACACACACACACGTAAACATTTTTATGCTCATGGATTCCACATTGCGGTATGCTCTCTGACATCATTTTAGCAAAAACACTTAAACGTTGTAATTGCTTATGGATCTCACATTTGATATGGCGTAAAGCCTAGATTATATGTCTATGTTGACGAGCTCTGAAAGCTTAAGCTCTCTTAGAATTTTTTACCTTACAAACAAAAAAGAAAATTATTTTCCAATTCTCCTTATAATTAAAGAACTAAAACGGCAAGCTAAAACAAATGAACTTCTTGGATGAGATGGGGTTCTATGAGGTCCCATTTCTACTTTTGCAAATGTGCAAAAATTAGACAAAAAAATTAACTTTATACTAGAACGAGCATCATTATTTCTATCTGCATCTTATTTTTTCGAGCAATGTTGGTTCCATTCTATTTTTTTGAAAAGAGAAAAACGCATGTAAGGAATTTTGGAAGATCTAATTAGGTGAAAAAAAAATCACACAAAAGCCACCATAGCCTCTCCATTGAAGCTTTCATTTTCCATGCTTGAAGAGGTAAGAGGGGGAATGCTCTGTTCATCTCTGAAGAAATTGAACGGATCAACCATGCCCTTGACAACTGCCAATCTTTTGAAGTTTCCCTTGAAGTACTTATTACCCCACAATTTGGCTTTGGAGTAACTTGTCCCGCCTGCCTCATTTTGGCCTAAATCCATGTCCCTATAGTTCAGATATGCAGCCCTGGGAAACTTGGATACTAAAGGACCCATGTACTCATATAGACTCCCAATCCAATCCAAGTATTTCTGAGACCCTTCAATACTATCTTTTTCCCATTTCACCATGTACTGTATATTGTACAAGTAACCTTTTCTGTATGGAAAGGGAATATCAGAATCTGGGATCTCATTCATCTTTCCACCTAACGGATCTAAAATTATAAGACCAGTGGGTGCTTGTAACAGCTTCTCCCAGATCCCTTCCCAGCTGTTCTCTAGTATTGGCTCCCTCACAAAGTCAGACTTGGCCTTGAATGGTGTCTTCGGAATCGGAGGTTCCCTATTCAGCAGAGCATCTATTGATGACCCAGATGGGTACACGGCAAAATACAAAACTGACTCAATCCAACTCATCTGCAGACAATCACAAGCCTTCAATCCCAGCTCAGGAAAGCTGTCTTCCATCACATTGAGGAGCTCCTCAGCATCACCAAGGAACAAAGAGTTGAAAACAGCCTGGACAGCCGGCCTTTTACTCTCTCCATTAGCTGCCTGCAAGATGACTCTAATGAACAGATCTACGTCTAGTTTGTCCCCAATATGTTGCCATTTATGCACCAGTTTAGATGCACCTTGTTCTAAGCTCCTGGTAATGGCGAAAACAGTCATAATTGGAGGCACATGAACTAACCTGATCTTCCATGACAGAACTACACCAAAGCTTGATGCTCCTCCTCCTCTTATAGCCCAGAACAGTTCTTCTCCCATTGATTCCCTATCATGGATTTTTCCATTTGAATCGACCAAACGAGCATCAATAATATTGTCAGCAGCAAGCCCATACTTCCTCATCAAGGTACCAATGCCGCCACCGGAAAAGTGGCCACCAACGCCCACAGTAGGGCACACCCCAGCTGGGAAGCCATGAATCTGACTCTTCTCTGCGATTCTGTAGTAAAGTTCACCGACTGTGGCACCGGCCTGGACCCATGCTGTGGCTTCTCCAATGTTGACTTCAATAGATCGGAAGCCGAAAAGATCAAGCACCACAAATGGGTCATAAGAAATGTAGGACAGACCTTCGTAGTCATGCCCCCCGCTTCGAACTCTGATCTGTAACTCATGTTTCTTGCAGCATATGACTGAAGCCTGGACGTGAGATTCATGGGTGGCCTCAATTAGAAAGAGAGGCTTGGGGGTTGTGGTTGACAAGAACCTGAGGTTCTGTATGGGAGACTGGAGGAGACTGGCATAAGAAATGTTACTTGAAGTGTATACATTGATCGGAGAAGCGGAATGGCGGGCAAGACAATGAAGAAAGCAATCATGAATTGAAACTGGAGATGAGGGCAGAGAAAAAAAGAGAATAAGAACTAGAATTAGCCTCATCTTCACCTTTTTGCATCTGAGCTGTGTTCCTCGGTCTCCCAATTGATGTTTGACTGTGGACTGACTGGCTTTCACTTGTTTGCATTATGCTGGTTTCATAATCATGTGGAGATCCTAGAACTAGTCTTTGCCCTGAAATACTTAAATTATTAAAATAATTCACTTTTATAAAGGTGCATCGAGCACATGATTCTCGTGTTATCAAAATAGAAAAAAAAAAGTAAATTGCACATACATCTTATCTTTGATAGAATGACATTTGTATTCTCGAACTTTTAAAAAAATATATAAATATATCTCTACATTTAATAAAATAATTAATAATTAATTTTGAACCACAAAAATACTCTTTATCCAATTAACCACTAAGGACTAATTAGGCGTGATAGAGACACCTCCTCTTCCGCCCGTTCCCCAGCTCCCATCCCATCTATCATCGCCCCTTAAATAGCTAAGCGGATAAGGGTATTATTTATATTCAGCAAGTATAAATAATATTTTGTCAAATGTCAAAGGATGCTCACTTTTCTATTAGTCTTTTGGTCCCCCCAACACCCACCCTCATTTATTGATCTAAATTGACTACATAAAATGATTGCTATAAAAGAAGTGATTCTTGCATCAAGTAAATATTTTCTGATTCTCTCTATCTTATATGCGTTAGAATGTGGCTATTCTGACTTTAATGTTTTTTTGTCCCTCATTTCTATCTTAACCTACTCTTTTTTATTGAAATCTCCTTCATCTCTATCTTTACCCTACTGTTTCTTTTTTTTTCCCACTTACTCCTTTTCTAGCCTAGGTTTGAACGCCGTTACCAGCGCTAGAGGCTTGTCCTCGCCGTCACATCTGACCGTAACTAACATATCGCTGCGGCTAATATACCACCGGCCAGATCACCGTGATCGGTATATTAGCCGCAACTGACCTGCTCGATAGGCCGCCACCGGTCTTTGCACACTGCCAGCATGCCGCCATGATCAAATTTAGTCGCGGCGAGTCTACAAGAGGTGTTGAAGTCATCACTAGAGCTGCGGTCAGAACCGTCACCAAAAAAGAAGGAAGAGGTTCATATATATTGGGAGAAGTATGAGAAAATAATAGGAGAAATATAGAAGAATGAAGTAAATAAATAAATATATATATATATATATATATATATATATATATATATATATATATATATATATATATATATATATATATATATTAGTTGGGGGATACAGGAAAAACCAAGGGTATGAATAAAATTTTTCTATATGTTAATAGTTTCATTTAATCTTTTAAAACGAATTAAATTAGTTCAATTTGAAAAACTAGATGTAAAGCAGGGAGAGTATATATATAGCAATTGTATTGAATCATTAAGTCTTCTGATGCACGGAACAGCTTTATATTGCATGCTCCATTCGTTGCAGGCTTGCGTCAGCATATAACAAAAGGATGCGGCCTTGAGATAACATACATGCATTTCTGGTTTAACTCCAAATTCCGTGTATATGAATTACATGAGCATGATTGGATCGATGCTAAAGACTGTCAAGGCTAGGAACTACTTCTACACGTATGGTTTTGCAAGTAGAGGTGGGATGCTTTGCTCATTTCTGAAGAAGTTCTCCTCGTCAACCACAGCTTTCACACGTCCCAGTCTCTCGAAATTACTTGCAAAGTACTTCAGTCCCCATTCTCTAGCGCCAAAGAAGCTTGTGTTGCAGCCATGCTCATTCATCCCCAGCTCAAGGTCTTTATAGTTGAAATATGCCCTCCTTGGAGACTCAGACACATAGGGTTCCATGTACCTGTACAATTCTCCCATCCAGTCCATATGCTTCTTGGCCTCTTTGTTGTCTTCCCACTTGACCATGTATTGGATGTTGTACAAATTTCCCTTCCTGTGTGGGAAAGGAGTTTCAGCCATGGAAACATTGTTCATCTTACCCCCTAGTGGATCTAAAATTATGTAAACTTGGTCCTCTTTAGAAATCCTCTTCCAGATACCCTCCAGCCCATGCTCAGGGATGGGCTTCTGCACAAAATCTGACTTTCCCTTCAGCGGAGTCCTTCCATAGGGTGGGTCCTTGGTCAGCAAGGCCTCCGTGGGTGCTCCATCTGAGAATCCACCAAAGTACAAAGTAGACTCAATCCAAGTCATTTCTTTGCAGTCTTTTGCCGTTAAACCCAATTCAGGGAATCTGCTCTCCATGACTAAGAGGAGCTTTTCAGCTCTTCCAAGGAAAAGTGAGTTAAAACTTGCTCCAACCTTCCTTCCCCTCTCGCGGTGAAAGTTCTGAAGGAGAAGTCTAATAAAGAGATCTTCATGCAGTTTGTGCCCAATGTGCTGCCACTTGTGCACCAGCTTTGTGACATTTTGCTCCAGGGTCCTGACAAGATTAAAGACAGTGACAATTGGAGGAACTGGGACCAATTTGATCTTCCATGACAGAACCACCCCAAAACTAGCCGCCCCGCCACCTCTGATAGCCCAAAACAGGTCCTCGCCCATTGAGCTCCGATCAAGAATCCGGCTGTAGGCATCAACCAACTGGGCATCCATGACACTATCAGCAGCGAGGCCATACTTCCTCATCAAGGTGCCCATCCCACCACCGGCAAAGTGGCCCCCCACGCCGACTGTGGGGCAGAGCCCGGCGGGGAACCCGTGGGTTCCGCTCTTTTGGGCAATCCCGTAGTAGAGCTCACCCAGGGTGGCCCCAGACTGGACCCATGCAGTGTGATCCTCCATGTTGACGGTGATGGACCGGAGGTTGAGAAGATGGACGACAACAAATGGCTCCTGGGAGAGGAAGGAGAGGCCCTCATAGTCATGGCCTCCACTTAGCACTCTGATCTGGAAGCCAAATTGCTTGCTGCACATGATTGATGCCTGGACCTGAGACGTATCTGTGGGAGTCAATATGAGGAGAGGCCTTGGACGAGAAGAGAACCTGTCGTTCTTTATGGAAGAGTTCAAGAGCTCGGCGAAGGAATGATTGTGGCGGGTGTAGATGAGCTGGGGAGGGAGATGGCGGCGCAGACAGTGCATGAAAGCTCTGTTAGAAGAAACTGAGACAGCAAAAGAGAATGAGAATGAGAGAAGTACATAGGCCCGGATGAGAAGACAGAGTTTTGAACAGATAGAAATCCCCATGGTTCCTGCTTGATCACTGACTAGGAAATTAAAGTAAGTACTCCTTTGGTAATATATATAGAAGTAGGCTATATATAGACCCCAAAAAATTCGCCAAGTTATGTAATTAATATTTCATGTATACCTCCAAATATGTACTTAAAAACATTTTTCTCACCCTAATATTAATTCGTCAAGTGACCAATTAATATTACCAAGAAAATGGTGGGAGAGAAACTTGAGAACCACATTTAACAGTTCTTCTTTCTTATATTAATAGCTAGTAATGTGACTTATATTACCTCCTTTAGCTTTTGTGTCTCGACCATCGGTCGTGGTTTCGGGGCTGGTCAAATAAGCAACTCAGACACTTGACGAAAGAGCAGCCCATGGTCGAAGGTGACAGTTTCCAGCCCGACCATCCTGACCATGAAACGGCTGCGATCAGCACTGGGCCTCTGAAAGAGACTATAATTAAGACTTTCCTTGAGCACTCATCACAGCTTCAGCTGGCCAGTCTCTGCATTAGTTGTAGAGTCTGCACACCATGCACATGAATCGTGGACGGACACTTACGCGGGACCTACGAGAGGGGCCGCGAATGAAAAATCTCCTAATTTGGAAAGGTACGTATGAGTTGATCACACCTGCAGCGTGGAAAAATGGATACGAATTTTAAATTTTCAGAATCAACAATGCACGTCCTAATTGTTAGTATCAATAAAGAATATTTTTATTTATATTAATGTGTATTAATATATGTATTATTAAATTTTGAGTAATGTTAGGCTGACGTTAAGTTTATATATATGTCAAAAACCTACTCCATCATTTAAACACGGTTAATTAGTAGAATTCAAAAAATTAAGTCTTACTTATCAAGTTGGTGTTCATGAAATAAGTTCTTGACTATAAAAATTAAGGTCACTAAAATATTTTTCCTTATAACATATAGACTAGCTATTTGCCTACGTTGCTTGCACCTAATTTCTAAAAAATTTTAAACTTTGTCATAAAGAAAGGGCACATTTGTCTTGCATGGTGATTAGGAACAGACTTTTCACGAGCTGTTGACAAATCTTATCCAAAGCGTGCCCACTTAATGTATCCCTAAATAGACGTGAGATGAGACCCTCCTTAACCCTGCACGGAAATTTGAAGGGAAAAAGTCGTTCCTAGCTAGTGGAGCCAAGTGGCCAGCACGGGAGAAACAGCCGATTGTTGATTAGTGCGAAAGATGCCTCCCTTCGACTCCAAACATTGGATTTGCCGTATCCTACTTCGTCATAAACATGCAGTACTGTCACTGTAGCAGCCGAGCTTGACTAGACTTGAACGATCCATTAACACTTAATATTCAATCTTCCGTTATGAGTAAATTGAAAAAACCCATGAATAATCTGGATTTCGTAGAGGCAAATTGTTAGCCCATTAACTTAAACAGATATAGAAAAGGAGCGGCTACCCTCTTACTTAGTAGCGGACAACTAAATTTGCTTGAGCGACGGACAGCCTAAGCAGCCCCTTTGGCATGAACAAATACTGGGACAGTGAGAGAAGTGTTCTGAACGAGCTACTCGTCTTATAGAGCAGGTTGAGTAGGAATCCTTGTGCGGGCGGGACTTTTTCAACGAAACTGAGTGCTACTTAGACTTAAGGGAAGACTCCTAAGGCGAACGGGATTCAACTATACTGGTTTGTTGTACTCCTAGCTTGAGTAGGAATCTGGGCAACACGTTCCTAGGACGGACATGACTTACATAGGCAGGCTGGTCACGCTCCTAGGGCAGATGGGAGTCGGAGTGGCTGGTTTCCTTAGATGGGCAGACTCTTGGATGCAGCATGGTGATGGACTTTTAATAGAAGACGGACTCTTGCAAGTTTTCTAATCTATGCTAGGGGCGGAATGCTTATAAGTTGAGAGTTAGTCAGGGTAAAGACTCTTGTATTAAATGGGTTTTGTACTTCTAATGTCACTTGGATGGTCAGCTTTAGGCTAAGTCTTTATAAAGGGGAGAGCAGGGCGGCCATGGCGGATTAAGAACTGAATTTGTTCCTGCATAGCAAACGAGGGAGTTGAGATGAGAGATCTCTGGTGGAGCAGCCCTTGCCCTCTCCTTATTTTGTATTTTAGTGAACATAAATATAGCTTTGACAGATACCCTTACACCAGGTCGAACTCGTATTGTTGTGTTGCTATTTTGCTTGTATGGGAAGGGGAGAGAATGGCTGCTGATTGCGTGGTGCAACCAGACTATCATGTATGCGAATGTTAGACAAAGCTTTATGCTCGTGCCACAAACCGTGGAGATTAAATGCGCGCAACTGATCACATAGTCTGATCAGACGCCTCTACTTGTTGATCCTCCTGTCGTTTGCATCTGCAGTTTCAGCTTCAGCCCATGAATTAGCTCTCTTCCGTTGTCTACGTCAACTTCTTGAACTAATCCATGCAAAATCCCATGTTCACAACTCCCGCACCCCTCCTTGTAGTGGCCCCAACAACTGGAACGCAAGTCCAAGCATCTGTGACATGCAGCAAGAAGGCTGGCATCCAGATCAGAGTGCTGAGTGGGGGCCACGACTACGAGGGCCTCTCCTACCTCTCCGATGAGTCCTTTGTAATTGTTCATCTTGCCTGCTTCCGGGATGTTGTCGTTGATGTGTAAGACAGCACAGCCTGGGTCCAGTCCGGCGCCATCGTAGTGGTACCCTTGGATTCCCAGCCGGACTGTGCCCCCACAGTCGGGGTAGGTGGTTAAATTGTCGGAGTTGACCCGGCACCATGATGAGAAAGTACGGCCTGGCTGCTGATAATTGTTAATGCTCACATTGTGGAGGAGGATTCTATGCTCCATAGAGAAACAGCATAAGGAACTTATTCATCCAGAAAATCGACAGACATACGTTAGTATCAACGCCCTTACGCTAATATACGTAGTATGTGTGCGGTTAATTTCAAATGTCTAAAGCCTCTCAAATATCAACGGGTCTCTTACGTTCGTTAGACGAGGGCTTTGTCAATAAGAAACATAGAAAATACTTCCCTTAACTAAGGAAGCATTTTTTATGCTCCCTAAAATAAATGAGCCGACCGTAAGGAGTGCTTGAGAGTCTTCAATTTTGAAAATTAACGGCGCACACGGTAGCGCAAGTAATACATGCACTATAGTGTGCTACCATATGCGCCTTCAATTTTCACTCCCGGGCATTCCTTATGCTCGACTCATGCTCGAACATAAAAAAAAAACGTTTCCCTTAACTACCCCAGTTCGTTATCTGGTAGTACAACACCCTGTACATGATGCCTCTCTCTCCCTTAAAAGAGGAGAAATGAGAACCGGGGGGATGGGGAATGTAAAACGAAGAAAGGCCCCATCCCCCCGGTTCTCATTTCTCCTCTTTTTCACTTTTCTTCCTTTCCTTTATACCTCACCCACCCGTTTAGCTACCACATCCCATGAAGGAACACTGACATCCTCACAGCTGGAAGTTCTTATTACCTTCCTTAGCTTGTAGGCATCCTTCCTGCCATGCTGTGCGTCTTGGTCTGCCCACCTACGCTACCTCCAGCTCGCGGGCCTCAACGTCGGGCTGTGCCATCTGTCTGGCCGACTTCTCCGACGGTGAGAAGATAAGGGTCATCCCCGAGTGCAACCACCGGTTCCATGTCCCTTTCATAGACAAATGGCTCCTCTCTCACTCCTCCTGCCCAACCTGCAGGCGTCGGATCTCACTTGAGATCGTCACTTAGCTCTCAATTCTTAACAGCAAATTGTACACTATTTTTCTCTCCTTATCCTCCTTTTGGTGATCCCCATCTTGCTTGTGAATGTCGACAATAATTGTTGTTACTCTATCTAAATTAGCCAGTAAGCAGCATATCCCATCTCAGGGCCTCTCTTGTTTGGTTCCAATTGGGATCAGTTTTGAGTTAATTTTTCTGACTTTTTTTTGTTGGTAAAGTTGTATTACTACTAGCTGATTTGAATTTCAATGAATAAGCTGTATGTGGTCAGTATCATTAACAAGATCGAGAGCATTATTCTTGTTTGTGGCTTTGAGCTAGTTGGTGCAAGTGCCCTCGAAATAAAGCAGGAGATAACGACAATGATGGAAGGGTGGAAAAGAAAGGAGTATTTTATACTAATTGCTCCATTTGACATAATTTAAGCCCTAACATCCGTCTCGTGTGCTTCTCATAATTAAAACATATATAAACAGTGATGGTCGTTTCTCTAGGAGTATAAACTAAATATGACAATAATGAAACGCTCCTTCTCCTCTCTCGGATCCTCCATCCGGGAAGCCAAACCAGAGAAGACTTTCACTGTAGTCTTCTCTTGTTCTTCTTCTTCTTTCAGACTTCGAAACAATCAAAATAAATGTTTAAAGCGTTTCTATCTTTTTCTTTCATCTCCTTCCTTGCTGTCCTCTTCATGGCAGTTTCCATCTTCCTCCCAACAAGCACAAAGGATCACAAGCACGCTAGCCCACCTGCAAAAAGGTCCAAAAGGCGTCAAAAGACCCAGAAGAAGCCGCCTTCGTCATGGGACCAGATCAAGAACCTACTCACCTGCAAACAGGTTGAAGGGTCCCGAGTTCATGACCTTGCTTTGAAGAGCCATCCCGGGTATTCCAAGCTGGGGTCATCCTGCATGCACTTCCATCTGTACTTTCAGGGATGTGGCTCATGGGAACACCAGAATCATGAACCGCGGCGAGAACTCGCCGGACAGCAGCAGCCTCGGCCAGGATGCCTCCCTTTTGAGCCGGATGGCAGGGGTAGGGCCTGGGACGAACCAGAGGTCCAGGGGAATGCCACTTCGTAAGCTCTCTGGTTGCTACGAGTGCCACATGATATGATGTAGGCAAGTTATAAAATGAAAACAGAAGAGAAGAAAGTCTCAGTGGCATTTCATCGAATGGATTGATGCTAAAATAACTCCAGGGATAAAATTGTCTTTCACTAAAGGAAGGAGATTTAATCGTAGCCGTCGACTGGATCTGACGATTTCAATTAAAAGGGGTACAAATGTCCATAACTAACTCGAGAGCTAATCGGGACTGTTGAAACAAATGGACGGTTGAGAATGCAGGATTAAATGGGCATTTCGCCTTCAGACGGTTAAGTTGGTTGGTCGTCTTCAACCTTCAGCTGAGCTGGAATTCCAGAAAGACATAAAGGGATTTTGGAATTTATGACTCAATTTGTAATTTTTCAACTGGCATCCACGTCGGATGGGTGTAAGAGTATAAATAGGTCGATTACTGGCGAATGTAGTTAGTAAGAAATTTGTATTTTCCAATTTGAAGAGTTGTGACTCTGCTTGAAGTTCTCTGTGAAGAACTTGGAGAACAGCTGCTGCTGTTTTGATGAATCTTCGAGGTTTGAGTTTAATTCCTCGTTAATAGCTCTATTTAATTTAAAAGAATTATAATACACCTATTAATGTAGGAGAGAGGAAGTACCATTTTGAGATACATAATATTTTAAAGAAAATACAAATATGAAATAGAGAAAGACAACTTCACACACTGCGGCTGAAAGTAAAAGGCACGCAGGAAAATTGGTCCAAATAGATCACATAATCTTTAGGCAAAAATGCCCCTTCTCTCCAACCGTGTTTTTTCTTCAGCTCTCCCACCTCTTGCATCTCTCCTTAATCCAGCTCCACTTCCTCCTCCAAAAGCCCACCTCCCTCGGCGGTGTAGCCATTTCATTTGCTTTGTAATGATACGAAGTCCTGAAGATTGTGGCAACTTCGGTACTTAGTGGCAATTGATTGCACTGATTTCCTGCAGTCACGATGTGATGCTACAGAAGTACTCACGGAGAATCCCTGAGCAAGAAAATGAAAGCATTCATTGATGAATGCTTTGTGGTGATGCTGCTTCTGCAAAAAATATTAGTTTATTCTGATTTTCGCCTTTCACTTCATGATCGACTCGGTTCATTGCAACTCCCAACCCAAAATATCGATAGGATAGGAACGAAGAAATGTAGAGTGAAGAAACACAATCTTTTCTTTATGCTATAATGTCCAAAATATTATCATCGATCTCTTACAAAGGGCAGGAGGTCAAACATGAAAATGAAGGACCCTTCTCAACTGTAACTCCTTTTACTGACGACTACCGACTAAAAGATTCAGAACAACTTAAGTCAGTCACCCCAGTTGACGAGTTGTAATCAGCTAGTGAAACTTCATCAGTAGCGGCTGATGAAGGTTTGCCCGCGTCGATCACCCCGAATCAGCTGTACACATATTAGAATATAAATTTCACGTAAAATTTAATTTGTGACAGTTTTATACACTAAATATATGCACTGTCGATTTCAGGTGATTGAAGGTTGGCAAACCTTCACCAGCCACTACGCTGGTGGCGAAAGGTCACCAACTGATCACGGCTCACAGTTGACCATGGCGCTCACAACTGACAGAAAACGGCTAATGAAGTACAGAAACACGGACAGGTGAGCATCAGCTCTGAGTGAGGTTGGCAGGCGGGTGTGGCTTGGTGTTCACGGTTGGGGCCAGTGAGTGATACAACAAAAACCGGAGTTGGAGGAGGACAAAACGGGGCTACCGGTTGTTGTGAGCTTGTGATGGAGCCAATGAGAGCCACAACCAGAATCTTAACGGGCCAACCTTTGGACGATTGATTTGCTTCGTCTTCATTCTATCTTCTTCGACAGCCCCTTTCAGCCCTCAGGTTAGCCTTCTATCGCCGGGGAAACAAGTTATTAGCAGCGAAGTGTGTTTCACCTTTACAATTGGCACTTTTAGTATCCATCACCATCATAAACTCTAGACAAAAGGCCAATGCTAACTGTCGATTGTATTAATGCTCATCTAAAAGCTAAAAAGCAAAGTTCAATTATACTTATTTGCAGGCGATTCGTAGGAGAAATTACGGCATACGCAAAGATTTTCTATGATGAAGAGAATAAGATGATTTGAGTCTCACCCTAAACCAAATCTGCTTGGCCAACGAGTACGAAACCTGGTTGACGGTTTAAGAAAATAGCATAATATTGATCATTCTCACGTCCAAAATATCATCTAGTGAACACTTTGCATGTTCATTACTAATAAATACGAACCCTCCTCCCCTTGTGGCGTTCACATCTTTTCCTCCCAAGCACAGATGAAAACATACAAACAGATCCATCCTTCAAAGGAACACCACAAACAGATCCTTGTTCTCCTATTGCAAACTCCTTGGCTAAATGCGATCCAGACATCAAGCTGCCAATCCTCATTCCCTCGTGTTCAGTGCATCTCTTTCTTCCATGAACAGGTCTCTTTTGCCAGGTAGACCCATTGCCCAAGTTAACTCCACATATAGGGTAATCCAACCTCAAACTACCGAAAAAACACTGACCCATTTGACCTACAACTCCACATTCCCTTATGTTTGGTTCAGCTTTTTCCTCCCGCAACAGGCTTAAGTCTACATAGAGGTCCATCTCGTAAGTACTGTTCCATCAACAGGTCTGTTTATACAGTGAGCCTGAACCACCACTAGGCATTCCTCTCTGTCCGGTGCATCTTTCTCTTCCATCAACAGGTCTACTTATACAGACAGAACCTTCGCTTCTGGACACTCCACATGTAGGAGAATCCAAATCTCCTGCTGTATTTAATTTCTGCACTTCATCTAGCAAAATCTTTCCACTATGTTTACCATCTTCTTTTTTTACTTCAACAGATGGATATCTATTAGTAATTTCATTACTTATAAATTCTCCATCTATGCCATGTTCTTCCTCATAAGGCTATTGTCCTCCAAAGGAGACCAGCATCGCTTATTGAAAACACAGATTTACCAACATTTTTCGTGCAGTATAAATTAAGAGTAATGCTATGATCGCTTGAGCTCAGGAACGCTTGCCAAAACCCTAAACCGTAGGCATATCAGCCCAATGAAATTGCAACACACTTTTGCGGGTGTGCATACCCAGGCACCAGCAGCCTAGCATTTTCAATCAATAAAACAAGTACAATGAGCTTAACACAGTGCTGAAGATGCAACCCCAAGAAACTAAATCTCCCCATATGGGAAGAGGCGATTGCCTGTGAGACAATATCCGATTAAATTAAAACAATGTAAGGGGTTTCATTTTGTGTGGAAACCTGACCATTTGCAGTTATTTCTCATTTGTTACCATAAATATATGTTTCCACCATTTCGTCTAAAATAAGGCAGAGAAAGAATCCCACAAGCATATTCTCACAAATTAAATGACAACATTCACCTTTTAAGCCTGGAAACATAATCCTTGAACCAATGACTTATGAAACCCCCCTTTGGCTCATGATTTGCAGTAGTAAATGCTCAGATATTAGTCTTTCCTTAGTTCAACATACTCCCGCGTAATCCCTGCTGCATTCACAATCACTATTTCCATTTTATCACCCTGCAAAATAAAAAAAGCAAATAATGTCCAAGGGCCACAAAATAATTAGATTAAGACAAGAACAAAGCAAATTATCTAAACAATTATATTTAAGTTCAACACAGCATATACACATATAATGAAGTGTTAAAATAGGTGAGGCAGGAGCCTGCGTGATGAACAGCGTATTTTATCGTGCCCAAGCCATTATACCATGAATGTACAACAATAGGTTCGATTTTCATGTATAGTAGGTTAATAAATCCTGCCTCAGGTTTTCAAACTCATCACTACTGGCAAGAAACCGAACCATAGGCGGGAAAGACATATTTCTTGTCTGATAGGCTTATCTCTTACTTCATGCATCATTCCAAAGGGAATACACTAAACTTACAGTATAAATGTCCCTTTCAGCAGCAGATGCAAAGACATCTTTGACCAAGTCAACTGCTTGAGATTCAGAAAGGGGAGTAACAGCATCCTGTCCAAACAGCAATTTTTTAGTTCAACCAAAAAATATTAAAATTGTGAGGTAAGAAAGATCAATGCAGCTCCTTGACCTTTGCAGGCAGTAAGAGAGGACTTGGAGATTTTAGTTGATTGTCCAAAACAGGCATGATGAGGGTAGCACCAGAACCTTGGGCACCATATCCAACTCGCTCATATGAACCAACCGCATCATAGGTGAAAACACAACCTTTACCTGAAAGATATATGAAAAGCAACACCATATTAGTAAAAGAAGATTAGCACATAAACAATATTTGGTTTGTATGAGTACTACCATCAGTGTCCAGACCACCCAACACATTGAATGCATAGTATGGGAAAAATCTCTTATAGTAGAGGGTATTAGAGAGAAGCTGAGCCATTGCTGGACAACTCATCTGCTTATTATGCTGATGCTGGTAGATCTAATCAGCCACACAAAAAAAGGAGAGAGAGAAAGATCAGCACACAACATTTGAAGACATAGAATTCCAGTCAAAAGTCATTCAAAGATCTGTATATAAATTTTATCAGCAGAAATTGACATCAGCCTGAAATTGACAGTTGCCATTCAACTGTAAGTGTCAATACATATTCTGTTTTCTTCATGTTACTGAAATTAGAGCATGTGATATTTTCCCTAATAAATAGTGCAAACAAGGCTTAAATAACAATGTCACGTAAAAAGGATGTTACCTAGCAAAATAGATATTTAGAAATATATCAAAAGGTAAACTAATAAAATTCCAGTTTCCATAAGTTGAGGGCATTTTGAAAGCTTTAGGCATGTCAAACTAAGAAATTATCTTCACTTTTATCTCACTAAAGCTAAAGAGGACAACAAAACACAAATTCTCTTATAGTTTTCTTGTGCAAAGTTGACATCTGAACACAGACAGATGTTGGTTCAGTTAGTAGCCATCATTGCCGTGCTATAACATTCTTTAAAGACAACACTACAAGGCTTCGTGTCAATCACAAGTATTGAATGCGTGTCAAATCTAGGTCTGGTGTGAAATACAATAAAAGAATGTCTTAAAGGAGTACAAGAGATGTACAACCAAATTGAGATAAATATATTTATTAGGGTGGGTTGATTTAATTCCAGAACATTGATTATAAATTAGGTATAAAGGTAGAAGAGTAAAAAAGTTATTAATCTTGTAAAAACACTAGACATTGTAAGGAAAACGAGAAAAAAGTTAATTTCATAAGTAATAAGTGGTAATACTCACCAGATGTTTGGCTGCTAAATTCTTTTGTAAAGCTTTCACATCAGCCTGAAACCCAGATGAAGCCATTACGCATTTGTCTGCACTGCACAAAAAAAGGTGGGCGCAGTACCACTTTAATTTCAGCCGTGAACCCCAAAAAAGTAGTAGCAGTTCAATCGGGATCATCAAACCATAATCTTGAGTCTTGACAAATCATAGGAGACAGTCAGCAATGAGCATGACAGATTGTTCCTTTTCCAGGAACTTAAATGCAATAACAGAAAGAAGAATCCGCTAGAGAACTTCTTGTAGATTTTGGCATAGCTTTTGCACAGAAGCAGAACTCAAATGGGAAACTACAAAGCCGAAATACAAAACAGATACACCTCCGGTTGATCTATATATGCATGATGCGTTCCAACACATCTTAACTCTAAGTGAATGTTTTAGATCACAAGATCTAGCCATGATATCGCAGGATTCCACAGTTCGAAAAGCTGTATATCTCGTGATTCAGCTTACTTATATAATAACCACAGATCATTAGGCTTTAAGTTTATAAAATCCCACAAGTTAGGTCTACATTACATCCATCTAAGGCTCCATCTATTTTAAGTAGATCAAAACCTTAATAATGCTTTGATGACACAGTTGTATGATCTAGCAAAATTGGCCAGAAGCCATGCATATGAACGTCGACTAAGTGAATTATCCGAATACTACATCAGAAGATCGGAATTATGAATCGAAAGAAGAATTCTTACTCACAGTTGGCAGAGTTTAGAATAATCACGCGTCAGGATGCTATATCCGGTAGACATCCTCGTATCCGCAGCAATCACACAGTAATCCGAGCCTGCGATCGCAACGCAGGTGCTGCACCCAAACGAAGCCAATAAATCCCAAACACAAAAACAAAAACCATTTCACTGAACGGGAAGAGAGCCTACCCGCCATTGTTGTCGTATGGAGACCAATTAGCATGTTCCTTCGAAGCCATCGGTTTACTCTCACTCTTGATTCCGACGGAAGCGAAGACGAAGAAGATCAAGCTGTGGCTGCGGGACACTCTTTGTTCACAGGAAGAAGAAGATCAGAGGAGGAACAGAGACCCACTTGAAAAAAATGAGTTAAAAAAAGGGACATTCATATTCAACGAATCGATTGATTCAATGGGACCATTTGCTAAAAAAATTATATCAAATTTTCGAAGAACAGACCAAAATTAAAAAGAAAAAAAAAGGAAACGATATCCACTTGATAACAGTGTGAGACTGGCAAAAGAATATACAAACTTGAAAGAGTCGATTGATTGAATGAACTCATTTTGCTACAAATTCTATATCACATATTCGAAAAAACAATCAATCAAAGAAAAAAAAAACAAAAAATTCGCTTGATAAGAGCGAGAAAGAGAAGACCATTCGAATCCCAACGAATTCGATCGATTAAATAAAACCCATTTGCTGCAAAACTCATGTCACGGATATGAAGAAAAATCGATCCAAACAAACAAGAAACCCAAACGAAAACCCAAAACCCACTTGACAAGAGTTGGAAGAAGAGAAAAAAGGGGGAGACGGAAGTACCTCTTCTGGACTTTGGAGAGGATCTCGGAGCGACCGACTAAGTAAGGGCACCGTCGAGAGCCGGAGGATGCTGGCGGGAATCGGCGGACGCCGTCGGGAGCCGGGATGGGTGATTGCGGGGAGGCCAGTGCCCAGTAGCCGCGGCCGTAGGTGATTAGGGCAAAGCCGGGGTGAAATGGAGAATGTTTCATCGACGCGGACAGTCGCGGAGACGGATAGGCTATGTCCGCAGCCACGTCCGGTAGAGGCCCGGACCAAAATAAACGTCCGTAGCCGTAGCCGTAGCCGTATCCGTGTCCGCACTGACCAGATAAAACTGACCGTTTATACCCCCTATTTATATGAGCCTGAGTTATATCACAGCCGTCAAATATAATCAAACGGCCTAGCTTCTAACTAGTTAACCACAAGCGTTGGCTCTTTGTTTTTCCCAAAAAATTTCCCTCCATATCTGCCTGCCCTTGTAGCCACTGTCTTGCCATCGTAGTCCCTCGTCCTCCTCTACCTCACCTCATTGTTGCAGCTCCTTGTCCCCTTCACGGTGCTTCCTCGCCGTCAAACCCCTCGTCCCCCTCACGACATTGCCTCACTGTCCGCAGCCCCTCGTCCTCTCCGCCCCACGGGCAAAGGTAAGCAAGTAAGTGTGGGTAAATCCAAATTTAGTAGGAGGTTCGAAGGACTCCACCCAATCCACCATGCATAGAGCGTCGGCTCCTCCCTCTTTGTTTGGAGATTCTATGTGAATTCAACATCTCTTCCTCGCACTTGTCGAGCTTGAACGGTCACGACTTTCTATCTCTTTTTCAACCTCCTATTTTTCTTCTACTTGTCTCTGGTGTCTCAATCCGATCACTCCGGGATTCTGCTTCTTGACGAGCGCGACTCCTACTAGTGAAGTAGCTATTTCTAAATTTTGGGCTACGAGTGCTGAATTCACTGAAGAATGGAACCTCCTTTTGGTTTTGGTGGCGTGATGCTTAAGGTTTTTCATTTGTTGGTATATCGTAATTGATGTTCACTTAAGGATAATGCAATATGGCTTGTTGGGAGTCATATTTTTTTAGCAGGGTCTGTCTCGGCTATGGGCTATTAAAATTAAGGAGGATGACATGTTTTACATTTTATTGATTCTTTTTATTTATATTTATATTTTAAAATAAAATTTTAGTTAAATTTCATCGGTGGGACCTACTTGAAAAATATGGGATAACCTACCCATATGTAGTCTTGTTTTAAATAGCTAGTTGATACGAGTCCATCGATATAAAGAATATATGATTTCAACTTCGGGGTATAAAGTTATCGTGTTTTGAAGTTAAAATATTATTTAAATAAAATAATATAGAAAAAAGAATAAAAATGAGTTGTTAATGTCAGCGCCTGACGCCAGCGTCAGTATCTTCCATGTTGTTCATCACGTGGAGCCATCCCACATGACGCGTGAAGGTTCTATTTGTCAAAAAGAGTGAGACAAGCCTAAGGAAAGGGAGTATATGTGTGCCTTCGGGTAGAATTAGATAAATGTTATGGAGCAAGAGGAGGCTCCATCTGCTATCTCTGAACCTAAAGGGGAGGACGTCTCGATGGAATGAGCAACTCTAAATGCTGCTACTTCAAATGAACTTTAGAGAAGTAAACATTTCTTACCATTTGATTTAATATATAATTATACAAGTGTGTGTGCATCTTAAATTGTTAATTGAAGATGCTAAATACATATATTGTTACAACCGGGGATTTCTAAATAACATTTTATGAGTAAATGTAACAGAAACTCAAATATTTTTTTAAATCAAACCATGCAAAACCAACGACTACAATAAACATCAATCAATGACTGTCATTTTCTAACATAATGATAATATTAAACTATAGTTATTCATAATAGTCATTCAAATCCATCAAATAACGAGCTAGATCTCATCCATGTGCAAATCTAATAACCATCTAAGAATAACAAATAAAGTATAAAATAACAACTATCATGTCTTATTACAATCTAATAAATATAAAACAATTCCTATGCTGAAGTAGTGAGTCTCCGCTCCACGAATCCAGTTACTCAGCTACTCTTCCTATGAGGTACCTACATCACGAAGAGGCATGAGTATAACCATTTATACTCAATAAGATCAAACAAGTTTACAAAACCCATAGAGGGACTCAACTTTGGTTTTAATCATTATTTGTAAACCACCATTAATTATCCTACCCTTACCTAGTTTATCTCAACCAATCCCTCAACTACTCTTCACATTGTTAAAGGTCTTTGATCATTAAAATGTCAATATCAAAGACTAACACACAAATATAATTAAAAGTGACCCAGAGTAATCTATGCAAAATCCCTGAATGCCGGACTCCGGCCTTGGGGTAGACTACTTAAACAGCAGCTTTACCCAAATCATCAGGGCTCTCAAAAGCATGTCACAAACCTAGATACGTGGATCCCAACTGTGTTCATAGACACAGATTGGTGAGAAACACAGGTCTTCCATGATGCTTATGAAACTCTATTTTTCGTATGCACTATATGGTCCTGTTAAGACCTGTGAAAACCC
Organism: Saururus chinensis; assembly: GCA_035235625.1. Classification (NCBI taxonomy): domain Eukaryota; kingdom Viridiplantae; phylum Streptophyta; class Magnoliopsida; order Piperales; family Saururaceae; genus Saururus; species Saururus chinensis. The sequence continues at coordinate 50,625,888 of CP141142.1, read as the reverse complement.
CACAATAAAGACCTCTTTGACCCCTACCCAAACCGTCGTGGAGGTGAAGAAAGCGTATCACAATCCCCACCATCTCCCAACTCTGGGAAAAATAAGTTTTTGAAGACTTTATTATTTATACCCCAAGGGAACCTAAGATCATATGGCTCAGGGTTCCAAATAATCAAACACAATCCATTTTAATTTAATTAGGTCACGCGTTTGTTCGAATGAACGAGTCCGCTCTCCAGCAGTGACTTGACCCACAAATAAACCCAAGGGCAATTTAGTAAAATTATTAGCTTGATGTGGGGGTCCTTGCATGATCCAAACCCTTCCTACTTGATAATGTGATTTTTCATATTTATTTATTTATCATTTTACTATTGTTATTATTATTTGTTTTGGTATATTAAATCATGGTATAATGGGTGGAATTACTTGAACCGGCCCAATTCAACATTAATCGGGCTGACTCAAGTGGTTTAATCATGTAATTCATACTACTAGTGGCATTCATTTCCATTTTGACGCTAAAACTTATTAATTATAATGAACTTCAGTGGTCGATAGTATGTGTATGATTGTATAAGTAAGTAAGTAAATTTTTAAGTAAGTTTGTAAGATTATGAGCAAGACTTTGAGTGTAAGATTATAAATAAGACTATAAGCATATGTTTCTAGGCAATATTGTAAGCATATGTTTATAAACAATGTTATAAGAGTAAGAATTTAAGTAAGATGGTACGACTAAGACTATAAGTGTAAGGATTGTACAAGTAAGACTTTAAGTGTATGAGCAAGTGTAAAAGTAAGTGTAATAATGATATGATAATATGTGTTGGTGCATGATTATTATATTATGCGACTCTATTGTGTTTTGTATGCCTTATGCTTCACATTTGAGTTGCATGAACGCATTTATGTATAGACTTACAGGGTTCATTGTTTAAAACTCCCCTATTGAGTATGAGAATACTCATTTTTCTTTTTTTAGCCCCGATGTTTGGGAGGCTTTTATAGGTTTGTGACAAATAGCTTCTGGATATGGATGCATGTTTCAATGGGTGGATTGTTTTGCATTGGCTCAGGTATACCCTTGACTCAATATTAAGTAAGATAAAGATTAAGGTGTTTATACTCTCTGAACTTGTAATTTAGAGTAAACTATAGACTGTTTATGAGACTTGTACTCAGGGAAGCCTGAGATATATTTGTATTTAAAGGTCAAGATCGTGACAATTTATTTTGTACGTTTATTTCTAAATAGTGCATAAGAATATTTAGTTTGGTCGTACGATATTTGATTGAGAAATTTTCATATGGAAAAAATTGATGTGTGATGTTTTAAATTATATCACTGCTTTCACATATTTTGTATTTCATTATTTTCCCTAATTTACAGTCGTTATATTGCAAAAAATATCCGTGGATTTTTAAGAAAATATGTAAAAAATTCTCAAGCATTACATTATTAAATAAGAGTTGTGAGATAAGTAATGACATTATTTGCTATTGATTGTTAATTAGAACAAGTGAAATAAATAAAAGACTTCCATAAAATATAGGTTGGTTAAAAATATTTAAGCATTGATACATGATATTATGCTTCATGAGTTGGTGTAAGTTGATAGGCATAACTACGTCTACATCTGATCTTGTTAGAAGTAATATTAGAGATGTTGTTCAATGAGTACGTAGGCAACTAACATTTTGATGATGTTGGTATGATATAAAAGAACATCAATTAATATTTTTGTTCTTATGAAAACTTTTCTCTTAAGGGAAAGTGGTCACGTTGTTATTTGATCATTTGGTTTAGTTATTTTTATATTCTTAAGGCAGGGACTAGTAAGACCAAGATAGACGAGAGTGGGATTTATTTCATTGATTCTGCAATTTTAGTAAGTAATTATATCTTTAGCGGAATAGTCAATCTAGTTATTTATTTTCATACTGATGTCAGATTTGTACTTAGATAATTAACTTGTAGTTTATGAATTTTAGAGATGTGTAATAATATCATATGTTTTGATATTCATATTTGTAAACCTCATTTATCATGATCTGATATTTAATCGTATGGTTTCTTTTTTATTTAAGAAAAAAAATCTCATAACTTACTATTCATGCTATTTAAAAATAAATTTAAAATTTTGGGTCATGACATTCCTAGTGGTGTTTGATGGTGGTGTTCTATCATTATAGCATTCCTAGTGGTGTTTGACGGTGGTGTCTTGAGATGGTTTAAGGGATGAAAAAGAGGTGGGAAAGAACCAAGAGGTGGTGGTGTAGGTAAAAGTGTGGTTGGGTGGCAGAGTATTGATGTCAGAGGAGGATAAAGAGATGTAAGATATAAAATAAGATAAGGTATTGGGATAAGAGGTAACATAGATTAGTTTAAAAAATACAATTTTTTCTTAATTTATTTGGTATGGAGGATTTTGTAATTTGTTAAGTTTAAATAGTCACATTCTTTGTATTGAGAAAGAACGCTTCTTTATAGACCCATTTAATATTTTAGTACCAATTTTCCACTCACCCCACGCATGTATATTTTTCAAAAAATTTGATAGCTACTTTATTTTATATATGCCTTCTACATTAATAGTTTTATTTTAAATTTTAAAATAAACAATTTTTATCTATTTTAAAAAACTAAATAAAGTATGAGAGGAAAGAAATATTATTTCTTTCTCAAAAGCTCGAGTTGTGATCAACCGGTGAACCTTCACAAGCGTAAAGGTTTACCAGCCGTTGCTCACCCGAAATTAGTGGCACGTATTAATGTACAAAACCATCGCAAAAATTAAAATTTGCGTAAAACTTGTGTACTACTACATGGTGTGTCGATTTTGGATAACGGCCAACAAAGCTTCACCAGCCGCTACGCGAAGGTTGGGTATGGTCAAATAACCAACTCGGACACTTGATGAAAGACCAGCCCATGGTCATATTGACCATGACACGGTTGCGATCAGCATGGCCTCACTAGGCCTCTGCAGTCGAGGCCTAGCCTTCCCGGCCATCGACAAACACAAGGCAAAAATTTGTGGCTTGGCCTTCCTAGCCGCAAAACAACCGTGACTAACAACAACCAGGAAGGCCAGGCCCGCTCCACAATGTTCTGTTGTGGGCCTGTGGCTGGGGAGTTTACCGGCAGAAATAGGGCCGTTGTCAGGATGAAGTACTGTAGCAATGTGGTCACTGGATCCTGGGAGAAGATATAAGGTCACAGTGGCCAGCACCTGAAGAGAAGAAGATGGACAACAGAGAGGTTTTCTGAGTTTTAGGGTAAGAAAGGAGAGAAATGGCAAGGGATAGATGGGTAACAAGTAATTTATATATATATTTTTAGAAATAGGGTACTAAGGAGTTTAACGCTTAACAGGTGCATATAAATGAATTTAACGAGAAAGTGAAGAAATGAAACGGCAACTCCAATCTAATTTTTCTACATTCTAGAATGGAAGGGATAATAATTAAAAAATTTAGCTTGAGCTGGCTAGTCTCTGCATTAAATGTGGAGTCTGGACCCCATGCACGACTCTTGGACATTTCACTTCCACGGGATCTAAGAGAGGTGCCGTGAATTGTTGGACTTGTTTTTAAATTGATATATAAAGTGGCATAATTAACTCAATTGATATAAATTTTCGGCTTTTAAAATTGTAGTGGTAATGTGCCTAAGTTTTAATCACAAATTTAGACCGTTACTTGACCTCTAAATAGAGGGTAAGGATTATAAAATTCTTAACGTACAATAGTGTTCAATTTTAGTTATAAATACACTATTACCATTTTAATATACATGGTGGCTCAAGGGAGAACTATTCTTAGTTAAGTTCTAAACTAAAAATATATTGTGAAAAAATTTCATATAAGGGATATATAAAACAAACTTTGTTTAAGCTCTAATGGCTATAGGTAAATTTAATCCTATTATATTTTATTTCATTAATGACTCCCCCAATATAATCACAACTGCAGCATGGAAAAATTATTGAGTATTCACTTAGTATACGGGTTTTCAATTTTCAGTATAAACCGTGCATATGCTAACATATGTTAGTGTTAATATAAAAAAAATTACTTGTGTTTATGTATATTATTAATTTTTAAATAATATAATGCTAACGTTAAACTGTATAAGTCAAAAACTTACTTCATCATTTATACATAGTTAATTAGTGAAGTCCAAAAAAATAGATGGTGTTTAAGTGATGAAATAAGAGTGATCAATGATGAAATAAGTTCTTGACTCTAAACATAATTAACGTCACTCTAAAGTATTTACTATATGCCTTCTTTGCTTGCGCCTAATTTCTAAAAATATTTAAACTGTCATAAATAAAGAGCAGAGTTGTGTGATTAGGATGAGACTTTTCAAGAGTTGTACGTTGACTATTCTATGAAACTTTGTCCAAACCGTGCCCCCTTATGCATCCCAAAATAGACGTGAGATGAGACCCTCCTTAGCCGTGCACGGAAATTCTAAGGGAAAAAGTTATTCTTCGTGCGGCTGAGCCAAGTGGCCATCACGAAAGAAGCAGCCGAATGTTGATTAGTGCGAAAGATGCCTCCCTTCAACTCCCAAGCATCGGATTTGCCGTAGCCTACTCCGTCTCCAACTCATAAACAGTAGTATTCCAGCAGCAGCAGCCAAGCTTGACTAGACTTGAACGTTCCGACGCTTGATTGATTAATCTTCCGTATGAGTACATAGAAAAACCCATAAACAGTCTGGATTTCGTAGAGGCGAACCATGGAGATGATATGCAGCTCACAGAGTCTGATCAGATGCATGTACTTGTTGATTATCCTGTCGTTTGCATCTGCAGTTTCAGCTTCAGCCCATGAATCAGCTGATCTCTTCCGTTGTCTCTCCCACCATTTTCCTCCTCAACTCCTCTACACCCCCAACACCTCAGCCTACGTCAACTTCTTGAACTCTTCCGTTCAGAATCCCAGGTTCACAACTCCCGCACCCCTCCTCGTACTGGCCCCAACAACAGCAACGCAAGTCCAAGCATCTGTGACATGCAGCAAGAAGGCTGGCATCCAGATCAGAGTGCTGAGTGGGGGGCACGACTACGAGGGTCTCTCCTACCTCTCCGATGAGTCCTTTGTAATTGTTCATCTTGCCGGCTTCCGGGATGTGGTCGTTAATGTGGAAGACAGCACAGCCTGGGTCCAGTCCGGCGCCACCGTGGGGGAGCTTTACTATCGTATTGCAGAGAAGAGTGGGACCCTTGGATTCCCAGCCGGGCTGTGCCCCACAGTCGGGGTAGGTGGCCATTTTGCCGGAGGTGGACTCGGCACCATGATGAGAAAGTACGGCCTGGCTGCTGATAATGTTGTCGATGCTCACATAGTGGACGCCCATGGGAGGATTCTTGACAGGAAATCCATGGGAGAAGACCTCTTTTGGGCCATTAGAGGGGGTGGGGGTGCCAGTTTCGGCATTGTTCTTGGATGGAAGATCAGGTTGGTTAGAGTTCCTCCTATTGTAACTGTTTTTACAGTTGATAGGACCCTTGAACAAGGTGCAACCAGACTTGTGAACATGTGGCAACGCATTGGGCACAAACTGCATGAGGACCTCTTCGTAAGAATCTTGGTGCAGAACGTTAGGGATGGGCTGAATAATAAAACAGTTCAAGCTTCCTTCAACTCCCTCTTCCTTGGAAGAGCAGAGGAGCTCCTCCCATTGTTGGAACATCGCTTCCCTGAGTTGGGTCTGAAAGCGGAGGAGTGCAAAGAAATGAGTTGGATTGAGTCTGCACTGTACTTTGCAGGATTTCCTGATGGGTCGCACAAAGAGGCTCTACTGAGTAGAGAACAGTTCTATGGGAAGGCTCCATTCAAGGCGAAATCTGATTTTGTAGCAAAGCCCATTTCTGAAGGTGGGCTGATGGGGGCGTGGGAGAGATTTCTGAAAGAAGAGGCGCTGGTGATCATGATATTGGATCCCTTGGGAGGAAAGATGGGTCAGATTTCTAAGTTTGAGACTCCCTTCCCACATAGGAAAGGAAATTTGTACAATATCCAATACTTGGTCAGGTGGTCAGACAATCAGGAAGCTAAGTTACATTTAGATTGGATTGAAGAGTTGTACAAATACATGGAACCCTACGTGTCCAAGTCTCCCAGGGGTGCATACTTCAACTATAGGGATGTTGCTCTCGGAGTGAATGAGAAAGGGCAAAAGACAAGCTACTCCGCTGCTAGGGTATGGGGTACTAAGTATTTTAAGAGTAACTTCAAAAGATTGGCACTAGTGAAAGGTGCAGTTGACGAGGATAACTTCTTCAGAAATGAGCAAAGTATCCCACCTCTTTTTCCGAAGTAGAAGAGAAAGCATTTATATATGAAAAAAGGGGCAGGCCATGATCCGACTACTGAAGAATGCATATGTATTGCAACATGTGTAAATATAGATTTGATAAAAAAATAATAATATGAATTAAAAATAAAGTATGTGTTAAATAAAAGTCATTTTTGCATGCTCTATATAATGTTATCTTCATACTTTTATAAATATTGTGATGAGAAATTTTACTATAATGATTATGATCAAATCAAGCAAATCACTATGTCTTTAAAACAAAATTCATCATCCTTAACTGTTCTTAGGACACACTTAGGCGTCTACCTCCCAGAATAAAATGATCAACCAACCACATACTGTAGCACTTTCAACACAATACATGTAGCGAACTATGCTCTCACATAAAGTATGGAGACGGAAATCTAGAAAAAGGATCTAGCAGAAATCGTTCTCCATTATTTTATAGGAGATCCCGTTGAAGACAACTCGTCCCGTTCAAATGGATGCGTCCATCCGTTTATAGACACATTCTTTAGTGAAATCAAACCATACCCATTTTGGTTAATAGAAACCAAACCAAATAAATATAAAACTAAACCAAATAAAGTTGGGTTAGGAGAAAACAAAACCAAATAAATTTGTCACAAAAATGATTATCTTTTTAACCCGACCCGATCCGGACGGCGGCGGCACGCGCGTATGGGTTAGCATACTTAGGTGCATAGGTTCAACATATCATTCCCCCACAAAAGTGGGTTGACCCAATAGCCTAACTTAAAAGGATAAACTTGTGCCTTATATACCAACATCATCACCTTCTTCTAGGCAATGTGAGACTATTCACTTCTTCAACCAATTCACATGTGTGATTATCTCATTCAATATAAAGTAGGCTTAAGCTCTCTACCATATGGGCTCACTACAACAAAATGTGACATAAAAAAAGTGTCACTAAAAACCATTACTTATGACGTATGCCAAATCGTCGAAAAAAATAAAGTATTAGCGATGCATAATAATATGCGTCGATTAGTGGCGCTTAATTTAAAACGTCGCTAATACTAACTATAAGCGTCACTAATAACTAATTAGGTAGGCTATTAGCGACACTTTCAATAAGCGTCGCTGACATATATTTATCTTTTTTAAAATAATAAATTTATAACTATTAATGATGTTTTTTATTAAGCGTCGCTAATGGTTTTAACAATAGTGACGTTGGTTACAAAACATCGCTAATAGTTATGCTATTAGCAACGCTTAATAAAAATATCACTAATAGTAATGAATTTAAAGTAAGTAAATAAAAATTTAAAACTACTAGTGACACTTACAAACAAGCATCGCAAAATAACATTAATAGTAGTGGCGCTTGTTTACAAGCGTCGCTATTAGCTTTATTAAATAATTTTATTTAGTAAATAGTTATATAATAAATAAACATTAAAATAGTTTAAAATAAACTTCTTAAATATAATATATTTTATTTAATATTTAGTATTTGTATATATAATAAATAAATATTAAATTTTCAATTAAGGGTAGTGTCAAAAATATATTAAATTATCACTATTTATATATAATATATTTTATTTCTTAAATTTTCTTATTAATTTTAACATATAATTTATAATAAAAGAGAGAGAGGAGAAAGAGAGTGATAAGGAGAGAGAGAGACCGGAGAGAGAGGAAGGAGAAAGGTTTAGAGAGAGAGTAAAGAGAAGAAAAAATTTAATTTTAGTTTGTTTATTTTTTTATTTAAAAAATAATCAAAATAATAAATAAATAAAATGTATTATATTACTTTTAAAATATTATAATACCCCATTTTTTCAATTATATTTAATCAAGGGGGTTAGAGGCAATTAGTTAAATTTTTAATAAATTATAGAGGGTTTCAAGGGTTGAAACCTCTGTATATAAGTAAAGCTCGAAAAAATGAGTGTATCGAATCAAATAACGCGCCAAACAGAGGTTAGGAGCAAAAGTTACAACCTCAGAAAGCGTGTAATATAGGCGTGACCCACTTGGCAAGACCATGATATATTGCTTTAAGTAGGTTAGTATTGAAGGGCTTGTCAATACGAGTCCAACGGTACCAAGAACTTGCGAATCCGAATCTAGGGTAGCAAGTTACACACGTTTAAAGATAAATATTAAAAAAAATCACCGCGTATGCTATCGCGGAGCGCATAACACGCGGCCAATGCGCCCCGCGCCTGGCATGTAAACTGTGGGCACTGCCATTTCTAGTGGTGGCACGGTTTAAAAAGGCGGCTCAAAGGCTTATAAATAGCCATTTTCAAGTATTTTTGGTCCACGAACTTCATTTTATCCGTTTCTGAGCGTTCTGAGTCTGATTTAGGTCATTTAATAGGCGTTCTTAACTAAATTGAGCGTGCTCTATGCAATAGAGGGGTCATTTCTTTGAGTTGGAGACTGTATGAGGAGGAAACGTCTTGAGACAAGAAGAGACTATGCACATCATCCTCGAGCACCAGAGAACTTATCCTTCTTTGTTTTTTATCATTATGACTTCGATTTAGCCCGTTTAAGAGGCGTTCTTAAGTGAATCGAGTGTGTTCTACACAATGGAGGGGTCTATTCTCTGAGTTGGCGACCATATAAGGAGAAAACTCCCCAAGACAAGGAGAGGCCTTGCATGTCATCTTCGAGCACCGGAGAAAGAAAAAAAGGTCAAGAACAAGAGGGGATTTTGTCCAAAGTTGTCGGGCCACAACGAGAGAAACGATCCAGAGAAGGGGAGCTCTGTCCTCCGCTGAAGAGCCACCCAATAAGAGAGACTTCCCCAAGCTAAGGGGAGGCTCCGCCCATAGTACATACGTGCGGAAGGAGAAAAACGTTGCTGAAAAGAGGATGTTCTATGTCACCTCCGAGCAAGGAAAGTAAGGAGCATCTCGAGGCGCGAAGGGATGCTACGTCTGCCTATTTCAAAGGTGATTCTACTCGCCATCTTCATACTTGAAAGGAGGATGCTCTGAAGAAACGAATAGCTCTAAAGCCGCCATTTTTGGTGTCTCCTATGAGTATGTATTTCTAACCTTTTGTTTTAATATAGGTTTAAGAATACGTATGCATCCTAAGTAGTTAACTTGGGATGTTAAATGACTTATATGCTTGCACATCTTAATTAATGATAATAATATACTAATTAAGATGCATGATTTTATATGATCTTATGTATTCTGATTTGAATTATTTTGTTATGCTTTATCCAATATGAATTGAGGTATCTTGTTGTGCTTTGATCTATTGTGTTTAGATATGTTGTGTTTAGATGTTACTAAATGTGACTTGTCTCACTCTGGGATGGAACGAGACGCGTGATGTGTTTGGTCTCGCTCTGGGGTAGAGCGGGGCATGTAAATGTGTTATGTTCCACTATGTAGTAGAATGAGATGTGTAAATGCGTTGATTTATTAACTTATGCTTGACTCCAATAGATTACGAGTTTTAGTATGACTCCGATTGAATATCAGTATATACATATTTTAACGTATATGATTTTGTGATGCATGATGTATGTAGTAGCCGTTAGGCTGAGAAGAGAGAGATACAATTTTAATTTTAAAATTTATATATCTATTTATTTAAAAATAAATAAATAAAAATGTATTAGTGATGCATATGAATATGTGTCATTAATACTCTTGTTATTAGCGATGCATATGAATATGCGTCACTAATAACTTAGGTAGTAGCAGTGCATATTATTATATTAATTTTAAAATATGTAGAGAGAGAAGAAAGATAGATGATATATAGAGAGAGAGAGAGAGGGAGAGAGGGAGTGAGGGAGGGAGAGAGAGAGAGGATAGAGGGGGTAAGGAGAGAGAAGGAAAATATTAAATTTGTATTTAAAAATTAAATAAATAAAAATGTATTAGTGACGTATATGAATATGCATCACTAATGCTTTTGTTATTAGCGATGTATATTATTATGCATCGCTAATAACTTTGGTAGGAACTATGCATATTTATATGCGTCACAACTACCTTATAATTTATTATATTAATTTTAAAATATATAGAGAGAAAAAATGAGAGAGGATATAGAGAGAGAAGAGAGAGAGATAGAGGGAGGAGAAAGGGAGAGAGAGAGGGAGAGAGAGGGAGGGAGAGAGGAGAGAGAGAGAGGGAGGGAGAGAGAGAGGAAAGAGAGAGGGAGAGAGAGAGGTTTAGAGAGAGAGAGAGTGAGAGAGGAAGAGAGAGAGAGATAGAGGAGAGAGTGCGTAAGAGAGAAGAGAGAGCGAGAGGGTAGATGGACTTGATCTACCATCTCTCCCTCTACTCTATCTCTTTCTTCCCTCCCTCTCTTCTCATCTCTCTCATCCCCCTCTCTCTCTACTCACTCTCCTATCTCTCTCTTTTCTTTTCTCTCTCTTCCCTGCTCTCTCTCTACCCTATTTCCTCTCTCTACCCTATCTCTGTCCTCCCTCTCTCTCTACCTTCTCTATCTTTTATTTTCTCTCTCTCTTCCCTTCTCTATCTTTTCTTTTATCTTTCTTTCTTCCCTAATCTCTCATCCCTCTCTCTCTCCTCCATCAGTACTCTCTCCTCCCTCCTTCTCTCTCTTTTCTCTCTTCCCTTCTCTATCTCTCTCCTCTCTCCTCTCTCTTTCCTCCTTTTCTCTTTATTTAGTAATCATGGCAAATATGAGATTTATTTGAGATGCTTATAAATAAGCGTAGTAAATATTTGACTAATTTGCAACACTTATAACTAAGGAAAATGATATTTTCACGTCAAAGTACACCTAAAAACTTACACATAACTAAGTAGCTCAAATGTTTCTGAAACCATCGGAAATATTGCAAATAATAACTATTTACAACGCTTTAGAATAAGTGTTGCTCGATTATTTTTTAAAACTCGGGATTAATTTATTCGCCCGTGCGGGCGAAATTCTGCACATGCTAATATTTGCGCGCGCGGGATTAGCAGTTTTTTTTTTCTCCCCCGTCCGCCCTCCCTCACTTCTCCAAATCCCCCCGGCCGCCGCCCCACCTACCGCCGCCTCGCCGCCGGCTCCGCCCCTCCGTCCCCCCGCCAGCCCTCAGCCGGCTCCGTCTCCGCCACCCCCCAGCCGTCCTGACTCCGGCGGCGCCTCCCCCCTCCTCCCTCCTCCTCCCCGGTCCCCCCTCCCTTCCCTTCTTCTCCGGATCCCCCTGCCGCCGGCTCCGCTCTGACGGCCGGAATACGCCCCCCCCCTCTCTGTAAACTGAGCAAAGTATAGTTTTTACCTCCCGGGTTTATCGTTTGCAATGGCGGAGGACGACACTATCAACCCTTTCGAGCGTTTAGGGGTCTGCAAGCAATTGGTTGAAGCGTGTGAGAATTTGGGTTGGAAGGCCCCAACTAGGATTCAGTCTGAGGCCATCCCTCCTGCTCTACAAGGTTTAATTTTCTTCTTCTTTAGCAATCAAATTGATCCATCTTTTGGTATTTGTCGTTCCTTTTTGATGGGGTGGTGTATTTTCTTTGTTTAGGAAAGGATTTGGTTGGTGTTGCACAAACCGGTACAGGAAAGACCGGGGCTTTTGCAATTCCTATTCTTCAAGCTCTAATGGAGAATCCGAAACCATTATTTGCTTGCGTACTTTCTCCCACTAGGTTCATTTATTTTGTTGAACCTTCAATTTTCTTACCCTCTTTTTGTGGTTGCTGCAAGTCTGGCTATATGTTTCATGGTTGTCGTTTGGTTTTACTCAACTCGCACATTTGTCTAATTCAGGGAGTTGGCTATCCAAATTTCTGAACATTTTGAAGCACTTGGTTCCTGCGCGGGTGTAAAATGTGTTGTGGTAAGTCCATAGGATTTCTGCAATGATTGCAGTGATAACATGCGTTGGTAAACATTCTACCAAGTACGTATTTTTTGTTCCCAAAATACCAACTCGGTATAGGTTTCGATTGTTGTTGGAGTTAACCTTCCACTTCTAGAGCTACAGTCCTGTGTTTTGGCCTTAGGGTAGATGTATCATTGTTCCTACCTCTTTTTCATCTCCTCCATAGATATGGGAAAGGTGAATATCGATCCAGTGATATCACTGGTGTGCCTTTGAGTCAACACTTGAGAAACTTTCCACACATAATAGTTGTCTCAACTATATATTTTTTTAGTATGCTATACAGGAGGAAGTGGTCATTGATTTGGGGTTCATCCCTGTAGCTTCTTCTGCAGACAAGCATAACCCATCACATTGTCACGTGTTCTCAATAGTAATCTGTTTGGCTATAAAGTTGTGGAAACTGATGATTGCAATTTATAGTCCAGAAACATGAATCACCGGATAAACTAATTCTTATTTTAGGAATAATGTAGCCTCGATTGTTTCTTCTTGTCTGGTTCAAGTTGCCATATCTAGACATATAATGTACACGAGTTGTCCATTACTGATATGAAAGATGACACTGTAGATGAATTTTGCCTGAATCTTGTAAAAACTAGATTATACTGGCTATAGGTTCAATTGCTTAAACATCGTTCATATATAAGTAAGTTAGCATTTTGGCTGTTGTGAACTCGAATAAGCCCTTGAGGGACATGGCTTGGATGTACATCTGATTTATGAAGTACATAGATTTTTTGTTTAGGTCTTTTTAAATGATGGTATCAAGTTTGATAGTATTTCCCATCTATTGGCTAGTCTAGTCATGTTAAGAGTAAAAAATCCTCAAGACTGCTTCAGCTTCATTCTCATGTACGTATCTGGGATGCTCATTAGTAGAGGAGAGTGGGGAGGTATAGGAAGATGGAAAATTTAATGTATGCTTATTTATATGTGTAGCCAAACGTTTATGGCTGTTTTATATTTTTGGTTGATTCCAGCGTAATGTTCCATGGACATGCAAATTGGGAAAATTTTTGGTTTCTTAGTTTTGGGCAGACGATGGAGTTTGCGCACTGAGCATCAGTTGAAGTGCAGGATGCTGCTGATTGATGTTCTCTTCAGTTTTTAATAGAGATATAATCAGTCTTATGTGTTTTGTAGATTGTGGGAGGTGCAGACATGATGTCACAAGCAATTTCTCTTGCAAATAGACCTCATATTGTGGTTAGTTTCAGCTAAACTATGTCATCCATAATGTCTTTGTCTAAGAAATAGATCCAAAAAGTAAAGAAGAAGGTTCTCGGAAGAAAGGTAACTGATAAGAATTCTGAATATAAATGATGAATGAATTAGATAGTTGAATTTCTTCACTTGAAAATGAAGTGGTATATACTACAGCGTCTCTCCCGAATTAATAAAAATGTCATTTTATCTTGTGGTTAATAGTTTTATTCTTTACTTCTATATGACTATTATAGGTGGGAACTCCTGGACGCCTTTTGGATCACCTAAGTAACACAAGCGGATTTAGCCTTCAGACACTGAAGTATTTGGTACAGCCATATTGCTGCCCTGAAAGCACTTTATTTAATACTTTATGGTGCTTGTTGCCAAGTAATTCTCATTATTATATATAGTTTGTTTAGATGGTTGGCTATTATATGCTTGTATAAAGTTTGATTCATCCTTCTAGCAGAAAGATAATAAAATAAAGAAAATGAATTTTCTCTAATTTTCACATGAAAATTTTGTTTAGATTTTTTTAATTCAGGGAACCTGTAAAATATTTGGCCCAGATCTCCTCCGTCTTATTTCTTACATGTTCTTCTTTTGCCTTTTGCTTCTTCTCATTATTTTTAGTACTTTAAATAGTTAAAATTCTTTCTCGTTATGAGAGGTGCATGGCAAGTTTTAAGGAGCTTTACTTTAAATAAGCTGAGGCATGATCTTTATTATTATTTTTTTGTTGCTTCTAGATTTGTAAATATAGAAGTTGTGGTAATTACAAAGAGAAAGTGGGAGAAAGTAAGGAAATGTGAAAGGACTAAGGTCTTGAACATGAAATTGAAAGGCCCCATAAATTCCACTTCCAGGCCTAGTTTACAACGTTAGAAGTGTAGAAGAGAGAATGAAAGTGAGACACTAAATATATATTTTCCAACTTGTGGAAAGAGGTGAAAGGTGTACTGTATGAGACAAAAAGGCAGAGATTAGATGCATGAGATAATAAGATGAAGGGACAAATTCTGTGACATGTGACGTAGCATAAAAAAACTTAGAAACAAATAAGATGATTTTGTTTCCAGTCAGGCTCACCCCTTAAGGAGGCATGCTAATTACATGTGCTGAACCTTGAAAGGTTTCTACTCTGCTATATAAGTTTTCATTCTTATGCCTTTTGAACATTTTGCAGCCTCTTACCTTGCTCAACAACATCATTTGTCACACATATGTTCTCACTCTTCTCCCCTTGGAACACCCTATTTGTTTTTCCATAACTGTTTTTAAATTAGGAGATGAGTTTTTAGGTTTATACCAACGTGAAATGATGTAAATGTTTAATCACCAATTATTATTTTATGTCAGTTGGAATTTCCTTTCCTGAACTACTGATAAGAATGCTATTCAGAGATGATTGTTATGGCAAAATTTGCTGATGTAAATTTTAGTTTCTGATTTTTATGAATTCAAGTCTGTTCTTTTGGTATATTATTACATGGGATATGCCCCAGATTTTTCTTTTGTTGTTATATATGGTAGCTAGACTCAATTCTTTAGTAGTAATTGATGTTTTTCTCAACAATTTTTTTTCATAGGACTTACTTTTTTGCATGCTGAGCAGGTCTTGGACGAGGCAGATAGTTTGTTGAACATGGACTTTGAGAAAGATATTAATGAAATCTTGAAGATTATTCCCCGTCAAAGGAAAACATTTTTATTTTCAGCAACCATGACAAATAAGGTATCACTTGTTGCAATATCCAAACATTCTAAGCAGAACATAGACAGAATTAGGCTAGGATAAAGCTTTGTGGTATTTAAATGAATTAATAGGGCCTCTCAAATGTTAAATTTTAACCTGAAGAACATTGGTGGACAAATTTTTTTGTGTGTGTTATAGGTTCGGAATCTTCAAAGAGCATGCTTGAAGAATCCTGTGAAGGTATGCTGAATGTTTATTTTTAACTTCATCATATTATGAACCTGAGCAAACAATGTTGTTGTTCTTCTAATACCATTCAGATTGAGACTTCATCAAGATATTCAACTGTCAGTACACTAAAGGAACAGTATCGCTTGATACCTGCAAAGCATAAGGTATCATTGTTTCTTTCACATATACTCTCTGGTGTAACTATTATGTCCACTTCATGCTCTTTCGGTGTTGTAACCCTAGGGATTACAAGGGTGAAATTAAGGAGAGGGTGTATGTGGGAAAGGAGAAGAAGGGGAAGAGAGAAAGGGAGAGGCAGAGATAAATTAAACTAATTGGACTAAGCTCAATTAATACATGATTTATAGGCTTCAGCTTTCTCTAACTAGGAAGCAAATCTAAACTAGGAAAGCAAGAATAATGAGAATCTTACCTTTAATAAGCAATTTTAAACTAGGAAAACAAACCTAAACTAAGGCATACTTATAAAAAAAATCTTAATTAAATCTTAATTCGAAATCAAAACAATCCACCACAGCTTTCGCTAGGCCTTGTCTTCAAGGCTTGGAAGGACCAAGATGCTCATCAACAACAAGAGGTTGGAGAATCCAATTATACTTTGGAGGAGGGAACTAAATGATGTGCAATTTATATGCGGTTGGGCGGTAAGGAGGCGTTTGCCCATCAAGTTTGAAACTCATCTGCAGGTGTTTAAGGTCCCATTCGGCCTTTCGCAATGTGCGCAGCCAATCTATGCCAAGAACGATATCAACTCCCTTGATGGGCAAGACATAGAAATTAAACTTTATATAAGGCCTTGAGCAAGAAGACATAGCCTTATGACAAACCCCTATACTGTGAAGCTTTGCCCCATCCCCGACCTTAACATCAAAGTTAGGACAATCGAAGATTTGTAAGCCCAATTGTTTAGCAACAACTTCATTAACTGATGTAAACCCTATGGTTCACAGGGTGATTTAATATTGAAATTGGATGAAGGGAGAGTAGGGAACCTTGCTGGTCTGTTGAAAACTAATAGGCGATGGAAAGGGGAGAGCTTGGGTCAACAGGGGAGAAGGAAAACGGGATTAGACTTGATTAATTGCATAACCCTCCATTAGGGTGGAGAAACTCTTACATAATATGCCCTTAAAGGGCCTGGGCCTTATTATCTAATCCTACTTAAGCCTTAACTAATACTACTTAAGGCCTTAACACATAATGACTAATGCCTAATAGCCCAACAAACCTATGAATAAAAGAAATCCTACGATCCATAACATTAACGAAACTATGAGTGCCACCCGTATCGATAAAAAACATGACATGTTTTTCTATTTGCCCGTTAATGTGCATGGTGTTGGCATAAAAGGACTAAGTATGGGTCTACATCATTCACAAGGCAACGAGGGTAGGTCAATAATTCATAAATAATGACTGGAGGAGTAAATGATTTATAGGCTTCAACCTTCTCTAACTAGGAAGCAAATCTAAACTAGGAATAGAAAATCCTAATTAAATCTTAATTCAAAATCATAACACTCAGATGGCTATGGTACATATGCTTGGATGTGTACTGCTGTTAAAAGGCTCATAGGGTTTTTATGTAATTGCTGGAAATAATGGCAATATAGATAAAAGACATTGTCAGTGAAATTGTCATGCCCCTAATATGGTGAGTGATATGACAATTAATCTTATAAAGTTTCAAAAATCTTTTGGACTGTTGTATATTATATGGTGAATTTTTCACTTGCTCGCTAGCCAGAAAATGTGGTCACTTCCTTGCTGGAAGTTCTTGCTACATTTGCTTATTCGTCTTTTATCAGAAAGCTACTCTTTCATGATTGAGTTCGTCACCTCTTAAAATTTCCAGGACTGCTATCTAGTGTGCATCCTAAGGGAGAGGCCTTACACCATGTCAATGGTATTCACTCGAAGTCGCAAAGCAACTTGTCTTCTCGCTTTGGTTCTTAGGAACCTTGGGTTGAATGCTATTCCTGTTAGCGGTCAAATGAAACAGGTTTACTATGTTCCTTTCTTTTTAAGTAAATAATAGAAGATTTGTTTCTAGCATTTTCTTCATAAAATCTTGTGCTTTGTGGATATTTCTCGTAGAGGGTTTGCTACACTTAACCATTTGTCTTGGATTTCTGACACATTTTGTGCATATCTTTCTCTTGTTACTATGCTCTTGGGTGTTGCCAAATTTTCTACCATCTTTGATAATCAAAATGGCAAGTGGACTACTTGTCACACCTTACATATTTTCAATTATTTTACAGGACAAGAGAATTGATGCTTTGAACAAGTTCAGATCTGGTGAATGCAAGATTCTTATTTGCACAGATGTGGCCGGCAGGGGACTTGATATCCCTTCTGTGGATATGGTGATCAATTATGACATACCTACCAATTCCAAGGTATCTCTTTATGAGCATATCTGTCGTCTATGTCACTGCAATTTTATGCTGTCCTTTTGGCAGCATATATTGATAGTTGTAGGCATAAAGCATCGCAAGGTGGATGTGAATCCCAAGGAATTATTTGACATGCATAGAAGTTTAAATACAATGTGCAAGACTGTAATACTTATGGATACTGTATGCTGCCATATTGAACACACAACTGCTTCTGCTTTTTGTATACAATGTGCAAGACTGTAATGCTTATGGATACTGTATGCTGCCATATTGAGCACACAACTGCTTCTGCTTTTTGTTGCCTCTGAGCTTCTTTCGCTACAGTAGTCTTGTAATTTTGTTCATTATACAGAGTATATTCTTACACTATTATTAGAAGAATCCATGCCACCTACTACATGTCTGGGAGCAAGGGATAGGAGATGCAATAGTGATAGAAAATTTCTGGAAGTAAAACAGATAGCGACTGGCAATGCAGTAGAGCTGAAGTAGTTGACTTTGCAGGTATATATTCACCGAGTAGGGAGAACTGCTCGAGCAGGACGTTCTGGCATTGCAATTTCATTAGTTAATGAATTTGAGGTGGAATGGTTCCTACGGATTGAGAAGCTCATAGGTATAAGTGATGACTGATACTTTTCTAAAACAGTCATGTACTATCTGTTCATATCTTGATCTAGTGCTGTTTTTTGGATTTTTAGGAAAGAAGCTCCCTGAGTTGCATTGTCAAAAAAGGGATGTGCTGCGGCATTTGGAGCGTGTGACTGAAGCTAAGCGAATATCTCTCATGGTATTTGTTTTGACTAATATTTTTATGCAACTACTACCTTTACCTTCGTTGTTGATGATTTTGTATCTTGACATGTGGTCTTCTATATTTCTTTAGAAAATGAAAGAGAATGGAGGCAAGAAGAGACAGGAAGACAGCGAAGATGGTGAAGAAGCTGAGGGGTAATAAGTATGGATATTTGACAAACTAGATAAGTGGAAGAAGAGGTACTTGTTGTGAAGAAAAAAATGGGAAGAATTTATTGTTTTCAGAAAGCAGTGTGGTGATGTCAATGCAGGTCAAGTGGTTCACACTGTTTAGCACGCAATTTTGAGAGCCATAAAATTTGGAGAGGGAAATGTGTATATTGCGGGTGTAGACCTTTTTAAGCAAAAACATTCGAATAAAGCATTTGCCCTTTGATTTAAGAGACAGCTTTGCAGAATTGCAGACTTCTAAGTTGTTTTCTGGTTTTTTATATAATGCTTACTTTCTTGTTTTCTAGAGGGCAGCGTCTTTGGTAGAACTTGATAATACGGGTTGGCCAGCTGCAAATGCTCATAATCATAATATGAGATCAGCTGAAGCAGTCTTTTGAAATCTGCCGGTAGATGGTCCGTAATGCAGGATAGATAAATTAGATGCCAATGGAAAGTGGGCTGTGGGAAATTTTTCTGGGAAAAAGGCTACCTATTCTAGTTTCCCATCATTACCGAGTCACTTTATGCCCTAAACCCACTTGAGTGGATCAGCAAGTCGGAGAGGCTGCTGATTTTTATTTTATTTTTTAGTAACGAAGGGTGTCTGGATCCTTAGAAGGTGTAAATCTCCAGGATCGAAGTGATTTTTCTCTTTCCAAGGGTGTCTGGATCCTTGGAAGGTGTAAATTTCCAGGATCGAAGTGATTTTTCTCTTTCTTTCATAGGAAATATATGGCGAACCAGATCTCGTCCATGTTCTCCCTCTGCCCAAGACAAACCATGTGTCTCAGTCTAATACCTTGGACCAGTACGCCGACGTTAAGCCGCTCAAACCCTACTTCCTTTTATCAAAAATCAAAGGTACACAAGTAGGGTCGTACAGCTACTTCCGCATTGACTCGAACCTGAACTTGCCGCTCTCTATCCATCAACTTTATAACACATCCGTACAATGGAGACAGTGATGGTTGAGAAGCCTTTCCACAAGGCTATTGGTCTCTGGAGCTACAGAAAATGTCAACGAGTTCCAAAAATGGAACGTGAGAGACTCCTCCAGTATAGTCTGAAACAGAGCATCTTGTTGGGCCGCATCAGCTTCACTAGTCGGGGCGGCAAAATATCTGAAAATATCAATTCATGACCAAAAGAATTAGTACACATATGATCGTCAAATTTACAAGATCATCCACACACTAATAGCAAAACAGGTTCAACATGACAATAGAAACAACAACAGTGTTAGGTAAGCTAGATCATCGCCAGGAACTACAAAAACAAACACAAACTTTATGACCGAACATTAACTCATACAGCTTGATCACAACATGACTCTCATGAGAATCTCTAAGCAATCAGAGAGAATAGTGACGCTACACTCCACAGTAGAAACATAAGAACGTAGAAAACCTTGTATGGCACAAAAGCAACCAATTAAGAGTGCTGCTGGAATCAAACTAAAGAACCCACCAGATACCCAAATCTCTGGTGCAGGATCGTGATTTTAGTTAGTAGGGTAACGCTACACATCCCTCCTATTAGCCATCCTCATTGTCCCTCATCTTCTTATCACTGGATGATGTCCACCAATGTACAAGGCCGAAATTTAACAGCTTCCGATGGTGGGAAATAAGGAGGGGCCACAAAGAGGGGGTAACGAAAAGAAGTGTATGTCCATTCAATAAGCAACACATAATATAGGCAGTCCTTGGATACCACAATAGCCTTTTGACAAACTACTTCACAAAGAAAAAGAAAGTAGTGATGGAAAGAATTGGAAAGACACATGAAAGTTGAAGCTATCACAGACCAGCTGTCAATCAATGCTCCACATCTATAAGTATAACAAACACTTTCTTATCATTCTTACAGAAAAATTACTCCGAGAGTATTACCTTGCAATGTTTTTTGAACTTATGGGGAAGAATTTTGAAGCAGGTTCTAATTTCGGATTTAGCATTGTAGAAGAACTAGCATCTCCTCTAAGCTTGTTGCTGACTCGTGATAAAAGATCGGCTCCATTCCATCGGATAAGTGTGTCATCATATGTTGAGTAGAATTCCCTCATGCATTGCATTATGAAAGGACTGCAGATATTGCCGTGTAAAAATATGGAGTTAAAATTAGTAATGATGTGGCATGAAGATCACATTTCCAGTGCTAGTGCCATGCAGCGTGCTAACCAAATTGCTTTGCTGATTGCCCCCTTCCTAGTCTACATTCAAACACAGTTTTCAGGGGGAAAAAGGGCTGGGCTGATAATATCATTCACTAAGTACTAATATACCTGCGCTTTTTAAATGCCATCACGGCACCATTGAGAGTAGCTCCCTCAATCAGTTCATCTTCCTTGGCAATTGAATTCCGAAGTGAATACAGTGGCTTTAACACTATCACATCAGAATCAAGATAAACACCTCCATATCTGGATGAGGGGAAAAATTAGACCTAAAAAATCTGCATCTGAACTAGAATGAGTAAAACAGTGTTAATTGTAAAGAGTGACAAAAAAAATGATTACTTGTAAAGAGCAGCGAGGCGGACGAGTTCGCTATAATGGATTGGGTAAAGCGGTATCTTTCTCCACTTATGCCAAACTGATGCAAATCTAAATAATGGAGTACCTTTCAGGAGCTCGTCAAGATTGGGCATAGTAACCGCTACTTTATATCTGGACAACCAGACACACAAGGTTATTTCATTCCCAATTTATACTGAAACGTGGAATTAAAAACAACAAAAGCAGCTAAATAACCATCCAATAGGTTCTTCGGATATTAGAAGTTTGGATTGAACATCAGGTAAGCTACTTCATTAAATCAAAAGAGTTTTTAATAACACTAAAAAAGCACACCATGTGGTCTTTCTTAAGAAGCATTAAGATTGAACTTATATTGACAAAAGCAGACTACAATGAGAAGCAAGATAAAGTTATTTGAAATCATACCCATCTTTCACAAAGTCACTGAAGAAGTTGAGTTCAATCGTTTCAGAGAACATCACAACACAAGCATTTGGATGGACCCGAAGGACACTTTCAAGTCCTCTCTGGTGCCTAACTCCATACATCCAATCTGGGCTGTTCCACACCATGAAAATCCTCATGCTACAATTCCCCCTCCTGAAGAACTGCTGCATAAACTGCGAAAACGACAGTTGCGAATTCAATCCAGGATAATACCCCCACCTTCTCCCATCTGCAAAAATCGGCTCCTTAACTTCTCCACTGTAAACCTGGGAATTCAAAGGTGTGGTCTTCTGCAAGCTGGGTTCAGCGGAAACTTGAGAATTCAACTTCCTTAAAGTCACCCTCCCACTTTGCCGGCCTGAACCGAATGGCAACTTGGAGATTTCGTTCCAAAGTGCCTTCTGAACAATCTTATCGCCCCGAGTGAGGCTGGTTAGTCCAGGCATGTCGGGGTCTTGCAATAGAGGATGATTCAAGGGATTCAGGCTATCGAGATTGGACCGGAACATCCGATCCCGCCGCAGAAAGACCCCCTTCTGCTCGAACCACGGCGCCCAGCCGCCCCTGAGCTGGGACCGACCACCGGATTTTAACAGCAGGGCATCTTCCACACCCTTGATTTCCTCCAATTTCGTCCTAACCGACTCGTCCAAAGGCAGATCATCTGATGTAAAGACCGTTTTGCTCTGGTCCTCTGCATTGGAATCCGCATCAGATCTGAGTTTCTCGTAGGAGGAGGTGAGCGGCTTATCGAACGCCCTGCGGGCAACTCCGGCAACGTGATCCCAGTAAAGTCCCGAGCTTTTATTCGTCGCAGCATCGCCTGACTTATCGCTGGCCGTATCTTCTTCTTCTTCGAATTGGCCAGTCTCGTCGACGCGGTCCGACTCGTCGATGAGGTCGTCCGACATAGAATCGCCCGGATTGCGTCTGTCGTCATCGTCGTCATCAGCGAGGAGGACGTCGGGGAAGGGAGGCCCATCGGAGCGGGCGGAGGAGATGGGGAGTTTGCGGTGGGAGGAGGGAGGAGTCTGGAGGGAGAGAAAGCCAAGGCGGGAGGAGGTGCCGAGGCGGCTGTAGAGGACGGAGACGGAGAGGAGGAGGAGAAGGGCGGCCAGAACCGCGCAGAGGTGAGTCCACCCCACCCGCGGCCGCCGGCGCGGCTGGGGCCGCGGCACCTTCAGCATGTCCTGAGAGTGCGGGGGTGAAGGAAGCTGTGGGACTGGCGCCGCCAGATGGGGGAGTCAGCGTAAAGTAAAGTTAAAAGTTTGGCTAGAATCACGAGGTAAATGTCACGGAGCAGGCGCGCGCGCCCGCCCGATACCAGTTTTGCCGTTTGAAACCCACTGCGAATCCTTGGAAGACTTCTTCATGCTATAACAATGAGCCTTTTTAAAGTACGTGGGAATATAAATTATTAACATTAATATATTTTAATATTCTCTTCGTCTTATATTAATAATTTTATTTTTTATTTTTTTTATTTTTATCAAACGTGGTATGTGACATACGTCCCATCTAAAACGCCCTCCTAAACTCAACGTCTGGCTAGCTGCAAGCCTTCCACTAGGCCTACGATCGGTCCTTCACCCACACCCGCCTCTGCATCTTCTGTTATTGTTGTTGTTGTTACTGCTTACCCCGCGTCTCCTCTTCGGCCTCACATTTTAGCCGGTCCTCCTCCGAAGCTGCCTTAGCGGCCACAAATATGACGAAGGCAGCGAGGCAGGTACGCTTAGGGCGTACACAATTGGTTTCAGTGAGGATCTGCGAGATATTATCCTAGAGTTAGGACATGTAATTGGCAGTAGCGACGGATTTGGCAAGGTGGGACAATGCGAGGTGAGGCGGGGGGAGGTCGGTAGGGTGGAGTTGGTCGTCAGCGTCCAGCATGAGAGAGGAGATGAGCTAGGCGATGGTGGACTTGAGGTCAAAGGGGGGCTTATCGCCAGTGTCATCGAGCCTGCGCTTCTTCTTGTGGGGCATGGCGGAGGTCCAGAGGGAGATATCGTAATATTTCTAACTTTAACACGGTTTAATATTCTTTTAATTATACATATTTATGTGATTTTTTTTAAATTGCATGTTTGACTTAATTTTAGAGTTAAGAGTAAGTAATTATGGCTTAAATAAGGTTTAATTTCATTTTTATAAGTTTTAGTGTTAAACTTAATTTATCTAATTTTTATAACTTTATGATATTTTATTATAATTTTTTTTAATTAAGGGTGTAGACCTCGCCATGGGCCCCACGTCCATATTGGACTGTGTGTGACCCACTTGACCCCTAAATTCATATTATTTTATTTAAGTAGGTTTTGAAATAATTAAACTTATTTTTGGCTTTAACATAACCCTAATTAACCACTTATGACTTTTTTACCTTATTTTATAGCCCAACAGTTTATAAACATAACCCAAAACCTTATTATTTAAATAAAAACCTTAGCTACTTGCCTATTTGGAAAAGGCTATGCAAGGAAGAAGAAGGTGTTCTACCCCATTTCCCAAAGAGGAGAAATGGATGAAAGTGTATTCTCTTACCCTAACCACCCATAATCTCCTAATCTTTCAATTTTAGTCTTAATCTTTATTATCTTCATTTCCTTCAACTTGATTCTTGATAAATTTTATTTTTAATTTTGATTTAAAACCTTAAATGAGTGATTTTTGTTTTTAACCAAATGATATTATAAATCTACTTATTTTCAAGTTGATTTGAGTCTATTAGTTTGTCACGCCCTGGCATATGACAAACCCGAGCCAAATACGATATAAGGGGAAGATGGCATGCAACACAACAAAGTATCGTCGATTTGTGGAAAACCCTTACTTGGGTAGTTCAATACGAAGTTGTGCATATCAACTTTGTATAAGAGCGAAGTGAGAAAAATAAAGGATTACTAAATTAAAAAATAGTTCACACACACCAACCCACATACTTAATCCAAAATAGCCCACATATAGCTCAAGTATAAAAGTATAAGCACTAGCTGGCTAATAAAAGCCTAAGTCGACATCGGCTAATAGTGCAAAGTGTAACCAAGTAGATAAAAGTTTAACTACAAAATGCTACATAAGCAACCATACATCTCAAAATCTCTAAGTGACCACTTATAAGCAACATCATCACTTATATGCTCCACAAAAAGTTCATTCATTCCCCCTGCATGGGACGATATGTAGGCCCTAAAACAAAAACATAGTAAAGAGGGGTGAGCCACAAGCTCAGCAAGGGTTTTTAAATATGGAAAGTAAATTCAAGATGACATTAGAGGCATAACCACAAAATACTCATTAAACAACTCCATCATACCTATCTAGTGATGTCACCGGGTCGGGTTTTGGTAAACCCGACTCTGATGCTATTTAAAAAATCAAAACCTGAACCCTATACCAAACCCGTCACATGTTAAAAATTTTGTACCAAACCCGACTCCTAATGATAAATTCAAAACCCGAACCCGACCTGAATAACATATAAACCCGCAAACACTATAACCCAACCCGAATATGAAAAAAAAAATCAAATTAATACAAATTGACATCCATTTTTAGATGTAAAAAAAACAAATTTGGAGACAAAGCCCTCTATTGAATTTTTAAAATTTTGTGAATAAAAAAACATCCCAACCTGTTATAGTCCAAAATTTGGTAACATGTTAAACCCAAATAAGAGTAAAGTCTTGTATTGAATTGTATTGATTTCTTAAAACACTGAGGATCAAAATACATCCTAACTTGCTATAGTCTAATATAAATCTCTAAAACTTTGAGGATCAAAATACATCCCCACCTACTATAGTCCAATACATATCCTTAAAACTTTGTGGATCAAAATACATCCCAACCTGCTATAGTTTAATACATATCCTTGCACCAATCACCCATATCAACCTCTCATCTCTTTATTATTCAAGGTCTGTCAACATCCTATAGTGCTATTCTAAGATATAAACAACACACATCACTACTCACTTAACAATCAACATTTAAATACATAAAACATCGTAACTAAGATCTTTAAACAAGTTAAACATCAAAACTAAGATCTCCAAATAAGTTATGCATCTAAAGTTTTCATTAAGTCACATACAAAACACCACAACTATCTCAAGATAAACAAATTGAAGCTCTATTACAAAATAGTTTTTATTACATATATTGATGATTCAAAGTTCTAAACCATGTGGCATTCTCATCAAGTTTCTTGTGCTTAATGCATGCACAAATAAAAAATTAATATAAACAGTTCAAGTTGCATCAAAGCAAATCACTCTGCAGAAATCAAGCTTATTCCACATAACCAAGGAATAAAAGTCAAAAACACATCCACTAGCAACTATCACCAATGCAAAAACAAAAAAACACTTAAAGAGTAACAAACAAAATTTACCCACTTTAATACACTTCACGAGCACACTATCGAAGGCAAACAAAATCCACCAGTCCATATCTCATCAAAATTGATAGCATTCGTGTTAATATGTCACCTAAAGACTAACTTTCGGATGTATAAAAAGAAAACAATTCATCAAAGTTAGCCTAATAAAATGCTCATTCTCCAACAATTCATCAAATAATAAAACAATCAGCTAAATCATGAATTACATACAATCAGCTATTAAACCAACATCTTATGAAGATAATGCAATCTTATACACAAATCTCTATGTAATTATATTTTTTTAAAAATATTTATTCCATATAGAAAACGTGTCAAAAAAGGATGTAAAAATAAAATTAAATATTTTTGTAGTTAGTTTATTAAAACTATAATTAGTTTTAGAAAATTTAGTAAAGAAATATATTTGAAGACAAGATATAAGAATTAAGTGAAAGAAAATAGTAGAATGTAGAACATGTATATGACTTATCTTTGACCATTGAATTAACCTAAGGAAGATAATGGATAAAAAGATGGAACTCGGAAGTAGTGTGAATTGAACTATATCCACACTACCAACAATTCATGATCATCCAGAACATCACAAAAACAACAAAAAACACAAAATAGTTGAGTGTCAAAAAAACAACCCCAAAAAAATACCTCCTTTAACCGAAACACAATTGTAGCACTTCAAATCCACCAATTTGTTTTTGCCAACCTAGCATGATATCTTGAGCAATTCAGAGTATGGATATGCATTGACCTATACATGGTTGATACAGCCACCCATTGCTGAACTGTGTATATCTTGGAACACGTCTATTTCCCAAGATATACTTAGGGCTCTTACTCTTTTTACTGGAGATAAAATTTTAAAAATCATTCATACATGCCCATCCCCACCAACAATAATTTAAACAGGTACCTGAAAAGCTTCAAAATGTAGATATGATGGCCCGAAATGCAACTGTAAATCAGAGAATGGAGAAGTAGAACTCACAACGCTTTTGGAACATAGGCGCTAGAGAGGAGATGTCGGCGAGATGGAGAAGAGGCGGCGGCGAAATGGATAAGAGACATCGAAAAAATGGAGAAGCCGTCTCAACGAACTCTGGAGGCGGCAGACCGACGAAATGGAGAAGATGTTTGACGAGCTCCATGAACTAGAGGTGGCAGACTGGTTAAGTACTCATCGACTGTGAAGTGAAACATGAATGGGATCGGGGAAAAATTTAGCGGACTGGGCAATCACAAATGGCATTGCCAATTGGGCGGGGGGGGGGGATTAGGGCATGACTGTGGATCATTGACAGTGAAGTGGGAAAATTATGGCAAAAAAATGGGAAGATTGGTCGATTAGAAAAAATAATATTATGGGTCTCATTAATATGTAGTTTTTAAAACTTACTTGCCCATTGAGCCACAGGATGATGATTCAATGATCAAACACTTATTCACTAACATCATTTATAATAAAAAAATAAAGAATAATTGGACACGTAAAGGTGGATCTTTTATTGTCAATTGAGACCCACCTTTTTGTGTCTAATTATTACGATTTTAAGTAGAAAAAAATTATTTTTATTATAATTTCTTTGGAAAAAATAAAGACCAATGACGTGTAAGAAAGAAAATTAAAAAATAATTTATTTTTAACTTTTAATGGGAGGAGAGTTAAAGGAGAAAGGAAAATCCTCCTTTCCTACTGGTGAAAGCGCTTTATTTTAACAAATGACTTTTGTTTGTAAATGCACGTGGCAAAGTTATTTCCTACGTTGGTAAGGCGCTTACCATGACTAGAAAGTTCCTTCCCAAGTTTACCCTAAAGGCTGGTGTACGATTTTGATGTAAGAAAAATAGAGTAAGAACATCAACATTGAAAAAAAATTCAAATTCTTTCTCTTTATATATATATAGAGAGAGAGAAAATTACCCCACTTCTACTTAAACTACTTCTATTACTTATTTTTTGACTGCTTTATGTGGTGATGTAGGCAGCAACAAGAAGTAATGATGTGACAATAATGCATTTTTCATATTCCTCAATAACAATATGAACCTAGCTCAAGCCGCATACATTAGTATGAGTGTTACTTAGGTTAATATGCACAGCGATTTTTAAATATTGACGGCTCTCATGCGCAGCTTATAATGTACTAATTGTCAGTACCAAACATAAAAAATGCTTTAAGTTCATGATAGTGGTTAGCCGCATCGGATGTAATTAATGTTACTCAAACATCCTAATACCCTTAATAACACAACTAAAAAATTAAGATCCGACTCCCTACAAACACACCCTACCTAGTGTATCCTAAAAAGACTGTTAATTTGTTTGGATTGATAGAAAGCTGAGAAAAGAAAAAAAATCATTAAAAAATGAGGCTTAAGCTATAATTCTCGTTTATACCATTTGGTATATGCGGAAAAGACAAAATATAGTGAAAACGGGGTAAAAGTTGTGGATTTTAGCTTCAAAACTTTATACCTCTTAATTTGTGGATTTCATGAGAAAATTTACAGGCCGAATACTCGTGGCTTCAAAGTCCTTTTTAAATATTATAAAAATAAGAAAATAAAATATCATTTTATGAATAAATTAACTTTTTAAATTTGTCAAAATCCTTGTTAATAATAATTCCAATCCTAAAATCTTTTAAGATCTACTTACAATGAAATTTTAAAATATTACAAAAATACTAATTCAGCTACCAAATTAAAATCTACTCAACTTTACTAAAAATATTTAAAATTTAATATTAGTTTTGGTAGAATTATTGGAAATAAAAAACTCCGATTTCGAATGGGCCCACAGAAATAAAATATGCCCGAAATCCGGCGGCTGCAGATTGGAGCTGAATTTTAAGATCAACGGTGGGCCGCCAGTAAGCACGCACACCGCGGCGCCCACCCACAGAAATGATCCACCAGGCAGTACGAATACCTCGAGAACATCACTCCATCCCAACACGTGTACGGCCGCGATCACGAAAGAACAGGAAAGCGAATATGCCGACGGCCTCGCGTATTTAGCGAAGTGCGTGTCTCCCCCGTCCGAAGGCTGATCTGGAGTGTTCTTAAGTCTGGTGAGATTCATTTCCCGTCCCTTCTTCTTCTCATTTTATTTTCGAATTTTTGTCGTCTCATTTTGATCTTCTTCTTTGCTTGTCCAACTGCAGTTGATTTTGAGTTTGTTGGTGTGCGAGCGGTCGATTAGATCGGAACGAGCGAAATCGCGATGGCGAAGAAGAGCGTCGGGGATCTGAAGGAGGCCGATTTGAAGGGGAAGAGGGTCTTCGTGAGGGTCGACTTGAACGTCCCCCTCGACGACAACCAGAACATTACCGATGACACCCGGGTCAGAGCCGCCGTTCCCACCATCAAGTACCTCATGGGCCATGGCGCTAGAGTCATCCTCTGCAGTCACTTGGTATTCATTTATTTTCCTTTCTCTCTCGCTTAAAAAATTCTCTTTTGGTCTTTTGTTGTTGTTGCTGAAGCTGTCAATTCTGAATTGAGGGATAAAATTCCCTAGTTACCATTTGGTTAAAAAGTGCTGTATTTTCTCACTCTCTCTCTCTCTCTCTCTCTTTTTCTCGTTCTGTAGACGTATGGATGGTAAGCTTTATGTTTTCGCGTCTTGGACGATATAGTTCCTTAATATGGCTTGCAAGTCAGTTTTTAGTTATCTTATAATTGGGAAAGATAAGTCTTTTACGCAATTTTAATTAAAATTCGCGAGTCATATGAGAATTGTGAAGTTTTTATGCTCTTGAGGGCTTATGAAAATAATTTCAATTTTCTTATGTATCTCACAACATTTAATTACTAGTGTTTCTATCAGATTTCGGTTAAGCATTTGCATGTTTATTACTAAGCTAATCACGCCACTGATATATCGTCGTGTTTTTAAACCATTTAAGTATCATTTTCTCTTGTTCTTAAATGAGGTGTTTGTGTGATGTGACTCGTATAATGATTGCAAATCGATCATGTTGGGTTGAATTCTTTATGAGGTATTTAACTTTTCGAGGATGTTTTGAAATCTATCTACTTTCTGATTCCAATCTTCCCCTTAGATTTTTTTTTAATAGCGTGTTCATCATTGTTAATTGAATGCTTTTTGGTTCGCTTGATTTCATGTCATGTCTGCATTTATCTATATTTTGCTTTACTTTCTCCTTGTAAATCTTCTTCATGTTATGTATACCTAAATGTGGGTTGGTTATTGTGCAAGTAAATACTTCGGTTGAATTCGCCTGACTCCTGATTCTAAAGAACTGTTTTTTTTTTTATTGGTTACTAGGGACGCCCAAAAGGTGTTACTCCAAAGTACAGCTTGAAGCCTCTCGTGCCAAGATTATCTGAACTCCTTGGGACCAAGGTATACGGCCTAGTCACTTTGTTTCATTTGTAGCCTTTTGTTTATTTTTAGTTCTCAGTTTTTCTTTTTGTGTATTCACGCATCTGTGCATGAAGGTGATTTTTTTGCTTTATATACTTCATCCGCTGATTGCATAGGTGGAAATGGCTGATGACTGCATTGGCGAGGGAGTTGAGAAAGTTGTGTCTGCATTGCCCGATGGTGGTGTGCTACTTCTTGAGAACGTGAGGTTTTACAAGGAAGAAGAGAAAAACGACCCGGAGTTTGCCAAAAAGTTGGCATCTCTTGCTGATCTCTATGTGAATGATGCTTTTGGAACAGCACACAGGGCTCATGCTTCAACGGAGGGAGTTACCAAGTACTTAAAGCCTGCTGTGGCTGGATTTCTTATGCAGAAGGTTTGCCTTTTTTAGGTTTATTCTTTCCAATGTTAAACTGGTACTTGTACGTGACATATCCTTTCAGGATAAATCACTTGGCCAAAATCTATGGTTGACTATTTTGTCTAGCTACCTCTGTTATCTCTGGCTGAGGGCTTTTGCAACAAAAATTCTTGTTTTAGGAATGCACTATTTGATATCCTACTGGAAGAGTCCAATTTCCTTGCATTGCATTTTTTTTATCTTTTGGTTTGCACTGGCTTTTCTGTTGCTGAATTGTTTGATCCTCATGGCACACTTGAAAAGATGCTGAATGTTGTTGAAATTTAAGCCGTTTTTAAATGTGTTTGCTGTTGTGTATTTAAATTCTTTGCAGAGGCGTATAATAATTGATTTCCTGGAGGAATCACTATAACTTTGTTAACTTTTCTCGGATGGATGTTCGTGCATTTGTTTCCACAACCAATATTTTGAAAGACATGCTATTTTAATCTGTCTGAAATTAATATTTATAAAAAAATATTTGTTTGCCATCTCATCTGATGGTAATGGAAAAGCTGTTTTCTGCAAATTGGAGCTATTTTAATATTTTTTAGAAGGATTATGTTTTGGCATCTAATATTTGGACTGTGCTTCAGGAGCTAGATTACCTTGTCGGAGCAATTTCAAACCCCAAGAGGCCATTTGCTGCCATTGTTGGTGGCTCAAAAGTGTCATCAAAGATTGGTGTTATTGAATCCCTTCTTGAGAAGTGTGACCTCCTTCTGTTGGGTGGTGGAATGATATTTACATTCTACAAGGCACAGGGCTACTCAGTTGGATCCTCTCTTGTGGAGGAAGATAAACTTGATCTTGCAACGACACTCCTTGAGAAAGCGAAAGCCAAGGGGGTCTCCCTGTTGTTGCCCACTGACGTTGTTATTGCTAACAAGTTTTCTGCTGATGCTGATAGCCAGGTACACCTTACATTTACTAGTTATTATAATCATCAGGTCTTGCGCTTGAAGTTTTTTCTGAGTTTGGTAAGTACAATCGCAAATGGGATGGCAATGTAATTGTTGTTTTTTTCGTTCTTATTTGTTACATCAGATTGTGCCAGCATCAAGCATCCCTGATGGTTGGATGGGACTTGACATTGGGCCAGACTCCATTAAAACATTCAGTGAGGCTTTGGACACCACGAAGACCATCATCTGGAATGGACCCATGGGGGTCTTTGAGTTTGAAAAGTTCGCGGTTGGAACAGAGGTATATGTGGCTCCTGATCGTGCTGCTTCCGAACCTTTAATTTTTTTCTTTCCCGTACGTTACTTATATTGATGGTATAACTAATGTTTTCAATTGCAGGCAACTGCAAGGAAGCTGGCAGAACTCAGCGTGAAGGATGTTACGACTATCATTGGCGGCGGTGACTCTGTTGCAGCTGTGGAGAAGGTGGGACTTGCTGATAAGATGAGCCACATCTCAACTGGTGGTGGTGCTAGCTTGGAGCTATTGGAAGGCAAATCACTTCCTGGTGTTCTTGCACTTGACGATGCTTGAGCTTTTTGCTATCTAGAGAAAATTTTGTTTTTTTAGCTGAGCGAGGGCTGGGTGGCTCGGTTTTGTCAGGGATGTTTTTATAAGCACGAGAAACATGTTCAATAAAATAAAACGTTCCAAGCAGGAGCGCTGACTTGTTTGGATTTAAGTTGCTATTGTTTTTAATTGGGATTGCCACTAACATCTGTGCACATGGATAAACAGTGTTCCACTAACAAATGGGGGTGCCTAAAAATATAGGTATATCGTCAGTTGTAACGCCACCGTGAAGTGCGTTGCTCAATAATTTGATCATGACGGTTGGGTTCATCTGATGTACCGAGGAGCTTAACCTCGGGTGGTAGGGCCGGGTTCTCCTAATGAGGCCCAGCCATTTTTAGTTTTTCCCAAGGAAGAAGGGCAGACATGAATGTTCCTGCTTCTCCACAACGTGTGGTCGATCCTGTTGGTGTCAAAGTGGAATCATGTCGACTACACAAATTCTATTTGCATATGGAGGACCATGTTCTGGACATTTGTAACATTTTCATCATCTTGAGGCTATACGTATGTGTTGACAAACCAAGTTCGTATGATATAAAATAAGTATCGGCCAAAAATACAATGTTCATGAAGACTGGATCCTATGGATACTTATATAAACAAGTTAATGGCATTATCCGCAGTAGTTGTTTTAATAAACAAGCACACCATCGATTCTTGGAACAGGAAATCTTTGTGGTGCAAAGCAGGTTGTCTCAACAAACCACCTAACCGAAGTAGTTAAGTACTGCCGTCGTTGTCGCTTTGTAGGAAAGACACACGGCCTACCGACCCGACCACAATGTTTTGCAACTTGTAATGATGGAAGTTTGATGTCCAAGCAAAGCAACGTCTCCTGCAACATTCTTCTTCGTTTTTTTGGGCACCGGGCAGTATTAACCGATTTCTTATTTTAAAAGTGTAAATTCCATAATCCCAATTTTTTGGGCAAACTCTATTCTTCCCATATAGGACAACATGGTTGCAACATTCTTCTTCTTCTTTTTTGTTTGGGCAAAACATGGCTACAACATTCAACAAAGTTTATAGGGAGTACTTAATATGCGCCGAGAGCTTATTTAAAAAAAATGCATTTGACGCTTATGCATTGTCATATGGAGATTTGATATGTGTGGATGAGTACTGAGTAGATAGATAAAAACTCAAAACACGTTGCCCTCTGAGCTATCTTAGCCTTCTATAATTATAGTACCATAAAGTTAAAAAGGAAAAATATGAAAAAAAGTTAATTAAATGAGATAATTATTTGGGCGGTTGGGTTGATTAATGATCATAATACTATCACACGCCCCTCATATATCAGCTGTGTCCTTTGGCACAGTCGCATTTTCAGACATGATTCGGCATCTAGATAATGGGTAGAGTGAGGTGCGGTCAACCTGCTTCCCGACTCTTACAATAACGACATTCGAGAGAAGAAAGAAAGAGAGAAACACGTACAGAAGGGAGACAACGGAAAAATAGTCTCCTCCCTCCTGAGGGAAGGCGAAGGCGAAGTGGTGAAGGTCCAAAGCCCGAGCCTTTCTCCTCTGTACTCATTATAGCTTGAATTGCTGCTCGCTCCCAGTCTTGGATCTGCCAAGTTCCTTGCTTTCCTTTCTCTGGATTGTCGGGTCGATTGGCAGAGGGGTGATAGGCTGGTTACAGCTTTTTGTTTCTTCTGCCTTCTTTTTCTTATTACCGATCACGGAAAGATCCGGTTTTTGATGGAGCGACGTTAGTGGGTCTGTGAAATTCAGTCCAAAATGCTAGTTCAACTGTTGGGCAGCAGTCTGAAGTTTTCAGTTTGAAGTCCAAATGCTGGTAAAAAATGGGATTTGGTTATGACTTGTGATCTCCGGCTGGTGCTTGCAGACGTTTGGAGTGTGGAGGGGCTACCATGTCAAAGTTCAGGCCGCATATTTCCAGCCAAGAGACATCTCCGAGGCCGGTGAAGTCGAGGGACAATGATAATACCTCGAGATGGGTTGATTACCTCAATCCGGAAGCATCATCTCCATCCACGTCCGTGAGCTGGAAGCTAGGTGGCTCAGAAGGCATGCCTAGTTCAGGAGCGTTTCAGAAATCTTTGCATATGGAATCGGTGCTCCAACTTACTGAAGTGGCGGATGGTTTACTGACAAAAATGTACAGATTGGTTCAACTTTTGGACTACCCAGATCCTGTTTCCTGCATATTCTCCGATGGGTTCTGGAGAGCAGGGATCATTCCCAACTATCCTCGTATCTGCCAGCTGGTTGCAAAGAAATTTCCAGAAAACCCAAGTAAACTGCAGCTTGAACGAGTAAGATGAACATTGATAGCACCTGGTTAAAGTCTCTTGTTAGTCCAATATTGAAAGTATTTTTACAGGTCGATGAGATTTCCCTTTATATTTTTTACAGGTCGATAAGATTGCCATTGATTCCCTGTACGAAAATGCAGAAAGCTTTTCTCAAAGCTTAGAGCCGTGGATAGTGGTATGTGCTAATAATTTGGTTTACTGTTTTTCTTCGCCCATTTGCCTTTCTTAGTTACTTTTTTGTAGGTGGACGATAATAAAAAAAACGATAATAATTGTATGCCAATTAAAGTCCTTCATCAAATGGGTGAATTTTCCAAATGACTTTTAGTTTTGTTGGTCAAGTATCTTTTGGTAGATGAGACAATCAATGCTATAAAGTGGAGAGCATACTGAGCCGACAATTACCTTTTAGATAGGAATTGGAGATGTTATGACACAAGACAATATTCATTTTGAGTCTGGAAGACAAAGATTGGCCTTTTCCAAGGTCAATATGCCTTTTGCCCGGTGGCCCGCTGCACAACCTATATCTCAAGGTGAAAGGGGATTACCCGGTGTCAGGTGTTTGACTCACAGTGTTGCCATGAAATAGTTTTCTCCTTACTTTTTGAAGAAAATAAAGAGCGAACTCATCTGAAAGGGTGTCATTGTAATTGTAGTAGCTAATTACTATTATGGGATATCCATGAGTTAGCTAATGAAATGAGTTAAATCAGGCTTGGCTTCTTCAAGCTGGCCTTGAACAGATCGTAAGCTTAACTTAAACATATTCTGTTCCAAAGCACATATCCTAGCTTGGCTTCAGTGAAATATGATCAGGCTTGCATTCATCTCTGCTCGAGTTGTGCAATTTTTATATGATCTTTTCATTTTTATCAACTTTTTTCGTGCTGATGAAAATATAGATATACATATATAATGTATATATTCTCATCTTTAAATGTGTATATTCCATTTTATAGTTGTTCAAATCATTTATTTGAATCCTATTGAGCTGAATCGACCAAGCTTGGTCACACTAGGGCTATGTTCAAATTGTATTTAATCCTGGCACTGCAGTAAGTTAGCTTTGGAAGCGTCTATAAGCTGAGCTGAGCAGTAGCCAATTTGTGTTGAGCTTGTTTTACTCTTTAGCACCCCCTATCCATTCATCATTCATATATTGTGAATTTAATGTGTTGTGTTTCTAGTACAAACTACTGGTAATAGTTCTTCTGGTAGTCCTGCATTTACCTGGTCAAATTTTGCTGACACTATGATTTTAATAGTTGCTGCTTGATTTAATGGCATTTCGGGAACAAGCACTTCGACTTATACTGGATCTGAGCAGTACAGTGATCACCTTATTGGTAAGTTTCTCATTTGATTTGCCACTGTGGTCACTAGACGATATTTTTGTACACTTGCTTCTAGGTATTACAGTTATAGGTAAACATCCTTATGTAGCTGAAAGTAATGTTGTATGATGACACTTGACACCTTTTGCAATTTTTTGCAGCCCCATCAAAATTCTTTGATTCTTCATGCATTTATGGACTTGTTTTGTGCATTTGTCCGTGTAAACCTTTTCTCTGAGAAGGTAAATAGCCTTCTCTTTTCTTATTGGTTCCCATTTGTCACAAACATCTGCATTTTCATGTCTAAATGTGATCTTCTGTTACAGATGCCGAGGAAAATGATGGTACAAGTTTATAACCTCTTGCATATATTGTCAAGAAATGGTCGAGATTGTGAGTTTTACCACCGGTATGAAAAAAATATGCAATAGTTTAGTACAAATGGTTCTAGTTAGCGTGTGCACATCTCTCTCTCTCTCTCCCTCTCTCCCTCTCTCATGTGTGTATCCATAGTGTAGGTGTTTCTTTCGTTTGCTTTAGGTATGTCTATTGTGTGTTTATGGGATCATTTACACTGAAGAATTTCTTTTATCCATATATTAAGGGTATGAAAAAACCTACTTTTATGTTCTCCACACAAGTAGTACTTCTGATGTAAAAATTACCAACTAGGGCCCATACATATTGAATTATACAGAGGTGTTTTTTTTCCCCGTTTTCTTGGAGGCTAGTGGAATGTGTAGCTTACCTTGCGTGGACCTTTATGAAGTTATTTTTTTAAATAAGGAACCTCTTAAATTTCCATCTTCTTGTTGTTAGAACCAGGGCCCCTGTTAGTATGTTAATTTAAAAAATTATCCCTTCTTTAACAAGTTAAGCTTTTAGGAGAAGTGGTTGACTACCATATAGCCCAAGTTCCAGGTTGAGTCCCTGGGAATAGAATTACAGTTTTCTCTCTCTTGTGTGTGCCGCCATGTGTGTGTTCCTTTTCATTTCTTAATGTGGTGCTTGCACGTGCAAGGGAGTGCTAGTGTGATAATATAAAAAGTTATCTTGCCAAACAACTGAAGCTTATAGGAGAAGTTAACTGACAGCTTCTAAAAGGTTAAGCCGTTAGGGAATGGACCAACATTGGATATTAACTAAACCAAACCTAAATGAACTAAACCACACCAACACTTCCAGCACACACAAGCATGATCAAACTTGTACAAATGCTTACAAAAGAACATTTATATGCAGGGGTAGTGGATCAAGCCTGGGACCTCCTGGCTCTGGTACCAATGTTAGTACCAAGTCTCCTAAGCTTAAGCTGTTAGGAGAAGGACCAACAATGGATGTCAAATAAACCAAACCAAACCAAACCAACAGTTATCATGTGTCCTCAGTTCTTTGGACCCAATAGAAGATGCTTGCTTGTGAGTAAAAACTCGCTGTACTTATGCACAGGTCATTTGCTTCCGGTTTGTAGTTGAACTAGAAACTGAAGAGGCTTGTATAATGGAAATTTGCCCATATTCTTATATCTTTTGTCTTTCAATGGGATGTTAGAATTAAAATGTGGGCATCAATTACTTGAGACGTGTTTAGTTTTTTTTTATTGATAGCTAATGGTTAAGTAAGCATGACAAATAAAATGGTGTTCGTGATAAGAGAATTGAAGTTGAGCCCAACAAATGAGAAAATGACCCATAATGGAATATGGTCAACAAATATAGTTGTTGTGGTATGATGAAATTTTTTCAAAAGAAGATGCAAGGGCATAAAAAAGTTTGGTAAGAGCACTTCTATGAAAACTTTCTTGTAGATACCTTCCTGACATGGCATTTAGCTTAATGGTGTTAGATAACCACTTCTCCTATAAGCTCAAATTGTTAAGGAAGGTATATTTTTTTATTTTGATACACTAACACTCCCCTGCACGTGCAGGCCTACATTAAACATTTCACGTGAAAACACACGTGGGGTTACAAATCCAAGAGAGAAAACTGTGTACTCCGGGACTTGAACCTGCAACATGGTCTCTGATACCATGTTAGTTAACCACTTTTCCTAAAAGCTCAAGCTGTTAGGAAAGGGGTAAATTCTTACATAATATTCTGATATAATGCAGTTCTGTTTGGAACATTTGCTAACCTGCCTTTGGCTTGTTAACTGGTTCTTTTGTTTGGCCACTGTCATGAACTCGTTATTAAAACATGGCGTGTAACCACTTCTCAAAATGACACGTACTATTATTTCACTTATACATAAAGAAATTGTTTAAATGTATCTGGTCTATTTTTAAATGCAAAGCTTTCATTGTTTCCGTATTTTCCAGGCTGGTTCAGTTTGTAGACTCTTATGATCCACCAATTAAGGGGCTGCAGGAAGACCTAAACTTTGTCAGTCCTCGAATTGGAGAGGTCACCTTCTATGCATTTTGCAAATAATTTTTTAGAAAATGCTGATAAAGTTGTTTGATACTTCTATAAGTAAACTGTCCTAAGTTCTATTTTTAATTTTAGGTATTGGAAGCTGTTGGTCCAATTATTTTTCTGTCTGTTGATACCAAGAAGCTCAGAAATGAGGGCTTTTTAAGCCCATTCCATCCTCGTTATCCAGATATTCTTACCAATTCTGCTCACCCTATGGTGAGTTTTTCTGGTTTCTTAAACATGTTGATTCATATTGCTAACAGCAGCTTCTCTTGCTTTATTCGCTTTCTTCATGCATAAGTCCTGTAGGGTGTGACGCCACCTCAGTTTTGTCCTGCAGAGGGCTCAAGATTTGGCGAACGTTACCTCTTATCGTGAGTGGGTCCTCTTAGGCTACCTTGTTTGCCCTGATGAACTTCTTCGTGTGACTAGCATTGATATTGCCATGGTATACTTCTGTTCTAGTTTGTTGTTATGGATAGTGACTATGTGTACAGAAGAGTTCCTGGAATATTTTATTAGCCCAATGTTGTAATTTTTTTGTTTCAGGTTGTGCTAAAGGAGAATTTAATTCTTCCATTGTATAAGGATGAGGTGAGCTATTGCTATGACATTAGATACTTCAGATATTTATTTAGCCGCGGCTCACTTTAAAACCCAAAATGCAGTACACATTGTTACATGAGGATTATCAACTATACGTTTTGCCAAGAATATTAGAATCAAAGAAGATGGCAAAGGCTGGACGCAGCAAACAGAAAGAATCAGATCTGGAGTACAATGTGGCAAAGCAGGTCGAGAAAATGATAAGGTGTCTGAGCTTTAGTAGCACAAGCTATTTCAAAGGAAATTATGATAGTGTTTTTCTTTGTTAATTGTTTAGGCTGTCGCTCAACTTTTCTTCAATTTTTAGAGATGGACTTTCACCTCTTTGCAGTTATAGGGCACACATTCCACTTAATGATATCGGGCAATTTCCCCATGCTTACTGGGCAAAAAAATTAAATAAAAGTGCACATATTCACATGTGACATACATTTAGTCAAATGAGTCATCAAAACCTTGGTCACTTTTGTTCTTTTTCTTGTGATGTTGCCACATTAAATGCTATGTGACCTAGTTGCAGCTTAAGGTTTCGACTCTGGTGTGCAAATTCATGATATATAATTATGAACAAATGTAGTGAAGTTCATGAACAAGCATTATTATCATGTGATGTCATACATCGGGAGAGGAGAGTACTATTAAAACAGGAGATTGGTAGAATGGTTATTTTTTTTGCTGATCAACCAAGTTTGCTGGCTCCCAATATCCAGGTTGGTAGTCTCTATTTCTGCAGTACTTTTTTATGAGGTTGTAGGTGGATCCACCTTGTCTCTTTATACTTTTGAATATTTGAGCCATATACGCATAAATGGTTGTTCTCCATGCTTACTTCAATATTTTATTTGCTAATGACAAAATTTTAAGCATCTATAAGATGAAACAATGATTGTCTTTTTGTTAATCTTTTTCTGCAATTTTATCAGCCTGGTCATATTCCATCTTTTTAAAAGGGTTGCCTAAGGAAGGACATTTAACTGTAAAACCTTGTTAGTATGTCCACACAAGGATTTTTATCACTATTCCGAGTAGAGCAAACTAAAATGATGAAAGTATCATTATTATTGTCAATTGCTTTTGGATTATCATGTAAATCTTGCCCCACCATATTGTTTTCACGGGCCTTTGGTTTTATTCAATGATTGAAGCTTGCACTATTTTCCCTTTCATTGAGGCTTAGTATTTTTTCACTTATCTCTTCCTTTTAAGACTAATGACCAATTCTTCCTCTTTGTGTATATAGCTTCTTTCTTGCATTGTGCCCGTACCTTCAGAATTGACAGTTCACCATATTATGATGCATCTTTGCTCCTTTTGGTTTCCGACATATATTTCTTACGTCATGCTCACAAGTTTCAGCTTTAAACTTGATATTTGTGGTAATGACAGATGGTATTCTCTGCATTAGCTTTGGCCCAATGTGAGGTTATATGGTATTTCCAACATGTTGGAGTTGCAACATCAAAATCAAAAACTATGAAGACGGTCCCTGTGGATGTAGTAGGTTTTCTTCTACTTTCTAGCTATTTCAGTGCTAGATGGATTCAAATATTATTCATAGGTGGTTCACTGATATAGGTTGGTTTCTTTGCAATCATAGATTAAATGGATTCTATTGCAGGATACTACAGATTCTACTATTGGTTTCTTATTAGATGGAATGGATCGTCTTTGTTGTTTGGTACGGAAATATATTTCAGGTAAATATGATTTTGGACCAATTTACAGCTGCACCTGGGTTTCTGTATAAAAACATAACAATTGGATTTTCAGATGTTGCTAGCACATCATATATTGTGAAGTTATTCCAATATCTGTTATTGTTCTTCGACTTACATTTTATGGTTTCTACTCAACCAATCAGGCCTAAACGTGATTTTCTGTCCCTTTGTAGCTATAAAAGGTTATGCATTATCATATTTATCATCTGCTTCTGGGAGGTTTAGATTTTTACTCGGTTCACCTGGCATGGTGGCCCTTGACCTAGATTCTACACTTAAAGGTCTCTTTCAGCGTATTGTACATTGCCTGGAAAATATACCTAAGCCTCAGGGTGAAAGTGTTTCTGCCATTGCATGCAATCTTTCTGTAAGAATTGTTTGTATTAAATTTCCTATTTCATGTATGTTCATGAAATTTCTGGAAACTGTTATACCCTTACTTGCATTGCTTTCTTGGTTATTCTTGAAGGATCTTCGCAGAGATTGGTTGTCGATATTAATGATTGTTACATCTTCACGATCATCAATTAATATTAGACATTTGGAGAAGGCTACAATCTCTACCGGGAAAGAAGGATTGTTGTCAGAAGGGAACCATGCTTATAATTGGTCCAGGTACTTGTTTTTATCCATTTGGAATTTAATCTACTGGATCTGAAAATTTTCTTTATTCTCACGGTCCTCATCATCATTCCTAGGCCAAATTGAAAATTTTGTTGGATATCTACTGACTGTGTTGGTGTGTCAGATGTGTTGATGAACTTGAATCTCAGTTATCAAGTCACGGGAGCCTTAAAAAGCTTTATTTCTACCACCACCATCTTACGACAGTAAGCTCTTTATTCGCCTCTCTTGGGTTTTTGTTCCTGGATACTTTTGTTTCCTTTTATTTTCCCCAGTTTTTCCAGATAATATTCTTTACCAATTAACTTCAAACAGGTGTTTAGGAACACCATGTTTGGGCCAGAAGGACGTCCACAACATTGCTGTGCATGGCTTGGAGTTGCCAGTAGTTTTCCAGAATGTGCCTCAGCAATTGTTCCAGAAGAGGTTCTTCATTTGGGATTTTCTATTTTGGTGTTTTTGTGGTTTCTTCAGGTTAATAAATAAACAATGGATAATCACTCTGATGAAATATCTAATTGCTCCATTATAAGCTGTATGCTCACAAGCTCTCTTTTATACTTTTTTTTATGTACTAATGCTTCTGTTACCACTTGATTCCAGATAACTAAAATAGGGAGAGATGCAGTTTTATATGTTGAATCCCTTATTGAATCTATTATGGGTGGGTTGGAGGGTCTAATTAATATCCTGGATTCTGAAGGCGGTTTTGGCTCTCTGGACATGCAGGTTAATAGTTCTGTGTTTCTGTTGAAGTGCTTGAGTTTATCAAACAATGTGACTTCTTTTGGATTGAATTTGTGAAATTTTCAGCTTCTGCCAGAACAAGCTGCAGTTCGTATAAATCAGGCAACAAAGATGTCAACTCCTACTCTAAAATCTCCAAAAGGTGTTGTAACTCATCTGTTACCTGGCCATGAAAGCTATCCTGACAATGAGAAGTCTTTAAAAATGTAAGTTTCATTTACCTAGCAATAGTAATATGATAGCTTAAAAGTTTTCTGTTGTGTACTGCATTATCATCACATCCCAATTATCTGGGGTTCGCTACATAAATCCTATCTTGCCATCCCACTTGATCATGGACCATATGGGTGTTCAAAACAAATATCTGCTCATGTAGTGAAAAAATGACCTAGGTTTTTGCAGCCAAGTGACTTTATGCATGCCAACTGTCCTTTACGGGCTTGAGACGGGTGATATAATCAGAATTTTCACAAAAATATATGTACTGATGGCATTATGTATATTCATAACTCAATCTGTATTTTCCCTGATTAACAGGTTAGAGGCAGCTATGCAAAGGCTAACAAATTTATGTTCAGTTTTGAATGATATGGAGCCCATATGTGTACTCAATCATGTATTTGTTTTGCGGGAGGTACGCTACCTTTTTACAATGGTCTTTTCCACATATTTAATTGCTGGGATTAAGAAGCTATCTGCATAATTTAGATAGTTCTTATCTCATTTCTGGCAAACATCAGTTGCCTCATTTTTGCATTTGACTGTAATTTGTATCAGACAATCTCTTCTTTGTGCATATTGTTTTCTAGCTAATACTGATGTGTTTCACAAAAAAATCTCTAACCTATGTACTGTTCATACTGATGCGATTATTGACAGTACATGAGAGACTGCATTCTTATTAACTTCAAGAAGCGGCTTCTAGCAATCCTAAAAAACGATAATGATCTCCAAAGGCCTACTGTTTTAGAATCTCTTTTAAAAAGACATGTAAGCATCATCCATCTGGTTGAGCAGCATATCAGCATGAACCTCACACATGGCATCAGGGACGTCTTACTAGCTGAGGCCTTCTCTGGGCCCATATCTTCCCTACACTCCTTTCAAAAACCAGCTGAGCAAAACATAGGATCAGCCATTGAAATTGTCTGCAGTTGGTACCTTGATAACATCGTTAAAGATGCCTCTGATGCTGGTATTTTGTATGCTCCAAGCCACAAATGCTTTCGAAGTGCAAGGCCAGTCGGTGGGTATTTTGCAGAATCAGTCACAGATATGAGAGAAATGAAAGCTTTTGTCCGTCTTTTTGGTCATTACGGTGTGGACAGGCTAGATAGAATGATGAGGGAACACACAGCTGCGTTACTGAACTGTATAGACACAGCATTGAGGTCGAATCGTGAGGCACTTGAAGCTGTTGCATCAGGCTCAAATTCAGGCGATCGAATGGAAAGGGACTCTAATTTAAAGCAGATTGTGGATATGGAAACAGTCGTTGGTTTCTGTATTCAGGCAGGAAAAGCCTTAGAATTTGGGCGAATTCTAGCTGAGGCTGCTGGGTTGGTTTTGGAAGAAAATGCCCCACTTATATATTCTCTGCTAGATAGTGTTGCAAAACATTTACCGAATGACATACCTGAAAAGGAGGATATTAGTAAGCTGAGAAAGGTGGCGAGTAGTGTTGGAGTGGTTGGAGATCATGATACAGAGTGGGTCAGATCAGTTCTAGTAGATGTTGGTGGAGCAAGTGATGGTTCATGGACCCTTCTTCCATATTT
The DNA here is from genome assembly GCA_035235625.1 of Saururus chinensis. Classification (NCBI taxonomy): domain Eukaryota; kingdom Viridiplantae; phylum Streptophyta; class Magnoliopsida; order Piperales; family Saururaceae; genus Saururus; species Saururus chinensis. The sequence continues at coordinate 50,581,961 of CP141142.1, read as the reverse complement.
TTTTGCTGCATTTATGACGTCTAATGTATGGAATGTCGCTGCTTTTAATGTTGATTCTGGGGGTTTTAACAACAACATTCATTGCTTGGCAAGGTGAGGTTATTTTCTTACTTGGTTCTCTTTGTTTTTGCTGGTTATTTCAAGATGAAATTCTTGCACTCTTTCTGCGCCCTGTTGATAGTATACGCAGCATCGTTCTATTAAACACTGATTTGAGAACTAGGCCATACTGAGTTCAATTAGAAATGTCCCTTTCCATTCCACCTATAGTCCGGATCACTATACAGGACAAAAGTCTAGCCATATTGAACTAGAATATAGTATTTGTACATTCTTACCTTCAATGCCTGCTTGATTCCCTTAGTGAGTGTGCTATATGTCCTAATCGGCATTTGAAAATTTGTTTGGAATCACATTGTAATCACCATTTGTGAATAAAGGGGAATGTGTGTGTGCCTCTCTCTCTCATACAAAGTAATTGCAACTCAACCCTGTGAATTGTTTAGTTTTGGGTTAACGGCAGTTTGACATTCATGACTAATGTATTTTTCCTTCAGGTGTATAAATGCTGTTGTTGCAGGGAGTGAATTCGTTAGGTTGGAAAGGGAGGAAAAAAATCGAGAGTCCCTCTCAAATGGGACGGTGCCCAATGCAGCTGAACTTGAAGGATATAGTCAAATATCTGCAGAAGCTGGTATTAAATCAGCAATGCAAATATATGTGAAATGTTCTGCTGGGATTGTTCTTGATTCATGGAGCGAGAGTACCAGGTACTTGGATCAACTTGCAGCACCTTATGGAAACTGAATTCTATAGTACACTTACTGATTTTGACAAATGTTTTCCACTGAAAACATATATCTGCTTAGGTAAATGCTTTCATTATAATGCCCACAGAGCCCAATGGCGTGGAAACATTGACTGGTCTTCAGATTTGGTGGCTCACAAAATGTGGTCCATTTTGACATGTAGGCCACCTGCTTCAGGCCCCTTGAAATTTTAAACGTTCAAATGGGGGACGAATGCTGAAATTTTCACAGGGTCAAAAATAAAGGGGTGCAAGTGTCATTTGGGACCAAATTTGTGGGTCGTCTGTCTAAAGTTGTCTCAGATTTTCTTTGGATACATCCTGATGGTTCATGGAACTCTCTTTGGCCACAGATAGGGACTTTGCATAGAACTCTGCATACATGCGTTTGCTGCAGATATGTCCTAGGTAAAAGGTTTTCTTCATCTTGTGCAGGTCTCAACTCATCCCAAAGCTAATTTTCATGGATCAGATGTGTGAATTGTCTTCCTATCTTCCAAGAAGTACACTCGAACTCCACATTCCTTACAGCATACTTCGATCAATATATCGTCAGTACTATGGAAACTTGCCATCAACAGCTCTGGCATTATTAAGTCCATCACCTCGGCAGTCCCCTGCCATTTCTCTCACACATGCACCTTCTCCACTTGTCCGGCAAAACCGTGGGGATTCGACACCCCAGTCAGGTTCTTATGATTCTGGTTATTTTAAGACTTCCTCAAATAGCCAGGAACATGTGTACGAAGTTGATAGTGGAATTTTACGAGTTGGTGATGGTAAGCAGAGAAATGTTCGTCGGTCTGGACCTTTGGAATACAGCACAAGTAGAAAAGTGAAGTTTGCTGAAGGATCTAATTCAAGCAGCATGGGTCCCAGCCCATTGCCCAGGTTTGCAGTTTCAAGGTCTGGCCCCTTATTGTACAAGTAGAGATGACCTTGGACAGTAAAGCTGTACTATTGAATTTGATCAAGATTGCTTACTGCGGGCAATTATAGCTATTGTTTGAATACTGAAGTTTGATGGCAATTTTTGGTAGCTTGTGTCTATAATGTACCGGTTTGGCCTTTGAAGTTTTCACTTTACTGGTGTTGATTTGTCAAGCAGTCACTGAGGTTTTTTTGCACTTGGATCATTCTTTCTTCCTTAACCCAAATGCCTGAAGTCTATCCATGAACTAGACAATAGATGTTGAAGCTATTTTTCACTTTTGTGAGTGTTGTTGATTCTTTTCCAATCTCTGAAATCATTTTACCATGACCTGAAGGCCTGGATCTTACCAATGAGATAGATTGAATGTAAAGGGTTCTGATATCTGCAAGACAAACATAGCGCATGTCTAATCAGATAAAACAAATACAAGTGATGCTCTTCGTAATCTTGTAGCTCATTGCTTTGGTCTTAAATTGTGTCGGATGGCTTTTCCTCCCCAGTCCTACCGCCACTGCATATGGACGGAAAGCAAGATGGTGAGACGGGCCAAATTGAACAAATACAGCCCGAACTCAAGTGCATGCTAGGTATCTCCGGAATCACTCTGCGTATAGAGCTTCATCTCATATGATGCCTGAAAGCAGATCAAAAGAATTGTTTATGTCAACACTAGGTAGAATTACTGTACAGCACAGAAGGGTCTGCTTGATTCCCACCATAGTGTTTCTTTTGTTCCTCGGCGAACTTTGCATCGGATGGTTAGGAGCCCAAGCCGTTGGTGAGCCTCAAACCGATGGCAGCCAGAAAAGCCTGTGTGCAGGTATACCAGGAGAGGCAGAGATCAGAAATCTATGTGAACAAAGGCACTTGAAAAGTAAGTGGTTGATATACTCACCGTAATAAGCACCATCTACTTCCAGCACATCAATCTGCAATTAAATCAATTCATAGCCGCCAGTTAACAAATAAATATGATAAAGGCATCATAGCATAGGGCCCCGTAAAGGAAAATGGTATCCTCCCGTAAAGGGTTAATCCAGTATTGAAGTACCGAGTTTGGTTACAGTTCAAGCTATTTAAAGGGGTGGCACAAATTTTTCTTACTGTCATTTTGCACCAAGAACCAGCTTGAAGTGAAACCTTAAAACTTACTAGGCGATGCAAGTCTCAAAAAGAAAAAGAAAGGCAATCAAGTTCAGAGCAAGTAGAATGGCAGAGAAAGTAGAGCCCTCACAGGAACTTGGAGACCAATTTCCCGAATACTCTGCATCAGCTCCTTCACCTTCTCAGGGTCATTTCCTCTTGTGCGCATCAGTGGTCTGCGTATCTTGTCAAGAGGAAGTTCAAGGATCACCGGACCACTGGATTTTGGCTTGTGAAAAGGAGCCCCTGAAAGTAAAAAAACACCCAAAAACCAAAAGAGGACATCAACCATATTCCTAGGACAAAAAACACATCAGACTGACGTTGTCCCAGGGCTCCAAATGAACACAGTGAACTCAGCTTGAGTGACATGCTAAATAGGAGTATTATGTTACATAAACGACATGACAACTAGACTCATGATTTTCTGCCTTTTGGTCAGCTTGTTTAAGAGACTGATCAGCTAAAACTATCAACATAGCAACGACTTTAAATCCCATGCCACCGATTCTGCAAGCACCGTGGCCTGATGAGATATTGAATGCTTGTTTTTTTTTTTCACTTTCTTTAGGTTGTCATACGGTTATGGAGACTGCTCATTAGCTGTGAACTAAAAAACATGAGCATTTTTTAAGATTTTGTTTTTGTTGGGTGACTAACAGTTTTGAAGAATTGATCGGGTGGTAACTTTTCCCCGGAAATAGAGTATAATCAGATTCAGTTACCTAGATGAGATTCTCTGAGGCTCACATGAAAGGGCATAAAGTTGTTAATTGTTATTTCCTTATTTTACTCACATAAATATCAAGACCGAAAACAGACTAGTGTTCTAGAATTGATGTGGTACAACAAGATGCAGCGAGTCAACTTTGATACGAAAAAAAAAACACAGAATAGGACGAGGGGTGGGAGAGGATTACCATTAGAAGAAGCCCGCAGAGAAAGGTTCCGGGGAGTCTGGGAGAAGGGAAGACGCAGACCGAGGTTCGCCATCTCACCTTTCTCCGTCTTTACTCCCTCGTGACAAAGTTGTGCAAGAAATAGAAATAGGAAGCCCCCCCGAACAGACGGGTGGCCAGATTTTTTTCCCCGAACTGAACATGTGATTCTCAATTGCATTTCTGTCTGACGTCTTTGACACGAAACTGTGTGGAGTTGGACCATTCTACTTTGGTCGGTTTTGTCATTTCGGCGAGGGCCAAAAAGGAGTTTTCCATCACTAGTTCAAAGCTTTTCATGTTGGCAGGCAAATTCTTCCCTGAATGCCAATGATGACTCACAAAGTAATTGTTATCTTAAAATAATTATCTCAAACATTTCTTATTCTTGACTTGATACGGTTATGGGCCGATGAAGGACTATCGATTTCTTTTTAATCACCGAAACCATGGGCTCAACATCCTAAACACGATCTATGACTGAAACATTCGATCCGTCTTTTTTCTTTTTTGGCAAATAACTGAAGCATTCAATCTGAAATCAGAGATGTATGGCCCAAGTTTTTAAACAAAAAGTAATCAGAAACTTAACAACATGCAGCCAAGAAGTTCTATTTCCACCCTATCAGGACAACATTTCTACATTTTACTTCTGCATGTTTGCATCAGAAACTTCGGGAAGAAAGTAGATATAGGAATGACCCATTGGGTTGGTTTAGAAAACATGGCACTGGCGAATGGTAACTAACATCTTTTAAGGTATCAGTGATGTTCACTGTAACCTTTTCCCGTTCCTTGCTTCTTTTTCAGCTTTCCTCGTTGCCCGGCGCTGCCTGGAGCTCATGGAGGTCTTCCATCCCCCATCCTCTGATTCTGATTCATCAAAATCCCTGAAAGATTTCTGCCCACCAAACCCAGACAATCAGGGAGGAGCAGAAATGAATCAGATGGTAACTCTACAAAAACCGAAATCTTATCTGATAAAGTACCTCTCTGAGCTCAGAAAAGCTCACTGCGTAGAAGGTGACTGCCGCAGCTGCCACAATACCCAACACTGGAATAGCAATTTGCATTGCATCCATCTCTTTTCCAAATCTTCGACTTCTGCCTCCAAAGAAAGGAAGTAAATATGGATAGAGTCGCAGTTTCGGCTCAAGAAGGGCCTCACAAAATTAGGCAGCCCAACCGAAAAGATGATATCCTCAGGATATTAAAACGGATGTATAGGAATCGGCCTCAATATTACTATAGTATCCTCCTGAAATAGTTGTGGCTCGTAAACAGACCATCACGCTTAGCAGGCTATCGGCTTCGCATTGATTTTACTCTTTGTTTTTTTAAAGCTATTGGGTGTTCCATTGTCTGCAGCAGAGAACATAAACGCCCAGGTTTAAATGCTATGAGTATGAGTATTATAGGCTACCGGATGTTAATCCGAGGGCCCATAAAATCCCGGTGGATATAATCTCAACATATAAACCGCAAAGGAATAAGAAAAAAAGATACTACGCCTTAGATTATTGTTTCTTGTTGACCCAAATCTCCAGCAGCTAGGACGTGTGCAATAACATATATAATTTAGGTCAAACAGCGGGCGTGCTCTTTCTATGATAATATAACTTGAGGCCGGAACAATAGAACACCTCAACTTCCCAGTCCCTCTGTCCTATATTAATATCTCTATTTAGTGTTTAAAAATACATTAAAATTAGTTCACTTCGAAAAACGAAATGAAGCTATTAATGTGGGCGGATAGAGTATTTCTTTTTCCATAATCTACTAGGATTCCAAAATCTTCATTGTTTTTGCCAAGGGGTGGGATTTCAGCCGCCTCAACTTCAGCAATATTATTTGTTGCACAGATAAATGTTAATGCTCATCCACAGTGATCTGATAACTGTAAGCCCTTCAAAGTTCTGGGTCCTATTCACAGTTAAGTTCACAGTTGTTCGTACTCTCCAAGTAATAACAGCAACATAAAATTCAAAACTATGAAATTAAAAATACTTCAACAGAACCGATAAAAAAATCTACAGAACACAGTGTATTGACCTACATGAAATTGGATTTCAATCCCTTGTCCCCGAATTAAAATCAGTTTATACATATATAGGTTCAAGGCAAAGTGGAAGAAGGAATGACATCCCCAGATAAGTAACTCATCTTCAGCCCGCCGGCCATTTCATCTGTCTCCCACCAAGTACATGCAGGTGAAGATGATACACCGATTGACCTAAAGTAAAAGGAATATTGTTATGCACAAAAAGAACTTGAAGCTAGAATTTTAACAAATCAAATAAATAAAGAATAAGCTTACATGCACTAGGCCCATTGTTAATAACTACTCGAAACCCATCTAGGATGCCTTCTTTCTCTGCCACTATTTTTGCTACATATAGAAGATGGCCTAAAATCTCGTTGTGTTTTGCTTCAGCCTGTTTTTGGAAAAGCCAAAAACAACTTAGAACGCAGTTCTCAAAAAGAGTATCACCTCAGCTTTAGTTCTCAATCACAGCATTAAAAATTCACATAGCAAAATAAAGAATAAGCTTATCCCAATCTTCATTTACTCAATTGGCAAAGAATTTTATGCTCCTTGTACAGAACCTGTAATTAACTGATGAACCAAAAAACATTCCTATCACAAAACTCTTCACAAGAGTAAGCCTAATACCTTGCCAAGTTGTGTCAATCCATCTCTGAATTTTGGAATAACCAAGACATGAATGGGAGCTTGTGGGTTTACATCACGAAATGCTAAAGCCTTCTCATCTTCATACACCACAGTGGAAGGAATTTCCTTTGCTATGATCTTATCAAATCTGAAATTGAAAGATGACTGATTTAATATTATGAAACATATACGTGAGCATAGACATATACAAGAAAATAATTACAGAAGCTTCTAATCAAGGCTTGTGCCACATTAGCACGACAACCAAATTTCAAAAGCAAAGCAGTTACACACATGGTTGGAGCCCCACTTTCGGCGGATGCAGCAGCCAATTTGGCAGAGGCCTCTTCATCAACGGATGCATTGATGCGGTGTATGAATCTGATTCAAAAAACTCAACTTCTGAGAGTTATTAAATACAATTGACAATGAATTTGCTTCCAGAAATTAATCACAAGGAATTTTTTTTTCAACCAAAAAGGAAATAAAGAAACTAGTTCTCAGGGTTTCAGGGGCGATGTCAGGTGTTCATCTACTCAACACATTTTCCAGTTGCTAACTCTACGATTTTAATGTGGGATTCATCCGATTCTTATTTATGACAGTATGAATTGTCAACACAAAAGGAGTTATTAGAAAGATACCGATTAATTCTTTCAGGACTTGAGCTAAAATTTATATGCTAGTAAGGAACAGGGTGAGCAAAACATGTGATTTTCCAGATTAGGTTGCTAAGCATTGCAACGGGCAGTTGCAGAAGAAAGAGATTTACATTTCACAACTATTGTACTGATAAACGAAAACGATTCAGTTATATTTAAATGCAGTTGAAACATTTCACTCAAGATGACAGTTTTAAGCTTCCAGTGCAGTGTACAACCAAGCCAAACAGATCATAACATCCACTGTGAAACAAGTAACAACAGGCCACAACTTATATTAGGATAATTCCCATGCACCGTTCAAAGGAAGCACAAGAAAAATGCAGTTTAATTCATGCTCTACCTTCGACACACATCATAATCTTTATAAAGTCCAACGCGAGTTTAATCCATCCGCTACATATCTGTTAAAGTACGATCTCAAGTTTCACTGCAATTATTACAAGATTTGGCGTAATCAAAGCCAGAAAAATGACTATCACCTCTTGCCCCGGAGGGGAATCAGGATTCTAGGAGGTCTCCGCACACTGGATAAGAACCTTAGATTACTCCCGCCACTCGCAGCAGCCCGTACAACTGGGCAAATCCTGCAATCCATGCAGAACGTAAGACAGGGGAAGAGGCGCAATCAGGTGCGCAAAGAGAGTAAGAGAGCTACCGGAGGAGGGAAAATGAATTCGCCGTGGCAGCCATGGCTCCGGGGTTCTAGCACGGTAAGAAGGGCGACTTAGCAAACGGGAATTTATAGAATTACGTTTGTACCCCTTGTTATTGGCGGAAGGGCTAGTATGTGTACAAGGCATGTACAGCTCTTATGGGTCTTTCTGTCCTTTCATATTCTGCGATTTACTCAGTGCAATCCGAGTCCGTCATCTGTGCCTGTCTTCTCTGTTGCCCGTCTAGGCGCTGAGATCTGGGTGTTTTTGCAGGTCAGTAATATTGGCTTTTGCTCCTTTTCTATGCCGGATTTACCAAAATTTCAACAAAATATGAACTTCTTTTCTGGTTAATTACAATCTCCTGCTTATCTTCTCAGTCAAGTGACTTAGATTTGATTGCAAGGATTTCTAGAATTTTGGGCGGAATAGGTCGCCAGGGTGATTATTATTTTTTACTCTCAAATATTAGTGCATCCTCTTATAAATTTGGATAAATTAATCATGGGCTCCGAGAAATAATGTTTTTATCTCCTTGCAAAAATGTTGGAACGCTTGCAAACTGATACCTGAGTAACAGGTTGAAACGTTTATCAGATCAACTAAAACGTTTTAATGATACTTGTAATGGATTTCATGTTGAGCATGGAAAGCCAAACTTGCTTGATTCCACCTTCTTCTTAGAATCAGAAAGCGATTACTGGCTCAACTATTACTATGATAGAGAAGTGTCTTATATAAATAAGTTAGTTGTTTTGGTTGTTCATAGACTTGTTAACATGAATTTCATCAAATTGTGAAACTCAGTGCTGTTTGGTCACTTCCGTTGTAAGTGTACTGTTTTTATCCTCCAAAAGGACACTAGCGTCAATGATGAACTGGGAGTGGCGGCCTTGGTAGTGCAGTAAGACGAAATTGGCATAAACAAATCAAATTCAATGGAAAGCAACGTGAAGATATCTGAAAACGGAATACAAGAGGAAGATGACACTGTTATTCAGTTCCTAGACTCCATGGATAGCTATCTAATCCTCTTGGATTCTTTGTCTTCCAAACTCCGCCAGGTGATTGCTCTAACTGGTTAATAAATTCATATTCCTTGCTGAAATTTTCACTTTCAGCTGTATACTTTATGCATCTCTTTTTTTATACTCAATTCGATGTTGAGGTGCGACAATTTAGTTGGACTTCTTTTAACTGAATAAACATGTTTAACGTGACAATATAAGAAGTAAACTCCATAATAATTGACATTAAGCGTAAATCTTATCTAATTTAATGGACCATTAGGTGAGGTTAGTAAATATTAGAGAGCCTATTATCAGACAAGCAGTTGTGGTGAGAATTGCCCTTTTTCTGTTAGTGAGTTCCATGACATGTGAGAACATAGTCTCTAACAGAAGCATTCTGAGCGCTTATTCCACCTTATAATGAACCTAAGCTGGAGAGCTGCATCCTTAAAATCTAGTTTTATTGGGAGCATTGTATTCCGATTTTATGAGCAGAAATTTGCATCTTTTGCCATATTGGACTGGAATATAAGAAGCATACTCTTTCTTTTGAGTCATACAGTCTCAATTGGATGAAGTATGCCCCTGTGCAAACAGTGCACTTGCACTGATTGCACTTAATCTTGTTAACGTTGAATCCAGGCTCCACCTTCAAATGTAAATTTCAGGTGAGTATATCTTTAAATTCTGCTTGAAGTTCTGCATTACGGACTAAGCTTCTTGTCACAAGCAAAAGTTCCACACTTATCAATGAAGGTTTGATGGCACTGGTTCACCAGAACATTGTATGGCTTGATGCTTTCTGACTTCTGGATATAACTATGGTTAGAATAAGCTAAGAACATCCTCATAGGTATGCATTAAATTTGTCACTTGTGGACATCTAAGTGCGCAACACTCATCCGATATTTTTCAAGGAAGACGTGCTCCAAAACTTTAAGATGGTGATCATTTTAAGGTGGGGATAGGTATGTTATTATTTAGAGATAGCCAGCAATTGATACAAAGGAGAATGGAAGCTGAAAATGAGTCTTCAGCTTCTAATTTAGGAGCCAATTGGAGGGAACATTTGGTTGATCTTTGACAGACTTGTCAATCCAATGCACCTTCAAACACATTCATTGTATTTCAAAAGATGAACATATCAAAGGTAGTAAGTTGATGGCAGCAGAATGCCATTTTGAGGGAAGAGCTTTTCATGCTCCCTGCTCATCATGAGCCCAGCATAAGGAATGCCTGAGGACCATTGATTTTTAAGATTGACAGTGCACGCGCTAACCTGCATTAGCCTCAGTGATAGCGTGTGTGCCGTCAATCTCATGGATGAACGGCCCTCGGGCGTTCCTTACGCTGGGCTCATGGTGAGTAGGGGGCATTATAAACTCTTCCCATTATGAGTTTTGAGAATACATAGTTTTACATGAGTAAATGTACAGCAGCACAAATAGGCATTGCGCAGATTCTAATTTCACATTGTTTACTTCTAGATCTTCAATATTTCATGGCCACGAGGTTTACCTCCAAGTATAAGTGCATATTATTTTTGTTAGTACACCATCGGAATATTTGGTATTTTGAAGCTTTTGAATTTGCAGGGGTGGTTTGAAATAGCCAGCGCGCGGCATTCTATGGGATCATCACGCATTAGTAGCACATTATTTGATCTAAAACCTCATTCTGCAGCCACAACATTGCAAGTGAACCAGCTGATGGATGAATCTGTGTCAGGTAATGTAGGAGTGACCTGTGCTTTTGTGTGATGGAAACCCTGTTAATGAAAAGGCTGTGTCTTTAATCAAAACGATTTTTTTGGTTTGCTTTATTAATAACAATTTGATATTTATTAACCTCAGTAGTTGTAGTTATGCTGGTCAATTCTCTTTTTTGTTCTACAAGCGACTGCCCGTTTGATCCCCAAGCTATTCAAAAGATTATAAGTCTCATCTTTTAAGGAAAAATTGCTACATTTGTCTAAGAGAAATAAGATAAATATTTCTAAAGCTTCAATATTTGGCTGAATTTACAGAAGCGTCTGCATCTGACATCTTGTTAGCAAAACCTCGTTTCTCTTTGTGTAAATGGGGATCTTCAGACTACTTTGAATGTGAATCTGAAGAGGAGCACATGAGCAAAGAGGCACATGCATTATCATGTGCTCCTCAGTTACGGCAGAGAGGACCATATGCATCACCAGGTATGATTATTTATCTCAGATTTTTTGTCATTTTTAATAGAAGGCAGTAAGGATTACATCTCAGACTGCTTCCTTATGCACTTTGGAACAGAAACGCAGAAAGAGGTGCCAACTATTCTACCACTAGTTGTTGATCAAGTAAGTGATTTAACAGTTATTTCTTATAGGTTTTTTATTGTCTTAATTTCTCATCTGGTTTTAAAGAATCTTTCTACCCATTTAGAAAGATGTTCAATCTGCAGGACTAATATTGACACATCGGGCATGTAAATGTTAGTTGGACATTCCTACAAATGAAAAGGGCATGCATGGATTGAATTGAGTGATAAACTGTAAATGAGAAATTAATGATGGACTGAACTAAATGAGAGATATTTGGCCATCCTCATGTTCAATTGGGACATTAACTAAATTAGAGATATTTGTTTATGTGTCTTTCCTTGGTTTTGATTAGGTTTCGGAGGTTAAGAACCAAAGATCCAAATCCTTATCTGTTTTTGGAGCATTGGTTTCTCCCAAGCTACGAGAAGCACAAGTTTCATTTGAAACAGGTCCGGCTGTCTTTTCAAGTTGTTGAGATTAATATCTTGAGAAAAATTATCGCCCAATATCTGACCAAAGGTTGTCCTTGCAGTGTTGGAGACCATTGTTCAAATTGCCAATGTACGGTCAATGATGTTAGCGGCTTTTGCTCAACTTCAGAAAGAGACAGGGAATTCAAAGTAATTCAGGAGAAGAAGTCGCTAGCTGTACAAAAATTACTTTGAGAAGGTTAAGCCCAACCATAGATATTTAGGTTGAAATATCTTCGCAAACAGAACCTTGAATTTTTAAAGTAATGCTACACAAACTCAGGGCTTCGGATCCCACCACACTGGGTGGGAGTGCCGACCCAGCCGATCGGAATCCCAAACTCAGTGCCCAAAACACTTGCCGCAATGGCTAGGCCCCATCGTTGTTTGTCTGGGGTCTGGTATTTTCCAAAATAAACTATGGCGTTCTCTCATTGAAAACGAAGAACATATTGTGCTGTGAGCACGTCTCATTGAATATGATCGAATTCAGCCGTTATTTACATATTATTTTTGGACAAACTCCATATTTCTAGCTTCTTTGCATTTCCTGCTGTGCAGGAGAACTTGTGAAAACAATCCGCGGACAACTTTATTTTATATTGGGTGAGGTGATAGTCTGATGCAGATTTGGTAGAAGATCGTCAGGCCCTATTACCATCAAGTCGCAACTATTTGGGAAAAATTACAAATGAATATGTGATTAAATTCTTTGTTCATCCACCAGATGAAGCAGGCGTCTCTTAACTCAAGATACTCCACTTGACAACTGCGCCTATATCTTTGTCCTCAACCTGGCGAAAGGCACCTTACAAAGCACGCTTCACTAGCATAAAATGACAAACAGGTCTTCGAGTGTTGAACAACAGACATCTTGAATCCATCATGACAATACATTGCTGTTCGTCTACCATTACGATCCGTCCTTCGGTAAATGAAGATCAAAAAGTTAAAATTCGAAAGGGATAGCAACTGAGACACGGGTGGTTGGAAGAAAGGGCAATAAAAGAAGGGAGCTCGTTTATTGAAAAAATAATAATAAAAAAGTCAGGGGCTCACAATTTATGCCACATTAGGACATTATACGGGTCCAATAGACTACATTGTATTTTAACAACAAATACACTAGTAAAGTTGTAAAAACACAAATATACAACAAAAAGCAATCGCTTTATTTGATAGTTCAAAGAGTCCACACATGACATTGCCGCCCAAATTGCATCCTCTTGAGTCTTATTTAAAAAATTTCTTAAATCTTCAATTTACCTACATCACATAATGTTTACTTATCAAATGAAAGAAGGGATAACCTTTCCTCGACAGAGCAGTCGACATGGCATGAAGACTGGCAGGAAGAAGGAATCAGAATGAGGCCAAGGCAGCGCTCTTCCATGGGAGACGGTGACGACCGCCGGGTGCTTCGATACTCCACTGTATCCTGAAGAAGTATGTTGCCTTGCTTATCCATGCAATAGAAGTAACCAGCAAAGTAGCGCCCGTCCTTCACTGCGACCAGCATCCGTCGAGACAGAAGCTTCTTGACCCGGCTGACATGGGGAGAGCTACTTGGAGGTGGATTGGAATCGCATTGTTCCTCGTCATGGTAAAATGGGATTGTCTCTATTGATTGATCCATTGGAGGACGAGTTAATCCTTCAAAGATGACTATTAATCTTCTAATGCTCAAAAGGATTACAATAAGGGTCCATTTATTTCGTCTAAATCTGAATCTGAAAAACCAACTGAAAATTCTGAAAAGCCTACCATCTGAATTTCACACTGAATTTGAATCTAAATCAGATCTGAATCTCAATCTAGATCTGAATCTTAATACATTCAATTTTTTTTAAATTTAAAATAAACTATTTTTTAATTTGTACTAAAAAACTTTATTGCAATGAAAATCATATGTATAGAAAAAATTTAAATTAACTATTTTATTGAGTCACATCCACATTACTGTAGTGTTCGTGCTTGACACTAGCCGTAAATAAAAAGCTACTTTCATTATTTATTTCATTGAAAATTTAGCTACTATTTAAGCAATTTACACTATCCAAATCAAGCTTTTCTAGGAGACCATATGGCAAAAGGTCCAAAGCTACTAAACTCCATTAAGAAAAACCACATAAATGCAAAACTAGATTTAATTACAAAGCTACCAACCACAATAAGTCTTATACAATTTTGATACATTAAAAAATACATAAACGTTATTGAAGTCATTTCCAAACAAGGCCAATAAATGAAATCTCCATTATCTTCCTATCTTTTCTCATGTCCTATAAAAATTAATAAGAAACATGTAAACAAAATGATTTCCAAAAAATATGATGAAGGCCCAATATTTGAATATTTGCAATGTAAATGGTCCTGATATTAGGCAATGAAAATGAACAGCACACTATTCTGTTCACCACATATTGAAGGCTTCTAAAGCGCACCCCGACATATTTAAGTATTTCACATGGGACAAACACAATTTATAAGAACAATATTCAGATAATTCGTGTCTGCATACCTTGCGAATTAGAAACAAAAAGTCCTCCGTGAGAAGTTTTCCTCTTCTTGTTGCAAATTCCTGGGTTTTATGTACCTGCCAAAAGGTTGATAGCCAACAAGTGAAGTTCTCTGCCGCCATCCAGTTCATCTATTCCAAAAAAGTGTTCCCTCGCATTTCTCCAAAGCTTACATTGTAGTACCAAATATTATGATCATTGTTGTAATGTATAAAATCCAATATCTAAAGTTCAGTCACTTCTAAACTAATCAAGCACTAAATAGGTTCATATAGTCAATGAACTAGGAATATCTAAATAGGTTCCTCTATCACGTTCCTTGATTGGCTTTAATGCAATATGCTACACTGAGGACAAGATATGAATTTCAAAGAACAAGTTTGAATGTAAAAATCGGGATCCTAGTTGTTTGAAACAAAAACTCAAAGTACACACCTGAACAAAATTACAAAACCGGACCAATTCTTTCTGAGGTTTTGTTGCAAGCAGCTGCTGAATTCCAACCAGTACCCCAGTTCCTACCAAAAATCTAAAAGAGCAGCAATTAGTACATTATGCAATAACTGGAAAGCAGAGGGCCAAACAGGATATGTACACACATTGTCCAGTCAAATTAAGAGGCTAAATTAACCTGCAATCCAACATTGCCTGATGAAATTTTTTCTAGAAGAACTCTTACAAGAAACTGACGTAGAATCATATAACAAGTCCTATAGAGAATTTTAGTTGTTTCTAGTAAATTTTTTTAGTTGTAACCACTTGATGTCAATGATTGCAGTTCCTTAAAAAAAATAATTTCTTCTGGAGTTAATAAGTGGAAATATTTTGTTAAGTTAGAAAACATGGCATTGTGACTGAAGCAACCCTTATAGCTAATTTAAACTGGGCATGGTCGAAGGTAGACAGCGGAGTGCTGCAAAAGGGCAACCCCTGCTGCCAGCCGAATAGTCTATCTAATATCACATGCTTATGTGGCGGTGAACCTCTACTACTAAACCAGAAGCAGAAATTCATGGAAACGTGTCTTGAAGGATTCAGCTCTTGTCATTATGACTGACCCAGTAAGTGCTGTGTAATAGAATGCTTTGTGATCATCACTGAACAAGCCACCCCTTTAAATGAATAACAAGAGCATGTGGATTATCGACTCTAAGAACTGAATACCCAGCTCATATGACAAAGGATTTTGGCCACTGCTGCTGCTTTCGCTATCAATAGCTGGAAACCAGTTCATCCAATTCGGTAAGCCAGATGGACTAACAAACTCAAATAAGACCTACCTGCCCACCCACCCACCCAAACTAACCAACCACCCCAAAAAAGGAAAGCAGGCAGACATGGATACACATCACAAATGCCACACAAACACATAGAAGGAAGTGTGAGAGCACAAATAACACGAAATCCTTCTGTAGAACATCAAAACAACTAACACAGATGGAAATGAAGTAGATTTAGATGAGGGCCATAATTTTGCATGCAATAGAAAGGATACAGCATCATAGAAGCCAAAAAAAAAAGGATATAGAAGTACAACAAGAAGTCACAAACTTAAATTATCTATATAAATAAACCCCTACCCACTGCTCATGGCACTTATATCCGAGATGAACATATATTATCAAATCGGCTATCCAGTGCAATTCACAAATGGGAACGCTGCATTTTTTTTCAGCAAAATCTTACTTCTGGAGTTGGTGTGGACTCAGGACTGTAAAATGAAGAGTGCAGAGCCAGCACTAGCAAGTTTTTTAAGCGAAAGCGAGAAGAAAACAGTGAAAAGCCAGTGCATCAATTGTTCCCTAGCATGTCCACCAGAGTGAAACCTTCTAGCCGCCAGAAAATAACATGATCCCCATCTAACACGTTGAGAAGTTCATATGTAAAACACCCAATTACCAAAAAATTGGAACAAGATAAAAGAATACTAAGGACTATAAAAACCATTACATTTAGAACTTTTCATGCGAATAGTACAGCAATGCTCTAGAATGGAGTAAAAACTAGACATATATTACCATGATGAAGAGCAAAAAAACCCACTCACGCAAATGCAGAATTTTTTCCCTAACCGATATCCAAAAGGCAACTTTACCGATAAGACAACCATGGCCAGCTATTAAACTTTTACCGAAAAAACATTTCAAACTTCGTTCAACAGAAACAGAAACGGCCAAACCAAGCAAAATCCACCCACCTTTCACCACCAAAATCAGATGAAACCAGATCTATTTCTTCTCAAACAATGTCCCATACTTGAACTCAAAATAGATCTAACAAAGAAAACCCACGTCAGAACTTCAACCACCAAGAGCTCAGATTTCAGAGGCCGAGAGAGACTTTGAACTGCTTTTCCTTCTTCCCTCTTTTGTAGCACAACACCTTCTGTGATGTCCTTTTCGGCATGAGAAATCAGTAGCAATCAATTTCGGGGAACATTGAAGACAGTGAGAGGAGAGGGACGAGGGAGATAAAGAGAGGGAAAGGGGATGGGAGGAGTCGAGGCCGACGGGAAGGAGAGGCCGGGGTCACAGGAGTTAGCAAAGGCTGTGGTTGCGGCTGGGATCGGGAGAGGAGATGAGATAAATCAGGAGCAGAGTGGGACGAAGGTCAGGGTCGGGTTTTAAGTTTTCAGAGGCAGTAAGTGGATGAAACGCATCTTACCGTGGACTGATTCAAATTCAGTCCTAAACAAATACAACAAATACACTGAACGGCTACTTAAAAGTTGGCCTTTCAGTAACTAGTTCAGGTCTCATTACCCTAAGCCACTTTTATCCAACTTCTATAATAAAAGCACACTTATTTCTGGCCATTTGTCAAGCAAAAAGGGGGCAGGAAACGCATTCTCCCTGCTTCAACACAAATTTTGTGAAAATTAGACAAAGTTATGGAAGCTTTGCATGCAGTTCTAGAGTTTAAACACTAAGTTTGCCTATTTTCATGATAATCTTCAAGATTTTAATTTTGTAAAAAAAACAACAATGAGATGCTAACCTAAGATATACATTCAGAAAACAAAAGTATAGAAAATTCACGTGCAGCATAAAAGATCTTCAGAAAAAAAATCAGTTAATTGGCGAACGAAAGTCTAATGAGGTTGTCATCAATCAATTAGGAAATAACATGAAAGTTCAGGTAAAACGGTATAAAATTCATCATCATCATCTACCGTACACACTAATTATACTAGTAAAAATACATAGATTTGGTGTTTATTCGTGCATAACTGCACACTTCGATATCGAAAAAATGATTAAGTGCACATTTACAGTTGAAAAACTCGTCAAATAATTTCAGTGTTAAGCTGAGAGGAAACAACACCCAATAGAGAATGAATAACAAGAATGATCACATTGTTCTGAATAGAAAACATCGATTGACTCTGCAGAAAGAAATCATTAATCCCCAAGTCCCACCACAAACTCCTACCACTTTCCAAAAGATCCAAGCTTTCGTCCACAAACACGACTGAAAAGATCAAAACAAAATCCTAGAATCCAAACTTCAACACACACACACAAAAATATGAGAGACAGAGACAGAGACAGAGACAGAGCACTTGCCGTCTTGAAGACTTCAACAAAAGCAGCCGGGGCCGATTATACGGAAGAGATACTGTCACTCTCCTCAACAGGTAGACGACGGGAGCTTTATGGGCATTCTGTGGGCCGTGCTACAATGAAACCACAGCCCTGTAAGAAAGTTTTTCTGCCCCTGACGGAAAAGGGCCCGCTTGAGAAGCCCATTGAACTCAGATTCTACATTATTTGGAGGAAAAGAGTGAAGATTTAAATTAATTTTATAGGGAAATTAAGCAATGTAATTATTCCTGGAAAATACTAAAATTTGTGATATGCTCTAATCTACAATGGGTGTATATTCTCAATAAGATCACTTAACAGGAATGTTTTTATTTGCATTTTAATTGAGGTTGTCATTTTGGTAAAGTTTTGATCTTAGGTCTAATCAAACAACATCACTCTGGATTGAGTTTTTTTTGTGTTCCCGGTTGACAATGAGCCCAGCCTTAAAAAATGCTATGTTAAGCGTTTATTTTTAAGATGGATAGTGCATATGTTAATGTCAATACTTGAAAATAAATACTTCATGAGCATTTCTTATGCTAGGCTCATTGTTTGAACGTGAAACATTAAAAATATTTTCCATCACTAAAAATAAAATTTTTACCTTTCAAAATTAAGTTAGAGTGTTGATCCTACCTTTGATGGGCTCATTGAATCTCTCCCGAGGAACAACATCACTCTGAATGTAGTGTGAGCATACGTACATCTTTACCTATATATATATATATATATATATATATATATATATATATAAGTTAAAAAAGAAAACCAGACAAGTAAAAATGTTAGCGACAAGCATCGTTTGTCATTAGCATCAAGTTAATTATCATCCTTAGATAATTTATATCAACTCATAAATAGTGCGGAAATGACAATTATTATCCAAAAATATTTTCCCTCGCCGTGACTAGAGCCTATATAGAGCTGCGAACATGGTACATAAAAGCGCAGTTGTATATAAATGACGATTTGTACTCTGTGTACCATGTTCATAGGCTAGTCACATAGTCATAATCACCATCAGGGATGGAGTTGGGGGGAGGCATGGCACCACCCCAAACTTGGAAATTTTCAAGCACCCAATGTTTTTTTCTCGTCCGTCTCTGGTCATGATGCTTCCAGTTTCTTTATGACAAACGCAAAATGTGTGTTAATAATATGCAATTAAGTGGTTACGAACAAGAAAACTTAAAGAAAGTGAAAGATGCAACTAGCTGATCCTTATCTCAATGCATCCTACTAGGTGATCCTCGGAGTATAAGCTTTTGAGATGGAATATGTCAGCCGGCAAGGCACGCAATTGCACTATGTACATTCTGATGAAATTTGATCTGCCAACTCCAAATAGAAATAATGCAGCTTGAATTCATAACCTAAAAATGTGAGATGGAGCTTTTTATCTTGACAAAAGTGCATCAAATTAATCAAACCCAAACTATCTTTTTTTATTGCCTAAACAAAGTATGTTGACAGAAATGCATCAAAATGTTTGCAAGGAAAACCCGAACTTATTTTTTGCTCACAAACTCTCTCTTATATATTTTAATTACGTTTCATTGAGAAAAACTGCAATTAATCTCTCTAGTAGTGTTCATCGAAAGTTTTATAGGAAAAACTTTGTTGTACTTAATAATGTTTAAATGAGATAATTGCTCATTGATCTCTATAATGGTGTGGTCACATAATTATATATGTTCAGTGCCATATACATGGAAAACACATATTGCTATACAAATATAGTGCCAACTTTCTTAATTTTTCCCAACAATTAAAACCTTTCCAGCTCATTGGAATCTGGGTTTATAAGCCTGATAAAGCCGGGTAATACTGATCAGATCTAAGTAGCTGCAGCCGCAGTTGATGTGGCTGAGGGCTATCAACTATGGACCTGCAGGTCCCAAGGGATATCTGCTCCGCTGGATGCTTCCAAACTTGAAAACACTTATCTTTTACGCTCCAAACTCGTGTTGCAGAGAAGGAAAGAAATATAAGTCTCTGCATGTCGAGTTGTGCGTATCTAGACAGTATTGACTTTATCCCTCCTCCTAAAGCCCCTTCGAAATTTCCCTCATAAATGGCTACCACACTGTAAACAGGCCTCTCTTTCCATACTTAGAACGAAGCATTTGCATTAATACATGTCTCTCCTCCCTCAAAACTCCACTTCTTCTCCAAACCAAACATCTTCTCTGCTCTTTAGTAGTCTCAGTCTATTTTGTCAATCTCTTTGTTGTAATCTGTCATATTTACCCCCCCCATGGAATTCCAGAAGAGTGACCAAAACAGTCCTACACCGTCTGATCCTCCGACAAATGGATCTCCAACCTCCTCGTCCTCTTCCTCCTCCAAGGAGGAGGCCAACCACAAAGAAGATCAACAACCGCAGCCGCAGCCAGTAATGCCAGAACAGCCAGACATAATACTGGGGTTGAGCCTCTGTAGTGCCCAAGACGCCAACCAGCCCACCGCAGAACTGAACCTCCTCTCCAGGTTCGATGTGTTAGCCTCCCAGCCGCATCTGCATGACGTCTCTGTTCCCACCCCTGCTGCGGCTGAGGAGGGCGGCGGGAGGGTCTTCTCCTGTAATTTTTGCCAGAAGACCTTCCTCACCTCCCAGGCGCTGGGTGGCCACCAAAACGCCCACCGGCGTGAGCGCACCATGGTCAAGCAGCGTAGGGGCAGCCATCACGGCATGGTGGACTACCCTCCCTTCCCCTACCCTTACCCTCCACCTCTCCGCTACCCGGGGCCTCACCTTTCTCCCCTCCATGACCCATTCGGAAGATCCATGGCCTTTCGCATGGCAGCTCAGCCATACCCGGCCATGCGCCAGCCTAATTACTATCCCCCCTACGCACCGCCACCACCCGGATGGCCTTACAGCATGGGAGCCAACGATCATCAGCCCACGCTGGATAGGCTGACTGCTGCCATGGAGCATGCAGGGGCAGCCAGGAGTGCTAATGCCGTCCGACCTGCTAGGGCCAGAAGCATGGTGCCATCAAGTCAGCCTTCCAGCGGGCCGGCTGCGGGGCTGTGGCCGGCCGGTAAGCCCCAACAGCAGGAAGCCGGCCCACCAGACGTGTCTCTCAAACTCTGAGAGTCGGGTGATTTCATTGCATTGTTGCATGTAGTACTGGTCATTATATTCCGTCTCATTTTTCAGTTAGGGGACATCCATTGTTTTAGAGTTCCAGTCTTTTTCTTTTATTTTTCAGAG
Source organism: Saururus chinensis (assembly GCA_035235625.1). NCBI lineage: Eukaryota > Viridiplantae > Streptophyta > Magnoliopsida > Piperales > Saururaceae > Saururus > Saururus chinensis. The sequence continues at coordinate 50,561,044 of CP141142.1, read as the reverse complement.
TTTTAAGTCTTCTTTGATATTGCTTTCATACATTTATTGTTTAATAATTGTAAACAACTTTTTGCTGTCATTATCTTTTAGTCTATTAAGTTATGCTATAATTAGCATTAATTTAATTCATGTCAGACCATTCTCTCTTCATTAATAAATTCTATGTAATCAGTTGTCTTGCTTTTTGCTGCCTTGTTGGAAGATTATACTCCTTCCGATCCTATATTAGTATAGTTCTATTTAATTTTTTAAAATACACTTAAATTAATTTATTTGAAAACTTAAATGAAACTAATAATTTAGGACAAAAATAGTATATTTTTTGTACTTGATAGTAATTCTTCAAATAAACTCCTAGAGAAGACTTGTAGAGAGAGAGACTTGAGAGAGAATCCAAGCTATAAACAATGAGATTCACTAGAGACGGCAAATATAGCAAAAATATGTGGGATGATTCACTATGCAGCATGCGATCCTGTATGACGTACCTCCAGGGATTTTTTCCATTGTTAAGAGCAAAGTAGAGACGTGTTAAAGCAATCTTTGATGACATCTAGGGAAGGTTGCTACCTAGGCGAGGGTCTTATATCATCTACATCTGATTGGCTATTTTGTTGAGTTAAATGGTGTATATACACACGTGTACATAATTAACGTCCATATTTAAGATGCGGAGATTTGACCTCATGAATGCAAATGACCCTTCAAAATGAGATAATATTACATGTAGATTTGGCATCAACTTGGCCTGCCTAACATTAATATATTAGATCAGAGAAAATATTAAGTATGGATAAGGTACCAACGTGGCCGTACCTATCACCAATAAAAAATAGACTTATCACACATTTTTCGGTTAATTCCTTAAAAATAACCTACTTAATAAAAAAAAAATGATATCTTAAATCTTGATTAGTGATAGGCATGTCAAGTTGGTATCACTACCTAATATTTTTCCGTTAGGTCATCCTCATTTCTATTATGCCGCATCACTTACAATTGGTGATAGGCACCATATAAGCATGCTTATGTAAGTACCCTATCTGTGCTTAATATTTTTTTAAAACTTTAAAATTCTTTCAGTTGGCCAATTTCGAGTGTCAATTATACCAATATACAAATGGTCTTCTGCCATCGAAAATCATATATAGAAACTTCATATTTAAGACAATCTTTCTCTTCTATTCTTCGTTTAGCTTACTCTCCTCTTTCTCTTCCACTACTCACTCCCTCCAACACCCCTCTGGCTAAGAGCAAAACTTTCAAAAACAAGTAAAAATATAGGTTACGGCCAAAATTTGCTAAGACCGGGTCTGGCTAGGAGCAAAATTTTTATAAACGAGTAAAAATGTAAAGGCTAATTTTTTTTAAGATCAGGTTTAAACAATTGTAAGCCCATCTTAAATACAGCCAGGCTAAGGTAATGGGAAAAAAGAACAATTAGTTTGTCCTTTATTATCAAAAAAATTAAATCTCCTTTTTTTATAGTCCCACATAAACCAAAACTTTTAGAAGAATAAAAATAGGAGGTTGTATATTTAAAAAAATTTAAGAGGTTTTAAATTTGTAAGTCATCATGATAATAATGAAAGACCTACTTAAAGGCTAAAGGTACAAAGATATTTTGTCTCATGAGTGTGAAGTAGTGGCATATGACCTTTATTTCTTGGGGCACTGAAAGGTTTTATGGGTCCAAATAGCCTCTTTCTGAACATGGCTATATGGACCCCAATATTTTATTGAGTACCCTATTTCTCCTCCTCTATACTCTCTTCGGGTACTAGAGGGTTTTTTTGGGTCACGGAGCTTGGTTAGAACTAACAATAGTGGTTAGAACTAACAAAAGAAATCGTTGAACATGAAACAGTATATGTAGTTTGTATATGAAATTCGGTGTTCCGGGCCGGTCAAACCTGGTTCAACCGGACCCAATAATTTTTCCAGGTTGGGGCCATTTATCAGCCAAATTTGGTTTTATTCGGTTGAACCGGATTTATGCCCAGTTGAACTTGAAAAACCCAAATCCCACTATCAATCCAGGTTGGTGGCCGAATCAATTTTAAACACACTGATAAAATTAAATTCATTGTGGCATTCTAGTATCATTGGAACTTTATCATTGTTAACATACTACTAATCTAGTAGATTATAAGGAAGTGTCCGATCCTGTCGGAGGTCATTCTGCGTGGGCGTGCCAAAACTTAAGGATATTTCCGTGGGGACATTTCCCCAGCATGGTGTGGTTCAAAAGTCAGAACACCTTTGAGCTCACCTAATTAACAACTTGTCTTCATACGTGATTAGAGCTAATTATTGAACCTCAATTGCCGAATTCAGTTGGATTTCCTTTTTTCTTTTCTCCTACATTATTGATAAATTGAAATGTGAAGGATTTAGTTTTCCAAAACTAGCCACAAGGGGAGTCATATAAGAGGGTACGTATTAGAATGATGGCATTCCTTTATGTCCATTTGGGAAAACTTCCTAGTAATCGAGATTCTTGCCATTAGCTTGATGAGAGTACCTATAATAACTCAAAATTTTCCCATTTATGTTTCGCTGGATACATGATTAGTTCAATTTTCAGAACCTATTTTCTCTCTCTTTTTTGTAATCTTCTGTGGGAGTAATTCTTTCCTATTTACTGAGCGTCGAAGATTCAATAAATGATAATTCTCTAATAACAGCAATTCTAACGCGATTGAACGGAATGGAGATTCTTTGAAAATCACAGGGATAACGAGTGAGCCCTTCCCCCCTTAGCACCACTCTCCAGCACAGCTCTGATTGTGATTGTTGAGAGGTCGAGTTTGCATGCATATGCTGGAGAGTATTATAGCTCTCTTCTGATCCTCCCAGGTGGATATTGCTTTCCCCAGATTTATCACCACGGTCACCTAGCACGCCCCTTAGATTAGTATTATCAATGAACATTTTCTATCCCACTTTCTAGGGGTGATAGCCCTAGCATAGTTAGCTCTCATTGGAAGCCTACATTCAGCTCACTGAACAATCTGTGAATTTCATCTATGCCCTAATCTTCCCGCCTGGACCATGTCTTAGCTCGAAACATGTGCTACTGGTGATGAATGATATTAAATCTCAAATAAGAATATGAGCCGAGTCTTCTGAGGACTCGCTTCGGTAACTTTTTGTAAGTTACTTTATTGGGGAAAAAACAATGAAATTCAAAAACATTGAAACTTCTTTGAATTCAGGCCATGGTACTTTTTATTTATTTGTATGCCTCTTGAACGCTTGGACCGATGGCTTAAATATCAGGCCTTTGCATAGTAGACTCAACATGGATCACATCTGGCAAGGGGCACAAGTGATAATAGTCAATAGATAAGAGTAATCTATTATACTATCAGAAGTTCACGGGCCATGAAACAAAATATCCTATACATAAGAAAATATGTATAAGTACACAAAATAGCATTCATAACACACAATGCTACTCCATGCAGGTTCAGACATGTGACATCCGAGGCAATGTAAGCAACATCAACTAGCTTATAAGAAGGCATAAACTATTGTTACATCCGGAAAAAAAAAACTAGAAATAACTTTATTAACAAGAATCTAATTTCATTCAAACATACCCCAATCATTAGGCTTGCAACTGTACAATCACATGATCATCTTAGCTGGTTGGGCTGTCAGATGACCATCAACAGGCAGCTCTATGAGTTTTGTATTTTCATCCGCATGATAGGCAGCAGCATCACACACGTGAACTATGTAACATACATCATTGTTGCTCAAATACTTGCCAAGGTTTGCCAAGATCAGAGGGGCATAATCAAAAACCATTTTCTTGCACTGCAAATAAAAAGATATTCGTAAGATATTTTTTCCCCTCATTTTTTACAAATGTATGGATGATGGTTGCATAAAAAAGCCTTACAACAGTTCACTTACTTCCTTAACATGGCCATCAACGTTTTCACAAGCTTTGAGAAGAACCTTGATAACCCTTATCTGCCCAAAAAAAACAAAAGCAATAATCTTTTTTACTCAAAGATGGATATATCATTTGTAATAACTGAAAAAAAAATTATACGGCCATAGTAGATAATAACGAGAAAATAAAGTCAACAAATAGGTGTGCAACCTTAGTCTCAGGGTCTTCTAGGTCATCTTGTAATTCTTTAACAGCATCCCGACAAGTGGTACAGCTCCTTTCATTTGATACCTGGTAAGAAACCACAATGTGAGAAAAGAAACATAAACAAAAGTCTACCAGAATAACTAAAATAAACACAAATTATCACTGCTAATAACGGCTTATTACCATCCAGCTCCTTCTGCCTCCTCAAACTTGCCTTAAGAGGTCAATAAACAATTTTAAAGCTAGATACAATTATCATAGTGATTTCACATTTTTCGCATCTAAACCATGTCACAGGTGGGGTAGCAAGTGATAACATACTTATCCTCTACAATCTAGGAATTTTTATGTTAGCTGTTTACCTTTTCATGACATTAAAGCTTATATGTTTACATATAAAGAAAAAAAAATTACAACAAATGATACAGGAAAGGAGGCTAAAAAATGAAGATAAACCTTTTAACACGTGGGAATTAGACATCATAGCATTTTTTATTATATTCCCCATGTCAAAAAAAAGTTTGTTCCATATTAATAGATCCATTTTGTTCAATTTAAGTGGTTGGGTACTTTTTTCATAAGCTTATTTTCCCTTCTCTTAAATTTGAGTTTCACCGTTCAATAAAAACCGCTATTTTTCCAAATGTAGCTATTGATACGGGGCTGACGATATTCTGCCAAAGACTCAGTATGCGAATTGCTTCAGGGTCATTGTAAAGCCAATAGGCTGCATTCTCCCACGGATTCATTTTGTGTCCTCTTCTTATCCCATATATGAGAACGATTCACTCGTTGTTTGATACTAAATTTCTTATTTGGATGAGCAACTACCTGTTAGTTTCTGCATTATAAATCTAAGAATTGTATGGAGTAAGTGTAAAGATAAAGCCAGATTTTTACAGTACAGAAGATACTTAGGGCCCACCAAAAAGTTATCTCAATCAAAATTTTCCCATTTTTTCAATTTTCTTAAAAAAGAAAAACTGTCACAGCACAAGATAGACAAACACTATTCTAACATACATAATCAATATGCAGATTCAAATGCAAAAGCAATCGACATTAAAGAAAACAAATGTGGACAGGACAAAAAGAAACATTGTAAATCAGTTTTTTTCTGCCACCTGATTTTCCTCGATGGTGTCAGGCACAACAAAGCCAGTGGTTTCAGGGCATAAACCTGTGCTATGGCAAAGGTTACTCTCCGAGAAATATTCCTGGAGATATAAAACCGTCTGATGTATGTATTTCTCTGACATCTCCAGACACTGAAATGTTAAGAAGAAGATGAGTAAAGAGCATGACCAACAACCAGAATTTTTGGTTTGAACATTAAAAAACGTGATTACCTTCACTTGTGAGTCGGAAGGAAGAAGATTGCAAACATCAGTGCAAATGGCACCAATTTTGTCAAGAAATGATGGATCAGTCAAAAATTTCTCAACTTTTCTTGAAGCCTCAAGGCATGAATTGCAAAAAAGATCTAGCGGGAACTTTTCCAATGCAAGGGCCTCTCCTTCAGAAACAGTGTCCAGTACAGTTGATTTTTCAATCAAACCGTTCTCCAGAAATGTCAATTCTCCTGAATTAAAGTTCCTCAGACACAGTTAGCTGCTTATAGTGAGCTCCCAAAATAGGTGAATAAGGCACACCCATATATTTAACTCAATTATATGGCTTACCGGTACTTCTAAACACAAAAACATTCCTCGCATTTGTGTGCACAACTGAAATGAGTAATATTATAAAGAAAAATCTGATGTCCCTTCTGGTCATGCCTGCCATCTGAGATGTAGGGACACTTAAGTACTATCATTTGTAAGAGAATATAATCCAAACAACACTACCAGATTCATGAAAAAACAAAATAAATTAGAAAAGCAGTGCAATAACGTTACTTGAAAGTAAATATAGAAAATTTATTTTTTGTTTGGTTCATTACAGATATAATTATTAAAGACACCAAATGGCTCACAGTTAAATCTGTATCTTCTTAAGTCTACTCAATAAAAGACCATAAATAAATATAAACATATTTTACCAGATAACTCAAGTTTCTGAAGTGAAGAAAATGTTTCACAGATACAATACGAACTGAGAATCTCACATATTGCCAGTATGAATATGCTACATGAAGTCGCAGACACAAACACTTGCACTACGAACGCAGCAAAGCACAGGCCTCATGCTGGCCCCATGCGTGAAGCCCATGGCATCGAGTGTGCCTGGGCTGTGCGTGTACATAGCCTAAATATCTCAATTATGACCGAACGAATCACTGGAAGCTCCAAAAGAAATTTCAATGTTAATAAAGAAACCAATAAGAACCCCATCGGTTGATACTCTTCTCAAAAAAACCAAATCCTTTTTCTTTTTCAATTTCTAAACAAAAACAACCACAACCATCCAAGCCAAATTCAGGAATTTATGATCTAGTAGATTCAACAGGAAGGAATTCAAACTCAAAACCATCAAAAACCAAATTAAAATTCGGAAGTATTTCATCAGAACATCAAAATCACTCAAATTCAACTAGCATATTCAATTCATACATAATTAGAACAAAAAATTCCTAAAAACGTGCCTAACCCTCCCCAAAGTCGCTGAGTGATCAGGAAACTAAATCTAAAACAAGGATTAAAACACACTTTAGATTAATCAGGACATCCAATCGAACATTAGCATCAGGCTGGTCGACATTGGAACTCACCTGAAGCCAATCTGACGCTGCCGCTGCCGCTGCTGTTTGAATACGCTTGCTTCGAGCCCCTTAAATAGGTCGGGGACGGGCGGGGAGGCGGTTGTGGGCCCACTATTATGTCTGGGTGCTGACAAATTTTCTTCGACTGGGCCGCGCCGCTCCTTCTAGGAAACTTCTAACCCGGCCCAGTTCTTATGCTGTCAGGTTCCTGACTCGACTCTTTCATGATGCATGCCCCTCCTGGACCCATTTACAGGGAAAAATTATTGAATGCTCTTGGAGTGGTTACAAATTTTTATCTAGGCCATCTATCATGAGAATTGATGATGCATATATTATAACATATATTAGTGTAAGTAAGAATTTACATTTTATTTGTGCTAATATATACTAACATAACGTTGATTCTAAAGTAAAAGTGCATATCATGTAATATTCTCGGTGTATTAAATAATTTGGATGTGTAAGGCACTCAGTACTCAATAAACATAATAAGTAAGGTTTTACTTGGAATGGTACTGTAATGTGGACTCCAGCCATGAAAGGCTGTATCAATATGCATGAGAATATTGATGACTATAGATATAAGTACGCGTCGATAATACACTTAGTAAGTGTCGAAATAGACATAAACCCTTATATAAACATAAAAAAATATTATAACTAATAATATATCATTATAATATTTTTTTAGAGCATAATAAAACCGTATAATGCTGTATTAATCGATACGGGTATCCTAAAATTAGTTTATTTAGAACCATATATTATTTTGCTCTTCGTACTATACAAATTTTTTGTCATTATTTCTCATATTAAGTGCTTTTAAATTAATTTATTTTAAAAATAAATAATATGCTTAATATGAGTCGTTTAAATAAATGTATATTTGGAACACTATATGTAAAAAAAATAATTATGTAAATTGCATGAACCTACCCATATTGATCTCATATAACTTTAAAAATATTATTTTTAATATAAAAAAACTTAAATTTTTAAAAAAGTTGAGTTTAAATTGTGTTTTCATTTTTAAGAAAAAAATTTTCAAAATTTTTTTTAATAAAAAAATTATTTTTTAAAATAAAAAGTAATTTTTTAAATAAAAAATTATTTTTTTAAATATAAAATTAATTTTTAATACAATATCGATATGTATCGACCGTATCAATATGGTACAGGCAATATGGTCAATACGCATCGTAATTCACTGTAGGGGTATACCACCCCCGTACCTGTATTAATCTCCACCGATATAAATACGTATCGATCGATACGGGGCTGTATTGACTGATACGGCCTTCCATAACTCTAGCCCTAGGCCGAAATCATGAAATTTGATTCCTAAGTGCACTTGAGTTTAAACTAAAATCAAACTCAAATAGGTGATTAGAAATCATGAAATTTGATTCATAAGTGTCTTGAGTTTAAACTAAAATCAAACTCAAATAGGTGATTAAGTGATACTTAAGTGGGAAGTTGGTAAATAAAGGTGAAGAAATTAAGGAAGGACGATAGGGTTTATCTTAAGATTTGTATTATTGTGACATTAACTTTCACACGTCATACTTCATCACTTCAAAACTATTGGTGAGTAGGGTTGTTTTTTATGAACCCCAATCATTAATGATTTTAAAATGATAAGTAGAGTGAAAAGTTAACGTCACACAAGTAATTTTCTTATCTTAAAATCTTGTTCTTTTGTCTCATTGGCTTGGAAGCCGGAAAGGGGAAAGAACTCCAGCTCTTATTCGACTTTCATTCTTTCTCTCTTTTTCTTCCAAGAGCAGCTCTTCGACTAAGCTTCCTCTTTTAAAAAAATAAAAAAACAAGAAAGGCCTTGTTATGGCTAACTAGTACAAGATCATAACTTTCGCACAAAATTTTGAAGGGCATTAGCGTACACTGCTTAGATATGGACATCAAAGTGAAGATCTGGTTATTGTTAATGCTTTGAGGTTTTTGCGCACCAGCGAAGAAGAGAAGCTATGTATCAACGTTGGTAAGCTGAACAATTTCAGATTTCTGGAAATAGACAACAAGATACTGCCCACATCAACGAACCATCGAGTTCTACAATGATGAGGCATCAAATGTGTCAATTTCAACTGCCGATGCACCAGAATCAACCCAATCATAGTCTATTTTACAAATATTCATATTTGATGCTTGAAGCAGCTGCCAGTAGTGGGGAGGGGCAGAATATATAAAGAAATTTCATACTCTGGAAACTTCATGCCGAACTACAAAGTCAATTTACATCTCTCTGTATGTCAGCCACGGTTGTACCTAACTAGAGCCTCTTAACCTTAAAGCTAATTGCAGAGAAACTGATGGCCTAGATTAGCCAGCCTCACCTTCGCAAACCAATGGTTTAAGCTGTTAATCACTCCATCAATTCTTTCCATCTACAGAAAAAAATCCTCTAAGATTTCAAGCTCCGGGTAAAATACCCCAAGGAAAGAAATCCTCCCTCAGGCCAACATCACGGGTCATCGTGAGCTGTTGGGTAATACATTCAGTGAAGACCCGGGAGCAAACACTGGGAGCTGGTTTGAAGCCACACCTGGTCCTTCTCTACCAACCCGTGGTACATAAGACCTCCTATCTTGTATTGGTGCCACACTTGTGTTGCTGTTCGCATTTCTTTCAGCTTCCCTGGCTGGTGGTACACTCAAAAGCGGTCCACCAAAAAATATAGACTGTCCTGTGTAAAATAAACTCTCTGTCTGCTGCATAGGTGCCATTCCTGTGATTGAAGACTCTGGAACAGCTGGCTTTCTTCCATAACCACCTACCTCTGCAGCTCGGTTCACTGTTGCATGTGACGGTGGCCTCAGAGGGAAATCCACTGCTGTTTCACCCCTGGCTGATACTGGAACAGACACATATCTACCAGCATCTTGGTCCCACACAACAGAGGCCCTCCTACTCTCCCTAACAACTGAACTAATATGTTGGCCCGATGGTACTTGGGAGCCCATTTTACTCCTCTGCATCATTTTGTCATCAAATCCACTATTAGAGGGCTGAAATAGCATTTGGTTTGAAAAATTTACATTAGGATGAGCCCCTCTCATAGGAAAAGACCGATCAGTTATAAATCTTGGCGGCAACTGACCAGCAGCAGAAGGACCTGATGGTTGCTCCAGTGGCAGAGGACTCAAGGACACTGAATCATGTATATGACCTGGACTGCTGAAACTACTAACACTTTGAGTTCCTGTTTCATAGTCCTCCTTACTAGCACTGCTTGGAGGATATGAATTTCCCATATTGGATAGCTTAAGATCGCTTTTTACTTCCTTATTCATCCCAAAATCTGTGCTCATGCTGCTTCTACTGCTCATATTATCATTAGAGCTCACGTCTGCATCAGGCCCACGGCGGTGATCAACAGGCCGAAAAGCAGAAGATGAAGCTCGGGCTTTTGCTGCAGCCCTCATGGCCTCATTAGAATCTAACTTGGCAAGTCTCCAGGCATTAATTCGAACAGGTCTTTTCTGCAACTTGCTTCCCCTTTCTGCAAATCCAGCTGCATCAGGGTCAACAGTGGAAGGCACAACTGTGGGATCTAGGTGTGGAATAACCTCATCCTGCTGTGTCCGTCAAATTAGGAAAAAACCATATATACAAATATTTAATAAAATTATAAATAAAAAAATTGAAAATTCCTACCTGATAATCTACAAATACTCTTGGTGGAGTGCACCATGCACCCTTGTACGGAAGGCCCAAAGAACTCCCACCACTTATCCCAGTGGTGGCAGATTCGGTGGGTGAAAGTGGAACATTAAGGTTATCCTCATCAACAGAACCTTGAGGTGCCTCACTCATTGCACGCACCGCAAGAATAAACTCATAGGTCGTGATCCCCTAATAAAAGTATTAGATTAATTAAAAAACTTATATCAGGTCCCCAAAAATAATCAAGCTTGTTTTCTTTCCTTCTTCTTTCATAAATAACTCTCACCTTTTTTATCAATATCATATGGAAAAAGAAAAGTTCTCCCAAAGGCACACAAGCTAGTAATGAAACTGCAGAACATACAACCTGTACAAAAGAATTGGGTATCATAAGGCCAAAGAGTCAGACTGCCAGATCATGCTATGCAAGTCGTAAACAAATTCACCCTTAAAACAAAGGAGATAATTGCGGCAAGCCAGGCATCCTTTTCTTCAATTTAACATATCTTGCACCGAAATTTCAATACGTACAATACTTGTTTAAGTTGAACTGGCCCAAAAAGATTCCCCAAAGAAAAATGAACCAGCTAACAATAAAACCAAGCACAAGACTGGCTGATACTCAATATATATAATGTTTTAATGGGTGTTAGAAAAAAAAGAACTATACCATCGCCTAAAAAAATTTATTTGGTCAAAGTATTAAAGCAATCAGATTGATTTACTAAAAAAAAAGAAACTCTAGCTAACTGGCTCATTTCCACAAACATGGTTCAGTTAAAATTGTTGAGAATAGGCCTTCAAAACAATAAACAACTCAAGTATAAAGTTTGTCAAAAAGCAAGAAAACACTTAAGTAAATAACATACCACAACAACAATAAATGGAGCACGAGAAAATCCATTTCCAAGCTTGTCAACAATTTGCTCCTCCATGTGCTTTTTGTCAACAAAGCAGCGGACCAGCACAGCAATACCAACTCCAAATTCAATGATCAACTACATGAGCATAAGTTTAGAGAAGCAAAACCGAAATTTAAAACACATTTCTCAGTCAATGCTATTATTGACAACAGAAGGTGGAAATCGGAAATCATACCCAGATGACACTTGTGGCCATAAGCGAGAAGAAAGTGACATAATTTTTTCTGCCAACGCAATTATTGAGCCACTGCATGGTAGATAATCATTAACATTCCCTGCAACAAGAGAACTGATGATAAAGGAAAGAACTAGAAGAAACGAACGGAACTCTAACATACCCGACAGTGGTGATCAAATCCATCCACACATTTATCACAACATCTGCAGTGTTTACTAAACTTTCGTACCTGCAGAAAGAAGAAATGGATATAGGCACAAAGATATATACACAACAAAGCAATTCTGAAGGGGCAAAAACCATTAGTAAAACATGTTAAAAAGCAAGTTGCCTCAAAAGCTCGAGCTGTTAAGGAATGACCCAACAATGTACATGAAGCCTACATCGGTAGAGAGACAGATAATCCAACCTCCCTCCACGGGCAAGCATGATTTAAATGCTTGCATGTGCACATGCAGAGGCAGTGGATTGAAACCGGGACCTCCTACCTATGATACCATGTAGAAACCAAGTTGCCTAAAAAGCTCAAGCTCTTAAGGAATGGCCAAACAACGTATATCAAGCCCGGATATGCCCAAATGGATAGATGTAGCCAAATAAACTGGTTATCCAACAAACCAGAATGAAAATTATAGCATATGTTAAATTGTATTTACAAAAAAAAGAAACCAAAAATATTCCAGTATGCCCTAAGTTGGCTGACACGATTCAATAACATTGGCTTAATGATAGATACTATCACAACTTTCAAAGGAAAGGAAAAGAAAAATACGACCATAATAGCATACTACATTTGCATATTTATTGCACCTAACATCAGATAAAAACAACATATCTGAGCTTCAGCCAACACTGACAATAGGCCAATTAGTTCTTAGGATTGGATATCAAACCCCTCAACTGGTTGTCCAAGTATAATTCCAATTCATGGCCCGTGCATTTTCTCTTACTTGAAATCACTTTTCTTAAACTCCAACTGTTTGAAATCACAAGTACTCCCTCCATCCCACATTAATAGTTCCAAATCAGTTCATTTTGGAAAACCAAATGGGAATATTACTGTGGGATAGAGAGAGTTAAAAGAAAATGAATCCTCCAGACAGTAGAGTTCATAAAACTCCTATGTCGCTTTGTTAAAAATAAAGGATGAAGTAACAACTCTCCTGAGAAAACTTATTTAACAAAAATTTTAAGTTGCTACTTGGCCACACTTCATGAATAAGCACACAGTATTAAATCAGAATATGTACCACCTGTATCTAGCCACATCCAAAGTCTAGATTTTTTTCTCGAGGACAAAACACCTACATTTTTGTGTACTTCACTGCCTAATACCAGTTTATTACACAAAATAATCATAATCAGTACCTCAGCATTGCAATAGGTACAAAATAGAGCATCTTGCTCCTGCTGCTCAGAGACTACTTCACGTTTGCACCAATCTTCTTTCACAAATAATGCACAAACAAAACCCCTGACATTGATGCAACAAGATGATTCTTTCTTAGGAGAGACATCTGCTATGCTTAGGCTTCTTCCATTACCAAGGGAAGCGCCTTTTGCAGAGTTACCGGCCATAGAACTTCTTGAGACTGATAAAGGTGACATATGAATTCCAGTTTCTCCCATGTTACCCGCTAAATATGGGCCTTGCAGTCCAACATCAATCTTCGGTTTACTTGATGGCACACCCCCAAATTTATCCATAATACCTGGATCAGCAGGATTGATAGCAGTACAACGGACATAAAGAATAAAAACAGCAAGAGCCTGCATGCAACAAAAGGAAAATGTAGTAACAAAGAGAAAGGGGGGAGATAATATTATACAACAAAGGCTAAGAAGACATGGATGGAAAAACTTACCACGGGTGAGTAAACTCCAAATGAAACATACTTCAAGATACGTCCACCAATAAAAGGTGCAAAAAAATTATAGAAGGCAACCACTAGTAAGAAGAACACAGTGATGGCAACAACCTATAAAAAAGAAAAGATCTTAAATAACATGATATAAAAAGGATAATCTTAGGCACATATCATGTTGCAGTCCAACAAGAAACAAGCATGGAAGAAAATGCCAAAAAATTTCAACTGATAAATGGTGCAAAAAAAAATTATAGACGGCAACAACTAGTAAAAAGAACACAGTAATGGCAACAACCTATAAAAAAGAAAAGATCTTAAATAACATGATATAAAAAGGATAATCTTAGGCACATATCGTGTGGCAGTCCAACAAGAAACAAGCACGGAAGAAAATGCTAAAAAATGTCAACTGATAATTAGTGCAAAAAAAATTATAGACGGCAACAACTAGTAAAAAGAACACAATAATGGCAACAACCTATAAAAAACAAAAGATTTTAATAACAAGATATAAAAAGGAAAATTTTAGGCACATATATTACAGCAGTGCAACAGGAAACAAGCATGGAAGAAAATGCTCAAAAAGGCTACTTGTGGCTCCAATAATCCACTAAAAGAAAAAACAGAGGAAGAAAAAAAGCTCCGCCTATGTTGGAACACTGGGTCAATGTCTAATTCTTAACAAGTACATTAATAAAGTGCAACATAAAGCAAATAAAAATAACAGAGGGTAACCAAGTGTAGAAAAAAGTTGAATGTATCTTTTTTATAGCAGTTAGACGTGAGAAACTAAGACTAGAATATAAAAAATAACAGATATACCAAGGAAAAACAGAGCGTATGAAAGCTTACAAAAATTCCACGAACGTCTCATCACCAAAAGAGAAAAGAAAAAGGCATTGCGGCGTCAAATTTTAGTCCTTCAACATCATCCAAACTTCTAGACGAAACCCAAATAAGAATCAACTAAAAGTAAATAAGGGGGAAAAAGGCAATTAAAACATAGGATTAAGTACTTAGTTGAATTCAGGGCAGGATAGAGAGATATTGCCTTCAGGCACATAGAAATTGAAATAATGAACAAACATCCAGCAAAAAACCTCACTGTTTCCCCTATCCTTACCACCCCCATCTTCCATCTCCGAACTCAAAACAACAGTAGAAGCAAACATGTGCATTCCATACCAAATAGCAACAAAAACCAGCCCCAGCACCCAAATGGAGTAGCCACCCAATACCATAAGACAAATTCTCACAAACCCAGATAAGAATCTCACAAGTCAAACCAAAAACAGAATCCAATATCCATAACAACAAAGCCCACAAATCCAACAGGATTCCAATTCCACCACAGAAATAACAAAACAAACAACTGATATTGAAGCGAGCAGCAGACCTGGAAAGTGTGAGCAGGGAGCTGCCACCCATGCTTCCTCACCATCTCTGCCGGGCAGAGTGCAGGCAGGAGAGCAACCCAAGACTTTGGGGACGTTAAACTAAGACAACCAACTGGCTGATCAGCTTGTATCCACTTCTTCCCCTCTAGGGTTCATTAGTAGTGTGAGAAGACTGCTGCCAAGTCAACCCCACCCAAGAAGAAGAACGCCCGCACCAGTCCCTAGGGTTTGATAGTGTAATCGAGGGGCGTCATCTTGATCTCGGAGGTTGCCCAGAAGCGTTGACGACTGCTCCACTCCCAGCCTTCTGGTTTGCTTTCGGAAGAAGAGAGCAATATATATCCAGGGGAGCCGGTCGGCCGGCGGGTCCCGCAGCTCTGCCGTCTGAAACAACCAAGTTGGGCAGGGGGCACGTGAGTTTCATGACTGGGCCCACCGTGGGCCCATCGAGGCCCACTTTAAGTGACACATGGAGCCCATTTAGTGCCGTCTTTTGGGTCGTTATCTGGGCCGGTGTGATGAGCTCGCTCAATTATGGAAGTAGTGGAAGCATGGGGTCCACACAAGGGTCCGGCACTTGGTGGGGGTGGGGACCGGACCATGTGACAGCCTAGTGACAGTTATATGTACCATAGGGACGGTTAGATCTCTTCCAAGATTTGAGGCCACGGGAACATTCTTTCATTGATTACTGATTAGGTGCCGGCTGGTTGTGCCTGTCCAATTTCAACACAGGAATCCTTCCCCAATTTGAAATTAATTTACTCTCTCTCTCTCTCTACAACCATAGGAAGAGGTTCATGTGTCGCCTACACTTCCCTGATTTCAATGGTGGGCCATGAGCCAATTTTTGTTAGGTTAGGTCACCTGTCCAGCTTGGTGGTACCCAACGTTTTAGTAGTCATCTTATTTGCCACTCATCATTGCATGCAATATAATTCTTTTATCTGATGAAAAAGACTTTGGTTCTATGCATTGTCCCCCATAAAGGTTAAAGGGGCACTTATACCATTGAAGCAATTAACAAGTTTTGAAGCAAATAAGAAGAACTAGCAATATAACACAGCTTTATAAGGATTGGTTGAATAGTTTTAATTTTTTTAATATGAAGGATACATTTTTATAGAAACTACATGGAGTTATTAATGCGAGATGGAGGGAGTGTAGATTATGGAGAATATTGTTAAAGAAAATAGACACGCAGAAGTACAAAATGCTTGTGATACAAGCTTCTTCAAATAGCAAAATAAAAGAGGTACCTTTATAATGTGATGTGATGAACATCATGGTGATAAGATATTGGAACATGCAATTAAGTCATCTAGATAGGGAAACATATAAAAAAACATTTCATCATGAAATGGGTACTCAGTATAAGAAGTCAAATCTTACACCTTAAGAGATGGTTTACTATACAATTTTTATTCATAAAAAGTAGCATAATATTGCTTACTATGAAAGCAGGGTTAATTTAGCAGTCTTTACAAGTTACAACAGCTAAATGATTGTAACCACCCAATTAAGAAAAACAAGATAGAGAGCTCATCAGCATGACAGGTCAACAGTAACTCTGTCCTCTTTCGGTCACTATAAAAGCAGTGTCTGTTTCTTTTTGCAATTTTGTCCAGTGCATGTATTTGCTGAAGACCACACTTTTGTGACAGCCTGTTCTACACAGGGACACATCAGGCTGGAATCTGAATCGAGCGTTTCTCCGAGTCCTTCTTTTAACTGTCCCCTACCAGCTTGCAATTAGATTTTCTACTGACAGGGCCATCTCAAAAGTGTGATGATCCAAGTCTTCCATTATATTAGGCTGCAATGGGATTCCATCCCTTCTACGAAAAAAATAATGAACTTGTTGCCGTTTGAGCTCGAAAGAATGCTCTGCCAAATAACAATATGTCTCTGCGCTCTGAGTCACACATTGTTCCTCATTATCAGTATCCACATCTCAGAACTCAATCTCAGCTTTTCATGCTAAATATGCAGATTCCACCACTTTGTTGTTCATGATTGTTGATGTTTAAAAGCATGTTGGACTATCTACTTTCGGCTTCTTACAATGTCTTCAGGCATAATTCAAACCCCATAAAAGTGTAGTATATAGAAAAATTGGGCATTGCAGCATACTCCTGGAAGGAATTTGTTTCCTTAATACTCCTTGTGAAGAAATTCGTATCCCTGGTTCGACACTTCCCCTGATTTCCTCGAGAAATAACAGGCTCAATCATCCCGATGATACTGTGCCCTGCACATATGCATCAGCTATCATCTAAATACATCCTTGACATGCTGCTGCATGCCTTATCAGATCAGCAACGGTATGTTCACATCAGTCTGGACTCTGGAAGAACAGGACAGTGCTTTTAGATGTTAGGCAAAAGTTCAAGACATTTGATTGAATCCATCTGTACCGGGAAATAAATCCTGCTATGCATATGGCGATGTTCTCCTGGTTTATAGATGCAACAAATATTGTTACCAATTTCATTTCGAAGAGTATCTTCTTCTTGAGAATGACAAGATTTAACATTATTAAAAGTATTGGCATGGGCAATTCACAATTAAATGTACAAATGTCATTTACAGGACAACCTACAATCAGGTCTTTTTCTACAGTTAAATGCCTTCAACTTCCATCTCATCCTCGCTACTGCTGTAGTTCTTGTCATCCTCGCTTTCGGTCTCATCTTCTTCTAGCTGGCCCTGGATGTCTTCTGGTTTAGCATACCTTACACAATGCTCTGAAAGGAGTAACTATAGTCATATTTGTGATAAATCACAACATTGTACATAAAAAAGGAAAAAGCAGATTGAGATAGACCAGTTGTGTACCTTTCACTTTCTGTTCATAAGATGGCCTATCTCTCATCATTAGAGATGCAGCTTCACCGTTCAATGGGTCTGATGGGTTTGGGTAGAGCAGAAGCTGAGGAAGGAATACTTCAAATATGTTGACAAGATCTGCTCCACGGAAGATTTAAAATAAGGAACATAGTCGAGTAGTGAAATGTGAGATACTACAACAGAAGAATATATTCACAGTTGAAGCTTTACATAACCATACTTCAGAAAGCTTAAGAATAGCCATCCGACAAATTCGCACTTTTATTTTGAACGTGAGAACTTTACACACAAATAGCCCATAACATGGAAGGCCTGAGGCTCCCAGATTTTCTTTAAAAGTCAACTGAAGACCCCTCTGTGACAGGTCATTCTCACCATGTAGCTACTCTTGTCAGTACATGTACAATATCTCTACCTAGATATTTTTACAGGACCCAATGGGCAAATGTACTAAAAGCATGCTCCACACGACAAGTACAATTAAGATGAATCAACATAAGGGCTTTTAATTGAGTTTACCAAACATTGGGCTCCATGTCTGGTTGATCACGTCAAGGCAGACTGAACCAGACCTGCGACAAGAAGGAGAAGAAAGATATTGAGTTACTTAAAGGAATGCATGTAAAAATTTCTGATATATAAAGGCAAGCTAGCTCATTTACATCTCATCAATATTAGGGTGGTAGATTCTGTTCACGAATCCAATTGAGGGAGATTTGTATGGATAGGCATCCGGCAGCTCCACTCGGACTCTCCAAACACCGCCCTGATACAAACCTGCAAATACGTTTATATTTAATTTGATTTTACGTAAGACAAAGCCAACTTCAACATTTAGATTGAAAAGACAAGGAGAAAAGGATGAAACAAAGATATTACTGTCAGCAGGGCCCTTGAATTCTACAAAGAACTCGCTCATGGAGTCATTAATCGTTTCCACCTTATAATCAGTCATCATTCTAGGATAATACAAATTAACAAAGTGATAAGATTACAATAAAATTAAAAGAAAAAAGCATTAAGACTGTGAAATGCATAAGATAAAGGGCGGAGAGAATTAAGGGGGTTTTACAGTTTCATGACGTCCATGTCTCTCCGCTTGCTAGGCGATGACATTTCCAAACCCCCTTGCTACTAAAAAAGAAAAGAAAAAACACACACAAATACACAATATTAGTCGCAAATCTCTTTGCTTCCGAAGTACCAGAATTTCCTTCAGGAATATGCCCAAAGAGGCGAAAAAAATATCTGGGTGTTTAGACTTCGAGATCAAAATCAGTTCACAGAAAAAGCGGCCTCATCCAAACAATCACCTCAATCGTACAGAACCGTCTCAGCTTCTTAAACAAAGTCGAAAACTTTATAAACTGCTAGAACTCATACTAAACAATCAAAACTGAATTGATGATTCATAAGTGAAAAGATAGAGAGCAGGACAAAGGAGATCGTACCTTAGCAAGTTCAAATCGCAGGACGTCAGAGAGAATGAAATTTCAACGGAAAGCTCTTGCACGTTATTGCGTTGGAGATTCAAACAAGGAAGGAATCGGATAAGAGGGAAAGGAATCAATCAAATGGGCAGAAAGTGAGGAACAGAGGCAATGCCAGAGAGAGCAGTAAAATTTCCTTTTGCTTTCGTAAGACGAGAGAGACAAAGAAGCAACGTGTCGGGGGAGATGATAAGGGTCCTAAATTACGAAACTGCCCATTTAGAATTGGACCGAGCATGGCAATCGAATTGATTACACGGTTTATCCAAACCGTGTCCAGGTTGGTTGATTACACGGTTGAGACTTGAGATGTATGGGGTACTCTTTTAACAAAAATAATTTATGTCAATCCAATTGATTGCACGGTGATGCCTCTAATGCATACTATACCTATGGTGGTGAGCCGTCATATCACGGTGTTATGTAGGGCAGCAAAGTTTCGATTGTTAATATAATTAAATTTATTAAACAAGTAAATAAAAAATTAATTTTATATAACTATTATCTAAATAAAAAGTAATTAAAAAATTCTTCTATACCCGTTAAAATTTTTATATTTAATAATTATAAATATATTATACTTATAAGTCATAAGTGGTTTTATTTTAAAATATATTGGCTTATAGACTTTTACAATAATTTTTATGTTATAATTTACCACTACGATTTACTCAACGAAAGATGTCATTTAAATCTCAAATACTTATTAAATTAATTTAACTATTTTTAACCGTTCATTACAGTTGTTACAAGTTGCTACTTGAAAGATAATTTACTTTTTCTAACATTTCATATAAAATTGTATGTTTTATAAAAAATATCTATTTATAATTTATATTTTATATTCTCTTAAACTTACTTTACTTCGATGTCTATCATTTGGTTGTTTTGTCTAATTTCCCTCGTCTCATTAGGTCAGAGTTCATCTTTAATTGTATGTATTATAATCTTACCTGACTACATAGACACTTTGTGAAAAATATTTTTGCAGCTCTCATATTAGTTTAGATTCTATTTTGATAACTCAAACACATACGTTTTAGTTTTTTTATATAATTAAACTTATATAGTGTTTGTTTGTACAATAAAATGATTGTGGGTTTAAAGTATGATAGCTAAGCTAGTACAATTTTGCTCAAAGCTATACTCAAATTAGCTCAAATCAAAGCTCAAACTTAGGCTAAACTATTGTTTGACCCATCTTGAACTCACTTGGTTTAAGTGTTAGCTAGCTTAATTTTAAATGAGTGGTATAGGTGGTTTATATCTTAGGTAATTCAATTTTATGGTTCTTCATTATCTGCATATGATTTTTTTTCCTAGGTGCTCATTTTATCTGAGCTTTTTTAGACTTGATATATATTGGTTGAAATCATATTTATGTTATAAATCATATTTGTATATATTATATTGCAAATTTTAGAATGATGATTTACTTATTCAAGTAGGTTGGAATGAACAAGTTTTGAATGGGCAAACAGGTATAAGTCAAATTTTGAGCAAGTTTAAGTAATATTTTTTCTAACATGTGGGGGGAACTTTTAAATTTTTGTAGATTATGACATCATCATTCGTTCAACTCGAGTTGACCTAGCCCAACCATTAATCCGGGTTAGGGTCCGGGTTAGGTTTTAAAACATTGCTTCAAAAAGACACTAATAGATGATGTTGTATCACTGCATATGGTCTCATTCTTACTTAACAATATACTTTGCAAGATACTTTTGAAGACATCTGGTAGTGAAAAATCAATGGTCATTCTTCTCATACTTTGGATTCTTCTAAAACAGACAATGAATGAGATGTTTTGGAGTTGGACTTATATAATATGAAATAATTATTAGAAAATAAAGAGTTTTATTAGGTATATGTATAATATATGTCTCCATTTATGTTTTATGTTTGATCATTATAATTTATTTGCAACAACTATAAACAATAATAGTAATGATATTAGTTTTTTACCTTGGTAATATCTAATTAAGTAAATAAAAAATATTTATTTTAGCCTTTTGAGCACATTTAAAAAATCGTAATGGATAATGGTTATGCAATTAATTGACCGATTATTAGTAAAAAAAACAGTTATGAAATTACATATATTGTTTACTTAATGGGACAATTATGGATAAATATTTAAGAAATATATATAATAATAGAATAAGTCATACCGTAACTGTATCATTTCATTGGTAGCCCTAGTCTTATACCATCGTCTAATGGCCCATTTTGCCTGCAACTCTTGCTATTCTTTCATTTATTAAACCAACTGTAAATTTTTAGGATAGAACATGGCCATATTCACCTCACTAAATTTCATTGTCCCTCAAACAACATAAGAAAATCTTTTTATTATATTTATTCTTTACTTCAGTACCTCATCCTTCTGCCATTAATTTACTCTTACTTGCCCCAAAACTATTTTTTTTTCTTAAATATGATGGTGGTGGGGGTGGGGGTAGGGACAATGGCAGGGATGAGGACATCGATGATAATAGTTGTAACGAATGTAACGACAATGGCAACAACCTCCTCTTCCCCCCTCTTTATTTTTTTTCTTTGCAACCAGGCCGCCGCTAGCCCATGGCAACCAATTATGACTGCAACCAAATATTGCATGACTTTGGCTGTTGGTTGAGCCACACATGCAAATTTTTGCTCATTTTAGGCACTAAAACCTCATTTTCAACCACCACAACCTATGTCATCCCAGCCTCCTTAAACTGTTTGATCAAGTGTTTTAAAAACTGGCCCGACCATTGACCCGGAATGGTTGCTAGGTCGGGTCAATTGGGTTCAACTAGGGGTCAACCCGGGTTGACCCAATTTTCCTATATATTAGATTAAATATAATATTACATACACAAAATCATTGTAGCACAATAGGTAGTGCACTAAGTCTGTTCGGAGTTTGAATCCTGCCCTGCTATTTTGAAGTTTTAGTTCTATAGCAGATAAATATACATTAAATAGAATAGTTGTGTTAGATGTCTAAAGCAAAATTGTGGCAGCCCAAGGGGTTAGGTATTAGTAGAACATTTAATAGGGCGGGAGTTCGAATTCTGCCTAAAGCGTAAAACTTTAAAACACTGGTTTGATCACAATACCCTTCACAGGCCAACTTGTCATTGTTGTCCACATCATTGAGCCCTCAAAAAGGGCAAAAACTTGACGAAGACAAACAAGAATAGGAAGAGTCATCGCCAAGTGTTTGGTCATGATTGCATTGTATGCATCAACTAGAGCAAGGCCATGATATAGTTGGGCTCAGCTACCTTGGTTTGGCCACAGAAAGGCTCGCTCCACCTAGCTAGAGCCAAGCTAGACTTGGCCTCCTCAGGCTTGCCATAGTGAGGCCATGTAGCCTAGCCTAGCATGGTCTAGCTAGACACAATTGAGATCTGGATATGACCTTGGTCATGTCCAAGTGCGCCCGACAACTTGGCTGGTCATGGTCAAGTCGGCATTGTGCCCGACAACTTGGTTGGTCATGGTTAGGTTAGCTACAACTAACAGCTTGGTTGGCAGCGACCAACAGCCTAGTCGGCCATTGGGAAGGAGTAGGGGGCTAAGACCGGTCGCTATAGGCAGTGCCTACATTGTGTCGAAGAGAAGTTAGAATATATTTTATAGATGTGGGGATGAGTGAGAGAATTCAATAGATAAGGTTGAGATAAATAAGAAATAGGGTACATAGGAGTTTAGTGGGGTGCATATGACCACGTTCATTAGGATCTACTAGTAAGAATGCATGCTTATTACATGCGTAAATATAGAATTATTAAAAACTAAAATAAATTAAAAGTAATAAACATACATTATAAAGAGATGTATCCCTTGCATGTCAAAGTTGTGATACACGCTTTTAAGATTAATACAAAGATAAATTTTATATACATATAATTATAAGCATTACATTAACTTAAATATATTGTAGTAAGTTAAGTGTGGGTTTAAATCTCATAATTTCTATATTAAGCCACATGTTGGAGAGGACAATGATGTGGTGAACTTCACATTCAATAAATTAGACATATTAAAGGTTTTATTATTATAATAAATGTTATTTTTGTACATTTATAAGTATTGTGATGAGAAATCTTACTGGAATAATTATGATCAAATCAAGTAAATCGCTATGTCGTAAGACAGAATTCGCCCTCCTTAACGGTGCTTACGATTCACTTGGGCGTTTGCCTCCCAGGATAAAACGATCAACCACGTATTATAAAAGCACCTTCAACACAGTACATGCAGTAAACCATGATATGAAATGCTCTCATAGAAAGTATGAAGATGAAAATCAAGAAAAGAATTTTTCCAGAAATCGTTTTCCATGATTTTATAGGAAATCCTGTTGAAGACACCATGTCTCGTTCAAACAGATGCGTCCATCCATTAGCAGACACATTCTTTAGTGAAATCAAACCGGACCCGTTTTGGTTAATAGAAACTAAACTAAATAAATAGAAAACAAAACCAAATGAATTTGTCTAAAAAAAGCCTAGCCCAGCCGCGCGTGCAAATCAAACCGGACGACGACGTGCGTGTGGGTTAGCCCCCCTAGGTGTATAGGTCCAACATATCACTCCCCCACAAAAGTGGGTTGGCTTAAGGGCCTAACTTGAAAGGTCAAACTTATGCCTTATATACCAACATCATCACCTTCTTCTAGACGATGTGAGACTATTCACTTCTTTAACCAATTCACATTTGTGATTCTCATTCATTACAAAATGGGCTTGGGCTCTCTACCATATGGACTTGACCCACATAAATATTATGGGCTTAACCCATGTAAATATTATACTCACCTTAATGATACGGGTTTAACTGATTAAATATAATGCCCACTTCTAACAATAAAAACTTGTAATTATTTGTTAGTTTGGCATTTGCACTTTGGCCTAGTGATACAACAATTGCCCATATAACAAGATCATTTAGGTAATACCAATCATATTCATATCCATGAAACTGTTGGTAATATTTATGTGACACTCGTGATTTTCATAAGATATTTTGGAGTATTTATTTAGCTACTAAATCGTGTTTAAAAGAAAGTAAAAAATTGTAGATTTCTGATTTTTTTAGAGTTCTTTATGATGTTTGTATATATAGATATAGTGATGGGTTGAATATTTGTATATTAGAAAATGAGTAGATCACCCCCCAATATAGATTTGTCAACATTTGACTTTTTTTTAAAAAATTTGTTATATTTATATATTTGAAAACGAGTGGATCACCCCTTAAGATAGATTTGTCAATATTTGACAAAAAAACTTTTAATTTTTTAATAATTTATTATGATAAAAATAAATTATAAAATTTTGAGGCGCGACAATTCACCAACACAACAAGGTTTACATAAATAAAGCCTAACTTAAACAAATACCTCTTTATAATCCCTTGGAGTGGGTGTAGGTTACTTGTGTTTCCAAGATCTTTCATATTACGTGGAACCAGTCCCACAATGAAGTTAGAAGGTTAAGAGTAATGTGAAAAATAAAAAGTTTACAAAGAAGATTAAGGGTAATATACTAAAAAATTATATAATAGAAGAAAACTAAGGGTAATGTAGAAAATACACACACACACACACACACACACACACACACACACACACACACACACACACACACACACACACACACACACACACACACACACACACAAGAGGCCAGGTTGAGGTGAGCTTTGGCTCATACACTAGGCTTTGCAGCTGTCGGCTTAGCTCGGATCTAAATCCGACATCTTACTAAGTTGGGGCTCATGTAACATGGGCTCAAATAGCCGCATGTGAACCTAGGCTCACCTTAACCTTTTCCATATATACATAAGAGGTCCATTCAGGTGAGTCTGGATGCACGCGTGACTGTGTGAGCCCATGCTTTGCGGTTACTCATGGGGCATTTAATCCATTAGTAACATGGGCCATTAAATCTAAATCTGATGGCTCACAAACCTAAGCTCAAGTAGTTGCGTATAAGCCTAGGCTCATTTAAATTTTTTCTATATATATTATAAAATTTATTAATGTGAAAAGGGGGCAAAGAATTTTGCAATTATATATTGGTAAATGTATCATTTGAACTTTGTACATGCCCTTTTTTTCGGCAAAATAGATACTCCTTTTGCCAAACTATTATGTGCTTTTTGCCGAGAAAAATAGAAGTTTCATTATATGTCCAATAGCATATATAAATTTCAAAGAAAAATTTTAACATGAGCCTGAGATCCAAACTATCTGATTTAGATACTCCTTCCATCTTATATTAATGGCTACATTTGAAAAAACAGTAATTTTTATAGAAGGGTAAAACTCACATATAAGTGAAGGAAAAATAAACTTATAATAGTTTTTTTAAGTACCCAACCATTTATATTTAACAAAATAAAGCTATTAATATGGAATAAATATTTTTCTCAAATGTAACTATTAATTTAGGACGGAGGGAGTATTTAACAGTAATTTAATCCCATTTGCCCTCCGCCTAAGCAATATGTCATCGAATAATCCAATAGTCTATGATCCTCAACTTATGTTGACGTGCACAAGGTGAGGCTCATACACAACATGAGCCTGAACTCACACTAATATTTATTGAAAGAGAGAGGACAATGATTATCCCATATTAATTATATAAATTAGAAAGCTAAAATATATTTATTTTAATTTTAATTTTTAATCTAAATAATTAATATGGGATAAAGGAAGTACGGAAGAGCATTGACGAGTCTTTTTTGGTATTAAGCATCAGTTAAATTTTTTGAGTCTCATGCCATTGAATGAAGCAATAATCTTGTGACAAGAAATATATTTTTATGGAGTATTCATGAGAATAGTTTTTTATGTTTCCCTCTGACAATGAGCTCATCATAAAGAACATATGAGAGTCTTTGATATTTTAAGATTGAAGATGCATATGCTAGAGCTAATACCACTAACGCTAATGTGTGCTAACATGTGCACTATAGATCTCATGGATGAAGGGCTCTCATATATTCTTTATATTAGGCTCATTGTTAGAGGGGAACATTAAAAACATTTTAGTAGTGTACAATAAACTAGGGGACATGGCTCCTTGTTTGAATATGCACCGTTGGATTGAGATCTAATGGTGGATGGTGCATAGTGAAGTGTGTGAGCTGAGGTAAAGTTCATATGTAAAATTAATATTTTATTATAATAAGTTTTTCCTAATAACTTAAGCTAATTGAAAATAATGATCATTTCACATATAGTCGTTTGTGAACTTTCACACATTGTTTATCACCGATAGATTACATCCCGTTGAGTAAAAATCCATCATAAGTTACATATAAAGATGAAAATTGATAATTATGTAACAAACCCTCTTAACTAGATTTTGTTAACGAAAATATGTAAACTAAGTGAGCTTTGAGCTTTGTGTGAAACTCGTATGTTCTATCCAACCCAAAACCAAATAAAAATTTTATTAAATAAATATAATTATATATAGAAAAAATTTGTATGAGTTCAAGCTCATGCGCATAAGTATGAGCAAGGGCGTCATGAGTAATGAATCACACAAAGGGGTTGAAACCAATCTACCCCCTAGTCACGTGTACTATCGTATTGAAGTTTATATGAAAATTTTAATTGGATTTCGCAAGTAGACATACAAAAAATTCTCATGGGCTCATTTCTTTAAATCAATTAAAACTCATGTATCAGTTTTGACGTTGAAATATCATTCTCCTTGGATTTTATTATACTAAGTTTTTCCTAATAACTTAAGCTAATAGAAAATAATGATCATTTCACATATAGTCATTTGTGAACTTTCACACATTGTTTATCATCGACGGATTACATCCCGTTAAGTAAAAATCCATCATAAGTTACATATAAAGATGGAAATCGATAATTATGTAACAAACCCTCTTGACTAGATTTTGGTTAACAAAAATATGTAAATTAAGTGAGTTTTGAGCTTTGTGTGAAACTCGTATGTTCTATCTAACCCAAAACCAGATAAATTTTTTATTAAATAAATCTAATTATATATATAATAAAATTGTATAAGTTCAAACTCGCGCGCAATAGTATGAGCAAGGGCATCATGAGTAATGAATCACACAAAAGAGGTTGAAACCAATCTACCCCCTAGTCACGTGTACTATCGTATTGAAGTTTATATGAAAATTTTAATTGGATTTCGCAAGTAGACATACAAAAAATTCTCATGGGCTCATTTCTTTAAATCAATTAAAACTCATGTATCAGTTTTGACGTTGAAATATCATTCTCCTTGGATTTTATTATACTAAGTTTTTCCTAATAACTTAAGCTAATAGAAAATAATGATCATTTCACATATAGTCATTTGTGAACTTTCACACATTGTTTATCATCGACGGATTACATCCCGTTAAGTAAAAATCCATCATAAGTTACATATAAAGATGGAAATCGATAATTATGTAACAAACCCTCTTGACTAGATTTTGGTTAACAAAAATATGTAAATTAAGTGAGTTTTGAGCTTTGTGTGAAACTCGTATGTTCTATCTAACCCAAAACCAGATAAATTTTTTATTAAATAAATCTAATTATATATATAATAAAATTGTATAAGTTCAAACTCGCGCGCAATAGTATGAGCAAGGGCATCATGAGTAATGAATCACACAAAAGAGGTTGAAACCAATCTACCCCCTAGTCACGTGTACTATCGTATTGAAGTTTATATGAAAATTTTAATTGGATTTCGCAAGTAGACATACAAAAAATTCTCATGGGCTCATTTCTTTAAATCAATTAAAACTCATGTATCAGTTTTGACGTTGAAATATCATTCTCCTTGGATTTTATTATACTAAGTTTTTCCTAATAACTTAAGCTAATAGAAAATAATGATCATTTCACATATAGTCATTTGTGAACTTTCACACATTGTTTATCATCGACGGATTACATCCCGTTAAGTAAAAATCCATCATAAGTTACATATAAAGATGGAAATCGATAATTATGTAACAAACCCTCTTGACTAGATTTTGGTTAACAAAAATATGTAAATTAAGTGAGTTTTGAGCTTTGTGTGAAACTCGTATGTTCTATCTAACCCAAAACCAGATAAATTTTTTATTAAATAAATCTAATTATATATATAATAAAATTGTATAAGTTCAAACTCGCGCGCAATAGTATGAGCAAGGGCATCATGAGTAATGAATCACACAAAAGAGGTTGAAACCAATCTACCCCCTAGTCACGTGTACTATCGTATTGAAGTTTATATGAAAATTTTAATTGGATTTCGCAAGTAGACATACAAAAAATTCTCATGGGCTCATTTCTTTAAATCAATTAAAACTCATGTATCAGTTTTGACGTTGGAATATCATTCTCCTTGGATTTTATTATACTAAGTTTTTCCTAATAACTTAAGCTAATAGAAAATAATGATCATTTCACATATAGTCATTTGTGAACTTTCACACATTGTTTATCATCGACGGATTACATCCCGTTAAGTAAAAATCCATCATAAGTTACATATAAAGATGGAAATCGATAATTATGTAACAAACCCTCTTGACTAGATTTTGGTTAACAAAAATATGTAAATTAAGTGAGTTTTGAGCTTTGTGTGAAACTCGTATGTTCTATCTAACCCAAAACCAGATAAATTTTTTATTAAATAAATCTAATTATATATATAATAAAATTGTATAAGTTCAAGCTCATGCGCATAAGTATGAGCAAGGGCGTCATGAGTAATGAATCACACAAAGGGGTTGAAACCAATCTACCCCTAGTCACGTATACTATTGTATGGAAGTTTATATGAAAATTTTAATTGAATTTCACAAGTGGACGTATATAAAATTCTCGTGTGGTCTTTTCTTCAAGTCAATTAAAACTCATATGTCAGTTTTAACGTTGGAATATCATTCTCCCAATTAAAACTCATACGTCAGTTTTGACGTTGGAATATCAGTCTCCTTGAGGATATATCACTCTCTTGTACCAAACATCTAATGTCCACCTTCCGGAAGTCGTCATTCTCCTCCCATGCCCGATCATAAATTTTAGACGATCTTAAGCAAATTGCAATCAACAATCTTATGCGAGAATATTGACTTTCAAAATCTCATCGGTAACCAGTGAATCCGCCCCCCCCCGCCCCGCAGGTATAGACGGCCACGGCAACATGATCTCACAAACGAAGAAGACAACATTGATGCCACGAGTGATTTACTAAGTTCAGACAAGACAAACGTACGGTCCTACGTTTATTGTTTCCCGCGTCAGCTCTATGCTACGGTGAAGAAGAAGACAACATTGATGCCATGAGTGATTTACTAAGTTCAGACAAGACAAACGTACGGTCCTACATATATTGTTTCCCGCGTCAGCTCTATGCTACGGTGAAGAGAGAGAGAGGAAGGGAGAGAAGGACGAAAGAAGTAGATGAAATAGGAGAGAGAGGGATGGAGTCTCCGTTCAAGGGTGATGTATTGAAGGGAAAGGTGGCCCTGTTGACCGGGGGAGGGTCGGGGATCGGGTTCGAGATTTCTGCTCAGTTTGGGAAGCATGGCGCCGCCGTTGCCATCATGGGCCGACGGAGGAGTGTTCTCGATGCTGCCGTTTCTTCCCTTACCTCCATGGGCGTTCAGGTTGCTTCTGCATCTTCTTCTTTACCTGTTTTCGATATTGTTCAGGTTCCAAAAAAAAGATATTTTTAGTTAGATGTTCGTTTGGGCTTGATCATGTATTCAATAGTTAGTCCGTTTGTGTTCTTTGTGGGCAGTGTCTGAAATTTCGTCTCTCACTTTCAGTTCATTCATTGCATCTAGGTTTACTTTATCATGTTTCTAGACACATATTTGCTCAATTCCGATCTATCATTTCAATTAAACATTTTCATATAATTATATGGTTTTCTTTAGAAAAAAATTATTATCCTATTGATTATATGTCTATAATTCTTATTGTGGAAATGTCAGTTTTGTTTGGCTAATACATTGGAATTTTCGTTTTGACTTTGAACTGTTTTTCTGATAATTGCATATTTTCATTTTACTGAACCATCTGAATGCATGAGACCTCTAGGCCGAGTATTCCTTGAACTATGGTTTTGGCAAAAGGTGAAAATCGTTTGCACTCATTAGTCTCAGTTATATATCTTAAAAAATGTGCTTCTGAATTTGTTACTGATATGTTTTTAAAGTTCATCTTTCCAGTTAGAAAACAAGAATTGGCTTATTTCTTTGTTTGAATATAGAGGGAAGGTCAATTTTCCTTACCCTGGGGCCGTGTTGTATTATTTTCTCTTTGAACTTTGTTTGCTTGTTTGGCTTTCAGTTTTTAGGTTAATTATTCATGTCTCCTGCATTTCTGAATTGTTTTGTACCTTGATCTCCTTCCCTTATTTGGTTATAGAAGTGAAAGCAGCGCTAAATCCTCTCTGGCCCTTGGCTTACTCCAAATAATGGCAAAGAGTGCCCTATCTATTTATACTCAAATGTATTATTAAAGCAAGTGATTCATCTGCTCACCTCTTCATGGCAATTTCTGTGGTTACCACGAATTTGAAATTTTGCTACAATTCTATTGCTGGTAAGAAAATGGAAAAGGTGAAGAGAGAAGGATCATATGAATTGCACACTTATATGCTTCTAACCGAATGATGACATGTGTTTGGAAAAGGGAAAACTTAGTAAAAAACCAATATTAACATACCATGGTCTAAGTTTTCCACAGTAGAGGGGCTGCACGGCACACATGGAAAAGGGGGCAGGCCGGACACGAAACATCCTCCCCCACCCCCCACCCCCCCCCCAGCGAGCGATTGGAGATGAATCATCCCATGAAAGTCGAGAGACTGCCATCCCTTGACAACAGAATCCACACTCTGTGCCGTACTGGCGGAGTAGGTGGACTCATACTATAAAAAGATGTCATTAGACCTAGCCTAGTCTAGGTTGATTTGCATCCTAGGTGTTAAATTGAGAGACACTAATATATCTAAATATATGTCTTAAAATTCCAGCTTCATAATATTGCAAGGCCTGATCCTTCACATGTTGTTTTAGTGGTTACCTAAATTGTGTTCCTCTAGTGCCAATGCCATAAGAATGCTAGGTATACACAAATATAATCTGTATTTGCTTTATCCTGTGTATGTACTTTTTATTTCCAATCTTCTCTCCAGCAATGGGGTTACTAGCTCTGAGTATCCTTCTGAAGGGCATTATGGTTTCCTACAAGACATTACATGAAATACCCTTTGATGAGTCAAATTTTCTTGAAAGTAGATTGAAGAGTTTGAAGTACAAAAACAAAGAAACTATATGATGAACAAGCAACTAAACATAACGATGTTTGAAGCATGGAGGAGTTGTATAATAGGAATACCACGTTACAAAAAGTTCTATAGTAGTGATCATGATCATTTTCATTGCTTTGTCAAATAGAATTTAATTATCTTAAGATTTAAGAACAAGGAAACCCTTGTAATCAGAATATACAAGATTTCATAATCAACATTCTTTATCTTAGGATGTGTTGATGCTGGAAACACTAGCTCTTATATTTAGAATTCTTTGTCAGGGTTAAATCATCAACAAAAAATGTAAAATTATAGTGTTTAAAAATCTCATTTTTCTGTGTTTTTTGGTTGATTTTCTGATTTGTTGTTAATATTACAGGCTATTGGGCTTGAGGGAGATGTACGCAAACCAGAAGATGCAGCAAGAGTAGTGGAATTAACTGCAAAGCAGTTTGGCAGGCTTGATATTCTTGTTAATGCTGCTGCTGGTAACTTCCTGGCTGCATCCGAAGATTTGTCCCCCAATGGGTTTCGAACAGGTGTTGCCTTTATTACTCGCAGTTAATTTGTGCACTTTCTTTCTCTACTACTTCATGGAGGGGATGAATATTTGCAATCTCATCATGCATGCTTCCAGTCTTGGACATAGACTCCGTGGGAACATTCACAATGTGCCATGAAGCACTAAAATATTTGAAGAAAGGAGCACCAGGAAGGGACCCTTCTTGTGGCGGAGTTATATTAAATATAAGCGCAACTTTACATTATACTGCATCTTGGTATCAAATCCATGTATCTGCTGCCAAGGTTTGTTGGAAACCAGTTTTTTGTAGTCGGCATACTTTTCAATTGGTTTTCTAACATATCCCCCATCTTACAGGCAGCTGTAGACAGCATTACAAGGAATTTGGCAATGGAATGGGGAACAGACTATGATATACATGTCAATGGCATTGCGCCGGGACCCATTGGAGATACTACAGGAGTGAGGAAACTTGTGCCAAAGGAGATGAACAACAAAATAGAAGACTATATGCCACTTTTTAAACTAGGCGAGAAATGGGATATTGCTATGGCTGCCATCTACTTGGCATCAGACGCAGGTAGGTAATCCCATATTTTATTATAGTCATTGATTACCCAGTTGAAGTACCTCTTATACAATCGTAATGCATCTGCGTACTCTGGAAACAGCTTAGCTCTTTTGCTTTTGGTAATAAGGTGTTTCCAGTGAATATTAGGTGTTATATATATATTTTTTGTATTTGAATCTACTATGGATGGTATTTCATCAGGTAAATACATAAATGGAACAACGTTGGTCGTTGATGGAGGATTATGGCTAAGCCAACCTCGCTATATTTCCAAGGATGATGTGAAAAATCATTCCCGAGTTGTTGAGAGAAAGTCCAGGTCCGAACCTGTAGGGGTTCCGACGAGCAAACTATGAGATCGTCTGCACCAAATATTGGGGTTTAAACTATGTGACAAAACCGAATTTCTTCCGAGACAAGTAACTCAAAAAAAGAAAGCAACTTGCGTATTGCTGACTTGCTATTATATAATGAGAGCGGACATTATTAACTCCATTGAGCTGCCGAACTGTTGGATACGAAATCCTCAAAATGTATGAGATGAATTTTCCTTCTTCATGAATCTATTATGAGCAAAGTATAGTTAGTCATAAAATATCTTCATTCTTGTGAACTTGTTGATATCGAAGAAGCCAAAGTTGGTGATGAAACTGAAAGAACCTTCACTGAAGGCGTTGCAAGAAATTGTTTACCCACGACAAAATGTTGAACGAAAAAGGCAATGAGAAAGTATTCATTGATGATTCCGTCCATAATCCAACCGCTCAATTTCCATTACGATTTACAAAGTTCCCCAGTCATCAGATTACATGCTAAAACCCTGTAATTGCTCTGCGTTGAGATAACCCACGCAAGACCATCTACTATTGCTCTGGCCTCTATGCAGAATTCAGATTCTCCATCTGTATGTTACCCTTGAGAGGCGCATACTCACCCAGGTACCCTCCGAGGTGCTCATGCAGAGCAGTCTTGTCAATAGCTTGGTTGTGGTAGCTCTTGCACACGTAGTAGAAGACACTCTGCACCAGCAGCCCCACCAGATTCACCATCACCAACAGTACCAATAAGAGTCCTCCCACCGCTATCCCCACCCACAGCTGGTGGTTGTGGTGGCCCTTCACCACCAGCCGGTCGAAAGCGAAGCCAATGGCGTTGCAAAGCAGGAAGTAGAGGAGGACGAGACAGCCGGCGTGCCAGGTCTTACCCCGGAGCAGCAGATAGCTCTTTTTCATTGCGCCGTAGCCATGTACTGGCTCGAGGACAGTGATGACACTGGCGAGGTGCCAGAGGGCGGAGATGTAAATGTGAACAGGGAGGAAGAAGGCAGAGAGGAGGAAGGCAGCGATAGGGACCAAGAGGGCACGATACTTGTGATAGATGAGGAGAACAACGAGGATGCCGACGACGAGGAGTAAGGCTAGGTAGTAGAGGCACATTAGGAGGGAGATGTAGACGAAGGTGACGAAGAGGCGGCGGAAGGCAAGGGGGATGGCACATAGAGAGGAGGAGAAGGAGATGGGCTTAGAGGTGTAGAGGGAGGCGACGGTGAAGACGATGGCGCCGGTGGAGAGGAGGGAGAAGGTGAAGAGGAAGAGAAGGTAGAGGAAGTCGAATAGGAAGTACAGCAACAACGTCTTGGAGCTGGAGTAGAGGTGGCCGGAGGTGGCGGCGGTGGAGGAGGAGGAGACATGGATGATGAAGTTCGCAAAGTGGGAGTGGACAAAGATGGCGAAGGAGAGTGGGAAGACGAGGGTGAGGGTGAGGAGGGAGAAGGTCCTCGGGGAGTGGCGTGGGATGGAGACGGACTCCTTCAGGATTTGAAACATGCCCAAGCGTTGTAGCTCCTCTTGTGGGTGATCCATCTTTCTTCTTCAGCTGCTACTAGGCTGATATCAGCAATGGCAATGTGAAAGCTCAGCTGCTGATGTTTGGACGTACGATTGCTTGCTGGAATGCTGGTGTTTGAGGAATAAGATTACAGACAGAGAAAGAAGGGAGGTTTGATGTGGTTCTGGTTATGTGTGGAGATCGGAAGGAAGGATTTTGAGCCGTTGAGAGGGAGATTTTCGGGGGTGCTGTTCTGAGGGAAGAATTGGAGGAGTCTGTTATTTCTGGTTTGTTATTTGTTCACCTCGCTGTAGGAAGAAGAAAGACAGAAGTGGCTTGGCCTTCATTTGTCATATGAGGCTTCTAACATATGTTACGCTGATACCAGAAAATGGACTTTCCAGGGCATCGTTACACTGCTGTATATGTCTGATCAGTGATGAATGCCCGGGTACACACGCTTATGGTTCAGAACAATGTAGTTAGTAACAGTTTTAATCTCCCAAACAGCAGTGGTTAAAGTACAGAGTTTAGATAACTAACATTGTTTAACAGGCCTTCATAACTAACAATTTCTCTAACCTGGCTTGGCATTGTTTAACGAAATATAGAAATTATCCTCTCTAGTATGCGATTCTTACAATAACTAACCAATATTTTCCGAATTAGCTCAAGAGTTTGAAAAATTAGGTTGGACTGTAAGATGCGTGCATGACGCAACAGATATAGCAGACCAACTGAATAGTCTTTATGAACATTATTTTAAACCTTGATCAATATTAATGCTCCCTTCGTCCCATTTTAATAATCTCATTTGAGAAAATAAAATGTCCCATATTAATATTTTTATTTCATATTATCCTTCTCACATTAATTATTAGATGAAGTGAAACAGTTAGTAGATAAAGTAAAAAAGTTAATTAATTGATTTCCTCAAATATCACTTTTTTTTTAAAGAGCAACTAGGTAAGAGCACCTGTACATGACACGCATGGCATCACCAATATCTCCATTGCCGGTAGTGGTAAAGACCACCAATTTTAAGTTTTTGTTTTTGGTTAATCTGTTATAGATATTAGTTTTTGTTAATCTATATGCATTTATACACACATAAATAATCGTAGTTCTAAAATTCTATTTTAAGTCCAAAGACTCCCTAGTTGGCCTTTTGAGTCAAATACCAAAGTGACTTAAGAATAGCCTGATTTCGTGATTGAATTTATTAATCTCCCAAGTTAAACCCTAAAACTCACCAAACTTAATTAGCTAATATAACTTCCTCTATGCTTCAATATTTGTATAATGTATGTATGAATATTTTTTATTATAATTTTATTTTTATTTTAAGTTGAATATGTTAACTTCATGCACTACAACAAAATGTACTATTATCGACGCAAAAATAAACATCGCTAAAAATTACTAATTACGATATATACATAAGCGTCGCAAAAAAAATTACTATTAGCGAAATTCTAATTGTGAAAAATAATGTAAGATTTGCAAAATTCTTTACATTTATTTACTTAATAGAATAATTTTTTTAGTGCTATTATTATTTTAACTAATTTTGTTTCTAAAATATTCAAACTTTGTTAATATACATTTTCATATTGACTTCATAAAATCTGGGACTCAACTCAACTTAAATATTTTTGGAAACAAGTCTGAGTCTTGAGTTTTTAAATGTTGAATTAAATTGCTCTATGTTTATGTGATTGGATAATTAGGAGTGCAAGCATATATAAACTATAATTATTGCATTATGGTTTTCCTTTAAGGGTGACACTTTTATAAGTCAATATGTCAGCTTGGGTCTACCTGGTTAGTAAAAATGCAAATTAGAGCGGAAAATTTGTAGACTGCGACAAATTTTTAAAAAAATTATGTTTGCCTTAAATAAGAGTAGACTAGAGCTTGGGGCAGTTCAACCCCTCTTTAAGTAAAAAAATATTATTTTTATATTTTTTTTATAGCTACATATAGGCTAAAAGGGATATTTTAAGAAAATTTAGGACATTTTAACTTTGCGAGTCATTATGGTTTGTCGTAAAGAACCCCACCTAAAAACCAAAGATATGTGATTTTGTGACTATTGAAACCCTACTAAAAAAGTATACATATTTTTACTATAAAAAATTATAATAAAAATATAAAAAATAATCAAAGACAAAAAAAGAAAGCTCCCCACGGTCGGACTCTTGAAAGGCTATATAAGGCTGGGGCTAGAAATAGGATGGCGAGCTAGGACCCTGATCCAACTTCAACCCAACCCAATCTAACCTGACATGACACGACCTAAATTTAGCCCTAGTAATCTTATCACCTTTTTTTTTATAACTAGGGTCAACATTGATAAAAATTTCTTAATATGACCAACAATTTTTGTATGCTTGGTTCATCCATTTATTTGTGATCAAGCCCCCGTGTTTAGCCTTGTGTCTTGTTCATGAATAATACCCCTTAATCACATCTTGACACATATTTACATTTCGTATACTTATCACCCCTGGTCCATGAAGATTGAGTAAATGATCGATTTTTACGCAGGCTTGTTTATATTTTTTATAAAGTTTGAACTTAAGACACATACATTTGGGTATCACTTCAAATCTTAAATACTGTTGGGTTACATTAAAGGGCCTTTAAAACTTATATACATGAAGTAGAGGTGATGAAAATGGATTTTAAGCCACTTTGGTCCGGGTCATCCGGTTTGAACTGCTGACCAACAGCCCGGGTCAGTGCCCTCTGTTTTTAATTTCAAATAAAGAACCAAAAAAGAGCCTAAAGCCCTCCCCCCCATCTCTAGCCTCCCCCGACCTGTGCCGGTGCCCTAAACCCCTCATTTCCCTCCCCTCCCCTTCCGTCCGGCCTCCGGCACAAGGAAGACTATCCACTCTCGGAGCTTCCCCTCTCTCTGAGATCCGGATCAGAGGCCATGGAAAGGTACGGTCACAATTTCTGGGTTTGGGGATTTATCTCCTCATCTTTCGTTTGAATGTTTCTGAAGTTGGTCTCGCCCTCACTTGTCAATAATGTTTTTCATGTTTTATGCTCATTTGATGTCTATGTCGAAACCTCCTTTTTTGTTGTGTTATGAATTGAATGTTACTCTGCTAAGTTGGGTAACTCAGACGATAGTGATGTGTTTAAGTTCTTCATTTTTATTGAATAAAAAAAAGTACTCCATTTTTACTTATTTCGCGAAGTCATGAGTACATTTTTTTTGTGGTGTTTCTTGAAAATTTCCATTTTTTAATTGGTTTCTTTTGGGTTGAGAGTTTTCAAATTTCGTTTTCGAGATATAAAACCAGATTTTACAAGTAGAGGATTACTAAAACCACTTTATGAGGTTATGGAAAAATCGTGATGCTGTCTTTATTTTGTACTTATCTAGATTTTTATTTCCTGATTCTGTAAGGCAAACCTTTACGGAAGGTTTTTTTCCCCCCTTGTGTGTGTGGGGGGGGATTCGAGTTTATTAGTCCATTAATACTTTAAGCTGTTTTTTATCTGTGTTTTTGAGTTTCAGTTGTTGTTATTGCAGGTTATGGTCATCTCTATACACATTGTGAGCAGTTGGTTTTAGTATTTCAACATGATGGCCGAGCATCGAAATGGAAATGCTAAGCCATCAGAAGGAAAGGTGACTGGAAGCGCTGGTGTTTACACCATTAATCTTGAAAATTTCCAGAAACGGCTGAAGATGCTTTATTCACATTGGAGGGAACACAAAGCTGATCTTTGGGGTGACTCAGATGCTTTGGCAATAGCTACTCCTCCTACTTCTGAGGACTTGAGATATTTGAAATCATCTGCATTGAACATATGGTTGCTTGGGTATGAGTTTCCCGAAACAGTGATGGTTTTTATGAAAAAGCAGATTCATTTCTTATGTGGCCAGAAGAGGGCGACCCTACTGGCTCCCCTTAATAAGGTTACAAAAGAGGCTGTTGGTGCTGAAGTTGTGATACACGTGAAGGCCAAGAGTGATGTCGGGACTGCATTTATGGATGAGATATTCCGTGCAATTTATGAAGTGGCAAAACCCGATGGCCAGGTTGTACCCATTGTTGGGCACATTGCAAAGGAGGCTCCAGAGGGCAAGCTTTTAGAGATATGGGATGATAAGCTGAAGAATGCCAAATTCCAGCTTGCTGATATAACTAATGGTTTTTCTGATCTTTTTGCTGTCAAGGACCCTACTGAGCTCACAAATGTGAAGAAGGCTTCATATTTGACATCTTCCGTAATGAAGCATTTTGTTGTCCCCATGCTCGAGAAAATCATAGATGAGGAGAAGAAGGTTACTCATTCATATCTTATGGATGAAACAGAGAAGGCTATTCTTGATCCCAGCAAGGTTAAACTTAAGCTGAAAGCTGAAAATGTTGATATCTGCTATCCTCCTATCTTCCAAAGTGGGAGTGAGTTTGATCTTAAGCCAAGTGCATCTAGTACCGATGAGAATCTGTATTATGATTCAACAAGTGTGATCATATGTGCCATTGGGTCTCGATATAATAGCTATTGCTCGAACATTGCGAGGACGTTTTTAATAGATGCTAATGCAATGCAGAGTAAAGCATACGAGATTCTCCTGCGGGCACATGAAGCAGCAATAAGTGCACTGAAGCCGGGCAATAAAATCAGCAATGTTTACCAATCGGCACTTTCGGTGGTTGAAAAAAATGCACCTGAGCTTGTTCCACATCTGACCAAATCGGCAGGGACTGGGATTGGGCTAGAGTTTCGGGAATCTGGACTGAGCTTAAATGCTCGAAATGACCGTGTATTGAAGTCTGGCATGGTGTTTAATGTCTCCCTTGGATTTCAGAACATGCAAGCTGAAACCAGCAACCCAAAGACCGGGAAATTCTCTCTGCTGCTGGCTGACACTGTTATCGTTAAGGAGGAGGCCGCTGAGGTGGCTCCTGAAGTTGTAACATCGCTTAGTTCTAAAGCAGTTAAGGATGTTGCTTACTCATTTAACGAAGACGACGAGGATGAGAAAGAACCCTCTGCGGTTAAACCTGAAGGTAATGGCATGGAGGCTTTAAAATCGAAAGCTACTTTGAGATCTGACAACCAGGAGATGAGTAAGGAGGAATTACGGAGACAGCATCAGGCAGAACTTGCACGACAAAAAAATGAAGAAACTGCACGACGGCTGGCAGGTCATGGGTCAGCAGGTGGGGAGGGACGTGGGAATGTGAAAGCTTCGAGTGATCTGGTTGCCTACATGTCTGTTGTCGATATGCCTCCGCCGAAGGAGCTAGCGATACAAATTGACCAGAAGAATGAAGCTATTCTTCTTCCCATTTATGGAAGCATGGTACCTTTCCACATTGCTATGGTCAAAAGTGTTAACAGCCAGCAAGACAACAAAACGTGTTATGTTCGCATAATCTTTAATGTGCCTGGGACACCGTTCAACCCTCATGATGCAAATACATTGAAGCACCAGAGTTCCATTTACCTGAAAGAGGTATCTTTCCGCTCGAAGGATCCAAGACACTGCACTGAAGTGGTTCATGTGATTAAAACTCTTAGGCGCCAAGTTGCATTAAGAGAATCTGAGAGAGCAGAGAGAGCTACTTTGGTTACACAAGAAAAATTGCAGCTTGCAGGGTCCAAATTTAAGCCCATAAGATTGCTAGAGTTGTGGATTCGTCCAGCATTTGGTGGACGGGCAAGGAAGTTGCCGGGCAGTCTGGAAGCGCACGTTAATGGATTCAGATATTCAACCAGTAGGCCTAATGAAGCCGTTGATGTCTTGTATAGAAACATTAAGCATGCCTTTTTTCAGCCAGCGGAGAAGGAAATGATCACCCTTTTACACTTCCACCTCCACAATCACATTATGGTGGGCAACAAGAAGACGAAGGATGTTCAGTTTTATGTTGAAGTTATGGATGCAGTACAGACATTGGGTGGTGGAAAGAGATCAGCCCATGATCCCGACGAGATAGAGGAAGAGCAGCGGGAGAGGGAGCGTAAAAACAGGATAAATACGGACTTTCAGAATTTTGTCAACAGGGTTACTGATTTATGGGGCCAACCGCAGCTCAGAGAGCTGTTGCTTGAGTTCGACCAGCCAGTCAGGGAGCTCGGTTTCCATGGTGTCCCATATAAAGTGTCTGCTTTCATCATTCCAACTTCGAGCTGTTTAGTGGAATTGATTGAAGTTCCGTGGTTGGTAGTCACCTTAAGTGAGATTGAGATTGTGAACCTGGAGAGAGTGGGACTAGGACAGAAAAATTTTGACATGACCATTGTATTCAAGGATTTTAAACGAGATGTTCTTCGGATAGATTCCATTCCGTCATCCTCTCTAGATGGCATAAAAGAGTGGCTAGACACAACAGACCTAAAGTATTATGAGAGTAGACTCAACTTGAACTGGCGTCCAATCTTGAAAACAATCACCGATGACCCAGAGAAGTTCATTGAAGACGGTGGATGGGAGTTCCTGAACATGGAGGCAAGTGATTCAGACTCGGAGAACACAGAGGACTCTGACCAGGGATATGAGCCATCGGATGTTGAACCTGATTCAGGATCAGATGACGAGAATGATGATAATGAATCACTTGTGGAGTCAGACGAGGATGAAGAGGAGGACTCTGAAGAGGAATCAGAGGAGGAGAAAGGGAAGACATGGGAGGAGTTAGAGAGGGAGGCAAGCAACGCTGACAGGGAGAAAGGTGATGAATCGGACAGCGAGGAGGAGAGGAAAAGGAGAAAGATGAAGGCCTTTGGAAAAGCACGCGTTCCAGATAGGAGAGACTTCAGGGCTCCACCTCGGAAGAAATCAAAGCTAAGGTAAAATAGTTTCTTGATGTGTCTCTCTTTGTATTTTGTCAAAAAATGTTTGTGTTGTTAAAGAGAGGGAGATGCTGAAACTCATTAGGTACATGTCATGCAGTTGTAGGAGCAGATTAGTGTTTAAATCAAATTTAGTATGTAGGTAATTGTTCATTTGTTCTGCCATGTTATTTCTGGTTTGTTATTTGTTGTACACCTCGCTGTCGGAAGAAAGACAAGTGCCTTGGCCCATGCATGTGGGGCTTCGTGTCATATTGCCTTCCAGCTTATGTAACGCCGATGCCCCGAATATGGGCTCATCTATGGCCCTGTTACATCGTAATGTCGGAGTGATGAATGCGTGGGTACTCGCTTATTTGCTTATGTGCAGTTCAATCATATGCTGGTTCAGGACAATGCTTTAACTAATGGATTTAATCTCCCTAACAGCAGTGTTTAACGTATCTTCGTAACTAACAACGGCTATAACCTGGCTCGGCATTGTTTAACAATCTGCTCCAATTTGCTATTCTTACTAAGGGCTATAAAAAACATTTTCCGTGTTTACTTGTCTCCTCTCCGATGAATCCGAGAGTTAAAAGATAAAGGTTGGAGGGAAAAAAACGTGCAAGCCACAACAGATGTAGTAGGCTAACTGATTACTCTTTATAAGTTTTGTTTATTAAATATTGTTTAATATTAATTTATTGTTAAGCAGGTGCAATTTCGTAGTATAATAAACACACTAACACATCATTGACGATTTAAATAGATTTGACTAGAAGTTTACAGTTTGTTTCCCGTTTCGTCCTTGCATGAACCTGCTGTTATCTGACTTCATGAGAAGCTGACCTTCCCTGGAAATTTTCAACTGATGCAAATGCATTTGTGCCTTGACTGGAATGATAAATGGAGGCCAGATGATATCTTTGAGAAAAAACACCCCCTTTTTTTTGGAAGTTAAAAAAATTGATGCTTGTTGACATGCGAGTTGTAGACATTACAGGTAAATTGACCAGCTCAATTATGATAATATACTAGGCTCTTGTTTGAGCTCCGGTTGAAGATATGGGTCCTCCAGCTTGTGGATTGGCTTCATCTTGACTTTTTGGCAGGTCGATCTTCAGCCGATCATTATCCAATTTTATT
Organism: Saururus chinensis; assembly: GCA_035235625.1. Taxonomy (NCBI): domain Eukaryota; kingdom Viridiplantae; phylum Streptophyta; class Magnoliopsida; order Piperales; family Saururaceae; genus Saururus; species Saururus chinensis. Next base: position 50,518,657 of record CP141142.1, on the reverse strand, counting down.
ACTTCATCCCAATCGTTTGTGGTCGGCCACCATTTACCGGGCATATTTGCCTCATTTATATGCAGTATGTGATATGGCTTTATATGCAAATAGAAATAGCCCAGAATAGTCCTACATGCTTAACATCCGCACTTAATTGAGCCGAGCCTTGCCGATAACAAATTTATAAGACAAATTCATATGATAAAGCTCCAGTTTGAGCTTGAATAAGCCCATCATATGCTTGGCATACTTGATCAAGCATATGATGAGCAAACGGACCCAGTGAAACGAGTAAATGTTAGATGCAAGAGCTACCGAGTAGATCCCAAGAGGGAGCAAACGAAGGCTGAAATATGTGTGGGTGTGTTTGTGTGAGAGAGATGTGCGGTGACTGATGTAAGAATTGATGGGTGCTGACACATGACATGAGAATGTGCCCACTTGCCTTCAAAAAATGCCAAAAGTCTATGTTCTGCCTACGGTTTGGTGGGGTTGGGCATGGATTTGAAAACTTTAACAGTTCTCATATTCTAAATGCTGGAGCCTGGATGGGACCCATGATTTTGACATGCCGTGGCAATAATATATGGACACAAGTGCACCAAATTTTTGTGGACTGATTTGCACATCAGGTGACCAGGGCAATTCTGATTGCCCTCTCTCTTGCTCGCTTTTTTTATATTCTAGAACTTCGTATATGCATTTTATGTATTATTGTATAGCATTGAAAGGAGGATTTTTTGAAATCATGTGGCTAATTAAGAACTAAAAGAAGTATTCCGCAGTTACACCATGCGTGCGTTTTCAAGAAAAAGGATCTGATACTGTAATTATATTTTGTTCCCTATTAGTTTTTCCATATTATATTGTTGTTTTCATTTGGCCGGTAATTTAAAAAGCAGACTAAAAGTAATAGTGTGACTCTGTGAGAAGTTTTGATCTCAGGTATAAGTTTTGTTAATTACTGTCTTATATTAATTTAATTCATTTTAAACAATTAAATAGAACACTTATTAAGAGACGGAGTATTTGACAATCTAATTAACACATATTTTACAACTTCAAATTTGAGTTCCATTCGATTTCAATTTGTATGCATAGATAATAGCATTCCCTCTGTTTCATATTTTGTGTTCTATAAATGAACTAATTTTAAACAATCAAGTAGGATTTTTAATGTGATACAAAGGGAGTATACTATAATACATTAAAAAAAGGTTATTTAATCCTTTAACAATAGCTGCTAAAACACTCTTTGCACCTCGTTATAAGCTTTTGCAATTTCAACTCCATACAAACCAAGCAAATTAAATGAATACAACTGCCATTAGTTCTTTTATCCTAAACCATAAATTAGGCAGTTATCTGTTGTTACTCTACCCGCAACTTTTTTTGCTTTGTTTTTCTTTGTGCATGTAATGGCATAGAAATTATATGCCCTCTGTCCTAAAGTGAACTAAATTTAGTTCATTTTAGTTTTTTAATTCAGACAATTAAAATAGGGCAAAAGGAATATATAAAAAAAGCTTCCCCCAGTTTTGTTTTTGCAAGCATTGAAATACAGGAAATAAGATGTCATGCATTAATATTTTCCCTTCAACTGCTAGGATGATCAATGAAATGGGAATTGCGCCTCAAATGATGGCCATTAGACTTGCTTTCTGCGTTAGTGTAGAAATATATTACGATAGTTGCATGAGATACATCAGTGATTTTACTCTATCACATCAATCACGAGTTGTGGTATTTTAGAAGCCGGTCAATTGGGTAACTACTTCAGACTTCAGTGACACATAATCGACCAACTCCTCTTTAATTATACCCTACTTGATGTAATTAATACTTCGTCCCTTCTAGATTGATAGTTTCATTTGATTAAAAAAATATATTTTATATTAATAGTTTCATTTTGTTCAAGTTAAGTGGTTGGTACCTAAAAAAGAGTATTTTAAGCTTATTTCCCCTTCTTTTAGTTGTGAATTTCACCATTTAATAAAAAATATTATTATTTTAAATATCTCTTAATATTAAACAGATGGAGTATATACTAGAATAAGCTTCTTCTTACGTTTGTATTTAATAAAGGAGTGAAGATGACCATTATTATTATTATTATGATTCTCTGAATATGTTTTTACACAAATGTTGCGTTGATGACTTATCCTATACAGTGACCGACCAAATAAATACTGGGATGTAGGTTGAGAGAAAGCGAAAAAACGAGAAACCACTCACTTCAGGTTCATTATATTATCTTCTTGAAGTTGTATGTAAATTTTTATTATGAAAATGTTTTCTTCACTAGCTCGCTCCATGACAGGGGTGCCTAACATTGTACATAAAAATAAATAAAACCTCCATATATTATGTTAGAGTGTTGGCTTCTAACATGATACATAAAATTTGCAATACCTTCTGTGTACCATTTTACTTATCCCATTGGGCATGGTCATGGTGTTGGTCACAGACCATAATAAGGCTAAGACACATCTATTTTATTATGCTTTAACCTCAAAATCATTTTGTTATTTAATTAATTATTTAGTACTGTATATTCCTTCTATTTAATAATAAGTACTCTTCATCTTAAATTAATAGCTTCATTTAGTAAAAAAATTATTTTATATAAATAGCTTCATTTGTTCAAAAAAATTATTTAGTTGTGGTATTTTAGACTTCACTAATCAATGATGTTGAATGAGGAAGTAGGTTCATTACGTATGAAGTAAGAAATTTGATGCGAATGAACATTACTACTGTTTAAACCTTTTAGGTCACAAATAAATTAGCAATTAAAATATATAATTAAAAATTGTACATTTTTTATAGTACAGAAATTTGTACCCTTAGTAGATGTTGGTGGCTAATTTATTACGTATGAAGTACCATGACGGAAGTATAATGGTTCAAAATATTTTTTTTCATTTTGACCCACAAATTATGATCATATAATATTTGCTGCACAAGGTCCCACTTGGTGGAACCAATTGGCATTAGAAGTGGGACCTTCAAGAAGGGACCCATCGAATTTGTTCCCATTAAATGTGATGAACTTATTTTATCATTAAATAGATCTTGAGGCTTATTTTTCTAGACTTTACAGTATCCAGTAGAACCATTCTACCACGTATCCATACATATGTCCCTTCATCTTTAAATACATAATCCAAAATTTGTGTCACATTTTATTTAATTTTAAACATGTATCAATTCATCAAACGTGTCACTCTTTAAAAACTCATATTTACCACCTATTCCGTACAACGGTTTTACTAGATAATTTTTCCTAATCAACAATGTTGAATGAGGAAGAAGGTTCATTACGTATGGAGTACGAAATTTGATGCCAATGAACATTACTCCTCTTTAAACCTTGTAGGTTACAAATAAATTAGCAATTAAAATTTATAATTAAAATTGTATATTTTTTTAAAGTACAGAAATTTGTACCCTTAGTAGACGTTGGTGGCTAAATTTTACAAATTACATAAAATTTGGTGGGCTCCTTATCTAATGGCCCTTGCACCAAACTAGCGATGCCGTCGGGTCGGGTTTTATTAAACTCGAACCCGATACCACATAACAAACCTGTGACCCGAACCTGCCTCGTTTGACCTAAATAGAATAAAAAAATATTATTTTAAAAAAATAATATTAAAAAATATATAAAAATATAAATTTTTTATTTATATTTATATTCAGGTCGGGTTAAATTACCTAAAACCCAAACTCGACCTGAATAAACTATTCAGATTATTTTTAAAAACTAAACCTAACCCATTAGGGTTAGGTAGGGTCAAATTTATCATTTACCCGATCGGCATCCCTCCGCCAAACCCAATTGTCCCACTTTAGTGGGCCCACAATGAAACGGTTCACAAACAACCCTTTCCATATCCAAGTCATTTTTCTTTGTAAACTCGAGTCAACACCACACAATAAGTAGGTTGGTTAGATAGACACGTTTTACACGCGGAATGGGATGAAAGATGGTAAAAAACAAAACATTGGAAAATCTGTAAAACTGTAAAAGTCAGACGTCCCCTCAGAACTTCAAGACGCAATTCTTTCATTGGGTAAAAGTAAAACATAGAAGATAAAATAATATATAAAGTAATAAAAAATTTAATATGCGCCGTTACCCACATGCTTAGCATGCGTAACTAATTATACTCCGTTTTGGATTGAAACCTACCTCCTTATAATAAAAGCGTTTTTTATGCTTCTTTTTTAAAAGGAGCAGAGTCTAAAGAATGCTTGTGAAGCGTCTGATTTTAAGATCGGTGGCGTATACACTAACGCATATATTCCATACGCTAATATGTACACTGTTAATCTTCAGAGCAGATGCTTCACAGGCGTTCCTTACTTTCAACTCACAGTCAGAGCGAAACATAGAAAACGCTTTCCCTTACAATGATTACACGTTTACAATTAAGAAAAAAAATTGTATGAACTTGAATTTGTGTGTTAACCTGAACTCTGGCGTTAGGAACCCTCGGATATCAATTTTAAAGTAAAAATTAATTTATTTAGGTAACCATTTTTAAAATCTTGGTTCGCATGTACTTGTGTGAGTCTAAGTTCTTAAAGTTGTCAATTTAGATTTGACGGCCTAGTTATTCAGGGAGTAAATACCATTAAATAACATAGGCCGTTTGGATATTTAAGCTCATATCATAGCGTATAAGGTTTGTATGAGCCTATACTCTTAAAATGGCCTCAATTATGCATGTTATTAAATTGAAATTTAACACGTAATACCATGCGTGAGTCTTAATTCACAATTACGTGACCAAAAAACATTTAGTGTGCGCGTTTGCGTATCGTGTGCGCTTGTCTCTCAAATAAAAATGACAGATTTTAACGGCGGCGGAGAGGCGGACAACATCAAGTGTTTATGACCTCTTATGAGCACGAAAACGATCGGCTCTACATAGTACATATGCCACGCGCCCCACATGCATTTCCTCTCTCTGTTCCTTGTCGCTGTCCCTCTCTCTCTCTCTCTGTACAAGATGAGAGTGCTCTTTCAGAGGAAGAAGAGAAATGAAGGTTGCCCACTTCTTCTGCCCTCTCCAATCCATTCATTACATGCACTTAGATTTGGATTATGATTTTTTTTGTGAGGGACCAATCAGCAAAGACCCAGCAAGTCAAAGGAATGGAAGAAAGATAATTCTACTTGGATTGTGATTGCCTTTGTTTAAGAAAGGTAATTTACCGTGTGGTTGGCACTGACACTGTCACAAGTGGTATGATATAATTCATTTAGTCTTCCAAAGCTGCCGTGAGTATGATTTACATTTGAATAATCCCAACTGGTGAAGTCAGCTTCCAGCGTTGCGGAGTCTGATTCGTTGTTTCTATATTATAGGCTTTCTTCCTCTCTCAGCTCTCCAACTACTTGCTGTACAGTCTTTTTTCATTGTATATGCAAGAGATAGAACCTCGTTTTGTTCTGACTTTTGCTGGGAGTGGAGAGAGTGAAATTCTTGTTTCTTCTCTTGTTGTTCTAGTTTTGACTGAAAACCAGATACGAATCTCAGTAAATAGTCGTTCACAGTTGCTGTTTACTTGCTTGTTGGAGAATACAGCCATTTTTTTGAGGTGGGTCGTGGGTGTTTTTTCCAGTTCGGTAATGGAATCTGGTTACAACTGTTAATCAGGTGGCACTACTATTTACTGTTGTTTGGGATTGTGCGGTTGTTGTGAGTTTCTCTCCCTTTTTTCCCCCACGGAGGAGCGAGGACTGAAATCTCGTTGGCGGAGTTGAGGTGACTGGTGAAAGGTGAGTGCTCTCCTGGGGTCGGTGTCTGGTCATGGCGAGAGCTCGGAATCCTGTTGAGGTTGCTTGGCAGTCCTAGTGAATTCTCGCTGCGAGTTTTACTGGGCGGATTCATACGCTTATAAGAGGCTTTGGTGGAGGGCGATTGGTCTGTGTCTTCAGTCCCCTTTGATCTCACTATTGCAAGGACTATTATCCTCAACTCCAATGGGGAATTGATTAATCTTCTGCCCTCTGGGTTTATCGTTAACCTCGCTCGAAACTTTTATCGGTATCGGTAAAAAAAAAATGGTTTCTTCAACAGTTCGAAGGAGCTTTTCTGTTTTTCCTGAATAACAGTTGCACAGAGTGATGGTATCTCCCCTGCTTGTGGTCCGTTGAGGTGGGTTTGATGCTTCTTCTCTTCAAAACTGTGCGGGCGAGAGATCTGTGATCGGGGCCAATTCTCAAATCTGAAGTTTCAATGGCTTCGGTTCCTAATGACGAGGAGAGTAATAAAGGGAGCATGTGGGTCTTGGATCAAAAGCTTGATCAGCCCATGGAGGAGGAAGCCGTGAGACTTAAGAACATGTACAGAGAAAAGGTAGTAAGTAAAAAAATTGCTGTTTTGTTTTCAATAATTACTTTTTGAACAAACGTACAGCATCTTGTATTGTTAAAAACTGTTTTTCGCCCATATGTAAAGAAGAATATTTTAACTTCTTTTTTCTTTCATGTTTTCCAACAGGATAATTTCCCGTCACTTCATACTGTTTAAGATAATTGACATACAAACATAAGCGCCTGTATTTATCTCAGGATCTATTTCCTAGTCTTCTAAAAATTTGGGACTCGTCTTCCAATACGGACCGATTAGCACACAGTTTTAATCATTAATATACAAAAATAAGCGCCTGTTTTATCTCAACATCCATTGCTGCTTTATTTGAATTGCTGGAACCATAATATACAAGGGTACAGAAGATTGCGTCTCTAAATTGATTTAAAATTGTTGTCTTCTGCAGAAGTTTTCATCATTATTACTGCTGCGCCTTGCATTCCAGAGTCTTGGGGTTGTTTATGGAGACCTGGGAACTTCTCCATTATATGTCTTCTACAATACTTTCCCTAATAAAATAGAGGTGCAGGAGGATGTTGTCGGTGCTCTTTCACTAATTATATATTCCCTAACACTGGTGCCTCTCATCAAATATGTTTTTGTGGTGTTAAGGGCCAATGATAATGGCCAAGGTAATGTGTTTTCTGATTTACATTTTTCTGGCAGCAATCTGGCTGCCCTACCTGAATAATGAAGCCGAAATACACTGCTTACATTGTTTTGCCTTTTGTTTGGTTGAGATAATGATGGTATATGGTAAGAGGCTAACTAGTTGTTTGTTTGCATAATAGCACATATTCATTCATTTTTTTTATTATTGAGAATGTAAATGTACATGCTATATTTGCACATAGTTCAATATGAAAGGAGAAATATAAATCTAATTCTTTGTAGGAGGATAAGTTTAAGAGTCAAATGTATAAGATGTAATGATTAATCAAGTCTAGTGCTCTGAGTTTTAACTGATTCGAGAACTCAAATTTCATTCTTTTTTTTTTTGAGAAGTCAGCATTTTATATGGAAAATTTGAAATCTACAATTTAACGCTTGTGCTAAGAATCTGAGTGGCCACATGTCTCTTTTTGAAGCTAGAACTGCTATATAATTAGCAGATGATAATGATGATGTTATATACGATACAATATTACAAAGGTTTCTTGAAATGTTAATCCGAATTCTATTTGTTCTGTAGGTGGAACCTTTGCCCTCTATTCATTACTTTGTCGTCACGCAAAAATAAATACTATACCCAACCAACATCGAACAGATGAACAGCTGACAACCTATAGCCGTCAAATTTATGATGAGAATTCTGTTGCTGCCAGAACTAAGAGATGGTTGGAGGGAAAATTTTACAGGAAAAATTTTCTTCTTATTCTTGTCCTCGTTGGCACATGCATGGTGATAGGTGATGGGATTCTAACGCCAGCCATCTCAGGTCTAGTTTGGCTTTCTTGTCTGCTTAATGATTCCTATTTTTGATTGATTCTTAGTGTCGCCGTTACAGAAAGAATTTTAAACAAATATACTTCATTAGAACTCAAGCATCAACTAATTTCTCAAGCTGTTCTACTAGTTATATAAATTGGTAAATGCTTACTGTAAAGTTGGTTTTTATGAGTAAATTTGCCTCCCATATTAAGGTAGATATTCACAAAAGAGAATGATGATCACTATTATTGATGCTGGATGCAGTTGATGTAATTTCATCACTTTTACTGCAAGTGGTTGATTGGTCTTTACTGCTGCATCTGACAGCAAATTGTAATGCTGTGTTTTCAAGATTCTTTAGATGTTATTATTCCATGTCCAAATCGGTTTTTGGGTTGGTAATCCTTATTTTGTTATTTTATGTGAAGTTTTTCACTGTCTTATTTTGGTGACACATATAGGAGCAATACTGAATTAAATGTGTCTAGATTCTAGTCGTTTTTAATAAGAATACTTTGAATTTTATTTGATCAGTTCTCTCAGCTTCTGGCGGGATCAAGGTTGACCACCCAAAAATGAGTGATGGTATGTTAATTAACCTTGAATATAGAGTTTTTAAAGAAATTCTTTTGAGAGTATTATTCTTTAGAAGTAGTTGGATTATTTATTGTTCTGTTATCAACATTTCAGGGGTGGTTGTTGTGGTTGCTTTAGTTGTATTGGTTGGTTTATTTAGCATGCAACGTGTTGGCACCGATAAAGTTGGATGGCTTTTCGCACCCATAGTCCTTATTTGGTTTCTCTTAATTGGAGCTATCGGAGCTCTCAATATCTGGAAGTATGACAGTTCTGTTTTAAAGGCTTTTTCACCAGTCTATATTTATCGGTATTTTCATCGAGGTGGGAGAGATCGATGGACTTCACTTGGAGGGATTTTGCTTAGCATTACGGGTAAGAAAAAGTAAACATTTAGTGCAGGAATTCGTGAGATGGAGAAGTTTCTGGAATTTTGACGGTCTCCATTAATTTTCAGGCACAGAGGCACTTTTTGCTGATCTAGCTCATTTTCCTGTCTCAGCAGTTCAGGTATGTTAGCTCATCAATTAGTTTCTATTTTGTATCCCGTCGAGAAAATTCATGAACTTGGCCACTAGCATCATCAGCGGTTTCTATCAGGCCGGAGCATTGACAGAATTGGGCCTTTGGCAATCTTGGGCGAACCACAGTCGTGGGGTAAATTTAGGGAGATGGAGAAGGGGATGGAGGATGGCCACCAAGCACCTTCCAGCTTCATGGCTCCCTATGCTCCACTCCCTAGTATTTAGTGTTACAGTATAGGACCTCTAGATATGATATAAATTCTGTGACGTTCTCTAGAATCTGCACTATTATCATTATCACTGTCAACATCACTGTAATTTAACCACTACCTGTGTGTCCCATTTATGTAGTTACATGCTTCTGCTTATGTACACCACCCCCATTGTGAGCCTTTTCCAAAATCAACAAGTTCATTTTGTAGTCCCGTGTTTCCAACTTCAAATATCTTCTCCGTGGACTGTTTTAAGGTCTTCAAGAAACTGTTGCATTGTGACTCCTTGTGAAATCTGCGAAGTGCTTGTCCTTTTGCTTATCTGCAAACCATAATTATAATCAAGTAGCACCTTTTCCCAACAATTTGAGGTCCGCGATATAGATCTTTGGCCTCCACTTTAGCCTGCTTTGTGTTAACTCATCTGTAAGAGATAGCATAATCATATTCATCCTTGTAAACTCAATCCAAGTTTTCTTAGGTCTCCCTCTTGCCCTCTAATAAATTTTTTCATGTGTGATCAGCTAGCGTAAAAAACTCCCTTGGCTTTCGATAAGACAGTAAATTTTAGTTCATGTTAGCATTTTGAATATAGGGAGGTGCTTGGCATTATGTAGCGAGCAAAATATATGTAGCAACCCTGTTGTGCTAAGTCCTTATTCACGATCTCTTTTCTGCTTATGCAGATAGCTTTCACTGTGGTGGTGTTCCCCTGCCTTCTATTGGCATACACAGGACAGGCAGCTTATCTTATGCAGCACAGTGAACATGTCCGTGATGCCTTCTATCGCTCCATACCACGTGTGTTCTTGTCTCTGCTATTGTTTGTATGATAATGTGATGACAGTCTTTTTTGACTTTCTGATTCCATATAACCTTCTGTTTCTTCTGTAGATAATATATATTGGCCGATGTTTGTTGTTGCAACAGCGGCTGCAGTTGTTGCAAGCCAGGCCACTATATCTGCAACATATTCATTAATTAAGCAAGCACTAGCTCTTGGCTGTTTTCCCAGGGTCAAGGTCGTCCATACGTCAAAAAGGTTCCTTGGTCAGATTTATATCTCTGATATCAACTGGATTCTTATGATTCTCTGCCTATCTGTAACGGCTGGGTTTGGAAATACTAGCCAGATTGGGAATGCTTATGGTGAGATCATCCCACTCTTCAGATTATACCTTTTGCCCTCTGCTAATTATCTACTTTGTTCATATATTATATTATTTCTTTTCATTTATCAGGTAGTATTACTACTATTACTTTCTAATTATGCTCTCTATGGCCCAACTTATGTATATTCCCCATTTTAATTATTATTTGCTCTTAGATTAACAGTTTGTGGCAGCTAAAATTGTTCTTCTGACTTTCTATTGATGCCACAAACAGGGACTGCTGTGGTGATAGTTATGCTGGTGACTACACTCCTCATGATTCTGATCATGTTACTAGTTTGGCGAAGTCATTGGATTCTTGTTCTCATTTTCACTGGACTATCTTTAGCTGTTGAGCTCACCTACTTCTCTGCTGTACTTTTTAAGATCGACCAAGGTGGATGGGTCCCTCTTGCAATTGCAGCAGCCTTCCTCCTCATTATGTATGTCTGGCACTACGGGACCCGCAAAAGGTATGAATTTGAGATGCATAGCAAGGTTTCCATGGCGTGGATTCTAGGCCTTGGCCCTTCCCTTGGTCTGGTCCGTGTACCAGGCATTGGCCTTGTGTACACAGAACTAGCTAGTGGAGTCCCACATATTTTCTCCCACTTCATCACCAACCTCCCTGCAATCCACTCAGTTGTGGTCTTTGTGTGCGTGAAGTACCTGCCAGTTTACACAGTCCCAATCGACGAACGCTTCTTAGTGAAACGGATTGGACCCAAAAACTTCCACATGTTCCGGTGCGTTGCTAGGTACGGCTACAAAGACCTCCACAGAAAGGATGATAATTTTGAGAAAATGCTATTCGATAGTCTCTTTATGTTTGTCCGGTTGGAGGCTATGATGGAAGGCTGTTCCGATTCTGATGAGTACAGTGTATATGGTCAGCGCACTGAAAGGTCTATGGATCATGTTATGAACGACAGTGGAAACACAGTTTCTTCGTCCAACATGGATCTAAACCAATCATCGCATGATTCAATAGTACCAATCAGGTCGCCGACGAGAGTAAACGGTGTGGCCTTATCCTCAGGCCAGACAAGTAGTCATACAGAGATGGATGAACTGGAGTATATGAACAGGTGCAGGGATGCAGGGGTTGTACATATTCTCGGGAATACAGTGATACGAGCAAAGAGGGAATCGTCCGTAGTGAAGAAGATAGCTGTGGATTACATATACGCATTTCTGAGGAAAATTTGCAGGGAGAACAGCGTGATATTCAATATTCCTCATGAGAGCCTACTTAACGTTGGACAAATATTTTATGTGTAGTGTTAATTTTCGCAAGTTTGCACATAACAATTCTGGACTTGGTTCGTTTCCCTGCATGCATATGATCAAGCTTTGTTGTGAATGACGAACTATTGTCATTGTTCTGGTCTCTCCTGATCCCTTCATCTGCTGTTATTGGTTAAATTTTGCACACGCTAGTGTCTCGTTGACAAATTTAACCTTGGCATGATGCCCCAATTATTTCCGAACTGACAAAATTTGCACTTCTTACGAGCAATAGCTGCAAATTCCACAACCAGATGTAGCAAAACCATAATAGTTCGCACGGGATTTTTATGCAGTGGCAACTCAGTTAAACAACTACTTTGTATCTCTTTAAAAACAGAATTGACCACAAAGAAGCTAACAGGTTACAGGCAGTTGGCTCCTCGAATAATCGGGCAATTCATTGAGTACATGGAATTCGTGCTGGCTGTCCGCTGCGTGCAAGGGATGAAGCATGCTTGACCATCTCTTTGCTCCAGCCTCCAAGCACCAAAGTCAGCCGATAACTAATTATACTGAATGCGGTAAAACTTACAAATTTTATATATAAAATACTGGTTGTATGGAGGTGTGAAAGACTATTCAAGAGCAATTAGTTTCTGAATGAACAACCCAGAAATCAAAGTCAGCCTGAAGTTGCTAAGCTTCAAAATTGAGCAGTCACCTTTCGATTATAAGCGATAATCAGCTCTCACATGCTCGCAGAAAAGAACCAACAATTCATAATTATTGCTCTCTCATGCTCACAAAAAAGAATCAACAATTCATAATTGGCTTAAATACAACGAACAAAGCTCTATTGAATCTTTTAACTCAGATCAAACAACTCACATCGCGGTTACTTCTGCAACTGTCACAATTTCTATCACACGAGTATAGATTACAACCACGCACATTTTTATCGAATCACTATCATACAAAGTCAAGCACAAGCACCACTCCTGAAGTTAGCCAACCGCTTACCTCCAGTCAACTTCCACATAATCAACTATCTGTTGTACCTGTTGACCCATGTTGCTGCTGAGGCTGACCCTGAGGCTGCTGGGCCTGTGCTTGGGGCTGCGGCCAAGCCATGTAAGCAAGAGGACGAGGCTGATGAGTGGCATAAATAGCTGCTGCTGCTGCTTGATCAACTGGTTTTCCCACTATCATCCCTGGGGACCCATGTTGTGTGGGAACATAATAATATGGAATTGGTTCAGTTGGAGCTCCAACAGCTGGAATTGCAGATCGTGCAATCCCCAAGCCTTCTTCTTTCAGCTCATCTCGAGGAACAATGTCCACCAAGAAATCAAATATGTCTGTCCTTGTAATGGCTGCAGCTATATCATTCTTCTGAAGGGTCCTCCTTTTGTTTTCTTCAGTATGAATCCACGAACGAAGAGTTAATTCCAAAATGAACATTTCACAGGCCTTAGCAAAGATTACTGGAGCCTCAGCTGAAATCATTCTAACGTCCTCATCTGCTTTCATGATCTTCTTGATTCGAGCAAGAGGGAGGCTGTGGTTCTTGAAGTCAGTAGTTTGCTCAACTTCTTGAATTTGAGTAGCCCAAAATTCCTGGAGTTGCTGCTGCTGCTGCTGTTGATGTTGGTGCTGAAAATGTTGGACCTGTTGATATGCAAGTTGATGCTGGCCCGCCAGAGCAGGGGAGGCGCCAAAGGAGGAAGTTGGTTGAGCAGAGGAAGGGATGCCTCCGACTACTGGTGTGGCCCCAGTGGCCACCATCGGGGCAGCTTGGTATGCAGGAGCCGCATAAGCAATTTGTGCAGGCACTACTCCAATAACTGTATGCTGCTGTTGGCTAGATTGGTCCATACTCAGCGTGTAAGAGTATGCTGCCGCAGGTTCTTGTTCAGGGTTATCTCGTGCTTGAGTTTTGCTCATTACACCACTGGGCAAAGCAATAAAAACTATAAGCACACCTAGTTAACACAAATTAATCTTGACAAAACTGATGATACATTGATACTTGTCTAGTGGGCAGGACTACTCACAGAAGATCAGATGCTTAAACGGGAAAATACAAGCTTATACATAAAACCACTTCGTTTAGATTAATTTTCATACTCCCTCCCTCCGTCCCATATTAATAGCTCCATATAATTTTTCAAAATGAACTAATCTTCGTTCATTTCCAAAAACTTAATGGAGCTATATAGGGAGTATTAGACTTGATAAAGCAGGAAAAACTATCGTTAATTTATTCGTCGGCACTTGCAAGCGATCATGATTCAGCTGCATGACTACACTAAACCCACTTAATTACAATTTAATTCTGAAAGCCTCAACATTCAAGATTCATCGTGCATCTCATAAAGATACAATAAACATCACTTGCATGGACCTTATCCGCCATTCCACAATTTTTTCTCTGTAAAAAAGCCATTTCTTCCCTGAGTACTGATGAAGATCTTCCTGAACCCCTCCCCGCTATCTCAACTTCCATGTCGCTTGCTATTCACAACTTGTGATCCCTCCTCGTATTCCTACATATCCACCTCAATATCTATACGCATATAGTCCGAACTGAGCACAATTCAGAGTGAGAGAAAATAACCATTTTTTCGCAATCAGAAGAAGCAACGGGTCCAGAACAGTCATGAATCGGCAGCAGAAATGAGTAAGAAGTTAGCAACAATCTTCTCCCCCAACAACTAACGCAATTAGCAACAAAAAAAAACAAAGCACAAATTTTTCGCGGAAAACAAAGCTCCGGTAACAATTTCAACCGACACACTAAACAGATCCACTCCCCCAACCAAACTCCTACGAGTAGCGGAACCCGGTCATCCAACTTCTACACACCCACCAGCAACGAAAACAAACAACCCAAGAGGACCGAGCTCAAGCACTCATCATGCAGAGCTAGAACACGGCCCCCCACCAATGCCGGCCACCGCTTCCGAAAAACAATGAAGACAGAGAAAGAGAGCGACTTTTGGGGGCCGGATAGATGATACCTGATCCACGGACGGAGATAGGCGAGAGATCGGCGGGGCGAAACCCTAGGGCGGTGAACAGCCGGATTCCACGCGGGATGCCAGAAGTGCGCAGTGCGGTGCGGGCGAAGAGGAAACCTGGGTGGGCCCCGCACCGGCACGTGTACTTGGTGGCTTTTGCTGCTTTCTGACGCAGCAGGGAAAACAGTCACCGTCACCGTCACCGTCACAGCGGCGGGTGACGGTGTCAGACTGATCGCCGTTTACAGCTATCGAAACTGAAGCATTTGAGAGCAACTTGCAGAGTATCTAGGATGATCGATGACTAGAAGAACCGTGGCCAGCAGGCTAATCAGGAAGAACCCATGTCTTCCTTTGCTGCAGAAATGCAAAACTATGGGAGAACTGAAGCAAATCCATGCTCAGATATTTAGAACCTGCATGGTGGAAGATAGTCTTGTATCGACCCAGATCATTATAGTCTGTTTGCTGTTAAAGCTGCCAAATTTCAGCTATGCCCGCCGAGTTTTCGAGCAGATGGATCGACCCAGTACTTCCATTTGTAATACGATGGTCAAAGCTTACACCAAGGTCTCCAGCCCTGGCGATGCAGTTGCTCTGTTCCAGGAGATGTTGGTAAAGGGTTCCAGGCCTAATCGTTCATCTTTTTCAGCTGTTTCAGATGCGTGCACGTCGGTTGTTATGCTGGAAAGTGTTCATGGTCAGGTTTACAAGTACGGGTTAGGTTATGATGTGTACGTGCTGAATTCGTTGGTTCGTGCTTATGCTCGGTGTGGGTGTTGTGCATTTGCTCGGAAGGTTTTCGATGAACTTCCTGAGAGAGACTTGATCTCTTGGACCGTCATCATAAATAGTTGCATCCGAAACAAGAATCCAGAAGAAGCGGTTAAGCTTTTCTTCCGGATGAGAGGTGAGCAGATTGAGCCGGACGAGGTTGCAGCAGTCGCAGTATTTAATGCGTGTGCTGAATTAGGTGACTTGGAGTTGGGCTGCAAGCTGGAGGTTCTGCTCCGCACTTGTGGGTGTGCTTATAATACCTACGTTATTAATTCGTTAATAGACATGTATGCCAAATGCGGCAGTATGACGAAAGCTCAACAACTGTTTGATAGACTAACGGACAAAAATGTGGTATCTTGGAACACTATTATCGCAGCTTATGCAAGAATGGGAAAGATGGAATTTGCAAAGAAACTCTTTGAACAGAGTCCTGAAAAGAATTCTATAGCGTGGAGCATACTGATCAATGGATATGTGCAAAATGGTTTTTATAGGGAAGCAGTAATGGCTTTTCATGAAATGAATGTTAAGGGATTGAAACATAATGTTTCTTCCATAACAAGTGCACTTACGGCTTGTGGTCATCTAGGATCCCTTAGCTTGGGTCAAGAGATTCATCAAAATTTGGACTCATGGGGCATTCAAGTTGATGTTGTTTTAAGCACTGCCCTGGCAGACATGTATGCAAGGTGTGGGTGCATAGAGGTATCTCGCACATTGTTTAACAGCACTGCAAAGAAGAATTTGGTGTCATATAATGTGATGATAATGGGCCTGGCAAATCACGGGAAGGCTTCTGACTGCATCGATTTATTTTCTGAGATGGTCAAGGCGGGTATATGGCCAGATAGTATTACATTTGTTGGGATTTTATCTGGGTGTGCTCATGCTGGATGGCTGGAAAAAGGAATAGAGTATTTCGATAGAATGCAAGCTGTTTATAAGATAGCCCCACAAACTGAACATTTTTCCTGTATGGTTCATTTGATGGGGCGGGCTGGGCTCGTAGTTGAAGCTTACAAATTTATTCAAACTATTCCAGTGAATCCTGATGTTTCAGTGTGGGGGGGCCTTTTGAATGCTTGTACGATTCATGGTAATGTTGAACTCAGTGAAATAGCGACAAAAAGGATAATTGATTTGGAACCCAATCATGGTGGAGCTTATGCACTTCTGTCAAGTGTTTATGCAGCATCTAATAAATGGAAAGAAATGAAAGAAGTTAAAAAGTGGATCAAGGGAAGAGGGGTAGACAACCGTCCTGGTTGGAGTAGGATCGAGATCAATGGGATAGTTCATGAGTTTCTAGCTGGTGAGATGCTGCATCCTGAGATAAGAGAAATATATTTGACATTGGGTGTGCTAGAGCAAAAGGATCATCAAATTGAGTTGTAAAGCAAGCCTGTCATTGCGGGTATATTTTTAGTCGTCAGTTTTGCTTAGAGGTTATCAATGTGAAGGTAGTTGATGAAAGAGATGAGAGTCATGAGACATCTTCAAAGTAATCAATCAGACATCCAATGATGCAGGTATATACTACATCTAAATGATTCATTTAAATTGTCTCTCCTTCTTTTTGAAAAAGTACACAGCAACTACAAAATATGGAACACCTTTGCAAAAGTGAGATGCTTGTTTTCTCTTACATGCCTATATAATACTGATGTCAATTTAATATTGCTGTGAATTTGGATCAGGTGCGCCCAACTTGCTTATGAATGTTTGGGAGTTGGATGGGTTGTTACTTGCTTGTTTCTCATGAAATGAGATTGCAGTATTGTCCAAATCTCTTCTGTGTTGAAATACTTGATCAAGGTTTTGGTATGGTCCTTTTCTCTTACTCAACAGCTTCGATTATAATTGAATCGAAACAGAGAATAGGTGTTGGAGATTCAACTCCGGAAATCAAGATGAAATCCTTGGGAATGAATATTTTATGCTTCAAATTCGCCTTGTAGGTTTATCAAGAGATTTCACTATACAAGATTCCAGGTATGTAATTAAAATTGAAGGGTTAATATCACTGGGGTATTTAACTTTTGACCTTATTTAGGTTTCAAATCTCGACTTTAGGTTTTGTCTGTTGGGTTTTGTGCTTTTGTTTAAAGGCTAATGTATGATGTATTCAGTGTTTGCAACGATTCCATTAATTTCTTCTGGCATCTGTTTGTTGACTACATTGCAGGCTACTTGTACAATCTTTAAGGATTTGTTTATACACAGGCCTTCTTTTGCCATACATTTTATCCTGATCTCGGCTAAAGCAAGCAGGCTGTGGATGTTTGGAACAAGTGGAGCACTTTACTCAAATAGTTAAATCTCATAAAAGGCCATATTTAAGAAACCCTGCTGGCTAGGCTGTGTATTTGATTTTCTATTTGGGATATGTGTGTGTGTGTATTTGCACCTTTTAAATCTTTTTTTGCTCCATCGATCAATGTTAACATGCATGTCCTATTGCATTACTTTCAGCATGAGCCGTTATTGGTAAAGAAGTGATTCTATTAAGTGTGTTTGATGCAATGCGATATAGGCATTCTATGTTAGGTCAAGAACTTGGGAAAATTCAATGTTAGGTGCAACACTCTAGCTTAAAATTGAAAAAGAGTCAAAACGAAGGTTAGGTAGGAGCATGATCTGGGCAGCCCGACAGCAGCGGAGGGAAGTCAAAGATCCCCAGTGTTGAGTAGACGGTGGTGGCAGCTCAGCCAGGTGTTCAGCATTCACTAAGGCTGGACAAGATGAGGAAGGGGGGTTTGTGTGAAATTGGATACAGAGCGACAAGTTCCCAGAATAGCCAAAAGCAGCATGAAATTCAAGGCTGATGAGTTAAGGGTGGGGGGTCCCCTTCAGAATTGATCATGTAGGACAAGGAATTTAATTAGAATAGTGTGATTGGAATGAAAGCAGATGGGGTTGAGGGATATATGTCACTGACTGTTTTGATAGTTTAAGTAGGAGTACCCAGGGGTCAGGACCACTTGCCACACATGTACCACAATATGCAGGCCGCATGTGGAGGCCCCATGCCTGAACATGGCCCTATGCTTTCATTGTGGCGTGTGTAAGGCAAGCGGTTGTAATATTTCCATTTAAGTAGATATATGAAGACTGTTTGATGAAAAAAATAATGAAGTGGTGATTGACGCGAAGGACGTCCTCTAAGGTTAGAGAAACTATTTGCGTGCCCATTTTTGTGGATTGTTAGGGACTAGTCTGAGATGGAGAAGAAGAATTACAAGCCAAGCATCATGTTATCCGAGGTTGTGAATTGTGATGTGAAATTCGCGATAATGAGACACAACCTTGCTTTCACGTGGTGTTTTGATGGATGCAGAGAAAGCTGTAACCAGCTGAAGGATGAATTGTTATGTGCCCGTGCAGAGTCCAGTATTCTTTTGGTAAGCTTTTGAACTAGATCAATATTAAGGCAGCTGATTAAAAATCGAACAAAGTGGACACATGAAACCATATGTATACAAGTCATCAGGTAGATTTGGTCGGAGATGGTATCTCGTGAACTCATCTTTAAACAGAGCTGTTGGTTTATCACATTGTTTTCCTGGGTACAGCAAGTAACTGGCCGCAGGCCCACAGAATGTGATGTGGAGGTATTCTTGCCAATGTCTCACTACCAAAAACAGATCAGGCAGAGTAAAATAGGTCAGAAGCTTGAGCCACTGATCCGCTATGAACGAGATATTATTTTAACTGTTAGATGTTCAATAACGGTAAGCTGGTTTCTGTAAATGACAGTTTATGAGGGTACTTTTTGCATAGAAGTCAGAGATAAAAAAAGAACGAGCCAAAGGTACCAATGGTATCCTCCACAATCTGGGAGCTAATTGAGAGATGAGGCATAACTGCATAGGTCTTCTAGTTGAGCTTCAGCTAAACAATTTATCATGAAGTTGTACACAGGGCAAACTGTTTTCCTTCACACATCTATTTTCCCGCTTTGATGATTGGACACAACACTGCTTAATGGCTACCGTCATTTATGATGATTGTGCATAAATGTTTCTAAACAAAGACTCAATTTCATGACTGGAGCATCATAGCTAGTCGGTCATGGAGCTTTCTTGGTGCCCGTCTGATTGCATGCTCGAATGATCTTCCATCACTACAGATGTCTCAGGTTCGCCAGTGTCTTTTACATATAAAAAGGTTTTGGGCATTCAAAATTTCACGAATAGAATTGATGATGTTAACTTTGAAGTTTGAAATGTAAATGGGTGTAGTCTAGCTTGTCTCTCATTATATTTTTTTTATTGGCAGTATTTTTTCACCCTCATACACCAATGGGATCCGACAACCGGGGTGGATGTAGCTTGTGCAACTTAGGCTGGATCAGCTGTAATTGACATTCGTACCTGTAGTATTATTTTTACTGACTGTAGTATTTCTGATTTAATTATCATTATTAATACTACATTATATTGTGTAATTTTTAAGCCGATACATCTTTTATTGATAGGATGGGTATTTTCATATCTAGCACTTCAATTGTCATTCAATTAGCTGAAATTATGGTAGTTGATATTTTGTGCAACCTCTTCATTTTTCTTTTTTGCTAAATGCAACCTGTTCATATGAAACTATAAACCACTACTTTTATTGAGGCCAGTATGACACATACACCACACAACAGGTTAACTACTTAAAGTCTTTAACGTTCCTGCTGCTTATTGTCTTAAGAAAGAGAAATGTAGCCTCATATATATCTAGCAGGGCTGAAGGCAGTAGCATTGGTGAGGGATTCCTTTGCATTTGCCAAAAAAGCCCAGCAGCTTGCATGCCCTCACACATTGAGGGTTCAGAAGACAGATGCCCTTGAAATGTGGATGCTTGACGTAGCACATCTTCACAATCTCCGCATTGACTCCTAGCCTTTGTTCTGTCAAAAAAAAAGGAAGTCGCAATCACATTGGAGAAATAGAAAAAGTTTAAATATTTACCCAGCAATCATGAGCCGTGAGATCGTTGGATCTTAATGTAAGATAACCAAGTTTCCTTAAAAGTTTGAGCTGTTAGGAAGAGGAAATTTTTTATATTAATTTTATATTTTAATATCCCCTCTCACGTGCAAGCGTCTATCAAGCGCAGCACGTGGAACACAATTGGGTTATATAAATGTCTCTAACGAGACTTGAACCCAGGACCTCCCATAACATGGAGCTCCAATACCATGTAAGATAACCAAGTTTCTCAAAAACCCGAGCTGTTAGGAAGAAGAAATCTTTTATATTAACTTTATATTTTAACACTTAATTTGGATGGGCAGATCCAAACCTTCCTGCCCCCATAAGTAATGGCCACGTGAATGAAACAGGGTAACAGGACGCAAAAGAAAAGGGAAGAAGAAAACGTTTGAGTACTCATGATTTGCTTGCAATGACAAGCTCCCAGGTTCAAACTTCAAAGAGTGATCACAGGATCCACACTTCTTTACATGCACGTAACTTTGGTCATGTCCAGTTCATATCTGGGCAGCATGGTCATGCATTTTTGGCAATTGACTCAAGGAAGTGAATTTGTTTCTTTACCTGATGCAGCAAGGAGCAGGAGCACGACGATGACATAGGGCATTGCTTTGGTAGCTTCCATGTTTTGAACTTCGATGGGGACTAATGAGGAGCACAATTCATATAGAAAGGGGAGAAGCTACAGTATAAATGGCATTGATGTTCCCCTGACAAGGGGGCTGAACCAGGGCCACGTTCTTTGGGATGCAATGCATGGCTCAGGCTCAAGAATCTTACCGGAATATGCTTTGTATAGCAACACTGACAGGGGCTTACAACTGTTAGACTGCCATTCTTGAAATATTCTTCCAGTATCAAAACAGAAAAAAATCTTCCACCCGTCTTCCGCACACAAAAGCCAAACTGAATATCAATGTGTTTGAAAGTGACCCAATCACTGTCCCGGATTTGTGACAGGGTCAGGCCAAACTGGTTTAACTGGCTACTTGGCCCGGGTTAATATAAAATCAGCCCCCCTCAATGTGCAGGGAGGGGAGATCGTGAAGTATGAATTGCACCACTGTGCAGGGAAGGGAGACTCGATACAAGGACTCTTATTTTAAGTTGATCTATATTTTATTAATTAACGGTTATCGTATAGTTTAAACATTTTTTGATTTTATTTAATTTCACATTTGTGAGTTTCAAGTAAAATTGGGTCAAATTTGAATTTTTAAGAATTTTTTTATTTTTTTAAAAATTAGGGTTTGGTGGGACCCCCTATAGGTCCCATCGGTATATTTAGGATTTTTAGTTCAAAATGTCTCATATATCAAGGGAAGTCATTATAAAAAATTTTAAAATTTTTCTGATCTTAATTAGAGTTCGAATCACTAAAATGTATATTTTTAGTTAAAAATCTTATTTATACCCCAAAGGTTAGTTAAATTTACCCTATTCATTTCTATAAAAGAAAATAAGCTAAGCAATTTTCAAATTGGAAATAAGTTGTGTAATGGTGTTTGGAGCCTGATCCCCAATTGGGCCTAAAGATGAAGTGATTAGAGATATGTTTTCTCTAATTCATACTTAATCATTAGAGTTTTTCTTAATTATATCTTAATCTATCTTCTTCCATTAATTCAACTAAATTTTAAACCATTTAATCACTGTTTTACTCTTTTTTTTCAATCCCTAACCTTCAAATTTTTATTCAAAAACTCTAGATCTAGGGTTTGCTTTATGATTTTCAAATCTAAATCGAGTTTAGATATATATTAATATAAAAATCATGCTTTTGGAAGGTTTTGAAGGTGATTGAATTATTATTCCGACTCAAATCAAGTAGAGAGGTAATGAGTTTTCAAATCTCAGCCTTGTTGTGGTAAAAATCTTAATTTTTATTGTTTTACTTGAATGGGTTTGTCTAATTAGGGCTTAATGGTAAATTTATGAAATGTTAAATTTTTATCTTAATTTCTTGGGGTTTTACCTTGGAATGGGTTAAATTATTTTTTTGGAATATTTGATTAAGTTTTGATGGTTTGGGATGAAAGTTTTAAGGTTTTTCAATGGTGTCTCGGTTTAGAATTTCGAAAGAAAAAGGCTGAAACTGCGTGTTTGCGATCGATCGGGCCAACTGGCCATTTGAACCGCCTTCCAAGCTGATCGATCGACTATACAATAGCTCTGCCATTTTTATTCATATGCTTATTTCGGTGTTTTTACTTCAATTGATGATTATAATAGTTATGAGAAGTGTTTTATGTTGGAATTAAGCTATTGGAATAGTGTGGAATTGATGATGAAAATGTATGAAGTATGCTTAAGTATTTGTTATATGGTATAATATGTTGATAGTTATGCATGTTTAAATTAAATTACCTTGAATTTATGAATGATAGAATTCTCATGATTAGAGCAAGTTTTCAGCAGACATTATATGTGAAATGCTAGGATATGTCATCTTATAATGATAATGGATTGTGGGTAAATTATGTTATTATGTTATGGCTTCATGTGTAGAATAATCATGCTTGTAGGGGTTGAGCATTTGATTTCACATGAACGAATTTGTGGTTTATGGTAGATTTCACCCTAGATTTTAGTAGAAAATCATGTTTTGAATGTGTTTAAGCATGAGTATATTGCCTTATGAGATTATGTCAAAACAATGATCATGTGCTTAGGACATGCATGAACACACACACGTGTGGGGAATCTACTATAAAATCGTATTTAATTATGATTTGATTATGACGCATGAGGGGACTGATGGGAGAACATTCCCTATGTCGAAATTCAGGTAGATCTTGCTCATGGATGAATCATGATATTATGCATTATGGAACAGACTTCATAAATGAGATTTTACCAATGTTTAGCTGGAATTGATCGATTATATACAATGATGTGAGATTACATGCTGGATTAATTGATCGTTGACTTAATCGGAACTTGGTTGGTCCGAAAGGACATGATTTCGATTTGAGTTCCTGTGTATAACATGTATACTTCCCCGGGTTAAGTTGAGTCTAGTTAAATTGAGTTATGTGGGGACGAGTTGTGTACTTGTCTTGCGGAATAAATTATTGAGATTGTTATCTGGACCCTGAGAATCCAAAGTGGTATGCTTCGTGCACTGACTACCATGTGTTCTAGGGTTCCCTGTGTGGGAATTCAAGCTCTCCCCCACCGCAAGAGATGTTCCTGGGTGAACACACCTGCTCTAGGTTCTCCGTGTGAGAATCGAACATCCTTGGCCAGATCGTCCTGAGTGAGCAGCAATAGGGGCTAACCACCCCGACCTCTTATACTTGTTGTGTGGAAAATGGACCACGTATCGCCTTTGTGGCCTTGAATGTGTCCCACCCGTGTGGCAATGTTTGTAATTACTCCTTAATGGAGGCATTCACCATTTGTGTTGATGCATGTTATGCATAATTATATATCATGTGTTTGACACGTTTGTTGTGCAGGGTAAATGAGGATATGATAAGAATACATAATCTGAATCATATAAATGAGACACTATTATACAGGTTTATGCGATATAGTTGTATGATCAAAAAGTGTGTGAATGACATTTCTTATGTGGTTTATGGTGTCATCATGCTTGATTTGATTAGATGTGAATTATTACCTATGCAAGATGGGCTTTAGGTGATAACTCGATAACTTATGTCTTGACTTTGATATGTGTGTCATATACGTGCTAACATTTATGTTTATGGATAAATAAGGGTTTAGCTAGGGAATGATCCAAAAATGGTATTTCATGTTAATTATGGATCTCAATTGCTATATTGTTATGCCATTATGTTTTTCTGATAGCCGTCATATTCAAACCATTATTGAGTTTTATACTCACCCCACTTTCCTTGTTTTGTTTTGTGGCTGCGCGACATGACGTGCATCCGCTTTTCATTAATTGTTTTCAATTTCATAGTGCAGCTACAGTGCAACTACACTAGTGTGTGAACTTATGGTGCAATTGCTTGCCTTGCATTGCAGGAGGGAGGTCAAAGCGGGGAGATCGGATGTCGGATGAGGGAGAAGAGGCAGGGAAGGCAAAGAAGAGATCGGACATCGGCGGGATGCACTGGTGGCGTGAGAGCCGAGTTTGAGATGTGGAAGCGGTGCAACCATGCACATCTGCCAGAGGGCAGGGGAGCGGAGGAGTCAGTTGAGCTGCTCAGGGAGAGATGATTATTTGATGGTGGAGAGGAGACCGGATGTCCGCTAGATTTGCAGCCTCGTGGGCACAATCAACACAAGGGACTGAGGGGAGCGGTTGTTTGACTGGAGTCACAATCGGAGGCAGGGATGCCGGAAAGCTTCTTGGGCAGCAAAGATGGTGTCCAAATGGGCCGGTGGTAGCCTTTTGGCTCAAATGCAACCTCTCTTAAATTTGTAGTATGCCGGCTGGAAGAGGGGAAGAGGAAGAGTCATGCTCAGGGCATGTGGCCATGCAAATGTCTATTCATGTTTAAACACGTAAAGTGAAACTTATGCCTCAATTTACTTCATTTTAAACATGTACAAAGTAACTAAGCATGTCATTAATTAAAATAACATATCTACCACGTGGCCCATAGAACGGTTCCACTGAATTTTTTTTTTTTTGGGGGGGAGGGGAGGAGGGGGATGATCTAGTTAGGGTTAGTAAGACCTGAGCGGGTTGTCTAACCAAGGAAAACTAGCCAGTTCAGTCCGACTACCAAACCGGGCCCGTCCATACGGGTTGTACCTATTTTTAAATTGGTGTTGCATATATTGGATCTGGGCTGGATGCTTTACACTAACCAATATCAGCCCATGTTATGAGTGAATGGGCCTATATTGGTAAATTATTTATATGTTAATGGGCTGTTTGGGCGTTGAATTTTTTTAGAAACAAAAGTAGAATATTTTGGAATTAATTCCAAAAATTCTCTGTCGAATGTGAATTACGATTAGTAATAAAAAAATTTAAAATAAATTTGGATATTACGTCAAATTTAATTTTAAAACTTTAAACTAATATAACTATCTCTCCTGATGTTCTTAATATTATTATGCTTCTAAATTCGAGATTTATTAAACAAGATCCCACAAAAATATGTAATTTTTAACTTTTAAAGTAAGCCATACATATTTATGACATAATTTTCTAGGCTCAAATCAATATAAGAGGTAACTATTGAAAAATAATAAAATTTATAGTTTTAAAAAGGGATTAGGAGCTAGAATCAATGGAATTACCTGGTGAAGTGATTTAGTGATTCTAGCAAATTTTGACTCGAAATAACTTGGAATCAACTTATGGACAATTTTTTTAATTATGCTTACTTTTTATATACAAATATGATTCCGATAATTCGAGCCAAAATTGAGGCATCATCAATAGAATCTTACAAATTTTTTATACACAAACAACCCTTAAATTAATTTAATATTAAGTAAATTTTTAATAAAAAAATTAACATGAGTTGGGACATCGCAAGCTAATAGAGGGGTATTCTAATGATTCAAACCCACCTGCTTCTTGAATATGCCTAGTGCCTTAAATGTTTATCATGGATTTTCATAACCCTCTTGGAGAAGATAGATTATACCGAGCTAATTCCGAATCCACTTTGTCTACAAATACAAAGCTTAAACTAAACAAAATTCACAAAATCAAACCCGACTTTAAGTTATCTAAAATAAGAAATCAAATTATGAAAAATTAAATAAGATTTTTTTAGAAACAAAAGTAGAATATTTTGGAATTAATTCCAAAAATTATCCGACGAATGTGAATTATGATTGGTAATAAAAAAAAATTAGAATAAATTTGGATGTTACGTCAAACTTAATTTTAAAACTTTAAACTAATATAACTCTCTCTCTCGAACTCGGATATGAACGTTCTTAATACTATTATACTTCTAAATTCGAGCCTTATTAAACAAGATCCCATAAGGATATATAATTTTTAACTTTTAAAGTAGGCTATATATATTTATGACATAAATTTTGAGGCTCAGATCGATATAAGAGGTAACTATTGAAAAATAATAAAATTTATAGTTTTAAAATGGGATTAGGAGCTGGAATCGACGAAATTACTTCGTGAAGTGATTTGGCTTGAAACAACTTGGAATAAACTTTTGGGTAAATTTTTTAATTCTGACTACTTTCTATACACAAACATGATTCTGATAATTTGAACCAAAATTGATGCATAATCAATAGAATCTTACAAATTTTTTATACATAAACAACCCTTAAATTAATTTAACATTAAATAAATTTTTAATAAAAAAATTAACATAAGCTTGGACATTGCAAGCTAATAGAAGGGGTATGCTAATGATTCAAACCCACTTGCTCCTTAAATATGCTTAGTGCCTTAAATGCTTATCATGGATTTTTATAACCCTCTTGGAGAAGATAGATTATAACACGCTAATTCCGAATCTACTTTGTCTGCAAATACGAAGCTCGAACTAAACAAAATTCACAAAATCAAACCCGACTTTAAGTTATCTAAAATAAGAAATCAAATTATGAAAAAATAAATAAGATTATAAAGTGAATCAAAATCCGATGACCCGAATGCCTGAGCTCATTGTGATATACTTGACCACGGGCTCATATTAACAAATCTCAATTTATAATGTCTACTTTGAATTCATTAAAATATAGGAATAGTTAACAAGCATCTGGGTACATTTGAGAGTCGCCGGATCATGATGCGCCGGGTCTTGGAAAACCCACTTGACATCTATTTTCCCGCCGGGGTTCTTTTAGTATGTGGCCTACCCTAATTTTAATTAGTTGCAACTGCTCCGCCACGAATTAAATACCAAGAAGTTGGTCCACATTTGAAGACTTCATCAAGTGTCTTTTGATTCTCAAAATGCATGGGATAACCCTTATACATGACGTCGCATACATATATCTTAAAGAGAAGACATGATAGAATTATTTCGATACTAATAGATCATATCACTCTTTGACTTCTAATTAGTAGTGACTACTAATTACTTGAATGACTTGACATCTCTAACTCTTCTATTGGCCATTATTAATTACTAATATGTCTTCATTTCTGTTGCTCCACTATACTTATACTTTATGGGTGTGAATCTTTTCTTATAGCTTAAACTAAGGCTTAATGGAAAGTCTTTCATCAATATTTGTAACTTAATTAATTGTTATGGGTTTAATTTATTGTTTTATATTTCTTGTGTTCAATTGAAGTCATTGTAGTATTTGAATCTTCTTGTTCAACTTTTTAATTTTGATAATATTATTGTTGATATTATCAAGTTTCACAGTATTAACTATAATTTATCCTTTTCAATTATTTTATAGATGTTGTGTGGTTTTAGTTTATGTCCCTCTAAACTTGGTGCGATACATTTATTACAACAAGTAAATTAGTAAAGATATATGCAAAATAAGGTGGATTTTAGAATGAAAAAAACTGTTGCCCTCGCCCCTCCTAGTGCACCTGAGGTTTTTTTAGCTTTATCCTTGCTTATATGGAACAAACACATATATAATAGGAGTCTCGTTTGTATAGGCCCATGCTCACGTGTGTTAGCATGAGCTGTGAAATTTTAATCCAACAATGTACATAACTTAGTGGCATACAAGTTGTCTGCACCCGTGTATAATCATATCTGGATCGGATAATTCTCAAAGCCTAGGCTCACGTTAGCGTGCGTGAGCCCATACTCATATTAGGTTTTTGTATATAATAATTCTAAAACATGCATATTAATTAGTTACAAATTAAGGATTATAAGAACAATATCGTTAATATGAGCCCCAACTCAAATGCAACTGCATGAAATAAAGTATCATGAGCTATTAGATTACAACCCAACAATAAGTGTTGTTCACGGTGTAGCCGTGTAGGTTGCTTTTGAGTAACTCACAACATCAAATCTCATTCCTTTGTGATGGCCCAACTCATGCAGTTATACATGAACTAGGCTCACATTAACTTTCTCTTCATAAAATGGGCACCCGTTTATGTGAGCCGCTCACTTGTGACTCCGTGAACATAAACATTGTACGCTGTTAAATTTTATCCACTGAAGCACATAACTTAAGGAGTATATTAATTTTTGCCTCCTTGGACCATTAGATGGAGATCGGATGGCCATTAAGCCCAAACTCATATCAACTTTTTCCTTATAAAATATTTAGTGGGTTTACTTAAGACATGCATGAATTTGATGGACCTGCTTGTAATGTGGGTCCAATCTGATGGTGAAAAACAACAGGTGCGCCGTTAAATCATGTTTTTTTTATCTCAAGAAATGAACGGCAAAGATTAAAAGTTGAATGGCAGGGTTGGTATGGGAATTTGATTTGAATAGAATTCGACCGTTCGTCGTTTGAATAGATGCCATGCGAATATGAACGTTGCAGAGAATGGCTCTCCACCTAAATTGATAGAGAGAAAAGTAGCAAGAAAGAGATAAAGAAAGAAGGCAGAAGAAGAGGAAGAAGGAGAGATTTGACCCAGGGTTTCATTTCTGTCCTTGTCTCTCCGAGTCTCTGCTCAGGCTGTCGCGGTGGCGAACCAGGACGAAGAAGCTGAGAGGCGGAGCGGGCGACTCCAGGTCTTTTTTTCCTCCGTCATTTCCAGCATCGGTGCAGCAGTGTTTGGTCAGAATCAGGATTTGGAGATGGCTTCGAGACCCATTGTCCCGAAGCAGCCACGAGGTACTGCCTTTCTTTCTTACTCTATGTCCCTCCCACTCTCCGTATGTCTTGCCGTGTCTCCTCCCTTCGCAACATTTTTGATCGACATTCATTGTGAAAATCGAAGTCTTTCTTGTTATGGGCTTTCTTCGTTAAGGTTGTTCTGCTTGATATAGACCATTTTGTTGTTGTTTGGTCTTCGTTTTCTTGTTCTCTGACATTTTTATGCAATTCCTTTATGATGAGGACGCTTTTTGTTCAAGGTGCAGTCTTCATGAATGTTTTCTCGATGCAGCATAGTTATCTTGTCTGTCTTGTGCCATAGCCATTGACGGGTTGGTCAATGTACGATTGTTCTATGGATTTTGATTCCCATTCTTTTATTAAATTGATTATTTCTGGATATTAGGTTGATATTATCTAAATGTTGTTGTCATTATTCTGCTATTGAGATCCTAGAGTGACATGATTAATCTTTTTTTATATTTTCCCTTTGAGTTCTATTTCTTGCTTTGCATTTTTCATGTCTTTATTCCTTTTTTTGATATTATCTCGACTGCACAATTGAGTTGATGCATTTTTATAATTGTGTCCTTTCTTAATTTATTTCGTTAATGACATACAATCCCAAGAAGAATTTCGTTCCGCCAAACTTCTGTGATTTCGTTTTCATATACAAATAATAACATCATTATCCTGTATTAATTTTTTTATTGGTACCTGTATCGATTCTTGTTTCCACGTATCTAAATGTGACCCTTGTTTTCATGTTTTTATTTTGTATTAATTCCCCGTTTCTGTGAATATTTTAAGCATGTTTTTTTTAACAATTAATTGATAAAAGAACGATTTATCAATCTACAGGCGGCGAAGCATTAAACAAACATTACTATGTCCCAGTGGCTGAGGGAAACAATCGCCGTGCTCTCGAAGACATAGGCAATCGCCTTAATGCAATTCAAGGAGGCCGAGAAAGGTATTTTTTGTATTTTTAACCCCTCATGTCGGAGGAGTCTTCATCCCGGACTGTAACTGTTATGTTCATATGAGAAAATATGTTATCAAATTATTCCTTTCAGGAAGCCACAAAGGATCCTTCGCCCCTTAATAAAGAGTAAGTCAGCTAAGAATCCAAATGCAAGTTTGGAAGAACAAGCATGTGATAAGGAATTACTTCTCAATATCAAAGGCGAGGCCAAGGTTCCCAAGCAAGAGATAATTGTGATTAGCCCAGATACAGTAGAGGAGAGGACTAATTTAGGTAAGAAGAATTTGCGAGAAGGTTCATCGAGGAGGAAAGTCCAGACACTTACCTCAGTCCTCACCTATGACATTGATTCTGCTGATGTGGAGGATCAGTTAGCGTTGGTCGAATATGTGGATGATATCTATGAGTTTTATAAGCATGCCGAGGTAATACTAATCAACATTTAAACTATGTCATGATGTACTAATTTGCACCGATTTCATTTCATCTCCCATTTGCCTTTTCGTACTGTCAATGCCAAAACACCAGAAAAAAATGGCAGAAAATGTGGTACTCATCTACCAACATATTTGCAAAACTAAAAATTGGTTTGGTAGTCTGGCCGGCGTGGATGCGATGCCCTTATCCATGTTGCTTCAAGTTTGACATTGTTCACCCATCAAAAATTGAAGCCATGTACATGCTTTTTACTAATTATGCCTTGTCCATTTGGATTGTTTTTCAGAGATTGAGCAAAGTTCATGACTACATGAGCTCACAAGCGGAGATCAATGAGAAAATGAGAGCTATTCTAACAGATTGGCTCATCGAAGTTCATAACAAGTTTGAGCTTATGCCCGAAACTCTTTATCTAACGATCCACATTGTTGATCGTTATCTTTCACTGAATGCTGTTTTCAGACGAGAGCTGCAATTGGTAGGTATTGCAGCAATGCTCATAGCCAGCAAGTATGAAGAGATTTGGTCGCCAGAGGTCAGTGACTTTGTTTGCATATCTGACAAAGCGTATACTAGAGAGCAGATTTTGACTATGGAGAAACTGGTGTTGAACAAACTGGAGTGGAGCTTAACAGTGCCCACATCGTACGTATTCACAGTTCGTTTTTTGAAGGCTGCCGCTTCTGATGATATGGTAAAAAAAAGATGCATATATTGCATCCTTTTCGTTGGATAGTCCTTCAGTTGGTTAATAAAATACCAATTGAATGTTGCTCACTTCCTTTTTCTTTTTCTCTACTTTAAAGCGGATGAAACACTTGGCATTCTTCCTCACTGAGCTGGCCCTGGTGAAATATGCAATGATCGAGTTTCATCCCTCCATGATTGCTGCCTCTGCGGTTTATGCAGCCAGGTGCACTTTGATGAAGAGCCCAAGGTGGAGCAGAACACTAGAACACCACACAGGATTTTCAGAACCACAGCTAGTGTACGCACATTTATCTAAGCAAAAAATTTATTTTCCCAGTTTTAATTGGATATGAAAAATTAATATGAACACTTGATACGTGCTTTCCTAATCCAGTTTTTCTTGCACAAAACTTGCTTCTTCTATCTAGCGTTTAGAAATGTCTTACTGAATCTTCTTGCTTTGGTGTGTGATAGGGATTGCGCTACACTCCTAGTTAGCTATCACTCAAAGGCAGCACAGGGCAACCTGAAGGCAGTCTATAAGAAGTACTCAAGCCCTCGATGGGATGCAGTGGCTCTGCTTCCTCCAGCAGAAAATTTGCTGAAAGTTATTGCACTTGAATGAGGGACTGACCTCATTTTCTTGTGAGGAGAGGAGTATTTTGGATTGGATGATGGTTTTCTGTTCTGATTTGTCACTTTGTTGGACAGGGTATAATTTAGTTGTGCAGAAAGTAAGAACATGTAGCCACGATAGTGAATCATCTGACTGATGATCATCATGTGTTGTTTTCCCTTTGCTTCGTCTTTTGTCCCTCGCTCAATTTGGAGCAGTGGTTGTTGCTATTGGGTAATTGTCGTTATTGAAGTAGTGAATTGCTTTCACTATATGTACAAATTGTTATTTGTTTTTTTATGGCAGTACAAAATTGTTACGTATTTTTTTGGTGCAGTTACAAATTGTTACTTGATATGCAGCACAAGTCAAGTTTTTGCTCGTTTCACGGCAATGACAGTCATTCCTTAGCGATTTTTAAATCAAATTAAGTAAACATGCTGATTACACTTGTTGGCTTTCATACCAACATTACTTATGAGTTGAATTCACTTAAAATAAGGACGGGCTCATGGTGAAAAAGCTCTTTAAAAAGACAGTGATTAGACTTGTTTGTTTTACACATGTCAATTTAGTTAGGAGGCTAAATCCATTAGCTAAATAAACATTTAAATGATTTAAAGAGTATTTGGATATCGAATTGAACATGATCAGAATGGTAATTTAACAAAATTAATTTTAGTGGAATTGAAATTATATTTAGTAGCCAAGTGCCCCAATTCAATGGAATGGAGTATTATGAGTACGTGGTGAGTAGGAGTGGACTGAAAAAGTCAACCAAGGCGGCAATTATGTGGAATCGACGGAATGGATTGAAATTCGGTGAAATAGGCCGAATGAAATGAAAATTTTCAATCCCTTGAATTTTTACACCTAAGCAAAATTTATGCGGAAACATATAAAATAATGTTAAAAATCTACATAATTACTGAGCTAATTTGCTATCAAACAGCCCCTAATCTTCCCACAGTTGGGACTTTACTCCCGTAATGTGGGCAGAGCCTAAGCGTCATCAGCATTCAGTAATCACAAAACAAAGGACTAATTCTAATTGAAGCACAGTTAAAGGTTGAATTTGTCATTTCAGCCTATGGGGTTAGGAAGAGTTTTTCATATTTTTCTCTAAATTATTTGATCGATAGCACATATTAGTATTATTAGCATTAATAGATATTAATATATATATGTCATCGATCTCGTAGGGAAGGACTCTTATATAGCCGAGCACATTTTAAGAAGAGTATTAAAAATGCTTTGCTGCGGCGTGACTGTCCTAGACTAATAGACGGGTATAAAACGTCGCTAAAAGTATACGGGTAAGTCGGATCCAGGCGCGACCCGTTTGGCTTCCGTTCTCTTCTTCTTCTTCTCCCATCGTCTCACAGAAGCCGGAAGGAGCTCAAAAATGGGAAGAATTTCGCTCGTTCGATCTCTGCTCCGCCCTTCCGCTTCCCGGGTTCCGACTTCTCTTCGTTCGTATCCTTTTAGACTCCTGAATAGAGAGTTCTCATCCGCTTTTCCGTTTTCTTCACCTCCGTTGTCTTCTTCTACAAATTCATTTCCACTGCCACCTCTGCCTCGTGACCATCATTTCCTGTTCTTCCGGAGACCCTTTTGCACCTCCGGTATGTTTTTGTTGATCTCTCCTTCTTGTGTGTTATATCGGAATATTAGTCGTTGGCCCCGGGTATGAATAAAGTTCACGTTTTGCTGCATGTAATCATTTGAACTGTGTTCTGTGTGTGTGAGTAATTAGACAAGTCTGTTTGATATGTGAATAATGAATATTATGGGACTACTTTGTTTTTACTTTTTTGGATCGCATGGTGAAGTTTGATTATTGAAATAAAAACCTGGGTCCTTGTCATTATAGATTTGGTCAATGCAAGAGTTTATGTATGACCATGTTTTATATGCTCAAACTCGTTTTGTTTATTCTGTTGCATAGTCTTGGTCAAGTGCCCATATAAAATCATACTCCCTCCGTCCTTGGGCAAAAAACTCTGTTCTATATTAATAGCTCCATTTAGTACAATTTAAGTGTTTGGGTACTTAAAAAAGAGTATCATAAGCTTATTTTTTCTTCTCTTAAATGTGGGTTTCATCCTTCAATAAAAACCACTATTTTTTCAAATAGAGCTACTAATATAGGAGGGAGAGAGTATCAGATTACTTATCTATAAAATGGTAGGATACCTACTTATCTATAAAATGATAGGATACCTACAGCCATCCGCAGGGCTCCAAATTTTTATGTAGCATTGGTACATTTTATCAATTTCGCATATACTTCTGCATTCTGGAAGACAGGTAGCTGTTGCAGTTCAATTCTTGATTTTTTGTGTATGTGTTTACTTTTTTTTATTTTCTCATAATCCCATATACATGTAATTGTGCTCTTTTTCTTTATTATACCTCCAATGAAGGTATATTCCCTACAAGAAATTCATGATTCATGTGATGTTTTCTTTTCATGGGATCCAACGTTGTTTTCTTTTTTCTTTTTTAATAATTACAACTCACGCAAACCTCACGCACTCTGTCACACACACATACTAGATGCCACATGGCTGGAATTCGACCACAGGACAATGCCTCAAGGGAGGAAGTTTGGATAAAAGCTATGGATGATGAAATTGCATTGATTTAAAAAAATAAAGCATGGGAGTTAGTCTATATACATAAAAATAAAGTTGTGATCAATTTGAAATGGGTATACAAAATAAAGTTTAATGAAGGTGACTCAATTCAAAAGCACAATGTAAGATTAGTTGCAAAAGGGTACTCACAACGACCCCGTATTGACTGGAATGAAACATTTTGTCCTTGTATTAGTGGCTTAATTGAAGCTACGAGTATATCAATTTAATGTCAAATTGGCCTCCTTAAATGACGAACTTTGAGATGCAGTCTATGTTGAACAACCATAAGGATACAAAGTCAATGGCAGAGAAGATAAACTCTTGCAAGTTATATTAGGCTTTCTATATAGATTAAAACAAGCTCTAATAACATGGAATAGCAAGATTGACAAATACTTTAAGACAAAATGTATTTCAAAGGCCCAAGTGAGCCATCCCTCTATACCAAGAAAGAAGGCCTACATGATTTTATCATTGTTTAGCTTTATGTTGATGATTCGATCATTGCACATCAGGCTACATTTTCACATTGGGGAGTAAGGTAATATCATGATCTTCTATCAAGCAAAACACTGTAGCTTTATCTTCCAGTGATGCTAAATATATCTCCTCTACAAATGCAACTTGTGAAGTGATTGGGCTGAGAAGAATTCTCAAAGATCTTTTTCTGAAGATGTACCTCCAACAACCGTATTTTGTGATAATACGTCGATCATTGCAATCTTAGTAACAAAGTTGGCATCTCGGTTTGTTTTAGTTGGGGGTTATTTCAGGTCTGGTTTGTTTGTTATGGGAAATTTTGAAGCTTAAAAAGAGGAAGAAGAAAGAGGAGGAGAAAAAAAAAGTATAGGAAGGAGGAGGATACTCGAAAAATAAATTGCCTAAAATGTAAAAACCCAAAACTAACTTGCCCGAATTGTAAAAAACTTAAAAATATATTTCGTAAACCATAAAAAACTAAATTAACTTTCGTAAAACGTAAAAGCCTCAAAATAACATGCCTAAAATGTAATTTTTGGTGAAATTTCGAAATTACAAAAATTTATTGAACTAAGAGAAATTTCGAAATAAATTTCAGTTCAGGGCCATTTTGCCGAATATAATGAAATTTTGCAAAATTTGTTACTTTGATTGCAATAATGAAGAATCCAATTTTGCATGGAAGAACAATGTACGTAGAATTGAGACATCACTACAAAAAAGAGCTAGTGGAGAAAGGCGAAGTTGAATTGAAGTTTATCAAGATTCAAGACAATCAATTGGCTGATATCTTCACCAAAGCTGTAACATTGGAGAAGTTGTTCACATGCTTTAGACAACCCATGAAAGTTACAATTGAGAGGGGGTGTTAAAAACATGGTAAAAATAACATGGGTTAATCTGTAAATTTTTTAGGAACCTTCTGTCTTTTGGTGTCTTTTCTAAGGGGCAGAATGTGATATGGGTTTAGCAGAGAGAAGAAAAACAGAGTTTGCAGCCTCCTTTTTACCTCCATTTTCAATAGTAAAAGTCAACCCCTTCTTTCACCATTTTTTTAGTAAAATTTCATCTTCATTCCATATTTTGCATATCATTGCCTATATTCCACCATACATTTGCTTGCACCAACAAGTTGGAGTGGGCTTCTTAGACCATTTTGATTTTAGCTTTATGGATTCTATGGTGAAGTTTGAACATTAAAAAAACGGGGTCCTTGTCACGATAGGGTTTGGTTGAGAATGAAACAACTTGTGGGGCAGTGTTTTATAAACTCAAACTCATTTTACTTATTTTGTTGCATACTATCGGTCAAGTGCATATAACATCACATGAGAATACTTATGTCTTTTAAAATGATAGGATACCTATGGCCACACGGGCTTTAAATTTTTATGTAGCATTGGCACACCTGATCAATGCATCGTATGCTTGTGCATTCTACAAGACAGGAAGCTATTGCAGTTCAATCCTTGCTTCTTCGTGTATATCTATACTTGTTTTTTTCATAATCTCAAACTTAATGTGTATGTATTATTGTACTCTATAACTTTAATATGTCCACATGAAATTCGTATTTGTTTATTCTGTGGTGATTGAGTATGTTACTTTTTAATTTTTTACATTTTAGTATTGTGTATGGGGATTGCTAAAGTATTGTATGTTGTTTCGAGAGAAATAGCCTTTTTGTTCCCCTCTAACTTGATTTGAAACTTTATCAGGTCCCTCAAACATTGTTATGATCAATTCCAGTGAGACACTTAATGCTGTTTTGAGCAAAGCCCGAGGTAATAGGTGCAATTGCCCCTTTTTGTTAATATGAGAGTTAACTGCGTGCTTTTGTCATTTAACAAATCATAGATTACATAAAATTTAAGAGTATAACAAAATCTGAGGTAACATGTGGAATTTTGAGCTTTCTAAAAGTTCCACCAGTGCCAATCCAGCCTTAGTTGGGCTGGTTGCTGTTCTCCCGATTGTGGGAGAGATCAAGGATTGAATCCCAATAGCTTGCGGGTCCCTATTCCATTGATTGACCAATGAACAGGTAGTTGAACATTAGAAGGCAACCATGTTTTTGCCATCTCTTCATGGGTGGAATATTCTGAGTTTATTTAAAGCATCAACCATCCTAATTGAGGCTTTTCCTGTGGTGGACCAGGTCAGTGACTGACCGAGTTTTAAACCGACAATGGCATCGTAATTAGTTATTTTATGATTAAAAATGGTTATTTTTTCCTCTTCATATCTTTTGCTAATATTGTCTTTTAGAGTGTTGCTAACATCTTATTTGATTTCCTTTAGATGGCAGCTTGGCTGCGGTTTTCTACTATACTGCAGCATGGTGTGGTCCTTGTAAGATGTTAACCTCAGCTTCCACTTCCACGTAACTTATGGAAAAATTTTATATACTGATTTTAAACTTTTCTGGACATGGATGCATGAATTGAGTTTGATATGTTTAATTATTCATCTTATTCTACTTAGCATATATCTAGTTGTTGCTCATTGCATTGTATAGATGCTGAAACAGTATCAAGCACACAATTTGGCAGCGTGTGAACTATTTACCTATCAATAGAGTTCTGCTTCCACATCATGTCAGCGTAACATTGTTATAACCTGAAACCATGAGCTTAAAAATATGCATTAATTTATTACAGTGTTAGGGAAATGTTAGGTGGTGCTGTTGTGTCTTTGAAATCTTTCTAATAACAAACCATCATAGCTCACTCCACTATGGATTGGAACTCATTGCGATGGAAACAACAAGGTTAGAAGCCGAATGGCTTTTAAGCATACGAGTTGAGAATGAGAGCTGTACTTCTATATGTTTTAACTATGTGGATGCCAATTAACTATTACTTGAGCGAAGAACAAAATTTGTAATGGAAGTTGTTTATTAGGCTCATATTTTATTGTCGCTTAAGTATAACTCCTGCTTGACAATAAGTAAAGCATGTCATATAATATTTTCTTGCTTACAGTATTTTATTCAAAAAGCCCAACCTTTGAATAATTGCTCTTGTTGAGTTGATTGGGCTGCTCGTGGAAATGCTGGAGAATCACTGGTTTCAAAATCTGGGATACTGACAATATTCCAATGAAGGATAATAAATATCAAAATAAGAACAAATGAATGAGTCAATGTTATTTAATTTCACCATTAATGGAACAACAGGCATTACATTAACTATGCGGCAGAAATAATTTATCGGGACAAAAGCCTGGATTTATTTTTATTAATGCTTTGCAGGCAAATTCATTTCACCTTTCATTGAAGAGTTGAGCAAGAAATACCCGCATGTCAGCATTTACAAGATTGATGTTGACGAGGTAGGAACAAATAAATTTGTGGTTAGGGAATTTCATTCTTGACTTCTTTGTGGAGCACGCGAATTTGATACTTGGCTGGACTTCTGTCAGAAGTTATCATTATACATTTTCGACTTGTTACTTGGTAAAACATATGGCTTTGACACAGTTGCCATCATCTTTAAAGTATCTCTGTTTCTTTTACTTGTGTGTGGGTGGCGTTGGGTGGCAGTTGTCTTGGTCGTAAGCCTGTTTCTACATATTTTTTAGATAAAGAAAGATGCTTAACTGTTACAGTAAAAGGTTAAGAAATGACAAATGAAGAGGACGATGGGTCCATTTGCTAATACCGTTGATCTTGTTCTTTTTATTGGAAGTGCCAAAGGTAAGGTCAGGTCATCTTGATGCTTTTTTTGTCAAGTCAAATTTGAGGGATCAATGATCCAACAGTTGCCCATCACTAGGTGCATCACTGCCTTTAGTGAGTTTAGTGAGTAACTATTGGATCACAATCCAACATCACTTACTAACTTGGACTTGATTAAAAAAAGTCCAGTTGACTTGACCTTACTAGGTCACTTTGAAAAGATAGTACTCCAAACAGTTGCCTGTTGGCTGAATCGGGAGATCAACCATCAATGTGAAGTGCTTCCCATTGAGATACTTCCATTGAATGCATTCTCCATTTTTGATATAGTAACTTCAGTTAATACCCTGCTTATTTACCTTTATGTTGTGCTTGTTTAGTATAATTCTTTTTTTTTTCTAAAAAAGTTTGTTTTGACATCCTTGATTTCGCAAGGCACTTCTTCTACTTGATATAGACACTTCAGTTAATACCCTGGTTATTTACCTTTATGCTGTGCTTGTTTAGTATAATTCTTTTTCTTCTAACAAAGTCTGTTTTGACATCCTTGATTTCTCAAGGCACTTCTTCTACTTGATGCTTAAACTGTAACCACTGTTGATTGCGTTAGCTTCTAACATTGCACTGTATTGTGTACAATATTTGAGTGGGGCGATTATATATCTTATTGTTTCTTTGACACAATAATGATTTTTTCCATTAAATTTTTTTTCTTCTTATGCAGGAGGGCCTTGGAAAAACATTAAGCCAGTTGCAGATTTCATCCGTGGTAAATTGGCACTTCAACTTTCATTTTGTTGGAAGACTGCTTTCAACAACACTTGCAATCTGATGAATGTGGATTTTTCAGTAACATTTTATAATCAAGAACCTTGGCTCTTTTGCCAATGTTGATCAATGCCATGTTTGCTTCTTTGACATCTGTTTTAGTCAAAATGCTTTAATATGTTTCATCATCAAGAACTCTGCACATTTATGACAAATGCTTCAAGTTCGATTTGCAGACTGTTTCTTCTTATCATAATTTTGACTTCAGCGGAGGACGTGACATTATGCTTGAACCCTGAAGATCTTGATAATGAACACCTATAAAGTCTAAAGAATAAAACTACTTTGGTTTTTACATACTGTTTACACATGCTGAACCTATTAACCAAACATTCATATCCAGAAGTG
This sequence comes from Saururus chinensis, assembly GCA_035235625.1. NCBI lineage: Eukaryota > Viridiplantae > Streptophyta > Magnoliopsida > Piperales > Saururaceae > Saururus > Saururus chinensis. The sequence continues at coordinate 50,479,004 of CP141142.1, read as the reverse complement.
ACTTTTTCTAAAGTATCTGTTACATTTCTATACTTATATACGGCCATGCTGCAGCCAACCTTCCACTTCTTTCAAGGTGGGAAGCAGGCTAGTGAACTGATTGGAGCTGATGTTGCACAGTTGAGAAGCAATATGGAAAAACTTTACACGTAAGTAATGTCGGCTTATTAATTCCAAAAGTTCCTTTTAATTGTCAAAAGTTTAGCCTATTGACTGTTAGTTTGCTGCAATGACAAACTTTTATTATGAAATTTTCCATGTTAGTTTCATTGGCTTATTAATACCAAAAGGTCCTGGACATGCATTTTGGAGATGTGAACACACAATACTTTGTGTCCAGAAAGAGCCAGTATCAATAGCTGGACTAAGATTTGGACAGATAAAAAATTCCAATGATCATTCATTTGCATGAATTTGGAAATATATAATGCTTACAAGTGACTTGAGTTGGACCTGCTGTGCAATCTGCTTTTATGTCCTTTTGAGCCAGTGCCATGATGCCCAGCATCTGATGCATCTGGTTATGTGGGGATGAGTACTTTACATGTAGTTTTAAGAGTAAAAAGAGTGAAAAAGTGATGTAAATCAACTACTAGCATAAGGGCTGATTGCCATTCTTATTTGCAGGCAAGAGTGAAAATGCCTTAGAGAGCAACAGGTTTAAGGACGAATTTGGCAATTTTACTTTTCACTGCATGCTAGGCTGACCGGAAAAAGTATTGCTATGGTTTCTTGTATGCTCACCTTACAGAGCGGGAAGTTGGAGGACGAATTTGACAATTCTTCTCTTTAGTGCATGCGGTCTGACCTGAAAAAGTGTTACTACTATGTTTATTGTTTGCTCTACTTCCGGTTCTTGGACATGTTTCTCTTATTACGAATTATTCTGCCTCAATATTGGAACCAAGTTAAAGCACATTCTCACGTAGGATTATGTATAATTGTCGTTGTACACATTCATGGACTTCATAATTTTCTGTTTTAAAAGAGAAATCGAGGCACCTCCTTTTTATATGGATTGTGCTGTCATTGGTTGAAGCCGGCTGAAAATTTGGCCATACTAAAAACCAGGCCAAAACTATTACTACTTCCCGAATTAAAAAATGCATGCCATGTTATGGAGTTGTAGAGCATGGTGCTATCCCTCCGCTGCTGCCATTGATTGGCTGAGCTTGATCGGGAATTTGAAAATGGTTCGATAACCTAAAATATTTTTTATATTCCCTACTTACCGTGAGCCAAGTGTAAAGAACGTAAGTGAAATATTTATTTTTAAGATTGACGTTGCATACGCTAACATACGTTAGAGTAAGTGGTATTTATGTTAACATGCATTAGCATGTATATTGTCAATCTCGAAAGTGAATGTTTCACTTACATTCTTAGCTTATTATCAAAATGAAGTATGAAAAATGCTTCCCTATGTGAGAGTATGGTCATCATTGTGCCCATGAAACCTATTTTGGGTCATTTATATAGAAAAATCCTTTCAAAAACATTTTCTCATCAAATGACATTCATGGATTTTCAACAACAGCTTCAGGCACATTTATGAGGCATTTATGAAAAATGAGAGCATTTGTGAGCCAAACTAAAACCCATTTGTCATTTGTGAATAAATCAAATAAAGAGCTAAAAATTGCGTCCAACCCAGATTCAGCCTAAAGTAGCTCAAATGGCCCCGAAATCTATTCCTTTACAGGGCCTTGTAATGCCAAGAGGAGTGTTCGCTCATGTTGGCTGATGCATTTTGGTCCACAAAGATGAGGAATCAAGGGATATTAGGAAGTGAAGTCTACGGGAAAGCCACGAATTGTCCGTGACAACCTTGATACAAAAAGCCCAATAGATATGTCTGATATGATGTGACCATTCTCCCCTCAAAATGGATCCAGCAAAGACCATTGGCCACAAACTCACTCTTGGGTGGGGATCTCTCAGAGGTGTCACCTGCAAATTGTCTCAAATATGAACGTAATGTTCTCAAATATGAATGCAATGTTTTTGTCTACTTACCTCTTATCCATTTGTGAAGCTTAACTTATCAATTAGGACCTTTAAACTGTGGATGCAAGGCGCATTTACTAATTTATAATAGAGATTTTGCACTAAAGAAATAGAGTCATGTCATGGAGGAACCATATTATACTTCTTGTTTCATGTTTTCTTCCTTCTTCCATATCCACTGTCCACTTAGTGATTCTATCTTAATTTCTAAACCTTGGCCATTTGGACATTGAAGGCGGTTAATCAACTTAGATGTACGGGTTCTTGCAATGTGTGGGCGTTGTACGTAGCCAAGGGTGTTGGTGGTGGATTCAGATGCCGTTGTCAATTAAAAACAATTAATTAACTCTAGAATAATGCCAAAGTCATGAATCAGCCGATGTTGATTGACTAGTCTCCTCGTTCAACAAACTGGTGCAGGTCTTACCAGGCACATGAGGCCCTGCAACCACGAGGTGCGCGTGGGTCCGACTGTGGCTGCAAGTTTTCACGGACTTGCTCAGCTCCTTTCCACTATTTCACTGCTTATCGTTTCCATCATGCCCAAGTTTGAAAGTATCTCTTCCTCTGGAAGATCAAAATGAAACTGAGACACGAGAAACACCACTAAGAAAATAAAAACTTGTGTGGTACCTCATGCTTACTTGTTCCCTCGTCTTCGTTTCATTTAATTTTTCAAAATGAATTGAAATATAACCAATGTAATTCGGATTGAAAGTTGTATATAATTGCATGATTAATTATGGTACTCTAATTATTGGAAATTCAAACATCCGCCTTAATCCCTCAGTAGTGAAAGTTTATTTCAAATAAAGGTGAAGTATATATGATGAGTATATGTAATATTGGATTTCTTCATAAATAGAACTATGGTAGATTTGAACTGATTAAGATAGTTCTTAATGGTCTTTAGCTATATTGGATTTTAACTTTCAATTTACCGAAAAAAGTATTGTTTCATATTGAACAAATACTTTTGGGATATTTTTGGAAAAGGGATATCTTCATCATCGCTGCCCGGGAAAGTGGCCTTTTAATGAGAGAGGTCTTGGTCATGTTTGTTCCCTGCATGATTGTAATTTGGATTTTCACCATTACTTATTAGATTTTGATGCTGGACAATTTTACAATTGGGTGGTTCAGAAGATGATATCTTATCTCATTCAATTCAGGAAGGTGAATGGAAATTGTGTCTACTACAAACGTTGAGGACAAATGAGGATTATTTTGAATTATCATGGAGAATTGAGATAACTTATGAATTTCAGAGAGTTAAATACCCATGCAGCTCTTCTTTCGAAAATCTTGTACAACATATATGTCACTTTCATTTGGTTAGAGATAAATAGTCACATCTTTGTTAATAAAGAGGTAAATATATGCAAATTAGTTAAATTTATAATTGCTTAAGCACACCTTCTTTCAGCTGCTTTTGGATTCAAAGAATTTATTATTCATCATTGTTCATTCCTTGCTGGTTTTTTGTTGGATTGATTGATTAAGTTTATGTCTTCTTGGGATTTTTTTTTATTTGGTCTTCTTCTATTCTATTTAGAGGGGATTGCTTGTAATGATTTATTTTGTTGTACCTCTTTTCAATGCTTAGTAAAAAATTTAATTAGAAAAAAAAAAGGATCTACTTCTAAGTATAAGAATGGTTTATATGCACCTTAATAATCCCTTTAAGTACCCCGCTTTACTCATAAATTTATGAGAGGGTTTATAAGGTTAATAGGGTACTAAAGAAATTATCAAGGGTATATAGACCCATTCCAAGTAGAATGCTACGTACAGGCATACATTTGTCTCCATATGATATTTACCATTAACTAGCAGTCAAATTCAAAATGTCAGCAACGTATACATGCATGCATGCGCCTTCCAAATGAAACTCGCTAGAGCTAAACATGTATTGTATTCCAATGTATTCATGAAGATCATCCGCCATGAAACATGCATGTGGCGCTCCTGTCACCACCTCCCTTTTGTTTCGTCCTTCCCTTAAGAAAAAGGAGACCTTTGTGGGGCACCTTTCCTCCTGCTTAGGGAATGGAGTACCATCTTGGGAACCAACCCTCTACTGCCACTCTTCTTCTGCTTCCCTGCCCCAGAGCACTCAGTCACGGCCAACCCGCCGCCCCTGGCAGTGGTGGTGCTGCTAGAGCAGGAGAAGTCCTTCAGATGCAGGTCCTCCCCTTCATCTTCATTATCTGACCCACCCACCTGTAGCCCCTCGAACTGTGCAAGTGTAAACTCTGATGGGTCGAAACTTCGTAGAATGCCTGACAGCTCCCCTTCATTGAACACAACGTACTCAACCTGCCATTTGGCCATCAATATCACAGTTTCACCTCATAGTATCAGTTTGCTATTTCCTAAATTTTGACTATCTTACACCATGAATGCCATATTGTACCCATCTCTTTCTGGAAACATCATTGCCAATCAGAGAAGATGAACTCTAAATCAACTGTACATTATTAATTCACAATGTTTACAGACAACCAGAGAACAGTTTCGGCTCATAAATCAGTCATTATTTAGATATATAGTCGTCTTACATAAATAAAAGAGGATAATTATATATATGGATGGCATGCATGGAGGCAGAATCTGGGAACTGACCTTGCAGGAGAGTGAACAGTAGCTGAAAGGGCCCTGCAGGATTCTCCGACAAGTGAGGCATTTCCTGCCAGTGCCCTTCAAATGCCTTGCCTGGGGCCTCTGGTTCAGGAACACGGCCTTGGCACCATTGATGGTATATGGCTAGATCATGACCAAAAATGAAATCAATACACAATAACTGGATTTAGCACACCCACATAATGTTCATAAAACCAGACGCCCGACCACTGGCTATGTTTATGGGCCTGCTACAAGAGGGAAGGGTTTTTTTGTGCTCCACGCTTAGTGTGAACCGAGCATAAGGAACGCTTGCGAGGCGTTCATTTCTAAAGTCAACAGCGCATATGGTAGCGCATGTTCACGTAAGTATTATGCTAACGTATTATATGCGCCATCAATCTTGAAAATCAATACCTCGTGAGCGTTTCTTAGGTTTGGCTCGTACTCTTTGTGGAACATAAAAAAGGCTTCGCTGCAAGAGAGGGCGAACAGTATTTACCTGAATGTTGGAGCAATCAATCAACTTCATGAGATCCTCCACCAAGGCCACGTCGTGGTAAACATACCTCCTTACCTGTCCAAAAACCATCGGGGCAATTTACTTTTAGCTTAATTAATCTTGTATGTACTAATTAGGCACTAATCATTCATGTATGCTAATATGCAAGTGCTAGCTTTCGCATAGCATGCATGACAAATGCATGTCTTGCCAACTGTGGGCCAGCTCCTGGGTGGCAAGTTGCAGAAATTACCATGCTTGAGATAATTAATCACTTAAAAAATGATGTAGTAACTAAAATGTATATAAATTGACAAAAAATATGTCTATTTCTTGTAAGCATTTTTTATGCTCCGCTCTGATAGTGAGCAAGCGTACATTTTTTATATTAATGGCACACTAGCACACGTTAGTGTAAGTATTACTTATACTAACGTGCGCTAGCGTGTGCATCGTTGATCTCGAAAATAGACATTTCCCATATGTTCCTTACGCTTGGCTCACGTTGGGGAGGGAGCATAAAAAATACTTCTCTAGAGTTAGATCAATTAGAAAAAGTTAAAAAGATATTAGGGTAAATTACATTTACGTGCCTGCCTTGTCAAAATTTAAAATATTTTATTTAAAAAAAAACTACACTTACACTCTTTGAATTTTTTCAAAAGCAATAAATACTTATATTATTAACTCTCCTCTTTTTCTACTCCGTCCCACTAATCAGCCCCTTCCACCCTACCACCCCAGCGGAATGTTGTGTGGTTGGGGAAGTAGGAGCTCCTCTGATTGAGATCAAGAATAAGAATTCATTCGACGCTAATAAAAGGGTTGTAATCAGCTAGTGAACCTTTACTATTTTAGTGGGTGGTGAAGGTTTGTTGGCCATTGATCACCCAGAATCAATAGTGCACGTATTAAGGTAAGAGCAACATAAAAATTATTTTTTTGTGACAGTTTTGTGAGTTGATATGTGCACCATTGATTTTAGGCAATCAATGACCAATAAAACTTCACTAGCCGACTAGTGAAGGTTCACCGGCACATCAGGGTTATAAATGAAAAGTATATTTTAAAAAAAATATTAAAAGGATAAATATAATTTTTGAAGAGTGAGGTGGTCTATGACTTCATGTTTAGTTTCAACATAGATTAAAAATGTAAGTACAATTTACCTTAAATATTAAATAAAAATCACTAGTATATTACATTGGTCATGGTTTTTAGTACTCTGTTCATCCCATATTAATAAATACATCTTGTTTTTAAAATAAAATAATTTAATTTATTTAAAAAATCACTTATAGCTATTAATTAGTTCATATTAAAATTAAATAAAACTATTAATTTAAGACAAAAAGAGTATGTAGAATCAATTGCAACCATTGTATACCCTTTTTATCACATACAAATATTATACCTTACATGCATGACGCCAAATAATACATGCATATATATTTTGTTTCAGAAATCGTTATGAATAAGAACGTGGCTATATGGACCCAATTAGATTCCTTGAGTACCTATGTTTTATTTACTTTCATTACCAAGTTACATGGACGTTTTATAGCAAAGAGAAATGCTTGTTATCCCCATTATTAGCCTTCTAAGCAAAGCGTTAACCCTATTCGATCTGAAATGAATTGTTTTTCCTGGTGGTAGATTCGCGGTCTGCTACATTGTCCCTGCCTTGAACACGTGATATGTCGTGCTATCTATGATCTATCGTTGATCTAAGCAATATCGGGACCCATGACAACTAAACCAAGCATCTTGTCAATTTGACGGGTCTGATGCACGGTCAAAGGCATCTCTGCCAGTTTCCAACGTTGACTATCCTGCTTTTGGGAGGCACTGATTAGCTAGCTGACTGGGATTTGTGTAACTGCAATAAGAGTGAGGCTTCATGCCAATTTTGACCGGGCCCAACCACCGTAGGGAAGCACGGGCCAGGTGATTGGCCTTCTTTAGTCTTTATGGACCGTTATCTTTCCTACTAACTAAATGTGGAAGTCAAAGTTTTGCCTTCCTTATAGCTTCAGGGGACAAAACGGAAATTCTCATGCATATGTTTTTGTATCTTGCATACAAAAGAAGCATATGCTTCTTCACGTAATTGGAAGTGCCTAATCTTGTACTATAGCACAGGAGATTGTTCTACATGGAAAAAGAAGGAAAGAAATAGATATGAATTGCCTGGTTATGATAATCAAGGTGAGTTCTCTTCTTCAAATTATGTGTTTGAGGCAAGCCGCAGAAGTTGCCATGGCAACACAGACAGAGGCCATGGTGGGATCTAAACGGCTGTCTCACTTGTTTGCAGACAGAAGATTTTTTGGTAAAAAACTGAACGAAAAAATAGTGGATGAATTGTGCAGACACAAAATGAAAGTACTGACGGAAAAACGTCAGTAGCAATGATATATGAGAGTTTGATCAACTCTAGCATTAATTCCCCCCAACCCCCCACCCAAGAAAAAAAATTAAGAACTGATAAAGAAAGAGCAAATGATATATGAGCAAGTAGTAGAGTTCATGTCTAGCATGCTTAGGCCATTTAATAATTGCATTCCTGTTAGCATTTTTAAAAAATGGTTTCAAAGCAGTGTTGTGAATATATAAGCAGGCAAGGTAATGAGATGCAGGAAATTGGTTTTGTGGGGAGAAATTGGACTAGATAAACGAAGAAGCTCCCAAAAAGAATGCAAAGATTAAGAAACTGTTAAGTGGGTTTTCAGTAGAAATAACCTGGGAAAGCTGTTAGCATATGGGCAAAGCCCAAGTCCAAGAATATCATGAATTTTGACGAATGTTTGCACAAGTAGAAATACATAGAATAATGGCATAAAAGATTTGGTTCATGTTCATGCACTGACATTAAATTAAACATGACGAAATTTGAAATAACCAAGAGAAATTCAAAAATAACAATGGCAATATGTAGTCAACAACAAATTAATCACAAATATTGTATACTATTAATAACTAAGCCGAACTGCAGATGAAGTATACCATGCCATTGACAAGTAATAAATAGTCTGGTCTGGCGCAGTTATGTATGAAGAGTGGACAACAAAGATTCAGAACTCTTTGTGCGAGAGAGAGCGAGAGAGAGAGAGAGCAGTAAATGGTAATAGCAAGCAGAGAGCATGGTTAATTATACGTATAATATACCTGGAGAAGAGGATGAGATGAATGAGAACAAAAGCAATTTGAACAGAGGCTCTCGCTGCACTGCAAGCAGAAAAGCTTCTTTTCATGTTTGGTTAGGTCCTCATGGATATCACACCTAACGAAGAATGTCTCCGCCAGTAGCCCTTGTAGCCATGCCGGCTTCACATTCTCTGTCCCACCCATTTTCTATCTTCTTCTCAATTCTGATTAGAACTCCTTCCTACTGTAGATGCTATCCTCCCTCCTCTCTCTACCACTGGAATCAGTTCCCACACTAGCTACACACAGTCTGATCCCTCCTCTCTATATAAAGCCCAACTTGTACCTCAAAATTCTCACAAAAATGGGACAAATGATAAATTTAGATTTGAAAAATGGAAGCGATTAAAAAGGGTTCATGGCGGGAAGTCGCCTCCACCTGATTGCACTTGAGTTTATCTGAAAAGTAGAAGAAAAACATGTCCATCTGTCATATACAGTTACATGTCTTGCTTCCTCTCTTGGTTCTACTTGTCTTTTTCATTATTTTTTATTCTTCCATTTGCGACAAATCAATTGCAGTAATCCCCACCCAAATGATTAAAATTATACATTCTTGACCCACGTAATGTCTGCATGTCTTTTCAATTTGGGAAATGCTGTTCATGTGGTGGGAATTGCAAAATATTCAAGAAAAAGTGTTTCAGGAGTTACATGTGGGAGGGGAAGCAGACTTGGAAGCAGGAAATCATGCAGATACCCTATGGGCAGTGGGACCTCTTTGATGTTGCAGAATTGCTAACTTCTCCTTTTTGAGTATGAAGTGGCATATCAATCTGAACTGACCGGTAACGAATCTTGTGCAAACAAGTCAGAACATTGACGATGAAGGACCTAATCGTGGGCTACATATGAGCACTGGTTGTGTCTCCATACAACTTAGGACAAATCTATTTGTATATTTCAGTTGAATTAGTGATTTCAGCGCAATCTTGGTGGTACATTTGATAATCACATAAGGAATCACACTTTGTAAATCAGCAATGAAATAAATTAATGCTAAAAATGCTTATGCATGTGGTCTAGTTAACATTACTGATCTGCATAAAGAAGAATTTACATCAATAGGATATGAAAAGACGAAATCAAGGACTATAGGGAATTTGGACCTCGCCTGCACTAGAGACATTTTAATACATAGTTGTTCGATTCAGATATACACATACGTAGTGAGAGCAACAAGGTCGTACATGTACTTCTAAAATTAAGCCGTCCGAATCTGACTTGTTATCACCCTTTCAGATATGAATACAATTTGTGGCAAAAAGATACCCACTGACTAATGAACTGTGTTCGATGTCCTAAGTTTCTCACTTCCACCCAATGTCCACCAGAAAATTCAAGTTGAAAAACTCTAATTTAAATTTCTAACGCATTAATGAAAACTGACAAAAGCTCACCAGCAAAGTCAACCAAAAAGGACCTGCAGGCCTGTTCTTATAACTGTCCGGGATTGCCAAGGACCCTTCACCATTAATATTAGGGTAAAAAATCCTAATATTTCTATTGACATTAAGACCATAGAAGAGGCCCTTTCTGTAAGGGGGCTGTTAAGAGCCAATTAAAATGGCAAATCATAACTGAGATACAGCCGCATACAAGAAATAGAGAGTCCTGCGCCAATCAAGTAGCAGTTCTTCTGGTGCCCTATGGAGATGGATTCTTTAAACGAGATTTACCAAGTGACCAGTTTCCCAATAACAAGATATCTCGCCATGAACCTTTTGGTCATTCCAATATCCAATACAGAATTCTATTGCACATTCCAATATTTTAAGAATACAGGGACACATTAAAAAATACTATTTTGGCATATTAACTTCCCCAGATCATAATAAAATAGGTTTTGCTAAGTTACAAAGGAACAGTTCCATAAAACACAACCTCTGCCGGTCCCGTCATATAGACATGATTGTCCTCCTCTCTCCATTCAATCTGCAATGGCCCTCCAGGCAAATCTACGGTGCATTTCTGTTTCAAACAAAAACAAACACGAGTAAAAATACGCTCATCATGACCAACACGTTTCTGGCCTTTCTAAAACAGCCATCCTCTACTTACTCTTTTAGACCGACCCTCAAGAACTGCAGCAACTACCACTGCACAAGCCCCAGTTCCACAGGCAAGTGTTGCTCCTGCGTTTCAAAGAAGAAAAAGGAATGAGACCATAATTTACCCTCTTACAACAGGAAAACAAAAGCAATTTTCAAAATGCTTGTTTTCCTTTCCTCCTCTTTCTGATCTTTGCTAAATAAGTTCACTACCAGAAGCCCCTGATTACTTTGCCCACCACCTAAGAGTGCTTCCCGACATTATCAAGTTAAATAAAAGGCTCTCTGAAAAATGACAAACACCAATTGCAAGTGCTCCTTGGACATCACTGAGAAGGCAGCCAAAAGTGTGACCACCTGAACCTGTCGTTCCAATCAGATGATCCTCTAAAAAGGTTTCTTCGCCTTGGGAAATCGAATACATGGCAGGAAATGATATTAATGATTGATGTAAATATTGTGAGATCACTTGTTCCCCAGGTTTTCCCAATAAGACGTATTGATAAAGATACAGTTAAATCCTTATAATCATCCATTTAGATGAAAGCTTTTGACCTTTACATGTGCTGAATTTTTCTTATTTTTTATTCCAAGAAGAGAGAATTTATAATTTCATTGCAAAGAGGCTGGTTATTCAATTGAACATGAATCCTAAATAAGTTCAAGAAACTAAACAAAGAAAGACCACGTGGACAGATTGAAAATTTTGAACCTGCATTTTAAAATACTAATCAGAATTTCAAACTCAGGAGTCATATTGCAAAAATAAAACACCATCTGTTGATCTGCCCACTTCAACACAGATATTAAAGCACAACTAAAAATCAAATTAGCTTACCAGCACCACGCTCCCAAACTCGCATTTTTAGGTGCGAACGGGAGAAGACCTGCACAAATTCTGGAAAAAAAATTGGCATTATTTCTTCAGTCATACCAAATATACTTGAGTTTAAACTCGACTTCAGACCATGTGCATTAACGCATGCATGATTGCCTACAAGAACAAACCTGTGTTAGTTCTTGAAGGGAACATTTGGTGGTGCTCAAATTTAGGGCCAATTTCTTCCAGTTTCATGTCATCAACCACCAAAGCCTACAGAGAAAGAAAAAGGGGCAGTTAATGTCTTGACTTCTTCAAATGAGAGCCGGTGAGAGATAAGGATTTCCATGATGACTAAAACTCAACTTAGCACATCAGGGCGGCAATGAAACTAATGAAGAAAACAGATATAGAACAACACCATTGCTATGATTAGTTTACCAAAGAGACTAACATGAACTTCCATGCAGCGTTTTCTATTAATCAAACGAACTTCCACGAAAATTAAGGATTACATAACCAGAGGTTCATCAAACACAATGGAAGCTTTTATCCTTTTAACATAAATTATTGACACTTCTTCATTTCAACAGGTCGTCCATTATTACAATACACAACAGTAATCTTGTCATCTTCTTACCAACAGCCAATTAAGTTTGATGTACTTCCACAAATTCATTACAATTCATTCTATCCCAGCAAATAGCAATACCCTCTTATCCTTCCATTTCTATTGTTAAATTACAATTCAAACTAACAGAAAACAAAAATTGGCAAAAGCAACTCATGGCATGTGAACAATGGCACAAAAAAGAAATCTAGAGCATCAGTGAGATAAATCATGTATAACTAAGGTGCTTTTTACTATCATCACAGGACAATGGAAGTGCCAAAATGAAAGTTTTCTTTGCCATAAAGATAGGGAAAATGTTCCAAGGTTAATGGAAATACAATCCATTTCAATATTGTCCATATGCAGAAAGAAAACAACCGCAGAGACAAATAAGGTAATTGGCTTTTAAAACAACACAAAAACAAAATGTCGAATTTCCAAAAGTATCTAACTATGAGACAAGATGATACAAACTGGTAGGACATGGTAATCTTCTTTAGAAACTAATAAAACTACATATCTATCATTTATTTCTCAAACCTTACCTCACCATCTTTCTTTGCAAAAGTAACACAGTGAGGGTTTCCCATGCTAACGCATGTCACATTCCATGTTGTGCTGTCAACCACTAAATCAGCACTAACAACTGCTCCATTCTTATTTGCACAGAGTTTGGTGGGTATATCTGATGGAGTGAGTATAGGCTGACCCATATCAACTTTGACCTGAAAATGCCATCAACATAAAAGCAATATTTAAGATAAAACAAGGTACAAATGAACTAATTTTGCTTCACAAACAAACTGTATATGGAGTTTTTTATTTGAAGAATCATAATGTCCCCGGAGAACTCAAGATAATGTGACACTTGATTTGCCTCTTTCATAGGCAGAGCAATTACATTCGTCTAATTATCAAACAAATATAAGGAAGCACAAGAAACACAATCATGAAATTTGCAATTGCTCATTTTCAACTATGTCAAGGGATAAAAAAATAAAATATATTAACCGACAAGTTGACATATATAATAATTCTTTTATAAATCCGAATGACTTAAACTGCCTTTCCCTTGTTTCAAGGAAGAACATTAAAAAAGACCAAGTTCAGGCAAGCTCATGACGAAGCAAGCAATTTGTAGAAACTTAAAGGACCTCAAATTTTCATTTTTCCAACTGTTGATGTGCCCATTAGGCAACACTATGAGTAGACATACAATGCAGCAGTTCGCACAGACACTTCTTTTTCTAAGTTGGCATCAAATATGCATAAATGCAATGTAGATTTAGAAAAGAACAAACCTGCCCATCTTCTTGGATTTCTGGAACAATGAGACCAGCACCAGTGTGGACTGTGAAACTGCAATTAACATAAGCTTTAGCCGGAAAAGTTTATCAACATACAAAAAGCTGACTACTTGATAGTCAACATCAAAGCAGCGAACATGACTTTGATTGTATCCTTCATCAAACCCATCTTGAAATCCATTAAAAAAAACGGAAAGAGTGCATAATTGAGTACATGGGTGGGTGAAACAACGGGAAAATATATGACAGTAAACTTGCAAAAAAGGCATCAAAATGACGAGGAAAATAATAATAAGTCTAATGCAAGGTTTGAGACATATAAACAAAAAGGACTTCCACTTGAGATGTGTAGTATAATTCAGTATTAAGGATTATGCACTGATACCTTCGCAAGCCTTGCATATTTTCCAGATTTGCGATGAAGCGTGCAAAACAGCGTACTCCATTGCCGCACATCTGAAGGCATAATGATGACAACATGGTAAAAGGTAAGCGCTTGGACAAAGAAAGAAACTTAAATGGATCTGCCTCTTATTTAAAAGCTGAATCGATCTCACATTCCAAGGCTTACTAAACTGAACCCACTATCTAATTTTGAAAAACAAAACGGAAATTACCCAACAAAAAGCTTAAGAACCCTCTAATAAATTAAATTTATGTCACAGAGGTGAAAGATATGGCAAACTTAGTATATTCCATATTCCTTTTTTCTAGTTCTAAAGAGAAAATGGGATTAGATAGAACTGACGCACTTCCATACACCAATGATAAAAACAATGGCGAGCTTTACATGCACAAGTAGGTGACTTTTTGTGAAACTGGCTTGACCTCTTCTAATACAGTTTTGAATATTCATCCGGTTCACTTTCCTTTAGAGTTAGAAAGACAGATATATTCTTAGACCAGTACAAGAAATACAGGCACTTGTTGCGGGCAGGCACAAGTAGGCAACTCGGCATGAGAATATATCTCCTAAAACATATAGTACCTCAGGTTCACTTCCGTCACAGTTGAAAATGCGCATAGAGTAATCTGTTCCATTGATGCCGGGCATAGCGAAGATCACCCCGTCGGCGCCGACACCAAAGTTGCGATCGCACAGTTTGACCGCCTGCTCCGGTGTCACCTTCGGCTCCATCGAATCCCGATTGTCGACCTGTAAGTAACAAACACATCCATCATCACTTTCACTTCTTTGATCGTAAAAATAAGTTAAAGAGACGTAAATTTGAAATTGCAGAAGGGAGAGGACCAAGATGAAGTCGTTCCCGAGGCCTTGCCATTTGACGAAATGGAGCAAGCCGCTCTCTTTCCTATCGAGGAACGTCGATTGCGGCTGCTTCCGGATCTTCTCGGCAGGGACAGCGGCTTCCGCGATGCTGCTCATCACTACAGTAGCTGGCCGTAAGGAGAGTCCGGACCGTAAAAGGCTTAGCTGGGGCTTCGAGGAGTAGTAGCAAAGACCGGAGAGGAGCTTCGATTCCGGGGCGAAGCGAGAGGCGCGAGACTGGCATGAGAGGGAAGCGCGGGCGGCCGGAGACGTGGAGGACGCCGCCATTGTCTGCAATTGCTACTGCTCAAGGCGCCGCCGATGGCGTCCGAGTCCCGTATCAAAGGGAGCCGTCGGCTTGGAATCTCGTTCTTCCAGAAGAGGACCAAATGGCCCACTGGTTGAAGCCCAATGACAAGTCTTTGATGCAAGATACGGACAGGGAGGCAGCCCGAGCCCATTTGCACATTTCATCTTGTCGAGTCTAAGAACGAGGGGCTTTTTTCATACTAATTTAAGTATACTTTCTTCATCTTATATTAATAATTTTATTTAATTTTAAAAATAAATTAATTTTAATTCATTTAAAAAATTAAATAGAGCTATTTAATATAAGATAAATAGAGTACATTGAAAAGAAAGGTGATATTTAAGGAAACTTTACCATTTATCTATTTAATTTTTCTTTTTTTTATCTATTGAAAATGATAATATAAAATAATTTTATATTTGAAATGAAACTATTAAAATACAACGGAAGGAGTATAATGCTTTTGTATAGTTGAAGATTAAAAAAACTTGTAATGCATCTCGTTTAGCTTTCTATATTTAGAGAATAGTATCGTCATACCAGTGAATGTGGGAGGAAATAATATATCCCAATTCGCATATCCATATGTGGTGAGAGTTTGGGAGCTTCCTTATAACTAATTAAGGTGACACCTATCAAATTGTTATGTTTTGAGTCCACGAGCACCTCAAATATAAGATCAAACATCGATCCGAGACTTGCATTGACTCTGTTTAGGACAAAAACTTTACTACAATTTTTTTCAATACTCATGATCCTCATATGAGTATAAAGTTATAACAATCTATGTACATCGCAATACATAGGAGGTGGTGAGTATTTTAAAAGACATAAATTGTGACAAATATCATTGGCTCATATTTTCTTTTGCAAGCATATAACTTAGCAAAACATGTTTTTTATAAGCCTAAATTGTTATCTCATTTTTTACCATGTCAAGTGGGTTCCAACTTGTAGCTAAGCATAACATAAATATCACATTTGTCATTTATTGCACTTTGTATCGTAGGAAGCCTTGGCCGTGGGTATCACCTCACCTCCTTCTCACTTTGAAGGCTATGTTAATTAACCCATGCATTACATCGGTATTATCTTGCTTTAAATGTGGAATTAACCCCAATAATTTCTTTATCATAGTCATTGCTAATTGCCATAATCTCATCATAAAGTATATGCATTCACGCATCACTTTAAAACCATATCAACTAACTATACTTTAAGAAAAATATGCATTTTAAACACCCATCCATGTCACAAGTTATAAGTCCACCTATGTAATTTTGAACACATATAAGTTAACTATACTTATAAAAATTATATTTTATACACACATCCATGCCACTAGTCATACCTCAGAACCATAAAGCCACCCAACCTTATGCTCTATGCTAGTTCAAAGATGATGAGCATGTGCTCCTATTGCTTTAATGACTATTTTTTTAACATTCTATCACATATAACACGTTTGAATTATATATTACACTTTTTGAACTGAGCAAATCCAACTTAAAATGGGTTCATAATTAGAAACATAAGTTCAGGATACGAGGAAAGGTTTAGAAACGAATATGTGAAGGAAACTTACCCCCTTATATATACACAAAATTGCACATGGTGCGTGTATCACATGGCGTGCTACACCGCCCACATATATCACGCACACCACCCACATGTCGTTGCATGTGTCATGGCATACTAACGCATGCTGGCATCATTTTACTAAGATCAAAGCCATTGTTTTTATATTTTTTTGTTCTTTTTATTTTAAATTTAATATCCAAATTTCTAACAACTATAATTTTTTCTCACAAACTCAGATTTGACTATTAGGGCTCGTAACGATGAGCTCTATTAAAAAAGGCCTCACATATGCAGGTTATCTTGAACTTTCAAAGTACGAATCACCCATATAATACACTTTTGGAGAGTTCAGTGAAAATAACTTTATTTGACATATTCATGGACTTGTTGCACTCATTTCTTTAAGCTAAATCTCCATGCTCAAGTTTCACTAAATTTTTTCTATTAATATCTCTTTAAATTTAAAATATTATACTTAATTTTTGCTGTGGTTTGGGGTCCACCCTATGAGTGGGCCCCACCCACGTAATGATTTGTTTGACAAATCTTCCCAGCATTATTTCAGAAGCGTGGATAGTAAAAACGTATTTTTCCGGTTCCATGTTTATGATTGACACTGTGGAAAAATCATATCAATGCCAAGACGATTTCTGAAAAGTGTGCAGTATAAAAAGAACGAAGCCGAGGCATTTTATTCAGGACGCACGAAAACAGAATTTCTTTCTTGTATGCACAAAACAAAATCGAGCCGATTTTTCTGTGCGTGAACAGAGAAAGAGAAGGGCGACGAAGAGAGGATTTGTGCTTACGGGCGACACCGAATCGGGAGATTCTCATCATCTTCATCCCAGTTATACAAATCAGTTTTTTTAGAGTTCAAGGGTGCATCTTTTGTGCAAGGGGAGAAAAAGAGAAGGCTCAGCAACTTCTCAGGTTTTCCATACTCTGTGTTTTTAGTTTATCTTTATGATAAAGAATTGATTTGTAAGAGGAAGTGGTTGTATTAAACCTTATTATAGTGGATTGCTTGATTGGGCTGATTCGCCCTGTGGTTTTTACCCTTGATTTGAGGGGTTTTTCCACGTTAAAATTCTGTGTCTCTTTATCTATTCTGCTTGGTTGATTTGGTGGTATATTTGCTGCATATATTTTATTGAAATATAAGTTAGACATAAGGGATTTTTCAATAGAACATCCCAAGTGGTATCGGAGCTAGGTCATTTTGTATTTCAACAATGGCAAAAGATAAATATATAAAGATGGTTTCTCTTTATGGAAATAATTGGAATTATTGGAAGGGGAAAATGATAGATCTCCTTTATTCCAAGGATTTGTATGACCCTATTACAGGTGTAAAACCTACAGAGATAATTGAGAAAGATTGGACCAAACTAGATCGAAAGGCTTTGGCTTGTTTGAGACAGTGGGTGGATGAAGTTGTGTACCACCATGTTGCTGATGAATTGTCTGCAAAGGCAATTTGGGATAAGCTTGCTAAAGTATATGAAAGAAAGACTGCAGGTAACAAAACTTTTCTGATAAAGAAATTGGTCAATTTGAAGTTTAAGGATGGAGGCAGTATTGGGGAACACCTAAATGAAATGAAGAGTATAATCAGCCAACTTGCTAGAATGAAGATGACTTTAGATGATGAGTGGCAAGCTATTCTACTTCTTAGTTCCTTGCCAGACAGTTGGGAGACATTGGTTATTTCCTTAAACAATTCAGCTCCAGATGGGAAGTTGACAATGGCTATAGTGACAAGCAGTTTGTTGAATAAAGAACTGAGAAGAAAGTCTTTGAAGCCAGCTTATGGGTCTGAAACCTTAGTATCAGAAGAAAATAGGGGCAGATCAAAAACCAAGGACAATTTTAAAAGAGACAATAATAGAAGCAAATCCAAGTCTAGGAAGAACTTGAAGTGCTACTATTGTGACAAGACAAGTCATATTAAGAAGGACTGTTGGAAACTCAAGAAAGATCAGAAAAAGAAAGACAACAATGAAAAGGGTGGACAAGATACCAATGTTATTCAGGATGACTTGGTAATTATGGTTGATTATGAGAAGGAATGCTTAGCAGCCAATTGTGATGCTAGTTGGGTAGTTGACTCAGGTGCATCATTTCATGCTACTCCTAACCAGGATCTCTTTTCTACCTACCAATCAGTAGATTTGGGGTTAGTGAAGATGGGCAACAATGGTACCTTGAAGATTATTGGTCAGGGTGATGTGCATATTGTGACTAACATAGGTTACAGGTTATGGCTAAAGAATATTAGGCATATTCCAGATCTCAAAATGAATTTGTTGTCTATAGGTGTACTTGATGATGAAGGCTTTATGTCACACTTCTCTCAGGGAGTGTGTAAATTGGTAAAAGGTTCTCTAGTTATGGCTAAGGGAAAGAAGTGTTAGAGCTTATACAAGATTAAAACTAATCTAGTTCAAGGGGAGGTTAATGTCTCCTCAGATGAGTTCACTATTGACTTGTGGCATCGTCGATTGGGTCACATGAGTGAGAAGGAGCTAGAGGTTCTGAAGAAGCAAAATCTGCTTTCCAAGGTCAAGGGTACTTCAATCAGCCCTTGTGATCATTGTTTGATGGGCAAGCAACACAGGACATCTTTTGCTAGTACAAGTACAAGCAAATTTGAAGTTCTTGAGTTGGTGCATTCAGATGTGTGTGATCCTATGGAGGTAAGATCTCTTGGTGGTTCTAGTTATTATGTTACTTTCATTAATGATGCTTCTAGAAAGGTATGGGCTTATGGCATGAAGAATAAGAGTGAGGTGTTTGACATCTTCAAGAACTTTCATGTCATGGTTGAGAGAGAAACTGGTAAGCAACTAAAGTGCCTTAGAAGTGACAATGGTGGTGAATACTGTTCTACAGAATTTGATGAGTATTGTAGTAAGCATGGGATTAGGCATGAGAAGACAGTTCCTTATACTCCTCAATACAATGGAGTGGCTGAGAGGATGAACAGAACAATCTCAGAGAGAATCAGAAGTATGTTATCTTCAGCAAAGTTGCCTAAGAGCTTCTGGGGTGAGGCAATGGATACAACTTGCTACTTGATTAACAGGTCTCTCACGTATGTTATCTAACCAGAGAGAGTCTGGAGTGAAAAAGATGTGAACTACTCTTACTTGAGAGTATTTGGGTGCAAGGCATTTGCACATGTGCCTAAAGAACAAAGGGCTAAGTTAGATCAGAAGTCTATAGAGTATATATTTTTGGGTTATAGAAATGACATGTTTCGATACAAACTGTGGGATCTGAAAAATAGAAAAGTGATTCGCAGCAGAGATGTTATTTTCAAAGAGGATCAAACAGTTGAAGATCTTGAAAAAGATGAAGTCATTCAGAAGAAAACTCAGCAAGGCCTTGCAAGAGTAAATGAACCATCAACCTCAATTTAGGGAAATAAGGTGACTCAGGATAAAGAGTCAGAGATTGAAGAACCAACATCTTTGCCTAGTGACAATGGAGGTAAGGATGGTATTATTTATGAAACTAATGATGATTATTTTGATGATGATAGTGTTGAACAGGAACAAAAGGTTTTTGAGCAGGGGGAGCCAACAAATATAAGAAGGTCCACTCGAGAAAGAGTTCCCTCCACCAAATACTCATCATCAGAATATGTGACAATCACTGAAAGTGGAGAACCAGAAAATTTTAGTGAAGCAAAAGCTCATAGTGAAAAGGAGAAGTGGATGAAAGCCATGGAAGAATAGATGAAGTCTCTGCATGACAACCACACCTATGAGTTGGTTAATCTTCCCAAGGGGAGGAGAACATTGAAGAATAAGTGGGTCTACCGGATTAAGCATGAAGAGAACAATTCACAACCAAGGTATAAGGCAAGGTTGGTAGTGAAGGGCTTTGGCCAGAAGAAAGGCATTGATTTTGATGAAATCTTTGCTCCGGTAGTGAAAATGTCTTCAATTAGAGTTGTTTTGGCATTAGCTGCAAGTATGGACTTGGAGGTTGAACAATTAGATGTGAAGACTCCATTTCTTCATGGTGATTTGGATGAAACAATCTACATGGAGCAGCCTGAAGGGTTTGTAGTAAAAAAGAAAGAAACAGATGGTGTGCAAATTGAAGAAGAACTTGTATGGCCTTAAACAAGCTCCTAGGCAATGATACAAGAAATTTGAGTCTTTCATGGAAAGAATTGGCTACAAGAAATCTGTTTCTGATCATTGTGTCTTCATCAAACAGTTTGGTGAGAATGACTTTATAATTTTACTGCTTTATGTTGATGACATGTTGATTGTAGGGAAGGACAATGCCAATATTGCAAATCTGAAGAAGAGTTTGAACAAATCTTTTGCTATGAAGGATTTGGGTCCAGCAAAGCAAATCTTGGGTATGTCTATTCAGCGTGACAGGAAAGCTAGAAAGCTATGGGTGTCACAGAAAAAGTATATTGAGAAGGTACTTGCAAAGTTTAACATGAAGGATGCTAAGCCAGTCAGTGTTCCACTTGGGAGTCAATTCAAACTAAAGAAGAGTGACTTAAGTGGAATGAAGATTGAAGAAATAAAAAAGGTTCCTTATGCATCTGCAGTGGGCAGTCTTATGTATGCTATGGTGTGTACTAGGCCAGATATTGCTTATGCAGTTGGTGTTGTGAGCAGGTTTCTTGCCAATCTAGGTAAAGAACATTGGGCAGCAGTGAAGTGGATTCTAAGGTACTTGAGAGGATCTACTAAGCTATGTTTATGTTTTGGTGGTTCAAAACCAATATTGGAAGGCTTTATAGATGCAGATTGGGCAGGAGAACTTGATGGAAGGAAGTCTACTTCAGGCTACCTATTTACTTTTGTAGGGGGAGCTATCTCATGGCAATCAAGACTGCAAAAGTGTGTTGCTCTATCTACAACAGAGGCAGAGTATATTGCAGCAACAAAGGCTAGCAAGGAGTTGTTGTGGTTGAAGAGGTTCCTAAGTGAGTTGGGGCTAACTCAAAAGAGGTATGTGCTTCTTTGTGATAATCAGAGTGCACTTGACTTGAGCAAGAATGCTACTTACCACAGTAGGACAAAACACATTGATCTAAGATATCTTTAGATCAGAGATGTGTTGGAGAATGGTGATTCTCTTGAAAAAGTTCACACAAACAGGAATTCGTCAGACATGATGACGAAGACAATTTCAAGAGACAAGCATGATCTTTGCATTGAGATGGCCGGCATGGACTCACACTGAGTCTTCATGTCGGGGTGAGTCTCCCTCATGGGCTGGAGGGGAAGATTGCTGTAGTTTGGGCTCCACCCCATGAGTGGGCCCCACCCACATAATGATTTGTTTGACAAATCTTCCCAGCATTATTTCAGGAGCGTGGATAGTGAAAACGCATTTTTCTAGTTCCGTGTTTATGATTGACACTGTGGAAAAATCATATCAATGCCAAGACGATTTTTGAAAAGTGTGCTGTATAAAAACAACGAAGCTGAGGTGTTTTATTTAGGACGCACGAAAACATAATTTCTTTCTTGTATGCACAAAACGAAACTGAGCCGATTTTCCTGTGCGTGAACAGAGAAAGAGAAGGGCGATGAAGAGAGAGGATTTGTGCTTACGGGCGATACCGAATCGGGAGATTCTCATCATCTTCATCCCAGTTATACAGATCAGTTTTTTCAGAGTTCAAGGGTGCATCTTTTGTGCAAGGGGAGAAAAAGAAAAGGCTCAACAACTTCTCAGGTTTTCCATACTCTGTGTTTTTAGTTCATCTTTATGATAAAGAATTGATCTGTAAGAGGGAGTGGTTGTATTAAACCTTATTATAATGGATTGCTTGATTGGGCTGATTCGCCCTGTGGTTTTTACCTTTGATTTGAGGGGGGTTTCCACGTTAAAATTCTGTGTCTCTTTATCTATTCTGCTTGGTTGATTTGGTGGTATATTTGCTTTATATATTTTATTGAAATACAAGTTAGACATTAGGGATTTTTCAATAGAACATCCCAACAATTTTATCAATATGGTGTTACATAAACCCTACACATCTTTGTCAGATTTTTCAAGATAATATGCCATTGTCTCCCACTAATAGCACTGTTGATTAGACTTAACTTATCTGACTGGTTTCATTAAGGTTTGGTGACCAACAATGGGAGGGAGAGAAACTTGGGAACATATCCAAAACAGTTTCAAGGGCTTTCCTTGCACATGCAATTTGGTCATGGAAGTGGTCAAGAGCATGTTTTTTTCATTAATTCTTATTGGACCAAGTGTAATCCTAATGTCTGAGTCTTTGTTGGCCATTACTATTATGGAAGATTATAAACAAAGAAGAAATATTAACGAGGAAAAGCAAGTTGGAAGACATGGTCCATACCCAATAGACGAACAGTTCACTCCTTTTAATATCCATTCAAATACGGTTTGTAATTTTTATCCTCTAACAAATCCTTAATACAGATATATGATAAGTATTATACATGAATAGTAAGATAGCAATTTTCCAAAGTTAACTGCATGCTTAAGGTACCTTACAAGCACAAGTGGGGAGAAAGGGAAGTAAAGAAAAGAAAAGGTGTGGATCCTATACTTACCAATAGAAGAGCTTGTGCTTTTTTTTCTGCGAACAATTAAGGGTACTTGAGTTGCATAATTGTGCATTCAAGCTCATACGCAATTTCAGAGGTTTCACTAATCTCAAAGATCTTATGCTATATGAAGTCAACATTCATGAAGAAACAATTGATTGTCTTGTTTCCTGTTGTCCTCTTCTTGAACGTTTGATGTTAGTATGACAATCACGTCAATTTCCTCACCAATGTTGATCTTTATGTTCCAAAGCATAAACACTTGGTTATTTATGGTATATTTGAGGATCTATATTTGGTTGATTGTTTACAAGTTGCTCATGTTGAGATTTATATGTACCATCAAATTGATGGTGCCAAGATAATGAGCTCGTTGAGACTTGCATGTTGGAGAGGGTCCTTGGATTCTTAACTTCCCTCAAAAGGCTCGTTGTGCAACAATTTTTTCTTCTTGTTCTCTTTAAATTATCTTTTAATATTCAATAAACATAAAAAAATTTAAATTTCTCATCTTATGGATATGTTTTGTATTTTTTGGCAACATGTACTGTATTAGAGAGATTTCCAAATGTGTTTGAGCATGATCTATATTTAAATATGAATTTTTAAGATTCCAAGGAGATTTTAATTGCTCTTTGTTTGTTGAGAACCTCTCAAAATTTACAATTATATAAATTGTAGGGATGCCGTCAAGTTGAATTTTGCTAAACCTAAATCTAATATCACTCAAAGAAATTATAACCCAAACTCGACCTGACCCATTTAGAATAAAAATATATTTTTAAAATTATTAAATTTTTTAAAATAATATTAAAATACATATAAAGAATTAAAATTTTATATTTATAATTTTATTCGGGTCGGGTTGGATCACCTAAAACCTAAACTCAACCCGAATAACTATTTGGATTAAGTTTTAAAAATCAAACCCAGCCCATTAGGGTTGGGTCGAGTTTTACCATATACTCAACCCGAGTGGCATCTCTAATAAATTAAAATATATTTTATGAATTTTCTTTAAGTATGTTTGGTTAGGAGGAAAGCATGTGAAAGGAAATGACTCCAAATATAATCTTGGTTTCCCGAATTGGTACAATGAGGAAATACTAAGAAGCGTAAAAAACTGGAGAAAGGGTGTGGAAATAGGGGGCAAAAAAAATTCTCCCCCCATGCCTCAACCTGTGGATTTTGGTTGTGAGTTGACTGTGTGTATCTCCCGAGCAACAACCACATCGCCCTTATGTGTCTTCACATGCTTCCTCACCCCATTCCTTGTCCCCTAATAACGAATTTAGGGTTATTTATCTTTTGATACAAATTTTAAGCTTCTCTCAAAGCAACATTACATAGAGCATGTCTAGCTGCCATTATTTTATTTTTTTGACATAAAACACACCTTTGGGATAAAACCTTATAATGCATTTAGCATTAGCTCAAGATCATAAAGGTGAATGATTTAGAGAATGAAGATCATGAAATGTTCTTGATAATGCGCCACTTCTTGAGGCCACAAGTAGAGGTGGCAAAGGGCCAATCCGACTCAAGGATTGGAGCCTGAGGCCTAAAAAGGCCCAGCTTGGGCCCTAATTAGGCCTTAGTTGCGGCCTGGCCCTTGGGCCTTATGGTCAATCGATTGACCTTGCTTGTTGAGCTTTGGGCCCTATGGGTAGGGGTGTTAACGAGCCGAGCTGAGCCAAGTATTAGGCTGTTTCGGCTCGAGCTCAAACTGCTGAAGCTTAGCTCGAGCTCGGCTCGAAGCTTGAATAAACTCAAACTTTTTAGCTCGAGCTCAGCTCGATTTAGAAATCCAAAGCTTGGCTCGAGCTTGAGCTCGAACTTGAATAAGTGAATTATAAGCCTTGGCTCGAACTGGGCTCGAACTAATATATATATATATATATATATATATATATATATATATATATATATATATATATATATATATATATATATATATATAAAGTATATGAAGTATCACATATATTAATATATTTTTAGTATTAAATATTAATTAATATACTTCAACAAGTATTACGACTACACCGTGAATATTTGATTATAGTCACTATGAAAGAAAAAAACTGTGACAAATAAGTTTTAGTTACATATGCTAAAAAAATGCAACATTATTATTTTTCTCTCTTTATGTACATATAATAACTAAAAAAGATGTAAAAAATAAAAAATTATTCAGGCAAGATCGAGATCCAAATGCGCAAGAAGACATAAACTAATCTACCTCCCAAGTTATGTGTGTTCTTATATCGTAATATAATGATGTATGACATCTATACTCACATAATCGTGAGTGACCCTTGACTCATATAAACGGGTCTCATATATCAATACGATAATAGTATTAGTATATAAATATGTGATTATATGTCATTTTATATATTTCATTCGTCTTAGATTAATAACTCAATTAAATTTTTTAAAATGAACTAATCAAATAGAGCTATTAATCTAAGAATGAAGGGAGTATGTTATAAATATGTATTTAAATTAATAATTATGTTTATATAAAATATGCATATATATACATTATTTATATATGATTTTAAAATTATATTCGAGTTCGAGCTCGAGGTTAAGTCGAGTAGCATCGAGTTCAAGTTTCATTTGAGCCGAGCCGAGTCGAGCAGGGGTTGGCTCAAACTCGGCTTGAACTTATTCGAGCTCAAATCAAGTTCGAGTCGAGCCTGATTTGAGTCGAGTTTAACTCGAGCCGAGCCTAACCAAGCCAAATTTATTCACAAGCTAGCTTGACTCATTTGTAACCCTACCTATTAAACTTATTTAAGGCCTTATGAGCCTTTATAAATAAGTTAAATTTTAAGCCGGGTTAGACAGTTTGACACGTAAAATTAATGAAAACCCTCCTGCCCTTGTAAAAGGCACCTGCGTTAGCAAAAATTAATTATGTGAATGAAGCTCTATAAACAAACATCTCACCTCAACTCTTTTGCATACTATTGTTGCTTCCGATATTCAATGCTTTTTCACTTTCTTTTGGAACCTTATTTAGTTGGCTCAAATGTGTTTATACGCCCTATTCGGCTGATTCAAATGTGTTTAGTGCCTTATTCCATCTATTTAAATGTGTTTAGCACCGTAATCAGTTAATTAAAATGTGGTCAATGTAAAAATATAAATTATTTTAAAATAACAATGTTAATAGGAAGAAGAGTTTTTCGCGCTCCCGTCCGACCGTGAGCCCAATGCATAAAGCCTTGCGGTTACAATTCTAATCCAACCCACTATATGCGCGGCCATTGGACTTTGTTTGTAGCCGCTGACGATGTGGGACTAACACTCCCGTCGACGAAAGGGGAGGAGGACTCGAGATGCATGTGGAACATGAAGTAAAGGCAAGCTGGAAGCACGTGAGGGACAACAGGGAGGAGACCGCACGATCTCTTTCTGTCTTTAGAGTTTGTACTTGTGTGATAGCCATGGTCTTGCCGCCGGACGACGGAAAAGCTCCCTTTCAAGCCGCACCACAATCTTCCTTCTTCTTCTGTTTCCTTCGTTTGCAGTTTTGCTTGGGTCAACTTCTTCACTTAAAGTTGCGTAACGTCTCTTTCCTCCCCAACCCTTTGACTTTCCCTTCCTGTGCAGCTTGAAGTTTCTTTTCAGCCATGTTCTTCAGTTAAAGTTTGCTTTCCCAAATCATGCTACTCTTCAACCTTCCCTTCCTGTTCAGCTAAAGCTTCAGGACCTTCCCCTGTACGTACATATACACAAGTATTTGCCATATCTGTGACATCAGCCCGTTTGCACTAACACCATGGACAGGGCCTCCTTCCCCTTCTTCTGCAAGGTCAGTTTCACCTTAATCACTTTAGCACCTCCTTTCCTACATGCCCATGTCAATATGTCTGCTCTAATTGTAACTTGTAAGGAAGGTAAGGCAGTAAAAGTTTGTTCTTTTTTTCTCTTTCTGTTTGTTGTTGCTCTTTGCAGGCTTCACAGATTGGTCTATGGTCAATTTGGCTGTCTGGGCTCCTCTTGATTAGTCTTTCCCTGTACTCCACGAACCATTTGCCTTCTCTGAAAGAACACATCACCAGGCCCAACTTTACCAAAGCCAGATTTGCCTCCCCTTCTGTAACCATATTTTCCTGTCCCCGTCCTTTCGTGGGGCCTACCGGATCCAGACAAGTGCTTGCGATTCGGTCCTGGCTGGCGACGTCGCCGGACGTCCTCGTTGTCTTATTCGGTGATGACCCGTCCGTTTTTTCCTTTGCCGGACAGTTGGGGGAGCGAGTCTCAGTTGAATCGGAGATTGACTTCACGTAAGGATGTTGGATTCTCTTTCACTATCCACGTTGAACTTTGTCATTCTTCTTATTGTCAAAGCCTTTCTGTATAAAATGTATAATACATGTGCTTCATTTATTCCATTACTTTAATTCAGGAGAAGAGCTACCAGTTGCTTGGATTACTTAAAATTAAGAAGTTTCTCATTTGTTTCATCAGTTTAATTCAGAAGAAGAGCTATAGTTGCTTGTCTTAACCTGAAGTCAATTCAGATGTAAATGGTTTTTCTAACTCGTTCATGCTTAAGATTGCAATAGAAAGGCAGCTCATATAACTGTGTGAGACTCTCCAGTTGATTATCTTTCAATCGAATATTCAGACAATAGCGTAGAACTAAATATTTGAGGTTTGTTAAGACCTTACCAATATGCCATGGATCAGCTTGCCTAGTCACTTGCTTATGACTTTGCCGATCGGAAATCACTCTATTGAAATTAACAGGGCGCTCTGCATAGCTTAGATAAGTGTTGATAGCATGTGTTAAGATTAACTGATGAACTTGAGTTAGAATATTTATTTTTGGTTTGCACTGTACCTTTCAAAATGCGGTTAGTACCTACCATCCTGTGCTGAGGATCATTGAGTACTATCATTCACGATGTGAATTTTGCTCATTATGTCCTTGAGATCTTCGTGGAAGAAAATTAATGTCTCAATGTCATTTCCCTGAATACGCTTCAAACCACACTTAGTTGTTACTTATGTAACGATTTCCTTGCACCAGAAATTATGGCATTTAGGTAACCTTAATGATGTAAATTTTTTTTAGTGTTTTTATTTACTGTTTCCATATGTTTATGATTATTGGTTCCTGCTTCTAGCTTAGCTAGAAGTCCCGCTTGTTACTTGTTAGTCATCAGTTCAAAGCCTTATTGTATCTTTAATGGATTTAAAAAAAGTGTATTTTATCAGTTAGCATTCACTATGATACCTATTTTTTGGGGGGTGTGAAAATGCATTTATTATGTTACTTTTTTTTCTAAATATTCTGATTATTCTATGATAGGTTTCTTGGGACTCCTTTTTTCCATTCGATGGTTGCAAGGTTACGAGCTTCCAGTTCAGAAATTTCTGTTCTGATTGATGCTGAGGCCATCCTTTTTCCTGAATTTTTCGACACACTAAAATATGTCCACAGATTCAACCATGACTGGCTACTGATTGCCAAAACAACAGATATTTCTCATTTTCCATTTCATTTAGATGATACTGGTCAACGTTGGCTGCAAGAGGACGGTAGAAAGATAAAACTAAAGAAGGTATGAGGGGACCATTTCAGATCAATGTGGATGAGTCACACCAGTGTAGAGTTAATCAAAACTTTATTACTCTTCATCCAGTTGCAGGAGTTCCTTTCCCAAAAACACAATTGGAAGACATGTGGGGCACACAGTCTCATGGCATGGAATACAGGGGAGTTGCCACTTCATGCAGGGGTCCTCCCACCGTTCCTGTATGGGAAAGGATTTCACAATGAGTGGGTAATCAATGAAGCATTGAGCTCGGACTTTAGGTTTGTTTTTGATGCAAGTGAGGTTGTCTTAAGTTACTACGTTAAAGGCCTTGATGATGTCACTGAAAGGTCCACAGTAGTGTTTGATAATGGGGTACTTAAAGAAAGAGATTGGGAATATGTGGCTAATTCCAATCTTGCTGCACTTTATGGATCACTTTATTTTCATCAAGTGAACTTTACTAGCAAATTGGTAAAACTTGTTCGGTGCAATGGGAAATTCTTGTTTATTAACACGGAGGAAAAGATTGCCTATGACTTTCAAGACCTGCAGAAGAAAAGAATGAGCTTATGGAAGGGAACCATCTCTAGGTCAAGGACAGAGAGAAATTGGAATGCTTGTATGAAGTCCAGTGGTTTAGTAAATAGAAGTACAAAGTGTTATATTAGAGAAATATCAAAGCTTAAGTTATCCAAAAAAAAATTGGTTCTTCCATTTTCATTAGTTTCACTCCTCCATATAGTTGCAGACAAGGACAAATCAGTTGTGCTTGCAATTGCTGGAAACAATTACAGAGACATGCTTATGAGTTGGGTTTGTCGTTTAAGGCACTTGCGCATCTCAAATTTCGTTGTGTGTGCACTTGACTCCGAAATTTATCAGTTCTCTGTACTGCAGGTACATCCCTTCCTATGATAATTTCATAGGTCTTGTAGATGTGTATTTACTGTGATACTATAAAACATATTATGTTGCCCATACATTGACACTTATCTTGGGGACACTAATCTTAGTGTCTCTGTACTGCAGTTACGTCTCTTCCTATTATATTTTAATAAGTCTTTTAAATGTATATTTACTGTAATATTATAAAACTTATTATGTTGGCCATACATTGACACTAATCTTAGGGACACTAATCTTAGTGTCTCTGTACTGCAGGTACGTCTCTTCCTATTATATTTTAATAAGTCTTTTAAATGTATATTTACTGTAATATTATAAAACTTATTATGTTGGCCATACATTGACACTAATCTTAGATTGAGCAACAAACTAAGATGCTAGTTTCCCCTGTTTCTGACCCAGCCAAGTTTATTTCATTGTGTTGAGCTGTGAAAAATTCTTGATACGTATGTTATGCTGTTCTTCTTTCAATGATGTCACTGAAGTTACGTAATTCCATATTTGCCTGCAGGGTTTGCCTGTTTTTACAAATAAGTTTACGCCAGGTAACATTAGCTTCAATGATTGCCACTTTGGGACAAAGTGCTTTCAGAGGGTCACTAAAGTGAAATCCCGAATAGTTTTGCAGATCTTAAAGCTTGGCTATAATGTTCTCCTTAGTGATGTAGATGTGTACTGGTTTATGAATCCTTTGCCATACCTTTATTCCTTTGGGCCTTCAGTTTTGGTAGCGCAGTCTGATGAATATAATGAGACAGGTGAGTGACAGGCAGTCTCTATGGTCGTATTAGATATAATCTCACAAATTAGTTTATTCTCAATATAGCAGTATAATATTTCAGGTCCCCTTTTTCGAATTTCTCTCTTGATCTCTTATCATAAATGTAACTTCTATTGCAGTACCCATAAACTTGCCACACCGGTTGAACTCCGGTTTCTATTTTGCACGATCTGATGGTCCCACAATCACAGCAATGCAAAAAGTTGTGCAACACGCATCAACTTCAGATCTGTCTGAGCAACCAAGCTTCTATGATGTACTCTGCGGTGAAGGGGGGGCCCACCGCATTGGTGACAATAAGTGTCATGAGCCAGAAACGAACTTGACAATTCATTTTTTGGATAGATCCCGTTTCCCAAATGGAGCTTATCAAGGTTTATGGGAGAAAGAAAACCTCACCCATGCCTGCATGCAAATGGGATGCATGATTATCCATAATAATTGGGTTAGTGGCAGGAAACGGAAACTGGAACGCCAAATGTCTTCAGGATTATGGGAGTATGATGCAAGTGCTCGAATATGTCTCAAGAGCTGGCACAATACTCATTCTGGTGGCTTTTAATGAGATCAGATATTCTTCTGTGGCAGAAATCGAGTGTTCAGTGGAACATTGCTGGATAAATAGTTTAACCTTTAAGAACAAGCAATGAAGGAGAAAAGAGCAAATTAATTGGTGAATTCATCAGGATCAAGTTCTATGGATCCAGCTCTCTTTGATTTTTGTTGGCAAGCAGAAACTACCATTTTGGGTCTGATAGTGTCCCTTCTAATATCATGGGGAAAAAATGACTAAAGGTACTTAGATGTCGGTTGCAGCTCGTAGTGCAAAGTTAATGGCAGAAACGCTTGCAAAGTTCATAACAAATCTTTTTCATTACTATGGTTGAGGTGCTTGATCTGGAAGAATATCAGCCTAATTACGAGCAAAAGGTGAAACAAAAGATTTATGCAATTGATGATTGGAGCGGAAAATTCCAATTTGTTTATGTAGGCTCAGCTGAATGTTTAATTGTTTCGGTTTATACCAGTTGAAAGAGTAAACCTTTGAGTCTAACAGTCTAAAATATAGAGAATGTATCAGGTAGGAGAGAAACATGAATAATGATACATAAGGAAATTATTTTCGTTTTTCTCAGAATAGATTATGTGTTTTCGTTTGATCCAGAATTGGGGTGGCCCGTGTCACCAAGAACGATTGGAAAATCAGAATGCAAATTGTATCCAAGACAACATCATTGCAGAATAAAGTGAATCTGTTTGTTGATTCATTCGAGCCTAAAGAAATGTCAGCACAAAGTTTATATGACTATTGATGAATATTTTCAGTCATTATGATCCTTGATTTAAACGGAAATGTTATTTTATGAGAAAGGAAACCACTGCAAGACAGAAGAAAACAATAGCGTTGCTTCTCTGGTTTATTCTCGGAAAATCGGCACAAAGGCTGTTGCCACCGGAAGGTTGCAGTTATCCGGCAAGGCTCCTGAAATAAAGGTGCTCCGAGATGGTCCCCTGTTTCGCGCATGTGAAAGAAGATGCAGTCAGGAGAACGTCGCCGCTATGTAGTGCGTGTGAAAGAAGCAGCACCAGCAGAATCTAGTCACTGGAGATGTCAAAGTCCGTGTTACGTAATGAGGATGCCTTTCCTACACCATGTTATCAGATTCAACCTAAATCGTGCACCTTCTCTGACCGCTTTCGCGGAAGCCAAAATTATATATTCATGTCAGCATCTTCTCTTTGTGCGTTATATTCTGTTCACATGTGTTGGCAGAGGTGCCAACTACCAAAATTATAAAGGATGCGAAGTTTGTCACCCTGTATTTCGCCGAGCCCATCTTACATGTATACAGATCATAAATAGTAAATATCTACCAACTATATTACTAAATGTGGGGTGGCTCAAAAAGAGGTGAGAGACTTCTCACCCATTCCTAAATAATAATGACAATTTACAACTTGCCAAGGTCAAGGGGAGTACATGGCAAAGTACAAATACAGCATATATACACAACTTTTGTTACCTATTAGCTCCTGCTCATATGCAAAAATGATTGTTGCAACATGACATATCTAGGCTAAATGGATTGACTTTTCATAAACTTTTATTTTTAAAAAAATCCCAGCCATAGCTGCCATTTCTCCATGCTGGCCTTTTCATATTATGTGCTACCATATTTATTTGCTCTTAAGCTCAACGTTCTCCCCACATCTATACTTAGCATTGGTATGCAAAATACAAATTACTCACTCTATCCTATAATAAAAAAGTCTAGATTTGAAAAAAAAATCTCATATTCATTGTCCCATTTATGATATCATTCTGATTTAAGTAAAAAAATTAATAAAAAAGAACATAGTTAACCAAATCACTTAATTAAATGAAATATATATTTTAAAATATGGATAATTAATATGAGAGGAGGGAGTCCAACTTATGGATCGGCATTAGTGGACCGACCATATACGACCAATCAGTTCTGGCCTGCAGCCTGACTGTAATAGTGGGAGCAGGTATCCCAGTCATCCATTCTTATAAGTGAAAAATGGGATTAGTAACACTTAATAGTTTATCCGGACCAAGAAAGTGATTATCGTTGTCAATACTCTAATGGAAGTGCTTCTATGCACAATATAAAAACGACCAATAGTACGTTTCTCGCGTCATAACGTTGCATGAGACGCGTGCTACAAGGCAACCGCCCTACGCTCAGAGTGCATGCAGCATGACGGAGGCCTTCGAAAGTGAGACCACTTCAAATCTTTCTGTGCTGTGTGCCCACCAGGAATGTTCGCCCAGAAGTGGCTTTATAAGAAGCAGCATTTTGTGTTCAGAGGATAGAGCACTGAAGAAACTGAGTGCAGGCGAGGTGCTGGAGCCAAACTGAGAACAGTGACCAGCTTTGCAAGCGGGCGAGTACTCATGGGGAAGGAGCTAAGGATAGACTCGTCTGATTACAGGCTTGAGCTTCTGTCGCCGAATGCAGTGGGGGCGCCGGTCGTCTCTTCATCCGAGCCTTCATGGCGCCTTAACGTGAACGAGTTTCAGCTCCCGGAGAGGCCTAGAGAATCTCCATTTTCTTTCCATAAATATATTGCCAATATAAGTACGTATATATCTCTCTCTCTCTACATAAAGATAAACCGTGATCATGAGAATCATTTCTTTTTTATTCATTAATTCCCTGGTGTATGTTCTTGAGCAGGGAAGAAGAGGACAATTGCAGAGTACTACAAGAAACAGGAGAAGCTCTTGCAAGGTTACTCAGAAATGAACACTATAAGCGAATTGGGTTGTTTGCCAGGAGCTCTGACAGAGGTTTGGAGCTCACATCTCTGTTTCCACGCTGCTTCCTCTTTAATGAAACATGTTAACATCTCTTTGACGATATTTCTCTTTCTTTTGTATTAATCACTTCTGTGTTCTTTTTACATATAGGATGAGTTAAAGAAGCTTGCCAGGAACGAAACAATGGCAATTAGAATCTCCAACTTGGCTAATCTGATTCTCTTCATTGCCAAAGTGTATGCGTCGCTGGAGAGCAGATCACTGGCTGTGATTGCTTCCACCCTTGATTCCCTGCTGGATCTGCTATCAGGTTTTATCCTCTGGTTTACTGCCTATGCCATGAAAAAGCCCAATCAATATCGGTTCCCAATCGGAAAGAAGAGAATGCAACCAGTGGTATGTGTGCTGTTCACATCTAGTCTCCAACAAAATCAGCTCTATGATTAGAGCATTCGTTTGTTGTAATCAATGGCATGCTCAGATTAATACTTGGAGATAAACACTATAATCTCTGTAGCTTAAGCTAAGCTGGGTCTGTTGTCTTTAGTTGTAGGTTAATGGTTGCAGGAACTGTTTTTGCAGGGCATTATTGTTTTTGCTTCAGTGATGGCAACTCTTGGGTTCCAAATTTTATTGGAATCAGTCAGGGAAATCATTACCAAGGTATAAAAACTTCAGCTCTATTTCATCTTCAAAACTCGAATCATCAGACTCTGTTCAAAGCTGTAAATAAAGAAGTACAGAAATCCATATTTTTTTTCCTGATATGATGAAAATCGATTGCAGACACAAATTGAAATGGATCCCAATAAGGAGAGATGGATGATTGGGATCATGACATCCGTCACCATTGTGAAATTTGCTCTCATGATTTATTGTAGAAGATTTCAAAATGCAATTGTTCGAGCCTATGCCCTGGATCATTTCTTTGATGTTATCACCAACTCAATTGGCTTAGCTACAGCAGTCCTTGCAATCAGGTTTTACTGGTGGATTGATCCTACTGGAGCCATATTGGTTTGTCTTTGACTTCAAAACATCTCCCTTTATCATGATAACTACCAGTTCTTTACAGTAAATTAGAATTTCATGTGGGGCACACAGACTAAAATCTTGTTAAACACATCTTGTTCAGAGAGTTGAAAGCATGATCAGTAAGCATGAATATATGTCATTAACATTCTGGGAATCTGGTGCAGATAGCAGTCTATACAATGAGCACATGGGCCAGGACTGTAATGGAGAATGTGTGGTCGTTGGTGGGGAAAACAGCACCGCCGGACTTTCTAGCCAAGGTGACTTACCTCATCTGGAACCATCATGAAGAAATAAAGCATATAGCCACAGTAAGAGCATACACACTTGGGTCCAACTACTTTGTGGAAGTGGACATAGTCTTGCCGGGAGATATGCCTCTGAGCCAGACGCACACTATTGGCGAGACACTTCGAGAAAAGCTTGAGCAATTGGTTGAAGTGGAGAGAGCTTTTGTGCATGTTGATTTTGAGTATGGCCATAATAAGACAGAACACACGGCGAATTTGTAATGGATCAATGCTTCTTATTTAAGTGGAAGTTTTAGGATAAGGGCTATTTGGTTCCTTAAGCGCTCTATATTTTGATTGTTTGTTTCAATAGGTGTGACATAATTAAGTCTATCGGCTTTCAGCCCAATTATGCTTAATGCTTTAGTTAATCTAGCGTAAGCATTTTCAAAATGAATCATATAGGACATTTGTAAAGGATGATTTCCTTTTAAAAACAAAAAATTTAAATTTGCATGAAAAATAAGACTATTTGAAATTTTTAATAGGATAAATTTTTCTGGAATGTGCTTGATTGAAGGTTGGATGAGAAGCTTCACTAGGTTGCATTTCACTGGCCTTAGGCACACATTAGTGCCCAAGTAAAATATGTCATTTAGAAAAAGAATAAATATATATGCACCCCATTTTATTCATAAAATTCATGAGGAGAATTATGGGTAATTGGGGTACTAGAGGATTATTGGAGTGTATATAGACTCATTCTTAGAAAAATGCATAAAAACGATCACAATTGGTTGGAGTACTTCACAGTTGATCTGAATCCCATTAGCGCTCAGAGGTCACGCAAAAACCTAATCCGTGTGATAGATCCTTGCGTTAATGTGTGTGGTCAATTTTGGGGATGAAGGTTGGTGAGTCATGGAAGCACTATCAATACCAATGATAGTATTGATGACTATGAATATGGGTACATATTGGTTATATGTTTGGTACATGCCGAAATGGTAGTGAATCATTTGATACACATAAAAAAAATTATATTTAATAATATATTATTATAATACTTCTTTTAAAGCATAATAAAACCATGGAAAGTCATATCAATCAATACGAGTGCTCTAAAATTAATTCATTTTAGAACCATCCACTATTACTTCCTCCATCCCGAACAAATTATTATTCCCTCTGTCCTATATTAAGTACTATAGAATTAGTTTGTTTTAGAACCAAATAAGATATTTAATATGAGTCGCATGAATATTATGGAGAAATTTATACATTATACATTAGATATTTAAGTAAATGCATATTGTAGAACACTATATTTAGAAAAAATAATTATGTAAATTGTATGGACCCACATGTATTGATCTTATATAATTTTTTTAATTTTTTTTAATATAATAAAAATATTGTCATTTTTAAACCTTTGAAGATGTTGAGTTTGAATTATGCATTTATTTTAAGAAAAAGAGTTAATTTTTTTAAAAAAATAATTTTTAAAATAAAAAAATAATAAAATATTTAAATATCAATATATATCGGCCGTATAGAATGATACGGCCGATTCATATCCAAAAATCCTGTGGAGGGCATACCACCCCCTAACCATATTGTTGTTGACTGATACAAGTATGCATCAGCCAATACGCACCCGTATCTGCAAATATGGCTTTTCATGCCAGTGACACGACTCCGTTTTTTGGTGTGGATATGTCAATTTCTTCTTTGTCAATTAGTAAAATTAATTGCTGCAACAATTTCTTCTTTTGTCAGCTAGTCAAAGTAATTGCTGCAATCTTGAAATGTTGCAATAAACGGGCTGAAACGCCCTTTAAAAGCAGCTATGCAGCACTATTCAGAATGGTGAAAGTCATGCTGATTCAGCCCTGTTCATACTCATCAAACATGCGCATCTGTTCAGAGATGAAATGTTTTGGAAATCCTCCCTTCCATTGGACCATTTGCATCCTGATTCATGGATATCCAGGACCAAAAAATAAGAGGATCTTCCAACTCTATTCCCATAGAGTAGCTTCGGCCATGAGTATTTGAGTAAAGAGGAGTGAGAACGGGCTTCCCGGTGAATAGGATGAAATTGCCCTTGTGGGATTTCTCTTCAGAACTTTGAAAACATTTTTGGTCCAAGATATCCGTTAGGAGCCGTCAATCAATGAAGATAGACGCGCACACACTAACACACATCAAGTGCACAAGTACATCACTTGGCTAACACATGCTAATGTGTGCGCCATCAATTTTCATGATCGGCGGCTCGCCTTCATTTAGGACATCCTCCTTGATGACCATAAAGTTTTTCCAAAACTATACATGTTCATTGGCCTTTTTAATTTCTTCCTATAGCCAACAAAGGGGAAATAAGGATTTCAACAAACTTTTCTCCTTGCCCTTTTCCTTTACCCCACATCCAAATATGAAAAAAAATTATGAGACTAGGTGATGTCCATCTGATGGCACTAAGTAGACATAATCCAATATGCCCCTAGGTTATGTACACCATCGGATAGAAATTTGAGAGCGTGCAATGCCAGGACTCACACAATTGCAAGTGAGCCCGGGCTCATATAAACGTCTCTCCAAATATAGTCTAGTTCAAAAGGAAGAAATATCCGCTCTAGCTTCCACCTCGGTATGTATTTATAAGGATGAAGATACGTCAGCCACAACTAAGTCCAGGTTTTGTTATCAAATTGTTCATCAAATGTACAGGTAAAAATAAATTCACACCCTCATAAATCACAAAAAATGAGAAAAAGTTAAAAAGAAATTCAAAATCCTAAGCAACCAAAAAATTAAGCAAAGACTTCAAGTGTCTGTATACTTAAACCCATGGGTGCAGCTCATCTTTGATTTTTCTTTTCTGAAATACTGTTTTAGGCAGAAACTCCTGAACTACTGCTAGGGGCCTTTTTGGCTGTTGGACTCCTGAAACCCAACATCTTATTGAGTGCACTTACATAAGCTCGTACACTGGAGACGACAATGTCCATTCCTGCTCCACTCCCACTGGCAAACACAAAGGTCAACATCATAAAAAGCTAATTAACAACGCAAAAACCAAAAGCAGCCAAACTGATCTATATTTTCTGCTTTCTTTCATACAGTTAGAGATTAATTACAATAGAATCATCTGATTAAAAGATCTGCAGGTGATGAGCTAGAGAACCGCCCATATCCAAAGTAATCACCATTTCGTGCATGGGATAAATGGGTACGATTCCCATCTCTCATAGATCTACCTAGCAGATAACTGGGAAGGTTTCGCCAGCAAATAATTTCTCTAACAAAAGATGGCATAAATTTCATGCCAAACCTGAAAGTACGAGAGACAATTTCACCAGTCTGAGGACTAGTAGATGTGTGACTATTGTTCTGTCCGCGTATGACAACTCTAGTAGAGGCAATTGCATCAATT
Organism: Saururus chinensis; assembly: GCA_035235625.1. Lineage (NCBI taxonomy): Eukaryota > Viridiplantae > Streptophyta > Magnoliopsida > Piperales > Saururaceae > Saururus > Saururus chinensis. The sequence goes on along the minus strand of CP141142.1, from coordinate 50,440,907 downwards.
CCTTCCGTCACTGAGCTCATAGAATATTCTAACAACATTACTGGTAGCTGCAAAAACACGAAAGCCACCAGTTAAAAAACACATCAAAATATAATACACCAACTATTCGAAGATTCTTCACTTCATAAAAACCAAGATACCTAGTATCTACGCATCCCTAAAACAAAGGATTTCAATCACCATCATCTTCCAAGTCACAAACTGACAAGTCATTCATTAGTTCCTTCCATGCCATTTTGGGTCGTCCTCTTTTTTTTCTAGGGGCCTCTATGCCCTACAAGTGTCGTTTGCAATATATTGACAGATAAACACGAAAGACACCATTCTACAGCTTTCTCTTACAGGACTTGACAGATAAATTTATCACACGTTCAATATATTGCAATAGTTATGTGAAGAAGAAAACAAGGAAGCAAATAAAACACAACATGAATTCAGAAACTTAATAAGGAGAATGATAAATGCACCTCCACAATGCTATCTATAGCTTTGTATGCTGCATCAACAGGGCCTGTCCCTACTGAACATGCGATATGCTCAGCCCCATCGACACCAATCAACTTCACAGTTGCAGTAGAGAGACCGAGAGTTCCACATGTAACCTATAAGAAAAAACTAGGGTGAAAACAAGATATTCCTCACAAAAAAAAATGATACAGCTCAAACAGAGAGAGTAAAGAAACCTGAAGATCACCGACAGACCACACAACTTCTGGCTGGAAGATCTCATCGGAAACCAATGCTTCTATATCATCATCTGTAAGACGCTGCATTGAAAGATACACAGCAGTAGTTTTATCATATTTCACAATTGAATATAATCATAAAATATTCTAACTGGTTTACATGAAAATTAAATTCTATTCAGACTAACCTTCTTTTTCTCTGCAATAGCTTTAAAACGCCAAAAGATATCGTCAAGTTCTTTACCTTCTAATTCATACCCAAGCTGATAGCTAAAAATTCACATTAGAAACTAGAAGTAACAAGATACAAAAAGAAAAAAGAAAAAAAAAGGACCGTGGCCTTAGCCAAATAGACCAAAAGACCACAACAGCCATATAAAAGTAATACCTCCATAAGTCGAGCTCTAAAAGCATGTCGGCCACTGTTACAGACAATTGATGTAAGGATCTATACTTATTTGATGAGTATAACAGTACAAAGATATGCCATGTAGACATAAGAAGTAACATGTGAAATATAAAGTATAAAGGCTAGACATAGTTTAATTTTTCTTAAACATTTACATCAGAAATTACTGTAATCTCCCATGAAATTCATTTCATCACAGATACAGATGGCCAGAAAGAGATCAATCAGCTTTGAGAAGATAATAATTAGTTTAGAAACAGCTGAACCTAGAAATATGAAGAGAAGGCCTTGCCAGAGCTGCAGTGAGCTGCAGCTCACTGCAGCTCTTTTTCAAATATGAATGGAGATTCTCTCCTTTAGCACCAGTAACACAAGAAACCTAAAAACATGCTTGCCAAGTGTAAGTGTGTATCGTTTTGTACATTCACATATGGGTTAAATGAAGTGCTCCTCACCTAAGCTTTCCAAGGACAATACCAGACTCATTAGATCGAGTCAGGCCAATATCTTCAGGAGAAATTATCTCATATGTACCTTTGTGTTTAAGCATTCCATCCTACACGTACATCACACATGATTAAACTCGTGTCTGCCATTATCCACATCCATTAGAAAAAGGGTAAATTAAAAATAAATGCAACGACCATAACACCAAGAATATGAGTGTTACAATTGCCCCAAAAAGTCGCACCTACCTGATGGATCCCACTTTCATGAGCAAAGGCATTCGCACCAACGATAGCCTTATGGGGTTGCACCTGAAGTCCAGTATACTCCGCAACCTGGAGCAATCAAATAAAAACTAAAAAATTTAGATCAAACATGTACTGCAGATAAAAAAAATTAAAGGAGACAACAACAGCATCAGCAATAGAAAAAGGAACATATTACATGGAAAAGAGAGCAGAGAAAATACCATTTTGCTTGCCATAACAATATGTTTAGTGTTAATTCCAGTGTGAAAGCCACCAGCAAGCTGCTTACCTCTACATTTTATGGCCATAACCACCTAGACACAAGGAGACAGCCATGCATGATTCATTTTAGAGAGGACGCATATGAAAATTGAGTACATACAAACTTATATCAACATTAAGTTATTAAAGTAATTCAGTTGTACCTCCTCCAAGGAAGCATTTCCAGCTCTTTCACCAATACCATTGACAGTCACCTCCAGCTGTCTTGCCCCTGCATATGCACCCTAGATGAAGATATTCCAGCAAAAGGTCCAGCAGTCAGATACCTTTAATGGTTATTGTGCATTTATACACAATAATATAGATTTTTAAAAAGTTAAATCACAGGGAAACATGAAGAGACAGCATAGACATACAGCTAAGGTGTTGGCAGTTGCTAGTCCGAGATCATTCTGGCAGTGCGTGGAAATAATAACATTCTCTATCCCCGGAGTGTTAGCTTTGATATCAGAGATTAACTTTCCAAATTCATCAGGCAAAGTGTATCCAACGGTGTCAGGAATATTGAGAGTTGTAGCTCCAGCTTTAATAACTTCTCCAAGTATTTGATAAAGAAATTCCCTGTCAGATCTGATACAGCCAATAAAGTAGGATATGATTTATGTACCATCTACCTAAGTTAAATTCAAAGCAAAAACTTTCAAAGTACGATGAAAAAGTAAGATTGCCCTAAATTTTCAATACAATTGTGTTTAATGGGGAAAAGGCACATACCAAGATAGAAACAGCAAATTATCTATCACTATCTAAACCGTACAAACAAAAAACTTCCACAACTACCAGATATATGAGATAGTAAATGAAATGCTTAGACACACTACTTGAGACTTGTAAAAAAAATACATCAAGAACACATAAAAAATAGTTCCCAATATGGAAAATTAATTAGTAACTGGAAAAGAAAATATAGACAAGTAAGATAAAAATATTCAAGAGGAAGATACTACATGACTAACAAAAAGATGAAAAAATAGCCAGCTGAAATAAAAGCATATCAATGTCAACATGATGGCAAAACACACCTTCCAGCATCTTCAGGGCTAAACTCCACGTCATCACAACCCAAGCTCCGGGCATATGCAACCATCTCTCTGGCAATGGCCACTACCTCCTCCCTTGACTTCCTAAGTTTATACTTCAAATGAATCTCACTGGTTGCTATAAATGTATGAATCCTGGGCTTGTTGGCATACTGAACAGCTTCCCAAGCAGCATCAATATCAGCCTTGTTGCACCTGGAGAGACCACAAATGACGGGAATGTGGCCATTGTCACCCACATTGTTGCCAACCTCCTTGGCAATAGCCTTGACAGCTTCCAGGTCATCTCGCGAGGCAGCTGGGAAACCAGCCTCAATTATGTCAACACCCAGTCGAGACAGCTGGCGAGCCACATCAAGCTTCTCCTTGACGGTCATGGTGGCACCCGGAGACTGTTCACCATCACGAAGGGTGGTGTCGAAGATGCGAATGTAGGAAGGGTCAGGAATGTGATTGGGGATGTATGGAGGACGAGGCGTGAGAGAGCATTTTGTGGAGACGTAATTGACCCGTAAAGAGACAGAAATTCCAGGTCTGGATGCAGAGAAGATTGATCGAGGGAATGTGGGGCACAAGGAGTACGAAGAAGACGGACAGACTCTAGGTGTGGTTAAGAATGCAGAAGCCATAAGAGTTCCAGGCTAGTGAGTGTTATGAAATCGTAAAAGTAATCCTTTTTTTACCAGGATTTGATGATTCAACTGGAATAAGATGACCAATTCAGCTTACAGGAGAGCAGAATGCTAGAAATGTGCTAAACAGGTTCTGGATTCTTAACTTACTAATCGTTTAAACAATGGAACTTGAATTACGAAGAAGGTAAAACAAATTTATTTAAGCTTTCGCTGGAGAATACACTGGAGGAGCCTCCCACCAAATTGTGAAGCAGCTGAAGGCTGGTTTCGCACTTGGCCTCGTCAGAACCTAAAAAGATTACACCTTTAATTAAAAAATATGACAGAGGGGAGTGCCACAGCATCTTTACATAAGCAGAAGCTGCGAAACATGGTCTTAATTGGACGTATTCGAGTAAATGAATACTATCACAGAAACCCTTAAGCAAGACCAATTTGATTCAAATAGATTGATTAAGGTCATATGAATCTTACAGTATCTACTAACTCGTAGTCTTCACAAAATGCAGAAAAACAGAGCAAGTAGACAGGAAAAAAAAAAGAGAAATAAAGTGGAAATTTATGCAAGAAAAAAGAAATCTTACCGTAAACAAATACGCAATGACTTCAAATATGAATGAAGAAGCTTCAAATTTTCAGGTGGGAGAGAGGGTGGAGCAGAGTCCGAACAGAGGGCGGTGGGAAGAGAGGATATGAAAGATGACCAAGTGGGTCTTTTTTTAATAGAGAGAGAGAGAGAGAGACGGTTGCCCAAGAATTAAGCGACGAAGAAGGCGGGGGCGATGACGGCGGCGAAGAAAGCGGGGGCGATAACGGCGGCGCAGGCGGGAACTAGAGACAGTGGCTAAAGCATTGGTGGGGTTGGATGAAGGGGAGGGGAATGGATTTTGGGATCTCTTTCCCTTTGTCTTCTGAGAAAAATTTTCCAAGGCGATTTCTTAAGCGGCTCAATTGAAAGGAAAGTGATATATTTCTAATTTCCCTCCGCCGCCAAATTTTTCCGCCTCCATAGGCTAGGCTAGAGAGAAAGTCCAAGCTGGCGGGAATTTACTTTCCCGCTCTTTCCTTTCTTTTCCGCTCAGATAAAGGGGCCTGCGGGTCAATTAGAAACAATAGGGAAGACTGAAGAGTTCCTATAGAGAGCCAATGAGCCTTCAATATTTGAAATAAATGATGCATAGTTAGCGTTAATATTAATATATATTAAAGGGTTTTTTTATATTTTTTAAGTTGGACTCATTGTTAGAATTGAGTATTAAAAACACTTCTGTATTTTAGACGGAAGGAAAAGGTGGGGAAAAAAGGATTATTTTAAAACAAGTGTTCAGTCTCAATGCTAAAGTCGAATTAAAATTAGCTCAGGCCCTTCTTCTCTACCTCGACAAATCTAATTCTCATGAACTGCGATTTGGATGTGCTTTTACAAGTCACAATGATACGTAAGTAAAGTCAGTTTCAATTCTCTTTTTTTTTCTCTTTATTATTAAGAGAATAAAATTTTAAGGAGAAATCTAACCAGGTTTAACCTCAAATTTAAAACTGCTCTAAACATTTTTCCTTTCTTATTGAAACAACACATTATCTGAGAAACGTATTTCTCGACCATGACATCTAGTACGGCCATGGCCACATCACGTGTTGATGCCTATTAATAAGTTTGAATCATTTGTTCACCCTTTTTTATGTGAGCACTGAATCTGCCTAATGCGCATGGCCCTAATATGCTTTGTGTTTTTTTTAATTAGAAGAATGTACATATATTATACCAAAATAAATATATAAATATAAATTAAATTAAAGATAAAGTTTATATCGAAAACACAATCTCTTTTGTATCTCATAGTTTTGATACATGCTTTCAAAATTATAATGTTTATAAATTATACGCATATGTGATTTTAAGTACTATATTATCCCATATGTATTTTTTTAGGTTATTACGAGTTCACATCTAACATGCTTAATATTTTATTATTTGTTAACAAGGACATAGTTTACGTACTTTTTATATTTAGGGAAAAATATTTAAATAATAATTAAAAAAATATATTTAAAGTTGTGTTGCTTTTTGTCACACAGGCGTCAGCCAAGCTGTTGGCGCCTATGTGGCTTTTTAAAAAAAAAAATATATGATTTCATCCTTTATAAGGACGAAATCAAGTTTAAGTTGATTTCGTCCTTTCAAAGGGCAAAATCAGGTTTATAACAATTAACCTAATTTCGTCTTTTAGAATGAGGAAATCACATAATTTATTACCGAGTCCTCTGCCTCTAGTCCTCTTTTGTCTGCCTCCAGTTCGCTTCACTGAGTGCTCTTCCATGCTTTAGAAGGTCGTCCTCCGCCTCTAGTTCTCATCCTCTACCCCGCCGTCATATTTGTCGGTCATTGTATTTGAGTACCGCCAACCAAATCCTATCCTCCGTTGGTTGTGCACAGTTTAGATTTAGTGTTTGGCGATTCTGAGAATTTCGCTTGCCCTAATTTCAATTTAGGTATTTGGTTGATTGGGCATTTAGATCTATTAAAGGTATAGTTTTTTGTTCTTTTTTAATAAATTATTTGTACATTTAGATCTGTTGGCCAATTGGGAACTAGCGTTGTAAGATTTTTTATCATTCGAAATATTTGAAATTAGACTGAAATTGAACTAGTCGTATGTCTTTGTTCTTGAAATACCAATTATAAATGAACATGAATATGGATAAATATAATAAAATGTTGTTTTGAAATTCGTAATCTATAAAATTATTGGTCCTTTTAATTTCTATTTTTTATATATCTAGAATGGTTGTTTTGTCCATAGTTTGTCTTTATTTTTTTAACAAACTTTTGTCAATAGTGATTAGTTTACTTCTATTTACATGTTTTTTAGCTCAGCTCATATCTTCATTTGGTGCTTGACCTTAGATTGGTACTTCATATGAGATGTCGTCTAGGTGGTGAATGTTTAAAAAATATATATTATATGTTTAGACGCTTGTATTGACAACCTATGTCAGATTGAAGCTCAAGTGCATGGAACCCTAGGCTTAATATTTTCCTTTATGTTTTGGAACCTAATTTGATTATGAATGGTGTAAATGTAACCTATTTTATTGCTTACATTATACTCTCTTCATCCTATATTATGAGAAACAATAGTAAATCATGTAAAAACCTCTTGTTGATTGGTAAACATATAATCAAACTTTTTATTTATTCTCTAATTTAGGTATGATTATATGTTTCTAACGATTGATGATATGTTCTTAATTCTCCGCATATCATATGGATCATGTAGAGTCTTCTTATGGGCTAGACCCGATTGATGATAGTGTACTTGTACAGTAGGAGTCAAATAGGTCGGCTTCTATTTGGAGAGGAGAGATATGATAACTTTTTTAAAATTTTGTTTCATTTTTTTAGATTATAAATTACATTAGGTTATAATTTTAAATTTTATTATAGAACCCCGGGTGCCTTGAGTGACCAAACATTTTATATATCTCTGCCATTGGCCGATAGATGAGCGGATGTTACCATATATCAAGCGAGCAGGATTTAGACATTCTATTTACCTACAGTATGTTCGTCTAGATTGGCCTTTATTGACAACTCTCTTTGAGAGATGGAGGGAGATACAGACGTTTTACTTGCCCTATGGAGAGATGACTATCACACTTATGGATGTGGCAGTTCTCTTAGGACTTTACATCAATGGACTTCTTATGATGGGCATAACAGGAGGAGGTCACTTAGACTTTTTAGTTAGACTCCTTGGTAGAGCTCCTCCTACTACATCCATGCGTAGTATCCGAGTTAGCCTTTGATGGCTCTTAGGTGAGTTTCGTGAGCTCCCAGCCGATGCTACATAGATAATTATTAAGCAGCATGCACGGGCCTATTTATTACATTTACTTGGGGCCATGATATTTGCGGATACTATGGGCAGCCATGTACACGTGACATATCTCTCCCTCCTTGCGGACTTCGACATAGCGGGTGCTTATTCATGGGGTAGTGCTACTCTTATACTTTTATACCGAGAGTTGAGGAAAGCATGTCAGGTCATGACCTCGGGGATTGCAGGATGTCTGACCCTTCTTGAGGTAAATGATTTCGTCACTTTAAATATGTTTTTGCACATATAATTTCTTATTTTTTTAATAACTTTAATCATATTCTGTGACATAGCTATGGTCAAGGGAGCATTTACACATCGGTCGACCAAGTATTGAGATGGGTCACTTAGTCAAGTGTGCTCCATTAGGAGCAAAGTGGGGATAATTATTTTTAATACTTAAATTTTTGTAGGAAGGTTTTATTTACTTATGCTGAACGCATTTTTAAAATTTAACTCCTTAAGGTGGAATGTTCAGAAAAAGAGAACCGAAAATCCTCTGATTATATAGAGAGGGAGTTAGACCACCAGGGGCCCTTTCAGGTAATTTTATTTTATGTTGAACTTTTTTTGTAATCATTATAAGATATGTAAGGTTATTTAAACTTAATTATCTTTATATATTGTATAGGTTATTTGGCAGTCATACTCACCGAAAGTATTGGCTACATTACCTCCTATATGCAATGATGGCCGGGAAGTGTGGCTATCGCGAACGTCATTGAAATGTTACAAGATTATGGGGATGTATGTGCCAGATCGTGTAATGCTCTAGTTTAACTTGAAGCAAGTGGTCCCACCTTCTACTATCGAGTTTGTCCATCCATAATTCGACAGGGCCACCATATTACCAATTGGGCTATACATCATGCATCATATATTGCTCAATGGGAGGATATGAGAGTCATTGTTATCCATGGGGAGATGGCTACAACATTGCGATATGTTCGTAGCGCATATATGCAATGGTATTTACCTATTACACACCAATATATTTTACCGCACGATGATGTAGAGGAGATGATATATCAGCCTAGGGGTGTGTCTGAGGTAGCTTTGGTAAGTATAACTTTGTTAATTATATAATATTATTTTCTTATTTATTAGTTATCTAATCTTTAATTTATTTGTAGTGTAGCTTCGTTTAGCGCAACATATAAATGCGCATTTGATAGACATGATTAACACCTGCACTTCGGTTGAAGACTTTGGAGCATCATGTGAGTCGATACTTAGGGAGCATGATAATGTCTTTCATAGCTTTCCACTGCTTCAGTCGGTGATTACGGATATTCATACACATTATCCTGTTAACGAGGCGGCTCAAACACAACCGAGGCACAATTCATTTCATGATATTCCATCTTCATCAGCAGCGCATAGCTCTCCTCCTTGTTCATCATTTCCGGTCACTCCACGTGTAGCTCAACCAAATCCGATATTATATTATAGACAACATTGGCCAGCTCGTGTTGAGCCATCTATTTACTTATGCTGAGCCAGAGCCAGAGATAGAGTAGGAGTTGGAGAAAGAGCTGGAGCAAGCAGATCATGAGGAGGAGCTCGTACAATACCGTGGAGGTCGAGGATGTAGGAGCGTGACATTGAGTGTAGATTTGTTATATGTTTCTTTTAAACTAAACATTTATTAACATGTGATGTAATATATTTGATAAACATTTATATTTTATGTTTGTTTTTATTAGTTGATGTCAATAACTTTAATGTTATATTTGTTATGCATAGAATGTGTGGAATGAATGAGAACGTGCTGAATGAACAGGGACAGGTGTTAAAGTTAGTTTTAAATGGTATTTTAATTTTTTTAAGAGTTTAGGGATGACAAAATCAGTGTGAGCCGGTCATAAAGTAATCATTTCGTCCTTCAGAAGGACGAAATCTCCATATATGGTGATTTCGTCGTTTAGAAGGTGATTTTGTCATTTAGAAGAACAAAATCACCTTACCGATTTCATCCTTTAAAATGAAGGATTTTGTCAATTTTTTTTAAAAAAAAGTTACGCAAGCGCCAGCAGCTTGGCTGGCACCTACATGGCAAAAAACAACACCACTTTGGAAAATATTTCCCAAAGTGGGTTGATTTGGTAATTATTTTAAAATTATTATTTAAATAATTTTTCCTTATATTTATGACCAGTTTGGTAGCGATCTCATTTAATAGAGGCTATTGGAAATTTTTTTATGTTGTCAACAAATATGAATACAAAGATGTGTAATATAAATGAAAATATAATTTTTTTTATCAAGATACATGTTGTATTTGTAGAGCCCACAAAAAACATTAAGAAAACCTATTCTCATGGGTGTCTTTTGATTGAGCTCATAAATAGTTTTTCAATGATACCAATAATGTACAAATATGAGTTCAAGAGTACAAAACATAATTTTTGTAAAGTTAAAATTAATGTAATGTAAAAAAATATGACCATGATGTGTAAGCAACCACTATTGGGCTTACATGTGTCATCCATCTAAAAAAATATATTCCCTCCGTCCTAAATTAATAGCTCTATTTAATAAAAAAAATTATTTTATATTAATAGATCTATTTAATAAAAAATATTTTATATATTAATCTCAATTTAATAAAAAATTATTCTATATTAATAGTTCTATTTTGTTAAATTTAAGTGGTTGGGTACTTAAAAAAGAGTATCACAAGATTAATTTTCCTTCTCTTGGATGTGTGTTTCACCATTCAATAAAAACTATCATTTTTTCAAATGTAATTATTAATATAAAACAAATGGAATATATAGTCTTTTATAAAAACACATTCAAAGTAGATACTAATTCAAACTTGTATTAAAAAATATTATAATAAATATGTGAATAATAGATAAATAAAATATGAAGTAAAGGTTAAAAACATGAGTGAAATATGCATAAATTAAATTTTCTATTTAATTTTCTATTTCACATTAATATCTCTATTTAATTTTTAAAATAAAATAACTTTATTTTAAAAACTCAAATAGAACTATAATGTGAGAAAAAGAGAGTCCAACTATTAAGGTGTTTACATACTATGGTCTAGCCTTTAAGGCAATAAAATCATGTAAATGGGCGGATGGTAGTAAGAAAGCTGAGAACATATTTTTTGATTTGAACATATTTTTATGATCACCTACTATATGATGCCCCTAACTACAAATTTTAATATTTTTTATACTATTTTTCTATTATTTTTTGGGAGAAAATGAGATGCTATTGCATATTTGATTTTTCAATTCTTTTACATGGTATTTGGAACAATAGAGTTAGATATCAGGCCTGATATTGCGGGCTATGGGTCTCAGTGCGTCTGGTGTTGTTGGCATAAAAAAAAAAGAAAATGAAAGAGAAAATATAGTGTGTAATAGGCGCCTTAGTGTGTAATAAGGAACCTTAGTGTGTAAAGCGGGCTTCGTTGCATGAAAGGATGCTTTGATGCAAAAAAAAAAAAGTAGTCCTCAACATGTTTGATGGGAGTTGGGCCCGTTAGAAGATGGTCTCGGTGTGTAAACAGGAGGTTGGTGCGTGTTGGGGATATAAAAGAAAAAAAAGTATAAAAAATGGGTTATGGCTCTTCTGGAGCGTCAAGAAGCTTTGAGAGAAAAATTGGGAGAGTTTTGGTCCCCTATGGTGGGCTTCCTCCTTTGTCTGAGTCTGATGCCTCTCACCGGATTTGGCTTCGCTTTTTTGAATGAGTCCGGTGGAGCCAGCTTGTAACATCCCTGATTTTTTGTGTGATTTTCTACAACCGTTCTTCTATTTTTTTGCTTATTTTCTGTAGGAAAATATGGTCCTTTGGCATATTTGTTTTTGCGTATTCAACCCCAGTGTTCCTACCCGTAGAGTTGGGCATGGGGCTCAGTCATGGCCATTGGGCTTCAGTGTTGCACAATGATTTACGGTGCAAAAAAGAAAGAGAATAGATGAGAAAGTAAAATAGACATAATAAAAAACAAGAGAGAGGAGAACAAGGATTTTGAATAAAAAGAAAATCAACCTTAAATCGGATCAATCTCATTGGAGCCGATTCCAGAAGAAACTGGGAAGCGAGTAGCCCCTTGTGTCTAATCCACCCGCCAATGGCACCACTAGATGGATCAGCTTGGCGACGACGACAGGGACCTCTACCCTAGCGAGTACGGTTGTTTTGCCCTTTTGCCAGACCATTGTTTGTTGGGGGATTTTGGTTGGTTCCCTATGCACAAGACAAAAGAAGAGATATGATAATCCCTTCTTTGCAAGATATAGAAAAGAAACCTTTTTTTTTGTAGGATGACCCTCTCTTGGCCAATTGCTAATGCTCTTTAGAATTTTGGATATAGTAGTATTAATTAACCAAAATTTCAAACCCTTCGATTAAATGGCGAAAAATAAAATAAAATTAGAAGTAGAGAAATGAGAAGAATATTGAAGCTATCAAAAGATGATTACAAGTATTAAAAAGAAAGAACACAACAAAAATGAAGAAGATCACATGTAAGAACTCATCATTTCTATGTCTTCTTGTCTTTAAGCTTGAGAATCTTCTTTCCTTTGCTTCGTACAACTTTTCCTACTTCAAACTCCTTGGGATTGAATCCTTGGAATTGAAAGGATGCTTTGAGAAAGAGACCTTTGAAGGACTTGGTAAATGAGCTTTCTTCTTGGAGTCTTCTTCTCTTCTTGGTAGAATGTTTTCCTTTAGGATGGAGAGCTTTAAAGTTTGTGAAAGCTTCTTAAACTTGACTGTTCCCAAACCCTTCTCCATGAAAGGAAGGGGGTATTTATAATATTAGAGTTGTGTCATGGGTTAAAGTAGTGGGAGATGGTGGTGAGTTAGTGGGGTAGTTTATGAGAAGTGGGGAGTGAATTAGTAAAGTAATTAGTGGGAAGTGAGTTAGTAAGGTAGTGGGGAAGACCACTTGGCATGTGATAGTGGTTTGACTTGGTCTTTTTTCTACTCTTTCATTTCATTCATTTTTTTTTAACATGAGTGACTAGCCAAAGAAGTTTTGACTTAGTCTTCTAAAAAAAAGAATTTAATTTTATTAGTTAAGTGGAGATTCTTTAAAAGTGTAAGGGCCCACTATACATGAGGACTTAACTAATTTTCCTTCCTCAGTTTCTCTAGTGCACCATGTATTTTTTTGTTATTATTTTCTTTTGTTTTTTTTCAATTATATATCTAGCCTTTAGGAGGTGGGTTTTAAAATCATCTTTTAAACTTTAGGATTTATTTTAAAGTCTATTATTTGTATAAGACTTGTATGAGGTCTTATATTTCAATTTGGCTAATTTGATATAGGACCCACGTGGGTTTCATTTAATATTTTAATTTTTGATTTGATGGCTAATTTGTTGTGGGACCCATGTGGGTTTTATTTAGTCTTTTGATTTTTAATTTGATGGCTAATTTGATGTGGGACCCATGTGGGTCTCACTTAGCCTCTTGTGATTTAAATTTAATGGCTAATTTGATGTGGGACTCATGTGGGTCTCACTTAGCCTTTTGTAACTTTGATTTGATAGTTAATTTGATGTAGAACCCATGGGGGTCTCACTTAACCTCTTGTTATTTTAATTTAACTGCTAATTTAGCATAAGACTCAAGTGGACCTTACTTAGTCTTTTAATTTAATAGCTAATTTGATGTGAGGCTCATGGGGTCTCACTTAGCATTTTGTTATTTTAATTTGATGTAAAACCTGTAGGGGTTTACTTAATTAAAAAATTTATAAGTTTTGTCTTATTTCTACATGTGTAGAATATGACAATTTCTTTTTTGCTTTTTTTACTTAGTCAACTTGAAAGACTTTGTCCACTTTGGAGTTAATCAAGCTCCAAAATTTTGGACTAAGTCACTTTTAACTTTTTTTTTTAAAAAAAAGGTCAACAAACGTTCTGCCCCTTCTCTTTGTTTCTCCTTTTCGTCGCCACTATGGCCTAGCCAGGCCAGGATCTATCGGAGCTTTCTTGGCTCCATCTTCGACATGTGATGGCAACATGGCTGCTCTAGCTCTGCCCTGTCAGGCCCCAGCTGGTTTATGCTCTGCCTCCCCTATTTTCAGCTTTACAACCCCTGCTCTATGTTTTGGACTCCGCTGGTGCTAACATTGGCACTAGCTGGCCATCATGGGTTCCACCCTGGCCTGGAAAAGGTTAGGTAATGGCCCACCCAGCCCAATTCCACCTCTTTTGGTGTAACATCTCAAAATTTGTTAAGTTTTATTGTTTGGGCCCATAAGCTGATTTTAGGCCAATAACATTTTTTCTTAAATTTGGGCTCTTTTGAGCTCAAGTCATTCGAATGAGCTTTGAGGTTATTTGTAAGGCTACGAGAGATAAATGTATCGAGTCTAAGAATGCATAAATCGGATACTGGGATCGTAGGCTACAACCTCAAGAAATGTATTGTTGGGCGGGCTTGTGTGTATGAAAAGCGGAGTTGCATGAGCATCATGGAAGGCTTATATTTCTCGTCAATCTATGTCCATGAGCATAGTTGGGATCCTCTCATGGCAGGCTGCCCAGGGAATTTGGGTCAAGCTGCTGTTAAGCAGTCTACTCCAATGTTGGAGTCTAATGTATGAGGATTTCTTTGAGAGTCGAGTTATCTCTAAGTGAACACATATTAAATTATGTTAAACCTAGAGTTGGGTTAAAACCATAAAGGGTGATTAGTGTCATATATCATTTTGGTTGCATATGATGTGTCTGATTGTCAAAGAAATTGCATAGGGTTACTATTTATTGAACAAGGGTTGTGAGATAATTACTGATATTGTTTGATATTATTTGTTTAATTAGCACAAGTAGAATAATTAAAGGACTTGCATAAAATATAGGTTGATTAAAAATACTTAAACATTGCATATTGGATTCTATGCTTCTTGAGATATTGTAGTGTATAGGCATAACTATATTTGGATCCGATCTTGTTGGTAACATTGGAGATATTGTCTTATGAGTATGTAAGTAACTAATTTTGGGTGATGTTGACCTGATTTGAAAAATATTAATAAAACCTTTTGTTCTTTTGGAAACACTTCTCTTGAGGGTGGAGAGGTTCTGTTGTTGTTTGATTGTTCGGCTTAGTTAGTTGCAGGTTCTCCAGGCGACGACAAGTGAGACCAAGTTTGACAAGCACAAGATGTAGTTCTTCATTTCTTCAATTCTACTAAGTATATCTTTTGCGTGAGAGTCAACTTAGTTATTTATTTTCACGCGGATGATGGACTTATACCTAGATGGATAGGTTGTTCTTTATGAATTTTTGATACGTGTAATGATATCATATGATTTGAAATTCATATTTGTGAACCCATGTAACCATGACCTAGATATTTAATCAAATGGTTTGTTTTATAATTAAGAAAAAAATTCCCGTGACTTACTGATCATGTTTTAAAAAAAAGTTTTTAAAAATTTGGGTCGTGACATTACGTTTCGTGTTTGAGTTAGCCGATAATGAATTAGCTGAGCATTTCTCATGTCTATTCATGATGTTTATTATGTGAGATGTTATTTTGGTGTCGTATCTAAGCCCAAACTTCTGATGTCTGTTGAGAGCGATATATGTTTCTAATTTTCATCTTGGTGCTATATTGAACCCAGATATTTGATGCTCTATTGAAACTGTTATATGTTTCTGCCCTTAATCGGCATTGTATAATTCTACAAAAAAATGGTACTATAAGATTCTGGCCTAAGAGTGACACTATATGATTTTGCCTTTAAGTTGACATTATATGACCCTTAGTTGGCACTGTATGGCCCCTAGAGTATGAGCATTTGTGTGCTCAGATAAGTAGTATCGTAGAGTTGCTCTTACCTATTTGATCTTGTGCCCAAAAGGATAGGTGTGCATTCAGAAAAGTTCATGGTGTCTAGTAACACCCTCGAGAATAAGGTGATGCCCTAGTGACATTTATTTCTATTTCCATGCGTAAGCTTATTAATTATAATGAGCTTCAATTTGTCGATAGTATACATAGACTGTATGAGTAAGTAAGTTTTTGAGTAAGTTTATAAGATTATAAGCAAGACAGTAATTATAAGATTTCGAGTAACTATAAGAGTAAGTTTATGAGAAAGACTGTAAGTGTAACATTTCGAGTAAGACTGTAAGAGTACGTTTCTAAGCAAGAATGTAAGTGTATGTTTTTTAACAGGACTATAAGAGTAAAAATTTGAATAAGATAGTACGAGTAAGACTATAAGTATAAGAATGGTACGAGTAAGGCTATAAGTTTAAGAATTATATGTAGTTGTGCATTATTATTATATTATGTGATTTTAATGTGCTTGCATGATTTTATGCTTCATGTTTGAGTTGCATGAATGCTTCTATGTATGGGTTTACAGAGTTTATTGTTTAGAACCCCCTTATCGAGTATTTTCTATTGAGTATAAAAATACTCATTTTTCTTATTTTTTTATCCCCATATATTTTGAAGGCTTTTGCAGGAACTCTTGGAGATGAACACTTGTTTACATGGGTAGATCTATTTCCATTGGCTCAAGTATATTTTTGACTCATTGTGAGTCTTATTATTTATGACACGATCTGATGTATTGGGTAAGATGAAAAAAAAATGTTTGCACTTTCAATACTTGTAATTTAGATTAGACTCTGGATTGTTTATGAGACTAATAGGGATACTTTAGATAGATTTGTATTTAAAGCCTATAATCATAATAATTATTTTTGTGTATTTATTTTTAAGTAGCTTTTGAGAATGTTTAGTTTAGTTGTACGATGTTTGATTGGAAAAAAAAATTATATGAAAAAAATTAATGTGTGATGCTTTAAATTATAAAATTATTTTCATATGTTTTGTAATTTGTCATTTTTCTCGATTATAGCTGTTATATTACAATTTTTTTTATAAATTTTAAGAAAATATATTAAAAATTCTCAAACACTTTCTATTATCATAATCATGGAAGGCCGTATCGGTCGATATGGCCCCGTATTGACCGATACACCAATATGGGTACGGGGGTGACACTCCCCTCACAGTAAATATAGATACCTATCGGTTGTACCATATCAATATGGTATTTAAAAAATAATTTTAAAATTTTAAAAAATATTTTTTAATTTAAATTTAAATTTTTTCTTAAAAACAAAAACACAATCTAAACCCAACTTCTTTAAAAGTTTAAATTTTTATTATATTAAAATAATAATTTTAAAGTTACATGAGATCAATACGAGTAGGTCCATGCAATTTACATAATTATTTTTTTACATATGGTACTCAACAATATTTATTTAAATATATAACTTAGACTCATATTAAGCATATTATTTATTTTTTAAATAAATTAATTTTAGAGTATTTAATATAGGAAAGAATGAGTAATAATTTGTATGGGACAAAGAGCATAATAGTGTAAGGTTATAAATGAATTATTTTTAGAGTAAAGAGCATAATAGTGTAAGGTTATAAATGAACTATTTTTAGAGTACTGGTATCAGTTGATATTGTATTATATGATTTTATTATGCTCTAAAATAAGTATTATAATGATATAATATTAATTATAATATTTTTTTATATTTATAAAAGGGTTTATGCCTATTTCAGTGCATACCAAATATATTATCGATACATACTTATATTTATAATCATCAATACTATTATCTGTATTAATACTGCATTCCATGATCATAATGCATAATCATTAAACATGCAGAAGGGAAAATCTTAGGAATTATTGGATATGATTTCCAAGTTTTTCTCTTATTATTTTTTTGATAATGTGTAAGCCTCCCACGTTTGGTCACTGAGCCTTAATTATAAGCATTAGTCGTACTAGACAAGTTTTCTTTATTTTGACTATCCTAAAAACCTATTTCAAAGAAGAAAAAAAATTATATTTCTCACTGGTAATGAATCCAACGTAAGCCATATATAACAATCAACGACACATAAATACTCCGTGAATAAGTCCCTTCGGTGCTGGGAGTTGAATTTGTAATTCACAACCTTCGTGGGCCCGTGGGCTTTTAATTCCACGTGATTCTCACCCAAAAGCGCTGGGCCATGTGAGTTTGCGCCACACGAGGCACCCGCCTCCTAAAGTGGGCCTCCAGAGAGAAGAAGCTGGACCTTTGACCCAGCCCTCTGAGTGCCGTTAAGGACAGCGTGCCTGTTCAGTTCCCGCAAATCAAGCCAGCGGCGGGAGTTGATTTGTCTCGACTCTCTTAAGGGAGCTGACGTGGGCATCGGGTCAATAGTCAAACAATGGTGGACCCCACTACTACCAACCCAGTCACGTTCTTCGCTTGTCTATTCCTGCATTCATTTCTTAATTAATTTGAAAAGTAAACTACTACTCCTAATTAACCTACGATTATTTTTTTGAAATTTTCAACACCGAGAAGGGAGGCGGAATTTGACTCTTCCCGGCTTGGGCTGCACCGTCTCGCCCACGTCATTGTCTGATAGCTTTGGCTTCCACTTTGGCTCCTCAGCTGTGTTGGCTGGCTTCGGAGCATGCTTCATTGATGCACCCGAAATTACATGCGTCACGTTTATGGGGTACGTACGCCCACACACGTGCGCAGTATACTCTGTGGCCCCACGATTTTCGTTGTGCGGCGGCCCGTGGACGCAATACAGCCAGGATTTTTTGTATCCAACTTGCTCACTTTAATATGCGCGGAGTTAAAATATGCCAGATAGGTTATAATATTTATTTTTTATATTAATTGTTTGCAGTAAAAAAAATGACACTAAAGATAAATTCTTAACTTTTTTTATCTTATTAAAGATAATATAAAATGAGCTCATTAATGTGAGCTATTTTTTTAATGTAAGTAATTAATATGAAATGAAGGGAACATTAACCATGAGTGATAAATGGCCAAGAGCGGGAGCTCAGGTTCATTAGCACGAGCCAATTTAAATATGAAGATGTGTATTAATAAATGAGACAGATAATTAAATAATTTAAATTTACATACCTTCGAGTAATATGCACCATCGAATAATCTCTAATTATAATATTAGAGCCCTTTTAATATAAGCTTCGGCTTTAATTCAATAGTACATATTACTCATCGGTAGGCTACTTTTAGATCTAAGATTCGATGGTTTAGGATACCCGGCTCAAGAAATTATAAACTTCTTCCATAATATTAACCGGCTGGGAAAAGTAATGAAGCCAAGCCAGGCCAAGCCAAGGGCGAGCTGTAAAACGCAAAAGGCCAAAACGTCAGCACAGAGTGGACTCTAAGGTCGACGCTGATGTCATGGGATAAGCTCCCGCTGCTTCCTCGAAGCTGAACTCCTCCTCCGGAGGCAAGTCCCCCTCCTAGCCCACTCAGCCTACCAGAAAGCCCAGCCTCTTGTCACTAAGCATCCGAGCGGACCCGCTGCTCACGTGGCATCCTACGTGTCACTCGATCTCACCATCCCAATACCCACTAACGGTCAGGATTCCCCATCTGGTCTTCCTTTGACCCGGCACCACCTTCCCCCACCTCCTCCCACTGATATAAGTTGCTAGCAAGTGCTCATGTTTCCCTCTCTCAAAGTTTAGAGTGCACCTTGCCCATGTTCGTGGCCATGACCGACACCGGCTCCGACCCCTGGGCCCAGCTCTACCACCGCCCCGGCCAGGCCTCCGCTCCTCCCCATTCGTCGTCGCCTATGTTCGGCCGGGTCCCTCCCGCGGCCGAGTCCATCGTCGTCACCACGACTGCGACCACCCCGGCCACTTATACTAGCCCCAATTCTTCGGCCCCCAGCGGAAGCTCCGCCGCCCACCTGGCCGTCGAGGGCCGCATCGGAAAGTCGGGGAGGAAGCGGTCCCGGGCGTCTCGGAGGGCGCCCACCACGCTCCTCAACACGGACACCACCAACTTCCGGGCCATGGTACAGCAATTCACTGGTGCCCCCTCGTCAACATTCTCGCCGGGGTTCAACGCCATCGGGGGCGGCCAGGTGGAGGACATAGCGTTCACCGTTCAGCAAGGCCGGCCTCCGCTGGTGGCACCGGCACCGCGAGACTACCATCAACAGCAGCAGCTTCAGAGAGGGCCAGCAGGGACGGTGGTTTATCCAATAGGACATGGTAGTCATGACCCGTTCCTCCGTGTGTATAATAGCCACCACAGAGCTAACTTGGATGTCTCTGATAATTTTATGGACAATATATCCACTCAGATGGCTCTCAGGCAGGGCCCCGGAGAGAACAACAACTCTCGTGGCTATTACTTATGAGAGTGAAAAAAAGGAAGCAAGAACCAGTTTTTTCTAGTACTACCAATCAGGTAGAGACTGGACGACTTGGAGAAGGAGAATCTATACTTGTAAATATAGATTTCTGCTGTTTAATTTGCTTTCAGATCATTTCATCATAATGGTAGACTCGGACGTTTAACATATAGATTGAACAACTTTGGTTTCAACGAGGTAATCTCATACTTCACAAGGCGAATTGGTTTTGTTTCTCGTTATATATGCTGGTTAATTTGATTCTTCTTTTGTATGCTCTCTGTCCTCATTTTACCATGTTGTGTGTCAGGGATGTTTTTCAATTTATTAATTTGGTGTATAAGGTGGAAGGTGATAAGGGGGATGAATGTTAGGTCCAGGGTGGTCCCCTCCCATAAAGAAACAAAATGATGGTCAAATTCCACTCTGGGTCTTGTTTTAGATGACAATAATGTAAAATTTGACTTTAACACGCCACATGTGAACTCATGGATTGCTTCCTTATATGGTGTTATTTTGTAATACTTGTATGTGTTATGAGCAAATCAAATGGCCGGGGAAGAGATTCATGGAATTAATAATTTCTCGGTCGATCTAGCTCAAAATCACTAGAATTAAAGAGCATATGGTATTATATTGGCTTCAGTCATATATTTGTGCTTTCGCACACCTAAGAGGTTAGAGAACCTTAATTATCTGGAACATATTGAATCCCAGGGACTAGTCTTCGAGTACAATAGCCACGAAAATCTTGGGTCTTTCCACTTACATCTTCTATGATATCCTCGATTGTATTGAAGCCGTTGATCATCGAGATACTAATAGCGCACGTTAATGTCAGTAATTGCTGGATAATGTATGAGTGTAAGCTTATGCGCCGTTGATTTGGTGATGACGACACTTGTAGAATGGAGGATGTCCGAAAAGACCAAAATTTTATGTTTTGAACGGGTGATGTTTTTAATTTTTTTTACGAGTGTTATTTGTAAATCTCATAAATAAGGGAGGACAAATGTACTTTCCGAACATAAATGGCAGATAACAATGCACGTCACTGGATTCGAACTCAAGGTCTTGATTTTGATAAACATGCTAAATAATTATATAATTTCTTAATCACTTAATTTGTTACGAAATGGATTATATATTATATCTCCATGTCAGTATATAAACAACAAGATTACCGAAGTTCCGTACGTAGCTAATTGATTAAATGAAACTGTTTAATATTACTAATTAATCACGAATATATATATATATATATATGCTTTTCCTCCAAAAATTATACATTAAGGCGTTATATATAGTTTTTGGAGGAAAAGCATAAAATCATCAAGCAACCTTTCCAAGATTTGGGCTGCGCCTTTTGAGTTGCCAAACAAACTGGGTCACATAGGTGGAGAGGCGTGATTCAAGTCTGCATAGATGCTGGTAATGAAAAGTCGGCAACCCAATTGTCCTTATGCCGCAGAGTCCAAACTCCTAAAGTCGGCAACCTGACTTCTCTTTCACGTGTTTATTATGTTGTTGTTTTCCTTGTAGAACCGCCTCACTCCATCAACATGTCGGCTGTATGCGCTCATTGCACTGATCACTTCTCCTTTTAAAAGACGCCATTATAAAAACTCATGACAAGGGGATTTCTGATTAGGTAGGACTGTGTGGGGACCTGATTAATTTCAAGCCATGGCTCCATGTTTCATAAGTATACCAGCCACTTGGGTTTAAATGAAAATTAAGAACTTAATTAATTCAACATATAGCAGTAGAGAACTGGTCAACGTACAAGTTTATAGGTTGTATTGATAAGGTTAGGATATAAATTAAGAACTTAATTCAAGTCTCAAGAATTAATATATGGAAGCAGAGACAGATTCGCTAGTGTTTATGTTTTTGACAAGAATGATGATGTTTTAGCCTCGTTCTTATGTCCAGACTTAGCTAAGACTGAATATATGCTGTGAACCATTGTATGAGAAAAAAATATACTTGTTTCTTCTTGTAAGAATTAGAGCATTAATTGTTCCAGAAAACTCAGTAGTGAGGGATACAATATCTCTCATTGGAACGATCTCCTCTCTCAAGAAAAGCCCAGAGTAAGTTTGGTAGGTCTTAGAAAACCACCTTCCCATGACCTTGGTTGATTTGCAAGACATGCAACTATATTTTCTGCCTTGTGCTTCAAGTGCATTTCAAATGCTGCAGTTTCAAAAGTAACAACACCTCTTCCCTTCTCATTCCTGTGGCTTCTATCCTCTCCCTTCATTCCAATATGATTTTCAAAGGCATTCCTTTCTATGTCCTATCAGCTATTTTTGTTGCTTTCTTGTCAACCCAACTGAGATTTCCAAATACTTGGTCTGTTAATCATCTCGTTCAGCAACTGGGTTTCATTAGACGCCAATCTTCTTCCTCCTTACCACCATCGTCCGCACACAGCTTCTCTAAGTCTCATCACCGCCGCCACCACGATCCCGACGACGGGAAAGGGCGGTCGACGAGCATTTGCGACTACTTCCCTCCAAATATCCCACCTCCAGACACTAACACCACCTCATTCCTATGTGTTGATCGAAATGGGTGCTGTAATTTCACCACAGTCCAATCAGCAGTGGACGCGGTTGGAGTGCTTAGCCCAAAGAGGACTATTATTTGGCTCAACACTGGCATTTACTTGTAAGTCCTAGCTCTTAATTAATCCTTCACATTCTTTATTGTTTTGCTAGAAACTAATCACAAGTAGTTGACAGTGAGAAGGTGACGATCCCCCGTACCAAACCAAACATCACATTTCAAGGGCAAGGATTCGAGTCCACAGCCATCGTGTGGAATGGCACGGCTAACTCTTCAGGCGGAACATTCTTCAGTGCTTCCGTCTCAATTTTTTCAGACAATTTTGTTGCAAAAAACATAAGTTTTATGGTGAGAAATTTGATGATTCTTAAGTACTGTAAAAGCTAGCTAGTTGTTCCAGCATAATCATTAGTACCGGGTGTGACCTTGTTAATTGTTGTCTACGTTCGATACCAGAATGTGGCTCCCATGCCAAAACCGGGAGATGTTGGAGCCCAAGCAGTGGCCATTAGGGTAAGTGGAGATCAGTCTGCATTCTGGGGCTGCGGCTTCTTTGGCGCCCAAGACACACTTCACGACGACAAGGGTCGACACTACTTCAAAGACTGTTTTATCCAAGGATCAATCGACTTCATCTTCGGCAACGGAAGATCACTTTACCAGGCATGCAATTCCTATCTAACAGTGTCTTAATCACATTTTCATGCACATGCAACTGAACAGATCATGAGCATTTCAATCCACGTACAATATTTTTGTCATATGTTTCCATAGGATAGCTAGTAAAGTAAATCTTTTTCGCTTGGCTGATCCTATATGTTGTATTGTTCAGAATTGCCGGATGAGCTCGATTGCAAGCCCATTGCCGGCAGGAACGAAGAGCATAAACGGGGCGGTGACCGCCCACGGCCGGGCGTCCAAGGACGACAACACGGGTTTCGTCTTCGTCAACTGCAGCATTGGAGGGACGGGTAGAATCTGGTTGGGCCGGGCATGGCGGCCCTTCTCCAGGGTGGTCTTCGCAAACACCTTCATGTCCGACATCATCTCCCCGGACGGATGGAACGACTTCAACGACCCAACTCGTGACCAGTTAAGTTGTCCATATATACTCGCAAAATGCATGGGACCAGTTCATTGTGAAATTTTTTTTTCTAAAAAAAAAATTATTTGTTTTTGGCATAGGAGTGTGTTCTATGGGGAGTACAAGTGCAGTGGAGGAGGGGCCAATTCCACCATGAGAGTGCCATTTGCGTTGCAGTTGAACGACACTCAAGCTGCTCCTTTCATCACTAGTTCTTACATTGACGCTGATCAATGGCTGCAGCCTTTCCTCTCTTTGAGCTGATATATATAGCCTTATGGTACTATGTAACTGATTTGTATGTGGGACATCTATAAGTGGATTTACTATCCACAGATTCAGTTCAATTAACATGGATTTGATATTCAGATAACAAAATCTAGTACTCCTACGTCCCACACTAATAGCTCTATTTAATACTTTAAAATAAGTTAAAATTAATTTATTAAAAAAAATTTAACGGGGTTATTAACATGGGATTGAGTAATTAACAGAGGAAAATCCAAAGAATTTGGTTATTCACACCGAAGTTTTTTATATGTACCTCATTTCCTATGTATATACCCTAGCCCTACCGACTCTAATTTCTCACTCATCCCTTAACTTTAGAAAAAAAATATAGATTTCATTTTACCTAGTGGGCCGCGATCCATTTTGGAAAGGCCGGTCCTGGACCAGTTGCAGCCCTGTGAGTGAACGGCCCAACCCACTTAAGAAGGGTTGTGGTGGGCTGTGGGCCAGGCCGCCAGGCCCACTTCCCCCTTCTTTCTTGTAATTTTTTTTAAAATTAAAAATACATAAAAAATAAAAAATAAATATTAAATTATTCATAAAATTACAAAATATAATAGTAACTTATAAATTGAATGTTAGAATTTTATCATTATAGAATAAATACATCTCAACTAAGTTGACACCCACTCACCTATCTATCATTTGCAATTATAATCTAAAACTTTAAATTATATTATTAACTAATTATTATTTATCAAGTTTCCTATATCTTCTCTTATTTTCTCTTTAATATTGGGAGCTTATGTCATTTCTTATGCGTCTAACTAATCCTTCAAGCAAATACATGCTTCTACTGCATCGGGCATTAGTCGACTTCACCTTTCGTCTAACACCCTACCTCTTTCACTAAAAGTAAATTGCAATGCTACTATGTTTATCGAGGGAGTTAGTAAATCACGACTTAAGACAAACAATACATAATAGTTACTTCCATATATATGTCTGCCACCAAGTTACTACTAAGTTGTTTGGATGACATAATGAGGTTCAAATCAGCATTTAAATAGATAATTAGTTAATTTATTACTATTAGTACTATATTTTTGTTCATTTTTATGAATTAACATCTAAGGCTTAGTGTTACGTGGAAGATGCATATGTATAGAAGAAGAAGAAGAAGAAGAAGAAGAAGAAGAAGAAGAAGTTGATCGATTTTATCTTGACCCATGGGTTATTTCATATGTATTAAATAAAGAATGCAAAGTATTCTCTACAGTTTTATATAGAGTAACATTTTCATCGGTATAGGGACTTATGTTATCACATATACGTACCATTAATTAAAATTTTGTTGTGCACGATTGTGCACGATGATCAGACTCTTTTTTTATTACTTTCTTGCATTGAACTATTTAATTGTTATTGTAGTATTTTATTATCGTACTGTGTTGGTTCAGTTAGTGGCCTGGGATAGCCAACCCACTAACTGGGTTATATTGTAAGAATCAGACCGTTTTGGTTCAGTTGGTTCAGTTCCCTAGGAGGGTCATCTCCTATATGGGGCGGCCTGGACTTATGGTTGGAGTTTATGCAAATTGAGATTCCCAATTCCTCCCCTTTCTTCAATACTTCTCCCCTTTCCCTGCGCAATTCTCCTAGGTATCGATCATGCCTACATCAGGCACATCATTGGTATCGGAGCATTTGCGATCCCCGGCCATGACTCGTGACAAACAGATTGCTATGCAGGAGGCGCCTTCAGAGAAGGAGGCACCAACGCCATTATCAGCGGACAACCCGAAGGCCAATTCCACGGTCAGTGACGCCAAGCTGTCAGAGATCCTCATGGCGGTGCAAGCCCTTACTACAGACCTTGCCAGCATGAAGGTACAACAGGCCGCCCTGGAAGCGCACGTCCCTCCTATTCTGCATGTACCAGTCGCTGCTACTCCGGAGAAGGGTGGGCCCTCGCAGCCTGTAACACCCCGACCCAAACAACCCGATCTAGACCGGGGATTAGTTCGGAAAACACAATCGGGGTGTTTAAAATAAGCGAAAAAATTTAAAACCGACTAACCAGGAGCTATAGACTCTGAGTGCGAGAGTCATAATGTTCATCTGCGCACTACGGAGCTTTAACATTCAATTGTGCGTAGATCAGAACAAACCTAATTTTATAACTAATTTGGATAGGGCCAACATTATGTTATCGTTGATTGCCTACGTACATATTGGATACCATCTCTGACGTTATTCCAATACGATCATATCCAAACGTAGTTCTGCCTAATGGCTAATACATTTACCAGACATCAGAAAATCATATACGATAGAATACATATATGTTATATCTGAATGATTCATTCGAAATCCAACGGAAATCTTATCAGTCATCGGAGTTAAATGGAAACCAATAAATCAGAAAATACACATCTCACGTAGGTGAGAAGAATACTAACAAAACACACATCCCACTCTATCATAGAGTGGAGCAGAACACACTACAGAACCTGTTGGATCATATCAGATCATATCAGACCATACTGGTCATATCAGATCAAAGTATGTCAAGTCATAGCATAGAGCATTTCAGATCACAACAGAATAAATCAAGATGTGTAGTCATATAAAGCATATTAAACTTCGGAATACTTTACCCTCCAATTCCGGAAGTGGCGATGTTCGGAGTTGCTTGTTTCCTCAGAGTGTCCGCCCTTTCTGATCCGGAGACTGTGGCCAGAACCTCTTGTAACTTCGAAATACTTTACCCTTCTTGCGTCCGTAGATGGAAGACAGAACCTCCCCTTACCCAGAGACACTTTACCCTTACAGCGCACATAGGCAGCGGACATAACCTCCCATTGTCCGGAGACATTTTTCCCTTCTCGTGCCCGTAGGCAACGGGCAGAACCTCCCCTTACCCTTGGGATGTTTCTCTTACATAACATTGCTAATTTGAGGAGTGGATGCTTCCATTTTGTTGCTCACCCTCGACTTAGCTAGGAAGGCCTCTTGAACGACTCTAATCGGACTTAAAATGAGTAAGAAATGAAGAACGGAAGATGAGAAAACGTGGGAGAATTTCCCCTTACCCAGAGATATTTTACCCTTTTTACACCCGTAGGTGGCGGACATAACCTCCCCTTAGCCTGGGACATTTCCCCTATATAGGGTTGCTAACTCGAAGAATTAACACTTCTATTGCGTAGAACACCCTCGATTTAGCTAATAACGCATTTTGAATGGAAGAAAACGGATGCAGAATGACTCCAGAAACTCTCCCTGAAAAATGAATAGAATCCGGTATTTATAGAAATAGACCCACGAGCCGACGACGTGCGCACGCCATGTGTCAGGCTACTATAGTCCAGAAAAGTGGCACCGCCGCACTGTGCGCATGCGCGGCGTGCCTGAAACACGCGGTGCCGGCGTGTGTCACGCGCGTCCTGCACGTGTCGCACGGACGGCCGAGATTTGGCGGCTCGGCTCAGAGTGGCTCCGACTCGGCGTGGCTCTGGTTTGGCTCGGCTCTGGATCGGCTTGACTCGGTGCGCTGACATCATCAATTCTATTATTTTATTATTATTTCATTCAAATACAATTCCAACTTCAAAACAAGATAACTTCTTATCCCGAAGTCGGAATTGCACGATCTTAGTACCGATGGACTCGTATCGACGAGCCCTTCAAAAATAGACCCCACATAGGTAGGTTATCTCATACTTTTAAAGTGGGTCCCGCCCATGTGGCATGTTTCCCGAGGTCATAACTTTCGTTCCCGACCTCCGTTTTGAGTGTTCTTAGATGTGTTGTGTTCGTAACTTCGAGCTTTATCCGGATACAAGGATTTCACCTCATAATAGCCCATAACACTGATCTCAAATTACCAAATTACCCTTAACCCTCTGAGGTTAAGCGTAATCGGAACACGGGATACCACATTCTTCCCCCCTTAAACGAATTGTGCCCTCGCAATTCTCCTAAAAAATATTGTTTAAAACACAAAAATTCATCCATTAGTTGGATGACAAACATGAATCCGATGAATTGATAATCGGATACAATATTCAAAAGCACACTAAGTTAAAACTGTATAATATTATCCGGTAATTTATCGGATAAAACATAGTCCAAAACGAAATCTGATAAATCATAATAAGAATAAACCCTTCGTAAACAGAATTTGACTATCTATGATTAGACAAAATACTTGAAACAAAATTTGAGAATCATATTCGGATAAATCGTATCATATAGAATCCGATCGGATAAAATTGGAGTAAAATCAAAATAGAGTAGACAAGTTAATTCAGAAATTTTTTGGAATTAAATTATCCGAAAGGTGACATGTAAAATCAGATATTATTAAATTTTCAGAATCAAACAAATCAATCCTAAACTTGTCAGAATTAAATCACCCGATAAATCACACAATCAAAATTTTGATAATTGATATCAGATAATAGAGAATGACTATTATTTTTAAAGTCAGATAATTTTTCAGGATCAGAAAAGAACAAATAGATTAGGCAGAATGAATAGATTATACATATCAGACAAAATAGACAGATTAGACTGAACAGACAGATTGGACAGAACATAGCCGTGATACCAACAACGTTCCCCTCGACACTCTTGGGGTAGCGAGAGGCTCAGAAGGATAGGAGCTTTCTCATGATGCTCCACACCTATATGCGTGCGCTAGAACCGATTATTTTTTTCGGTGGGTATCCAGATAGAGTGCTATGATAATTCTAGGTTTTACCCCAGAATTATCCAAAAAGTGCATGTATGCAAAATACAATGCAACATATGTAGTTCATTTCAAAAATATGATATTTTTCCATGGCGATTAAGCATAAATTTAGAATTTAAAACCCCCTATATTGTATGTTGAATTAAAATCTAAAATAATGCTAAGCAAATAATGTATGAAAATGATTATGATCTTTTTTAGGAAATCATTTGGAATCATGTCAGAAACAATTTGATGTAGAAATATATGCACAAACTATCGGTTCGTCCAAGTGACAAGAAAACCAGAACCGTGATACCTAACGGTGTTCCCCTCGTTACTCATGGGACATCGAGGGGCTCAGCAAGTGGGAGCTTTCCCATGATGCTCCACACCCATGCGCGCGCCAATACCGATTATTTTTCTCGGCAGTATCAAGGAGTCATGCTCCGATAGTTTTTGGATTTTGTACCAAATAAATATTTGATAGTCGTGGACTTTATACCAGATAACTTATCTTTCAGAAACTCAAACAAAACATCTTAAATAGATATCAACATTAATAATTGTTTTAGGGCATCATTCAAAATTTAAAACATATGACAAAAAATATACTTGTTACGGAGATTAAATCATTCAAGAGGAATCATATTTGAATTCAATCACAGAGCTATTCGAGAATTAAAGCATCTGTCAGAAAATAAACATATAATATCAGACAGAAAATAAGTCAGAAATCAAGTATACTCTTTTTCATAGAAGCAATAGAAAATTTAAAATAAATGTGTCACACATTTAGGTCAAAACGTACATTCCATAGTCACTTCATACTCAAAACAAATATTTCAAATCAAATGAGACTTGAAATCGACATGTATCTTAATGTATGAGCAGAATTAACATTGGAGCTATCCACTTACCCCTGTGTCCCATACCACAGGTGTTTGATGGTTTCTCCGCAGTAATTCTACTAACTTTGAAAATAGTTGGATTAAATTTCAGCACATCAGTAGAACTAGCCTAAGAGTGATCCCATAAAAACTCGTGTCCCATACCACGAGCGTTTAGTGGTTCCTTTGAGGTAGGTTTGCTGTTTTTCAAATATAGATACTTCAAATATAAACCTTGTATTAAGATATCGGTAGAGTTTGACGTAGAGCTATCCACAAACACCACACGTCCCATATTGTGGTGTGTAGTAGTTGCTCCCTGGAAATTCTACCGTTGCTTAAAATAATTTTGAGATACTATATCAAATTGAGGTTGCTAAATAATCATGTAATGAATTCAAAATATATATTTTCAACTAATTCAAAATAGAAATTTGTAAAAATCAAAATTCAGATCAAGTCTGACACTATACTGACAAAATAAAATTTCAACTCATTCTTCAATTATAAATCAGATTTCACAACATCAGAGTCCATAAAAAATTTGATGTAACACGTGGAACATAATTCTCATTAATTTCGATAAAACAAAAGGTTCTTATTAACTTACATTCGGAAAATCACGTTCACATAAATTGTAGAATTCATAAGATCAATGTTCATATTATATTTAATTGGATATATTGATATCAAGTAGGAATTTCAAGTATCAAATTTCATATTCATTCAAATAGCACAATTGAAACCAAATGTCAAATTATTTCTATAAAAAAAAATTGACATCTGTATCGAATCAATATTCTGAAAAGTAATTTTAAATTAATAACTATTCAAATGCGAAATCCATAACATCATAATTTATCGTAAATCTGATGTCATATAGACCGAACAAAAGTACAAACTCAGAATTCGTATTAAATCCTATATCCTAGTTAAAACAAAATATCAAACTAATTCAAAAATTGAAATTCGTATTAAACTGAGATTTGGAATAGTAAGTTTAAATAATAACGATTCCAAAGCAAAATTAATAAAATTAGAGATTATATAAATCCGATACAAAGCAATTATAACAGAAATTTAAAATCTCATATCACAGTTGAAATAGAATCGTAAATTAATTCCTATCAAAAATATAAATTTGTATCAATCAAGATTTTAAGTAATACTTGTTCAAATGCTAATTTCCATAATATCCAAGTCGAACAAAATTTTAAATTCCGTAGAATTAAATAAATCAAAATTTATAAATATTAAAGTTAAGAGCAATTCCAATGTCACACTTATAAAACAAAATTACAAATCAAAACCCGATACAGTTTATTCGTGGCAAAATTTTCTATATAAATCCAAGATTATAAACTTGATTGTCGTATTAAATCCTTATGTAACAACTTCAGACATTCAAATAATTTCTGACTTGAAATCAAACTTCATAAAATTGATGTTAGCAACAATTCCTTGCAAAGCATGCAAGACAGAAATTTAAAATTGTTTCTAATTCAAAGTCGGAAGTCAAAAAATCGAAGTTTGTATAAAATCAAATAAAACATTCAGAGAACAAAAACTCGTAATCAAAATTCATCTTGAATCCGATATAACACATGCAGAAGTTCAAAAATTGGAATCCACAAATCATGTATCACAGATAAATAATAAAAGATTCACAATCGAAATTTTCTTCAAATCCGATATAATACATGTGGAACATAAAATTCAAAAATGAGAGTTGGCATTAAATATGATGTTACACGTATGAAACAAAAATTCAATAACAGAGTAAGCATAAATCCGATATCAATCATAGAGAATGGAAGTTCACAATCAGAATTATCCTTAATTCCGATATCACATACGCAAACTGACATTTAGGATTTTTTTTTATCCGTTAACATGCAAGTGAAATGGTAAAACATAATCAAAATTTATATTAACTTCGATGTCATAACTGCAGACTACAATCGGAATTCGTCATAAAGCCGATGACACATGTGCAAAATGACAAAAATCACAATCGAACTTTATATTAAATCCGATAACATATTCGTAACACAGAAATTCCAATTTAAAAATTGGAATATGAAACAAATCACTATATATTTTAAAATATTTTGCTCTCACAGACAAAGTAATGCTCCGATACCATTCTGTAACACCCCGACCCAAACAACCCGATCTAGACCGGGGATTAGTTCGGAAAACACAATCGGGGTGTTTAAAATAAGCGAAAAAATTTAAAACCGACTAACCAGGAGCTACAGACTCTGAGTGCGAGAGTCCTAATGTTCATCTGCGCACTACGGAGCTTTAACATTCCATTGTGCGTAGATCAGAACAAACCTAATTTTATAACTAATTTGGATCGGGCCAACGTTATGTTATCGTTGGTTGCCTACGTACATATTGGATACCATCTCTGACGTTATTCCAATACGATCGTATCCAAACGTAGTTCTGCCTAATGGCTAATACATTTACCAGACATCAGAAAATCATATACGATAGAATACATATATGTTATATCTGAATGATTCATTCAGAATCCAATGGAAATCTTATCAGTCATCGGAGTTAAATGGAAACCAATAAATTAGAAAATACACATCTCACATAGGTGAGAAGAATACTAACAAAATACACATCCCACTCTATCATAGAGCGGAGCAGAACACACTACAGAATCTGTTGGATCATATCAGATCATATCAGATTTTATCCGACCCTGCGCGCTATGGTGCTGGCCATCCAGCATTGGGAGGAAGTTGCGAGACTTGGGACATGCGAGGCACGCCAGGTGTTCGTGAAAATGCTCCTATGATACCGCCCCTTCTTAACGAGTTCCAGGACGCTGGAGAGGAGTGGGACGAGTTCCCTAGGCATGGTGGGGGACAACGAGGGGGCATTGAACCATGCCTTGCTCACCTGCAATTCCCTCGCTACAACGGGGATGACGACCCGGTGGAGTGGTTGTATAAGGCTGAAATTTTTTTTGCCTACCAAGGAACTAATTCAGAGGCTGAGCGCTTGCGCATCGCAACCTTCCACCTTGATGGTGACACATCTGTGTGGTTCCAGAGCTTCGAGAAGGAGGTGTGCTACCCTACATGGGTGGCCTTTTCCGATGAACTCTGCATTCAGTTTGGGCCTAATGAGTTCCAGGATTTTAATGAGATGCTGCCCTCCCTGCGCCAGACTACCACCGTCCGTGCATACTACACTGAATTCATGAAGGTGGCCAATTGGCTGCCCGATTGGCCGGTGGCCGCCTTGGTGGGTACCTTCAAGCGCAGCCTCAAGCCCAAAATTTTAGAAGAGATGCAACACTTTCCGTGTGCCAACATGTGGGACGTGGTGCGGCATGCTCGCATCAAAGAGGAAAAATTGGCCAGACAGCGCAGAGAAGGGCGGCTTGGACCATTGGCTTGATCTGTTCCTAGCGCCAATCTCTTGCCCACGCTCCCCAGCAGTTCTGCAACTGGCCGCCCCAACCAGCCAACCGCTCCTGCAGGTCCGATTGTACAATGTCTAACACCGGCTCAAATGGAGGAACGTCGTTCGAAGGGGTTATGCTTCCGATGTGACGAGAAATTTGTGCCTGGGCACCGCTGTTCTGTTAAGGGTAGCCTTCTGGTGGAAGAGATTGATGACGGGGAAGAGGGTTCCGATGGCTTTGCCCTGTCCGCAATTGAAGAGCTCTTACCTGAGATATCAGTGCATGCATTTTTCGGGGCCTTTACTCCTCGCATGATGCACGTCCAGGGGTTTCTCAAGCATCAACAGGTAGCTATCCTAGCATGATAGTTAGCAAGGCAACGGGCATTTGTTGCCATCTGGATCCGTGCATTGCAAGTGGTTACACCCGCAGACGGATGGGCAGACAGAAGTGGTTAATCATTGTATGGAGCAGTACCTGTGGTGTTTTACGATGACGTAGCCTCGCTGTTGGCTTCAGCTTCTTCCGTGGGTGGAGTGGTCCTATAACACTGCATATCACACGCGTGTGGGCTTTACTCCTTTTGAGGTGTTGTATGGCCGACCCCCACCTACTATTTTGTCTTACGTCCCTCATCACTCTTCTGTGGCTGAGGTGGATTATATGCTCCAAACTTGCTATGAGGTTTTGCGTTAGTTGAAGATGAATTTGGCTGAGGCTCAAAACAGGATGAAACAACTATATGATGGCCGCCGTACTAATCGGCAGTTCCAAGTGGGTGACTTGGTTTATGTCTCTGTTTTACTACAACGCCAGACTTCTTTGTTTCAGCCTGAGCATTCCAAGCTCGCCCCCCACTTCCATGGTCCTTATCCTATGGAGGCGCGTGTTGGTCTGGTTGCTTACCGCCTCACCTTGCTGCTTGACTCCTTGGTCCATTCGGTGTTCCATGTGTCCCATCTTCACAGGTTTGTGGGTGACCGGACGTTGGCTGTGGATGCTGCACCTCCGCCTTTGATGGGTCCTTTTCCGCCCTCTAACCCGGCCCCTGCGTCGTTTAGGTCGCATTGTTACTGAGGTTCTGGTTTCATGGCAGGGTAAGCCGTTGGAGGATGCTACATGGATGTTTGAGGACGATTTCTTGGCTCGTTATCCAGCATAGTCGCTTTGTGGACAAGGCGACTAGAGGAAGCGTGGTGGAGTGTTGTGAACGATGATCAGACTCTCTTTTTATTACTTTCTTGCATTGAACTATTTAATTGTTATTGTAGTATTTTATTATCGTATTGTGTTGGTTCAATTAGTGGCCTAGGATAGCCGCCCCAATAACTGGGTTATATTGTAAGAATCGGACCGGTTTGGTTCAGTTGGTTTGGTTCGGTTCCCTAGGAGGGTCGTCTCCTATATGGGGTGGTCTGGACTTATGGTTGGAGTTTATGCAAATTGAGATTCCCAGTTCCTCCCCTTTCTTCAATACTTCTCCCCTTTCCCTACGCAATTCTCCTAAGTACTGATCATGCCTGCATCGGGCACATCAAATTTGTACACCTTCTAATCTAAATATATGATCCATTATAACACCTAAACAATAAATTAAAGGGATAGTAGACCAATATTTTTTAAATTTCATTTTAATTTTTTTTACAAGAGATGTAGATGCTTCTACCTCTCTATATTGTGCAAATGTATCAGTTATGTCATACAAGTAGTTTAGAATTGAATAAGAAGTAGGATAGTAAACTCTTGATGAATCTATACTAATATTATAAATTTTTTTTAAAAATGCATCAAATAAATAGATGGGGGCAAATTACATTCCTTAAGTCCTAGATGAGGTAACTTTTTTGTAACTCAACATAGAAATAAATTTTCAAATCCTTCACAAGATTTCAACATTAAATACATGTAATTCCACCTATGACGAACATCTAATTGAAATATTGTCTATGTCTTACCATGCAATCTACATAATTCTTTAAATTCTTATAATCTAGGCGGCGAAGAGGTGATACACAACAAAATATTTTTAATTAATTGAATATGAGGTTTTACTATATTTAAACCATATTGAACAAATAAATTAATTATGTGACATGCACATCTAATATGAAATATATTTGATTATATTAGACCAATGTGGGCACAATGGGATTCTGAAAGTTCTACCACTAAATTATTATTAGATGCATTATCTAAAGTAATAAACATAATTCTATCTTTAATTTAGTATTTATTTGAAACATACATATATTATTATTCAATAATTGAAGCATGGTGAGGATATTCTATAATGTTAAAAGATATTTTTCTTTTATTTTATGTCCATGATTTATCTATAAAATGAGCGAAAATACATGCATAGCCAATATCTTGGTTATTAGTCCAAATATTGGAAGTTAAAGCACTTTTACCCAGAATTGTTTGTAGGGTTTTCATAAGCTCTACCTTGTACTCATTGTGTAGCTTAAAAATATCTCTCCTCAATGTGGTGTATGAGATTTTGTTGAAGGTCAAGTTGAGAGAAGTCCTCACGTATGTCTCGAACTTGGAGTCATCGGCAAAAGAGAAGGGTTGCTCGGTGCA
Organism: Saururus chinensis; assembly: GCA_035235625.1. Lineage (NCBI taxonomy): Eukaryota > Viridiplantae > Streptophyta > Magnoliopsida > Piperales > Saururaceae > Saururus > Saururus chinensis. The sequence goes on along the minus strand of CP141142.1, from coordinate 50,405,522 downwards.
CACAACGTACTTCACGAGTTCTCTCCAATTTGTATCTTAATTAAAAGAAAAAATATTAAGAGAGGTAGAAGAGGTTGTCATGGAACTTAATTGTACTTGTTTGAGGTCCTTGGTCCATGCTTGGTTGCGCATGATCAAACATGGCAAAGAAGATGTCGGGTACCCCCTCCTGGCTTGGTTCCCATGCTTAGAATACTTTTACAATAATTACATTCAACTTTGAGGAGGAACTTGTTGGGTTATTAAGGTCATCGACCCTAATTTTCTTCATATGACTCCACACTATAGAAGGTTGCCTTTTTTTCTCCCTGAGCATCGAAGGCATATGTGAAATTCCTTCATAGTCAGAGTCATTTATGTCGAAAATTCCTCCTTAAAGAATATTGGTGGTTGCACTTAGGGGGTGACCGAGGTGGAGGCATTGTAAGTTGATTGGGATGCTATTTTTAGGACTACCAATGGTACATGTTCTATTGTTTGTACCGTACCATTAGAAACTTAAATGGTATTGTTAAATTTATTTCACAGACAAATAAGAGGATAATTTTATCTAAACGTTATCTAAATAGAAGATAATGAAAAAAGTTCTTCCATATACCCGTTTATCCGTTACCCATTTGTCATATTTAAAAATTATACATATATTATAATCATTAGTCTTGAGTGGCTTAATTTGAAAAGAGATCAGCTTATGGCCTTTTACAATAATTTTCATGTCTTGATTCACCATTGTGATTTACTCAACAGAAGATATCATTCAAATCCCAAATATTTATTAAAATAATTTAACTACTTACAACCACTCATTATAGATGTTGCAAGCTATTACTTGGAAGAACTATATTACTTATTTAATATTTAACTATTAAATATTATTTCTTTCTAGTATTTCATGTCTAACTGTATGTTTTTTATAACAAATATCTATTTGTAATTTACATTTAATATTATATTAAATTCACTTTACTTCGATGTTTCCCATTTGGTTGCTTTGTCTAATTTCTTTCGTCTCATTAGGTCAATGTTCATTTTTAATTATATGTGCTAGAATCTTAACTAGCTACACAAATACTTTGTACAAAATATTTTGGCAACTCTTGGGTTAGTTTAGATTTTGTTTTGATGACTCAAACACACTAGTATTTTTTTTATATATAATTAAACTTATGAAGTGTTTGTTTATGCAAGGAAATGAATGGAGGGTTTAGAGTAGGATTGCTGAGCCACCTCTATTTTGATCGAGGCTAGACTCAAGTTAACTCAAATTAAAGCTCAAACTTGGGCTAATAGAAGCAAACTCTTGCTTGGCCCATCTTGAACTGGCTTAGTTTTGTATTAGTTGGCTTAACTTAAAGTAGTGTATATGGTTTATTTTGATATTTGATATATATTAGTTAAAATCATGATTATGTTATAAATCATGTTTGTATATGAGATTGCATAATTTAGAATAGTGATTTACTTATTGAAATAGGTTGAAATCAACAAGTTTTAAATGACCAAATAGGTTTAAGTGAAATTTTGAACATGTTTAAGTGAATTTTTTTCTAAAATGTGGGGGGAATCTTTTAAAATTTTTTAGGTGACCCGGGTTGACCTAGCCTAGCCACTAATTTGGGTTAGGGTTCGGGTTGGGTTTTAAAACATTAATTCAAGGAGACACAAACAGATGATGTGCAACACTCCATGTGGTCTCATTTTTGCTTGCAAGACATCTTTGAAGACAACTCATTGTGAGAAGACAATTGTCATTCTTCTCGCATTTGGGATTCTTTTGAAACAGGCAATAGATAGATGTTTTGGAGTCAGACTTATATGATAGGAAAGAATTATTATAAAATAAGTATTTTTATTAGGTATATGTCTAATATATGTATCTATTTATGTTTCATGTTTAATCCTTGCAATTTATTTCAACAATTATGAATGACATTATTAATTATGTTAATTTTTTACCTTAGTAATATCTAATTAAGTGACAAAAAAATGTTTATTTTAGCCTTTTTGAGCATATTTAAAAAACTATAATGGATAATGGTTATCTGATTAACCTGTAATGACCTGGATTTTTCCGCGGTTTCTACTTGTTTTATGGAAAATAAATCAAGTTGTCCCTTATATTTAAATTGTAATTGTTCCGTATATGTATGTGCACATGTGTTACGTTTGGAGCTTGAGTAAGTGGAGAGGTTTGCGTGTAAATTAAACCTTTGGTGTGAAGAGAAGGTTTTGACGCGCAAAAAGGGGTTTTGCACCTAAAATACGTTTTTGGCACGTAAGTCGAGGCTTTGGTGCATAAAATAAAGCTTTGCCGCGTGAAGGAAAGCTTCGGTGTGAAAAGGGTGGGCATGAGGTTTATTAGCATTTGGGCGCATTAGAGGCAGCGTGGCGCGTGTACGGGAGTGGCAACGTGTAAAACGGGGAGGCTGTTGTGAAAATAAATTGAAAAGCATATAAGGATTAAATTAAAACCATATAAAGGAATAGTGGACCATGGCTTTCCGGCCACGACCACTATTCATTCCAGAAACTCCAGTAAGAATTTCAGTCAGGGAAGAAAAATGAGGGCTTTTCCGGACCCTCCGTTGCGCCTCCTCCTTGGTCGGAATCCGTTGTTTCTTGCTGGATCTCGCTTCACCCGACCGCCACGAGTCCGGTGGTACCGACTAGAGCTTCCGCCGTCTCCTCCTTGCTCCTCCTCGCGCTACCGGATTTTGGCTCGGTTTTCACTCTTTTGGCAGTTGGAGCGTCGGGGCTTTGTTTGGTGGCCGTCGTGCACCGTTTCTGGCCGGCCACCACCTCTCCTCCCCTCCTCCAGTCAGAGGCTTCCTCCCCACGCCCTTCTTTCTCCTCTTCGACCTTCCTCCCATCCACCGTCCCCTGTTTTTGCACCCAAAAACTCACACCGGGAAGCAAAAACCTTGCTGTCCGGCAGTCGTGTGGCCTTGCCGGTGGCCGTGGCTGGCCACCCTTGCCTTGTTTCTCCTCCTCCTCACCGCTCTACATTAAATCACGCCCCTCCAGCCCTTGTACGTGGGTTTTGTCCTCCGGAACCACAATTGTCGATCTCTACCCGGTACGGTTTTGGCTTCCAGCGATTCGCCACGACGCCCGGTGACTGACAGTGTAGCTAGACACCACACAGAATTTGGATTTGCATATCAGCCCTTTTGGGTGCAGTGTCCACCCCCGACCACCTCTTGTACATGTCAACGGGAGGCACAGAGATCGATGGGTGTTGAATCAGCGCTGATGCCAGCACTTTCGCACCCAGGGGCATCTCGTTTTATAGAAAGCGACGCTTGGGTTTGCCGAAGTTGCCACTGACGCCACTATAGTTGTGTGCCCCGACAACACCGTATGCCCGGAAAGCGAGGTAGGGGGCTTTGAATTTGTAATTCTATCGTAGCGTGCTTGGTATGTTAGAATGCATGCTAGGGTCAATTTAATTACATGCTTCATAATGCGTAATGCTATGGATATCACGTGTAATGGTATGATATTAGCTTATACAAATGCTAATTAAATGATATGTTATCGGCTTGGCAAATGAGGGATTGTACACGTTTGCAGTGTAGTAATTGCATGCTAGTAAGATCATTTATTTGCATGCGTTTGCAATGGGTTAGGCACATGTTGGATGTGCTATAATTGTAAGTAGTGTTTGGTTAGTTTTGTGTGGTTTGATATGCACAATGGTGGATGTTTATATCGATAGCATCGATAAGTGTACGCTTGATAGGCTGAAATTAGTTTGGATTGGATTAGGCTTTGATGCAGTGAGCGGAAAGCTTCAGAGTTCTCGAAGCAAACAGACTTAGTTTCGAGTTTACTGGTAGACTTGTTGATAATATGATTTCAGAGGAAAAATTACACGAGCATAAAGTATTTAAATTCAAACTGGAATGTTAAGTGAAACTAAAATGTTAAAGTTGTGAGTTTGAGACTTTAGTAGTTAGACGGATTAAGTTCCGTGGTTGAGCTAGCCGGTGATTAATCGGCTAAGTATTTCTCCTGTCTAGCCATGGTGTGTATCCTGCGGGAGTTTGTCTATGTGCTGTAATTAAGCCCAGATGGTTGATGCTCTATTGAGAGCACCATATGATTCTGCCCTAGAGTGGCACTGTATGGATTTCTTCCCAAGAGTGGCATTGGCACTATAAGACCCTAAAGTATGGGCGATTGTATGACCCTAATGTGTAGCCGTTTATGTTTGCGCGCTCAGGTAAGTAGTATAATGGAACTACTCTTACCTGTTTGATCCTGTGCCCCATGAGCATAGGTGTACCTTGCCTTCGGAAAAGTCCATGGCGTCTAGTACTCTCTGGAGGTTAAGGTGACGCCCCAGTGGCATTCCTTTCTGTCGACATTGGAGCTTATTAGTTTGATAATGAGCTCTAGGTGTCGATCGTAAGTGTATGTGTTGAGTATGACTGTAAGAGCATGACTGTAAGTGTAAGAGTTAAGTAAGACAGTAAGTGTATGCATATGCGTAGGATTGTGGGGTAAGATGGAACGAACATGAGTTCGTGATATGTGTGTGGTTATGAGCATCATATTTTGATTTTGAGAGACTTTGATTGCCATGTTTTGTTGCTTCATGTTATGTTTCATGAAGGCAACTACGTTTAGGCTTACAAGTTCATTGTTTAGAAATCCCCTACTGGGTATTTTCTACTGAGTATGAAAATACTCACTTTCCCTCTACTGAATTTCAGATCCTCCAGTGACTTCTGCGGGTCCCAGCACGAGAGCTTCGTAGGCGGGACTTAGTTTTGGAGGAGAGGACAGACTTACGGACTTCAGGTCGATTTTTGACTGTTCAGTTTCTTTTGTTTAGTTATGCCACAATCTGATGCAAATTTTGAGTATACATGTATTGGGCGAGTTGAGAGCTTATGCATGTATTATTTTGGACTTGTATATGGACTGTTTATATTGGGATTGTTATCGGACTTGTACTCGGCTTTCTTGGGAGATGTGTATTTAAGCCCATGGCCATGACACTCGTGTTTTTATGTGTATTTGTTTGATCTCATGCCCGGGTGTTTAGTCGGTGTGTTTTGATGATTTAGAAGAAAGTTTCAGGTTGTGTGATTTTAAATTGATGATGTGAGAAATATAAAATGTTTTCACAGGTTTTGATTTTCTTCAATTTTCACAAAATACAACTGTTATATTGCAAAAAATTTTCATGAAATTTATTGGAAAATGGTTTGAAAAACCCAGGGCGTAACATAACCGACCGATTATTAGTAGAAGGAACCGTTATGGAAGTACCTATATCGTTTACTTAATAGAACGATTTTGGATAAAGATTCAAAAAACGGTTATGGCAATGAAATAGGTTATATGGTAACCGTATCGTTCCATTGGCAGCCCTAGCCATATTCTTTAAAAAAAATAGTAAGAGAAATAAGAGGCAAATCAAACTAAAAATTAAATTATTAAATCACATTTATTTAGCTTGATGCAGAGAGTTTAAACTTGAGTTTCTAGTTGCCTACTTGATGGATGAGAAGAAAGCTTAGGAATTAAAAACTTGAATCTTAAGGCTTGAGATTGTGAGGGCTTAATTTTAAATTTTAATTAAAAACATTAAGAGCTTGAGGCTTGAAAGTATGGGAGGAGAGGAGAAATAGAGTATTAGATAGTAGAGGGAAGGGTGAAGAGAATGTTTAACTCCCCCTTATTTATAGATTTTTAAATGTGGCAATTATCTCTCTTACCCTTAAATATGACTGTTATTTGATGTTATTAGGGTTAGAATTGCTTTTATGTGTGGGGGTGATAATATTGTAAAAAAATTTGGCCAGTTTAAATTTATTTTTAAAAAAATGGAAAAAATTGAGGGAACATTGCCCCCAACATCTCTAACTATTGGGGCCCCAATTGATTGTTAGTTGGGGACATAGCCCCTAACACGTTGGGGCAAACGAATTTGCCCCAACCCCAATGGCTAAGAGCTGTTGGGGTACTGGGTCAAGCTGGCCCATGCCCTTATGGGTCGCGGGGGGCAGCAACCATTAATGCCTGGCTTAGCCAAACTTGTGCCCAGCACGAACTAAGCAAGGCCAGTGGGCCACCCATAGATGACCCACACTTTGCGCACCTCTAATTTTACCCCACCTTCCCCTCTCCTTTTCTGGCACTAGATGACATTGTCCCCGTTGTCAGCAACCTAAACTCTGCCCCACTTCCTCAACTCCTCCTTTCTCTCTCTCCCCCTCCTCCTTCGGCCCATATCTAGTTGGCCAAGGCAGCCATGCCGCTGCAGGTAGGCCCGACCAAAGCTAGAGCTAGCAGAGGCCAGATGACTGCGTCCAGAGGCACTATGCAGTTGGCTTGTGCGCATGACAGTGGCTAGATCTAGCTACTGCTAGATCTGGCCTAGCCTTGCCGTCACTAACATGGCTAGAGTCTGGGCATTGCGGGCCGTGGCTAGAGTCTAGCTATCGTGGCCAGAGCCTAGCCGAGATGATAGCTGCCAAGTTGACTGCAACTGTCAGGTTGGCCAATGGCTGCAATGGCTAGTCTGGCTACCGCGGCTAGAGCTTGGCCATGATGATAGCTATCAGGTTGGTGAGTGGTTCCAATAAAACCAAAAAAAATAAAAAGGGGAGGGGAGAAGAGGTCGTCGGAGGAGGATAAGAGGTCCATTGATCAATCAATTTATGTTCCTATTACATTATGGCTCTTTAATTGATTGATCTTTTGACCCCTCAATCAATCGATAAACTCTTGGGTTCATTTATAATAGTGAATTTTCAAGTGTCGATCAATCATTTCATAAAGCCATCAATCGATCAACAATGTTATGAAGGATTTACTATAGTTTAACACCGATCAATTATTTTTGTACAAGGATTGATTGCTCTAAGCAGATTTTTGATTTTTTAATAAAAACCTTCAACTCTCACTATTATTTCAACTAAGGTCTCTTTTACCCTAAAGTGTGTTGATGTGACATATATGCTTGTTTTTACATGTTGAAACACGAATTTGAGTTTTCCTTTCACTCCATCTTTAAAGTCGAATCTTCATACTTAAACTGAGTCAAAATTACACATTCATGATATTATTTTGATCACATAAATAAGTTAATATATAACAGTAGGATACTTATATTCTTACAAAACCCATCTTCGTCTTTTTTCTCCTATTAATCAAATACATCTCACATACCCACCTCACACAAATACCAAAATCGGTGTTGCCGGTGTTATCTTCCTAGTCCACCCCTCCACCACCACCTTCACCTCTTCTTTCTCCTCCTCCCTATTTTTCTCTTCCTCCTTCTCTTTTCAATAGTGGGAGGGCCAAGGTGGGGCAAACTGGCCCACATTTGTAGCAAAGCTATGGCCTTTTGGCCACACCGATCATGGTCAAACTAGATCTAGCCTGACCACAACCACACCTTGGCCCCTTCTGTGTTTTTATTGTCCTCCTTCATATTAGCCAATGGACTAAGGGGTGGAAGCATAGCCGGTGACAATGTCGGGTTGACAACACCATCAAAGTCGTGACTAATGTTGCCACTGATGTTGATATTGGAGGAGGATGAGAAGGAGAATAAGGGAGACGTGGCATAGGGAGGGGGGACATTGTTGTGGGAGGGGGAATAACTAGTGGTGGGAATCGAGTTAGGTTGGGTTGGCCTTGACCCAATCCTTTTTATTAAATGGGTAGAAAATGCAACCCCTAACCCTATTCAGGTTAGGTCGGGTCGGGTATGCTGGTAACCCTATTATTTTTTTCAATTAATTTTTTGTTAATTTAATATTTAATCTTTGCATGAGTCAACCATAGAAAGGATTTAAATGCATTGCAATAAGATAAATAGATGTCAAACACTTTCTATATTATTTGAGAAAGTGAGAGTTGGAGAGAGAACATTGTGGTATCTTATAACACTATAAGAATCCCACCAAAATTACTAATTGACCAAAAAAATTAAGATAAAATAAAATTATAAGAAAATTTCTTTATAATATCTCCACTTTGGGTTATGACATTATCAAATAATAGGGTTAAAGCCAAGTGGTGCAGGTAAATCTCGACCTGACCCTATTTATAAAATAAGTAAAATTTTAAAACTCTAACACATTCTATTTTTAGTCAAGTCTAGTCAAGTGTGCGTTAGGCAGGTTAAGTTCGAGTCAAATATGTAGGACGGGTTGAATTTTATCATTCCTAGGAATAACGACATTTTTATACTCTCTCTATTTTATATTAATAGTTAATTTTAATTTTTTAAAATAGATTAATTTTAATTTATTTTTAACAATTAGATGTAGCTATTAATTGGGAGGGAAGGAGTCCAAATTATATTATGTGCCATCAAATTTATAAAACATGGGCTTGGAGTGAGTCTCAACTGGGCATGGGCCATAGAAACCTAGTCCTAATTATTGTTCCCACCTGTTGTCGAACGTTTGGTGATATATTTACGAACAGAGAATTCGCTTCTGCGCAGTGAGGTGGGGAATGGCCTTCAATCTTTCTACAAGTCTCTTGAGTTCTTCAACTGGTGGAAGGTTCAAAGCCTCACTCTCTAGTTTCCCTCCTGCAAGCAGAATCTTCGTTAGGAGTAAGTATGCTTCCTGGCTGAAAGACTTGGCTTCCTTACTTTGTGGTTAAAGTTATTCACTTTTTTCCTAGGAGAGTTTTAAGTCCCTGCTCTTCAGAATTGATTATTCGAACCTCTTCTGAACAAAGAGGAGGATGCCCGCCTGATAAGTTTGATTGACAAGTGAAGATGCATTTAGTTTTGCATGATATGTGGTTAGAATTCTTTCCAGCAAAAGAAAAGACTATCGTTGAAATTTTGGCATTAATTTGGAAATCGGAAATTGTTATACTATGTTGCCGTTAATATGCTACCATAGAGAAAGTAACTACGAATGCAAATAGAGTTTACCGTTGAGCTAAGTTGCTTAGGGCCGTCATTGTTCACTACTATGATTTCGTATATTTGGCCTTTTTTGTTTCATTCTATTGTCGTCCCTTAAGCTCCTGATTTATGGGCCTTTTGCAACATACGAAAAAAGAAATAATCCCTGTCCCAAAATGATAGCTCCATTTGGTTTTCCATTTTGAAAAACCTAATGGAGCTATTAATGCTGAACAGAGTGAGTATGAGGATTTAGCAGACTCTCAGGTTTCATCGAGAAGTAATGTTTTAGTGAAGTTGTGTGGTCGGAAGGTACAGGTTCTATAGTTTTTTAGCGTGGCTTGGCGAAATTAGAAAGCTGAGAAACATGAAACACATACTGGTATGGCTACCAATTAGATTCACTATCCTTACTAAAATTGTATTTATCTGCTTCTGTTACTTGAACTGATTAATCACTTTTTTAGAATTTATCAATGCGAGAGAATCATTACTGTAAGAACTTCTTAAGATTGTCAAGTATTTTGTTTCTCTTGTCTTCTGCAAGATAAGCTACTGTTAGGTACCCCATGGGCCATGTAAGAAACAAAAGATACAAAATCTGCTTTAAAACATTTGATAATTTGATAAACTATATGATTTTTTTATCCACCTTTTATGTTTATGACTATTGTATATATATTTAAAAAATTCATGTTTTTACATTTGAGGTCTCATGCAATGTTGTTGAACAGATCTATCATATTGCACAAGTGAAAACACTATACAAAAGGAATTCTCTCGTTTTGGTAAAATTTTAGAAGGTATGCAACAGACTGTTCCGTCATCAAGTGTATGCACTTATACCTGTGGAAGCCTTTTTTAATTTTGAGTAGTTCATGTCTGAACTCTGAAGTAAACATTTTTTTTACGAAGTGATTCTTGGTGTTTGATGGCTCTGTGTTCTTTCAGTAAAACTTGTTAAAGATGAAGCAACAAGCAGATCAAAAGGCTATGGATTTTTGCAATTTTCATCTCAAGAATCTGCGATGCTAGCAATAGAGGAAATGGACTCCAAGGTTGGACCACTTATATTTAGTGCTTATCAATTTGGCTTTCAAATGCGAGAGTTTGACTTATCTGTTCATCTCCCTCTAATAGTGCATAGATGGAAGAATTGTGCATGTCGAACTTGCTAAGCCTAGTCGCTTTGCTTCCTATCCAAGAACATCTGGACCTCCTTCTGAGCTAAACATCATCGAGACAAGTACAATGGAAGCGGACTCAACTAGAGATACTCTTGGTCCTGTACAGAGCGATGAATAGTACCTATATGGCAAGTGTGGACTTTTTTTTTAGAAGATGCGGATGTCAAAATTGATTGAAAACAAATGAATGATGTAGCTGTACTAATCACGTGGATGGCTTGTCAGATAGCACATCTAAATGCCATTAGTCATGATGCTTTTTATGGTTGATACGAATAATCAACAAGTGTTGTACTCATGTTTGCAGATGGTATGCTAGAAGATTGGATTTACAAGCTTTTAGAGCTTTATGGTCTTTCCCATCTCCTGCTATCCTTTGTTTATTTGGAAATCGTGCAACGAGCTTCTTCTTCAGTAACAATTTGCCTCTACCATCTTCTTACATATTTGCACATGAAAGCTTTTGTTGAGGTGTTCCTTCCAACGTTGCTCAAGCCTCAAAGGTCTCCTACTGAAGAACAAAGTTCAATGCAAGTGTGGACTGAGTCACTTCTGCCAGAACCTTTAAATCCTCCCTCGTTATTCCGTTGGAGCCCCACAGGATACATCTTTGTTGAACTGAATTTTGATGTTTTTGTGTTTTATGAATCAGGTAATGCAAGTGGTGTCCATCTAATTCGAGATAATACCAATTCTCCACTGGTTGGTTGTATGGCTACGTTGCCTGCTTTGACTTGTAACATAACTGAATTATTGTCTTTATATATTGCTATTCTCATTGCTTATTTTAATCAGATTTATCTGCTAAAGATTGAAGGTGATTCTCAGATAATTGTTATATCATTTGAGAGGTCCATTGACAATTGTCCCTTGTAAATAGTGAGAACCAAATTTCAGAGTGGTCTCAACTCCCAATCTCCGAAGATAACGCCTAATGGACTAAGAGAGGAACTAATGCTATAAAGCAACGAGCTTTGACTTACTAATAGTGTTCCCCACTTCTATTGTAAATTAATATGTGCGTTCAAGTGTCCAAAATATAGAAGACTCTGCATTCCAGAGTTACTAAAATATCCTACTGGACGTACGTATTAAATGGCTGAACTACTTTGCTGTATATTGCAATGCTAATGCTATATCTAATAAAAATGTAAAACTTTGTTTTTTGGTACTGAATAAAGATGTAAATTTTTTGCAACAAATGTAGGCACATAGGGATCAATCTTGTGCCAGTGTAACGAACTTTAAAAATGATCATAAAGAAACAATTAATGTAGACAGAGTGACGTGGACAGCAGGGTTCTAACCTATGCAGTGCCCACCAGAATTCGAGTTTGCTTCCTTAACGACTTGGGCGTGTTTGTCACTCAAATGTTATCTTTTTTTAAAGGGAAATTTATGGAATAATTATTAAATAAATAATTATTTATCAAACCAGAGGTGGGAGAAACTTATTTACCATTCCGGTGTTATGACATGCCATCTTTTTTTTCAACTTAAATTATCTCTTAACAATAGAGTAATTTTTAGTCACTTAAAATTTAAAACAATTACTGATGTAAGCCTTTAAGCCTATCTTCGAAATAGTTACTTCTTTTATCCCATATTAAATGTCTGGATCTGAAAAAAAAAATCTCGTATTAATTGTCCTATTTCATATTATCATTCTCATAGTAATAATTAAATCCAGTAAAAAGGATTAGTGGATGAAATAAAAAGGTTACTTAATTGACTGTTTTTAGCTATTGCTTTTTTTTTTTTAAATGTGGACAATTAATATTGAATAGAGAGAGTATATTGCATGACAACTTCATGTGCAAATATCATACCATTCATTATTGTATACCAGAAGATACTTTCACATCATTTTCTACAGAGAGTATTAGAGTAAGGTTCTTATAAATCCTTGATTGTATTCAGAATTGTGGAAATCCCTTCGTCAGAATAATATAGCACCTTCTTTTTCCTGTCTGTAGTTTGCTTCTTTCCCAAAGAATTGGTGGAACCTTGGTTACATATGTAGACTTTTGATGGGAAGAGAAACACGCGCACAACACATTATGAGAGAAAGTGTGTGTGTGAGAGAGAGAGAGCGGAAAACTCCTACTAAACAGAGAGAAGGGAGTAGGATTCTTTAGTTAAATAGTTTATGGTAATGCCTACGGGGATGCACCTTCGAGCTTTTTCTTGTCTAGTTAAATCGGATGATACTTAAAAATTGAATATAAATTTATAATATGGATAGCAACATGCAACTTTTTTTTTTTAGTTTATATACTTAGTAAGCAGTCCCCTACTGGCAATAGTATCCAAAGAGTCATGCGATTTGTATATTAGTAATTGAATAAGGCCACAGATACTAAACCTTTGTGAAGTCAAACCTTTATTCTCTCTTTCTGTCTCTTTCTCTCTAATGATGTGTTCAATGGAGATTAGGCTTCCCAATTTGCTGATTCTGTGGTAATTAGGCTTGAACAATGGAAATGGTATATTATTAGGCATATTCTTGAGTCATGTTGTCCCACTAGAATCTAGATACTCGATCACTGGCTCTTAAGGAAAGGTACCAAAACAAGTGCTTGTCCATGACCACTAATTAATTTCACATTTGTATTTGACGAAATCTTAGGTAGTAGTGGCCCATGCTATCTTTAAAATAGAAGTAACAATAAACTATAAAGAGAGAAGAGCCTATGAGAATCCCTTTTGGATCAAGTAAAGGATAATTAAACTAAGAGGATACTGATCATTTAACCCCTTTATATAATCAACAAATGTGCACATGGATTTTTCGCTTTACCCAACTATTCCCATCAGGGGTCAGGACAAATTGGCACTGCCTTAGTACTTAGTCTATTCAGCAAGCTAAAAGCCGTATTAAGGGGTTTATGGAGGAGCCCCACTTTTAATCCTATCTAATTACCACAAGGGACCATGTGGTCAAAAGAAAGACATCATAATCCTGATCAAGCCACCGAATATACTGCACATCTTTGATTCCACTGAGGGCGTACTCAAAGCGCGTAGTAAGTTACAGATACTAATTGGGACTTACCTAATAGGCTAATATTAAATATTTATGTTTGTTTGCTAGTATGTATTAATAGAAATACATAATATTTATATTATGTAAATATTAGCCTATTAGGTAAGTCCCAATTAGTATCTGTACCAACTTGAGTGGCTGTTCAACATTTAGGACAAAAGATGAGTTAAAGGAGGAATGCTATCTCCGCACTTCCCTCAAGTTCAAGACACCTGCTTGTGTTGGGTCATTACTAGGAAAGACTAGTGCGGTGTTGTAGCTAGGAAGCGCATCCCGGCCACCAAACACCGGCACTGTCCTTTGCGTAACACCCTTCCCGGACTCGGACATGCGACAAACAAACCAGATGCCTTTCTTTTCCACCCTTCCATCATTGTCGTTATCTCCTGCTTTATTTCGAGGGCACTTGCACCAACTAGCTCAAAGCCTCAAACAAGAATAATGCTCTCGATCTTGTTAATGATACTGACCACATACAGCTTATTCATTGAAATTCAAATCAGCTAGTAGTAATACAACTTTACCAACAAAAAACAGGCAGAAAAATTAACTCAAAACTGATCCCAATTTGAACCAAACAAGAGTCCCAGAGATGGGATGCTGCGTACTGGCTAATTTAGATACAGTAACAACAATTATTGTCGACATTCGCAAGCAAGATGGGGATCACCAAAAAGAGGATACGGAGAGAAAAATAGTGTACAATTTGCTGTTAAGAATTGAGAGCTAAGTGAAGATCTCAAGTGAGATCCGACGCCTGCAGGTTGGGCAGGAGGAGTGAGAGAGGAGCCATTTGTCTATGCAAGGTACATGGAACCGATGGTTGCACTCGGGGATGACCCTTATCTTCTCACCGTCGGAGAAGTCGGCCAGGCAGATAGCACAGCCCGACGTTGAGGCCGGCGAGCTGGAGGTAGCGTAGGTGGCAGTCGGGAGGGAGTACACGTCCTCCTTCTTCAGGCCGGCGTTAACTCGGCGTGACTGGACCCATTCCACTGGCTCAGTCACCATACGCTGGGTGCACCGGACCACGCAGTGGAGCATGGAGTTGAGGCCCAAGGCGCAGACCAGGGCGCACAGCATGGCAGCAAGGATGACTACCACGTCAAAATCGAGCGGGGAGTCTTCGCGGCAGAGTGGCAGGCCGTGGGGCGGATGGAGCTAAGGAAGGTAATAAGAGCTTCCGGCTGTGAGGAAGGCAGTGTTCCTCCATGGGAAGTGGTAGCTAAAGGGGAGAGTGAGGTATAAAGGAAAGGAGGAGAGTAAGTAAGAAAGGAAGAAAAGAGGAGAAATGAGAACAGGGGGATGGGAAATGTAAAGGGAAGAAAGGAAGAGAGAGAGAGAGAGAGGCAACATGCACAGGGTGTTGTACCAAGAGAGAACAGAACTGGGGCAACTAAATGAAGCATTTTCTGACAAAACCCTTAGTATAAAAAAGCAGGAGAGATACTTGAAATTGACAATACACATGCTAACTTATGATAACATGAAGGATGCTAACATGTTCTACTTATGTGAACCGTCAATTTTTTAAATGAACGGTTCCTATAAATTCCTTACGCTGGGCACTTTGTCAATAGAGAATAGGAAGAAAATACTTCCGTAACTAAGACTAAGAGAGTTGATAAAAAGGCATGATCAAAGGCTAGCTGCTGAATGGAAAGTGGTGATGGAATGAGAGAAAAATCTTGAGCATACAAGGATATGCTTACTTGATAATCCACTCTGCCTTTTGGTTATGCGCTTGCGAGGAAAAGAAAGCGGGGGCATCTTAGGAGTAGGACTTCGTTTTTGTTCTGTTCAACCAGGCCTTCAACTGCTTGCTGCTTTATTGGCTCTGTACCTGGTCCGGTCTTCCTCATTACTCATACTCCAGTGGACTCCTCTCTTTCTCTCTATCCATCTATCTAGTAACTAATGAACCAAGCTCATTATGATGACTAGCTGGTTGATTCTGTAGTTTCCAATTTAGTATGGTATGTGTGGTCGAGAGGGCATTCGAATAACATCAACCAGATGTTGGAGCCTGGATATTTCCTTGGAGATTTTTTTTTAAGTATTCCTTGGAAAGAGTGGCTAATAAGTTATGGGATCAAACGGTCTGCTAATAATGCAGCTTAAAGTTTGCATGAGTGCTTTACCAACTTTGGTAGATAATACAAGTTCTACATGAGCTTAGTAATCAAACTTGTATAAATTGGGGTATTTCCAAATTACTCTAGATACTCCCTCTCCCACATTAATAGCTATATTTGGCTTTTTAAATAAATTTAAATTTATTTATTTTGAAAAATCAGTGTCCCACATTAATAGCCCAATTAAGTAAACCAAATGGGGCTATTAGTATGAGACAAAGGGAGTATTATAGAGTATATGTAAGGAGCATAAATAGAACACTCTTATTAGTACCCCAACAATGTCTCATTTCCCGCAAAAACTATAAATTTTCAAAATTTGTATTTAGAGGCTCGTTTAAAAGAGCTTGGGTTCACGCACAACGGCGTAAGCCCAGACACTTTGGGTTGTCAGATTTATATACAATAGCTCATGTTACTCAGGGGACCTTTATTGCTTGAGTAACGTGGGCCTTCATATTTCAATTCAATAGCCCAAAGGGCTTGGGCTGTGACGCCCCGACCTGGGCCGGGGGTCCAAAGACAATAAAAACCAAACCCAGAACGAAGAGCGGCACACTCTGAGTGCGAGAGTCTTCTCGTTCCTCTACACACTACGAAACTTTAGCGCTCTGTTGCATGTAGGCCAGAACTGGCCTAATTATATAACTAATTCGGACCGGGCCAACGTTGTCTTGCCGTTGGTTGCCTACGTATATATCAAATAACATCTAGGATGTTACTCCGATACGATCGGATCCGGACGTAGTTCTGCCTACTGGCTACTACATACATCAAACCATACGAAAATACATACATATAAAATACGTATCTCTGAATGTTTAATCGGAGTTATACGAAAACCCGTAAAACACCGGCAACACACATCTCGCTCTATCATAGAGACAAACACTACACAACCACCACAACATGCCTCACTCTATCCTAGAGCAAGACCATCACATCACATGTCTCGCTCCATCACTGAGCCGAGACCACATGCACCACACGTCTCGCTATATCACTTAGCCGAGACCGCAAGTATTACACGTCTTGCTCTATCATAGAGTGAGACGGAACACAATCATAGGTCTCGCTCTATCACTGAGCCGAGACCGAACACACACACAACACGTCTCGCTCCATCACTGAGCTGAGACCAC
This sequence comes from Saururus chinensis, assembly GCA_035235625.1. Lineage (NCBI taxonomy): Eukaryota > Viridiplantae > Streptophyta > Magnoliopsida > Piperales > Saururaceae > Saururus > Saururus chinensis. Next base: position 50,389,119 of record CP141142.1, on the reverse strand, counting down.
ACACACACCACATGTCTTGCTCTATCATAGAGTGAGACAGAACACAATCATAGGTCTCGCTCTATCACTGAGCTGAGACTGAACACGCACACAACACGTCTCTCTCTAACCCAGAGCGAGACGACACACATGCATGACATATAAGCAAAGCATATCATAATATAAACGCACACACAACTTATCGCTCTCTAACCCAGAGCGAGACGGCACATATCATGACATGTAAGCATAGCATATCATATAGATCATAGCATAACACCCATCAGAACTAGCACATGTCGTTCTATAATTAAAATAGAAGATAAAAAACCCTTACTCCCCTGATGTCTCACGAGATAGTGGTATTCGGGAATCTCGTTGCTGGGCGTTCTCCCCCTCAGATCTGGATACAGCGGACAGAGCCTCCTCTAGCCCCCACACGTTCTTCCCCTTGCACCGAAAGACAACCCGACCAACTCTCCCCTTTCCCAGAGACCTCGCTTTCTGCGCCCGTGGGCGGCGGACAGAACCTCCCCTACTCGGGGTGTTCCTCACACATCGTGGCCCTTCGGTGGAGAACGGAGCCTCCCCTACTTCGGGCAACTTCTCTTGATCCGGCCCGGTAATGGGAGACGGAGCCTCCTCTCTCCCCGGGCCATCTCTCTCTCTCTCTCGGGGTAGGAGGGTGGCAGACAGAACCTCCTCTTACCCCGGGTCGTTCCTCCCTTATAAGAGCGCCAACTCGAGGAATGGACCATATCATTGCATAGATCACCCTTGAATTAGCTAGGAACGCCTCAAGAACGGAAGAAAACGGACACCGAGCGAGTCCAGAAACTCCTCTCTAGGGTAGGAGGGTGGCGGTCAGAGCCTTCTCTTGCCCCGGGTCATTCCTCCCTTATAGGAGCACCAACTCGAGGAATAGACTATGTCATTACGTAGATCACCCTCGAATTAGCTAGGAACGCCTCAAGAATAGAAGAAAACGAACTCCAAACGAGTCGGAAAATTCCTCCGAAAAATAGAACGAAATCCGGTATTTATAGGGGAAAAGCCGAGAGCGTACGAAATGCCCTGGATACGCGCGCGCCACGCATCGCACGCCTGTGCGGCATGCGACGCACTGGCTGCGTGCGTGAAGCGCATGGCCACGCGCTGCACTCGCAGGGCGCGGCTGCGCCCCGTCCAGCATACGCGTGAGACAACGCGCGGGCACTTGCGCATCGCGCAGGTCACCCCGCGGGCCCTCCGCCATGTGGCGCAGCATCGGGCGGCGCCGCTGACGCAGCTGCTGGCGTCAGCGCTGATGCCAGCTAATTCGTCTTCTTCTGATTAAAATAATATTTTTTTATATTATTTTAATCTAAAAATATCTTAACTTCAACACGCGATATCTTCTTACCCCGAAGTCGGAATCGTGCGTTCTACATACCGATGGACTCGTATTGATGAGCCCTTTGAGATAAGACCGCACATGGGTAGGTTATCCCACACTTTTGTGTAGGTGCCGCCCATATGGCACGCTTCCCGGGGTCGTAGCTTTTGCTCCCGACCACCGTTTTGAGCATTCTTTGATTCGTCACGCTCGTTACTATGAGCTCTACCCATCTACAGAGGTTTCATCCTTTGAAACCCCCGATACTTAATCACAAATTTACCAAATTACCCTTAACCCACCCGGGTTAAGCGTAACCGAAAAATGGGTCGTTACATGGGCTCACGCCATCTTACATGTGCTTGCCCTCTAGGGGTGATAATGAGTTGAGCCAACTCGTCGAGTAAGGGGTGTCTCGACTCAACTCAACTCGAAAATGGCTCGAAGCGACTCGACTCGAACTAGACTCAAACTCAAACATATTTTAGTCGAGCTGGAGCGTACCTTGGTTCGACTCAACTTGAATAAAACTTGAACTCAGCTCGAACTCAACTTGTACTTAACTTGAATTCTAATAAAATTTATAAATATATTTTATAATATATATATAAATACATATTAACACTAATGTGTACATATGCACAATTATCAATCCACGTGATATATGTTGAAATTTAGATGTATCATGGAGAGAGATTGAAAAGTAAATTTTTTTGAAACACATAATATATATAAGTCCACGTGATATATGTTGAAATTTAGATGTATCATAGAAATTTGATTTAATAAAGTACATACATATATAGTACAATTGGTAAAAAATAGGATATACTATAGACTATATTGCATATTAAACTATATGCCAATCATCAGACAAAAATGTATTAGTAATATGATCTATTATCTCTACATGTCAAACAAATTACGATATATTTTTTCAAATTTTGTGTAGAGACTAATGTTGGAATCCTTAGAAATTAAAATTTTACAACAATTTGTTAAAAGTAACTTAGCATTGACTCGTAGAGTTTATTTTATTTTATAAGATAAAGGTAAGTTATATCATTTAGGATTGGTCAAAGACGACAAGACTTCAAGTTTCTTATTGCTAGTACAATATGATTTGCTTGATAATTATTATTCGAATACTGAAATGTAAACATATCCATGACGTCTCGCCACATTCTAAGACCAAAATTAAAGGTAGTCTAACCTGAAAATAAAATCCCAAATAAAGGACAACATTAATTTTATATTAGTTGTTGTATTTTTATATATGCTCAATTAATAATGACATTTTAATATCATATGTATTGGAGAATTGAGAGTAATTAAGGCTCAAGTGCAACTTAGTTTGAGGCCTTGAGCCAGTTTGCTCTAAGCACATGTATATTAACTTTTATTTGTATCTTTCTATATAATTTTAAAGAAAAAAGTTATTATGAGCCAAAATATGTACTTGGTGCATGTCGTATCACAAAAAGGATAAACGGATGCAACCCTCATGTTGCGTACGTGATTAAGAACCACTACACTATCAAAATTGTGTGACAATGATGCATTTATTACATGTGCTCATTTTACATTTTTTACACATAATAAGGGGACTCAATTTAAAATAAATATATTTTATTATTTAATATAATCATGATAAATATAGTAAAAAAATTAATAAGCTCCATATTATATGATCGTCAGCATGCACCCAACATAATCAAAATTGTGTGGCCCAAGAATACTTAGTGCACACACACGGGTACATGCGGGCAGCTATAAATAGGACTCTAATATAATAAATAAAATTATAAAATATTATTCATTAACGGTTAACCCAAGTAGCCAAACCCGTTGTTTTAAGCCTTCAACCAAATCTGTAATTCTCCATCCCTGGACCATCCTGGCTCCACCTATCCACACTAGCTTTACTTTGCTTGTTAGATCGAATGATCTAATGGTTCCCATCGAACCCATAATCTCCCTTCAAACCTCTCTTCAAAAAACCTATCCCCATCTGGCTTCCACTCTCTGCCTCTTCCCATCTAGTTGCCACTCTGCCTCTCTTAGTCCGGCCACACTCTCGCCCTCTCGCCTCTTTTGACTGAGTTTAAAAGTTGAACTACCATTGACCAATGGATTGCCATTGCCTCCTCGTCTCTTGCTTCCTCTTGCCCCTCAATATCCATCGGCCATCGGCTCCTCAACATCCATCGGTCATCATATCCTCAACATCCAACCACCATTCTTTTCATGTGTAATTGTGCCCCCCTTATTCTTGTCAAAGCTCCAAAGGTGTCTCACGTGGAAACCCGATCTTTCCCATTTTTTTCTTCAAAGTATTAATTGTGAGTTGTCATGCTCCATAGTTATAGGGAAGCCCTTTTGTCAAATATGTCCACTTGTCATGGAGATATAGGGAATTTTACAAGGGAGGGACCACCAAGGGGACAAGGGTTTAGTTTTACTGTTGGTTTATTCTTTTCAGTTATGAGATGATTGTTTGATAATTTCTCTTAATTTTTATTATTTCATCATGTGGATCGCTTTTTGTGGTACAATTTTGATGGCATTGGAGTTGATTAATGGTAAAATTAAATGCTCAATTTGACAAGCTTTTAATTTATTTTATTTTATATTTAATGTTAAAACACAACTCATTGAATATGGATTCTATATTTTTCCTTTTTTATGCATATGGCTATTTTTTTTTGGAGCAGTCTTGAAGAATGATTTTTTTTTTAGGAAACATTTTGCATGACTGGTTTGTGAAATATAGACAAGTTTATTTTGGATCATAGACAAGTTTATTTTAGATCTTAGATTAAGTTCATTTTGAATCTTAGACAAGTTTATTTCATTTATGAGACAAGTTCAACATTGATTATTAAATATTATTCCAGCTTTAATTATCTTACAATTCAGTCTACAATCTATTATTTCATATTTGTTAGTAAATATTGTACATGTATATTTGATATTACAGTTCAGCCTACTGTCTATTATTTTCATATTTGTTAGTAAATATTTTGCTTTCTATTATCTTATAGATATTTATTAAGAGACACATGAAAAGGCACATAATGCAATAGCACTTGCTCTAAGTCCGGTTGTAAAGGCCCTTGTTGATCCAGATGGTACATGGAGGGACCATCAAGTATGCAACCTTTCCATTTCTCTTGCACTACATATAATATCTATAAGTAAGTTGATTGTCTCGCAAATAATTTTCTGCCATGGAAAAAGATGTATACTTACATAGTTAAAGTAAAAATATTTTTGCAGAAATGATATAATGAACACAAGTTACTACACACATTCCCTAGTTTGCTAAACTTTAGTGTTGATATAGCCTGTTTTATGATAATAGAGGTTTGTTAATTTATATATTCCAATAATTCCCACCAAGGTTATTCCCACCAGAACCTAAACACTACAAGGGGCCTAAACATAAAGTTGCTATCACTGGAATTGGACTGGCTGGCGTGTCAACTGCCATGGTGCTTTTGGATTAAGGCCGTGAGATTCTCTATGCATAGTAGTATATTTCTTTCCTTGCTACTTTGTGTGTGAGACTTGCTGCATGTGTACACACTTAGAAGAAATTTAGTATGATGTATTATTAATCATGTTGTAGGTTAATATTTATACATCACATTCTTTTATCGGAGGCAAAGTGGACTCCTTTATACACAAGCATGGAAATCACATTGAAATGGGCTTACATATTGTCTTTGGCTATTACAACAACCTCTTTAGATTGATGAAGAAGGTGACATGCTCATATGGTTAACATAATATGGCTAATTACTTATTATCTGCTCACTTATGGTCCAAATATGACACTGCTTGATGTTTTTTTAACTCAAGTCTTGCCAAGGAACTTATTGTGATGCATTTCTACTTAATTTCTAGGTTGTAGCTAAGAGAGAAAAATTGCTCGTAATGGAACACTAGTAGTTTTGTCAACAAAGGTGGCCAAATAGGAGGTCCCCACCCAGCCAGCTCTCCCTCCGCATGTGTTTGTGTACACCTAATTTAATATTAACACTAGTAGTCTTATAGATGTGATTTACTATTGATACCTTTAACAAGAACTCAAATATTTGGGTTCAACTTATTCTATGTGCAAGATTTTTTTATTGAATGTTGGTTTATAAATTTGAATTCAAAGTTAGGTTTATTTTTATTTACCGATTGAGTTGGGCTTGCCATTGTAATGGAATGAGTTCAAGCTCGAGCTTGTGTTTTTGGTTTGATTTGAGTTTGAGCTCGTTTAAGCCTCGAGTCGAGTTCAAGCCAAGTATTCCGACTTCGAGTTCAAGTTGCATGAAGTAAAAACTCAACTAGGCTCAGCTCGTTAGCACCTATACTGGCCTCTTTTAAACTTTTGCCTTTTATTTATACCAAATATCCCTAATATGATATCTCATTATTCCCCAATTTAAAGGAAACAAAAATATCATACCTCCAAAATCTCATTGGAATTGAATGCCTTCCTCTTCTCCTTGTCATCCCCTAGCCCCCCGACCCACTTCTTATCCGACTTGATCTGCACCCCCCTAGCCCCCTTTAATCTAACTCAACCCATACACCCTCATACCCCCAAATTCTCAGTGGAATTGAATGCCTTCTTCTTCTCCTTGTCCTCCCCTAGCCCTCGACCCACTTCTCATCTGACTTGATCTGCACTCCCCTTTAATCTAACTCAACCCATACCCCCCCCTAAATAGTCCTCTATTTTTCCTACCATCTTTCAAATATATCTGCAATGGGATTTTTGAAGCTTAAAATTTTCTTACTAACCTTGGGGTTTTGGTCAATGTTGTTTTCACTATTTGAATCAATACTTCAATCTTGATTATTCCAAGTTGATTAATTTTTTTATTCTTCTACTATATATTTAAATAATTTCAGAAGTGACGTTTAATCCATAAATTGCAGTGGCTAGTTAGGGATCTTACCCAAAGCATATAGTTGAGATTGGAGATCAATGTATTTGAGTTCTTGAAATGTAACTTTCTCTTCTTCAATAATCCCACTTGCTAGTCAGGCTACCTGTGGGGACCATGGTTCACCATCTTGGCAAGATCTCATAAGATCTTTGTCTCGGGGCCTTTGTTGAGAGTTGAAACTATGTAATAACAATTTTATGTTGTCTAGGCATGATCTAGCCGATATCTATGCATGATCTGGCTGAGATCTATATAAGATTGCCAAAATCATGATAATATGACAGAGATCGCAATGAACATGACAAGGTGGGAAACATAGTGGACATTAATATATCATTAGATTTTCCATTTAATTAATTTATAATCTTATTTCATTAGGTTCACTAATGCTTAGGTCTTGTATTTTAGTAGGTTTTTTTGATAAACAATTATTGTGTTCACTCTTGTTCTACAATGAGTTTGTTCACTCTCATTCTACACCATCATTAGCTATCATATATTCTACTTATTTTATGTAATTTATGTTATATAATAAATTCATAATTATTTTAATTTAATATTTGTGTGTAAATGATATTATATACTTAGTGTCAAATATATGTGTTGATAAATTTCTTTTCATTACCTAGATGATCGAGATTGCTTTACATGATCTCTTCGAGATCTCGGCTCTTGGCTCTCCGAGATCTCGTCTCTTTGGTTCATCGAGACATCGAACCATGGTGGGGACACAAATCTTGCACATTCATGCAACTCCGCCCGCATGGAGTGCATGCCTACATATCTCTCAAGCTACCCTAGTCAAGTTCACCCACCTTTGGTTCCAACTTTCGAAAGGATTTTTATAATATCAACCTAGCTAGTTCCTGATGTCAAAGAAGGAGGGCCTATACAAGTGATGACTCCAACCCCCTTTTTGGCTTCATAAAGGGGAAGAGGTTAGCAGCACTAGCCCCAACATTAGTGACATTGGAGGAGTGGGGTAGGTACTTCTTAAAATAGAGAATATATACTCCCTTCGTCTAATATTAATAGCTATATTTGAAAAAAATAATAAATTTTATTAAATAGTGAAACTCACATATAAAATAAGAGAAAATAAACTTATGATACTCTTTTTTAATCATCTAATTACTTAAACTAAACAAAATAGAGCTATTAATCTATGATAGAGAGAGTATTTTATAAGGGTGTAAAGGTGAAAGAGCTTATTAAATGGGTAGGGTAAATAGTACTGACACCCACACAAAATGATTCCCAGAGCTTTTGACATTTCAAAAATTACATATGCACCTCTGTTGTTAATAATTATTTTTAAATTATAAAAATATTCTTATTCACATAACCTCTAGGGGGTTGTAGGTGTCATGACCGATGGGGAGCTTGATAGACACATTGCCTCTACCACCTGTTCCCCCACCCAGGGGCGGAGCTAGGACTTCGGGTGAGGAGGGGCAAGCTTGAACATATAGGGCATATAGTACACTAGCTGAATGGGGAGGGGTAAAATATTTTTTTAAGGGGGCATAATTATTATATTATATGTAATTAAAAAAATTATAAAATGTTGGGGGGGGGGGGGGGGGGGGCGCAAAGTTCCATGTGACTCCGCCCCTGCCCCCACCATACTATATATCGATTCTAACCTAGGGGTATAAATGACATCCGTTTGTCTGGTTTCTATCCGTGTACGCATCCATTAGCACTAAAATGGACAATATTATTTTTTGTCTATCCTTAATACGAACGAACATGGACAAGGGTTGGCCATGTCCGCAGTCGTCTGTGTCCGCCAATTATATGTATTTTTTTTTATTTTTACTTTATAATAAATTACTAACATATGTCACATAGTTAATCTTCATAAAAAGATTGTAAAAAATACATATTATACTCTCACATGTCTTCTATAATATTATTATTATTATTTGGATTAGACTATCTTACTATTAATATAACCTATTTTTCATTTAATTTTTTTACTAACCACTCTTAATTTGAGAACAAAATAGTATATGTTAAACTTTCACCTTCATTCCGTCTATATCCGCCTATTTTTATCTATTTTCGTTTATATCCATCATGAATAAATATAGATTGACAAGTACATGATCCGCATAAAAATAGACAGTTATAGATATGCCTTATCCGCATCCGCATCTGTCTTTTTACACTCCTATTTTAACCCCTTAATAGTTAAATAGGTAAAGATATTTTTATCATTTTAAAATATATTTAGTTAGATCATGGGTTCTATCCATGATTTGACGACTAGCATCCAAATTGCTACAGTGAGCTGCAACTACGGTTAGCCCATCTCTCTATATATAATTATATTAAAGGTATATATAAAATTTGGTAAAAAGTTAAGGGATATAAATAGGTAAGGATTAAAGTGAGTGACAGGGAAAAGCGAGACATTATTGGGTCCCAGGTTCATAAAAGCATTCTATCTTCATGCTTATAAAGTGTTGTCAAAGTAGCTTCGGAAAATGAAATCTTCGTAATTAAAAAGTTGTTTCTATCCTATAAAAAAAAAAAAGCTGTCAGTAAGTGGCAGGAAGTGCTAGCAAATGTGAAGCGGCATATGGTTAATATATGAAAGAACAATGAATAGAAAGGGAATTAAGGGGCTATAGTATTTGTCAAATTATGTAATTATAGAGAGCTATCTACAACTTCATCAAATGAAATGAATGAATTGAAAGAAAAATGGAACTTGGAAACTTCCGTTTTTTAATCTAAACAATAATCAACTGTAGCTACTAATCTCTCCGGGCCTTGCATTTTGATCAACCATCACTGAGACCACCCCATCCACCGGCTGCATACTCTCCACCACCACCACATTGTTGGACACACCAGTCACTGCGTGCACTGGGATACTTGCATTCTTCCCCTTCACGAAGAGAGAGTACTGCACGTTGTTAATCAGGTTACGAAACACTAAATCCGACGTGAAATTTGCCACCCACCTTGCCGCCACCGCGGCCACCGACTGCCTACCGACGGTCGATCTCAGCTGCATCCCCCTCACATTGTTCCGGTCCACCACCACCTGATCAATCTTTGTGAAGGGTCCATTTGATTCATCTAGACTTACTATGGGGACCCAATGCCCGTCCCCGCTGAACATGTTATCAACTATGTTCAACCCTGATATGTGGCCCTTAATTGATTTCAAGACAATATTCGCATTCCCTAAGAAAAATGTATTGGTGACATGAAATTGAACCGGGTCCTCCACCACAATCCCGGTCCAGTCCATGTAGGAATTGGATATCCTGGTCTGGGCCAGACCGGCCAACTTGACTAGCACCCCAACACCCCCCCAGAATGTGGCCTTGTTGTAGCAGTGCACGCCGGTGAGCATGTTGGCCTGGCCTCGGAGAATGACTCCGGTGGCCGCCGAGAAGATGGCAACGTCGGTGATCACATTGTCATTGCTCGCGAGGTCGATGGCGACGCCGGAGAAGTTGCGCTCATGCGGATCCCCGCCGGCGGTCAAGTGCTGACCGAGGAATGTGTCACTGATGAATGTCTCATGGCCCTTCTCCACCAGGATTCCCTCCGTGCCAAAGCGAGCAAAGAAGCAGTTGTCAATGCGGGTTCGTACGGCATCGACGACGAGGATGCCGCCTCCCCGGTAGTTGGCGTCGAAGAAGACATCCCGGAGGGTTATGTCCTCGTAATGGTAAGGATTCCCTGAAGCCTTTCTGTTGAAGAACTCGGTCGGTGCAATGGAGCTTGTTCTGGAAAACCTGGCAGAGTTCGGCGACCGTAGCTCTACTAGGTAGCCGTCCATCGGAAAGTCCTCGGATGCTCGGATTGTTCCTCCGTGAATCTGAAAATCCAATGCAACAATACAATGTGATTGTGATTTGTGACTGAACCAATGAATACCATTTTTTAAATGAAAACAAGACGTTCGTATACCACAATATTTCCAGCGTTTGGGGGGATATTGATGGGCTTGCTGATCTTGTAGTTCCCTCCTTGGAGATCTATGATCGCCCCACCCAAGTCACTAATCCCCTGCATCAGTTCTCTTCCGGATTTGGTTTCATATGCATCGTGGATTGCAGACTGTATGGCATCGCTACTCTCTGTTGTACCAGTTGGGTCTGCACCATATGATACCGGATAGAACACTCTTGCCATCTGCAACAACAGAAAACAGAACGATTGATCACTTCATCACAAACTAGACAAAAATGCAACATTAGAACATAAATTAGTGCAGGAACCAGCTTATTTCCTATCACCTTAGGGGTCGAGTTATCGTCTCGTTGAGCTGCCATCCGCAGAAACTTGAGCCTGTGCTCCTCCGCGGACCGGCGAGTCGCAGTGGAAGGTGCTGCCGCAACCAACACTAGGAGAAGGCAGCAGGAGAGCACCTTGATGGTCCCCATTTGAGCTTTCGTGAAAGCGAGGGAATAACTTCTGCTGGTGAAATGTGAAGGAGATGAAAGGGAAAATTGGGCTGCTCTTGTTTCATTCAAGAGTGCGGTGTGCACGTTGCACAGTAGAGGATCTCTGTTGAAAAACAACAGAAACCAGAGAGGAAGCAACAGAAGCCCAGACTGGAACAAACTAACCGGGAGAGGAGGAAAGCAATTACAGTTGAAACGCCGTTGTTTAAACCAATTTATCTCCAATGGATTCTAACCTCTTATATGAGCGACATTAACTGCAAAATACAAGTCAGCCCCTAAGATGTTCTTTCAAGTAATAAACATCAATAGATCGTGAGACCAGTTCTTCAAATTCTGGTCTCATTCCCAACCATGAAATTGTGTGTTGCAACTGTAAGAGAATAGAAGCAGACAAGCAAATTGGAAGTTCTAAACCTTGAACTGATAAAATTTTAAAAGAGAAGTCTCTCTGTTTCCAAATCTATACGGGAACAAATCCAAAATTTTGGCATTTCGAATCTGGTCCAACAGCCATTGCTAAGCATCTGGTCTAAAAGTCATCGGGTAGCAGGACTTGCCCACATGAAAAGATTCTCTTTTCTGCATGTAGACCATGTATGTGTACCATGCCTCATTCCACTTCAATTTTGCCTGATTTCAACGGTTTTGTGTTTTGTTACCGAATAAAAAATTCTGATTCTATTAATCTTCTACCCTCGATTTAGTCACTTTCTCTTCTACCTCCGGCCATTATTGTTGACTTTATCCACATTGAGACGCCGCTCTGCCTGATCATTCTATCCAAATCCATTATATTCCCTCTGTTTTTTTAAAAAATATTAATTTTTATTAAATAATAAAATTTATATATAAGAAAAAAATAAACTTATAATACTCTTTTTATTAAGTACCCAACAATTTAAATTTAACAAAATGAAGCTATTAATATAGAATATTTTTTTCTCAAATAAAGCTATTTATATAAAAAAATGTAATTTTAATAAACTTAATCTTGATTTTATAACCTTCTCACCACAATTAATTCTAATAAATCTATATTTCAATTCAATGTCCAAACAACCCTTTACAAGATGATTCAGTGATGAGTCTTATGGCAGGGGCTCTATTATCTGCCTAGATTTGCCTTTTGTGTGGCAAAGAAACAGAACCCATTTGGGCGTCATCAATGCTAAAAGTGCAATTATTAATAACCGAACCGAATTTAAGGTTCACCATTAGCCACAGTTTTGGCCTTGGCACTCTGACACTTATGGATGTAAGCATCGCAAACAAGGCGAAAAAAAAAAAAACATTGCTGAAGGTAAATGGGAATTTGGCAAGGCCCATCAAAAGCCAAAGTCGAATGAATACAAAACATCACCGACCCCTGGCACTACCCAAGTGGATCTGAAAGAATATGCCACTCCAAATGCTTCAACAACATCTTGGACCCATTTTGCCACTAAATCCAATTCCAGTCCAGCAGTGAGCCCACTACCCATCGGCTCCGGCCCAAATCTTTAATTTTTTTATTTTTTTAAAAAAACACACACACACAAATAACACGAGGAAACGTGTGAACCACGCGGTCGCGGTGGGAAGAGGAGGCGGGACTGGCTCATTTTGGCGCAAGCAAATCCAGCTTCGTCGTCTCCCGCGAAGACGAGAGCCATGAAAATAATGGGAAGCCTGCTGCGGCCACCCCCTACCCCTTCCCTCCTCCTCCTCCTCTCCTCCAACTGCAGAGACAAGTATCTCTCCCTTTCCCTTCGTAAGGCCTCCCACTCCCACCCCTCTCCTTCTTCTTCTTCGTCGTCCTCGTCGGACTTGTCTTATCGTTCTCTCTTGACAAAGCTGGAGCCGCCGCCGTCAAGGAGTGCGCAGGATAAGGAGAGCCCACCTGGGGCGGCTCAGGATAAGGGGAACAGGGATGACTTCTACCTCAATCTGGGTACTGCTGTGAGGACGCTCAGGGAAGATTTGCCCCTCTTGTTCTCCAAGGACCTTAATTACACCATTTACCGGTAATTTCCACTTCGATCTTCTTTGTAGTATCTCTCTGTGATTACTTCTTCCGCCAGTTCCTTTTTGTTTGCTATTGGATGTGTGGTAGATGGGGGAACCTAATTTGTTTTCATGGAAGAAAGAGAACTGACGAGTTTGCGAAATTGCTTTGTCAATATTTTATTCTCGAAAATCTGATGGGAGTTTGATTGCTATTTTAAAATGCAATCATATAACATATTTCTGTAACACTGATAAAAGTACCACATCACTGGCAACTTGGTTTCTTCGTATTCATTATTGCACGGGGAATTTCAGCTGTAAAGTGGATTCCCATGTGGGCTTTGATTACTGAACTTATCATTTAAGCAGGAAAACAGGACGATTAATGAACTGGTCATTTAATTAAACAAATAGGAGGGGCGTGAGAGAAAGATGGAGGCAGGAAGGGTTTTTTTTTTTAATAGTAGGACATCCAGGTAATCTTGTTCAACCATAAATTCTGTTGAGTAATCGATCCATATATCACTATGTTGGTGGGTCTTTTCCACTTAGGAGTATCAGGGCATTCAGATATGCTAGGATGAGGTCAATTCAAAAATTAAATGGAGAGTAATTGAATCACTAACTGAAATTTACAGGCTTGAAGAGGACGGTTATCCTATTTCGGTTAACAGTTGGTCCTAACATTTCGTCCTGTCTTGTGTGGTGATTTCCTAGGCCTGGCAAAAATTGTGAGTAAATTAGACTATTTTCCATCAGATTATCCTCCAACAAATTCATAGACTTGATGATGACAGAGTTGCCATTGCTGTACCAAGAAGAGTTAGCCAACCTGGTTCAATCTGTTTTTCATTAACCTAGCTTGAAGTCTAATAAAGTGAAGCATTTGTGTTGTAGACTGATGTTCACAAGCGGGTATGGTGTAATTGCAGTGGTGTTGGTGGGGCGGGTTTATATAAAAGATAGACGAAGTTGAGGTAAGAGTTAGACAGGGGGTAAAGAGAGACGAAGATGACCAGGGGGCAGGGAGAGAGAAGAAGATCAAAGGAGGCGACAACTTTACTTAACTACTAAATTATTTTCAGTTCTTCTTAATGAATAAGATAACAACCCTTACATATTTTAGGCATAAGCCTTTCCAAATCCCAACCCAATTAGGATATTGTATTCTAAATTTTTAATTCTATTAGGAAACTAGTTTAATTAAATCAATCACTAAGGAAACAATCAACTAAGTAATTAGGAACAAACTAGGTATCTACTTTATAGAATCCTATACCCAATCAGCAATTTGCCAAGGAGGAAGCAAAAAAGGTGGCTAGTGATGAGTGGGCCCCGCAAGGTGGGTTGGCTGCGAGTCCATTACTAATTGCTGGTGATCTGCTACAATGAGGTCTCTCCAGGGTGCACAAATATCAAAATTTCAATTGTTTTCACGATTGATTTAGGATCTCTGTTTGGGCTAGCACACTTGGCATTTGGAAGAGAAAAGTGGACATGATAGTGTCGCTGGTCCTCTGAGTACTTTAGGAGCCTTTCTTTTAACTGATTTCGTATTCTTTTTCTTGCTTCAGGGATGACATTACATTTATGGATCCTTTGAACACATTTCATGGAATCGAGAACTACAAGTTGATCTTTTGGGCTTTGCGTTTCCATGGACGGGTATTATTCCGTGAAATCTCACTTGAGGTGTTCAGAGTTTGGCAGCCATCAGAAAATGTAATTCTAGTCAGGTGGAACCTAAGAGGTGTTCCTCGGATTCCATGGGAGGCAAAAGGTCAGTTTCAGGGAACATCACGGTACAAGCTTGATCGAAATGGGAAAATTTATGAGCATAAAGTCGATAATTTGGCTTTTAATTTCCCTCAGCGATTAAAACCTGCTGCTTCAGTGTTGGATTTGGTAACAGCTTGTCCAGCAAGCCCAAACTTGACCTTTTTATGGGATCCACCTGATGTCTATGCATCGTCATGGTTAGAGTTCTATCGGGCAGTGAGAGCAACATTGGATCAGGAAGGTTATTTGCTTAGTCAGGAAAGTTTGGTTACCTGTTCATAAGTTTTGTTTCTGCCTAATTGATTTTATGGAGAAGAATAGTTGATCGTTCATTCTTCAGATATGCATCTGTTGTATACAGTATATCATATAGAGTGGCTTAGTTATGGAACTTTAGACGCTGTATATAAGCTAGCTGAAATGTGTAATGAGCTTATACATGAATGAGTGACTCCATTAAGAGTGTATTTTAGTTGTCTCAAAATGTATGTATACATAAAGACTTTTTTATGCGCCATTGGCATTGGTTTGACATGGTAAGATGCTTACATCTCTCGTACATGCCAGAAGATGTTCTAGGGAAAAGCGTTACTACATTTGAAGTTGTTGAATTAAATCTTTTACCCTCTTTGTTAGCCATTCTGACGCTGCTCAATAACACCAAGTCGCCAATTATGCATAAACTTCATGTTGTCTTTTGTTGGTTGTCTGCGATTATGTTGTTTGATTGTTGGTAACAGACTAACAGTGTGCTGCATATTTCCCTGAAGTGGAGAATGTATGCATTGCTGAACCTTTCAGCAACAACCTAAGCTATGATTTGAGAAGTAAGCGACGAGGCTTCGCAAAGCTTCCTCTCAATTGAGGGGGTAGGCTCTGCTCGAATTTTGAATGATATGACGTTATCTGATTTGATTAAACTTTGAAGTCCTAATCTTGGAGTGAATATTTTGTGGTAAATTATTCTTACATCCCTGGTTTTTAGTAAAATAATATATACACCCCTTTGACGTTTGTTTAGTAAAAAATATATACACCCCTTGATGTTTCAAATAGTGCACATACACCACCTACCGTTAACAAAACTATTAGTATTTTTTCAAAAGATAATAATACCTCTATTTACTTAACCGCTAGGTGGTCGTAGGGGGCCCTACCGATGGGGAACATCACATGTGCACCCCGTCTTACATCCTTTCCCCACTCTGTTCCTATCGGTCGTAACCCTCTTGATGTTTAAGATTATTTTTATCCATTTGAAAAAATTGCAACGATTTGTTAACAATAAGGGATGAATATGCAATTTTGAAAATATTAGATTTGTTAATGGCAGGAATGAATATGCATTTTTGAAAATGTTAAAGGGTATAAGTATCATTTTATCAAAGATTAAGGAGTATAAGTATAATTTACCTAATGTTTTATTACATTGTTTCCACTGGAGATTGCCAGGTTGTATTTGAAGAGAAATAGCTGAGGTGGCTGTTTGTGGGTGTATCATTGGTGGAGAAGAGGATGACAAGGCAGCATTTCCCTCCAGTGACTAGGACCCTTATTCCAGCTTGGTGGAGAGGATGGTCTCAGCTCTATGAGCTGTCGATAGCTTTAGAAAATCACCACCACGAAGGGAATTTGCAAAAATCTCTTGCTTATTAAGAATAAATAATCCACTGAGTAATCAGTGATTTCAAACACCCAGAGAAATAATACACCTTTTAATTCGTTTTCAGAAACCAAATGAAGTAATTAATGTGGACAGAGGAAATACTAAATATGAAAAATGGGTCATCTAAACGAATTTGCTTTTGTAATTAGATCACTATCACTCCATGCTAAACATGAGTGCATTGTACCTCCTACCCGGTGAACCTCCACCTCTCGCTGCTGCCACCTAAGTCGGCATGATTCCCTGCATAAGAAATCCAGCATTATGCAACTCCTAGGGTTTGACTGCTAATTTGTTCTTACTTGTCAAATCCTCACTCTTAAGAAGGATAAATTATTCAGTATTTGTAGGATTGTAAGAGTTGTTGATCATAACGAGATATACACGATAATGCACATTTAATGCAAAAAACTAATGTGTATTAGCTATGAGAGTGAATCTCATGTGACGTTCTAGGAATACAAAATAATTTCTCCATGAGAAGCCTACAAACCAACAACTAACCTATTTATTAAATGGGTTAAAAATATAAGTTTTAACCCAACTTAAGTCAAATCAAGTATGCAGATAACTTTTTCTTAATTAAATTTTTTAACTTAATATTTTAGGGGCCAAATATAAAAATAATTTAAATGTATTATAACATTACAAATCAAATATTTTCTATATTATTTGAAAAACTGAAAGTTTGAGAGAGAATATTGCGGTATTATAAGGCACATGTCTAAAACTACAAGAAGCCCATAAAAATTACCAATTAATTATTAAATAAAAAAACCCATAAAAAATTTAAAAAATTATTCTTAATCTTCTTTATATTGGGTCATGACATTATTATTAGATAATATGGTCAAAATTGACATGCGGATAAATTTCAAACCATTTTTTTAAAATAAGTAAAATTTTAAAATTCTAATCAGGTCGAAGTTGGGCAAGTCGAATTGAACACTCTTAAATTTTTTGAGCCCTATTGGTCGGAAGAAAAATGCTAATTTTACCAATGAAACTTACTGTAAAACTAGCATGAGTAGCATGAATCTTTTCCGAGCCCTACTGGTGGGGTTGAATCTGAACAAAGCTCCTGGGCCTACAGAATCTGGTCAGTTGCATGCAGAATCAGATAATCACCGTCGCCGAAACGTACTTTAGAAAAAAAACAACTATCAAAGTCACGAGTGGTAACAGCTACCTGAGTCACACCCCACAGGCCACAACCCTGTTCGCGTTTTGTCATTTGTGGCCGCCGCTGGCTTCCTTCTTTCCATCACTCGTCCGCCACCCCACCTGCTTGCCTTTCCTTTCCCCGTTCAAAGAACTCAGACACACAGAGAGAGAGAAAGAGAAGCGGTGGCTGCTGCTGCACCTCGCAGTGGACAGCCATGGCTTCTCTTCGTCGAACACGCCTCCTCTCTGGATTCCTGATCCCCTCCCATCCAACTACTGCTATTCTCTCCGCTCTTTGCCCGGCTGCACTTCTTCTCTTCTCGTCCCTCGTCGTGGCCTCCCCAGACTGGGCTTCTGGTTAGTTGTGTCCTACACCCTCTCTCTCTTTCCCTCCTCTCCCGCTTTCTGTATTGTGGCCTCTCTTTGATTGTTTTTTCGGTTCACTGTTTGTAGCGTATTTATAAGAAGACTCTTGGTTCAAGTGTCGTCCTTTTTCGTGCGTTTGCGTTTGCATGCTTGTGTGCGTGGAAAGGCCATTCATGTGCTGTGCTTTTTTATCACTTCAATATCTGCTATTTTTGCGTATATATGGTGCTACTGGTCGGAAAATTGTTACAAAATTGCATATGTACATGGAAATTTGCAACAAGAACGAGACATAATGTTGCTTATTTAAGTGATTTATGTGCGTTTAGTGAGTTTGGTTATTGCTATTGTTTCATCTATTTCGTGAACGCGTATAGTATGGTATCAGTTGCGAAATGAAGATGAAAGGAAATTGTTTCGGTCTTTTTGTTTTCTTTTAGTCGCCTTGTCAACGATAGTTAAGTAAATACCGTTGGAAGACTATTCATCTCTTTATATGTAAAATTCCTTGAGTGACAGAAGTGGACGCGGGAAACACAACTGATGAACTTTTTCGTGCCATTCTGAGGGACGAGGCAGTCGCCAGATTGATTGAGCTGGGAAAGGTATTAACTTTATGATTATGTTAGATTGTATCGCTTTCCTCCTGCTGCGTTGCGTGTATCATTTGATACAGTTTGCGTTCTTAAGCTTCAGTTGAGCAATTTCAATGTTAAAGATGATAAACTGAACCAAACTGCTTTTTGAGAAACTGAGTATCTAACAAGAAGTAATTTTCTCTTCTTAAAGGTGTCAGAAGTGGCCTTTTGATACTTTTATAGGATTGATTTAGGCCTGCTTAACTCTTATTGTTGACATCGTTTTAAGGCAGATAGGTCCTTTAGAACTTACAGAAGAAAACCTTTCTTGAAAGGTGGGTCGTGATGTATCTCATTCGTGAGACAACATTATATGATCATCTTGTTCTGTCCATGAAAGATCTCCCAATAGAACCTTGTTCTGTGGCATTGTAAAGTACATGTTGTTGCTCAAAGAATGTGTCTTTTCCTTACTTCTGATATTTGTCTTTTTTTGACAGATATCTGATGCTGATGTGTACCTTGAGAGAACGTTCTTCAGTCCAGCTTCTTTGAGAGCTACTAAACTTATACAGACTTGGATGGAGGATGCTGGTTTGAGAACGTTAGCTTGCTTTCTTTCTTTTTCTACCTTTTTTTTAGAGTTTCAAAATACTCATCCCAGCCAATGGGATGTGGTGGTCATACTGATGTCTCAAATACTCATCTGATACAGCCTTCATTTCAGGTGGGTGGACCGAATGGGTAACTTGCATGGGCGAGCTGAATTGAGAGATTCAAGTGCAGAGGCACTTCTAATTGGTTCACATTTAGTGAGTTTATGCCTTTGCCTTTATTTTGTTGCACCCATAGAAGAAGCTTGATGGTTGACAGATTTTTAATGATACAAGCAGGACACTGTTATTGATGCTGGTATATATGATGGGGCCTTGGGCATAGTTTGTGCCATCTCCGCATTGAAGGCTCTGAAATTTAGTGGAGAACTTGCAAAACTTCAACGTCCTGTGGAGGTTAGTCGTTAAAAGTTGATTAAATTATCTGTTTCTAAATTTAGCATCACAAAAAAAAATGTTTAATCCTTGCTAAATCTAATATTTTCAGTGATTTTTACTGAAGCATGTCAGTGTAAGTGTTTGTTATTAAAAACAAATGCCAATGAGACAGTAAGAATGATAGATCACTCTAGAAGTCTCGGTCTCTTAAAAATTTGATATTGGCAAAACAGTCTGCTCCATCTTTTTTCTGTAAAGATAAAACTAGCCTCTTCAATGTGAAGTCATGGTCCAGACATGCATGCAATGCATGCGCAAATCTGTTTACCTTTCTTTTTTAAGGCTTGGTCTACCTTTAGCCAGATCGCTCAAAGGCTACCTTTTAGCTTCGTATCATGACATAAGAAAAAGGTCTCTCTAAGGAAATGTGTGATGGATTCTTGAGTCGTGCAAGGTTTTCAAGGGACAAGTCTTCCTTTTCTTTGTATCCTGAGTAAATTATACAAGCCGTGCATCTTTTCTCTGCCGATTGTTTTATGTTCTTGCAACATCCATTAATGCAGGTATGTGGATTAAGTAGGGACCGACATATATTGAGCCAATTTCCTTACTTTTGTCTTTTGTCATTTGTCATTGATGGTCAGTTGATTGCATTTAGTGATGAGGAAGGAGTTAGGTTCCAATCCACTTTTCTAGGAAGTGCAGCTATTGCTGGTAGTCTTCCAGTATCGACCCTTAAGATCGCTGACAAGAGGTTTTCTTCGGTACATCAATTTCTTATATTTGTATTGGTTTTGTTGGCTCATGTTTCATACCTGTATTTGTTTAGCGGTGTAACAATTGAAGATGTTCTTAAGCAACACAAAGTAGAAGCTTCAGAGGAAAATTTTCTTCAACTAAAGTACAATCCGCTCTCTGTTTGGGGCTATATTGAGGTAACCGCCAGAAATAATAGTTTTTCCTCTGGACCAAATTGTAAGTTCAAGTTTTACATGTCTCAGGTACATATTGAGCAAGGTCCTGTATTGGAGTCACTTGGTCAGCCTCTTGGAATCGTGGAGGGAATCGCTGGCCAGACACGACTCAAGGTATGCATGAAGATTGTTTGCTACCTGGTTACAACTAGCTATATGGTGGCTTTTGTTTCTTTGTGTTGGGCGTCACACTACCATAAATTCTGATTGATGCATATTCCTTTTTTAAATGGAATGTGTGCAACATTTTCATATTAAGGGACCAATTCACATATCAAACTTTTTTTCTCCCTTTTTGACTTCTTGAAGGAAAATGATATTTACACAACAAAAACTCCCACATGAGTTTTAGTTGGACTGAACAAGTAAGCCCAAGTGAACTTTATGTGAGACCCACTTGTTAAGTCCAACCAAAACTCATATGGGAGTTTTTGTTTGGTGTTTTTGTTGTGTGAATATCACTATCCCTTCTTGAAGACGACAACGAGTGAATATTGTACCAACTGAGGGTACCTGAGAATGGGAAGGGAGAAGATTTGAATTTGAGGCTGTTGAGTTTTTCACAGGAAGAACAGGAATATTTTCTTACAGGAAGAATGCAATATTGTTGCTTTTATTTGTGTGTCCAGGTCTGCTCTCCCATGATGTCCATTTTTCCTGAGGTATTGATTCTGCAATAATTTCTACAGATCACAGTAAAAGGTACACAAGGACATGCCGGAACTGTTCCAATGGCTATGCGTCAAGACCCCATGGCCGCTGCTGCTGAACTCATTGTGTCATTGGAATCTCTTTGTAAATATCCAGAGGCTTCCTCGACTTATGATGGACAATGTAGCAGCTTTAGAGAAAAGTCTCTTTCAGGTTCTATTGTCTGTACAGTTGGAGAAATATCTTGTTGGCCAAGTGCAAGTAATGTTATTCCGGGCCAGGTAAGGCCATCAGTTACTTCTAACCTCCTCGGCTTTAATTCTGTACGTTACATAAAACTTTCAACGTTGCACAAACACCCGTAAGATTTGTTCATGGATTCGAGTATGTCACTATTCCTTTGCTAAGTAATTTAGTGATAAAAGTTTGGAGAAAATTTTGTTTATAAAGAGGCCGAAACTTATATACTAAATTTTGTTTTTACTAATTATCATTCTGCCAAATAAATTTATTATCACTACCTGCTAATCTCTATATTATTGACAATTAATTTTGAGCCAGAAAATTCTCATCCCTACAGGTTATCTTCACAGTGGATATACGGGCTAGGGACGACATGGCACGTGAAGCCGTTATCTATGAATTTTCTAACAGGATATACAGAATATGTGACCAGCGCGCTGTGTCATGTACTATTGAACGAAAGGTTTGTCCGTTTCAATTACATTTGATTAAAGCTTGAGAGCATTGTGGTCTCATTGATAGTAACGGAGTAGTTTTACCTTGACCATATCAAGGAAGTGGAAAAGAGGGAGGGGATGTGTTTCATGGTCCGCTATATCCCTTGTTACTTTCCACCGATAAAAGTAGGCTCTTTGTGATAAGCCACAACTCTGTTTCGTTCTTTTCTAAGCCAATGTTTCTTATATTGTCCCTAAAAAACGCATGAGATTTCAGCATGATGCTGACGCTGTACATTGTGATCGGGAGTTGAGTTCACAACTAGAATATGCGGCTCATTCAGCAGTGAAGAGGATGGCAGGTGATGTTCAGATTGAGGTGCCGGTATTAATGAGCGGAGCAGGGCATGATGCGATGGCGATGTCTCATTTAACTAAGGTCAGAGATCTTCCACATTTATATTACCTTCTTCATTAAGGATGTAAACAGTCAGAAAACACATAGACAAGCTGCAATAATCCTCTTACCATGCAGAAACAAATTAATTAAGAATCTTCAACTTAGATTCATGTGTTCTAGTAGTGTAATGCTGGTGTTGATGTAGGTGGCTATGCTTTTTGTCCGTTGCCGCGGTGGTGTTAGCCATTCCCCGGCAGAGCATGTACTAGATGATGACGTGTGGGCGGCGGGTCTGGCACTTGTTACATATATAAAATCAAACATGTAATTATATACCGCCAAGTCTTTGTACTGTAGATAAACATTATGTCTTTGATGTACATTGCAAAAAAATAATTATAATAAAAAATCAGTCTCATTTGGTTAATGACACTGTGGTATTTCATTGATTTGTTTAAGGTGCAAGGGCATTTGGATCACACTTGTAGGTCTGAAATCAAGAAACAAGGAATAAAAATATACAAATTTTATAAAGCCTATTGAAAACAATTTAATATACGGTGGAATACAAGGTCATGGTTGTACATAGTTTAATTATGAACTCAATGCAAAGTTTACTGATCAATTCCAAATGTGGTTCATCCCTACATGGAGGGATACAAGGTCATCGTTGTACCTTCTACGAAATTCGGGCAAATATATTTTGTTCAACTGCACGAACGCTAAAAGATGCCTCTGTTCTAACAAATAATGCTTGGTCTCTCAAATGGGACATGATTTCTTTCATTCACCTTGAGAAGAGATAAATTTAAGAACTCCAATAATATTTTCATATGGATCAATGAACACTGATAGTAGCTCACCGTCAAAATGCATTTGTTAACACAACTATCATATATTAACCAAGTGTTATAAATCCAACCCCGGACAACAGAAATGCCCATTGCAGTAAATACGACAATTATAGGACAATCAAAGTGGGTGATTGTTTGTATAATCTCCAAAAGTCCATTTATGATCGCTAAAGCGAAGCAAGCAAATGCGTAACTTTTTATCATCATATGCAAATATGCAAAAAACAAGCGTATGCAGAAGTGGGTAGGGATAAAAATGTGACTCCGTAAAAGCTGCATACTTCCTTAAAGGGAAGATCAACTTTTCCCTTTGCAAAAGATTATAAAATATGAGATTACAATTATCATCTACCCCTAGCACAGAAGAAAGACCCCGGTACAGGTAATATACGTACACATACTTATCACTATTTTCCTAGTATAAAAGATAAAGCATAATTTTCATGTTAAAGATAATACTCCCTCACAGTACTCTCGATTTCCTATACACTTCTCTTCTTCTGACATGTTTAGACATTTTTTTTGTTTGCATGGCAGACTTACCCCCTCCCATCAAATTCCTTTCTCCCAATAAAGACAATTGCTCTGTACCTATGTAGAATGTTAGAATTGCCCTAATATGCTACGAAAAAGAAAGAACCCTATTTTTTACTTAAATACTTGATTTATGTTTTTAAGTTGTATGCCCTGAACACTAAAAATCCTCTCCTTTATATAAAAATAGACATAGACATAGACGAATACATGGACTACGGACATCCACGAGTACCCCTAAGTGGGTCCAATTGTATTGAGAACTATGTTGTCATGCCCCAAGATTTTTAAAATTATTTTCATAATAAAATCAATAGAAACAAAATTTTCTTTTAAAAAATCCTTTTGTCAATCATTTAACAAAATTATCTTTGGGGTCACTCATTTATTTTCGAACATAAGAATATTTAAACCATCATATTCATATATATGATAAGGTAAAATCACACTTAAATCAGAGGGGGTCCTGCCTGAATATATATCAAGATCTAAAGCACATACAATCATAAGTAATTAGCCTAAGTATATTTGTTCAAATTACACACCATATTAAAAATTTGCTGCTAAAAATAAGAAATCCTACATTACTTCAAAAAGCTTGACGTCCTTCCCTTCCTCAATGACCCCAACCCGGATACTCTTTTGATGAACTTGCATAATAAAGATACTAAGTATACGAATATACCTAGTGAGATGACTAAATAAGTATTATGTAATAGCAATGCATATAATTACACCACAACATCACAAAGATAACAAATATTATATTTAATAGCAAACATCACCTTAAATACTCATAAGTGGAATAAGCATAACATTCACAAGTGTATTCACATGAATTCAAATCTATAATGTAACCTCACTTAGGAATCTCTTGCTCCATATGTGTAAGCCATAAAGATTTTTTATGATATGATAGCCACATTTAAGAGTATAGCATTGCCTCACTAAACCATGAACTACTCATAATTGGGCCTCAATTTTTTTAAAATCTACTTATTTTTCTAGATACCTAGAATTATATTTTTTTCTGGATACATACAAAGGAAATTATCGGTATCTGGCGCACGCACATAACTATGGAGTGTCATGGGAAAACTCCTGCCTTCTGAGCTTCCTGTTGCCCCATGAGCATCGGAGGAATACCGTTCGGTATCATGGCTCTGGACTTATCGTCATTGGACAAATCAGTGTTTTTTCATAATTATTTCTGAATCCGTTTATGTTATAGATTCTGTTTAAGCAAACATAATTACTATTTTTTTTACTTAGCATTAAATTATATTTTAATTCCACCTACTGAGTATAAAAATACCCACCCACCCCCAGACTCTGTAGGTAGAAAAATTAACCTGGAGGTATCACTTGAAGAATTGTCTACTTAGTTTCTTTAAATATTTTCATCAATCTTTGTAATATTATGACTTTTATGTAAGGCTTATTAGGCCTATATTTTGTAATCTGACTGCTCTACATACGGTGTATTTTGGACTATGTCCTAAATTGTTGTTGTGTTATATGTAATATCTTGGATGCGCATCAACTCCAATGTATTATAAATTATTATGTTTTTATGTTTTGTTATTCTTCTTGGATTTGTACGATCGGGCCGTCACGTTCGGTTTCATGTGTGATGTAACACGTGCCGAGCAGGATAATAATTACGCGTATTATGACATATATTATTTAATAACGGCCGCCACTGATACACTGTATCAAGTGTGGTGTAGAAGCTTGGTGATCACACCGGTCACGCGAAGCTTGAGCAAAGCTACTGCTCCTAGGATGGAGTAGGCCAAGGTTCCTTGGTATGCGAATTTTAAGAGATAGAAAGTAGAAAGTGTCAAAATTATTCAAGAAGAGTATGTTGAAAAGGTATTGATGAAATTTAACATGTTTGGTGCCAAATCAGTTGGTACTCCCTTGGCTATTCAATTCACTTTCTAGTGAATAGTCTCTTAGCATACTGGAGGAAATAACATACATGAACAAGGTTCCTTATATATCTATTGTAGGTTCATTGATGTATACAGCCACTTGCACTAGACCAGATATAGCTCATGTTGTGAGTCAGGTTGTAAGATTTATGGCAAATTCAGGAGAAGAACATTGGAATTCAGTGAAATGGATTCTAAAGTATCTGAAGGGTTCCTCAAGTATGTCTTTGCACTTTGGTGGGAATTTTAAGATTAACCTGATTGGTTTTGTTGATTTAGATTATGGAGGTAATCTAGATAATAGGAGAAGTACCACATGTTTTGTCTTCACATTGGTAGTGGTGCAGTTGCTTGGCAGTTACAATTGTAGAAAACTATGAAAAATTCATCTGCTGAGGCAGAATATATTGTAGCCATTGAAGCTTGCATGATGATGATGTGGTTAAAAGCATTCTTGAAGGAGTTGGGAAAATCTCAAGAGAGATGTGTACTTTATTGTGATAACAAGAGTGCAATTGATATGACAAAGAACAGTGTGTTTCATTCTAGAATGAAACATATTGAAATCAAATATCATTTTATGAGAGAACTTGTTGAAGAAAAGAAGGTCTTCTTGGAGAAGAAACATATAAAGGAAAATCCAGCTTACTAAGGTGGTTACAATTGAGAAATTGAGTTTTTGCTCAACCACCATTTGTCTTCTACACTAGAAGAATGGTGGTAATCACACAGTTGCATTAGATATGAGTGGAGCAATTGTCTTGCTTGCAATTGGCTCTATCTGAAAATTAATTCGAAATGGATCAGCTTGAGTGGGAGAGTTGTTGAAGAAGATTTCGAGCAATTAGGTCTCAAGTGGGAGATTGTTGACAGTGAAACCTAATTACGAGTTAAGTCATCAAGGGCTAGTTTGGTCATTGTGATACAAGACCTAAGTTATAAATAAAGAGGCTGACATGCGTGGGATTGTGTGTGAAGAATCAACGACGCTGAAAAGAGCCAATCCGCCATAACCTGGTACCAAGAGGGCAACGCAGAGAGAAATGCAGAGAGAAGGAAAACAAGAATTTCTAAAAGAAGAAGTTGAAACTTTCTTCTGTGTCTTACGTGAGAAGCGTTGCTGAGTGATCTTTGTAATTCTCTTGTATTTTGATTTTCTATCTAGTGGAAATTTGTGATCCCGTGAATGTAGGTAGCAAGGCTGAACTACATTAAATTCCTTTGTGTTCTTTGCTTTCTTGTTAATGTGTACGATCTATTATTATGCAATATAGGCATAGAACAATAGATTTATACTATGTTCGCCCAAAACCAGAGAACAATAGATTTATACTCTATTCGGACAAAACTAGAAAAGAGTAAATTTATACTCTGCCTGGCGAGGGTTTTTATTTCCCCACACGTTGACTCTTGATCCAAGAGGGATGAGAAGGAATGTGAATCTGTTGATTGGCCACCAATCCTCTATCTACACGTCACCAAGACTCCCTTCCAAGACGAAGCATGCAGACTACCCTGTTAAGTCATGGTTTTCGTCATCAAACCTACATTTCAAAAACACGACCAAACCCGCAATAGCTTCCCTCCTCTATTAAGGCCTTCTTCCATGGCCGACAAATTGTCCCCGCTCGAAGTCATACCTTCATTTGACTGAAAGCACTAGCCTTCTTCCCTCCTCTCCCCAAAGATTCTCTCTATTGTCTCTTCCAAAAATCTGTGACTGAAAGCACTAGTCCCTTCCTTCCGTTCCCTTCACCCTGGTGTAATATGATGTTATCTGCACTTGCCTAACTGCAATCAACATGGTTATTTTATCTTATATTTTTCCTTTTATTTTGTAATATATTTTGTAACTAACTGTCAAAATGTTATTTACGGACTATAGGACTTCAATGATTTATTAGATTAAACTCGATGATCTTGACGAGAACAAGGAAGAGGAGGATACAGAGTGAGAGAGAGAGAGAACCACTTTCAAGGCAACAAGTTTTATACATGACTTGACCTTAACAAGTATGGATTGCCATTACGTAGGTGAGTTGATAAGGAAAAATATCATTATAAACGTTGCCCATGTTTATCCTCTCACTTACTTGTTGCACACAGACTATATAGTCATTTAGTAGTTTTGTATTTTTGTGGCAGAGAGAAAAATTTCTTCTTTGTCTTCTTTGGTGAGAGAGGTGAGAATAAGGGGTGTACAAAGGGAGTTCTCTCAAGAGGCTATCTAACATACTTGTAATTCATCCAGTTCTTTCTCAAGTAATAGTAAGTTCTTTATCAAATAATAGTAAAAAGACTCTCTCTGGTTGTTATGGATGGTAGGCACCTTGTTGAACCATGTAAATTTCATGTCTTGTTTTATTTATTATTTTTTTATTTTATATTTGGATTGTGCTATTGTCGAAATTCTACAAAAAGAATGCATTTAGAAAAACAAGAAAAGATCTTTTGAAAGTTTTAAGTGCTTTGATTATCGTCATGTTTGTGTTTGTCAAGGAGATAATTCTAAAAGAAAATTGTTTTAAGATACATTTTGATTGGAACTAACCGGGACTGAACTAAGATCTTTTCACCCAAATTGAAAACGAAGTAATGAATCTATTGTCATTGAAAAATTGAGGCAGTGCATATTCAGTCAAATAAACCTCAATAACATAGAATTTAATAATGTCATAGACAAAGGAATGTCAGTATGCTTTGATTTAATTAAAAGTGCCCATTGAAGTTTATTTGATTGAATGTGCCCTACTGAATCTTTGCTCTTTGCTTATCCCTAACTAGTAGAATTTTCAATTGAGTATAGCCGAGCTAAATTGCATCGAAGAGAAAGTAAACGTAGACAAAGTGGTCATTCATATTGTGTATTACTCGAACTTATTTTTTTATTTTGCTGTCATTATAAACGAACAAACTGCCATGCTATCAATAATAAAAGATGCAGACAGTAAGTTTTTCACCTGCAAATGCAGATGATAATGTTGCTTGTGTAGACTTAAATATTTGTAGACTGTGAACACTTAAATATTCAACACTGACTACATCAGGAGTTTGCTCAGAATTTTGTAGTAGTGGCAAAAATGGCATGTATAAAGTTACATTAATTAGATCAAAATACCTAAAAATTCATCTTCTCATCAAGGTGTCAGTAAACGTCTATTAGACTTCGTCCAGTTGCCTCAACTGATCATAATATACCTATATATTATGCGACCGAAGGAAAGTGAATGCAAATTTTTCAGAGAAGTCTAAAATCTATTGAGAAATAAAAAAACAATGAATATTTAATTATTGCAAACTTGTACGGCAATGTAGTTGATTGTCCAACATCCGTTTTCATATTAATTTCAAATAGCATTTCAAATTGTCAATTTGGAACTCGAATCCACGAGTGCTAGCTTGAATCCAGAACATAAAATCAATCCAGCAGAGGACAGACCGAAATATGACAACTATACTCTTCAGCACACTCCAGTTCTATTTATACTTCTGCTACCATCTAACGGAATTGTAGCTCTTTAAGAAGTACCCACAGTGAACGATTGCATCAGCCTTTGCCTGTGTTCAAAGATGATACATACTAGCTTGCAAACCCTCCATCCACAAGAAAAGCAGATTAATTAAGAATTACAATGAAAGTGATCAATGAACTAAAATAGAAGAGTCCACCCACCAACTTGCGTTACCTCATGGAAACCGCAAATTAGAAACGAAAAATAAGATACATCAATGAAAGACTTGACTACCAGCTATTTAAACTAAATAGTGAAAATCTCCAGGACGACTATGTAATTGGCAGTTCGGTTTTACCATACTCGGAATGGCACTGTGATTTTGAGTCCGAGCTTTGCTGCCAATCCGTGGACTAGCTTCCTACTTCCAGTGGGATCACCAAATCTCGATCGCCACTGCATCAAAGAGAAATAAAGTAATTAAATAACAAGAACAATGTGCAGAAATGCTTTACATTGACAGAGCCTCACAGGTCTTGCTAAAATGATGTCTTAAACATAATTGAAATATGGAGCTTAGTTTGTGTCTCAAACCTGTAGTCTAAGACTGGAATATCAGACTCCAGCAATGAGCCCACAAGAGATATAGCATGTATCTCCAAGTAAAGAAGCTCATATTTTAGCCTTGGAGGAAGCAATCAGAAACAAATGACTAGTCAGAAATATACAAAATTTTCCATTGATATTGAGAGATTGACTTGGATTTATCTGCTTCATTAAACGCAAAGTAAATTACCGCAAGCAGCCTAATTCGTCAGTCCAAGAGACGGGCATGGAGAGAACTTTGTACATCTTTTCGGTTCAAGAAATTAACTGTTTCATCTGCTAAACAGACATCTACGTGCTCTTCAACTTTGTGGATGACGATATACGAATCAGTACTTTTGAAAAGGGAAGAACGCAAAAAGTATTAAAAGAGCAGAAGACAAAGACAAGGCCTTGAACTCACCTAAGGACGGATAATTTTGGACTGTGAAAAAACTGATGAGATGCAAACATCGAGAGTTAATTCATATTTGTCAACGAAACGGCTTGTTTCTTTGCGACTCAATACTTTTGTGGAAGACAGCAAGAACAAGTGATTCAAAACCACAAATCTGAACTTGTAATAGTCTTGATGCTATCTGTTTGATTCAAAATCACTCACAGCGATTGCTTTGAGATTGAAGAACCTTTCTCTCTTATTAAATTCAACAATGAGCTGGGCTAGTTGTGGAATATAGTGACCTGCCAATGCGTTCAAAAAAAATTTAGTATCACTTCAACGGGCGATATTGTTGAAAAACTTTAAGGACCTGCATGGCTTTCTCCTATTAATTTGTAGCGAGGGAACTTAAGGAACCAGAGCTGGAGAAACACAAAATTATCCCTGGCTTAAATTTACTTCCGTAGGAAACAAAAGTGACGGGGAGAAATACATGTGCCTGTTATTTTGTATGTAATCCACGCTCATATAAAAAGAAGAATTAGCAGAGTAGGACAGACCAACTCCCGCGGGTGTGGTCTCCAACCGCCTCGTCCTTGCTTCTTTGGCCTTCTCAACCGTGCTCCGGCCTGCACCCATCGTTGCTTCCACTGCCTTCTCGCTCACATACCTCCTATGGCAGACAAGGAGAAGGGGGAAGAGGGGCGCCCACAGTGACTAGGAGGGAGTGAGGCGGAAAGATTAGGAAGGAGAGGGGCCAACGGGAGTCTGTGACGTGTATTGGAGGCCAACGGGAGGGAAGAAACCTCCCTAGCAGAGAAGGGGAAAAGTAGTAATTCCGACACCGACTAGGAATTGCATATTTCCTTCTTTGATTCCTGCACCGATTAGGAATTGCATATTTCGAGCTTTTTTACACAGCTCAATATAAGTTGGGAAACAGGGCTCTCTTCCTTGGATTTCCGGCGCCTCAATTGGGAAACAGGGCTCTCTTCCTTAGATTTCCGGCGCCTCAATTCTTTGAAAGCCTCACTTCTTTGAAGGTAGAAGAACTTCACAATTTTAAAATAGGATTCGAAAAGAAGCGCAACCAGAACTCTCACAATATTGGTAAGCACTCGACGAGGAGACGTCGATCATCTCAAAATTCAAGAGGGTGAAGTTGTGAGGTAAGGTATGCCTTTTTTGGTTCTTCACTTATTCTTTTTGAAACTCTCCTAAGGGGGGTGGGTTAAATTTTTTCAGTTTTTTATGTTATAGGCAGTGTTGAAAACAAATTATGGTGAGGAGGCATAAGAACAGCGAATATCTTCTTTTTCCGCTGCCTCAGCAATTTCCTTGGCTAGTTTTTCCTCTCGGTAGTGAGCAAACTTTCTATGATATTATACATCAAAAGAGAATTAAGAGAAGCGTCCCTTGGCTGCGCCGTTCAATGTGTAGGGCAACTGCTTTTGGGTGGTTATTGTTGCAGGATATATTTTCCCAAAAATTATTTTGGTTTCACCCTACCACTCTGCAACGATTTTCTGTGCCAAGAACAGAAACTAAAATAGACACTAAATTTATATGCCGGTTTACATCTCCACCAGATGGTGCGAACTGCTATCTCGTTGCTATCCACAAAAATGAAGGCTTTTTCGTATATTGTCATTCAAGAGGGACTGAATGGTTTAAGTATGAGTTGGATATTGGCCGATATAAATATGTTCTGGATGCTGTACTTTATAATGGGAAAATATATGTAGCGGCTAACCACAAGCTTGTAGTCATCGACATTATTGTTTCGTCCCCCCATGTGAGCTACCTTCAAGCCAAGCTGATTAATGGACATGGTGGGAGATGTGAAGTGGAATCTAGTCTCGTGGAATCATGTGGAGATCTCTATCTAGTTGATCGGTATTTTTATGACTGCGATGCTTCTTCTCTGTGCCACACGGTTTTTGTTGGCAAGATGAGTTTTTCTTCCCAGTGCTGGAAGGTTGCGAAAAGCATAAATAATTGTGTTTTTACTTTGGGAGAACATTATTCCATGTCATTCTCCGGTACCAATGTAGGGGTGAAAGGGAACTTCATTCATTTTAGTGGTGTTAATGGTATAGTTTATTCATACGACTTGCACTCTAGAAGTTTGACTGCCTACTTTCCTTGTCGAGATTTAGACGACTATTTCGAGCCTTATTGGGTAATATCTACACTCTATGCCCTACTTTTACTTCCTTATTATTAATAGTAGTTCTGTAAGTTTCTTTCTTCCTATATGAATAATTAACGAAGCATATGATGGAGTTGAAGATTATTTCTTCCGCTAGTCATCATTAAAATCAAGCTACTACACCAAGATTATTAATATAAAAACAGTTTATGCTCCATATTGTATTCTCGGGTAATAACACAATTATATGTGTATGTATGTTACCTATACTGTTTTTTTTTCCTTATAAACTAGGGTTGAATTATTTCGCATTTTTCTTTTTCTTTTTGCAATGATGATTGGCTGATGGCTAAACTTTTCAATAAAATTCAGTTATTGCTAGATCAGCCTATGATAAGGCAAGAGATTGAGGAAGATCAAAGCGAGGGGGGACGACCACACCCAAAAGAAATACAATATTTTGACTATCCCAAGTCTTTATCAGTTTATTCTATCAGAGATTATTGGCATTTGAGACAAGGAGTTGCACCTCTAACTTGGTGTCCCAGAACTCCATGGCTCATGTTCACAGATGGGTATGATGGTGTTTTCAAATTTCTAGATCCCTGCTCAAACGATGTTTATGAACTTCACATCCCAGAGTTATTCGATACACAAATTTGTTCTTCACGGTATGGCTGGCTGATAGTAATCCAGAAGGCCATATTCTTTTTCAATCCATTCACAAAGAAAAGAGTTGATCTTCCCTTTGGGATCAGGTTCATCATTAAGGGAATTGCATTTTCATCCACACCGACTTCTGCAGACTGTGTTGTTTTTTGCATAGATGGATGTGATGACGATGAAGTAAGTATACAGTTGTTTCGATTCAGAGATAAGAAATGGTCTTCTAATAAGACTTATTCAAACAATCACCCTTTTCGACCATCACATAATTGCCCCATCTACCAGAATAAGGCTTTCTATTGTCTTGGGTTGGATGGAAAATTGGGCGTTTTTGATCCCATAGCAGACACATGGAATGTCATTGATACTCTTCTATCATTTGATGTCTTTGTGGGCAAGTGCTTTTTGGTTGATTCCAATGGTGATCTACTATCAATATTCATTGATATATATGAAAGTCTTATTGGAGTCTTTTTAATGGACTTATCTCGGGGTAGATGGAAAAAAATTACTCATTTGGGAGGCCAGACATTATTTGCCGGAATGGAGGCATCTTTTAGTGTTGCAGCGGTTGAACAAAGAATGGCAAACAAGATTTATTTGCCTCAATTCCATGGAGAGCATAGCCATGACCTTGTATTCCATCATGTTGGGGTTAATGCAAGCATATGTGAGCCTCGCAAAACAACGAAATTCATGACTATTTGGATTGAACCAAAAGCTGTAACATTTGGACTTAACCAATTGACGGGAAAGCGTATGCTTCCTCAAATTTGTGATCAAGCTAATCAATGAAAAAGGTGTGGATCTTTTTTAGAAGAATGTTCAGAACGTATGAATTTATGTTGGGATGGTTGAATTTTCTTGCATTTGTGTTCAAGCTGATCAATGAAAAAAATATAGACATTTCGTTTGCTAAGTGACAAAAAAAATTGATCTTATAACAGTTTATAGATACTATCTTGTAACAGTTTATAGATATTGTCCAGGTGCACATGCAACATATTAGATGTCACACCCCAATATGAGTAATCAAATTAGGCAAAAGTTACTATGAGTCTGGTCTCATATTAATTATATGAGCTAAGTTAACTAATAGCTGTCGG
The DNA here is from genome assembly GCA_035235625.1 of Saururus chinensis. Taxonomy (NCBI): domain Eukaryota; kingdom Viridiplantae; phylum Streptophyta; class Magnoliopsida; order Piperales; family Saururaceae; genus Saururus; species Saururus chinensis. Next base: position 50,355,458 of record CP141142.1, on the reverse strand, counting down.
ATAAAATTGAACGGCCCAATATCTAATCGATTAACCTTGGTAATTTATTTTCGTTCAAATTCCCTCCAAATCTGCCCTCCCTCCCGCCTCAACTTAGCCTGCCCCATCCCCACCGTTGTATCCAGTCACCACCTCCACCGCACCAGAAAGCAATCGACCCCTGGCACCTCTACCCCATGATTGCACTCCCTCCAAATCTGCCAGCCCTCCTGCTCCAAATCGGCCTGCCCTCCCACCCCAAATCTACCACATCCCCACCATCACATCCGACACTGACTCCACCCCACCTGCAAGTAGTTGACCCTTAGCCTCCCCCTCAGCCCCGCCGTTGCATTCCTTCTTCACCATGCTTCTAAATTTTACGCTTTGAGTGGCAAATTCATTGAAGAATGTGACCACCATTTGGTGTTAGTGTCATTTATGGGGTTTAAGTTGGCTTGTGGCCAAGGCTGGCATGATGCTTTTTTATATATGAGGTTTACTTGCAGCGTTGGACTGTTATGGTAATTCAGTTCAAGTCAAAATGACAGCTGAGGCTTTCGGATTTCTTGGGTTGTGGCGACTACTAGACTCCAGTCGCTCTTCGCCCCACTAGATTACCCTCCACACAATCCACTGTCGAAGCCATTTATCCTCTGTCACCAAGTGCCGCACGGGATGCTGTGCTCTATAGCCGACGAACTTTGTGTCACCCTATGCCCTTCCGGATTCTCCCAAATATTGAACTTATTATATGAGTTCAATTGATGATCACTAAAGCTTTTTACATTAATTGTGTACTTGGATCACTTTCATGTGAGGTTAGATGATGATGCTATTTGCTTATTTTATAAGGAGATTTGATTTTTTTAAGAATTTGTGGTTGATTGAGCCATCATTTATTTATATTTTTTCTTACCATGAAATGAGGATTCTAAAAGAGAATGCACAAGCGGTAGATAGTGATATGGGAGTTGTTTACATGTAGAAAGAGCATTCCTTGGTAAGTTTACCTTTACATTGCACTTGATATGTGATTTATTCAGCTATGCTTATATCTTTTCATTTGGTTTATAAGAAGATATTGTCAATCTTATTCATAGTTGATGTTAATATGCATTGATATATGTTTTGTGACTAGTAAGACAAACACAAATGATTTTTAGGTCATTTTTGCTTTGCACTCTGATGTTAGTCTTCAAGAAGATAGCGTGATTATCATGCCTCTACACACTTAGGATGAAACTCCGATGGGAAAATGCTTGGAATATAAAAGTTTATTGTAAATGTAGTTTCTAGTCCAATATCTCTTTCATTAGTTATTTTAAGTTCATGGATTTGTAACTTTGCTTAGTCCAAGAGGGTATACATGTGCTTATCTCTATCAGCATAGAAGGAAGGTGTGGGTGTTATAGGAAAATGCATCCATGAATATTATTAAAGTTCTCGCTCTAGCTAAAATATCAATTATGAAATAGTAACCATTATTTTTATTTTTATTTGTTATTCCCATTACCTTTACTTTGTTTTCAATTGATAGTAATGTTCTTTCCATTTGTTCATTGGGTTTAGGCTGGTTTTATCCGTCCTTTTGATTGAATGTACCATGGAGTTTAAGGCGTCTCATCACCAAAACAATGGTGTTGAAGGGAATAGGATGAGTTTAGATGACATTGTGGATGAGGTTATTGATACTATAAACCAAAATAGTGAGGTTCAAAATGGCAATTATATAAGCATGGTACCTAATGTGGGAATGGAATTTTCTTCCATGGATGAAGCACACAAGTTTTACAATGCTTATGCAAAAGCAAGGAGGTTTGGCTTGAGGAGGTCTACTTCTCATATTTCAAAGAAAACTAATGCTCCGTATAAGAAATTTTTTGTCTGTGATAAGGAAGGGACAAAGAAATTAATGATTGTCATCCAGCAGGGAAGAAGGTTCAATGCCAGCTAGACACTCGATGGCAGTGCAAAGCTCGAATGGTTATTAAATTAAATGCAAACAGAAGATGGGAAGTGATACAATTTGATGACATGCACACCCATGAGTTTGTATCTCCAACCAAAGTGGGGAGGATCTAGTCACACAAAAAGCTTACAATGGCTTCAAAGAACTTGATTAATGCATTCCATGAATGTGGAATATCACCTTCAAGCATTTCAAGGGTTTTAAATGTTGTAGGAAGTGTAAATCATGTGAATACAACTTCTCAAGATTGTAGGAATCATATGTATAGCTTGCGCAAGAGTAATGTTGGTCGCCAATGTTAAGGGTTGTTGAATATTTTCAACGTAAGATGGGTGCAAAAGGTGGGTTTTTTTTAAGATGCAACAAGATGAGAATAATCACCTCATATCTATATTTTGGGCGAGGTATATATAAAGTATGGAGATGTTGTGGTATTTGATGCTACATATAAAACCAACCCTTTTAACATGCCATTTGCCCTAATCGTTGGTGTTAATCACCATCGTCAATCTACTCTTTTTGGATGCACTTTACTTGCAGATGAAACAAAGGAGACCTTTACATGGGTATTTGAAACATGGCTAGAGAGCATGTGGGAAAAGAAGCCACCTCAGGGGATCATTACAAATCAACGTCTTGCCATGAGAAAAGCCATCACAAAAGTATTCCCAAACACATGCAACAGATTTTGTTCATGGCACATAGGAAAGAATGCAATTGTGCATCTAAACTAACTAAAAGCCAATTTTTCAGAGTTTAATAGTGATTATGATAAATGGGTGTTTAGTGACATAGTTGAAGAATGTGAAAGTCAATGGGTGAGCTTGACGGACAAGTATGTAATAACTGAAAAGAGTTGGTTGACAAGGATGTATAATGATCGACACCATTAGATCCATGCCTACCTCAAAAACTATTTCTTTGCAGGAATGACTTTAAGTCAGAGAAGTGAAAGCATTAATGCATTTTTTGATGGCTTTGTGAATGCACAAACTCCATTAAGTGAGTTTGTGCAACAATATGACAATGCTCTTGCCGCTCGAAGGGCAAAGGAAGCCTATGAGGATTATAAAACATTGTATACTAAGTTGATGTTATATGTAGATCACCCAATAGAAGAACATGCACAAAGAGTATACACAAGGAAAATGTTTCATCTTTTCCGGCAAGAGTTCAAACTTAGTATGGGCTACAAGTGTAGCAAGATGAGATGCGAAAATGTCTTTCATTTTGAGGTGAAGCAGCATATAGAAGGTGGAAAGTGTTGTATTGTGGAATTTCAAAGTGAGCCAGAAATTTTTGCAAGTTGCAGTTGTAAAAAGTTTGAGTCAGAAGGCATGTTGTGTAGGCACATATTGCAAATTTTCTTCCATGAACAATTGGATGCAATCCTTGAGAAGTATATATTGTTTCATTGGAACATTAAAGCCAAATATACTTCAATAGCAAGTTTAAATAATCAGATTGGGTCGGCAGATAACGCATCAGCAATGACACCATACATGTTATTTTGTATGCGGAGCATCTTACTTAAAATTGGAAATATGGATCAGCTTCACCTGAGCTTTGGAATCTGGCCATGCCTCCACTAAGGAAAGTCTTTGATGAATTAAGAACGAAGATATTGTCATCTACCATCCAATTGGGAGATACATATACAAATCAGACTGAAACAAAAGCCGATGTAGAGATGGGAGACTTGTCACAAATTAGGGATCCAACAAAGGTAAAAGCAAAAGGTCATCCAAGGAAATGTGAGAGACTCAAATCAGGGGTTGAATTAAGTATGTCTTCTCAAGCTAAGAAGAAAAATGTAGTTTGTGTCAAGGGTTTGGCCACTACATGACAACTTGTCCAACGCATAAGGTTTGAACCATAATAAGGATAATGTTGTTTGATTAATCTTTGGGGAATTTAATATTATATTATATTGTAAATTATTACTTACAATGCAAGGAAATGTCATTGAATCAACTTCAGTAGATCAATCACTAGGACCTCAGTCGCAATTCACGTGTGGATCTAAGTCAACTATTGAAAATTGTGACATGGCAAGGTATGTATTGTATCATAAGCTCTAATCGTTAATTTGATGTATGTATTGCACTTCTAATTTTTTATTCATTGTCTAGTTTGGCAGGTTGCAATGTTTATGAAGGAGTACATGATACTGAAAAAAGCTAGGACTGATGGAAACCGATTTTTTTGAGTTCCAATGTACATTCTGTCAAGGATTTAGAATGATATTAGGATGGAAGCCAATTTTTTTAGGAGTTCTACAGTACATATTGGCAGCTTATATGTATAGAGTTAGGAGAAAGTGATTTTTTGACCAATGGGTGATAGCATACCAAATTAGTTATATGATGTATTTTAGTTATGTAGATGTCCATTCCTTTATTACTTTGTTGTGATGCCTTTATTATAAGTGTAGATTGAGGGTTTAGGGTTAGTATATACATTGCTTTCTATTGTATAGATGCTCAATCCTTCAATCTTTTATAACTTTATTTGGTGAGTTAACATATACATTATCTAGATTAGTTTTGGAGATGTAAGTCAATCCGGTTAACATTTGAAGGTGTAAGTATTACATTTACATGAAAGCTAGTTAAGTGGTACTGAAAAAGTGCATATGGTTTACTTTTCTTCTGTCACATATGATACTCTTAGTATAACTTTTTTATGCAAATTTCCCATTTTCAACAGTGCAAATTTTGCTTGTGTGCATCTAATGCAAAATCCTCCAATCAGCCACAATTGTCAAATTGTGAGTTCTATAGACTTCATTAAGCATAATATTAATGCAATTGTCTTTCTCTTAAGTGAGTGAGATATGTGTTTGTAGCATTGTCCTTCTTTATTATAGTGAAGCGGTTAATTAGCTATATGCATTTGATTAGTTTATTGTCTTTTCTTCTAATACAGTAGATTTTCCCTTTTATCTTATATGCAACTCATTTTTACATATTCCATTTTAAAACACAAATTCTTGGTTACAACATTTATTTCATATTTTTAGATTATTTGTTCAGTAGTGTTTTAAAGTCATTGGATTTTATTAGGTATCTACTGCAAAAGGCCCGACCAAGATATCTTCATGTATGGAAATCTAGAAATTTGGATTGTCACCATTTCAAAGTCCCAAAAGCTTGTTGAACGTGTATAGTATATTCCTTTATGCTATAATTACTTATGTTTGTCATATATAGGCCATTAAAAACAAAATCAAATGCGTCTTTATGTGCAAATAAGCATTTTCCATTCTTAATTTTTCTTCTTTAAGAGTTTATGTTCTCAAATTTCTTAAAAGTGCAGATAAGAACATTGTCAAATGTGAAAGAGGAAGTCTATGGAGCTCTTGATTCTTTTATTGCATGGGAGTTGGAATTCCCTCATATTACAGTGAAAAAAACTATCAAGACACTTGAAAGTGCAGCAGAATGGAAGAGGATATACAAGTAATTATGACCTAAATGTTCACAAAATGTGTTTGAAGGATTAATAATTGATTGTTCCCTTATTTATTTTATGTTTTCTATGTAGTGCCATACTATTTACACCTTAGTCTCTGGTTCTTGTAGGTGACCAAGTGGATGCTATTTTACTCTACCTGCATTGGCAGTGGATGGAAGGCTTGAAGAAGCCGAGGAACTTTGGACAATGATATTTTTTAAAAATTTAGAACACTTGCCTCGAGAATTTTATACTAAGATGATTTCAGTTTGCCACAGTTGGGACCTGCATGAGAAGATGTTTGAGGTATTGCTCAATGCCATCTTGTTGTTGCACATAAATATTTTTTCACATTGATACAGATTGTTATCATTTAGTGTGGCATAAAAATGGTATCATATCATCTTAGCATTATTGCAAAAATCATATTTCATATACATACTTTATGTTCCTGCTCTCTTCTCTCTCCCTACTTTATGTTCCTTTACCTCCCATCATCTTCTGCATATACCTTCCTTTTACTTCTTCCAGTCTTCCAAATCTGCAAACCCAGCCTATTTTTACCGATATATCCAAAGTACCCCTGCAGTCATATATTTCAAAATATCCAATTTACTTCAGTACTTGAACTAAACCACACCAGTTACTCATCATCTTGATAACTAGTTTAGTTCATACAATGAAAAAACATAATCATGATATCTAGTTTAGTTTGTCAGTATTGCATCATTGAGCTTTTTTTCCTCTCCATGAACAAGCCAATTTCACCTTTGCTTATACGACGGGGAGAGGGTACTGATATTAGTTTTCTATGATGATATGTCCCTTGCTTCTCCTATAGACCATTTTTTGAAATATAAATGAGGTCAAACCTTATGTGATTCCTAATCGAGAAAGATGCAATGTGCATGCCGCTACCATATACGTATCCCCAGATTCTATTATAGTTCAGCTGCCCATGTTACATTACACAAGTGGCAACTAAACAAACCTGATGGTCATGGATTGCCATTCCTATTTCAACATGGTAGAGTTGTTGCAAGTTCTACAGGTGGTGCTTTCATGTGCATGTTCAAGGGACCTACCAATTATGGTGGTGAAGTGAAGGTATGTATTGAATATAAATTCCTATGTTTCATGTCAATTTCTGCCTCTAAATTTATTAACTCAGTATGTCATTGGCAGTAGCCTCTAGTTCATGATTAAACAATGTTGTGTGCTCTATTCTCAGCTGCTGATCAAATCAAGTGAATGTATGAACAGAAATGTGCACTGCTTCAGAATAAAGATGCTTGTGGTGATGATCCAGAACTGTAGCAAAACTCACAATGCAGTAAAGGATTTATATACAAGGATATGGGTTGCTCTTCAGAGAGCTGGTTCGATATCAAATAGAATCCAAAAACTAAAAGATGAAGAGTTACAACTGCAGCTTGTTGAGCTGCTTAAGGGGTAAAATAACTGCTTATGATCTTGTTATAAAATACTTATTTTATGTTGCCTAACCGATCTTCATTGCATTGGTTGGATCTCTCTCTATCAAGGGTCAAATCCCCATGGCATATTGTGTAAAGGGTGCGTAAGTTCTTATCTATCCTGTAAAAAAGAACAAGATGTGAGACAAATAGTGGAGTACTGACAGGGAAGAAAGATTTATTAGATGTGTGCTCAACAGGATGGACATCGAGAAGAGGAAGCACCATGACTGCAAGAGACACAGAGAATCCTTCTTAGTGGCTTTCAAACAGGATTTAAAGCTGTTTTTGAATCACTAACAGAGTTCTATAAGGTATCCCTGAACATGTACAGTGAATTGGTAGCATATTAGTGAAAAAGCAAAGTTTGCCCATAAGAGGCTAGCTTGCATAGAAAATGGAATATAGAAGCTCGCATGGAGGACGTGAGTTTTTTATGCCACATATACAAAAGCAACATGACCATTTCTAGCAATGTTCAAATTTTTTATTCCATTTGTAAATTGTTGTACGGTTTTGTATATCAGTTTGTAGTTTTGTGGGTGATTTCTTTGGGTTGTCCTTTGTTTTTTTGCATAGCACTATCACTATTGGCATTGTTGGGTATGGACTAAAAATTTGTGAATACAACTTTGTTGCCCGGTTTCTTGAGTAAAGTACATTGAGGATTATCAACTGGGAGTCAATTCCTATAGAATCTGACTGTTTAATTAATTTTGGGTTGTCACCGTATCAGCCTTCCACGAGGGAGTGCTACTAAAGGATAAGTTCACTTTTTTGCCTTTAATTAGGGACGCCGAGAACTTGGATTCCCAGCAGTACATTGGAATTGGTTGCTGGGCATAGCCTTGTAACATGACATTCTCATCGTATAGCGAGTGGGAGCTCCATTGTTTGCCAAAAATACAAAGAGCACTACTCTCAGCCTCCTCGTGGCCGCAAGAGCACAAGGCTTGCAGAAATTGTTTGTTGGTCCCATGCCCACGCATCGGCTCCACACTCACATGACCACAGTCCGACAAGGCCTCAAGTGTGAAGCATTTTGAAAACTTAAAAAGAAATAGACTTTAACACAATAGTTCCCAACTGCCTCTAATTCTCCAAAATGGTCTGTCAGAGGATTTGTTTGCTTTGGAACCGTGAAAATCACAATCCTAGGCCTTCAAGTATCCAACAGAAATGCTAAAAACATGTGCTTTTATCATCGAAAGGAAAATAAAAATGTGTAACGGTAGATGAATACATTACTCCACAATTTGCGATTACAATCGTACAAAAAGCCCTCTCTAGGTTCTAATTTCAACTATTTTACTAAAGAATGTGTCATTCTTACAAACAAAATAAAAAAATTCTGTATTGGACTTGGCACACAATGCACCTTTTACAACAACTGTTACATAGGTAATAAGTAGCAAATTAAAGGACAGGAGATGCATACAGTGGCAGCTGCCGGCTGACTCTCTTCAAATGTCCCAACTGCTGCTGGATTTGCTCAAGCCAAAAGACAAAATAAATGACATTAAATGAGCCTCAACTCATTCACCCGCCATTGTTATATACCTCACCCAGGGGAGAGCTTGGTACCCACTTTTTTAAATGCTTTTCAAGTAGCGAACCTGCAAAAATATTCATAGTTATAACCATTTCTAGGAAAAATACACAATGCTACGAAAAATTTGTCAACAGTGCTAGAGAAACGCCAGTAACACGGCTCTGTTTGGTGATGTTAAGCAAAAACAGAAGTTATATGACAGGAACATTGTGGTAAATTAACATTCAGTGTACTTGAAGAATTATCACAGAGGTGAGTAGGGATATAATGGGAAAACTCAAACCAAGTAAATAAGAGTGTCCAGCTTACAAGCCAAGGAATTATGTAACTATGCATTATGTAGGTCAGTGGGAACAAAGCTACTGCTTCCGTTAAATGCGTTCACACAGGTTAATCACTTCCAAATAGCCCCTTTCAACTTATATTTTTCAAATAAAAAAAATTGGTAGGTGTAGTAATCCATTTCGATTTGAACCTCACAGATGAACACCAAATCCTTCTTTCTACCTCTATATGTAATTGTTCTATCTAATAGGTAAAAAACATGTTCAAAAGCACTAGGAAATAATCATCCAGATCACTATTCAACATATTTGAGGGAAATACATGTATACCAGAGACGGTAAAATATGGAATCTCAAACTTGACGTGTATAGGAGCCTTTTTCTCAGGAGTTGCTTCTTCATCTGTAATACTAGGAAGTCTAAATTCTGCTCTCAACATATAATCCTAACAACAGTATGCAGATAGCAAGTAGTTATTTTGAGAACCAACAATTCAGATATAAAGGCATCAAGAGATATGAGAAGTAACTAGAGTGAAGCCACACCTTACCACCAGGAAAGGATTTTATTCTCCATTGCAGGGCATCATTTTCTGGAGCATATGAAGCAGAGCCCATGGAAGTTCTAATATTGGGGTTAGTAGCATCTGCAGGTACAGGCAGCTCAATTTGCACATTTGTTGCCGTGCTGCATAGGTATATTAAATAGAGAAATTTAGAACAAAATCATAAGGTAAAGCAAAATAAACAAATGGGACGCACCAGCATTTAGAAATCCAGAAACAACCAGAATTGACCAGAACCAGTAGTGGTTATGATCTAATGGAGTGAAAAATCAAATTTTGAATTAGACCACTGGTCTAACTTGTGAACAGGGTTGAACTGCCAGTTTTGATCCAACCTAGGTTTGAATAAACCATTTTGAACAAATTGAGCCAGTAAAATTTGTCTGAACATGGATTAATTTAAACTAAAACCCCAGGCGTTATGGAACTCATGATGGTCGTCTTGCTACCAACAGTTTTGTCAATGTGCTATAAGGTGCTAGTGCTATTAAACTCGTGTAAATTATACATCAATTCAACCAGGTTGAACCGGCACTCAAACTGGCTTCTACTGGACTTGCCTCCTTTCTAGTTCTGTTAACAATCTGGTTTTCCAAACATTAATATGCACATAATTCTGGCGAGCTTCTTGAGTGTCTTTCGACTTGAGCCTCCACCCAGCAGAAATCTAGCGAGCTTGCTCAATTTCCTTTCCATGATCAACATAGTGAATGATCTTCCTCAACCTTCTCAGCCAAATATCATAATCAATTGGGTACAGTGTCCCACAGACACTGTCCACATAATCGGCAAAAGCCTTTAAGTACAGCTGAGATATCCCCAAGTTTATGCTAAATCAATCTCCTCAACCAAACTGCCACTCTTAAATCAGGCACAACTCCACCACAGGTAAAGTAAAGCAAATAAATTAGGCTTTCTGCATCTGAAGCAGAACAAAGATTACCGTCTTGAAGGACGAATGAGGACGAAAAAAGAAGATTCATGGCTGGCCGGTCCCTGTCCTCTAAAACAGCATGGCCCCATCCAATAACAACATAAGATGGGTTCTTAAGACCGAATGTCACATGGATCACATTTTCAGGCCGGATGTCAGTGTGTCGAATCCAATTTGATGCAGCTGTTGAAAGTGTAGATAAGCAATCATGAAAGCACTCGTATGTCTGCCTACCGGCAAAGTGCCCTCCTCCCGTCCCCAACCACTACCGTCCCCAGCTCGAACTCCCTCGCCCTCCGCAGCATCTCCAGAACAAGTACCTGATTTTCGGCACGACCAGCTCCCTCTCCGCCTCATACTTTGTATTCCCTGAGTTGAGGTGTGTCCGGTACTAGCGGCCGCAGACGTAGGGCTCAGCCGGCGCGGCCCCAGGAGGTCGAGCTGGCTGCGCTTGCTACACTGATTACGGACCCATCTCGGGATGTGGACGAAGGCGTGGCGGTTGGCGTATGCGGAGATGTTGACGTGGTCGCCGAACGGGCGGACGATGCGGTGAAGGGCCACAGCGGCCTCGTTGGGAGGGCGACAAGGCGGCTTGTTGTCAAGGTCCCCCAGGACCACCACCCGCTTGGGCTTCACCGTCCAGAAGCCGCCCCCGGACCATGTCAACGGCTGCGTCGACCCCCACTTGATAGGTTCCGTCAAGGCCAGGACCGCATAGATGGCGGGCGGAGGCCACCTACGGCGGCATGTGGCGGCAGGGAGAAAGTCGGGTGGGGGATGGTGGAAGGGGGGGGGGAGCAAGCTACAAATGCCAGCCGGCAGCCACGGGAGGGGGGTGGGCAACAAATGCCAGCCGGCAGTCAGGAGGGAGGTGGGGGAGACAGAGAGAATTAGTGGTCAGGTAACCATACTTAAGCGGCTTACCCATCTAAAAATTAAAATAAACCGTTGGATCAAAATCGAAGGGCAGTATAGAGTTGGCTCGTGGATCCTTAGAGCCTGTCTCATATAAACGGGATCCAATCAATTAACACCATTAAAAATACATACTTTTTTATTTTAAATTAATAATTTTATTTAAAAAAATTTATATTAATAATTTTATTTTATTTTATTTAAGTGATTGAGTACTTAAAAATAGTATCTTAAACTTATTTCTCCTTCTTATATATATATATATATATATATATCCAATAACAACCATTAATTTTTCAACCCACCTATTAACATAGGGCAAATGGAGTATATATTATCAAGATTGCTTTTGAGAAGTGCCACTAGCATTAGTATTTCTAAATATTAACATTGAGACGAAATGGGATACATTATTAGCGATGAAGATATTACTGGTTGAAATTATAAAAACCCTGCTTTTATGGCATATAATTTCAATCAGCATGTTGTCATGACATATATAATTTTAATCAAATGATGTATTCCCAATTATAGAGTAAGAAACTTCTATGAAACCATGAATTGAGCTTCCTCACCATCCTTCTAAGGTATTCCACATGCCTTCTATAGCCAGGGATGAATGCACATTGTAAGATCTTATCATTTATTTTCTTTTTATTTGTTTAAAATAATTTGTTTCAGATTGATTTAATTTTTCTTGAGGTAATAAGTTAAATTTAGTTATAAATTTTTTAAGATTTAATTTAATTCTAGTTTATAATATTAGTGTTTTAAGTTTAATTTACCAAATTTCTATCTATTTAAGGACATTTTATTTCTATTTTCCTTAATCAAATAGCGGGCCCCACTATGGGGAACACGTTCGTGTGAGATGACATGCTACCTATTTTGGCTTCCAACCTTCTTTTGATTTATCTAAAGAGGTTTTGGTGTGATTAAATTTGTTTTTAAGTCAAATGTGAACTTGAATAGTCATTTATTTTTTAATCCAATAATTTAATTTTAAGCCCACATGCCCTTATTATAAAAAGAAAACCTTAGCCCATTTCCAAATGAGGAAGGTCAGAGATTAGGAGGGAGGCTAGGCTCTACCCTCATTTTCTAAAAGAAAAAATCTTTTTCAAGATAAGATTCTCCCCTAATCACACCTTAATCATTTCAAATTTTGTCTTAATTATATCATTCTTCGCTTCTCCTAATTGAATTCTTAATTTTCTTTCATTAAGATTATATTTTTAATTCTAATTTATAACTCTAACCTATGTTATTTTTGTTTTTAACTTAAGGAGGTCTTAAATCTATCATTCTAATATTAATTTGAGTATTAGCTCGGTTTTGATTAGGACTAGCCAAAAACCTTAATTTTTGGGTAGGATTTCATAAGGTTGAAGCTCGTTTAAGGGATTCACAAGCTGAATAAAGATAAGTGGTTTTCACCTTGAATGGTTTTCTTGCTTGTAATACTATAATTATGGGTTTATTTAAGCTTTTGAAGCATCTTCACGAGTAATAGTAATTTAATAAAAATATATAATTTTTTATTACTTTTATATATTTAAGTATGAAAAATATTAGATCCATCTTATTTTAGGTTTAGATATTGATTATATGATGTTTTATGATGTTTTGGGAATTTATATAAAATTTTGGAATAATTTTGGTTCAAATTTCAAGAGGATGAAGACGTACTAGAAAAGTGATCTATCTCGACCATTTGACTTGGCTAACAATTGGGTACATGGCTAACTTTTTATTAAAATTTTTGACATTTCTTTTTATTTTCTCATGATTCCAATTTACTATGACCATGATGAGTTAAGAATATTTAAATTTGTTACGTTAATTACATATGAACCATCTTTGAATGTGATATAGATTAACTATGTATATGACTATACTTATTTAGGCTTAGTATGATGTTCTACTTGATTTAAATCCATATTTCAGTTTTTTCTTCTTTCTTGATTTCATGACTCTAGTAGCTTATGATCATGAGAGGATATAAATGTTTGCACATATCAATTTAAGAGTTTTTCCATATTGCTTGGCCAAAGAACACAATATTTCATACTCCCTGAATTTTAAACACAAATACCATATTACCTATTTATGGACAAAATTGTCCTTAGGTTTCAAACAAACTAACTACCCAACATAATATAATAAATGAATACTGGAATAGTACGGTGCCATTCTAGTATGCTGGGATTCATCAACGGCTAACGAAAGTCGCTAGTAGGAGGTGACCAATGGTGACTCCTTGGCAAGATTCATTGTTCATTAAAAAATTCATTTTTGACACCCCAGAAGTTGTTTGAGGGCTTCAAAGACTTCATTTTGCTTATTTGATCACCCTTGTACACCCACTATGGATAGGATTAGTGTTTACATACATTACAACATAGAGGTAGGAAATAATGGTGTGTATATAGGTGGAAAGGCACGATTGACAACCATTGATCCGTTTGTGAGGTTAGTGTCCCAATCATCCATTATATATGAACTACAAGATAATGAGGATATGCAATCAATGTTCTCCATTCATAAGAAGTCAAATAAGGAGGTGTTATCATTGTATCCCTAGATGAAAGAGCCCGACAACAGTGTCAAATCACCATCAGTAAAAAAGAACCAGACATTCAATAGAGTTAAATCACCAGTTATAATGGCTCAATCTAGCTCTAATTTAGGATTGCAGACGGGAGTCAATGATACACAATTCACTTTTGAAACTGTTAGGTAACAATGAAATTTTAGATTACACGAGATTGTACTTATCGTGTACTTAAGCACACAATATCGGCCATATTGTGTAAAGTTCAAAGCCTATCATGTGAAGAAAAAACACAATTTATGATCTATCACATTAGTAATGATGCAACATACACATGAGATATATTAATAATGATTTTCAACATAGATGCAGCAACACGAAATGTGATTTCGGTAATTCTATATGAATTATAAGCATGTAACCGAATACACGATGTCGAGTTCTATCAAATTTTTATTAACACGTTAATATACAATGCATATTGGGAGAACTAGGAAATTTGCCCTCAACAAATCCATCACATTATTCTTTCACCAATCCAATGACTATAGAACCTGTGATAAAAGTCAATCAGAATATATTAGAAGAATTGTCGCCAACAATGGGTACGACAAGGACTTCATTTGATAACTATGAACCCCCATACAACCCCTGTAATTACAATGGTGAAGAGTTTAAAGAAATGCGGGGTAATGATTAGTGGAACAATAATGATATAGTAGACATGGAAAGTGTTTGACCACGAAGAATTTAAAAACAACAAGGTCTCCAATAACTTTGACATTGAGTCTAAGGTGGAGTAGGAGATAGTCGATGATCTCAACCCGTTGGAGCCGAATATTGGTGAATGTGAGCTAATGACTCATAGTTTGCAAGCAAAGGATTACCATGAGGGATTTCATCAACTTAGCAATCAAGGTGAATTTCACCTACCATGTTGTGGACAAAAATAAGAACACATACGCTGCAAAGTGCTCTAATCATTCTTGTAACTTGTACATAAGGGCTTTGAATATAGGAAAACATGTGACTGTCGCGAATTTAGTGCCGAACCATTCCCGTGGAACCCAAAGGAAGTCAACTGATCATCCCCTAGCATCACACCTTTAGATTGCAATAAAATGTTATGGGTTGTTTAATGATTTGGTAAACATTACACCTAAGAGCCTAGCAAGTTATATTTTGAAGCATTGGGGCAGAAAATGTTGGTGCACAGGTAATACAAACTTGGGAGAGTCCTTGAAGCGTGTGTTCCAAAACACGACATTTAAGGATGATGTGTTACCTAGCACACGATAAGAATATAGTCACATTTTCATATCACACGACTTAATTACATATTGTGTTAACATGAACACAATGATTAATCAGTTCTGGTTTACAATCTCACGACTACAAACATTGTTGTGTGATCAAGAACATGATAAATGCACTTGTCGTAAAACTTTTAGTAAACCGTTAACAACTTAATATTCGGTTATGTAGGTAAAGCATTGGCTGATTTAATAGATGGGGACGCAAACGAATCCTATCACATACTTCTTTCTTACGAAATTCAAATAGAATATATAAATCTAGGAAGTAAAGTTCCAGCAAGATTATGTGATATTCCCATACTTATAGGGGGGTACGATTTTAAATGAGTATTTTGGATGTTTGGTCCTGTTGGCAAAGCTTTTAGAACAACATTGAAGTCGTTGCTAGCGGTTGATGCAACTTTCTTGAATGGGAGATTATCCTGGACAGCTATTGATAGCAACTGCACTGGATGGGAACAATAATGTTCTATGTGTCACATTTCCAATGGTTGAGAATGAGTGTGAGAAAGCATGGTGTTGTTTCTTGAATTGCTTAGAAATAATTTATTTTTTGATCCTCCGACCGAGATGGATACAATTGTTTCTGATAGAATGAAAAGCTTGGCAAATATTATTAAGAAGTTTTTCCATCTACACACTACAAATATTGCATCTGTCACATGACATCAAATATGCTAGATAGATTCAAATGACAACTACCTAAAGAACTAGCTCCATGTTGCAGCTGAAACTTTCAGACATAACATGTATGAAGAAAAAATGAACAACATTAAAGAACATATTCCCATAGCATTTGCTTGGCTAAATAAGATAGGTTCATAGCACTAGGCCAATATCACATTTCCAAAAAAAAGATATGGTACCTTCAGTTCAAACAGGTATGAAATTGTCAATGCAATGTTCAAAAAAGTGTTGTGCACGTTCTAGGGCTCTATTGTGCACGTTCTAAGGCTACCACTGGAGCCACATGCTAGGGTAATTAGTGCTTTAATTAATATTATAAAATAAGGGTATTTAAGTAATTTGGTTAATTAGGTAATTAGTTATTTATGTTAATTATGCTAATGGGCCTTAGGTACTTGTTAGTGAGCCCATTAGTTAGCCTATTTAAATGTAAGGGCTACGCCCTAAGTTGATTAGTGAATGATTAATTATCTGTGGTTCTCCCATTTCTTCTGTGCTTCTCCCTTTTCTGTCTGATGGCCATGCCCATTAGCATAATTAACATAAATAACTAATTACTTAATTAACTAAATTACTTAAATACTCTTATTTTATAATATTAATTAAAACACTAATTACCCTAGCATATGGCTCCAGTGGTAGCCTTAGAACGTGCACAATAGAGCCCTAAAACGTGCACAATAAAAAGTCAAGTTGATGCCTATAGCTCGGTTAATTGAGCATACAAGGGAGCACACAACTGCATTATTTGATAAATGTTTGATAGACGGCTAGAATATGACAGAAGATTTAAACCCATTTGTCAGCAAATACATCGAAAACATTAGAGAAAAGGCAAGGAATGTGCATGTATTGCATGTGTCAATGTATAAATTCTAGGTTAAATCGCAATATCACCAGGTACATTATATTTATATATTGTTTTCCATATCATGTGTATGTGCATACATTATTTGTCCATATAGTGTAAGTGTGTCTATTATGCTTACACGATCGTATGGTTAGCATTACAGATCATGTAACCAATAAGTCCACGTCCATGGGGCTGCCTTCTCTTATTTCAAGCCAAGTAGCTTTGCTTACTGAGTGCTTGTGATGCAACAGAGGCTAAGGAGGGCCTCTTGGAAGGGCTCGAACTGGCCGAGGAAGAACAAAATGTTTTTTAATACAGAGTTTGGGGAGGAAGAAAATGCTTTGAATGTAATGGAGTACTATTTTGTAAATGAATATATTAATAAAGGTTAAGTCTTTTTTTCCCCCACAAAATTGTCTTCTGGAAATGTTTTGGACAAAATTATCCTTATCGTGTTTTCGAGGACACCACAAAAGTACATATCATCTAATTGAATACACAACAACATCAATGAGCATTTTTTACTTACACAATGTCAATGAAGATATGTAAAGAATATCAATTTAATGGACTATTGTTGTGTAAATGCATATATTAATAAAAATTATATCATTTCCCCTTACTTATTAGTATCTAAGTATTTATTTAGTGGCATACATGCTCCTCGTAATAACACATCGATATTAGACTTATTAGTATAGGTCATCTGCTTGGACATACGACTTAGGCGACGATCGTATGATCACTAACTCGATATCAATATTGGTTCTATATTTGGACACACAACTAACCACGTCTTTGTGTAAGTACAAACACGATATCAATAATGGTCATATGTCATGAATATGATTTTTTCCTACAATATGTGTCACCAATTACATGTTATTGGTACTATCGTTGTTATTGCTAATATGATAATGGCATTAAATAAACTACCTCTTTCCGAAGAGTCACTCCAATTCACAATGTCAACATTTCCCAAAGTCAATACAATTTCTAGAGTATCAATCATATATCTAAATCACCAATTTGCGAGGAGTCATCTCCAATTTCCAATGCTTCCGATTCTAAATCGGTGATTATGAATATACACCTCTTGTTAGATCAAGTTATGATTTTGTTCCCACTGTCGAGAGAATGCTTGCCGATGAATCTTCAGCAACGAGATGGATCGACCACCATCCATCTCCATAAGGACATTATGTTGAGTCACCCAGGTAAAGAAGCAAGAGCCTACGGGACATTGCTATAGCGTCGGATGATGATTCATCCCCCTTTGAGGCAAATGAGTAGACCCTTGTGGTCTTCACCAGCCTTTGAATAGGATGACTCATAGCCTCGCATTATTTCAATGTCGCGAATATTCCATCACATTTTACCTGATGGTTCAGTGGGGTGTGATCATAGAGACATATGGTGTACAATCTTCTGTTTCCCATAATTTCAATCGAGGACAAGAATGTGGTCTATTGATGTAATTTTTTTTGTTTGTTTTGTAATATTTGAATGTAATGGATCACCCTTTTGTAAAGGAATGCATTAATAAATGATATTTTTTTCCCAAGAAAAATTGTGTTATGGAACTGTTTAGGACAAAATCATCATTATCGCATTTTCGGGGACACAATAGTTGTACATATTGTCTAATCGAATACACGACATCATCAATAGGCGTGTGAGTATTTACATGATGTCAATAATGATCGTATAAACAATCAAACGACCTACACCCTTGCATTGTATTCCTTACATGATCTATTTATTTACTTATTATTCAATTTAGGGGACACCACAATTGTAACTATAGTCTGATTGGATACACGCCAACATCAACAGGTGTGCGTTAACTTACACCATGACAATGCAAACCTTTAGGATTTGTTTTGGACAATTTCATCCTTACCGCGTTTCTAGGACAACACATTAGTCAATATCATCTGATCGAATACACGACAATATCAACGGGCATCTATTTACTTATACAATGTCAACAAAGATCATCTGAATTATGAAATGACATAAATATTCTCGTGTTATTCCTTACACGATATAGTTCATTTCGAGTAGAGAATTACACGAGATGGAATCAAAAAAAATAGTTGTCCATTTACAATTTGTGTATAGTATGTGTATAAAATATAAAATATTTATTGCCTAATTACAATTCATCTACATCTGGATCAAATTCAGATCGATTCGGCCCCAAATAATTGTTGCAAAGATTTGAGGCCTGACTATGTTTGTGATCTCTCCTTCGGTAATGTCGGATAGAAGGACTCATCCTGCCAACTTTGCAATGTAATGCCAACTTTGCAATGTAATACATGATGAACACACCATAATCTTTGTTGATTTCTTGATACGGACATTTGTTGATCTTCATCATTGGCCACTTCATTGCACCATTTATAGAAGGACCCTCTCCATTTCATGGGCAACACGTTTTCTAATGTGGTCCACCTCTGCAAAGTGGTGGTTGTTGTCATCCTTTGGTGGGTTATACCACCTCAATCTCCTCCCTGGAGTGGACAATTAGCAAAATAAAGTGTCCAATGATGTAGATCGAAACAAAATAGCTCTCAATGTTAACATTTAGCCCCCTCATCAAGATGCCAGTGATTTTGGAAACCCAATCCTCCTCGCCATATTGTGTACCAACATTGCAATAAAGTTATATAGCAAACTTGCACTAGAACAAAATGTAGTATTAGTGATGCATTTATTAGCGACGCAAAACCGTGCATCGCTAAAAATAACTATTTGCAATGCATAAAAAGCATCGCAATAAAATCAACTGTGACGCCCCGACCCGGGCCAGGGTCCCGAAATCAACAAAAACCAAACCCAGAACCGGGAGTGGCCCACTCTGAGTGCGAGAGTCTTCTCGTTCCTCTACACGCTACGGAACTTTAGCGCTCCGTTGCGCATAGGCAAGAACTGGCCTAATTATATAACTAATTCGGACCGGGCCAACATTGCCTTGCTATTGGTTGCCTACGTACATATCGGATAACATCCACGATGTTACTCCGATAAGATCGGATCCGGATGTAGTTCTGCCTATTGGCTACTACGTAGAACCGGCATACCAAAAATACATACGTATAAAATACTTATCTCCGAATATTTAATCGGAGTTATACAAAAACCCGATAAAACACCGACAACACACATCTCGCTCTATCATAGAGACGAGCACCACACAACCACCACAACATGCCTCACTCTATCCCAAAGCAAGACCATCACATTCACATGTCTCGCTCCATCACTAAGCCGAGACCACATGCATCACATATCTCGCTATATCACTTAGCCGAGACCGCACGCATCACACATCTTGCTCTATCATAGAGTGAGACGGAACACAATCATAGGTCTCGCTCTATCACTGAGCCGAGACCGAACACACACACAACACGTCTCTCTCTAACCCAGAGCGAGACAGCACACATCATGGCATATAAGCATAGCATATCATCATATAAACACATGCACAACCTGTCTCTCTCTAACCCAGAGCGAGATGGCACACTTCATAGCATACAAGCACAGCATATCATGGCATGAAAAGCACATGTCGTTCTATAATTAAAATAGGAGGTAAGAAACTCTTTACTTCCCTGATGTCTCACGAGGTAGCGGTATTCGGGATGCTTGTTTCTAGGCATCCTCCCCTTCAAATCCAGAGATAGCGGACAAAGCCTTCTCTAACCTCCATACGTTCATCGCCTTGCACCAAAAGACGACCCGACCAACTCTCCCCTTTCCCGGAGACTTCTCGTTTACAGCGCCCGTGGGTGGCGGACAGAACCTCCCCTACTCGGGGTGTTCCTCACACATTGTGGCCCTTCGGTGGAGAACAAAGCCTCACCTACTTCGGGCCACTTCTCTTGATTTGGCCCGGTAACAGAGGACGAAGCCTCCTCTCTCACCGGGCCATTGATCGTTTATAATTAAACCTTTTGCAAGTGTACAAGGTAATTGTACTAGGATAAGTATTTAAGGGTTGTCGAACCTCAGGGACAGATGAATAATCACTAAATCTAAAGAGGAATATGCTGATTGAAAACTAAAACAAACTTAAACTTTAATTAAGTAAAAGAAAAGAATCAACTAGTTTAAAAGCAAGAGATTAATATGATAGAATTTACTTAGGAAATCGAATCCACTATAGAACCATAACAATTCCTTAACTTTTAATCTAAATCTAGTGTGAATATGAATAAGTATTCTCAGCTACAAGCTAGAATTACTTTAGAAAGAATCATGAATTAAATTCCATGGCATGAACTATCTTTGACAATAACACGAATCATCTACACTAAACTAGCTATAGGCATGACCCGTCTAATCTTAGTATAACTCATCCAAGTCATTAATTATCTGAACATTAAAACTATTGTATGACCATCTCATCTAAATCACAGAAATTAGAATTGATGCAAATATCAAAACCACATTAATCTATCATCTACAAGACAATAAATCAACATAGATTTGAATAAACATGAAAAGCTCTTCCATTAAAAAGGAAATCCATATCATACAATTGTCATCATTCATAACTGAGATCTAAATTTAAAAAAAAGAAACTAAAACTTATCTATAGCTTCATCAACTCCTAAGTAAAAGAAAAGTCTATCATTCTATTGTAGAAGAAAACACTTGAATCTCCATTAAAAGCTTTGGGTTCTCTTCCATCTTCTTCTTCATTTTTCTCTTCAGAAAATCTACTGGAATCCCTCAATTTTAAGCCAAATATGTCTTTATATAGGCATAAGATCCGGAGAAAAAAGTCCAATATTAAAAGGATTGAAAATTGGCTAAAACTAGAAAACTGCGTGTTACCCTGTTCAAACGCCCTACATGCCCGTTTGACCGCCTATACTGTGTTTTTGTCCGAATTCACGTTATCTCGTTTGATACATCAAACGCCCCGTTCGAACGGCTACACTATTTCTGCATTCTAAACAATTTTTTTGGATAGTCCAATTTCTGTTCATTAAGCTCTTCCTTCATGTCCATATTAATTTCTAACATGTTTATAACTCCGAAAAGTTGTCCAAATCACTTTAAAACATGTCAAGACTATTTTGAATTATTCCAAACATCGTCCAAGTATTTTGATAAACGCATTTTACCTACAAAACATAAAATATCATACTTTAGACATGTAGAATATAACTAAAATTCCAACTTGATTTAAATACATATCTAAACTATTAATAACTACAAAATTATTAATAATTAAACTAAAATACTAATATCTATCTTAATCTAAATAAACTATAATTAACTCTAAATTAACCTAATCTATGCTAGCAAATAAGGTAAAAAGGCATATAAAATAGATATATATTTCATACTTATCAGCCATCTCTCTCTCTCTTGGGGTAGGAGGGTGGCGGACAGAGCCTCCTCTTGCCCTAGGTCGTTCCTCCCTTATAGGAGTGCCAACTCGATAAATGGACCATGCCTTGCGTAGATCACCCTCGAATTAGCTAGGAACACCTCAAGAACAGAAGAAAACGGACACCAAACGAATCCGAAAACTCCTCTCTCTCTCTCTTGGGGTAGGAGGGTGGCAGACAAAGCCTCATCTTGCCCCAGGTTGTTCCTCCCTTATAGGAGCTCCAACTCGAGGAATGGACCATGCCATTGCATAGATCACGCTCGAATTAGCTATGAATACCTCAAGAACGATTCAAATCGGACTTAAAATGAGTGAGAAATGAAGAATAGAAGTTTCTGAATGTGGGAGAGAAATGACAAAACATGGGAGAGAATTCATTCCCCCTCTCTGAATGTCGTGGATGCTATTTATAAAAAACTGGATAGACGTGAGGCTGACACGTGTCAAGCTTATCCGCTTTGTCAGCAACCCTATCCAATTGCGTCATCAATCAAATCCGCTTTGTCAGCAATCTTATCCGCTTGCATCATCAATCCTATCCACTTCGCCAGCAATCCTATCTACTGCGTCGTCAATCGTATCCACTGCGTCTTCGATCCTATCCAAAATGATATTATTTTATTCAAATAATATCCTAACCTCAAAACACGATAACTTCTAACCTTGACGTTGGAATCACACGCTCTTGATACCGATAGACTCGTGTTGACGAGCCCTTTGAAATAAGACCACACATGGGTAGGTTATCCCACACTTTTCAAGTGGGCCCCACCCATGCGGCACGCTTCCCAGAGCCGTAGCTTTCGCTCCTGACCTCTGTTTTGCGCATTCTTCGATTCATCACGCTCGTTACTCCGAGCTCTACCCGGATACAGGGATTTTACCTAATGAAACCCCCTAATGCTAATCTCAAATTACTAAATTACCCTTCACCCCCTGGGTTAAGCATAACCGAAAAACGGGTCGTTACATCAACTATTATCGATGCATAAATATACATGTCACTAATAGTTAGATGTTAGCGACGCTTAGTTTAAATCGTCGCTAATATTGATCATATTAGTGACACTTTATTATGAGCATTGCTAATAGTTAACCTATTTGCGACACTTTATATAAAGGTCGCTAAAAGATATACATTTTAAATTAAAAAAATTATAACTATTAGTAAAAAAATAAAAAAATTAAATTATTAGCGATGCTTATAATAGTTTTATTAAATAAATTTAATTAATAATAAATATTAAAAAATTTAAAATAAACTTCCTAAATATAATATATTTTATTCAATATTTACTATTTACATATATAATGAATAAATATTAAATTTCCAATAAAAAGTAGTGTTAATAATATATTAAATTTTACTATTTATATATAATATATTTTATTTCTTAAATTTTTTTATTAATTTTAAAATATAATTTATAATAAAAGAGAGGGTGAAGAGAGAGAAGAGATAGTGCATAGAGAGAGAGTGAGGAGAGAGAGGAGAGAGTGGGGAGAGGTGAGAATGAAAGAAAGAAAGAAAGAAAGGGAAGAGTGAGATGGAGGAGATCAAAGGGTGAGGAGAGAGAGAGGAGAGGGAGATTAATTAATTTTTAATTTTTTTAGATTTTTTATAAATTATTTTATTTTAAAAATAAAAAATAAAATCAACTATTATTAGAGATGTATAGGAATATATGTCGCTAATAGGGTAAGTATTAACTACTTATAGGAATATACATTGCTAATACCTACCCTATTAGCGGCACATATTTCTATGCATCACTAATAGTATTTATTTTATTTTTTAAAATAAAAATTTTAATTAGAGGAGAGATAGTGTGTAGAGAGAGAGGGAGAGGGACGGAGAGAGAGAGGAGAGGGAGGAAAGAGAGGGGAGAGGAGAGAGAGAGGAGAGGGAGGAAAGAGAGGGGAGAGGAGAGAGAGAGGAGAGGGAGGAAAGAGAGGGGAGAGGAGAGAGAGAGGAGAGGGAGGAAAGAGAGGGGAGAGGAGAGAGAGAGGAGAGGGAGGAAAGAGAGGGGAGAGGAGAGAGAGAGGAGAGGGAGGAAAGAGAGGGGAGAGGAGAGGGAGAGAGAGACGAGAGAGAGAGAGGAGAGAGGAGTGGGAGAGGGGAGAGGGAGAGAGAGAGGGGAGAGGGAGATGAGAGGGAGAGAGAGGAGAGGGAGATTATTTATTTTTTATGTTTTTTTTAGATTTTTTTATAAATTATTTTATTTTAAAAATAAAAAAATAAAATTAACTATTATTAGCGATGTATAGGAATATACATCTATAATTGGGTAGGTATTAATATCATTTATCTTATTGTTTTTAAAAAAATTAATTTTAAAAAATTTTAAATCATAAAAAATTAAAATTAGAGAGATAGTGTGTAGAGAGAGAGGAGAGGGAGAGAGGGGAATGAGAGAGGGAGGGGAGAGAAAGAGGAGAGAGAGAAGAGAGAGGTGACAAAGAGAGGAGAGGGAAAGAGTGAAGAGAGGAAAGGGAGAGAGAGGAGAGAGAGAGAGGGAGAGGGAGAGGAGAGGCAAATTAATTAATTTTAATTTTTTTAGATTTTTTTATAAATTATTTTATTTAAAAAATAAAACATAAAATCAACTATTATTAGCGACGTATAAGAATATACGTTGCTAATAAGGTAGGTATTGGCGACGTATAAGAATATAGGTCACTAATATCTACCTTATTGGCGGCGCATATTTCTATGGGTAGCTAATAGTATTTATTTTATTTATTTTTTAAAAAAAATATTTTTAAAAAAAATCATAAAAAATTAAAATTGGAGGAGAGAGTGTGTAGAGAGAGAGGACAGAGAGGAGAGGGAGATTAATTAATTTTTTAATTTTTTTATAATTTATTTTATTTTAAAAATAAAAAATAAAATTAACTATTATTAGCAACATATTGATGCAAATTAGGGTAGGTATTAGCAACATATATACATCGCTAATACCTACCCTATTAGTGACACATCTTTCTTTGTGTCGTTCATAGTATTTATTTTTTTATTATTATTATTTTAAAATTAACTTTTAAAAATAAAAAATAAAAATTGGAGGAGAGATATGTGTAGAGAGAGAGAAGAGGGAGAAAGAGAGGGGAGAGGGAAAGAGGGGAAGGAGAGATAGAGGAGAGGGAGAGAGGAGTGGGAGGAGAGAGAGGAGAGGGAGAGAGGAGTGGGAGGAGAGAGAGGAGAGGGAGAGAGGAGAGGGAGAGAGAGAGGAGAGAGAGAGAGGGAGGCAGAGAGAGAGGAGAGCGAGATTAATTAATTTTTATTTTTTTTAGATTTTTTATAAATTATTTTATTTTAAAAATCAAAAATTAAATTAATTATTATTAACTTCGTATAGGAATATATGTCGTTAATAAGGTAGGTATTAGCGACGTATAAGAATATATGTCCTTAATACCTACCTTATTAGCGACGCATATTTCTAATAGTATTTATTTTATTTCTTTTTAAAAAAATTAAAATCATAAAAAATTAAAATTTGAGGAGAGATAGTGTAGAGAGAGGAGAGAGAGAGGAGAGGGAGAGAGAGAAGAGAGGGAGAGGAAAGGGGGAGAGAGAGAGAGAGAGAAAGAGGGAGAGAGAGGAGAGAGGAGAGGGATGACAGAGAGGAGAGTGAGATAAATTAATTTTTATTTTTATTTTTATTAGATTTTTTATAAATTATTTTATTTTAAAAATAAATCAACTATTATTAACGACGTAAGTGTAGTTATTACCAATGCATATTATTATGCGTCGCTAATACCTACCATATTAACGATGCATATTTCTATGTGTTGCTAATAGTATTTATTTTATTTTAATTTAATTTTTAAAAATAAAAAATTATAAAAAAATAAAATTAGAGGAGAAATAGTGTGTAGAGAGAGAGGGAAAGAGATAGTGTGTAGAGAGATAAGAGAAGATAGTGTGGACCTGTGGATGCACTGATTATCGATCTGAAGCATATCCCTACAAATCAACGGAGGAAGAGCACACCCTCACTAGAGAAAGAAGAGTCTTCACCATGCAATGGGGGACGAACAAAGTAATTAACGGAGAAGCACAATGACTAAATAGGGAATGTTCCTAGTTCAATTGATATTCTCATCAAAACAAGTTTAACTGGTATGAGCGGTCCTACTGATCAAGGAATGAGGAGTCCTGTTGATCAAGGAATGAGGAAGTTGAGGTTGAACAGAATTAACAGGACATAGCAAATACAGGAACATAACCAACTTTGTTTCCCATGAAAGATTTATCTTCTTAAGATGACTTAGTTTCCTTATTGGGATAAAGTCTAATCCGATGACAGATTTGTTCAGATTTATTACTTGAGATTTTATCATATATCCATTGATTTTATCATATCTTCATTTAACAAATATTTGAATGTGAAATCTCGGTGAGAAATAACCTTTTTGAGTGGGTTAAGGGTTTGTCAAAAAAAAAGTTGGGCGTAAACAATGGTAATGCAAACGAACCATTAATATTTTTGATTCAATGACAGCATAACATTGATAGAGAAAATGATAGAGCATTGGATATCCTCACAAATCAATAAAGCCAATTATGAAAAAAAAAATCAAATCCTCATAAATCAATGCAGAGGGAATAAGTCACTTTTATCTAACTTCTCGAAGTGGGATTTGATAAGATTCAGATGAATTATTGTTGGACCTTCAAAATTAAGTTACCATACAAAATAGGCTACTTGTGAGTTTCTCTGTACTTAAAAGAAACAAATAAGTTTAAAAGAAGATTGTTGCAATACTTGTAAATTTGCCCCTCGTTAAATTAAACTACTAAGTTATGAAAAGGTTTGCTGCAATGTTGCTAGTTAAAGTACCTACAAGTTTGGTGAGACTTAAATCAAATTTGTAAATTTGAACGTGTTGGTGGGTTGAACATCCAACATAAAGATCCACTCTTATATAAATTTTCAAAAAAAAATTCGGGCAAAGGATTAGAAGAGTCTAGGGCATGTGTGGATTTTTCAACAACTACACACAAAAAAAGAGAAAAAAACTCTCATGTGAAAAAAAAATTCCTTAAAAAAAACCCACATGAGAAGATTATTTTAATTTTTAGTTGAAAAATAATAGTGACTAATGACATAAAAAAAATTAAAATTTAAAGGTCAAGATTTTGAGGCTTGACTAGCTCTAAATAAGACCAAATTTTCAAAATGGACAAAGTCTCCAAAGTGGACAAAGTCCAAAAAGAAAAAAAAGAATCTAATGTTATACATGTAGGAATGTGTTGGTATAAAAAACAAATCAAAATCCAAAGGCTAAATTTAGGAGCTCGACTAACTCTAAATTAGACTAAATTTTCAAAATAAACAAAATCTCCAAAGTAGATAAAGTTCAAAGAAGAAGAAGAAAGAAGAAGAAGTAACATCTAATCCTACACACATAGAAATGGGTTACGACTTTTAACAAAATTTTATGTGAGGATCTCTTGAGGTCCCTTACACTTAAAGATATATATAACATCTAAATTAGCTAAAAGAGGCTTTGTAAGCCTCAAGTAGCCAAATCAAAATTATTACCAAATTTATATAAAAAATAAAAATTGGAAAAGGTTATGTGATTATTCAGCCATAAAAGTCCAAAATGGCTAAAAACACAAAAAATTAAAATTTAAAAGAACTCAAAGTGTGAAGAAAAAAAAGTAATGTAAAGAGATCATGTGGAAAACCCTCATTGGCACCACATAGAGAGTAGGAAACTTGAGTCAGTGCCCTGAGGCTCGTGATCCCTTATTCTAAATAAAAATTAATTAATTAATTAATTAAAAAATAAATGAATGAAATTATAAAATTAAAAAAAAATGAATGAATGATGATGTGTAAAGAGAGTGAAGAAGTGGAGGGGATCAAGCAAAAGGTATAATGCCCGAACTCCTCTCACACTCCCCACTTTTTACTAACTCATTCCCCACTAATCGATTTGGTTCCTACTAACCCATTCTCTACCTCCTACTAACTCATTCTCTATCTCCCACTAACTCAATCTACACTTCACACGAACTACCTTTCCAACTCACCCTCATTGCTTCCTTAATCATACAACCACAATGCTATAAATACCCATTCGTTTTCATAAGGAGAGGTATTTGACTTTCAAGTCTACAAAACAACCAAAAAGAAATCTAGAAGTCCATCACACACCAAAAGACGTTCAGAAATCCTAAGTCTTAACCTTAGAAAGTTGAAGAAGTTCGAAGAATTAGAAGACAAATAAGAAGCACTTAAGAAGGAAGAAGAATTTGTGCAAGGAAGCTCTCATCTTCTAAAAGAAAATTCTTTGTTTCTTCTTTTCTTTTTTTCTAAATTTGAAAGTTGTAACCACTTCTCCTAGAAATTTTCCTTTCTTTTTATTTTAATAAATTCTTAGTTTTTTTTCATTTTGTCATCTAATTGAAGGGCTTTGAAAATTGATTAATCTTCACTTGTGCGTAGAGAACAACCAAAATCCCCCAATAGTGACTACCATAATCCACCAAGTATCACACCAATTATTATTATTTATCATTTAATTCTATTTTTTAAGTGGGCCCGACCTGGGGGCTCATGACCATCTCGGACAATGTACAAACTTCTTAGGTCGTCGACCCTCACTCAACATCTTAAATGGGATTAGGTCATGTTAAATTTATTTATGAATTCATTAAATATAAGTGGGTTCACTATTTCTTTACTTTACTTGACTTATCAGAAGATGGAAAATTGTAATCTAACGTGTAATTAATAAATCCTTTAAATGTTTCTTTTGATTTTTACCCTAAAACTCATTTTCTTTTCCTTGCAAATGGGATTCTAAGATTTCTTTTTATAAGTTCATTCTTTTACCTATTTTTTCAAACTCTAAATTTAGATGTATTACTTTGGTAATTTTCGTTTTGGAAACAAGAAGGTGTTAAATCTATCCGCTATTAGTAGTTTTGAGTTTTTTTTGTGGAGAAGTTAAATTATTACACAGACTAATATAACTTAATTTTTTTAGTATGGTTTCTTTAAAATTAAGAGGTGATTCAAAGATTTACAATCCAATTTAAGGTAAAATTTTTTGTTTAATAAAATTTTACTTATATTAACTCCATGTGTGCAAGTTAGATCTATCATGTCTTATGATCGGATTTATCATGTCTTAAGCTTAACATGAAAAATAAATGTTTTATATTTTTTTGGTCTAAACATTTG
Organism: Saururus chinensis; assembly: GCA_035235625.1. NCBI lineage: Eukaryota > Viridiplantae > Streptophyta > Magnoliopsida > Piperales > Saururaceae > Saururus > Saururus chinensis. Next base: position 50,326,289 of record CP141142.1, on the reverse strand, counting down.
ATTGCCCTATCAAGCCGATTAAACAGCCAATCAAGCAATAAGTACTCCTAAATGTGGCTACTGTGTATCTTACACTTAATGAGTAATCGACACAATAGTAAAGTCATGGTAACAAAATATTTATGGAATTATACTTTCAAGTATGCTATTATGCTTTATTTATATTTTTTATTCTATTTGTTGTGCACATGAAATGGAGATTGTATTTGCTTAGTTATCATATTATTTATTTATGAATATTTTGTCGTTACTAACTATTTGTTTTCTTATAAGTTTAGGCACATTACGGTCAATCTGTTTATATTTATACCTATCAAAATGTTCATACATATTTGGATAACTATATTCAATTTAAGATATAATCGAATATAAATTATTATCATACCCTAGTCTAACATTTATATATTAAAAAAATGATTAGTTCATATTTTGTCATAAGTTTTGACAAAAAAAATTTAAAAACTTTTATTTACACTCCTTAATTAAAAAAAATAAGTTTAGAAATCTTAAAGAATGACACTTCTGAACTGCCCGATTGACATTGTATTCAAGAAGGATGGCCTGGGTATTAGTGGAGCGGAAGATGTTATTGTCTGACACGAGATGCTAATGGTAGTGTTAGGAAGGATGGTCAGGGTATTAGTGGAGCAGAAGATGTTACTGTCCGACACGAGGTGCTAATGGTAGTGTTAGGAAGGATGCTCTAACAAAGGGTCTGTTTGTTTAGCTTAATCAGGTCTTATCTAATTAAGCCACTTAAAAATAAGCCAAAAGTTGGCTTTTCAAGCTGTTTGTTTTAAGCTTCTTTTTGAGCTGATTAAGTTGAAAAGTAAGCCGACGTTATACATTTTAGGGTCCATTTATTTTAGCTAAATCTTAATATGAAAAGTTATTTAATTAACTGAAAAGTTAATTATCTAATTTAGCTGAATTTAAAGCTGAATTATCTGAATTTGAAGCTGAATTAGCTGAATCTGAATTAGCTAAATTAATGAAACTAATAATCCATCTTGGCATTTTGCTTTTCCCGCTCTCACTTTGCACAAACGCTGACCGCTGCTCTAGCTGACCTTGGCATGATTCTAGGTTTGAGGCATGCAAGGCCTATTCACACTATGCTTCTCGTTCCACGCACAAACAAGCGCTCTAAAGCCTTACTTTTGTTTTGAGCGGTCACGTTTTTTAGTTGGTTCCAGACCCAAGAGTTCACTTTCTTGTATGTGGCTATTGTGGCTTTATGGTTATTGTGGCTTTAGTTTCATATTTGCTATTTTACAATGCTTAGTTCCGTTTTCAAACATATGACACTAGATTTTTCATGCTAGTATGTATTATATTACAATCCAGTTTACCACCTTTTAGGCGGTGTTAGTCAAACGAATCAATTGTTCTCACATAAATCTATGACTATATGAAAAGTAAAATGTGTGGCTAGAGATTTTCTGATTTGGACTTAGTTTGACCCTTGTATAAAGAAAACACATTAGTTAGGTTTTTACAAGAAATCTCTAATGTTGATGCTAGAGAGAAATGGTAACTCAAACAATTTCTTTGTCCTCAACGTCTTCTATTTCCAGGAATTCGTCACTTCAACAATCTTGGGTATCCAAAATACAAACGAGATAGATGTTTGTTGTCCCAACCACTCTTGTTAATCCCGATCCCAATAAAATAAGGAAAAAGGGGTCATTTATAACAAAGGTTTCGTGTTGTTGATTCCTAAGTATAGTGTAGTGCTTCTTTCCCTATGCCACCTATTGGTACTAGTAGAGTAATATTAACCTGCAATATATATATAACCCATAGGTTTAACCTTTCACTCAATACTAGAATCAACGATTGAAACAATTGAGGCTGCATCAATCGGGGAATACATTGACAGAAGGATTTGTTCTATCTCCAAACTTCACCTTCACCAAGCATAGGTTTATTTCAAGAATCTATTTTTATTTTGTATCCCTAAGCAAGTCTCTTTCTTGTAATTCTGAGTGAGGGCAGTAAAGTAAAAATAAATAATAAATTCAATAATAATAAAAAATTAAATCGCACCATCTCTATAATAGGTAAATGCCTCTTTTTCTCCTTAAGTTGTTGGAATTATTCGTAATAAGATATTGGCTATAAATTCCATTTATCCGAGATCAAGGGATAGTTTGTAATCCATTTTATAAATTCTTCTCGTTACCCCTTCCTCGAGGGAAATCTCACAAACAAAGGAATTGTCCAGTACTAAATCACATAAAAAGAGACCAAGTCTAAAAAACGAATTCTAAAAAAAAAAGGTAATGAGAAGATGTAGTAACAATATTTTTAATCCATTTGATTTAAATTAGTGTTTTCTACATCATAATTCTTGTGAGACGATGTCCACAATAATTAACCTTTGATAGTTTATTTGTAAAATGTATGTATATCCAAATATGGACCACACGTTAAATCGAGACAAGTTCTAACTGGTCATGTTGACTCCTTAGTAATAAGATTGGCTAAGCCTCATTTGGCTACTCCAGGAGCAACTGTTCATGGCCATTATGAAGAAGTTTTTTACGAAGTAGATACATTAGTTACTTTTATATATGAAAAATCGAGATCGGGTGATATGACATAAGGTCTTCCAAAAGTAGAACAGGTGTTGGAAGTTCGTTCGATTGATTCAATATATGTATTTATATGTTATGTTAACACATGTATAATAAATCTTAAATACTCTCTTTATCTTATATTAATAGATATATTTATAAAAATATAAGTTTTTATTAAATGATAAACTCACACCTAAGAGAAGGAAAAATAAGTTTACGATACTCTTTTTAAATACCTAATTAATTAAATTTAACCAAATATAACTATTAATATGAAACAAATTTTTTTTATCAAATGGAGCTATTAATTTAAGAAAAATGCAGTATTAAAAGTTTTTATATATTTATTATATTTGGAGCATTAAAACCTCTTCTAACAGGTAGAGAGTTGAATCATGGGTCAGCATAGGGTTTAACTAGGTGAGCTAGTCAAATCCCAATTAACTTGTTTAGCTTGTTTTCCTGTTTATTTTTTTAATTAGTTAGCTTGTTTTGATTATTTGTTAAAGGAAAAAACTAATTATGTGCATTGTCCCACGGCGCCAAATATATTTTTCTCTAATCATAAAATGTCTTAATGTATAGACTATAAATAATTTGTTTTCCTATCGACTATTAACAAACTAAACCTATTAACAATCATGTTTTCATTTTAACGTCATTAGAGCCTTTTTTTTCCTACTCACTTTGTTCCACATTAAAATTTTCATTTAATTTTTCTTAAAGAGGGATACAGTTATAAACGTTCCTAAAGAAAAATTAAATAAAAATTTTAACGTAGAACATAGTGAGTAGGAAAAAAGGCCCTAATGACGTTAACATTAAAACATGATTGTTTATAGATTTAGTTTGTTAATAGTTGATAGGAAAACAAATTATTTATAAGACATTTTATAAAATTACATAACAGCTGTAGTACTTATTTATATAAAATTGATTTTACTACTAATATTTATGTTTTCATGTAGGATGCAATGGAGATATAAGATTCGAGTACATGTTTGTAAACAGTTACCTTTACGAAAACACTATGTCTTTAATCTTTAAAACTACTATTAGTTCTTTAATTTTGGTATAAAACACTGTGTTAAAACAGTGCATATAAATGCTTTATATTTCACTCTTTACATCTTTAATAGTGATGAAGGGCATCTAAATGTAATTAGGAATATTTTTACACGTGATCTAGTTAGCAACATAAAGTATTATAATTATATGAGAATTGATTTCATTAGTAACTGTTTACAAATACACTCAAATCTTATATCACCATTTCATCCTACATGAAAAAATAAATATTAGTAGTGAAATAAATTTTATATAAATAAGTACTAGAACCGTTATGTAATTTCATAAAATGTTTTAACGTATAGACTATAAATAATTTATTTTCCTATAAACTATTAACAAACTAAACATATTAACAATTATGTTTTAATATTAACGTCATTGGGGCCTTTTTTTCCTACTCACTCTGTTCCACATTAAAATTTTTATTTAATTTTTCTTTAGGAGGGATACGGTTGTAAACGTTCTTAAAGAAAAATTAAATGAAAATTTTAATGTGGAACAGAGTGAGTAGGAAAAAAGGCCCCAATGACGTTAATATTAAAACATTATTGTTAATAGGTTTAGTTTGTTAATAGTTTATAGGAAACAAATTATTTATATTCCATACGTTAAGACATTTTATAAAATTACATAACGGTTTTAGTACTTATTTATATAAAATTTATTTAACTATTAATATTTATTTTTTCATGTAGGACGCAAAGGAGATACAAGATTCGAGTGCATGTTTGTAAACAGTTACCTTCACGAAAACACTATGTCTTAAATCTTTAAAACTACTTTTATTTCTTTAATTTTGGTATTAAACACTGTGTCAAATTAGTCCATATGAATGCTTTATATTTCACTCTTGACATCTTTAATAGTTACATGGAAAGTGGGTTTTTAGAATACCTTAAAATGTTATAGACATATTGATAAAGGGCATCTAAATGTAATTAGGAATATTTATACACGTGATCTAGTTAGCCACATTGAGTATTCTAATTATATGAGAATTGATTTCATTAGTACGTGTTACAAAAATGCACTCGAATCTTTTATCTCCATTGCGTCCTACATGAAAAAATAAATATCAGTAATAAAATAAAGTTTATATAAATAAGTACTAGAATCGTTATGTAATTTCATAAAATGTCTTATAAATAATTTGTTTTCCTATCAACTATTAACAAACTAAATATATTAACAATCATGTTTTAATATTAACGTCATTGGGGCCTTTTTTTCCTACTCACTCTGTTCCACATTAAAATTTTAATTTAATTTTTTCTTTAGGAACGTTAACAACCGTATCCCTCCTGAAGAAAAATTAAATGAAAATTTTAATGTGGAATAGAGTGAGTAGGAAAAAAAAGCTCTAATGACGTTAATATGAAAACATGATTGTTAATAGGTTTAGTTTGTTAATAGTCAATAAGAAAACAAATTATTTATAGTCCATACGTTAAGACATTTTATGATTAGAGAAAAATATATCTAGTGCCGTGGGACAATGCACATAATTAGTTTTTTCCTTTAACAAATAATCAAAACAAGCTAACTAATTAAAAAGATAAAAAGGAAAACAAGCTAAACAAGTTAATTGGGATTTAACCGGCTCACCTAGCTAAACCCTACGCATGATTAAACTCTCTACCTGTTAGAAGAGGTTTTCATGCTCCAAATATAATAAATATATAAAAACCTTTAATACTGCATTTGTCTTAAATTAATAACTCCATTTGATATAAAAAAAAATTGTTTCATATTAATAGTTATATTTGGTTAAATTTAATTAATTAGGTATTTAAAAAGAGTATCGTAAACTTATTTTTCCTAATTATAGCGAAGAAATATTAGAACAGTTTTACAGTATTACAGTGTTACACTGTACTTACTTCATCAACATGTGGCAAATCGCAATCCATTTGACAAGAAACTTTTTCTTCAACATCAGGAACCTACAAACACATCATTCAAGCTCATTTTAATTCAAATATAAAAATTGACAAATTTGTAATAAAAACATAAATCTTATAGTCTTTTTACCTTTTCCTTAGATGCCTTGTTCATAACCTCTAACTCCAATTTATCTACTTTATTTTCAATCTTTCTTAAGGAAGACAATATATCTTGCAATGTGGCATGCAAACCCTCATCTCCCACCCTATGTTTCCCCTTTCTATCCTCCTTCCAATTGGAAGTCTCCCCAGCCACTCTGCATTTTAATATAAAATTCTCATCTACAGATTCAGCCACCTCTTGGGAATTCCGTTCCCGCGTAGAGTCATCATCAGAGGTAGACTTCACATCAACATCCTTACCATCAGAAGTTGTTTAAAGACTGACAAATGATGTAAATGTTACTCTCTCATTCGTCAAGAAGGTCTTCAAACTTGCAGCTTCATGAATAAGTGTCTTTGACTCTTTGTCCTCCGCATGTACAGTTATAGCCTTCAAAACCTTTACCTACATATCAATACATATTGTAAGGTAAATGTACCATGTATGTGTATAGCATAAATCATTCTACACGAATGAAAAGTTAGTATATACCTTCCCAGTAAATACCACATCCTCAAGATAATCGAATTTGGGCTTCTTGTAAAATGCCCAGCTACATATCAGAGGAAAAGTACTCCTCATTTTGCTTGCACAGCAATCCCCCAACAACGGAATCCTCTCCATTGCCCACACCTAAAACATAACTCTCCATCAGTTAATTATTAAAATATTTTAAGAAATTCATTAAATAAGTAAAACTTATCGTTACAACATGCACAAAACCATAGACATTGTAATTTACATTGCCCATAGACCTCGCAGCTTGCTCTAAACCCCGCAAGGTGTCCCAGTAGCAAAGGTTTCCCCAAGGATACTCATCAAAACCATCCAGGTCATCTACAAGCTGCAAGTATCTCCTATCCACCTTATTGTTCCACCCTCTACCCATGAATAAACTTTCTAATACAAGAACTACTGCCAACTTTACAACATCCTTGTCATTTTCACATACTGTAATCTTCTGGAACAACTCCTCCTTCCTTATTAATAACTTCAACCTCCCAAATATTCGCAGTAAGAGGCTGCCTTTCTTCAAGAATTTGGGCACTGATGGGAGAGGGGGGGTAGAGTCAGCAAATTTTAGGCCACTAACCATACAAAATTTCTTTGGGGAAAGCTTTATGCTCGTCCTCTCATTCACTTCAAATAGGTAATCCCCCTTATGCCTCTTAAGGAGATGGTGGAAGGCCTGGGCAGGGAACATGTTTCTCGTAACCTGACATTCCATAAACTTACCAAAATATATCCTATCAAACAACTTCTTCTGCACTTTGTGCCTGCCAAAGTGGTCTTTTAATTTACCAATATAATAATAACTTGACTTGCATTGGGGGTCCCCTCCATAAAGCTTATTCAGCAGATTCCCCTTTTTCATTGTTTTTCCTGCAAACTTAGACATATTTTCTATACAAATATGTTAGATGAAAAGGGAATATAAACATATTGTATAATCAAGATATTAATAAAGAGAATGTTCAAATAAAATAAATAGAATATTTTTTATTTATGGCAAATGATCAAGTTTTATAGTTTTCCAGTTTTATAGTTTTCCAGTTTTATAGTTTTTCAGTTTAATAGTTTTCTAGTTTTCCAGTTTTATAGTTTTCTAGTATTACAGCTTTCCAGTTTATAGTTTTTGACAGACTTAGACATATTTCCTATACAATTATGTTAGATGAAAAGGGAATATAAACATATTGTATAATCAAGATATTAATAAAGAGAATGTTCAAATAAAATAATTAGAATGTTTTTATTTATGATAAATGATCCAATTTTATAGTTTTCCAATTTTATAGTTTTCTAGTTTTATAGTTTTCTAGTATTACAGCTTTCCAGTTTTATAGTTTTCGACAAACTTAGACATATTTCTTATACACATATGTTAGATGAAAAGGGAATATAAACATATTGTATAATCAAGATATTATTAAAGACAATGTTCAAATAAAATAAAGAGAAATGCTTTTTATTTATGATAAATGATCTAGTTTTATAGTTTTCTAATTTTCCAGTTTTATAGGTTTCTAGTTTTATAGTTTTCTAGTTTTATAGTTTTCGACACACTTAGACATATTTCGTATACAAATATGTTATATGAAAAGGGAATATAAACATATTGTATAATCAAGATATTAATAAAGACAATGTTCAAATAAAATAAAGAGAATCTTTTTTATTTATTTATTATTCAATGATCCAGTTTTATAGTTTGCCAGTGTTATAGTTTTCCAGTTTTATAGTTTTCCAATTATTGTGTTTCGTGTTGTTCCACTTATCCACATATTTATGTCAAATAACCAGAAACTTTATTTTAAATTTCATTTCATTTCAGTTCAATTTAATTTTATTTAAACCCATATATTTAATTAAAATTTACATTTTTCCAGTTTTGTAGTTATTCAGTTCGCAGTTTCATAGTAACATGTAACAGAATTTCTTCACAGCGGTCAATTTGAGACTAATTGATGCTTACTCGTAACAAAAATACAAAATTTAATCATTACGAACTAATCACAACAAGCAATTTGTAACTAGTTTTGTTGGAGGAAATTTGTTAACGACTTACGTATGGAAAATGCAAGCAAAATCCAATGAATAAAATTAGAAAAAATAACAAATTTATAAGAAAAATAAGAAAAATCATACCTTCAAATGAGGGCGAGGCCGAGATATCACACTGCAACCGTGGGCGACGCCGAGACGAGGCCAGTAAGGGTGAGGGGAAGATGGCGGAGTCCGGGATGAGGGCAGTGAGACTGGTGATGGCGACGGCAAGATGGCCGACGGCAAGATTAGGGCAGTAAGGTTACTGAAGGCGAGGGCGAATGACGGCTCCAGAAGGGAATGCGGCCAAGAAGATTAAAAGCTCTCCGGCGAGGGCAAAACGAACGGAAAGATGAAGTCGGAAATGGCAAATATGATGCTCTCCAATAGGTGATGGTGGTGATGGAGATGAACAGTCGCGACCGACGGAAAGGAGACACGACCGAGCGGGAGTAGACACCAAGAAGCGGGAAGAGTATACATTTGGGGAGGGTATTTTAGTCAAAAATGCTCCCACGTGCTCAAGTTCTCACGTGAGCAAGTCTACTTTGGTAAAATGTATAAACTTGCTCACATTTTGGTTAATTGACCAAAATAGGAGTCTACTTTGGTCAATTCCTCGCCACAATTCACTTCCAACTCTCAACTTCCCCATCGGTTTCGTTGGAAGATTTTCGATTTCTCATATGGACGGTCAAGATTGGCTCCACAGCTTACTTTCAAAATTTCTACAAATTTTGATGGTAATACAAAGTTTTAAATTTGGTGATAAACGAAGGGGTTGTGGTCGAAACTTGCTCGGCCTTCGTTGGCTCCACTTACGGACGATCACGAGTGGCTCCGCTTAGGGCTTTAAATGGACAGTCACGAGTGGCTCCACTGTCAATTTTTACAAATCCTTTGCATGTGCGTATGTGCACCTAGGCTCGGAAAACCACCCGTTTTTACCTTACCCAAATCTAACCCGCTAAAACCAATCCAGAAAGGGTGTTAAAATTTTATTTATTTTAAAAGTAAGGTTGGCTCAGGAAAACTCCTTGTATAACCCGCACAACCCACTGTGACTCTCTTATTTAATAATATAATAATTTAAGGTAGAAATATTACAAAGAATTTTTTTTAATATTTTATGTTTTTATATTTTTAGTTTATTTAATAGTTAATTAGTATATTTTCATGAAATTTTTATAGTTACACTTGTATGTAATAATCTTACAATGTATCTAAATTCTTAATGTTGGGTAATGTAAAGATAATATTTAAAATATTATTAAAGCAAAAATTAATTGACGAAAAAACATAAGGATACCCATATAATTGACCCAAACTAACTAAAGTAGAGTTAGGGTTTGAGTTTTTAACCCAATTAACAAATAGGGTCGGGTTATGACCTGACTAGCTGACACAATTTAAGTGTTGGTCAATGCTGACCCGCCACGATTTAAGCCGACTTAACCCAATTCCCAACCCTACGTGCACAGAGCCCTTTTGGCATCACATTTAACTTTTTCTCTTTTTTACCGGCATTTTTTTAGGTTTTCCTAGTTACCATCATTTCCCTAAAATATTTTTAGTATTTATCACTATGAAAAACAACTGTCTTTTGTAAAATAAAAGATTATCTCACCAACGGACAAATCAATTATTAACACTAAATACTAATAATTAATAAAATAATTATGTCCCACATTAATAATTTTATTTTAATTTGTCTTAAAAAAATAGAGCAATGAGACTCATGGATTATAATTAACTTTATAACACTATTTTTGTTGTGGGAGTTTTACCTTTGGTGTTAGAACGTTTTCACTGCTTCCATTACCATAGCGATAGCAACACCACTAAATGTCGACCCTTACCACAACACCACCACAAAGCTTGGCCTCTACCACCACCAAAGATTCGCTTCTATAAGTGCTTTTCTTTTGGAAGCAACAAATCTTCGCCTATCTTACTATCATTGGACTTCTGCTTCAATGATGTCATTAAGTTTGGGTCAAATTTTGCTAATCCGAAACTTGATACACTTTGGTAACTCAAATTCGATCCATCTTTTTATTATTTTGTATATTTTTAGAAGAACTCACTTAAATAAAAACAATATGATATTTAAAATAATTATTTAGTTTTATTTATTGCTTATAAGAAAAAATAATGTTATCTTAAAATAAAAAAATATAAAAAAATTATATTTATAGCCTTAGTAGGGGTCGGGGTTGGATCACAGGAAATATTAACCCATCCCAAATACTTATTTAAGTTCAATGTAAATTCCCAAATATGATCCCACTGGGTCAGGTTGAATTATATTTTTCATAGGAAAATGATATTTCAACTTACTTTCTCTAATGTTTGAGAATTTTCTAAATTCCCGAAGCTAACTATGTGAAAAATATGATATTTGACCCCATGACCTTATTATAAGAATAACTTACTCAATTGGTAGATTTCGTGGCTGGGACCTATATAGATAGAATGCAGACAGAAAGAGCTTCAAAGCGCCACCAAGAGCGTGTGAATTAGAGTTTGGATGAGGAAGTTATAACAGTTTGAAATTGAACATAGTGTCCATGCCTTGTTTATGTGAATTAAACTAGCCAATTGGCCATTTAAGTTGCTCTATGGGCTCAGTTAATTAAATGACATAAATAATTTAAGAGGCCCAATTAAGTTGCCTAGGAGAAGTTTCGTTTACCCAAACCTCTTGAATAATTAGAAACCGCAGTCCCCTTACAAGGGTCTAATTAGGGCTTCTAGGTGAGTGGTTGGCCCTAAAGGGTGGGGACAGAAGAAGTCGTCACAGAAGTTTTCTAGTGAAGACTGCTGACAATGAAGGCGAAGAAGGGGGCAAGCTCAAAGATCAGTGGTTTAACGGGGTAGGATATTTTGCCCCAAAATTTAACACAATCCCTTCATTATCTATTGTGATTATAGTTCTATTGTTTAATATTCATGGCAGGAGTGTGTATCACGCTCACCAAAATACGTCATGCTTGATGACCATGGTGGAGCTACTCGTTCGTGTCACGAACCATTCATGCACTAGTTTCTAGTGGCAAAGAACTTCTAGAAAGTTCTCTACTTCCACTCCACTGAGAAAAGTGTTGTGGTGGAGGAAAATGGTCAGGCATACCCTACGAACCTTGGTCACGATCGGAGGAGGAACAACTTCCAACAAGAATCCATACAACCGAGCCCGAGATTCACTATGTGATGCTTGACTCTATTTGTCATTGCAAGAGTCAGAAAGGAAGGGCATGCAACGACAAATCGCATGTTTGAAATCAATCTGGGGGTGGAACCATGTAACGTTTGGGAATTTTCTAAATTCCCAAAGTTGACCACAAGAAATTAGGGTGTTGGACCCCTTGACCTTCTCATTGGAATAACTTAATCAATGCTTAGAATTGGTAGCTAAAATCTATATGGATGGAAAGTAGACTGAAAGAACTTCAAAACGCCACCAAGAATGCACGAATCGGAGTTCGAATGAGGGAGATAAGACTACTCGAAGTTAAACATATTATGCAGGGCCCATTTACCCGAATTGGATGCGCGAATTGCCCGTTTAAGTCACTATACGGGCCCGATCAATTAGTATTTCGAAATTGTGTTTTTGGGCCCAATTTGGTTGCTAAATTAAAGAGATTTTGGCCTAATTTCTCATTGGATTAGGAGCCCTAATCCGATACTCATAAAAATAGAGAATTTGGGCTTTTTGGGAGAGCTTTTGGACGGAGGATGAGTCATCATTAGAATTTTCGGGCAAAGCGTTAGCGGCCTTGGATCAACGACAACTCGACCTTAGAGGTAAGATTTAGAAATTGAGACTCGTAGAGAAGTTGTTAATTAATTTTAATAAAATTTATTTTGATCTCTGCAATTACTGTTCACGAAACATTGTGAATAGTAATTGATTTTCCGGTCGCCAGAACAGTGGCGGCCTGGCTCTAGGCATGACGGCTCTAGCTGTAGCCGCGGTGTCCCTGGCTCTGGCGGCCTTCGCGGCGGCAAATTGCCAAGTCGTTAAAAAAAATATTGATAATAAGGGGCAGAGAATTCTGGTTATCATCAATGTGGAGGCGGCCAGGAGTGGGTTGCAGAACCTGGCCCCCAGAATCGCCGGATCCCAATGATTCGGCCAGTCTCGGGGCATTTCCCTGGCCGTGGCGGCTGGCCGCCACACCGATCAGTCAATCGAAAAAAAAAAGAGAGCCCTTTTGTGCTCTGACCGGCCACGGGGCGGCAGGGGGTTGGTCTGGTGGGAATTGCCGCCAAACGACGATCCGATTCTACCCAGCCCTCACTGCACAGTACCGCCCTGAGGCGGCCACTAGCCGATAGTGATGCAGACGACCCGCTACGGGTCATCGGGTTTTTTTTTGTCGGACCGTGTCATGCCCCGGCGATGCCCAACCCGAGCTGAAACCGGTCCAGCGACCGGTCAAGCGCACAGGGGTGACGAAGGGAAATTGAGAAATGATTTAGCGGAAGACTTAACCCTAACCATGGTTAATAGAATTATGGAGTATGCACATTCCACTTTGAGCAAGAGTAAATAACAAGGAAAGAAAGAGAGTTGTTTATCACAAAGTAAACAACTAAACTCAAACCCACATGCTTAGTTAACTATAGCCCACATCGGCTCAAAATAAGTCTTAAGCAACACAACTGTAAAATGTGACATAAATCTAAAACAACAAAGAACCCTACACAAAAGTTCTAAACATAAAGTATAAAACCAAAGGAAAATAAGTCACACAATGATCTCCATGATCACATCCAAGTCATCTCCGACCTTTCCTCAAAGAGGAGATCTTGTCCGTCTACGTGTCGCACCACGCAGCCCCAAAACAAAACACAAGAAAGAGGGGTGAGTTTAACAAACTCAGCAATGGTTTTTAATATCACTATCAACATCAAAAATACGATAGCATAGCAATATAATCATTCAGATCAAAGATTGGCAAGGTGCATCATTTTCTGATCACACATACACATCACCTAAAACTGCATCATAGTGCATAATCCACATAATGTCATTCTCATCATAACACCCTGCATGAAATGTATCTCTAATATACATATTCCCTCATGCATCATATCATAATCAACCTGCAAGAATGTATCTCTAACATACATATTCCATCATGCATCATATCATAATCAACCTGCATTGATGTATCTCTAACATACATATTCCCTCATGCATCATATCAAAATCAACCTGCATGAATGTATCTCTAACATACATATTCCATCATGCAACATATCATAACAACCTGCATGAATGTATCTCTAACATACATATTCCATCATGCATCACATCATAACATCCTCCATCAAGGAGTAATCACAATTTAGTGTCACACAGATGGGAACATAGACAAGGCCATGAAGGCATGTCATGGTCCAAAATTCTACACAAGAATTAAAGAAAGATCGGGGTTGTCAATCCCTAAAGACTGCTCGCCCTGGACAATCCTGGCCAAGGATGTCCCATTCTCATACAGAGAATCTAGAGCAGGGGCGTTCGCCCAGGGACATCTCCTGTGGAGGGGAGAGCCCGAATTCCCACACAGAGAACCCTAGAACACGTGGTAGCGGGTGCACATGGCATACCACACTGGATTCTCAAGGTCCAGATGACACTCATAATAACATTCTCACAATCAGCAAGACAAGTACACAACTCATCCCCACATAATTTCATTTAACTAGACTCAACCCAGGGAGTGCACTCGTTCCACACAGGAACTCAAATCAAAACATGTCCTTTCAGACCAATCAACTTTCGATTAATCCACGACCGATCAATCCGGCACACAATTTCACCACATTGCATCCAATTGGTCAAATTCGATTAACCTCGATGAAGCTTCAATTGGAAATCCATTTTCATGATGCATGCAGCATGGTACATACGTGGGCAAGGCATACATGAATCCTAATCCATGATAAGTGCTCTCATCAGCCCCTAATGCATCATTCATAATCATAATATCAAGCTTCAACACCATCATTTAAACTTCACATGTGTGTGTACCTAGTAGAAGCACTCACACAATGCATGTCAACATGCTTGAAATTAAACTCACTACCACACTACACATGTGAATTTCCATCTAAACATGAATTCCAGCGGAAATCATAGAAGAAGAATCATTGAAATCATAACTCAAATCAAAACTCAACTACAAAGGCTAAACACATATAAGATCATTCATTTCATCCTTAAGCCATCATATTCACCAACATCCACACATCAACTAACCACATTCTATCATGACCAATCATTCCATTAATAGGTTGTAGTCCTACTGAAAATATGCTTAACCATAGGGAATCAACCATTCACAATTTCAAGATGACAATTCCAACATCATGCCACAAACCATAAGTCATTCCATAAATCTCTAATCATATATCCCAACTTCATAACCTCAATAGCATGCCTTTTCAGTAGCATAATATAGCTCAAAACACTCCACATTTATATAAAATTAGCAAGTTAAAATGGAATCATCGAAATAAACATCATGCAAATAGATCACAAGACTGCTGTGTAGCCATTCGAACGCCCAAAAGGCCGTTCGATCGGCTAAACTGGACAAATGTCAAAACTGCAGTGTTGCCGTTCGAACGCCCTGCAGGCCATTCGAACGCCAACAAGGCAGATTCGACCTTCTTCCTTTCACAATTTCAAACTGAAACTCCATTGATAACACTTCAAATCAACATCTAACAACCTAAATGCCATCAAAAGTCCACCATGACTTCCAGAATGCTAAACCACATCATAACAAGATAAAACCCTATGAAATCGGGATTAAAGATTACCATTTTCTAATCATGTCATTAGCACACTAAATCAAGTAACTCCATTCAAAATAAACCACAAATTAAGAGTTTTACCATAGACAAACTGAAATTTCGATAGTCCATTACCTTATCCCTTGATTAAGCTTGGATTTTATGGTCACCCTTCTTGAAAACCTTACAAAGATAGTCCATTACCTTATCCATTAAAATCGATTTACCAAAGAAAACCCTAAATAAAAACTTAGATCTAGGGCTTGTTGAACATAAAAATCGGATTTTGAGAGCTAGGGTTTATAGTAAAATACAAATCAGTAGTTTTGATGTCCAAAAACAAATTGAAACAAAGGAGAAATGATAGATTTAGAAGAGATTAAGAAGAAAGCTAGGGTTTAGTGCTTAATTAGAATAGGCTTACCTTAAACACCTTCTAATCTGGGCCTAATTGGGGATTAGGCCTGACCTCTCCTCCACAGCCTATTCGCAAAATGGGAATGGCTCAGGTTTGCCCTTTTATAGTAGGCTTTGGGGTGTGTATGGGTAAGTTGTGGGGTGTAAATAGAAAAAGTAGGCTAAAAATGGTTATATTACAAATTTGAGCACTAATTAAGTCTAATAAAATTCTGAAAATTTTTATATGACCTTAAGTAGATATCTGTGTTCATTTTCACAAAAAACCAAAATTTCGACGGTGGGGCCCACAGGGGTCCCGCCAAAACCCTAATTTTTAGAAAAATAGTAAAAATTCAGAAAATTCCCAAAAATTCACATTTGATTCAAAATCACTTAAAACTACTAATCTCAAAGTTGATTTTGATTAAAACCATCATAAACACCGTTTATCTTTGAAACCACCGAATAAATCAGAAAACGTGTTAACCTCATGATAACCGATAATTAAAGAAAACCAAAAACATGTTTAGAGATGGGGGTCCTTACAGTTCTCTTATAATGAGAATGGTTTATGGGTAATGGATGTGATCATGTTGTGGCTTAATGTGTAGAAGAATCATGATTGTGGGAGTGAATGTTCGATTTCACATGGATGGATTTAAATCCTTATGATGGATTTTGTTTTGATTTCAGTTAGGAATCATTGTTTTGAATGTGTTCAAGCATGTGTAAATGGTCTTATGAATTTATGTCAAGTATTGGGCATGTGCTTAGATATGCATGAACACACACGTATGGGGAATTTACTATGACAATGTAGTTAATTATGAGGTAATTATGATGCATGAGGGGACTGATTGGGAGCACGTTCCATGTGTTGGAACTACGTAGGTCTTGCACATGGATGTATCATGTGTTCATGGATGAAGTTTTACCGAAGTTTAACCGGAATTAATCGATTGTGTGCAATGCTTGAGATTGAGTGCCAGATTAATCGCTCGGTGAATTAATCGAAACTTGGTTGGTCCGAAAGGTCATGTTTTCGATTTAAGTTCCTGTGTGGGTCCCCGGGTTGAGTCTAGAGAAATAGAATTATGTGGGGATGAGTTGTATACTTGTCTTACGGGTTTGGGATTATTATTATGAGTGTCATCTGGACCCTAAGAATCCAGTGTGGTATGTCGTGTGCACCTGCTACCATGTATTCTAGGGTTCCCTGTGTGGGAATTCGGGCTCTCCCCTCCACAGGAGATGTCCTTGGGTGAACACCCCTGCTATAGATTCTCTGTGTGAGAATGGGACATCCTTAGCCAGGATCATCCAGGGCGAGCAACTTTAGGGATTAACAACCCCGACTCTTTTACATTTCCTATGTGAAAATTTGACCATGTCTTGCCTTTGTGGCCTTGACCGTGTCCTCCCTGTGTGGCAATGCTTGTGTTTACTCCTTCATGGAGGCATTCACCATTTGTATTGATATATGTCTATTATGAATGTTATGCATGATTGTGTATCATGTGTTTGACATGTTTGTCGTGCAGGGTGAATGAATTTGATGTGATATGAATGCATGATTAGAAATGGTGTGTTTGAGACACTATTATGCAGGTTTATGTGATATGAATGCATGATCAAAAATTGTGTGTTTGAGACACTATTATGCAGGTTTATGTGATATGAATGCATGATCAAAAATTGTGTGTTTGAGACACTATTATGCAGGTTTATGTGATATGAATGCATGATCAAAAATGGTGTGTTTGAGACACTATTATGCAGGTTTATGTGATATGAATGCATGATCAAAAATGATGTGTTTGAGACACTATTATGCAGGTTCATGTGATATGAATGTAAGATCAGAAAGTGGTATAGCATGTTAATCATAGATTTGATTTGCTTCATTGCCATGTCGTTGTGTTTCCTGGTGATTATAGTTATATTCAAAACCATTATTGAGTTTTTATACTCACCCCATTTTCTTGTTTTGTTTTGCAGCTGTGTGGCGTGACACGCAGACGGACAGGATCCTCTATATGAGAAAAGGTCGAAGAGAGCTTGGGAGTAGTCGTGGAGGCTCCTAGTTTTGCATGTCTCTTCGTTTATCTTATTTTGATGTTAGAACCATGTGGATGATCCTTGTCTTAGATTTGTGAGATACTATGTTTTAGTTCTTTGAGACTTGTTTTGAAGCCAAGTGTGTGGCTATAAATTATTAGTATGTGGGTTTGAGATTATGGTTTAATTAGAGTTTAACTCTTTTGGTTCTACCTATTTACTCTTGCTCAAAGTAGTGCGTAAACTCCGTAAATTAGATTGCCTATAGTTGGGGCACAAGTCTTCTGCTATTTTTCCTCAATCGTTTTCAATCCGTCACCCCCATGCATTGGTTCGGTCCTTGGACCAAGCTCGGGTCAGGTCGGGCAATGCCAGGGCGTGACAGTGGGAGTGAATGTTTGATTTCACATGGATGGATTTAAGCTTTATGGTGGACTTTGTTTTGATTTCAGTTGGGAATCATTGTTTTAAATATGTTCAAGCATGTGTATATTGTCTTATGAGTTTAAGTCAAGCATTGGTCATGTACTTAGAATATGCATGAACACACACACGGATAGGGAATCTACTATGAAATTGAAATTAATTATGCCTTGATTATGATGCATGAGGGGATTGATTGGGAGTATGTTCCATGTGTTGGAACCCACGTAGGTCTTGCTCACATATGTATTACTATCATGACCCAGATTTTTAAAAGTATTTTTATATGGCACGAACGGTAAATAGCGAGAATTTTTTTCTTTAAATACTAAACAAACTCTTTGATTAAATATCCAGGTCATGATAACTGGGGTTCACAAATACAAATATCAAATCATATGATATTATTTAACGTCTAAAAATTCATAAAGACCAGCTCATCCATCTAAGTACAAGTCTGTCCCCCATCTGAAAATAAATAACAAGTTGACTCTCACGCTAAAGCTACACTAACGTATCGGAGTTAGAGAAACGTGAAAACCTCTTGTGCTCGCCTTCCTTGATCTCACTTGTCCTCGCCTGGAGAATCTGCAACAAGGCAAACCAAACAACAACCACAACCACAATAGAGCATCTCCGCCTTTAGGAGAAAAGCATCCAAAGGACAAAAGGTTTTATTAATATTTTCTTGATCGGGCCAACATCACCCGATGTTAGTTGCCTATATACTCATCAAACAACATCTCCAATGTTTCCAACAAAATCGGATCCAAACGTAGTTCTGCCTAGAAACTACTCTATCCTAAGAAGCATAACATCACACATGCAATGCTTAGATATTTTCAACCTACATTTTAGTAAGTCCTTTAACCATTCCACTTGTCTAGTTAACAAGCAATATCAAACATTGTTATTAATTATGTCACATCCCTTGTTCGATAATTAATACTATCAAATCTGCAACTCAGAGATGACTCGCCCCACGAGAAATCCCCAAACAAAGTACTCCAGCCTTGGAGTGGACTACTTAACAGCAGCTTGACCCAAATCCCCAGGGCTCTCAATAGCCTACCACGAATCTGGAGAAGAGGATCCCAACTTTGCTCATGAACACAGATTGGCGAGAAGCACAAGCCTTCCATGATGCTCATACAATTCCGCTTTTCGTACGTACTAACTAGTCCTGGGAAGACCTACGGGAGACCCGCGGTAAAGACCCTCTGGTCAATACCCAAACCATCGTGGCGATGAAGAAGCATATCGCAATCTCCAGTATCCCAACTCTGGGAGAAAATGTCTCATAAGACATTACTAATATATCCATAGAAGCCTCAAGTCCTTATGACTATTGACTCCTCCAAACATCTAAAACTTAGACTATATTATTTTCATCCAGTCCAGTAACCACTCAACCATGTGGGTCCTCTTCACCTTGTGAATCAGCCCACAAAATAGCTCATCCACTGAGCTATGACTCAGAGAACATCCCAAAACCATCCTCGGTTCATTAACCAAGGTAAATTTCTATGTCAAGGCCCCGTTCAATCCATGAACTGGTCCCAACCCTAAAGAGGGTATTTTAGTCATTATCTTTATTAGGTGTTCTCCCCTCAAACCAACAACAACCCATGCCTCTTGATTAATCTTCATTAATCTTAAGTTACTGATATAACTTAAAACATCAATATCAAAAGCATGCATCAGCATAAATAACATACAAATATATAAATAATAAACGGAGGCCCATTGCATTCATTTGCAATGCCAAGGCTCAGAGAACTCAGGCCCGATATGTAAATTAACATATTCCACTAGTGACATATATAATGCCCTAGTGGATTTTTGCACTGTGTTACAGACATGTGCAATACACTGCCCTAAACCCTGAGAATTAGGGTTTTCCATTGGTTTCCCATGACACTATGACCTGTCAAGGTCTTCGTGTCACCTACCGGTCACACCCCTTCCTTTTGAAGTCATTTATAGGGTACCTTAACTCTTGATTCACTAGGTTATCTGTTTCATCAGAAACAGAACATATTGCCCCTAAGGGCGTTATGGTAATTTTACCACTTAAGGTATGAAACCCTCCCTTGGGTCATTCTAGTTATTTTACTGCCCCTCTATTGATTTAAGTCATTGACCTCTCACAAGGCTCCACTCTCAGACCGACTCACGCTTCCATTCACACGAATGTGGGCGGGTCCACTCAAAGGGGTAGTTCTGTCATTTGGTTTAAAACCTTAATGATATCTAATGGGTCCAAAATTAGGGTCAAGGGTACTACTTGACTTCATCGACTCTATGTAATTTTCCTGGCATGTGACGGGGTCGTGAACCCCATGAACCGACCTAGGTTTTGACTAACAGTTTATAATTAACCCTATGGGCAAAATGGTCAATTACACTATCACTGGGATTTTTCCTCACCAAAAGGTTTGGCCACTAATTAGGTTACCCATTAAAGTCTCACTGGGATTTTTCCTATTTTTTAGATCCACTCATAGGCCCCTGAACCGAAGCTTCAAACTCGAATAAGTTAATATTATATGATAATTAACTAATAGGGGTAAAATAGTCATTTCATAATCTCTGGGATTTTTCCCCAAGCTGAAACTTGGTTAGAATAATCCCAATTCTCTCCAGTTCTAATAATAATTTTATAGGATTTATTTGACATAATTAACCCCCTGAACCGGACCCGGTTCGGGGAATGTATATTGCTCTCTTTTTTTAAACAGGACCGGACCAGATCGGGTCGAGTTACCCAACCCGGTCCAGGGAGCAGACGACCCGTGAGGGTTGTCTTCCCCGCAACCAGCTAGAGGCCGTTGCGGCAGGCGAGACCGAGGCTAGTTGGATTGCTGCCGCCTAGCAAATCTGACGGACTCGGCCTTGCCTCCATCCGGTGGCCGGCCGGGGACAAAGCGGCCTCCCCTTTTCTTTTTTCCTTTTTCTTTTGATTAAAACACAAGGCCACAGCAGCCGGGGCCGGCGCGGCCAGGGACACAGCGGCCAAGGGCGCAGTGCCAAAGGCGGCGCGGCCAAGGGCGCAACAGCCGAGCCTGCGCAACCCAACTTTTCTTTAAAAACAGAGCGGCCGAGCACCCAGCTCGGCAGACGCCGCGAACCGGAGCCTGGCCCTCCTATGAGAGAAGCCAGACCCAAAGGACCAGCCGGTCATCGGCCGGCTGCCGGCCGTCAAACAGTCAGCAGTGCTACATAGATCACTGTTCATTGTAATTATGATAAACAGTGTTTGCAGAGAAATTAAACAATTTGCTGAACTCACTATTAACATAATTTTCAATAAAATTAGCTAACAAATTCCTTAATAATCTCAACTCGAAATCCTACCTCAATGGCCGAGTTGTCGTCGATCCACCGCCGCCAATGCTTCACCAGAGTCTCGCCGGAAAAATTCTCCCTTTTCCTTTGCCGTAAAAAGGCTCCCCCAAAAAGCCCTAATTAATTCCTTTTTATAGGTAGGGATTAGGGCTCCTAATCCCATGAGAAATTAAGCCCCAAAAACCCAATTTCGGAACAGTAATTGATCGGGCCTATATCGCAACTTAAACAGACAATTCGCGCGTTCAATTCGGGTAAATGGGTCCTGCACGTTAAAGTCAACTTCGAACAGTCGTATCCCCCTCATCCGAACTCCGATTCGTGCATTCTTGGTGGCGTTTCAAAGCTCTTTCTGTCTACTTTCTATCCATATATATTTCAGCCACTAAATCTAAGCATTAATTAATTTATTCTCATGGGAAGATCAAGGGGTCCTACACCTTAATTTCCACGTGTACGACTTTAGGAATTTAGAAAATTCCCGGACGTTACAATTACACTATCATGCATCATGGATCAGTATTCATGGACGAAGTTTTACCGATGTTTAACAAAAATTAATCGATTGTATGCAATGGTTGAGATTGTGTGTCAAATTAATCGCTCAGTGATTTAATCAGAACTTGGTTGGTCCGAAAAGACATGTTTTCGATTTAAGTCCTGTGTGGAACATGTATACTCCCTGGGTTGAGTCTAGTTAAATTGAGTTATGTGGGGATGAGTTGTGCACTTGGCTTACCAGGTATTGTTGCTTGGGACTTCGGTTTTGACAAGATGGGTTGCTCGGGTGTTTAGGCTTGATGGGCAGGAGTTGCTCAAAGGCTTCGGCCTTGAGGAGCAGGAGTTGCTCGAGGGCTTCGGCCTTGAGGAACAAGAGTTGCTCGAAGGCTACGGCCTTGAGGAGCAGGAGTTGCTCGAAGGCTTCAGCCTTGAAGAGTAGGAGTTGCTCGAGGGCTTCGGCCTTGAGGAGCAAGAGTTGCTCAAAGGCTTCGGCCTTGAGGGACAGGAGTTACTCAAAGGCTCCGGCCTTGAAGAGCAGGTTTATTCTCTCTATGTAGACTTGCATGTTAGACTAGTGTGTGTGAGACACTTATACATGCATGATGAATGAGAATGTTAATGCATGATCTAAAATGTATGTTAGAGGTACATCTCATGCAGGTTTATATGATATTGATACATGATTTGAAATGTATGTTAGAGATACATCTCATGCAAGTTTATGTGATATGAATGCATGATCAGAAAGTGTGTAATTGAGACACTGTTATGCAAGTTTATGAGATATAAATGCATGATCAGAAAGTGTGTGATTGAGACACTATTATGCAGGCTTATGTGATATGAATGTATGATCAAAAAGTGGTACAACACGTTAATCTTAGATCTGGATTATTCATTGTCATGCCGTAGTGTTTTTTGATTATTATAAATGTATTAAAAACCATTATTGAGTTTTTATACTCACCTCACTTTCTTGTTTTGTTTTGGGGTTGCGTGGCGTGACACGTAGACGGACAGGATCCTCTATATAAGGAAAGGTCGGAGAGAGCTTGGGAGTAGTCGTGGAGGCTCCTAGTTTTGCATGTCTCTTCGTTTATCTTGTTTTGATGTTAGGACCTTGTGGATAATCCTTATCTTAGATTTGTGATATACTATGTCTTTAGTTTCTTTGAGACTTATTTTGGAGCCAAGTGTATGGCTATGAATTATTAGTATGTGGGTTTGAGATTATGGTTTAATTTAGAGTTTAACGCTTTTGGTTCTACCTATTTACTCTTGCTCAAAGTTGTGAGTAAACTCCGTAAATTAGATTGCCCGTAGTTGAGGCACAAGTCTTCCGCTATTTTTCCTCATTCGTTTCAATCCGTCCCCCCCCCCCCCCCGTGCATTGGTTTGGCCCTTGGACCGGGTTCAGCTCGGGTCGGGCAATGCCGGGGCGTGACACTATGCCAGCAGATTGGGTTGAGAGAAATAGAGAGAGGGGCAGAGAGAAATCAAGGACAGGGAGGAGGTTGCAACTTGGGCAGTTCCATGGCCACCACCCAGCTACCGCTAGAGGCCATCTAGGCTGCCGGTGGCGGGATTTGGGCGAAAGAGTTGTTCCCTCAGCCTTTGTGCTAGTCATCTCTATGAGGGAGATGACTACCGGACCAGGGAGTTAATCCCTAGTCCGATCCATTAAAAAAAAGGGGGAAATTAACTACAAATCAAACCGGGTCATGTTAGGAGGGTCTAAGCATCCAAATTTTTTAAAAAATTACTAATGTATCTAGAGGGGAGTGAGAGTTTTTTTCATACTGGAGAAAAATCTCAAAGTTTTTAAAATAACATTTTTAACACTTGTAGTTAAAGTGTCTTGTAACACTTACCTGATTTAGGGGTTTTGGTTCATGAGTCTATGAGTGGATTTAAAAATTAGAAAAAATCTTAGTGAGAGTTTAATGCGTACCCTTAATATAGATCAAAACATATATTGAGAAAAAATACCGATAAGGGGATAAGTAACTATTTTGCCCCTAGGGTTCAAGGTAAAATACTAGGGTCAGTTCAAAAGGTTCACGACCCCATTAAATGCCAAAAAAATTATACCTCAAGTCCATGACATTAAGGAATAGCTTTGAGTTCAATTACGAGCAAATTAGAGTTCAGGAAGACCCTGAATAAAATGACAAAAATACCCTTTAGAGTGGACCACTCACATTTGTGTGAATAGAAGCGCGAGTTAGTTTGAGAGTAGAGTCTTGTGAGAGATCAATTACTTAAAATCCATGAAAGAATACTAAGATTAGCAGAATGATCAAAGGGAGAGTATTATACCCCAGGTGATAGAATTACCCTAATACACTTTAGGGTAGTATATCTTATTTTTACTAAAGCAGATACTCTAGCCTAAGGAGAGTTATGACACCTTATGTATAATAATGATTTTAAATATAAGAGGTGTGACTAGTAAGTGAAATAAAAACCTTTACAAGTCACAGTGTCATAGAAAACAAGAGGAAAAAACTTTAATTCTCATGGTATAAGGCCATGTATCACACTTGTTTATAATGTAATATATTGCTCTACTAAGATAATATATATATAAATTTCATTATGCGTATGAATTATTTACATTTTCTAACTTTAATTTATATAACTCTAGTTTTGCAAATGAGTATAATGGATCTCCTTTATTATTAATAGACTTGTGTCAAGGTGACCCATATTGATCAGCCCAAACAAGGAAGAGAACAGATAGTTTCTATAAGTTCATTGATGGAGAGCAAAAAACACAATTATTCTCATGTTGCCGTGGCCGGCTCATGGTCACATAGCGCCCTTCTTAGAGCTGGCAAAGAGGCTAACCCAGAAGAAATGTCTCTGGTACGTTTGTTCCACTCCTTAAATCTAGCTTCCATCAAACGAGAGTTGAACCAAAGGGCATTGTCTGGAATACAAGTAGTAGAGCTCCACCTCCCAAGCCTGCCCAACCTCCCTCCTCACTATCACACCACCAAAGCGCTGCCACCCCACTTCATGCCCACCCTCAAGCAGGCATTCGACCTCGCAGCCCCATCTTTCTTCAACATCCTCAAGTCCCTCAAACCTGATCTCCTAATTTACGACTTCATTCAACCATGGACCCCGGCAGCAGCTTCGGCCCTGAATATCCCGGCAGTGTTGTTCTTAACCGGCAGTGCAACGTCCTCTTCCTTCTTCATGCACTTATATCTAAAACCAACGTCCAAATTCCCATCATCCGTTATCAACCTTGAGGAACACGAGGCAATAACGAATTCGAAGTTGTCTCACGAGAAGATCAATGGCATCACTGGCCTAGAGAGATTTATTGGCTGTACACATGACTCTTCAGACTTCATTGCAATCAAAACGTTTTGAGAAATTGAGTCCAAGTACATTGACAACCTCTCCCTTCAACTAGGCAAGGAGCTTGTCCCTGTAGGCCCGCTTGTTCAGGGGCTTCCAGCCCCGGACCCACAGTGTAAATTCGTGGCATGGCTTGACACTACTGAGGCAGTTTCCACTGTGTTTGTTTCTTTTGGAACCGAATATTTCAACACCTACTAAGGTGACCCATAGTGACCATCCTTGTTATACCGGATAAGGTGAGCCGGCGCACGCCCACAAAGGTATGAGGAATGTGGGGGTGGGCCCACAATTATGCCTTATATCGGTGGGCCCAAGTTGCACTTGTATCTACACGCATACGTATGAACTAGGTGTAACATTTTTAGGTGTGCATTTATGCATTATCCACAAGTGTGCTATAAGGTGAGGCATCATGGAAAAGCCCAATGAAGATGTGAGTTAAATGGGCTTATAAGCCCAAGCCCATGAAGGAAAAGGGGGACTAGTATTGATAAGACCAGAGTCCTAACTCTCCACTAATCCCTTTCTTCCTTGACCCGCCGAGTCCCCTCTCTCCCTTGTCTATCTCGTATTGAAGGAAGAAGGGGCTGCAGCCCTCCTTGCTCTCCCACCTCGCCATATGGCCCGTGTGCAGGTTTTCATTGGACTGCATGGTGCCGTTACGCAAGGGACAGGTGCAAACTGCTTGCACACTGTGAAAAGGGGTAAAAGGAAAAGTCTCATCAATCTAGTTAATCTAATCTATGTTCGAAGGACTTTAGTGATCTCCTTCATAAAGGACATATAATTAAGGTAATTCTCTGTGTATACAAAGACTTACTTTTTGGGTGGTCTTTTAACCGCATATTGGGGGATCTTCGGAAAGGTCAGTAGGTATTTGTTTTTTCTAATTATTTTGATAGTTAATTGATGAAATTGAATATTACGCATTAATATCATGTTTAATTTATTAATAGATTTAAAAAATAAAATTTAAAGTTTATGCCCTCCTTGAAATTGACTATTGAGTATCATTATTAACGGGAATGATTTTTGGCGGATTAATCACTAGAAGGTAAAGTGTCCTCAGTAAGCTCTTGATTTCATTGTCAGAATATGAAATTTTTATGAACTTTTTGGCAATAAACCTAATATAAAAATATATGTAAACTTTTAATATTTGTGATCGATAATTACACATTAATATTATTATTAATAATAATATATATTTAATATATGCATCATTGATCTAAATAGATAAAGGGCTTCGCCCCCTTCGTCTAACATCAAACGCTTCCGATGATATGAGGTTGTCATTTTTCACATTTTCTGCCAAGTGAAGAATTCTTGTCACTACCATGCAGGGGTCCAAGGGCGCTCCTTCTTCCAAGTCATTTCTTCGCCCCTTCGTCTGAAACCAAATGATTTCAATCCTTGAAGAGTGATGACCGCCATGCCACTCCATCTTCACGCTCATCTTCATCCCTTTAAGTGTCAACTTCCACCATTTGCGTCTTTGACTTGATTCCGGACCAGGCTCGACACCTCTCGTTTGCGGCTGTCTATTGTCCCTTCCCAATTACTCACCCACTGGTTTCTTGTCCTCAGACTTGGGGCTGCTTGGAGTTACCACCAAAAACATTAACAATCCTTGCAGCTGTAGAATGTTGAAAATTGCATCCAAGTCAATGCCTCCCCCTCTCAACCACTCGCAAGTCCCAATCCTCTTTACTTTGTTTCATCCACAACTTTTTCATCCTTGGCTTGGCTTGCCTAACAACCATAAGCCCTGTTTACACATACTTCAGCTGACCATCAATAAGTTTAAGCAAGTCCCCACCCAATGAATCAGCTAACGCGTTTGTTTCCCCCATAACGCAGACAAACACTCTCAGATCAGTTGGATCAACGAAACAGTGACATGAAAGTATGTAACCCACCACTAAGTTCAAGAAAATTTTAAACGTGTATCATACACCGGCAATAAATTTGTTCACTCACCAAACAACTCATCAGCATAAGATCGCATGGCATTAACGGTTGCACGGGACTTATAAGTCGTATATTGGGTGTATTTGATGCTGATAAGTCTATCTTAACTAGCAAAATGAACCGTCAACACGGAGTGCAATGCACATCCAAAAAAATTTGTCCAAATTAAAGGGGCGAAAGTCGTCGTTTATGTCTTTAACCCGTTGATTTTGACCTAAGTTGGGAAAGCAACAATAATACGCGGTATTTATATCGACAACAACATGTGTAATGAGGGCCCCAAATCGGGGCAATTCCCACTTAGAAGCGCTCCGTGCACAGTCGAGTCGACCCCCAAGTCTTCCTCCCGGAATGACAACACTGTGATGCCACATGAAATTTCCACAACTGCCCCCGTAGTCAAGATTTTCTATTTCAAGGCTTACGGCAATTGGCAACGCACCCCATTAACCGAAAATGGCGTCATCATCTCCAAATGCTAGCTCTTGCTTTTCTCAGTCCATTAATTGAGCTTCCTCTTCTGGAGTTCCTGCTTCGTTGGCACCATTTTTCCTCGTTTAGGTAATTTACACTTTTGTCCCTCTACTTTGTCAATGTCACTTTATTCCTTCACTACGTACAACGTATTGTGTTCAAATATTTCACACGCCCATAATAAACTACTTGTAAATTACTAATACTGTATCGCTCTATGCTAGTTTTTAGGGCCGCCCATGATTAATCTCATGTTCTAATCGCATTTGTACTTGTTCAGTACTTCACAACAGTTCCATCGAAAGTGAATTATTAGTGTACGCAATTTGATACCTTCAAGTCCAATTTGGAGCCATTAGAGTGACTTCTTCAAGGGCATTTTTGTCATTTCAAGTCACCCCTGCCTATTCCCGGTTCTCCCCGTGTGTTTATATACCGAAGAGCCTACTCCATCCCATGGCCGCCATTACAGAGACGAGAGTATAGAGAGAGAGAGACAGAGAGACGCACAGAGAGAGGGTGAAGGCTAAGAGCTTGTAGCCATGAAGAAGGTTAGCCCGTCACTTCTTCTGCTTCTTGTTCTCGTTTTCTCTTTCCTCTTCTTCTCCGTCTCGGCCGACTGCGAATGCGAAACCTCGGGGTCGGACGGGGACCGGGACAAGACGGTGGCGCTGCGCCTGAAGATCGTGGCCATTGCCTCCATCCTCGTGGCTAGCACGATCGGCGTCTGCCTCCCCATCGTCGGAAAGTCCGTGCCTTCCCTTCGGCCCGAGAACAACGTCTTCTTCGTGGTCAAGGCCTTCGCCGCCGGGGTCATCCTCGCCACTGGCATGATCCATGTCCTCCCTGACGCGTTTGAAAACCTCACCTCCCCATGCCTCAAGGAGAACCCCTGGGGTAAGTTCCCCTTCGCAGGGTTCGTCGCCATGCTCTCGGCTATCTGCACGCTCATGGTGGACGCCTTCGCCACCGGCTACTATAAGCGGACCCGTGGCGGGGAGGTCAAGCCCGGGAAGGAGGTGGATGAAGAGGTGTCCCGGAGGGTGCCGGTACACACACATGGGGCCCATGGCCATGCGCATGGCGCGGTCGTGGTGGATGGTGGGGACGTTGGAGGTGATCTCATCAGGAACAGAGTCATCTCTGAGGTATGTATGATGGACGCGGGTTCTTCTTCTCCTTCTTCGTCTTCTTTTTTTTTTTAAAGAAAAATCATTTTTTTGTCCATTTTTGTGTAACAAACTTAAATTTTATGTGCTTTTAAAGGTTCAGTAGCATAAAAAAAATTGGGCGACGTTCATCAAAGTTTCCATGTTTTTTTTTAGGTGGAGTGGCTTGCAATTCATAGTTTTTTTTACGAGTTTAATTTTTATGCATGTTTTTTCCTGTCTTGCTTCAGTTCTGAAACAAACTTAAATTTTATGTGCTTTTAAAGGAAGAAACTGGAAGTGTTTTCCTGGTAAAAAGAAGTCTCCATGGAAATTTGGTTTTTCATGTCATTGCAAGATGTTTGCTGAATATATTTTGAAATTAGCTATCATTTTCACGTTTATCTCTCCGATAAAACAAAAAAAAACAACTTTTCAGAATTTATGGACCGTATTTTTTCATAATAAAGTCTGAAAACTCAAATTTAAGGCAGTGCCTAATTATGTGATTTTAAAATGGGGAAATAGAAAAACTCTGTTCTCATGCACTTTTCCTCTGCTCAAAGAGAGTAAACTTAATGAGAAATGTATCTGCCATCCACAAATTTTGATACAGGTACTGGAGTTGGGGATTGTGGTTCATTCTGTGATAATTGGGATTTCACTTGGTGCATCCGAAAGCTCATCAACAATCCGGCCCCTGGTTGCTGCCCTGAGTTTCCACCAACTGTTTGAAGGCATGGGACTTGGGGGATGCATTGTTCAGGTATACAGGCCACTTCTATCCTTCTTTCACCTCTTTCCGTTTGATGATTAAAATTGCTATTAATTAATAGGTAATTAACCTTACACTTGGACTCTTGCAGGCAAGCTTCAAGCTCAGGAAAATGGTAATCATGGCCTTATTCTTTTCACTCACCACACCAGTCGGAATTGGCATTGGCATTGGCATCTCCTCCGTCTACGACGAGAACAGCCCAACGGCGTTGATCGTCGAAGGCGTCTTCAACTCGGCGTCAGCCGGAATTCTGATCTACATGGCCTTGGTGGATTTACTTGCGGCAGATTACATGAACCCAAGGGTGCAGAGCAGTGGGAAGCTTCAGTTGTGGGTCAGTGTCTCCCTACTCCTCGGCGCAGGTCTCATGTCCCTCATGGCTAAGTGGGCTTGACGAGTTCACACAGTTTAAAAGATGGCTCTCCCAGCAAGCACCACCTATCTCCGCCATTCATTTTTGAAGTCAGACGCTTCTTCTTTTGTTTGTTTTTTTCGTTTTCGTAGTTCGAAATGTTCTACTTTCTCTGTTAAGAAACTACCCAGTTAGTCAATATGCATAGATAGAATCATTTCTGGCCATCTGTTGACAAAACATTCTCTGTTCATACTTAGGCCGTGTTCACTTCCAGGCCACCATCATGCAAAAGGACAATATTCCTAGAAGCAGAAATGCTTCTGTTGATTGTGGATGTGTGTGTGTGTGGTAGAGAGCTTTCAACGTTCAAGATAATAATTATAAAATCATTTTTTATTCCTAACACATCAATTAATGAATCAAATATGGAAGAAAAAGAATGTTGTAAAAGAAAAGATCTTGAATTGAATATTGACTTTCCATCCCTACCGCCGTTAATTATATTAGTTTCTTGTGTTGGCCATATCCTCACCATGGACCAAGAAAAGGAGGAAAGATATTTAGATGCGGTAACCAAGCAAGAAACCTCTTATTGCAAGTGGTCGCGTGACAATGAAAACTGTGGCCAAAATAAGTGTTATTGTAAGTGGGCACTAAGTGCAGCCATCTGGTTATTTTCATAGGATGGCCGGCTAATATAGGTAGGCGCATAAAATCTTCCTAAAAGGAGAGAATGATTCTGTTTGAGTAAAACCTTAAAGTGGTAGAACCGGGTCTCCTGGCTAAAAGCATTTGACTGCCAGCTTCATATGCAGGTATAATATAGCTTAGCCATCAATTTGGTAGGTGCGTGATTCGGAGGGTTAAGTCGAAGTCCGTAGACTCTGCAAGTGCATTCTAGATTGGGGGCGTGCAAAAGTGTTCGTCCTGGGGATGATGAGCGTCGATCATTATCTTATTTTTTTAAGATGTAAAGAAGAATTGCTGGTAGTAAGTAATATCAAATGTCTGATTGTATAACAAATTAACAATGGTCTTTTAGCTCATAAAATCTTTTAGCTTATCAAAAAAAGAAGAGCAATGGACTTTTAGGATAAATATTGGTAAATGTTATCTTTTCCAAATAAGGAAAAATGTTTTGCTGCATTATTTTACTAAGAAAGTAACTTTGCTAATGACGCATCATGTTACCCTAAAATGCACTTAACTTTGCACCATCCATCGAGAACATTACTTTATTGGACAGAAAGTGGAGTAAGGTCACTCTTCTATTTTTTTTTTTTTTTTTATTGCTCTCTCCCTTATGTGTAACTTCTCTCTTGTTCTCTCTTAATTACTTTATATATTCTCTCTTAATTACTTTATATATTTTGCCCTTCTTCTCCTTCTCTTTTTTTTTTCTGCATAAGTAGCATCACCAGTGACAGTGCTAACCAATGTTTTAAAACCCAGCCCGGACCTCAACCCGGATTAGTGGCTGGGCTGGGTCAACCAGGTTGAACCATGGATCGACCCGGGTTGACCCGGGCGATAACATCATCATCAAAACAAAAAAAATTGCAAATGTTCTAACTTCCATTATCATGTATAAGATTATACACTATGAACGTCCAATGATTTATGAATCATTCAAAACTTACATTTTCTGTAATTGACTAATCATGATCCCCCCACACCTCATGCCCCATGTTATTTGTTACTTACTATCCAAATCAATCCAACAAACTGCGCCCAACTCCCCAAGGAACCAAAAGCCCTAAAACAATCAAGACATAAGTAAATTAATCAATTGAAACAAGTACACTTTTTGTAAATTGTAGTCTCCTTGCTGGTGGAGTGGTCGCCGTACTTGAGTTCTCTGCTCAGGTTCTCCAAAACCCTCTTCACAGAGTGCTGGCAGAGGCAATTGGGGGAGATTGAGGAAGGGAGAGGGTATTTTAAGAGGGAATCAGTCAATCATCACAAAAAGTGTCATACCTTAGCACCAAAACAAACATGTAAAAAAGTGTCATACCTTAGCACCAAAACAAACATGTAAAAGTGTCATATCTGGCATTACCAGCTACTGCAGATGACAAAAAACAAAAAAAAAAATGAAGCAGAGGCTTAGTTCAGAAATCAGGGACTTCAGTTTGGAACTTTGGATCCAAGCAACAAATTTCAGCAGAAGAAGTCGAAACAGGGAAAGGAACCAAATTTCGGCAGAAGAAGAAGCGGAAAATGAAATACCTACTTTTCGGCAGTAGAGACGCCGGGAAAGAAAACACCAGGAAAGAAGCAGTGACGATGCTCCTTCCGGAAAAGAAAACGCCGACGGCCGGAGATCGAAGTTAGGGTTTTGGCTTCGAACCCTTCTCGGAAACTTCTGCCGGGAAGGAGCCAATGCTGTGGAAGCCGGAGACGGATTGTAGCCGAAGAGGAAGCCGCTGCCCAAATCGCCCAAATTTCCCCACCGGCCGCGACTGTGCTATTCAATCGGCGCCAGAGAAGATGAGATCATCGAATGGCCGGAGAAGATGAGATCGCCTGTATCAATGGCAGCAGTGCCCCAACTTTTTGCCGGTTGTCGAGCTCTAGATTGCCAGTCGCCACTGTGCACAAATCAAAATGGAAATATGGAAGATGAACAATGCCCAAGCCTGACGCTTTAACTCGACGAAATTTTTTTTTTTAAAAAAAAAAAAAAAACCGGACAGGAATGCCGGGTTTGCGGTTTAACCGGCCGGGTCACGCTGACCTGGCCGGGTTAACCCAACCCAGATTTTCACTCGAACCAGCCCATTTTTAACACTGGGTCCGGTTGAACCCGGTCGGACTGGCCGGTCCGGTCTGGTTTTTAAAACACTGGTGCTAACCATGCCTACAACAATGATGCCACCACTGAGATCGCCATCGGCCACACTTCCAACCCCAACCCTACCATGTTTTCTATTGCACCGACGACAAAGAAGGAGGTGGCAAAGGAGGTAATAATAGTGGAGGAAGGGAGGGAATGAGAAGATGTGTGATGTCCACTCCAACACTCATAAAGGAGAAGGGAGAGTGAGGTGGGTACGTAAAACAATTTGTTTAATGAGAAAGGTGGAGTGTAGTGGGCATGTAAAATAATTTGTTTAATGAGGAATGGGTGGGACGGGTGTGAGAGATTTTGTTAGATTTAGTTGGGAGAAGTAAGTAATGGGGAGACATTGTTGTGGGAAATATAAGAGTTTATGTGACACCCAGAATTTCTGAGGTATTATATGTGTTTAGTATGATGGGTTTATTTTTTATTTTAAATATTATTTTATATCATATCGATGTCGACACTAACACATCGACAATCACATCGATTGACATAATAATGTTGAGTTCAAAACTTAAGAAAATATCAACAATTATAAGTTTAAAACTGGTACATAGAAATACATTTGTAAAAATGTATTAAAAAAAAGACACATCAATGATCATGTAGGCAAAAACTTGAAAACTCTTATCGGCATGTATCGACACATTAGTGCACACATTAGTGAAGCTTGATATCTACTGTTGACAATATGTGATGTGTTGGTAGCGACATTGGCAGTTCTGCTAAATTCATCGGTAAAACCACTAACAAGTCAATGAGTTGTGACAAATGTGCTAATGGGTTCGAAATTGGCATAAGAAACAATTACACACGATTATTTGTATGGTTATGCACCAAATTTGAATTACTTTATTCCCTTATAAATACCCTTTAACACCTTATGACCTTAATCTTTTCAAAATCTAATATTGAGTCAAAGGAGAGGCTTATGGCACATCAGTGTTCAAATGAAGTGCAAAAAATGACAAAATTCTAGAGATCCGGTGTATTTTGTCAAGAGAAAAGGTCATATTGTTCACCTTGTTACCATTTAATAGGTTAGATGGATGAATTTGATAGATGTAAATGCATCTTGATGTGTTGTAATGCATGTTGCAATTATTTTCTTAGAATTTTGCCATGCTTAGAATAAATTATGGTATTTTTTTATTCACGATAATAAAATAAAAAATATCAAGATTTTTCATGAAAGGTTTGTCATTCAAGTGATGAAATAATCATGTTTATTACATGAGAGCATTGTGTGAACTAGTACAATCTATGTTCATTTTTCCCAATTGTCGACATAATTGCCAAACCTCGATGATAACATTGGTGTTAGAAAAAAGATGAACAATACTTAATATTAACATGGTCACTAGCAATGTGACCAATGCGTCGGTTGTGTTATCGACAAGATGGGCTCCCACATCCTATTAACTAGCGGCAAGGGTTAAACACGTTAAAGGGGCATCGATGCTCGCCAACATCATGGCCGACGCATTGGAGAAGTTATCAATGGTGCATCGATTCATGGAATTCAAAATTTTTTTCTAACATAATATATGTTATTTATAAGATATATAATAATAAAGTTTTCGTATGTCATGAATATGTGGATGCATGTTCAGTAATACGTGTATGATATTGAGGTAAGTAAACCTTATGTACGTAATAATATTTGTAATGGTTAAACACCCATTGAACAATGTATTCAACACTTAAGAATAAATAATCTTAGTGTCTAGTTGGATTTAAAAGCGAGTCGCCTTAGCCACATAAATAAAAGATATAGTATGAAATAAGATAATACTTTTTTGGCTCTCCAAGAGTTTTTTTATAGTCACTCCTCTGCCTTGAGAGTTTTGAATAGATCATAGAATATAAATATGAATGATTTAGTGCAGCACAATACATAAGGTTTCGATGATTATGGAAGATAAGATTTATACCATTTGGGTCCATGAGCCATTATGAGCCTTCTCTTCATTACATAGATGAAGTTGATCAATGACTAAAAGAAAATTCAGAAGTCGAGTTGTAGTAAAACATAATATAGCAAAGGTGGTTGGACTACTGATGTGGTAACCGAATCTTAGAGACCTTGTAGTATGCACCTTAGCAAGTGTTGCCACATTATTAAGTAATCTTTAAACTTGACTTGCACATATTTGATGATTGTGTATGATGTATGAATTGTTATTATATTATTACGCATGTGGTTTTTATTAAACCATCCCACTCTATATATTCATACAACCTCATGATGCTGATTCTCTAAAGAGTAAATGGGTATAAGGTTGGTGTGTTTGTAAGGACAATAATCAGATTTATTAGCAAATATATGATTTCTAATGATTTTCTTAGGTTAACTTTTAGATGGTGTGTATGATTATACGCACATGAGTTCCAATTTGTTAGGTGATACCCTTTTTAGTTTATGATGTAATTTGACTTTGATTACTATTATATGCCGATTTGATATTCGTATTGACACAAATGAATTGCACCTTGAGATATCTTGATAGAAAAAAAATCCAATGTTTTATTCATGAACACGAATTTAAAAATCTTGGGTTGTGATAGTTTATATATCAAACTAAATAATTTACAAGACTTGAATCATTAGGAATTTTCAAATAAATTAGAGAGAATTTAGGTTTCGGCATTGTAAAATAATAAATTTACATGCAAAAACAAAGAACATGGGATGAACTCACTCTATAATCCACCGATAATTTGTTGGAAAAAAGGGTTCATGCTTTGTAATCATAAAGATTTCAACCCGATGCATCATGTAAGCAAATAATATCACAGATCTAGCATTTTTGTTGGAAACTATGGGTTTGAGCCTATTGAATGATCCTTAATAAGTTTGGGTTAAGTGAATTAAGATCACTTAAACTGAAAGGCATGATAGAGTGAATAAAAATTGATTATATTGTTGTAATGGTGAATACTATTCATGTCACTTCTAGATTGGATTCATTGAACTTCTCTAGACAAAGATAAAGGATGTATCCCATCTTCCCATAATATCTCTTCGTAGTGTGCATGCATCTTCTCATAGCTCATACTTGTCTTCTACATGTACTACAGAAAAGGGACTTAAAATTGCAATCAACATTGAAATTCTAGAGAGTAAGAGCATAGCTTGCATTACGCCTTGGGTTGCATATTAGAGTACTTCCTTATGTAACAACATATCATTTTATCTTGGGAGATAGATGTTCGCAAATCTTTAAACACAAGTGGGGTGGACGAATATATTGCAAGGAGATATCCTTGCTAGACTCATTCTCCTTCTTTAGCTCACTACTTCGTTTGTAGCATGCAAGTGCTACAACAAAAACTTTACAAATCACCCAAGTGAACAAGATTTCCAACAATCTTAAGATAATTTTTATTTTTTTGTTTTGGTTTTTGTTCTTATTTCTTGTTCTTTTTTGTACCAATTTTATTTTTATATGGAAGTGATAGTTGAGAACAATGAAGGTACTAACAACATTATGACACCAGACATAGTCCCTATACATGTGCCTCACTTTCAAGTAAATTATGGGGAGAAATTAGAGAAGCTTATTGAAACAGATTTCAAACGTTGCTAGTGGAACTGCTATTTTATTTAACCATGCTAAACCTATCTTGATTTTTTACTTAAATGCGTCCAACCCTAAAAAAAATGAAAAAGACAAATGAAAAGTTGATGTTGTTAATGCATGAAAACATGTTAACTTTATGTGTCACAATTATATTCTAAATTAATTAGAAAATTTGTTGTATAATCTCCATTAGCTGTCATGTCCAAAATGAGGAAAAAATGTTTATAATGCATACACACTGAAGACCCAATATAGGGTTGTATGATGATATATAGGAAAGAAAGTTTATAATGTAATATATATAAGTAGGTATCATTTGACAATACCTTTGAAGGTAAAGAACTTAATATTTTGCTTCAAATGCCTTTGTAGAGAAATAAGTCATTAATGCACCTCAAAATATGTGAGGGACAATCATGAGGATTTGTAAGCCATTTGTGGAGATTCCAAGAAAGGTCTTCTTGAATAATTTTTCAACAAAGGCAATTTATGATTTTTCAATATTTTTGTTCAGATTTGGAGGTCATTTGTTTTGAATTTGTAGGGAAATGATTAATGCAAGTTACTAAATAGGAATAATTTACCAAAATTTATTGGAAATAATAGTTTAACATGAAGTATGACATCCAAATAAGATTAAAGGGAAAGTGTGTAAATATAGGCCACATATGAACTAGAAAGTGGTTGCCAAACAATACCTTAACCTTATATATTCTAGAAAGGTTCTATTAGGTAAAGGTGAGAACTAGTTATTCAAAAGATGACATAATGTATAATATATTTACACTTAGGCTAAGTTGGAAATAGATAATGGGTACATAAGAACTTTTTTCATAACTATTCAATTTATAAAATAGTCAAATAAAATTATTTATTTATTTATTTATTAAATAAATTTAACTATATTATTTGAATTCTTTAAGTTCTTAGTAATAACAAATGATAGAATATTATAACAAATATCATTGACATCCCTATTTCCTGCTTTCCTCTAAAAGATTACAGACATGAGTTTGCAAAGTCGTGAAACTCATCTGTTTCAAGCAAAATCTAATCCTTTTACAACAATCCCATAGACTATTCCATGCGAGATCAATATTTGGGAGCAACCTGGAGCCACCTTGTTGCATATCATCATGCAATAGCATTGTCATCCACTCCTAAGAGGGTTTTAATGGAATGTCTCCAAAATGGGCCCCTAATTGGATCGACCATGAACAATGCAGGATGATAAGTAGCATATTCTTGTGTTAACATAACTCATAAGGCGTATAAATATGGCCGCTTTACCCAGCCCTACCAGCAAATCATGAGTACAAATTACAAATTCAAGCAAAGAATTTGATTCTAAACATAACTTGTTGATGTCACAGTTGGAGCTATTTTAAGTATGTCTCATTTTAATAGTTTTATTTAATTGCTAAAATAAATTATTTTTTACTTATTTTTAAAAATTAAATAAAAATTTTAATGTGGAACAAAGTGAGTAGGAAAAAAACAAGGCCCCAATGATGTTAATATGAAAACACGATTGTTAGTAGGTTCAATTTGTTAATAGTCGATAGGAAAACAAATTATTTATAGTCTATACGTTAAGATATTTTATGATTAGAGAAAAATATATCTGGCGCTGTGGGACAATGTACATAATCAATTTTTTCCTTTTAACAAATAATTAAAATAAGCTAACCAATCAAAAAAATAAACAGGAAAACAAGTTGAACCTGTTAATTGGGATTCAATCGGCTGACCCAGCTAAACCCAACGCTGGCCTATAATTCAACCCTCTATCCGTTGGAAGACGTTTTCATGCTCAAAATATAAGAAATGCATAAAAACTTTTAATACTCCTTTTGTCTTAAATTAATAGTTCTATTTGGTAAAAAAATTTGTTTCATATTAATAGTTTTATTTGGTTAAATTTAAATAGTTGGGTATTTAAAAAGAGTATCGTAAACTTATTTTTCTTTTTTGTAAGTTTCATCATTTAATAAAAATTAATATTTTTATAAACATAACTTTAAATATAAAATAAAAAAAATATTTGAGATCTATTATACATATGTTAATATATGTATTTATATATTAATATATATACCATCGATCTAATAGACGAAAGGTGCTCGTATACTCTTATTGTTATTCTTGGTTGGCCTCTATTTTTGAATACGCGCGCGGTCCAACGGATGTAGCCCGACCCGACCGTCACGTTGTACGTAGTGGGTGCTCGTCTGGGTCGGATCCTGGGCTCTGATCTGTCGCTGGCTCGCTGCTGGGTTCAGCTCGGCAACAACATGCCATTAACAGGAATTAAATTTCTATACCAAAATGAATTAATCAGACGCGGAAGTCCTGATGCATGTGGGAGTCTGAAACGTTAGCCCTCGCCGGGAGATTTATCATCGGACAGCGCCTCAAACCCTAACTCCGTTTACTCCCAGAAATCCTGATCGACGAATTTGAGGAGGAGAAGAAGGAGGAGGAGGATCGGGAATTGCCCCGGGGAAGGAGGGAAGCAGAGAGAGGATGGGGAAGAAGAAGAAGAGGGCGTCCGACAAGGTTTGGTGCTATTACTGCGACAGAGAGTTCGACGACGAGAAGA
The DNA here is from genome assembly GCA_035235625.1 of Saururus chinensis. Lineage (NCBI taxonomy): Eukaryota > Viridiplantae > Streptophyta > Magnoliopsida > Piperales > Saururaceae > Saururus > Saururus chinensis. The sequence continues at coordinate 50,287,369 of CP141142.1, read as the reverse complement.
TACTCGTGCAGCACCAGAAGGCCAAGCACTTTAAGTGCCATGTCTGCCATAAGAAGCTCTCCACCGCCGGGGGCATGGCCATCCACGTCCTCCAGGTCCACAAGGAGACCGTCACCAAGTAAGTCCTCGCTTTATGCCCCCTATTACTCCAAACTAAGTAAGCAAGGGAGAATTTTGTTATAAAAACGAAAAAGTTTGGTCCACAAGGAGACCGTCTCCAAGTAAGTCCTCGCTCGATATCCCCAATCACTTCAAAGTGCATAAACAAGGAAAAAATTTGTTATAAAAACGAAAATTTTAGGTCCAGTTGAATATTACGTTTAGGCTTTAAGCAATCGAATTTCCTTTATCTACTATTTTGATGCGTTTGAACTTAACTATACAGGGTTCCAAATGCAAAGCCGGATCGGGAGTCTACGGAGATCGAGATTTACGGGATGCAGGGAATTCCTCCCGATATTCTAGCGGCTCATTACGGAGAGCAAGGTATTATTTTGTTTCTCAGCTGAGTGATTTTGCAATGTGTGTTCTTATTAGGTATAGCGCTTTAAACTTATGTTTTAGGGGTATAGCAGTTGTGATTCTGTTTGTATTTGTTTTCTCTAGAGGATAACCATTCAAATCGATGTTACTAAATTGGTGAAGAACCTGTAAGTTGATTACTTAAGTTACTCAATTTGTTGCTTGTTTATGTTTGTACGATATTATTACAACTTGAATCAGCTGACTTGCTTTTTTAACACGGTAGTTTATTTTACTGATCTCGATGTCCTGGCAGGGGCCTGGCTTAAAGTGCACATAAATATATATCTCAAAATTTTTGATAAAAAAATATATCTCAAAATTTATTACTTTCAGTATCTAAGACCCATTCATGCCTGGTTTTGTGTAATTTTGTAGTAATCTTAGTATTTTTCTTCATCTTTTTTTTTGTGTGTATGTATTTTTTTTTTTTGGGGAAGGGGGAGGGAAAGAGGGGCTGTGGCTGTGATTCAAATATGTTTCTTTTGCTCAAGTTTAGCTCTGAAAAGATTTCCTAACCTGTTAGTTGATTACTTATATGTCCATCTTTTGGTGACTGTTATATTTGATTTGTGTTGCTAATCAACATGATTTTTCCCTTGCCATATGCTGTTTTTTTCTGATAGAGAACACATCATTATTTTCTATTTGTCTGGCCTTAAAAATGTCACTCTTTACATTGAAATCCATTAATTCTTTTGAATTTCATGATTAAGTGGAAATTTTGTTCTTTTTATTCAAGCGTGATTCTGTATCATTTTATATACTATGGGAAGCTCTTTCATGGTTTTAAGTTAGTGGTATCTCTTTTCAGAATTACTTCAATATTTGAATACAGTTAGCTATGTGCCTTTGGCATCAGCCGTCTGGACAAGCTCTGAAACTTATAGAAACAAGGAATTCCCTACTAAAGGGAATAAATAAAAGAAAAGAGGGGTATTAAATTGAGATTGGTAGTTATTGGAGGAAAATTTTTGCCCTCAGGATTATTGTAAATTAAGAAGGCCATTTCAATTTTCCAGTTGCAAATTAAATTTGTTACAGTCACTTAAATTGTTTCTAGCGTCAATTTTTTTTAATTACGCCTACTCTGGAAACTGAATTGAACGTTTACGTATCAAATCAATTTATTTTTTACGTATCAAATTGCTTTGCAGATGAAGATACTCCATCCAAGGTTGCCAAAGTGGAAGTTCCTTCGACGGGACTTGCTGGTGGCGTGGTTCCAGGAACAGTGGGCTTTGGGTTTCCTCCTCAGTCAGCATATGGTGCAATTCCACCAGTGTAATTTTCTTTTACTTATTGCAGATTACCTATTCCTTATGTTAAGCGACCCATTTTGATAAAAGATAGAGTAGAACACTTAAAACTGAGCAATAAGAATTGATTAGTTATGCTGCATGCTTTTATATATCAGTTAAATTTGTCCTTTTCTATGTCCTTTTCTATGCACTTTCTGTTAAAATTGAAAGCACTTTGATCATCATCATTTTCTCTAATCCGTAATCTAACTATTTGTTGTTGGTGGCATGGATCCTGTTTGTCATTTTGCTCTTTTCTTACCATACCACTTTAAAATGTCTCAGATTTTGAAATAAAATTTTATAGTGGATTACCTTTATGTTGAAGTGAGGGTTTAGGGTATAAAGTGTTTTTTGGGTGGTTCAATTCAATGAAAATTGTTTCGCAATTAATTGGGTTTGAACAATGGTTATAAGGAGATGATGGTTGCAGGTGCAAAACAAGATTTATCCGCTGTAGGGCTCATAGCTGCCATTAGATTAATCGTTTTTTATACACATATGCATGATAGGAAATTAGACAAAAGAATGTAAGCAAACTGAAAAGAGTGATACCTTGAAGTTTCTTGATCGTTATACTTTCCCATTGTTGTCATTGAGCTCTTGTTTTCTTTTGTCCTTGAATACAGGTATAACGTTGCGCCATTAGCTGCTCCTGCTTCAGGATGGCCCCTTCCTGCTCGTGCTCCCCAACCTTGGTTTCCACATCTAGCAGCACCAGTTCCACCAGTGGTGTCTAATCAGCAACAACCTTTATTTCCAATACAGAATGCTAGACCTCCTTTGGCATCTTCTGGGGCCCCACCTGCCCTTAATCCTTCATACTCTGTTAGTGCACCGGGATTATCTCCTCCATCTCTCTCTGTGCCTCCTGTATCTCAACCACTTTTTCCTATCACAAGTGTCAGTGCCAATTTACCCACCCAAGTTGCTCCAAGTCCAGTGACATCCATTAACACAGCTACTTTATCAGCGTCTTCAACAGACTTCAAAAACACGGCTGATGCTAATAGTTCTGTAGCAAGTAATCATTTTGCTCCTAACATCACAAGTAATGTTTCAAATCATGTTTATGCCTTCTGTATTGAAATGATCAAGTAGTATCTTGTTTTAGCCACTGGAAATTTTGTAACAGAAATAATGAAAATTTTCTTTTTGTTGTTTTCAGAATTATATTTAACCAGTTTATGTTACTACTTTTTATGCTGTAGGTAGTGTGCATTCCTATGCTTCTGGTCCAAATACTGGTGGTCCTTCAATCGGTCCTCCACCGGTGATTGCTAATAAAGCCCCTACTGCTCAACCTGCTGCTAATGAGGTTTACTTGGTCTGGGATGATGAAGCAATGTCCATGGTTAGTATTGCACAGTTGTTATTTTTGTGGGTTTGCTAATTGCTTGCTGAATATTTATTTTTGACTTGTGTTAAATTTCCTCTGCAGGAGGAAAGAAGATTATCCTTGCAGAAGTATCAGGTGCATGATGAAACTAGTCAGGTAAGTCATGACTATCTATCCTCTCAATTACAGTTGGATGAGCATGTTGCTTCCACACCCTAATGGATGATTGGTATTACATCTGGTTCTTAATAATTAAAACAAGGACTATTTGTCTTTTCTTTTCTTTATCAAATCCAATATCTGAGAGTGAAAAGTTCATTGATTTATATCCAAAATTCTTCCATGAAAAATATTCAAAATGAAAGGAATGGATGAAAGATTTATGGATTGTCTTTGCCATATTAGACCCTTTACTTTTTCGTGCAAGTTTGATCCTCACTTGCTGTGGGGCATGCTCTACTTTTATTTATTATCAGAATGTTCATTTGCATCCAAGATCCTCCTTTTTAGTGGCAAACAAAAGATCCAAGTAGGTATATATTCTATATTTGGTAGTTATTGTAACAAATCTGACAAGCTCATTGCGAGAGGTTTCAAGATTTCTTCAACCTAGCGTCCGGCTCAGAAGACGTATGTACTGTGCTTTGTTATGAAGTTTATATATTTCTTTATTTTCTCCTTTAAATTCATTCTCCTATGCTTCTTAACCAAGCGTGGGGGTCTGGGTGGAATGAGAATATGGCCTACAGGCTTTTGCCAATTCGTAGCATTTCTTGTTATCTTTTTTCATCAAAGTGCAGCCAGACTTGGCACAGGTCAGCAGCTTCCATTCAGCCAAAAGTTAAATCTCTCTTGTTCACATAGAGCTTATTGTGTATTACTATTGTTAAATTTCTTTGAAGGCAGTCTAATATGTTGTAATAACATGTATGATGTGTCCTCTTTGCAGATGAACTCTGTAGATGCTGCCATAGACAGGAGGATATCAAGAGCAGGTTTGCAAGTTGGGTGGCATCCGAACTAGGTTTGAATGAGGTTGTTTGTGGCATGAACTTTTCGTTTTCTGTTGGCTGGACGTGTCAGAGTTTGGAAAGTAAGTTCCGGCTATCTGGTACTGGTTCTGATGAAGAAGGGGCCTGTAACAGCTGTCAAGTTTTATCCGTTTAACATATTTATAGGTTGTTACTAAAGTTCAAGTCGACCACCATTTCAAGGATGTCAGGGAAAAGTTTATGATTTATTATGTGAGCTCATTTTCCATATATGGATCTTCTGAGAATGCTAACATGTAATTCATTTTGAATGTGTCATTTAATTGTCGAACAAAATCTAGATCTTGTACTTAAATTGCTTTAATTGTCGGTATTTGTATGTGTTAAGTAGATGGATATTGGATAGAACTAAAAAATGATTATTCTTCATGTGGGATAGACATGGAGTACGGATTCTTGAGTAATAACTGCTAATATTTCGGAGCATCTGTTCCGCCATTTTTTACTAATTGATTGGTGTTGAAGTGTAATTATTTGACTGTGGAATCTTGCAATTAATCTAATTGTTAAAATTCAAAGTCTGATCTTTCAGCGGGTTGACGCTATCTAGTTGTCTATAGTGTACAACTTATGTAATATATCAAAGATAATTTCTCCTGAAGGAGAAGATAACTTTCTTTATTCCACAAAGTAAATTTTGAACTTCATTATTGGTATTGCCTATTATTCAATGGCGATTCTTTCTGATTTTCTTGAGCTTGCGTCAGTTCTTTCTTTTATGTTTTTATTACTTTGCGCCTCTCGTCTTTACAACTTTCCGTTGTTTTTTCTCCTTTCGATCGTTATTTAATTGAACTTTGATACCGTTACACCGTGCTAATGGTTTGTTTAGATATTTTTTGAGAATGGCGCTAATGAATATTTGAGCTCGAGGATTACTTTTATGTTACGTTGCAAATAGAATAAGTCTAGCTAGTGCCAGTGCAGCTAGTAGCGAAGAATTTTTTTTGTCTTAGGTCGCCCCGCTTGGGTAGTTGGTACGAGGACCAATTTTTTGCTAAGGAGATGCCCTGTAATGGCTTAGTTGTGTCACGCAACCAGCAACCAATGTGCAAAATTTTTACCCATTGTCTAGCAACCCACGCTTTAGGAAAAGAGGCTTCACTTTAAAACTTTTTATTGAACAATTCTCACTCAGTTACAAACTTAATTACAATGGCTCTCAATTTTCTTTCAAACTCAAAGGAACAAGCTTGCACTCGTACAAGACTGCCCTATCTGTGAATGCCCAATCGTCTCCCAATATCTGGTATTGCTGATTGCAGCCAGTTACCACTATCTATTGTGAACAAGGTTTGGACAAAGCCTAGTAATATTAGAACTTGGTCAGCCCTTCACAAAGTTGGTTTACAAGTCCCAACCTAAGAAAACTTGCTCAAAACTTATTAAGACCTATGTTTGGAGTCTTAGCTCTACTAGGAAGTAGCTTGATCCATCCTATTAGAGCTTGGCTGTCTCCATCAACTTTCGGCTCCTACTCAAGCTAGCAGTCTCAGCTTGCATACCTCTTGTCTAAGCAAGGCACTATTGTACGTCCACCTCTTACATGTACATATGCCACTAGGATTCGACCATCTTGAGCAACTATTTTCATGTAACTACTATCTTCCTAGTTTTTCACTTGCATTGTGCTTCAACTCACAGTCATAGTTGTACTAAGATCGTTGCCAACCATCAGCCAACAAGCCTTGTCCATGCCCAGGCACCACTACCTATGTGTGTAGGGATGGCCACCTGCATGTGTGTGCACGCATGGCCTTGGTCATCCACATCCAAATCCTATTTGAAGTAGGTGTTTTAACCATCCGTTATGCTTGTATAGACCTCTTGCCCATGTTAGTAGTGTCCAACCGACCACCTAGTCCCACCCAACTAGGGTTGTCAATGGATTAATACGGTGATAGTATAGATTATTCCATTACCATAACATTTTCCAAATCTTTATACATAACCGTTTTATTAAGTAAATAATATAAGTTCTTCCATGTTCATTCTATCAAATAATAATAAGTCGGTTAACCATTATTCATAACCCCTTTTATGAGGATTCACAATATAATATAATAAACATAGTTAATCCTAAAAACTAATCATCCGTTTCGTAAAATAAATAGACTTTTTAAACTTTCTTATAACTTTCTTATTATAAGAAAGCAGTACACACCATATACATGGTAAATGTTGATTAGATATACATGTCTAGCTCAAATTTTCAACAAACATATTTTTATATGTGGCAAATTGCTTAAATTAGTTAACTTTCTTAAACTTTATTAGCCTCTATCAAACTAGTTTTTGGGTATAAATATTTTGAATTAGATTTAGACCTATATGGTCAATGCAATAAATAATCTAATGTACTTTTCCTTATTAGGTAAAAGTTAAGTATAAAAAAGAAAATAAGTAATTTAAGTAAGGTGCGATGATTCCCCACCGCCAACCCAACTGATTCTGGATGGGAAAGAAAATGAAAAGAGGGGGAGGATGGAGGTTGAGGTGTAGTAGAGAGGAGGGTGGGCGGCTCTAAATCAATCGTTGATGAAGATCCTAATCTCCTCCTCCTGGTCTGGTTATGGATAATGGAGAAAGGGAAAAAGAAGTTAATTGTAAAATATTTCTTATATATAGAATGTAACAAAAAAATATATTCGTATTATATATGAACTTAATAATATATTTATGAGTATGACAAATGGGTAACTGATAACGGGTGTGGAAGATAATTTTTTGTAACTATTCCATTTAGAAAATGGATTTGTTATATTGTTCAATCATTTATACCATACTACTGAAAAGTTAAATAGTACAATTAAATTTACTCGATGGGTAAATAAGAGGATAATTTTAAAATAATGATATTTTTACATAAAAAAACTCATAGAACACTTAGGGCATGTTTGGGAGGTCATTTGAAAAAGAAAGGGATTTTCCCTGTTAGTGTAAAATGTCACATCATGAGGAGAATCCCTTTCTACCCTCCTCATGAGGAGGGTTGGAGAGGGAAGCCCTTTAAGGGCATTTCCTTTCCTTTTCAAATGACCTCCTAAACATGCCCTTAAAACACTTCAATTTGAAGTTTTAAAACTTGTAGAGAGAATTACCTTCATGTACTCTTGCTCTGTATGCATATCCTCCACACGTGTGTGATTGCCACACATGTTGCACACAACTCTTGCATACATTTCACCTTTTTGCTACATACATTGTAAGAAGAGTTTTTCATGATTTGCTTTGACAATGAGCCCAACGTAAGGTACACGTGAGTGTTATTCATTTATGAGATAGATGGTGCACATGGTAGCACATATTAGTGTAAGTGATACTTATACTAATGCGCGCTAGTATGTGTGCCGTCGATATGAAATATCAACGTCTTCTATATATACCTTACGTTGAACTCATTGTCAGAGAGGAGCATGAAAAATGCTTCTCACATTGTCACGACCCGGATTTTTAAAAGCATTTTTAAGTAGCATGAATGGTAAGTAGCGAGAATTTTTTTTTTTATATACGGTGACGACCTGACGGCAGCTAATCCACCGCCTCCAAGGCCGCCGGATCCAAAGCCATTGCAGCCAGGACCGGCACGCCCCTCCCTCAATTGGTCCAGCCACCAGCTGTCGGCCGGTGGCCGGCCGGATGGCCGCAAGAGCAATTTCAATGAAGTTATGTGAACAGTGATTGCAGAAATCACTATTTACATAATTAACAAAAATAATTTTATATTTTAATAATGAAATATTTTTAATCTCGATTCAAAATCCTACCTCGAAGGTAGCGTTGCCGTCGATCCACCATCGCTAACGCTTCGCCGGAGTCTCGCCGGAAAATTCCTTCATCTCCTCCACCGTCAAAAGCTCTTCCAAACTCCCCATTCTCTGCTCTCATTGGGCCAAAAAGACCCCCCTTCTATTAACCCTAATTCTCCTTTTATAGGCATGAGATTAGGAGCCCTAATCCCATGAGAATTTGGGTTAAAACCTCTTCAATTTAGCAACCAAATTGAGCCCTAAAAATACAAATTCGGAATGCTAATTGATCGGGCCTAAATAGTGACTTAAACGGATGATTCGTACGTTCAGTTCTGGTAAACGGGTCCTGCACGATATGTTCAACTTCAGACGGTCGTATCTCCCTCATCCGAACTCCGATTTGCGTGTTCTTGGTAGCGTTTCAAAGCTCTTTCTTTCTACTTTCCATCCATATATATATCAGCCACCAAATCCAAGTATTGATTAATTTATTCCAACAGAAAGGTCAAGGGGTCTAGCAGCTTAATTTCTACGTGTACGATTTCAGGAATTTAGAAAATTCCCGGATGTTACACACATTGTGTGCCATTGCCATATACAATCATGTGCCTTTGATGCATACCACCCATCAATATTGCTACTCCAACTCTTCCTCCCTTCATTATCAGTTATATCAACTCCAAATAAACTTGATATTCCTACTTTGCTTTATGCTCAATAAAATATTATACCGAGTTTTGATGGGACATGAATGAGTAGATCTCACATGACAATACGAAAATCTACTTTCCAAAATAAAGAAGATTTTCTTAGACACAAAGTGAAATAGGAAATTCATTCATTATACAAAAATATAAGGATCAATACCCCTTCAAGTGCCAAGGCTACTAAGTAATCAATATTAGAAAACTAGATTAATTAAACAATAATGAGAACTGATTCTCTCCTCTTATTTCAACAGCTTCATCATCAATTAGAATTCAACCTTAACACCGTTTCAGGAAATTTAAAACAAAAGGATGTATTTATCATGTCCAGTTCAGGCATCGGCGCTGCTCTATGATAACTAAGCCCATGTCCATGGCCCAATGCAGCTTCAAATTTTGGCCCATTACGGACGAACATATCTGGGCCTCTCTCCTCTGTTCTCTTCATTACTTCAGGCTGCCACCTCGCCGCCAATCACGGGACGATATCCTCCATCGCTCGTAATCCCTAAAAGAAAAAAGAGAAAAAATCCAACGTCCAGGATTCTCTACATCAGCGGGCCCCGCCCAGATCGGAGGGCCCTCTGACTCCATCGAAAGTCCAATTAATTAATGCAATAAATCGGATAAGGCGAGGCGGTGGCTCCGAAGCCCCATCACAGGCGGAGGCGGTTACTCGCTTCACGCCCGCATCCACTTCTTCCCTCGCACGAGCACGCACTCGTGCGATCTCCTCGTGGGCATCCTGCGGCCAGGATCGACCCGGCGGGAACCGGGGCCGTCCGATGGATCCAACGACACGGGTGGCGATGGCACGCTTCGGCGCTCGAGCGGGGGTGGAGGGGGGGTAGAAGGGGACGGAATCCGCCCGCCCACCTCTTTGCCCCCAGCGGGGCTCTCGTCCCCTCCGTCTTTATATTCCCCGCTTCCCCCTTCGCCATCTCCTCCACCCTCAATTCCTCTCTCCTTTTTCCTTTCTTCCGTTTCATTTGTCAGTTTTGCTGGTTCTGGGGTTCGTTGTTCGCCCCAATTCCGTTCCGGCGGAGGCTCGGATTCCGTCGCTGCCGGCGTCGGCGAGTGGACAGGTTGGATTGATCTCCTCCTTTTCTTCTCTCTTACATGATTCCGTGATTTTGATTCTAGCTTCTTTTTTTCTTCGTTCTCATTGTCTCTGTCTAATTGGGGAAGTGTTATTGGTAATTACTAATTAGTTGATTTATTTGAGTGAGGGTTGAATTTAGTTCATGCCGTGTGTTATTCTCTTCTATTTGTTTGGTTCAGAGATTGTTTTTAGTGATAAAGGTGGAAGTTTGGCATGTGAATTGTACTTTCAGAGTTGGCATTGGCTTCAGCATCTAATGCTGTACTTTCGGGTTGTTTGAATTTGACGCATTCATTATGTTTTTGGCTTGAGTGGGTCGAAAAAGAGTAGCGTTTTTAGCTGCTCCGTTGGCTGTTTGAGTTTGATTTGCTATATGTGTTGTGGTGTATCTTTGAAAATAGTTAGTGTGTGAAGTATAGCTTTTTATGGGTTGCTTAGACTGTTGATTCCCTGTGAGATAATAAAATGTAATTTTTTAATTTGGCAGATATCCCTAAAAATAATGCTGGCGGTTGTACTTGTATCATTTGTTGCTGCTCCATTTTTTCATAGGAGCATTCTCTTTCGTTGACATTTAGGCATCTATGTAGACTGTTTACTATTTTGTTTAATATCTGGAAATATGGTTTTCGTGATTGTTAGTTATATACCTAGAACAAGGTGTAAAGAAATGCGCACTCTTTCTTCTACAAGGCTTAAGTTTCCTTTTTGTGTGTCGCAAAGAGTGAGAGGTTTCTTCATTCTGTACGTTGTTGTTATTAATTTTTACTTCTAAACCATAGGATTTGATATAAATATCAGTATTCTTTTTGTTTATTATGAAAATAGATAAGAATTAGTATTCAGATGCAAATGAGGTTCTAAAGATTGCGGAATGCAAGCGCATTTTTTCTGTACTAGTGAAACCTGCAATTTTAGATTTTAAGGTTGAGTTATGTCGGTAACTCATAACCTTGTAGTCTTTTTGTTTCAGTGGTGAGAGGCGAGTCATCTTCCCTCTCCATTGTACTCATTTTTCATATTTGGGAATTTGGTACCATGCTTTCTACAATTTTTCTGTGTTACTGTCATTTTGATGTAGACAGCGCATCTACATCAAGGCAACCAGTTGGCAGCAAGGGAGTTGGAGGACATCGAATAGGGTGAGAATTTAGAAGTCAATGGAGGAGGAGAAGGGATGAGGGGATTGAAGAGAACAGACAAAATGGAGGGAGTGAGGGAGTACTAGCGAGTCAATTATTAATTCATTTACTTTTTGCCGAAGGCCTTACATTAAATAGAGAAATATCCCTCTAATCCTACTCCAATTAGTAGAATTTTACTAGGCATATATGCCAGTACGACAAGGAAACACACCAAACTAATTCAGCCAGGAACTTCAGTAGGAAACGTTCTATCTAGTTAACATGCTTAATCAAATCGTTACAAGTTAGCAGTTGCCCAAAATTGAAAAGGAAACCATGACCTTGATACGGGCCTCACAAGTGGGCCCGGCTCAACTGGTCCATGAAACATTTATATCCTTTTATGGACTACTGTCATGTGCAATAATGTGGAACTTTACATCCAATGCATAGGGTGCTTAAATTTTCTGAAAGGTGGCAGTTTCCCACAACTTTTATCTCTTTAGAATAATTTACATGGGAATTCAATGTAATAACATGTTGTTTTTTCCCCATCTTCAGGAAGGGGTAGGTGAAGGTTTCTTTACATGTTTTTTCTTCTATTCGGATGAGAGACTTATCATCGGTGGAGTTGTTATGGCTCAACAATCTTCTCGGCTTCATCGACTTCTGACTTTATTGGACAGTATCCTTTCAACAGTTTTATCTTGAGGCATTCTTGTCTTTAGATTTTCTTTCAGTCTAGAACACATTAAATAGGAGGACATAACTACTATTTTTTTAATAGTACCTTCTGTGTTCCTTTATTGAATAATAGCTGGTTCAACCCAAGCAACTAGGCTAACAGCTGCTCGGCAGATTGGTGATATTGCAAAGGCCCATCCACAGGACTTAAACTCCCTCCTAAAAAAGGTAATGTTTCTCGCTGAGGATTGTACTATGTAGCTAATTGTCTAAGAAAAGGTAATGCTACTTACTGAAGGATTGTACTATGTAGCTAATTGTTCAGGGTTAGCTTCAAGATATTATGGTTGTTGGTTTTTTCTCGTTAGTAGTGCCATTATTGTTGTTTCATGTGACTATAGGTTTCTCAGTACCTGCGTAGTAAGAACTGGGATACAAGGGTTGCTGCTGCTCATGCTGTGGGTTCCATTGCTGAAAATGTCAAGCACACCTCTTTAAAAGAGTTGCTTGAGCATATTGAGTCGGAAGTGTCGGAAGCAGGTACTTTTGACAATGCTAAAGACATGATGATGGAATGGTCAAATTATGATTCTTCATCTGCAACGGCTTTGACTTTCAGAAGGTTTGCAAGTCACTCTCTTCGCCTCTGTGTATATGCTTCTGAATACCATTCTGCACTCAGGTGCTCTCAGTTGCATCATGTCTTGGCCAACACCAGCTGTGTGATGGCCTGTGTAGACACTAGTCACAATCTGAATGTAGATCTGATGAGTTAGGATGGAAATATTGAATGTTGGAAATCATTTAAATGTGTGGTTAGCATTATACTATGTCTGACTGAGGTGGTCCTTCTCTTATTTGTGCACTTGACTTTACCTTCTAAACAGTCTCTTATTTTCATTCAGTTGATGAAGTTTTCCTCTGATTTTTGTGTGTTCTCTTTACAGCTTTGACATTAATAAGGTTTTGGAGTTTGGGCCTCCATTACTGGCCTCTGTGGGACAGGTAGATTGTCTGTTTCAATCTCACTGTTTCCGTTTGTGTGTATTCTTTGATTATTATACTAAATAATGAAATTAGTTATTCTAGTAGGATGTCGCTTCTGTATGGACAGATAGATTGATTAGCCTTAATATTAGTGGCTTTAAATTTAATCATGGAAAATTCATTTGATTAGTTTTGTTTGGGATTTTTTGGTTAGGATATGTTGATTATTTTATTGTGGATGTTCCAGGAATATGATCTAGCAAATGATAATAACAAGAACTCTGCTGAGAGATTAGCTCGCCAGAAACAGAATCTTCGCCGTCGCTTAGGTATGGATTTTGTGATTCTCTTTCAAATCATGGACTATTATAGGTATTTTTTCTGCTTACACCCATATTTATTTGTGATGTTGTGATACCACATTGTTTTTGGGCCGTTGATATTTGCTACATGGTTTTATTCCTAATTTTAGCAAATTTAGCTTCTGTTTTTATGGATGTGTTTAAATTTGTAATTCAGTCGTTGAGAGCTTATTCAATGCTTCTAGTGTAATGGTCATTGAGAGCTCTACATTAGATGTAAACTTCTTAACTAGAAGTGAATGAAATCAAGTTTAGTCTGGTTTGATCTTGCATTCGTCATTAGTTCTGGTAGTTGACGTCAGCATAATGTCATTTTTTAGGAAATAATGAATACTGACTACTGTTGTTGTTGAGTCCAATGGTTATGGTATTGGGTTTTAGTTGATACAATTTGTGGGAAGCTGTAATTAGGATTGACATTGAAGAGTTCTGGCTTATGAAATGGAAGTCCCGATTCTTGTTTGCATATTATACCTCTCCATATTGTCATTAATTCATTATGGAAAGCGCCTGTTCTGATTTTATTTTCCCTATGTTTTAATTGTATCCAAATTTGCATTTAAATTTGCATTTAGATTGCTTTTCCCTTCTAAAGACACAAGTAGTAGAAGTGCACGTGCAGAATGCACATACTGTGTACTCCGGAGTCTAAATGAGCATCGAGTTTAACAATTTTACCCGTGTTATAAGTAAGAGTCCATAAACAATACTTTACGCCTATTAGGGGTAATTTAGGACTTTTATGACGAAAATCTCTTGCCCCGTTCTCATTTTAATAATAGTATAGATATAGATATAGATTCGTTGTAGATTATTTTTACTTTTCATGTTGCATTTAAAATTTCTTCTATGTCTGCTATTTAAACATAGATTCGATGCAGGATTGGATGTATGTGATCAGTTTATTGATGTCTCTGACATGATCAGAGATGAGGATCTCCTAATGCAGAGGGTTCATTCTTTTGGAAATGGGATTAGTCAAGGATATTATGCTTCTCGGTCTGGGCAGCCTGCTGAGCACATGGTTGCAAATATGATATCAAATTTATATTCCAAAAGGCTAAGTGCCAGAGAACTGAACTTATTAAAGCGAAAAGCTAAAGTAAATGTTAAAGACCACCCAAAAGGATGGTCTGAGGATGATGAAGTTGAGGTACCACACCTACAAAATTCTGCTGTACCAAAGGGTGCATATCTGGATCCACTTAGCTCGGATCCTAAGGTACCTTTTTTTGGCATTTTTGTACTCAGATGTCAAGAAATTGATCACTAAACAGATTTGAATTTTTTATCCCACCTTTCATATTGAATGGTTAACATTGACTATATCATTTCCAGGCATGTAAAGATTGTTCCTAGTGTCAGTTTTTGAATGCCATTTGCAAAATTTAATGTTTTTGCAGGCAGAGGCTGTCGATGATGACAACTCGGACCAGGATGGTAGTGGAAAATGGCCATTCTATCCATTTGTTGAGCAACTCGTACATGACATGTTTGATCCTAGTAAGCACCTTGTATGTTTTAACTCAGGAAGGCTCCTTATGGTTTACTTTTGCTTGTGTTGCTATCTTTCACTAATATATTTTTTATTTTGGAATTTGGGTGTTACAGTTTGGGAGGTGCGCCATGGTAGTATCATGGCTTTAAGAGAAATTTTCACCCATCAAGCTGGTTCTGCTGGGATATATATGTACAATTTAAGCTTAGAAAATGCATGTGCACTAAGTTTCCAGGAGACACATGGGCACTTGCACCCTACAATGAAAAGACCACGAGAAAATTTTGATCTCAATGTGGAGATTCCGACGGGTGAGGTGGTGCCTGTCCCCAAAAGACTAAAGCTTGAGGACGAACCAGTTATCTTTTTAAGTCCAAGGCCCTCAACAGATGGCTTAAAGTCTGAACCGCTAAGTTTAACAACGGACCAGGTAAATGGCATTTTCCCCTTGGATTCCATTAAGCCTGATCCTGACCTGCTACTGGATGTGAACTCTTTTGACTATCAAGCAAAGGTTGATAGCATTGCAGAAGAGAAAACCAGCCTCGAATATGAGAACTGTAGTTCCACACCTGAGTTACCAATGAATCTGCCAGAGAATTGCAAGCTGATGAAGCTCATAAAACTTGGAAGATATTCCTGCACTAAAAATTGGGAATTCCTTCAAGATTTTGCCATTCGTTTCGTCTGTGTGTTGTCGCTAGATCGGTATGATATATATATCTATGTATATATTTTTTCAGTTTAAAGTAATTTACTTTTGTTTAAGGTTCTTTGACATTTCAGTCTATTTTCTTAGTTGCATTTGGCTTGGCTTAATCTGATTTTAGTTGAATAAGAGTAGCCAGTGACAGTCACCAAAAAATTTAGATTCTGTTTTTTATTTTGGTGCATAGTGGTTGCTGTTTGACTCTGAATGGCTGTATGTTAACCCCACCTTTAAAGAGTTTTACATCTTCCAGTTTGCCTGGAAGTCCATAGTGAATTGAATTGGATCTACAATTGGTGCTCGAGTTTTGTCATATATTCTTTCTATATATTTTGAGTATTGTCCCCGTCAAACTCTTTACCAAATTCTAAACCTATTTCATTATGCAGTTTTGGAGATTATGTTTCGGATCAGGTTGTTGCTCCTGTAAGGGAAACATGTGCTCAGGCTTTGGGTACTGTGCTCAAGTTCATGCATCCGTCATTCGTTCACGAAACGCTGAACATATTGCTACAGATGCAGGTACATGTGAAGTAATTAGTATTCTTTTTACTCGTCTTTTTACCATCTCCAGGAAAACAGTGGAGCAGTTTAGCTTTTCTTAAAACACCCTTTGCTATTTTTCAGCATAGACAAGAATGGGAAGTTCGTCATGGAAGCCTTTTAGGGATAAAGTATCTGGTGGCAGTTCGGCTGGTACAATCATTCAATCTTATCTACTTTTGTTGCCCTTCTCTCTCTCTCTCTCTCCCCCTCACCCTCTCTGGTGTGTGCGTGCTCGTGTGTTTACATGAAAACTATGTGGTGTTTAGAAATTACCTGCTTTTTGTAAAATATTTATGATGTACATGCTGGTTATTAAGCTTGCTGTTATTGGTTCCAACTTCAAAGCTTTTTCTATGGTCAGGAAATGCTCCCGGAATTGCTTCACACTGTTCTTCCTGCTTGTAAAATTGGCTTGGAGGATGCTGATGATGATGTTAGAGCAGTTGCTGCTGAGGCATTAATACCCACTGCTCCTGCCCTTGTATCTCTTCATGGTCATACACTTAATTCTATTGTCATGTTGCTATGGGATATTTTGCTTGACTTGGATGACCTGAGCCCTTCAACTAGCAGGTTACTTTCCTTATTTTCTTATGCTAAGAGGTTCCTTGTACTTTTGTTTTTTCCCTCACTTTGGAGTCTTATATTGATAAATGATTCTTTTTACTTTGCAGTGTTATGAACTTGTTGGCAGAGTTATACTCTCAACCAGAGATGCTAACAAATGTATTAGGATCATTAAATCAGCAAGAATTGAATCTTAATGAGGTAGTTCAGACTGATGAAGATTTAGCTCCAATAAAAAGTGAGGAGAATCCTTATCTTCTATCATCTCTGGCCCCGCGTTTGTGGCCGTTTATGCGGCACAATATTACTTCAGTTCGTCATGCTGCCATACGCACTTTGGTATATGCTTATGTTCAATGTGATTGTGAAGATTTTTTGGTAACTTAATGGGTCATATGTCTAATATTGTGTATCATTCTACTCATTAGGAAAGGTTACTTGAAGCTGGGCTGAATAATCATTCTGAGTGCCCAGACAGAAGTTTCTGGCCTGCTTCAATTTTGGGGGATACTCTTAGAATTGTTTTCCAAAATTTGCTCTTAGAATCTAATGACGAAACTTTACGGTGTTCAGAAAGGGTTTGGAGAATTTTGCTTCAGGTTTTCTTTTCTTCTTTTACTGGATCTTTTATTTTTTCCCTTCTTAGTGTGCTCTAGTGATTATTAAAGTTCTTAAATTTCAATTTGTCTGTTTATGCCAGTGTTCAGGCCAGGATCTGGAAGCTGCTGCAAAAGCATACATGTCATCTTGGATCCAACTTGCAACAACTCCTTATGGATCTCCTCTTGATGCTACAAAAATGTTTTGGCCTGTTGTTCTTCCTCGAAAAAGTCATGTTCGTGCTGCTGCTAAGATGAGAGCTGTTAGACATGAAAATGAGTCTAACAGAAGCTATGGTTTTGACTCACTAAAAGATATTTCTCTTCAGGACAAAAGTGGAGAAGTGGTCACAACGGCTACAAAAATAATAGTTGGTGCAGATGGTGAAAAATCTGTCACTAATACTCGGGTTGTTACGGCAACAGCCCTAGGTATATTGGCATCTAAGCTGCCAGAAACCTCCTTGCATGTTGTCATCGATCCTCTGTGGAGAGACCTTACCTCGTTATCCGGAGTGCAAAGACAGGTAAGCGATGATGAATCATTTGGTGGTTTAGGAGAGCATGTAATTAGTCATAAAGCGACTTATCTTGTTCTTAATTCACCAAATTATGTTGGTTTCTGGGCTTGCTGAGTAGCTTAAATTTTTTCTTAAGCAAGTTTGGAGTTCAACTTTTTATGATTTCAGAAGATTCTGTTGTTTCCAGTGTTCAGAACTTATGAATATGGACTTCCTTTTATTGATATGTGAGGATACTGTGTTAATTGCAGGTGGCTTCAATGGTTCTTATAGCTTGGTTCAAAGAGCTTAGAACGAGGGTCCCTGTTGGAGCATCAATTAGTGTAACTAATTTATTAGACAGTACAAGAAAATGGTTGTTAGATTTGCTAGCATGTACAGATGCTACGTTCCCCACAAAAGATACGAAGATGCCTTATTCAGAACTTTCTAGAACATATACGAAGATGCGGCAGGAGGTTTCCTTGTTGTTTAGTGTAATAAGCTCATTTGGTGTGTTTAAGAGTTTGCTGTCAACTGTGGAATTGGATCTTGAAGCCATAAGCGTTGATGATGCTATTAAATTTACTTCAAAAGTTGTCATTGCTGACAATTTGTCTGTGCAAGAAGCTCTGGAAAAGCACGTTGTTGATGATATAGAGTCATCAAGGCAGAGATTACTGTCCACTGCAGGCTATTTAAAATGTGTCCAAGTATGAGCTCTGTCTTGTTATTACTACGATTAGATTGATGTTGATGTAAATCCATTAATATGGGAGGGTAGTTCTTTGTATATGGTCAAATTTTAAATATCGTATTATCTTTGTGGGCTAATGCTTTACCTGTGTCTTCATTTTGACTCTCTTTATATGACAAATAACAGTTATGAAATTATTGGCAGAGCAATTTGCATATTACTGTTTCCGCTTTAGTTGCTGCTGCTGTTGTATGGATATCAGAGCTTCCAGCCCGATTAAATCCAATTATTTTACCTTTGATGGCTGCTATTAGAAGAGAGCAGGTGACTTGCTAAATTTATCAACAGTACAATATTATTTCCTTTTGCTTTATTAAATGATGTGTGTTTTTTTATTAAAAAAAATTGAAATTGTATTTTAGGAGGAAATTTTGCAACTGAAGGCTGCTGAAGCACTTGTTGAGCTTATTTCTCAGTGTGTTGTGCGGAAGCCCAGTCCAAACGATAAACTATTAAAAAACCTTTGTACTTTGACCTGCATGGATCCTTCTGAGACCCCACAAGCTGCTCTCTTAAATTCTATAGATATTATTGAAGAACAGACCTTTGGTAGGTCAACTGTAAGCAGCAATCGGAAAGCTAAGGTTCAAATACTGTATAATGGTGAAGATCGATCAAGAGTTGAAGGGTTTATTAGCAGAAGGGGTTCAGAATTTGCTTTGAAGTTCCTGTGTGAGAAATTTGGCGCCACATTGTTTGATAGGCTCCCTAAACTGTGGGATTGCCTCACTGAGGTTCTCAATCCTCAGAACACAAGAGGGCTATTAGTTACTGATGAAGGAGAAATCAGGGCAATGATTGGTGGTGTAAAGGATCCACAATCTATAATAAATAACATCCAGGTTCCTACTCTCAACTTACCTTTGCTTTTATTTTTGTAAGCTAATTTGTTTGTATGTGGGATCTCTCTCCTTGAGGATGGGGCTGGGTGTAGCTGTAGCTGTAGGAAAAGCTTAGACCCCAACACGTGCATGGGCTAATATTCCTGTGCATGGGCACCTGCATGCCGTACAAATATTAACCTGGCAGCATGCTTTGGAAGGAGGCAGACAGGTTTTCCCACTGAGACGTGTCAGCCTGTGTGCAAGCAGCGCAGGCTAACACGTCCCATATTTACATATCAGATCCGAGCAGCTTTTGAATCTTTTCCTGAGAGATCAATTAAAGAAAAGAGGATGACCTTCTGTCATAAGAGTTCCAGATCCTGCATTTGGGTTTTCTCTAAGGCCAGTGATAAGTTGGTAATATCATTATCTGGTATCATCATTAGCCTTTATAATTAGCTCAATTGTGGTCTCTCTTATGACCTTATTTTTCTATAGATTACTATAATACTTGTATAATGGTCTGTTCTGCATTTTGCATCGATCTGTTCGAATTTGAAAATGATGACCCCTCTGTTTTGTGAAAGTCTCAATGTGAATGTTTTTTTGGCGTGCACTGGCTTAAAACTGGGTTTTGTACAACTAAAGTATCTCCAGTGGATGAATTAATGGGGACTGACATTTTGAATGTTAGTGGTTTTACTTTGAGAGGCACGAAACCAAAGGGGTTCCTAGTACATCTTGAGGAACTGAGGCATAGTTGTTCTGCAGGTTTGTTACTCGTTTTTAATGTTACCTTTTTCTGGTTTTAGGTTGTTCGCTCTATAGCACCCGTGATCTGTGAGACATTGCAACCCAGGCTACTCACACTACTGCCATGTATCTTTGAGTGTGTTCGTCATTATCATGTAGCTGTCAGATTAGCTGCATCGAGATGTATTGCATCAATGGCCAAATCCATGACTACTAGTGTAATGGGGCTTGTGATTGAGAAAGTCATCCCAATGTTGAGTGACTATGACTCGGTTCATGCCAGACAAGGGGCTGGCATGCTTGTAAGCTTGCTTGTTCAAGGGATGGGCATGGAACTTGTACCTTATGCACCTTTGCTAGTTGTTCCTCTTCTTGGGTGTATGGGTGACAGTGATCAGACAGTCAGGCAGAGTGTCACACACAGTTTTGCTGCACTTGTGCCTCTTCTTCCATTAGCACGTGGTGTCCCTCAACCAGAAGGGCTCAGTCAAAGTTTATCCAAGAATGCGGAAGATGCTCGGTTCCTGGAACAATTGCTAGACAATTCTCATATTGATGATTACAAGCTTTCAACTGACTTGAAAGTGACTTTGAGAAGGTACTCTTTCATTGCTAAAAATTATTTCCTGTGTAGATTTAAGAAATGTGGTATTCGCCAATAATTCAAGAAGTTAATCTAGATTTTACTCCATTAAAGCTAATCATGTATTTTCTTTTGTTTAGTTAATCGTGTATGTTTTAAGGAGTGCTTAAAATTATATCTGGTGAACCCATAAGATTCTTTTTTTCATAACATGTACAGGACCTAATATCCTGATGTGTTCAAATTTCATCTTTGTATACTTTTAAATACATATTTTGCACATACTTCACATCTTTATTGTATTATGACGTTTTCTCATAGTTTAACTTTTCTGCCTGTCAAATTATAACATTTCTTTGGTTTTTTTATTGTAGGTATCAACAGGAAGGTATAAACTGGTTATCTTTTCTGAAGCGTTTCAAGCTTCATGGTATTCTCTGTGATGACATGGGACTGGGCAAGACCCTGCAAGCTTCAGCAATTTTGGCATCTGATATCGCAGAGAGACAATTTTCCAATTGCAGCAAAAATCTTCTATCGCTGATAATTTGCCCAACCACCTTAGTCGGCCACTGGGTTTATGAGATTGAAAAATATGTTGATACCTCTTTAATGGCTCCTCTTCAATACATTGGTTCAGCGCAGGAGCGAATTCTATTACGTAGCTGTTTTGAAAAATATAATGTTATAATAACATCATACGATGTGATTCGTAAAGATATTGACTACCTTGGACAGCTTCCTTGGAATTATTGCATTTTGGATGAGGGCCATATAATAAAAAATTCGAAGTCTAAAATCACAACTGCTGTGAAACAGTTAAAAGCTGAACATCGTCTTATTCTCAGTGGTACTCCTATTCAGGTTTGCTTCATTTATTCTGTGTTTGATTCTTACTTGATAGCATATATCCACCAATGTTTTATGTAGTTTGACATTTTTTACATCTTTTTTTTGTCATATAATATTGTCTTGGAACTGTTGTTCTGCCCATATATGATGATTAATGTATCTTTTACTGTTCATGTTGCAGAATAATGTTCTGGAACTATGGTCCCTTTTTGACTTTTTGATGCCTGGATTTCTTGGGACAGAGCGACAGGTAGGTTCTGTTAATTATTCTATTGTGAATATGGTTGATATGCATTTTTAGTACTCTTTTCTTCAGCGTAAGTTTTCTTGGTTCAATTAACTGGGCATTAGAGTTAGTGTTCCCTGGAGAGGGATACAATGTTTCCCATTATTTGCTCTTGGCTTGTGTCTCTGCAGAGCCTAAACGAGCCTTGTTTAATCAAGCCAGTGACTCATCACCCTATGCTTTTAGCTCCAAATGTATATGCTTTGCAAATATATGAATTTGCATTTTTTGTCAACCTTGTTGAAGATTTGCTATATTTTCTTGTGGTGTTGGCTAAGGTATCATGTCCCATGGTTGATACACCAGGGAAGAGTTGTGGTTTGTATTGCTTATAGGCCATGTTAATGTGCCCTCATTATGGCAATATTTTGTTGTAAATTCCAGTTTCAAGCCACATATGGCAAACCATTATTGGCAGCTAAGGATCCAAAATGTTCCGCCAAGGATGCAGAAGCGGGTGCTCTTGCTATGGAAGCTTTGCATAAACAGGTAATTACACTCAAGTTCTTGGTTGTACATCTTGTTTTTTTGTTCAAACTATATAGTGGTCTCCATTGACTTTTTTTTTGGAACTTGCTTAATGTTTGACAGGTTATGCCCTTTCTCCTTCGTCGAACAAAGGATGAGGTTCTTTCTGATCTGCCAGAGAAAATTATTCAAGATAGGTATTGTGATGTGACTCCTGTTCAACTAAAGCTCTATGAGCAGTTCTCTGGCTCTGATACGAGGAAGGAAATCTCGTCTCTAGTAGCAGCTGAGGCACCCACTTCTGGAGAAGTAACTAGTGTGTCACCAAAGGCATCCTCATATGTCTTCCAGGTATTCCAGCTCTAAGCTTTATCAACCTTTGACTTTGATTAATCTTGCTTTTGTTTATTGAATATTAATATTATATTTGTTACAGGCTATCCAGTACTTGCTGAAGCTGTGTAGTCATCCGTTACTTGTCCTTGGTGAAAAGCCTCCTA
The DNA here is from genome assembly GCA_035235625.1 of Saururus chinensis. Lineage (NCBI taxonomy): Eukaryota > Viridiplantae > Streptophyta > Magnoliopsida > Piperales > Saururaceae > Saururus > Saururus chinensis. Next base: position 50,264,995 of record CP141142.1, on the reverse strand, counting down.
ATGCCATATTCAGTGCCCTTTCAGAATTAATGCCCGAAAGCACTAATATAATATCTGACCTTCATGAACTGCATCACTCTCCTAAACTAGTTGCTCTGCAAGAGATACTGGAGGAATGTGGGATAGGCTTGGATGCTTCTGTTTCAGAAGGTGTTGTTGGGGTTGGACAGCACCGTGTTTTGATCTTTGCTCAACATAAAGTAGGCTGTTTTGGTATCAAATTTTTTTTAGGTTCATTGTATAATGCTTCACCTGAACATGCATATAGATCTTCTTCTTCTTCTTCTTCTTCCTTATGCTTGACAATCTCTTTAAGTCTGCATTGATTTTGTGCAGGGTTTACTGGATATTATTGAAAAAGATTTGTTCCAAACTCATATGAAGAGGTGAAATTATCACTTTGATATTTTTTGAAGTTCATAGCATCCTGTCTGGACTCATGGATATAATTTTAGAATCTGGTATCTTCTTATGAAACCTGAAGTGTTGTCATAATGATACAATAATTGAATGCAACCTCAGAGAGATCTTGCCCTTGGCAAGGTCACAAGGTTGGGATAGATTTTATTATCTCTTAAGGAGAGCTCGGCAAGGTCTTGGAAAATCTCTTGTGCCGAACTGCTATTCCCACTTCATTTTTTCCCATTTCTTGTCAAGACAGAAAACTTACTGAGTTTCTTACAAAATTGGGAATGATGTTATCATGGGACCATTCTTTTAATCTTTTATGAATGGCTGATGCATCATGGTTGTTGGAAAGAAGTTTCTTTTTAAAATGGCTGATACATCTTACCTTTTGGAAAATGACGTTTTTACCTTTTAAAAATAGTAGTTGCATCTCAATAGTCACAGATCTTGGCTGTTGGGAAAAGAATAATGTCGCATTTTGGTAAATGCATCTTAATTTTTTCAAGGATACCCAATATACCTTTCCACAATATAAATTGCTATTCAAGAGATGAGAGAAGAGGGCACTAATAAACATATGGGAACAAATAACCTGGATCCAGTTGTCTTAATGCGTTCCTACCTTGTCATGAAGGGTACCCTGCATATCTCTGTGCAAGCTGGCAATGCAAAAGAGTACCCTGCATTTTGTAAAACAATTGTCTTCTTGGCTCTCTGGTAGGTTCTGTGACTGATATGAAAATCAATTTTGGACAGTGTTGCTTATTTGCGGTTGGATGGGTCAGTTGAACCAGAAAGAAGATTTGAAATTGTAAAAGCGTTCAATTCGGATCCTACAATTGATGTTCTTCTTCTTACTACACATGGTATGTTTATTGTACTAAACTTTAGAACTCCAGTGTTTGTAGTTCTCTTACAAAAATAGCTTCCTGCAGTTGGGGGTCTTGGTCTGAACTTGACATCAGCTGATACTCTTGTATTTATGGAGCATGACTGGAACCCGATGAGAGATCTTCAGGTAATCTTAATTTCTGTTTCATAGCCTTTTTACTTGGTTGATGAGCAGTCGATTGCAGAGTTGTCAATTACTATTGTAAATTATATCCCTGGGGTTTCTCTTTGAAAATTTAGCACCCCACTCATTTGCGGCTTGCACAGCTGTTGAAGGTTTGCCTCTGGTGATCCCTCCCTATTTTTTTCACCCTGCTTTTCTGGTGTATTTTGTAGAAAGGCTTGTATGTGGTTTTGGAAAAAATATTCGATCTCTATGTATGTAACGGAGCCTCAATTTCCTTATCCAGATTTGCATTTTTCTTAGGCCCAGTAGTGTATTTTGCTTTTGATTACCATAAATTTCATTAACATGCTCCTCAATGGGTATCCGCATGCTCCGCTCTCTCCCGGGTTGACTGTTTTGGTGAAACCGATTGTAACATTAAGCAGACTTATATTATGTTGACTTCTTATTCTGCCTTCAGTTGCTACAAGCTTTCAACAGTGAGATGCAAAATTTTGTGAGCTTGAATTATTAATGGAGGTACTTATTTGTATCATCTTCTTATGATTGGGTTTATCACATTGGCAGGCAATGGACAGAGCCCACAGGTTGGGCCAGCGCAAAGTTGTGAATGTACACCGACTCATCATGAGAGGAACCTTGGAAGAGAAGGTTATGAGCCTTCAAAAATTTAAAGTATCAGTCGCCAATACTGTTATAAATGCGGAGAATGCTAGTCTGAAAACAATGAATACGGACCAGTTGCTTGATCTCTTTACTTCTGCACAGCCAAGCATTAAGGTGAGTAATTAGCATTCGTACTTTGATGATCTGTAAGTTATGCACTGTATCAGCCTTGCACTAAGAATATTTTCCATTTTGTTGATAATGTTAATCTAATTTGATTTTTGAATTAACTTTGACTTCCAAGTATTTGTCCTGTTTTGAATATTCCCGAACTTACAAAATTAACAAATTGTATCAGATGATTTAGTTACTATAGGACAATTATAAGGAAAGGAATGCTTTACAATGTTTGGATGATATTTTAATATGCATCTCTGGGTTACTGCTCATTGGATTAGTTCATTTTGTTTGTAGAATTTGAAAATTGGTTATGATTGTGTTACATAAATGGAGCAGGGTTCAACCCAGTCCAAAAGTTCAACCAGAAGCTTGGACGATGATGGGAAATCAGTTTCTGGAGGAAAGGGCTTGAAAGCCATTCTCAGTGGTTTGGAGGAACTTTGGGACCAATCACAGTATACAGAGGAGTACAGTCTCAATCATTTCTTGGCAAAGCTGAACGGATGAAATGTAATCCAATACAATCGTGCTGCCATCATCAGTGTACAAAGTGTAAATTGGGAGAGGAATCCATCGGCCCAAAGATTTTGACAAATTAGATCTGATTTTTCTTTTGTTCTTGTACAACTTTCACCTGTATTATGGAGAAGCTGTCTGCTATGGGTTGTCTGGCTATTCTGCTCTTGCTGAGAGAGAATATGCGCAACGCCCATATGGCCAAAATTTTGTAAAAATGGATCCAAGTGTAAATTCTTTAAGCATTTCATTCTTAAGTTTAGTGTCTCGCTCATCTGGCTCCACATTTTGCAAGTTGTGTACCGTGATGTTTCAAACGGGGAAAAAGTACACACTCATGCAGGTTGCCACTTTTTTTTAATTACAAATCCCATTGTGAGCCTGTGACGATATGATCGTGTAGGCCTGTTAACCTAATTGTTGTCAACTCAACTGATTGGAAAAAATAGAAGAAAATAAACTGATCGGACTTAACTAAACCCGGGACGTTAATTTTTTTGGTGATTGTCTTTAGATAAACTGCTTATTTATCTACAATACATTCCCAATTATGTCAGTGGAATCAGGTTTATTTATAAGAAGCTATCAAAGTTGGTCAATCCAATTCAAAGCCCAAATTCTCAATTATCATTTCCACTTCAGCACAATTAGATATATGTTCTTGTTATCAATCGGCATGAAACTCAATATTGCTCTTAAGAGTAATTTTGGTGCCCATCCACCCACACTTCATTGCAGTCTTTAATACACTTCATTTCAGTCTTTAACCCCGTTAATCGTGATTAAACTCCAATTTATTTAATTTTTACAATTAAATATAATTAAAAAAAGGACTTAAAGGAGTTGTGAACAAAAACCCGGTCTTAACCGGTTTGGATTGAGCTACGAATTCCTCCGAACTAAAACCCTTCCGCATCCTTCCTGCTAAACCCTCGGCCCTGCTGCTGGCGCTTCTTCATCAGCCCGAGCTTCCGTTTCCGTTCATACTGGTCGATCCCTCTCACTCTCATGCCATCCTCTTTCCCTCTCTAAACTCAATCCCAACATCTGAGATGCGACTCTGGTGGAGAGCCCTCAGGCCCCACCTCGCTTCCATCTCCTCCTCTTCTCCACTCGCCGAATCCGTCCTTCTCCTCCGCCGCTCCTTCTCGGCCCAAGCACAGACCCACCTATCTCCCTCCGTCTCTGTCTCCACCTCCTCCGACGAGTCTGACGACGCGGTCTTCGACAGCCGGGACTTCTCTCTTCCTGCCACACCGGCTGCCCCGGCGCGGCCGTCATGGAGCCAGGTGTACCGGGACAGGGCCGACCAGAAGATCTTCGGGGTCGGCACCGGGAAGCGGGATAAGGAGGAGGAGGAGGAGGAACGGCGAGCTAGGAATCTCGCCAAGGCGCTTCTGCAAGCGGCTCTGGAGAGGCCCGACGAGGAGGAGGAGGCTCACATGATTGTCAAGGAGGAGGATCAAAAGTCGCTCTCCGTCGGGATCATCGGCGCACCAAATGCCGGTAAATCGGCTCTGACTAATTTCATGGTGAGCTGCTTTTCTCTTTGATTGTATTCATTCTGCATCTTTTATGGACGATAACGCCAAAAGAGTTTACTTCAACAACACTCTCATTTTGGGTATCTTCCAATTCACTTAGAGAGGGAGCAGATGGTCTTGGTGATCGAAATTAAACTGTTTGCTATTTGATGTGAAACAAAGTGGTTACCTATGCTATCAATGCCTAAAGCGGTTTAATAAGCCATTTTTCATTACAAAAATGATATGCTTGGCCGCTTCCAATTATCATATGAAATATTTTTGTAGGTCGGAACGAAAGTGTCGGCTGTTTCTCGTAAAACAAATACGACTATCCATGAAGTCCTTGGCGTAATGACAAAAGGGAACACTCAAATTGTAAGTTGATTACATTTTCCATCTTTGCTAACTTCTGTACTTTTTTTTTAATTTTATTAGTTGACGCTTTTTGGTGGTGTATGTGTATTGCGCTCTCTAAAACCCCATTTTTGTTTATTAATTATGTCGACATCCATTTTTATATGTTAAACTTATTAATCGCTATTACATCACCATTTAAACTCCAATGATCTTATATTCTTCACTTATTTAGGCTTTTCTTTTTCTTGTTGGATCATGTTTTAAATTCACTACAATCCTTCACTTTGAACATGTACGAAAAATATTTCTAGATAACTATTTTCATATAGCAAAGGCATGGCGGAATAATTTTTTGTTTTCAAGTACTAAATGTTACCTTTTTTAGGACTTTAAATACAACTTGATTGGAGTGAACTTACCTAGTCGAAGTTCCACCTGCATTTTGTAGAAGTGTAATTCCTATTTTTAATGCTTTTTTTCTTGTGCAGTGTGTCTGATGTCTCGTTTCATACTATGTCCATTGGTTGCTGGTATCTCGAGGTTCCTTTGATTTTGCTGATTGTTTCTCTGCAGTGCTTCTTTGATACCCCAGGGCTTATGTTGAAGCGTGACGGTCACCCATACCGAACTGATGTCAATGTCCGAGTAGAGAGTGCTTGGAGCTCTGTTGAACTTTATGATGTGCTTATTGTGCTTTTTGATGTCCATCGACACCTTGCTGCGTAAGTATCCACTTAAATCAAACTCCAGAACAGACAATTGAATGTGAATGCAGAATGCAGATTCATTCTTTTCATGATTAGAGTTGTTAAACAAAGGTCCTTGCTAAGAGGAAACTGAGGGTTTTGATGATGAAGTGTGTGGCAAAACTTCATTACTGTGGGTCAATAAACAGTAAGACCCGCAAAAAATTATGTTGAGACGTTCAACTGTCACTATTTCATTCATCCAACTAAAAGTTTGTTATTTGTTATGATAGATACGGTTTTTAAAGATAGTCTCCAACACATTCTTTCATTGTGCAGGCCAGACAAAAGGGTTATTAGGTTGATAAAACATATGGGATGTAAGGCAAGCCCCAAACAAAAGAGGTTGTTATGCATGAACAAGGTTGATCTAGTTGAAAAGAAGAAAGATTTACTCAAGGTTGCCAACGAGTTTGGAGATCTTCCTGGATATGACAGGTCAGGCACGTATTTCATTTTTTCTATATTCAAATATTTATCTATAGAAAGTACCGTTCTAGTTTGTTTATTTTTTATTACTCTTGTTTTAATTTTATTCTATTGTATTGCAGGTATTTTATGATATCGGGATTGAAAGGTTCAGGTGTTAAAGATCTGACTCAATATCTAATGGAGCAGGCAAGGTCCCCTTTTGTGCTTTTTCTTGTAAATGTTCATGTTCTTCAACTTTTTGACATTGTTTTTCTAATGAATCATGTTAATATTTGTGTTTAGCATTTAGTTATTATTTTTTCTTGAGAAAATTTCTTGATAGTTCATTAATAAGTAAGAAACCTGATTATATTTTACTTTTTTTTCATATGTATATCCGGGATGGCTAAAATGAATGTTTTTCCTTGTTTGTATATTATTTGCCACTCCAGCTATCTAACTGGGAGAATAACTTGCCTTTTCTGATTAGGCCGTTAAAAGACCTTGGGATGAAGAACCAACGACCCTAACTGAGGAAATTATGAAAATCATATCATTAGAAGTTGTAAGAGAGAAGATGTTGGACTATGTACACCAGGTACTGCAGCCTATAACAGGAAGTGTTACTGTAATGCTAGCGGTTTTTTTCCCCAAAGTAATAAACAAGCTTGAATGGTTCTCATCATCAATCACTTTTGCTTCAGGAAATTCCTTATACTACTGAACATCGTTTGACGGATTGGAGGGAATTAAGTGACGGATCTATTAGGATCGAACAGCTTCTTATTGCCCATAAACAAAGCCAACGAAAGATTCTTGTGGGTAAGAAGGGCTCCAAAATAGGGTACGCATTCGGCTTTCCGGTTATGCTTTCTGCCAGTTTTGTATTATTATTTCCTTTACAATTCTGTTTTTATGCAGGAGGATAGGTGTCGAGGCAAATGAGGAGCTTAGATCAATTTTTAAAAGGGTGGTGCACCTCATTCTCACAGTCAAAGTTGCATGAAAAAATGCCAGATGAAACATAGGTTATTTATTGAGAGGCCGGGGGAGGCGGTAAAACAAAGGTTGTTCTTGCTTGCAACGATTTTTGTATGTACAGCCCAAGGTTCATGTTATCAATATATTCATTGCTTGTAATGTTGTAGAACTTTGAATGAGTCAAATTCGTTTACGCTGAAAATTTAGTGGGCAACACCCAATTTGTTCAAAGCATTTTTCTCACGCGAAGTTCTCTTCATTATCACCATTAGGAAATGGCATTGGCATGATGCATACAGAAGTATGCCCCTTGCTAAGTATGGTGATTTGTGAGGAAATTATAGGATTAAGGAATCATATGGTTTTGATAAGCGGTCAAGTTTTCCATGGCAACATTATTATCACAGTGCAATGCTGTCACTTGCATATCACAAAGGCTAAAGCTTAACAACTTTAGGCGGTAACCTAGTACGCCAGGTCTCGTGGTTGTGCATAAGAATGAGTAGATATATCTAATTCAAGAGGTTCCAATGTGGAATCTCTCACAGAAAATTAAGCTACCATCTTAACCTCTATCTTTCCTGAGTATCACATGGTATTTAATCCCCCCTTAACACCTCAGGATCAATGGCGTTAATGCAAATGGGAGTCAGTCAGTCACGAAGTGGGAGTAATTCCCTAGGGTCATCTGGGAGTAAATAAATTTTCACTCAACAGAGCAAAACAGAGGAGCAACAACTAGCATTAGATTTCGCACGCACAGATATTGGTGCATCATGAAAAAAAAGAGACACAATGGTCAGCATCTATAACCACCACCATTAGTCAGTCACCATTCACCATTATATGAGAGGTTAAAATAGGCAAAATAGGCAATTTTTATATGATTGCCTGGTCGTTGAACCAGAGTAAAATTGCTCTGGTTGTACGTTCGTCATCAGGCATGTGTCCCATTTTGTTCAAAAGACAGCGTGAGAAAGAAATATGGCTAATGAAAGCAGACACATGCCGAATGATGAGCGTACGACCAGAGTGGTCGTACAACCAAGCAATTCGAACTCGACAATTCATAGGGCTTCAGCAAAGGATGCTTTAATGGCCACCTTTTTTCAACGGTCCACTTGTGGTACCCTGATTCACAAAACAAGCTGCTTTCATATAGGGCTCACGAGCCTAACATATGATCGACTTATTGGATGTATGTCATTGCCCAGGAAAGATGGTGAATCTGGGAGTTGCGATCAGCTAGTGAACATTCACTGTAGTGGCTGTAGTGGCCCGTGAAGGTTGGCCAGCAGTCAATCACTCGAAATTTCGAAATTGATGGCATACATACGCCATCGTTCTTTTGTAGCAAAACTTCACCAACCTAACTGATTACAACTCGTGACTATGGGGGAGTATGCCTCCCCCTCTATGCTAATGCAGACACTAGGACTGCATTGAAAACCAAGTTCGAAACCGATTCAAATGGAATTGACTTGAGATTGGCCGAGGTCGGGTCAAATTTAACATATGAAAAACCTAAGAACCAACCTAACCTAAATTCTTAATTAACTAACAAACTTATAGATAACCAAGGTTATATAATTTTTTTTTATAAATAGAACTAACCCAATATAGTGTGAATTTAGGTTAAATTATTAGAACCAACCCAACTTGAGATATAATTTTGGTTATAGGGTATTTCAGTTCCTATCTCGGACTGGGTCAGATGTAAGAAATTTAGTTCTTATTTTAAGTCGGATTGGGTATAAAGTCCATGTCCATCCGTCATTTGAATAATTCTTGTCGGTGTCCATCCATGTCCGCCTTAGTCCGTATTATATTTTGACACTTAAATTTTTATCCTAATTCAAAATTTTCAAAACTTTTATAATATGTAAAAGTTGTCTTAAAGATCTATATTTTCAAGTTATCTAATACTCATGTAGTAAAATTATCTTAACATACTATATAAGTTCTTGATTTATATTTTCAAACTATCTAATACCTATATACCATGTTAAAACTGTTCTAACATGGTACATAAGTACTGAGATCTATGTTTTCAAGTTGTCGAGTGCCTATATAGCATGTTAAGACTGTCTTAAGATGCTACATAGGAATTGAATTTTATTTTTTTTCTAATAGTTAGTAATAATTACTATTATATTCAAAGAAATGTTAGGTAAGAGTGGCGGACGCGACATCCGCGGACAAAGGTATGTCCATAGCTCCCTATTAGTGCGGATAACTTTTATGGACAACGAACGTCCATGAACATCCCTATCCGGGAGGATGTAAATTTTTTGCCAATGCAGCTACTTTATACTTAGCTTTAGTTTGTTTACCAAGCCCTGACCAAATACTGATATCTATTTCTTTAATTTTCGTTTTTACTAATTTAATGTAAAGTGGTTGGCGAGCTTGAGAATTGATATACTAGCACAAAAAAACAAAAAACGACATCACCATATTTTGGGGGATCAGGGAAAAAAAGGGTAAGCGTGGGGGTAGCAAAACAAACCTGAGCTTCGAAACAGGAAGACGCAAATCTAGCACATCCATGAATGCAAGCTGTAGAAGTTGCCTCCAAAGCCTTCTTTTCCGTGAAATTTGGTCCAGATATATGTAATGGAGACTCCTTGCATGCGTGAACTGATTTTTGATGTTTCGAGATCCTGACATCAATCTATGCACTAAGATCGCTGCAGCAAATCAGACACTAGATGTTGGGATCCTTAATTTTGTTGATAACTTTGCTTTTGTCATTAGGAAGCTTCCTCATGCAGCTCAACTGTCTAATGAGAACAAACCAGCCGAAAGGCTTCTATTGTTTGCACGTCATTAATGGGAGTGCCCAATATGCCGCTCATGGTGCAGACAGATATAATGAAGTTGCATGCATTACCAACAAACAGGTCATGAGAAAGAAAAAGAATCGAAAGACTTCAGCAATATGACTTACATTATTTCCAGTGCCAAGTCTACGAATAATTTCAAACATTCTTACATTCCCTTCACGAATGAGAGAGACTTTGGAGGGGAGAGAGATCTAACTTCAGGGGCTGAGCTGGGAAACAATGTATTGAGCTTGTGCATTAGAATATCTGATCTTGATGGAATCTCATTCAGAAGAAACTGCTGAACGATTGGTTTCTTGAACCATTCAAAAACAGAATCTCCTGGACTTCTCAAGACCACTTTACTAACCTCGAATGGAGATTCCACTGAACTAAGCATCTGTGCTACCACAATCTTCAGAGTTGCTCCTGTAACTAATTTTATTCGTCTTGGAACTACACCATAATATAGCATTCGCTTCCTAAATCTATGTAGGGTGTGTACAACGGCAACGAGAGCGGCTCCCACTGACAAGCTTCTCACATCCAGGGACCAAGCTATATGCTGATCAAAAACAATTGCCTTCGGGAAGAGCTTGTTCTCATAAGCAACTTTCCACACGCACCTGGCTCTATTGATCTGGCCCATTAAAACAAGATAATTGAGCAGCACATTAACAAAGTACTTGGCAGCTCCCTCCTCCTGCTCATAATCTATTCCTTGGAAAAACTCTCTCACAAAAGACAATACTGGTTTCTTCCTCTGTTCAGTGCCCGTAAATAGCCCACACATAAAAGCATGCGCCTTTTGTCTTGTTGCACCGAGTATTTCCATTATATGTCTTTCTTTTTGTTCATCCTGACATCTCACAAGGTGGGCTAATATTGAGGTGTAGAGAATGAGATCAACTTTTGCAGCAGAATTCACGTAAGTATCCAACAATGGCTTTGCTGACTCATACAAACCATTCTTCATACACGATTCAAACAACTGTCTGATGATAAAATTGTTAGTACGAATTCCACTAGCACCCATGAACCTTAACCACCTCAAAGCAAGATCAACCGACCCATCTTTGATATATATCATCAGCACATCGCTAGCATTCACATCAACTGAGTAACCTGATGCCTTCATCTCAAGCAATATTTTGGCAGCCACATCCACAAGCTTCTTGTTAGCCAAAACTGATAAAAGGGAAGTGTAAGTACTCAATCCTGGTCTCAAACCCGCATTAGTCATTGAATTATATAACTTCATTGCAGGATCCACTTGCCCAGAGGAAGCATGGATTTCCAGTAAGCAAGAGTATGTGGAAGGTGTCGGGAGAAAGCCCGCCTTCTCCATCTCAGAGAAAACCGACATGGCGACCTCGAGCTTTCCGGACTTGGCATGTGACTCAATAATCAGAGTATACAGTCCAAAGTTTGGCCTGAATCCTGCTTTTCTCATTTCATCCCAAAGATTCAAACCTGTATCCAGCTTTCCAGCTTTCACAAATGCTTCAATGAGAGATACAAACATAACGGCCGTAGGCCTATATCCAAACCCCTGCATTTCCATGTAAGCCTTCATTGCACCATCTAACCTCCCAGCCTTCCCCATTGAATCAACCAGAGCAGCAAAGATACTAACATTCGGTCGAAGACCTGCTTCCTTCATTTGAGCAAACAGCTTGAGGGCAGCATCCAGTCTTCCGGATTTCGCCAAATTTGGGATCATCAGCTCATAACTCGACGAATCCAGCTGACATGTAGATGCTTCCATGGATTCGTAAATCTCAAAGGCCTTGTAAGGGAGACCCTTGTTCATGAATAGAGTAATTAGCGCATTGTACGTCTCAGTATCGACCGTAAGTCCCGACTCCTGTATCTTCCTGAAGCAGTGGAAGGACAGCTCCAGCTTCCCTGCCCTCGACAAATGCCGAATTACAGAATTATGGGCATTGAATGAGTCCTTGAAAGAACCATCACGAGCCTCCAACTCCTGTAACATGTCATTGAACAGAGATTGCATTTGGGTGAACTCCTGGGCCTGGTTCAGCCGTTCGAAGACCGCGGTGTAAATTTCGCTGTCCGGGGCCTCGTACCATGGCTGCCGGCGAGTCCACCCAAGGACAGCCATCGCGGAGTCGGAGTCCTGGATTTGAGCCAGGGCAAGCCTCGCGTGGGAGAGGGTGGGAACGAAGGGGAGCCGGTCAAGCTGCGTCTCGAGCTGAGGGCCCCACCGCCAGCGGTCGACGGTCTCGACAATTTTGGCGACGGCGTTGCCCAGGGGCTTCTTGAGGCCGCCGATAAGGATGTGATCGTCGCGGGCCGGGTCGACGGGGCGGACACCCTTGCCGGAGTAGACGACAGCATCAGACTCGTCCACGTAGACCACCTCTTCCGTCCACTCCGACGGCGGAGGAGCTGAAGAGTAGAAAAATGGAGAGCCGGGTCGTCGGGCAAATGGGTCTGCAGTAATAGGACATACGGAGAATATGGGGAATCGATAAGGATACTGAGGCTTCCGGAGGGCAGCTCTGAGAGGGTTGAGGACGACGGCTCGCTGCATCCTTCACTGCAATGGAAGTTCCAACAAAAGTTTCGTCTTTATTGCCTCAAATCAAATGACACAGCAGAGGAGCAGATGCCAGGGAGAGATGTGGAAAGACGAAGAAGATTCTGGCCAGTAAGGAGGACTGAAGAGGGTCGTCTGGGAGGGTTGAGAAGAGAGAGGAGTGGCCATGGCAGCGGGCAGGCCGGCCGGGTTCTGGAAGAGCGGTGCAGACTGCAGACGTTTTTATGTGAGCGAGGAGGATGGAGCAATGTCAAGCTCTTTCGGTTTCAGGTTGGCCCAATCTCTCTAGACCCAGGCCCATGAAGTATGCCTATCAGGTCCAGGCGTCTTGTGTCTTTAATCCCGGCCCAATTTGAAGCCCGCAGATGCGCTCAGCAGTCAGCGGGATAAAGCGTTTGGATAAATCTATATTTTTTCTTAGCCCCTAGGTACCTATAGGGTACTAATATGGTATGTCTATCACAAATTAAGATTTAATATATTATTATATTTTTTATTAAATAGGTTATTTTTAATAAGTTAACTGAAAAATTTATGAATAAGTAAATTTTTAATTAGTGATAGGCACCGCCACGTTGGTACCTTATCCATATTTAATATTTTATCCAAACGGGACTTAAACGGCAGGTATTTCGAATTGTTGGATAATTAGTTTATGTGCTCCCTTGCATTATCGGATTTCGATTTTATGGTTATGATACCCGAGCTTATGTAAGTTCGTGTATAAGATAATTAAACTTGATGCTCAAATTTGCATTGGTAATACAAGACTTTTGTTACAAAAGTCCTAAATTTCAAGTGATTTAAAATATTATAATATTTTTTTAATACATATAAACTCGTAGTTACATAAAAAATATAGGTTTTATAATTTTAATTAGTTTAAAACTTATTAAAATAAGAAGAGGGGTATAAATTTTAAGCATAGAAATTTTAAATTACCCTTAATCTATACTATTACTAAAGTAAAAAAGTGCTAAGATTTGTTAACATAGAAGTCATAAATTACCCCAACACACTAAAATTATTATTTATGAACTATTATTTATAAATTGTGCAAGATAATTAAACTTGATTTGCATATAATAGTTACAAGACTCTAAATCTATGAAGTGTAAGCACACTTCTACTATGGATATAAATCATCGTAAATGGTTAATTAAAAGCATTAAATGTTCAAATCACTTTCTGGTCATTTAGAAGTAGCTATATGCAAACAACATGCTTCTAAGGGCTCTCCCCCTCCCCAAACCAGTTTGTGGGCATTTTTTTAGGAGGGAATATTGTACGGGAACTTTCTTTTGTTTGTGGGTATTTTATGTTTAACAAAATTAGTGTTTCTTTTCATCCGTGTCTCTTCCAGGACCAAAATTAGTGTTTCTTTCCTTTAGCCTTGGTCCATTACATTCTCAGATCATGCAAGTTTAAACCAGGACCAAAAGACATGCATGTGTAGTAGTAAAGGCCGGAACCTTGAAGTCAGTGGTGGATCAAATTATTTTTTCACACATTTCCATATAACTTGTAGAAGTCAATTAATTCCTCTACGAGGTGAGCCGTCTTGCTCGTGTTCTTATTCAGAGTTCTCAGTTAAGTGAAGCCAAAAGCAACCCTTCCATTTGAGATCTCACCTTGCAGATTTGGTGAGCAAAGACTCAAGTAACAAGTAATATCATACCCAATCACACATGAGCCGTTGTGATTATTACACTTGATTAAAGAAGAGTGCAACCTCACACTACATCAGGTTACGCCAACAATCCATCTTTCTCTACAAAAAAATAATCCAAATCTAAATTGGCTAAAGAATAAGCTTATGAAATTCTAATTGTGGCTCTTAACAACACATTGTGGGAAGATTAAATAGATACTTAAAAGATCGAGAGCTTTATGGGCAGCACTCCCGCTTTTGTCCTTTTGAAACGCTTGGACGCTGCTTTCAACACATTTCCCCATCCCTAAACCAACAAAACAGGATAAAATTTTCTTAGATATCATAATCTGACGACAAGAAGACAATCTCAGAGAAGAATGGCTCCCCCGATACCAATTAGCGTAATCTACATGTTTTGAATAAATATGAAAAGACAAGAACTTTGATTGATGCAAAACACATTTTCCTGAGCCTATAGCAAATGAAGTTGATCCTCATATGAGATTCTCTCTCCCCCAATCTCTCTCATTGGGAGATTTGATCAATCAAAGGAAGCATCTAGCATATAGCATACTTGTTATGTTTTCAAACTGCAGTGTCATAGAAGAGCAACGAGAGGTAATCCGAGCTGACCTTCCTTGAGGCTGATTTCTGGGCGGGGCCTTTGGAACAATGGGGGCACTGCCTATCCATATTCTTCGTGAGATTCTTCGCTCCGTTCAAGTTACTCAACTCAAGCTTTTCCTCGAACAATTTCTCCATTGGAGATGCTGCAATCCTTCTCCTTTTCCTAGGGGGAGAAGACCCAGAGAAGAAGGATGCTTGCCGGCGGGGGACCAGCGGGGACCAGATTCCGCTCTGAGAATAATCGAAATCGAAGACAGAGGCGTCCGGGAACTTGAAGAGGAGCTCCCTGGACATGGAAGGCTCCAGATACTCAACAGTTATGACGCGCTCAGCAATCATTCTTCTTCTTCAGAATCTGCTCCGTCTTCCGATGATTGGAGGGATGAGGAGAAGAAGTGGAGGAGTTACAGTTGGGAGGCGGGGCTTGGGAAGAGGGAAATGAGCCGTTGAGGTTTTAGTGACCGTTGAAAATTTAAATCTTCCCCACGAGAGGGAGCTCACACTGTGAGAGATTAGGATAGTGAGCAGCCCAGGAGAGGGGCTGATCTCACCCTCGGCTCGCTGTTATTGCATCAGGGCCCACGTGACAATGACCCCACAGTGGCGTGCCTTAGCATTATTAATACAGGATAGGCTTCAGATCAGGTTGAAGTCATATCCATGTTATAAGAATTTAGTTAATGAGTGATGCCACATAAAGGTTTGATTGGTTTTGGCCAAGTCATATTCATTACGATTTAGAAAACCCCAACTTATATCTTAATTATAATAATTTCAAGTTGGGTTTTGAATAAGATCAAATCGCCTTAAATTTCCTTGTAACGTAATTTTTTTTTTTAAATAAGTTTCATTGCATAATATAATTTATTTATGTTACTAACACATAAAATGTCTCGATTTAAGCCACCCAATATTTTTTACAAGAATCATATGGAGAAAAAATTACACATAATTTTCAATGGTTTAAAAATATTAATTATAACTTAACCTATTTATAAATAAAAGGTTATGCCCTACTTGGGTCATGTTAGGTAAAACCCAAACATGACCAGACTTGGTCTTTCAGTAAAGGTTTAAAACCCAAACCCAGACAATTTACCATATAAGTAAAACTAAAGCTGGTCCATTAGGGTCAAGTTGGATATCAAAAAAAACTAACCTAAGTGGCATTCTTAATGCTACACCATGCCCATTTACACATAGACAAACCCCACATGCTAGCTTTTAGGTAACAATTGACACATGGGTCCTTTGTTTCCAAAGCACACACTTACCTACAAGAGATAACAATTCTTCACTTATTGCATTAAAGATTTTATTGAGCTCTTATTTCAAGTGTTTGGATATGATCAGACTCCAATCCTTTACCATGTGAGGTGTGAACAAACAATTCACCTAGTCCCTAATTGCATGGCCCCACCCACTCACATGGTTTGGACTTATCTAGCATGACTAAGGTTCCTTACTAAGACATAGTAGTCAATAATAGAAGGTTGTCACATCATCAAAAGAGTGGTGCAAGAGAAAATTGGGAACCAAATCCAATAAATTTCCCCTCCATATGTCCATTGGTCATGTATTGTGGTGACAAAATAAGTTTTTCGTGCTCCATGCTCACCATTAACTTATGTACTATCAATCTTAGTTCCTTTCACTGAGTTTATTATAATAGAGGAGCATTAAAAACATTTCCATGGTGAGGTATGTGGTCAAGAAAATGCTTTTTTTTATTTTCGTCATTGGGTTGTGGAGCCCATTTGAAGAGACAAGATAAAAATACGAAAAAATCGTGGAGCATTTGAATGAGTAATAGTGAAGACATGACAGTTCATGCCAAGGTTGGACAATGTCATCTTAGAAAACAAAAAAAGCACAAAACTTTATAAATAACCTATATCTATATTTATATTATAATTAGATAAAAAGAATGGTGGAGATTTTTGTTATAGAAGTCTTAAATTATCTCTAATATATCTAAAGTATCATTTATAAAGAAGGTAAAATTGAAGATCAATTTGCAGTTTAAATCTCTAGAGTGTAACATGTACACTTCTACTGGTTAGATTAGGACATGATTTCGATGGAAAAGTAAAATGGCTTTAAAGAGTAAACCTTTTCACAGGATAATTTAGAAATAAATCAGTTTTACAGCCCATGTCCCATTTTGCACCAATGATGTGATGTCAAAACAACTTTAAAGCATCCAAACAATTCACTAAAAGTCACAGGAGATTTACAAAATATTAAACTAAACAGTTAGATTAGGCTAATAATAGTTAGATTAGCTAAACTAAACAGTTAGATTAGGCTACTTTTGTATCTGATTTTTGGTGATAAATTGTAAGTGGATTTTTTTTTTCAAAAGCATAATTTTATCTGGAATATAAGGTTAAAAGATGAGGAGTGCATTCAAATTATAAAATGTTAGGCTTATAAGAGTCTTGCGGTAAATAGAGAAACATGGCTAAATGTCAGCCCTTGCATCGGCAATTAATTTAGTTTCTATATTTCAATCGCTTAAGAAGTTCTTTCCGATATGACTTAAATTGGACTTTTTGCATGAACATATTGGATAACTCGTTGATTTTTATGCGGCCAATTGCGATGTTTTCGAACAAACACTTATTAAACAACATTACAAATAATTTAGAGAGAGAGAGAGATCTATGGACACTGGGCCTCTGAGAAGAATATATCCAATTTGAGGACATAACGAACACTGAGATCTTCCTCATTGAATCTCCAAAACGTCCCAGAGATCCGTGTCTGAAAGCAACTCCTCAAATCCGGTGAGTAACCCGTCCCCATTTCCAATTGCCATGTGACTGGACCCAACACTGATGGCATTGCATGTCTCTTCACCCATATCAAGTAGCATGTTCTTCCAGATAGATGCCTCTACTTCTTCTTCCGGCAAATTTCCTTGTCCCCTTTCAGCATCCGAAGACATTCTCTCTTCTTCTTTCAGATTCTG
The DNA here is from genome assembly GCA_035235625.1 of Saururus chinensis. Lineage (NCBI taxonomy): Eukaryota > Viridiplantae > Streptophyta > Magnoliopsida > Piperales > Saururaceae > Saururus > Saururus chinensis. The sequence continues at coordinate 50,247,603 of CP141142.1, read as the reverse complement.
GGCAGGTGCCTTCCCAACAGCTGAACGCATCTGCCATTTAGAGCTACTGAGGCAAGGGTCCAATTCAAGGTTCATGGTACTCGGCAAACTCGTTTGCTCAGCTCCCAGCTTCTTGCTCAAGTGAGAATTCCAGTAGTTCTTAATGTCATTGGCAGTTCTACCTGGTATTCTACCTGCAATAAGAGACCACCTGTAGGTGCAAGAGGGGATGTGAGTGCTATGAACTTGCCCAGAAAAGATTTCTAAACAACATGATTAAGTATTATCGAAGGGTGAGTTAGACCATTAAGGTTAATGCCTTATGTTCTTCAAAACTTTGGTAAGGAAACAGATATGATCAACTTTAGGAGTTGGAAACCAAAACGACAGGTCATCTGGGACCAGTATCGACTGTCAACTGGCGCAGTCAATTCCCTACCTACCAATTAAGATAAAGTTCACCAGATGGGATCTCAGGATTAAAATATGTTTAGTTAAATCAATATTAATTAACGACTTGCCTGTTCCCCAGTAGTCTGTGGAGTCTGATAATGAGATCAACCTCATCAACAGCAAAATCTCCTCTTTTGATATTGGGACGAAGATAATTCAACCATCTCAATCTGCAGCTTTTGCGACACCTATTAAGACCTGTAAAGCCCACAAAACAAGACCATTAGCAGGTATTAATTAAGCTCCTTTTTCTCTTTATATGTAGATGATACTGTCAGTTCACCTAAAAATTCGAGTAAAATGTGACTCACTGTGAGAAGCAGCAGACAATCAAGAGGATGAAGCCCCTTAATTAGTGTGCTGATTGAATAGCAGTAGAACATTATCATTAATATTCATCTCAGCAAGACACAATGCGTGGGTTTCTATTAAACAAATTAAAGCAGAAAGTTGGCCACTGAATGATGATTATTTGCTTTTATCTATGCATATATATAAAAACCGACTAGCTCGTAAGAAGTCCGATCCCATCACAGTAGTTATAGAACAGTTCTGTTGTCAATATAAGAATTTGTATGGGCAGATATTAGAACTCAGTGGGAAAACAAATTACGGCCAAGCTTCACAACTTCAAGCAAAGAGAAGACATTTTACTTGCCAGCTCTTGCAGGAACATGCCTCCACTTTCCTTCTCCGTACTTCTCGACGCATTTCTTGAGTAACTCGTCTTCTTCCTCAGTCCATGACCCTTTTTTCACATTCAAGAGGCGCACCATCGCTCTTGTACCTCACAGCCCACTTAGAGCAGCTCACAGGGCGAGAGAACTGGGGAAGGACTGTGTGAACAAGGAATAAAGTAGGCTATTTCTTTCTGTCATACACTCTTTCGAGCAATCCCACGTGCCTGAAAGCAAACAAGGATATGTATGCACTCTCCCGTTTGTTGTTAATCATACATTTAAGGGTGGGTGCAACTTCCTTTCCAGTCTACTGGCCAAAGGCTGTGAAGCTTGGCTTTCAACATATCCAAACTTTATACTCTTATCTTATAAAAATTAAATAAATAAATAATTCCTAACGTAATAGGTCCCACTCTAGTTTGTTGGCATGTACATTTACTGAGGGCGTTTGATCATGGGAGAGATACGAGCAGGTTAATTGAGCTAAGTTGCAAGAAAGCGCTTATGTACTCTTGCAAGTTTGTTTCAAAGGGGAAGGCATGACGCGTTTGGTATTGATCCTGAAATGCATTTTCCAGAATTATAATAGGATGCAAATGGAGGGAGCTATCATGAGTAAAGGCAGCTTATAATTATGGAAACTTGTATCAGTATTGATAACTATTAGATATTGGTATATGCTGATGATACATTTGCTATGAGTCCAAATAGGCTATAAACCTCTAATACATATTAAAAAAATGTTAAAATTGATAATATATTATCATAACAATTTTCTTGAAGCCATAATATATAAATAGAAAAAAGTTATAAATAAACATATAACTCTAACATTAGTGACACACATTGATTGAGGAGAGGGGGAGAGAATCTTAGATGATGAGGACCTCCTCATAAGATGCTTAGATGAAATGAGTTAATGTTATGAATAAATTCAAATAGGAGCTAACCTTTTTAATTAAAAAAATATAAAATTAATTTCCATATTTATGTGCCATTGTACCACTCTTATATGTGCGACCGATACAACCTGCTTATAATCTCTGTTTTTAGGTAATTTTCTTTAAAAAAATATTGTCCGAGTTGTAGCTGGAGGTGGGCTAGTGAGCTATAATTCTCATTAGCAGTTTGATCATAGCAAGGGCTTAAGTAAACAAGCCCTTACCATAACCTAATGTCTCTAGAGCAAGGCATCCTTTTTATACTAGTGTTTTAAAAATCGGCTCGGTAATCAACCCAGAATGGTTACCGGGCTGGGTCAATTGGGTTCAACTGGGGCCAACCCGGGTTGACCCGATTTTGATATATATTATATGTACACAATATCATAATGGTGCAGTGGGTTTGGTACTTGGAAGAGTTGTATAACATGGGGAGTTTTGGTACTTGGAAGAGTTGTATAACATGGGGAGTTTGAATCCCGCCTCTGTTATCTTGAAGTTTGTAGTTCTATACTGTATAAATATATATTAAGTAGAATAGTTAAGTCTAAAGTGTTTAAACCAAAAATGTGATAACTTGGTGGTTAGGTGATAGTTCCTCATTTAAGAGGTTAGGAGATCGATTCCCACCTCAAATAAAAAAAAATTTAATTACTTTCCTGTCAAACCGGACTGACCAACCCGGGTCAATAGGTCGCCGATACAAGCTACTTATAATCCCTTTTTTAAGTAAATTTCTTAAAAAAAATCTTGTCCACGTTGTAGCTGGAGGTGGGCTAGTGAGCTATAGTTCTCATTAGCAGTTTGATCATAGCCAAGGGCTTAAGTAAACAAGTCCTTACCATAACCTAATGTCCAAGGATGGCCAGGGTGCTCTAGATCTAGAGTAAGGCATCCTCTTTATACTATGGAAAATAGAACAAGGGTGAAGTTGATAACTATCAGGTTTGGTTTTCGCATCTCTTTACCTTCTCCTGATTCAGTGTTGATCGAATAAGCCAACTTATCTCACAGTGGGGCACCCTCAATCAAGCACACTTCTTTCTGGTTTGCAAAGGTTAAATGTAAAAAAAGGCCGTACAAAAGAGTGTCAAATGCAACATTAGAAAAGATCAATAGAATGAGCTTTTTTTTGGCCATTGGGAACTTTCTAAAACATGTGGTTGCATCTCGAGCTGGTTCTCCACCTCTCTAGCTCTAGCTTATTACCCCCCTGCTTCAATACAAAACCTGTACGCCGCCCTTCTATGGCCCACGAGTTGTATTAATTTCTTGTACGGACACCTTGCATGCCATGATAAAAATGATAAACACACTTCAACTGCATGCACTAATCAATGAGTAAAGATTTTATGCCTTCTGCGTAATCCTCGTCGCATGGTATGGACTACATTACTTGTGACGTTGGATTCACGTTACATACACAGTCAGAGACATCTTGGCCTCAGTACGTAGGACTCCACCATCCCTTGGCATTCTGAGTGAGTAAAATTGTCCCTGCCTTTGGCCAATGAAATGGTGGGATCAACAAAGTCTAGATTTGTGTGAACACTATTAAACTGCACCCTATTGTCAGGATGTGGACGGGGCCATTTATTGGCCATGCTAGAGCCCTTATAATTGCATATCTGATATCAAAGTCCCACCAAATTGCTTTTAATTCTATTTCTTTACATTCTCTCTAGCTCCATAGATAGATGTTTTTCTGAAACTTTCTTGTTATGATAGCTCTCTCTATAAAGTTTTTTCTCGACATAGAAGATAATAGTACAGATTCGTAGGCGGTGATTGTTTGGTTGTACTACTTGTAGTTCCAGGTTTTTTGTTTATATCCTTATATATTGGACAGAGTAGTTGCAAGTTGGGAGTGAATATGCAAGTTTTTACTACCCAATCCCACAGTATGCATAGTGTACAGGCGACAAGGTGAAGAAAAGGCCACGACTGTGGTGGGGCAGACGATACAGTGTGCTATAGCAGTGAGAGGAACATTCTACCAAATATTTCATTGGTGACCCCAATAATTTTGAAGATCGTCCTACCCAATTATTCGGACAATTGAATGGCCGGTATCATGATCAAACTCCCGGAGCCTCTCTTTGCTAACTTGGGTAAATTAAGTGTCAATGAAATTGTTTAATACTCTCTCTATCTCATATTAATTATCACATTTCAAAAGGCATGATGTTTAAGAAAGCTCATGTATTTATTTTTTAATCCATCCATTAACTTTTTTTTTTTCATTCATCCACTTAAAGATAGCACGAAATACATAAGACAAGTAATATAGAATATTTTTTCCCCAAAATTACATAAAAAATGCTTGATAGAAATGTACATTTGCTTATTAATGATTCTAAAATAAGTTGCAAGAAGATCTGTTCAGAAAAGATCTTTCCATCAACAAACTTATGCTTATCATGATCATATGGCTGCAAAATTTATATGGCATCTCTGTTCTTTCTGGCTAATTTATATGTGTTTGTATAGCCAGAGCTGCATGGCTAACGTTTTCCAATTTATATAGCTTCTCCTCCTGGAACATATATATGATTTTCCGTTCTAGTACTGTGAACATTTTTTTTGGGGAACATAAGAAAAGAATATTGTACTTATATTTTTGTTGTCTGCGTTTGTGGAATCCCACAAATGAAATGATCTTGAATCATGTACGCTATACAAATGAGTATCAATCAGAAATAGACCCAAATTAACCATTTGGTATTATGACATGTCAAATTTAGGGGTTGTTAGGGTGTAAAATTGGAAGTAGAATTTGTTGGAATTAATTTCATTGAATCACTGTCGAATGGGAATTAAGATTGGTGATTAATTTTTTAGAATAAATTTGGATATTATGTCAAACCTATTTATAAAATTTTAAATTATTTCTCTCTCCCGATATGCACATTCTTGGTATTGTTATGCTAGTATTGACAAACCTAATCAAATAAGACCCCATACGGGTAAATAATTTTAAACTTTAAAGTAGGCCCTACTTATATGACACATTTTTTTAGGCTCAAATTAATAGAATTACCTTGCTATTCGGTGATTTCAGCCAATTTAGACTGAAAACTACTTGAAATCAACTTTCAGGTGGAATTTTTAAACCATGATTCCAATGATTCCGGTGGGGTAGAAATGATGGAATTTTACCTAGTTTCCACACCCAAATAGCCCCTTAGGGTATTTCTAAAAATGGCCATGTGCACATGTAAAAACATATGCATGGTAAAAACTGACCACACTATCCCCACCCTTCTTTCTTCCGCTTCATCTACATTAATGCACAAAATCAGCCCTCCCCTTCATGTATCTTTGCCTCCCAACCTTGCCCCTCCTCTAGCTCCTCCTCCTCCTCCTCCTCCTCTTCCCCAAAATGCAATGGGATTGGCTGCAAACTATTCATGGAGCTATGTTTTTTTACAAGCTCCAACTATAAAAAATGAAAGCATAAAAATAACCAACTACTTAAAATCAATAATGTGTTTTATTTTTACTTCATTTTGAGCTTTTTCCTGAACAAACCTTGGGCTTTTATTATTGCCAACTTGTGATAACATGTAGCTTACAACTAGCAGTTGACAATCAGTCACAATTGTTACATGCTAGCGCTTGATTTACTACAGTAAAAAGGGCAATAACACAACATCCTGTGTGATTGTAGCCCTCTCAACATATGCACTAAAACATTAAATAAACATTAGAGAATTAGGGAAAATAAAGTGGGTTTAAATAAATCAGCTATCAGTTGTTAGGTGTTAGCTATTGTGTGTTATCTCTTGCATAGTAAAATCTTTGGCATCAACAACCTCCTTTTGAATGTTGGCTTGCCCTTTTCACCATATAGAGATAACACACAATTAATAATCAAAAGCTGATAGATTTAAACCTACTTTATTTTCTCTATTTCTCTTGTTTTTTTTATCTGTTTTATGCACATATATTGACGAGAGATATAATCACAAAGTATATTGTGTTATAGCTCCTTTTTACTAGCATAAATCAGGCAATAGATATTTTTTCTTGAATGCCAGTTGTCAACTAATTACTTGTTATCACGAGCTGCCAATAATGGAAGTTTGAGTAAGGTTGCAAATAAAGAAGGCCGACCAGCATCATAAAATTTTGGGCTTGGGCTGTAAAAAATAGGCAGCAAGTTGGGCCTTAGAATTGAAATTTTGTAAAAATTAGGGCTGAGCCTGGGCCTAGGCCAAAAAAAAAAAAAAAAGCCCAGCCTGGCCTACAAAAATAAAGCCTAACACTAATCCATCCAAATCCAAATTTCAGCCCAACCCATTTACCTCACCTTAGGTATAGAACCACAACAGTCTGTTAGTGTGTAAGCCCAGACATTCGATGCTCTGTTGAGAGCGTTGTATGATTCCGCACAAGAGTGACACTGTATGTTTTCTGCCCAAGAGTGGCAATGGCACTATAAGACCCATTATGGTGAGCAATTCTCTAGCACTATAAGACCCATTATAGTGGGCAATTCTATGGCACTATAAGACCCATTATGGTGGGCAACTGTATAACCTCTTATGTGTGGGTGTTTATGTTTGCGCGCTCAGGTAAGTAGTATCATGGATCTACTCTTGCCTGTTTGATCCAGTGCCCCATGAGCATTGGTGTACCTTACCTTCGGAAAAGTCCATGACGTCTAGTCACTCCCCGGAGGTTAAGGTGTTGCTCCAGTGACATTCTTTTCCATTTCGACGCGGGAGCTTATTAGTTGTAATGAGCTTCAGTGGTTGTTGATATGTGTACCGTTATGAGTATGAGCACGACTATAAGCGTATGAGTATGAGCACGATTGTAAGCATATGAGTATGAGCACGACTGTAAGAGTATGTGTATGAGTACGTTTGTGAGAGTATGTTTCTGAGTAAGATAGTAAGTGTGATTTTGTGTAAGTTGTACGAGTAAGGTCGTACAAGTATGTGTAAGCTGTATGAGTAAGCATATGATTGTACGAGTAAGGTCGTACAAGTATGCGTATATTATACGAGTATGCGTATAGTGGTACGAGTAAGTTTGTATGACCCTACATAAGGGTGTTTGTGTAAGTTTAATTTGATGGTATGATTTTGGCACGATGGTGCATTTGGTATGATTTTGGCATGATGGTGCATTTGGTATGACTTTGGCACGATGGTGCATTTAGTATGATTGTATGAGTATGAGCATGAACGCATGTATTTATGAACTTAGTGAGTTCAAGGTTTTGGATTCCCCTACTGGGTATTTTCCTACTGAGTATGAAAATAGTCATAACCCTACTTTTTAGCCCCGTTGTACGGGAGGTTTTGCAAGTTGTGCGGAGAGCTCCTGGAGATGGATGCTTATTTCAGCAGTGGATTGATTCCCGTTGACTCAGGTATCTGTTTAACTCACTGTGAGTTTAATTGTGCCACGATCTCTTGTATTGAGTGAGACAAGAATTAAGATATGTATATATTCTGGACTTTCGTTTGGATAAGAATGTGGACTATTATGGGACTTGCACTCAGGGATGCCTGGGAGAGAGATTTGTATTTAAAGTCTATGATCATAGCAATTTAGTCGTACGTGTGTTTTCGAGTAGCGCCTGATGATATTTGCTTTGGCCGTACGATGTTTGACCGTATGATGAAAATATTTAGATGGAAAATGGATGTTTACTGTTTTAAATTATAAACTGTTTTATCAGGTTTTGATTTTATCATTTTTCCTCCGATTTACAAACGTTATATTACAAAAAATTTCCGTGAATTTTAAGGAAAATATATGAAAAATCTCGGGCGTTACACGTACGTAGGCAACTAATGACAAGACAACGTTAGCCCGATCCGAATTAGTTATATAATTAGGTTTGTTCTGGCCTATGCGTAATGGAGCACTAAAGTTCCGAAGCAAGTAGAGGAACAAAAAGACTCTCGCACTCAAAGTTCGCCGCTCCCAGTTTTGGGTTTGGTTTTTATCATTTTCGGACCCCCGGCCCGGGTCGGTTTTCGGGTTAGGGTGTCACACCCGCCTCTCCTTCTCCCTCTCCCTCTCCCTTGCCCTCTCCCCTCTCCCTTGCCTCACATTAAAGTAAAAGTATTGTGCATAGTTGTATGAGCTTATAACTACCAATTTTGTCCAAATCATATATACAAATGGACTCAACATGTATCATCATCATGTTCCACAAATGAGACTTGCTTATTCATCCATGCATGTGTGTTTGTGCAGTCTTAGGTTATTTGTTATTTTAGTTTTATTACGTAGAGGATGCTTGACATACTTGAAAATTTTCTCACAAGGAAGAACTATTGTTTTCACAATATAAGAAGCTAACAACTAGTTTACAAACTCAGGCATATTAAACTCTGATGCAAGGCACACTCCGCACTCAACAAAATTGCAATTCACAGTCCAACATCTAAATTTGACAACAAAATCAATTTTTTATCAGTCCAAAATAAGAGGTGGTGCATGCTCAATAGTATATGATACCAAAGAGATCATCAATAATTTACAATACGAACTCCACTGTCAACAATATTGTAATTCATCACACTCTAACATCAAAATTTTAAACCTCATAATCTTGCCAATCCACACTCAAAATTTTTGCATTACAATTCAACTGAAAGCAACATGTTGTCCACAATCATAATTATCCCAGTCTACATGCAAAATTTGATCAATCGACATACCACAGAACTCAGAACAATCGGTGCATGCTCAAATGATCCACATTACGAAATGGTAAAGTTTCAATAGCATATGATAAAAAGGGTATATAATAACAAAGAAAGCATCAATAATTTCTCAATTCTTAGTCAACAATATTATAATCTATCACAGTCCAACATCAAATTTTGAAACAACCTCATAATCTTCCCAAATCCACACTCAAAACTTGCACATTCCAAATTCAACCAAAAGAAACTTGCTATCCATAGTTGTAATCCTAATCCCCATCCAAAATTTGATCAATCCACAAACCACAATTTTGCAAATTACAGTTTATACTCAACATTTTAGCAAACCATGGTCCAAAGTAAAAAAACGATACATCATATTCAGAACCACAATTTATTTGAAATCCACAATCTTTAAAAAATTACACAAGTTCAATTCACAATATATCACAAATTTAAACAAGGCAAGCTAAAAAAAATTCAATTTTTCTAGAAAGAACCAGCAGTTGGGGTGGTTGTGGGTTCATAGGAACAACCCGTGGTCTTGGAGGCATGGAGTAGGCCTTGGAGGAGGAGAAGGAATGGAGGTGTGGAAAGGTGTTACCTGCAAAGACATGACCAGTGTGGAGTTGAACCAAAGTGATTGCTATCGTTGAGCTATTGTCATGTGATTGTCATCGCCCCAAAGTTGTTCACCTGATTGTTGTAGCGATTAGGGCATTGATGGAAAGAAGGTGAAGTGTAGGGGTAGTCTTATGTCTAGACCATCACTTGAATGCCATCGCACTAGAGCCATCTGCCTGATTGCCATCACAATTAGGGCACATATGGAGGGGAGGCTTCACCAAGGGCTTTCTTCTATCTAGAAACACATGAAACAAGCGATGGTTTAATATTTCCTCCAAATATGTGCCCGCATCTATATTTATATGGGGCATATATTTTTCCTTATTGAGGCCAAACATGGATGCATATGTGAACCAACCTTTTCTGTCGACCCTCATAGGTAGTTGTATGTGCAAACACATAGTTGTTTGTGTTTGCAGATGTATGTGTTCGCCCTATTTTAAAAGTAACAATGATCCTAGGAACTTAGCAAAAACAATAGCTATGTACCATGTTAGGACATAGCCTAATTAATATCCTATAGTTACTTGGCAATGCTAACAAAAACCTAGGATCCAGTACTTGTATAGAATGTTAAGAGTATGTTAGCACACTTAATATGCTATATTGCAATTGGATTCTTAGGGTCTATTTGGATTGGTGGAAACCGAAAGAAAGGGAAAGAGAAAGTAAATCCAGGTGAAAGAGAAACTAGGAGATTCCTAAAAAATTTTCACTGTTTGATTGTACAAATGATGTTAGAGAAAATTGAAACTTAAGTCCACTAATTGTAGTAGTGGAGGTGGAGTTAGCCATGGTGGTAGAGGTGGCAGTGTCAATGATAGTGGTGATGGCGGTGATGACAGTGACGGTGGTCATGGTGGTGAGGGTGGTGGCGGCGGCAGTGGGGGGTGGTGGTGACGGTGGTGGTAGTAGCGATGACTGTGGCGGTGGTAGTAGTAGCAGTGGCAGTGGTAGCGGTGACGACAATAGTGGTGGTGGTGGTGGTGGGGATGGCGGTGGTGGTAATGGCGGTAGCAATGAAAAGGGTAGTGATGGCAGTGTTGGCAGTGACAGTAGTGGTGGTGGTGGAGGCCACAGCAGTGGTGGCGGCATAAGTCTTTAATACATTGTATTTCTCCTAAAATCTATGGGTTAATGAGTGGAAAATTTTAGGGCCAACTTTTCATCCATTTTCTCTGTTTTTACTATAGTTTCTCTTTCCCTATTACACCAGATAGTGGAAACTGGCGGATTTTCAAAAAATTATTTCTTTTCCCCCACTTTTCACCAATCCAAACAGACCCTTAAGGTTAGGTTTTTCAGTGTGTACGTGTATGTGGCAGACAAATGTGGACAAAACATAATGCACATTGGGGGTAGACATAGGGGTGACATAATTATGGGCCGGCCTACTCTCACGGTCTACGTGGCCTATTGCCAGAGTGGGCCTAGCCCACGGGGGGAAGTGAGCCATGTCGGGCCTAGGTTTCCATGCCCATGGGCCTCTCGGCCTGCTCCAACCACCTCAACCCCTACAGGCAACCTCTCCAAGTCTTTTAAACTTTCACCGACGCCTTCTAGTTACACAATCTTGAGGATCCTTGCCATATCTGGGCCCACGGCGCAACATCACAAGCCAACATGACCCCTCGGCCCCGACTCATCGGCTACCCTGCAAGCCTTAACTAGGCTCTTTTGGTCTCGGCCAGGCACTATGACCATCTTAGCCGCTTCTTTCTTTTTTTTTTGAAAAAATTAGGCAGATTCGCCCTAGCCCGTGGGTCGTACCGGGCTCGCCCCCCACCCTTGTAGGGTGCTGCCACCCCTATGTAGACACCCATAGACATGAATAAGGAATATGCATATAGCACATTGGACACCATATTGATGGAGATGAGTTAGAAAAGGGGGAGATGGGTCGTTGATTCATTTCTTGCACTAGAAATACCCAAGACATATAAATTTCAAAGAATAACAAATAGTAAAGGATTATTTTTTACAGATGCTCTAGACAAATATACATATGCAGCTCATGTCACTTATGCTAATAATTATTCGGTTCTCTGAAATTATTGGATACCGACTGCCCAATAATTTATCGCTTGTAGGGTGAGGCTAGAGAAAAGCTGACTCGGACAGGTGATCAGGACTTCACCAATTGGATTGGCTGAGGTTATCTGTCGCCTTTTTCAAAAACCCAAGACACCTTGAGAGGGTGATCTGTCAAGCCTGACTTTGCTCTTTTTCTCAGTTGGACTGTAGTTCTTGGAGAGAATATAGTTTAGCCCCTCTACAACCAACCGGTGCAAAGTTTTGTTCCCGCCGACTTTGAAGAGCAAACGAAGTCTAAGCTTCTCCGGCGCTGCTTCTAATTACGAATGAAACAGGCATAAAAATGGTTGTCTATAACAAGAAGAAAATGAGTAATTAAGCTCCTTTTCAATGCTATGAAATTGCTTAGCATCTAAAAAAATCATAAATACCCTCTTTGTCTTATATCAATAGCTATATTTGGTTTTTTAAAATAAACTAAAATTATTTTATTTAAAAAATCCAAATACAACTATTAATTTGAGACAAAAGAAATATTAAACATGAGCCTGCTTTAAATTTAGTGTCCTTGGAAATTGTATTAACTACAAAATTAGGCTTGAAGAGTTCTAAATTCTTTTAAATTTGGCACACCTAAACCACTTTGTTTTAAAATAGTACTCCTTTGTCTAATATTAATAGTTATATTTAAAATAATAATAATTTTTATTTAACAGTAGAATCTATATCTAAGAGACAAAAAAATAAACTTATGATATTTTTTTTTAAATACTCAATAACTTAAATTTAACAAAATAAAGCTATTAATATGAAATAATTTTTTCCTAAATAGAACTATTAATTTAAGATAGAAGAAATATTAGAAAATTGCCTCTATTTTATATGATTTATTATTTTATTAATTGTTATTGATACAAATTTTAAATCTGGACTCTCAAGCTACGAGTAGGGCTGTAAATGAGCCGAGCTAACTCATGAGCAAACTCGGTTCAGTTAGGCTCGGCTCGAGTTAAACTCAACTCGAATCAAGCTCGACTCGAACTCGATTCGAGCTCAAATAAGTTTGAGCCGAGTTTGAGCCGACCCCTGCTCGACTCGACTTGGTTCGAATAAAACTCGAACTCGATGCTACTCGATTCGACCTCGAGCTTGAGCTCGAACTCGAATATAATTTTAAAATTATATATAAATAATGTATATATATACATATTTTATATAAACATAATTGTTAATTTAAATACATATGTATAACATACTCCCTCTATTCTTAGATTAATAGCTCTATTTGATTAATTCATTTTGAAAAATTTAATTGAGTTATTAATCTAAGACGAATGGAATATATAAAACGACATATAATCACATATTTATATACTAATACTATGTATCGTATTGATATATGAGACCCATTTATATGAGTCAAGGCTCACTCACGACTATGTGAGTATAGATGCCATACATCATCATATTATGATATAAGAACACACATAACTCGGGAGGTAGATTAGTTTATGTCTTCTTGCGCATTTGGATCTCGATCTGATGGCCTTTGATGTCTTTGCTCATACTGATGACGTACAAGAGTCTAAATTTATATAAAAAAATTTCATGATATATATCCTTGTTAAATTATAATGGATATATAATTTTTATATATGATATATATTTTATAAAAATAAAAATATTGGAGACGCAAACACTAATATATTCCTTTTGTCCCAAATTAATAGGGCTATTTGATTCTTGAAGATGAACTAAAATTAGTTCAATTGAAAAAACAAATGAAGCTATAAGTATATGACAGATGGTCAACATGATATTACACTAATATACTAAAAAATAATTCTAAAAGAAGCATAACATTTGTGGACCAACCTTAGTTTAGAAAAGAATGATTAGATATTCTGTTAAAAGTTGAAGCATGACATTGGAACCATCCTCATCTTACAAAATGTATATCTTTTGACATGTACTTCAGATTTTTTTAGAGGCACACTAAGATTATAGAATAACTTTTTTATTAGTGATTTATAAGCATGTAAAGAAAAGAAAACACAAAAAAGTAGATGACAATGTTGCCTAAATAATTTTTTTTATTTTTTTTACATCTTTTTTAGTGATTATATGTACATAAAGAGAGAAAAATAATAATGTTGTATTTTTTTAGCATATGTAACTAAAACTTATTTGTCATAGTTTTCTTCTTTCATAGTGACTATAATCAAATATTCACGGTGTAGTAATACTTGTTGAAGTATATTAATTAATATTTAATACTAAAAGTATATTAATATATGTGATACTTCATATACTTTATATTTATATATAGATTATTTTTATTTTTTTAGTTCTAGCCCAGTTCGAGCCAAGGCTTATGATTCACTTATCCAAGTTCGAGCTCGAGCTCGAGCCGAGCTTTAGATTTCTAAATCGAGCCAAACTTCAGCAGTTCGAACTCGAGCCGAAACAGCCTAATACTCGGCTCAGTTCGGCTCGTTAACACCCCTAGCTACGAGTGAAGCTACTACATTTATGTGCCCATAAAATTTCAACAATTAGGTCCAATAATTGCTTGCAATCATGCATGGGCCACTGCTCGCAAGTTGGCTCACCCGCAGCATTGCATGATCCCATGTGTGAGTTTTATATTGGGCCATCATGAACTGCACATTGTTTCAAGCATATAATCTTGTCTTTTTCTTTTGGATGCGTACCAATTTCTATGAACAAAACCTCGTGAGTAGTCTACATGGGGCTTCGAACCTATGAATCAGTGTCCCTTATGTTCGGAGCCCCATGTGGGTTGGTCAGGTCAGTTAAAAGAGTCAATAGTACTCTAAAACTTGTGACTTACGTTGTGTGCAGGGGTAGAGCTAGGATTTTTGTCCAAATGGGGCAAATAATTCTACTTAAAATTTTTTGTCACATATAAGTGACGAAGGAAAATCTTAACATGTACGTACTTGTTAAAAATATGTAAGACCTCGTTTTATGATATCGACTAATTCAATAGGTTAGAGATAATTATAAAATTTTAGATAATTTTTTTTTAAGATTTAAAAGATGAAATCTCTCTCTCTCTCTCTCTCTCTCTATATATATATATATATATATATATGGGTAGAGCTCGAATAAACAAGTATAATAAATCGAAAAACGCACAAAACAGAGGTCGGGACAAAAGTTACAACCTCGAGAAGTGTAATATAGGCAAGACTCACTTTAAAAGAGCGGGATAAATTACTTTAAGTGGTCTAGTTTCGTAGGACTCGTTGATACAAGCTCAACGGTACTAAGAACGCACGAATCCGAGTCCAGGGTAGAAAGATATGTGTGTTTGAAGATAAAGGTTTAAAAAAATCGAGCTCTGCATGTTACGCTCAAAAGCGACACGCGTAACATGTGATGCACTGCATGCACGGTGCCGATTTGGTGGGAGTGCTGCCAAAAATGATGCCGTAGTTTTCGGCACGCCGAAGCCTATTTAAGGCCTCCAGAGGTGTTTTTCATGTCAAAACTTCATTTTTACTGTTTTTTAATCATTCTAAGTCTGATCTAGTCCATTCAAGATGCGTTCTTAATTAAATCGAGCATGCTTTATGTAATAGATGGGCCCATTCTTTGATTTGGCGACTTTATAAGGGAGAAATATCTTGAGGTAAGAAGAGGCTTTGCCTGTCATGCTCGAGCGCCGAAGAAAGAGAAGTGGCCTGGAGCAAGAGGGGTTTTGTCCTCCGTTGTAGGGGCACAACGAGAGAAGTGGCTCAAAGTAGATGAGGCTTTGTCATCCACTGAAGGGCCACACAGTGAGAGAAACATCCTCGGGGTAAGGGGAGGTTTTGTCTACAGTTTATAAGCGTGGAAAGAATAAAGATATTATGTCTGTCACCTCTGGGCACGGAAAGTGAGAAACGTCTTCGAGTAAGGGGATATTCTGTTTGTTGCCTACGAGCACGGAAAGTGAAAAGCATCTCCGGGTAAGAGGAGGCTGTAAATACCGTCTTAGTACTTGAAGGAGAGGATGCTTTGATAGAACGAACAACTCTGAACACCGCCACTTCTGATATTTCAAAGGAGTAAGCATTTATGACTTTCTATTTTAATAAAAGTATAAGAATACGTAGGTATCCTAAGTAGTTAACTTAGGATGTTAAATGACTTATATGCATGAGCATCTTAATTAGTGATGTTAATATACTAATTAAGATATATGATTTGATGTATTCTGATATGTTTTGATTTGATCTGCTTTGATATGCTCCATTTAGATTCAATCTACTATGAAATGTAATTTTTTGATATGATATGCTCCAATCTGATATGATGTGGTCTGAAATAATTTGACAAAATTTGATATGATCTGATGGGATCTAATGTGATCCAATCTACTCTGTTGTGTTCAATAGGATGTGTATTTTTGTTGATTTGTTAGCTTTTGTTTAACTCTAATGATTTATAAGATTTTTGTCTGAAGCCGATGATTTATGAGATTTCCGTCAGACTCCGATGATTTATGAGATTTCTGTCTGACTCCGATCATTTATGAGATTTTTGTCTGAGTCTGATGATTTATGAGATTTCTGTCTAATTTCGATAATTTATGAGATTTTTGTGTGACTATGATGAATTATGAGATTTTTGTCTGACTCCAATGATTTATGAGATTGCAGTTTAACTCTGAATGATGTACTTAAATATAAGAATATACGTATCTTAATGTATATAATTTTGTGATGCCTGATGTATGTAATAGTCATTAGGCAAAACTACTTTGGGATCCGATCGTAGTGGAATAATATTGTAGATGTTATTTAATACGTGCGTAGGCAACTAACGGCAAGACAATGTTGGCCCAATCCAAATTAAATATAAACATATGTTTTATTCTGGCTTACGTGCCGTGAGTTTTATCGCTCCGTAGTATGTAGAAGAACGTTATACCTCTCACACACAAATGATATTTCCTTGTTTAAGGAAGAAAATTTTTATTCGAGATTTCTAGACCCTGACTCAGGTCGGGGCATTACAAAATATGTGCTTAGGCATGACACTCATTGACATATTGAGATCCGACATTACACATTGTTTCAAAGGGTGGATGGGTATAAAACTTGCATGCCCCTGCAATACATGGTCCCAGATGCATTGGGCACACATAAACATGACTTGTTATAAAGATAAAATTTTATAACCTATAATATTATAGAAATAATTATGCCCCAAAAACCATATTTACATTCTAAGCATAACAAATAAATAATATTTTAGTCAAAATGAAAAAAAAAATCAACTCTAATTATATAATTTAAGTTTTTGTTTAAATTAATTAGTGACAATGTACTTGTTTATATTATATTGCATTTTTTTTATAATGAGGGGTGTCCAAGTCCATAGGACTCGACTAGAAGAGGTAGGCAACAAGCCTCTTAGAGCATTATATCTCACCGCCAATGCCCACACGAATGTACAAGGGCCACCTATCATACTCACTAGGTAGGTAAATCATGACATGATCTTGGGGTTTGAACTTAGGACCTCGGCGCTTGAGCCAATGCACAAACACCCCTTTGGTTTTATATTGCATGTTCTTAAGACTAAATTAAATAATTATTTTTAATAATGGGATAGAAATCAAGTCATAAATGAAGAAATAAGCAATCCCTACTATAAGTACATACCAAGTCCATGCAAATATATTACCAAAAAAGTCCAATATTTTTTATAAGTAAAAATACAAAGGTATCAAGGAATTTTGGCACTAAAAATTTCACACGTAAGATTATGAAATATGGCACTTGCACTTACCAACTAAAGCCTTTTGGTTTCTCTTTCCTAATAGGGTTTTGGCTTTGATGACATCATATGTTTAAGAAACCTAAATCTTCCACTACTAGTACCAAAACAGATTATAAGAAATCACATGTACAAGGTTGAGTTGAGAAAACTTTAAAAATATAATTACAATAGTACAAAGGTTCTTATTTATTGAGGTGGGGCAATTGGCTCCTCCCTTGGGTGTGTGTGTGTGATGTCAATTGTACTCACTCTTTTGAAAAAAAATTCTCATATGTCTCGTTGATATGACTAAGGTTCATACAACCCAGATGATATGAGCTTGGACTGCACGTAAACCAAGGCATTGTGATATATTGGATTTCAATTTTATTGTGCACATTATTTGAGGAGTAGGAGGGTAATGTAAGGTATTCTAGGGTTGTTTTCTTGAGGTAATTTTTTTTAGCCGTTGACTTTCTCCCTGATTAGAGGATATAAAATATTTTTAAAATGGTGATATTTTTACTATAGAATAGGTCTATCTACACCCCACTAATCCCCTTAGTACCCCAATAACCAATATAATGAATAAAACAAGGTATTGATTGGATTATTGGAGTATAGGGCTGGGAAAATCCAACCCGACCCGTTTACCTGGCCCAAACCTGACCCGCTTAACCCTGCACCCGACCTGACCTGACTACAGGTAGGGTCAGGGTTTAGGCTCTTGACTTATTTTAATTTAGGGTCGGGTCGTACCCGACCCGCACAACCCAACTTTTACCCAACTACAAATAATAAAGAACCTTATTATTATAGTGTTGGTCTATTGGACTTGTTTATACTATTATTATAGTGTTTGTTTAGTGCATACTATGTTGAACTAGAGGTGCTTAAACATAAATTTGAGCATGAATTAGTTGTTTGGAGGATAGGTGTGATCACATATATTTTGCTTTGAAGTAGACATCTATTTTGGGATAACAGAGGACGGTATCTTCAAAGTGTGGTTAATTTATATATAGTTTAATTTTTTTTCTGTTATTCTTTTAGGTGTGGTGAATGGAATAAAAATATGTCATATTTTGTTGTATTCATCACTCATCATCTCTCCTTCAAAAGGACACATCACACACTAAATTTAGCTCTATGTTGAAGGCCTAACATTCATAATAGGGAGTAGGTTAGGAACATGTATCCAGATAAGCGGATAATAGAGCTCAATGAGGGAGAATTTTCGGAGGAGGAAAATTGTAATCAAGTGTCACCTGTTGCAAAGGAGGGTAGGGTTATGAGTAAATGTAGAAGTAGTTACTTGAATTTTGAAATTAAAACATGCTGAATATCGAAAGCCAAGTAGGTTGATCATGAGTAAATAAACATTGAAGGTCTATTTTGTTATCATTCTCTTAGAATGGAGGAAATGCAACATTATACCTCTAAGGTCTTTGTTGATGGCTACTACAAAAAATGTATCCACAAATTAGCCAAAGAACCAAACATTTCAAATTAATGTTGTAATGTATTTAATTTCATTTGTGTTTGCCCTTTGCAAAGAGAGAAGGTATATAATACGAGTCTAACGAAACAATTGTGGAAAAAAAGTAGGGTTACTTGCATACCCGACCCGACCCGACTCAAGTAGGGTTAGGGTTTGGATTTTCGACCCAATTTAAAAATAGGGTCGGGTCATAACCCGACCCGATTTCAGTGAGGGTCAAGGCCAACCCGACCCGATTTGACCCGACCCGATTCCCAGCCCTATTGGAGTATATATAGTCCCATTCTATTATAAAACATATCACCATTTTAAAACATTTTACATTGTCTAATCTATCGAGAAAGTCAACCATTAAAAAAATTACTTCAAGAAAATAACCCTAGAATGCCACGTGGAGGGGAGCAATGTGAGAACTACTTGATCTAGTTCCCAAGTTTCTCTCTCACCATTTTTAGGTGATGTAACAACTTCTCATTGCTTAGTCACCTAGCCTTGGTCACAAAGACTTATCAGGCTAGACAAAACTCGATTTTGCCGAGAAGGTATTCTCCAGTAGCACTCTTTGGCCACCAATGAAAACCCGTCGCGTCATTAAGCCCATGCTACCAAATGCAAGGTAAGAAAAACCCAACCATCTTGTTTTCATCACAGCCTCAACCCTCATTTTCATCTCTCTATCTTTTGTTCCGCTCAACGTCGACCCCCACCTTGTCAACCCAACTAACCGCCGATGCTCTTCCTCGCCGGTCTAGTTCCACCGTTACATTTTAACCATAATAAACCCAATAATATATTGCTGGATTGCAAGGTCCTCATCCTTCATGCCCTATATGGCTATATGTCACCCCTCTGGCAACCTCCCGAACATCGACCTCCTTCTCGGTTGTTCGTTCATAATATCCCCATGATCGTCCCTACTTTCTGGCTACCCGCTTGGCTTATGCAGCCTCTTCTCAAAGAAGGGGTACAGTTTCTCCCTCCCTTAACCCATGTGAAATAGTATTTTCTCTTTGTATTTGGCCTAAAAAAATTTGTTTTCAGAAGAAAAAAATCTTCTTGTTGTGCTTTCTTAGTCTTCTCAATCTCGTTTTGTGAATTTGATCTTCCTTTAGGTTGTTCTTGTCACGACCCGGATTTTTAAAAGCATTTTTAAATAGCACGAGGCAAGAATTTTTTTTTCTTTAAATACAAAACAAACCCTTTGATTAAATATCCAGGTCATGATAACTGGGGTTCAAAAATACGAATATCAAATCATATGATATTATTTAACGTCTAAAAATTCATAAAGACCAGCTCATCCATCTAAGTACAAGTCTGTCACCCATCCAAAAATAAATAACAAGTTGGCTCTCACGCTTAAGGTACACTTACGTATCGGAGTTGCAAAAACACGGCAACCTCTTGTGCGCGCCTGCATTGGTCTCACTTGTCGTCGCTTGGAGAATCTACAACTAAGCAGACCAAACAACAACCACAACCACAATGGAGCATCTCCGCCTACAGGAGAAGAGCTTCCAAAGGACAAAAGGTTTTATTAATATTTTTCGGATAGGGCCAACATCACCCGATGTTAGTTGCCTATGTACTCATCAAACAACATCTCCAATGTTTCCAACAAGATCGGATCCAGACGTAGTTCTGCCTAAAACTACACTATACTAAGAAGCATAGCATCACCCATTCAATGCTTAAGTATTTTAAAGCAACCTACATTTTATGCAAGTCCTTTAATCGTTCCACTTCTCTAATTAACAAGCAATATCAAACAATGTTATTAATTATCTCACAACCCTTGTTCAATAATTAATGCTAACATCCTGCAAACTGTACCACATAAGGGTAATATAGAGAACACATAACTCAAAAACATGGGCAGATCTTTAACCAATGAAGACCATCACAATGGACAAAACAATGGACACAATTCAGGAAACAACGCTCTAATTGTTACCTGAAAATATCGACTCCCGCTCAAAGGAGTAATTGTATGCTAACAGAAATCCTAGCATCTCTAGAGATTCACTTGGATCAGCTATGGGCCTAGAGATGTAGGTACCAGCTCTGCTCATGGACACATTGGCCGGAGGTAGATGAGCCTTCCATGATGCTCAAAAACCTGGGTTGTGCATTTGCAGGGATCCATCGTCCCAAAGAAACGGAGACCATAAAGGTCTGAAAGATTACCGCCATGGTTATTATCAGAAAATCCTAGCATCTCTAGAGGTCCATTTGGATTGGCCATGGGCCTAGAGAAGTAGGTACCAGCTCTGCTCATGGACACACTGGCCGGAGGTAGATGAGCCTTCCATGATGCTCAAAAACCTGGGTTGCGCATTTGCAGGGATCCATCGTCCCAAAGAAACGGATACCAAGAAGGTCTAAATATCCGCCATGGCTATTACTGTGAGCTTAAACTTTGACTCCGAAAACATCCCATAACAACCCTCGGTTCAATACCCAAGGTAAAATTCTATGTCAGGGCCTCATTCACTAAATGAATTAGTCCCAACCTTAAAGAGGGTATTTTAGTCATTATCTTGATTAGGTGTTTTTCCCCTAATCCAAAGACAACCAAAATATCTTGATTAGTTTTTATTAACCTTAATTTACTGATATAACTTAACACAGTAATAATAAATGCAACCATTAGAATGATCAACATGACAAGGACTCAGGCTCATGCTGAGATGAACTGACCAATTCAACATTATAATGACAAGGATTTTGGGGCTGAGATGCATAACTCAAGTCAGCCACCTAACATGACAAGTTCAAGCTAAAACAACCATTAACATTCACTAATGTATATCACAATCAAGGCTGAAATTCAGGAAAAGCACAGGCTAAATTTCAAAAGCATCTTAGGCTGAAATTCAGAGACATAATCAACATGACTATATCCTGAACTAAGGCTCAAAAGTCAGGGATTCAATTAGAAAGATTATAACCTAAATCAAAGCTGAGAATCAAGTATTAGGTAGGCAATGATGCAACCTAAACTAGGCTGAAACTTAGATATTCTCTTAGCATGATTATAACATAAATCAAGGCTAAGAATTTGGTATTACTTTAGCAAAAATAGAGCCTAAAAGAAGGCTGCAAAATAAGGATCTAAATAAGCAAATGAAAAGCCAAACCAAGGCTTTAAATCAGGGATTTAAATGACCAATGTAGAGCCTAAACCAAGGCTTCAAATCAGGGATTTGATTGGCCAAAGTATGACCTAAATGAAGGCTTCTAATCAAGGATTTAATTGGGCAAAGTATGGCCTAAACTAAGGCCATGAATTAGGGATTAAATTGGCCAAAGTATGGCCTGAAGTAAGGCCACGAACCAGGGAATAAGTTGGCTAAACTATGGCTTAAAGTAAGACCACAAACCAGGGAATAAGTTGGCCAAACTATAGCCTAAAGTAAGGCCACAAACCAGGGAATAAGTTGGCCAAACTATGGCTTAAAGTAAGGCCACAAACCAGGGAATAAGTTGGCTAAATTATGGCCTAAAGTAAGGCCACAAACCAGGAATAAGTTGGCCAAACTATTGCCTAAAGTAAGGCCACAAACTGGGGAATAAGTTGGCCAAACTATAGCCTAAAGTAAGGCCACAAATTAGGGAATAAGTTAAAGTAAGACCACAAACTAGGGAATAAGTTGGCTAAACTATGGCCTAAAGTAAGGCCACAAACAAGGGAATAAGTTGGCCAAACTATGGCCTAAAGTAAGGTCAAAACTAGGGAATGAATTCAGCAGCCTAAATCATGGATAATAAACATGACTAGAATAAGAATCATTCATGCCTAACATATGGCTAAGATAAATGACAAAAATCAGCAACATGCTTGAATGAATTAAGGCTAGTTCATGACATCAAAAGAAACCCCTAGAACCAAGCTGCATTATGGCTGAATTACATCTATCAAAACCTCATTCTTAAGGGTGTAAAAGGAAGCACTTACTTGTACCAATTCATCTCCAAAGCTCCTAGCCCTTTCTCCTACGTTTCTAGTGCTTGATTCAATCCAAAGGTGGCTGATTTGTGCCTTCGAAATTGCTGGTTATGGAGGTCCTTGCTGAGAGAAGGAAGAGGAGAGAAGAGATGGAGAAGAGATAGCTAAACCAAAATCAATCTTTTCTTATATAAGGCTTCCCTTCTTCAAACTCTTGGGTGCCCTCCTCCTCTAAGACTCTCCATTAATTACAATCTCGGAATTACAATCCCTGCCCCATTAACAATAGGAATCCAACCTACATACATGCTCAAAACAGTCCCAAAAGAGTTCTAACCCAACTAGATGTATAGTTGATCCCTCTAACTTTTTCCACCACTCCTAGCACTCCTCGGATTCCTACGTGGGCTAGAAGTCATATGTTCACAAGCTATCTCATATCAGTAAAGTTCTAGTTGCGTCCTCCTTCTTCCTTGTAGTCCTTAACCCGCTAGGACTCTCTACCTCTTTAAAATCCTAGTTCTTTTAAGACTTCTAATTCCTAGTACGTTTAGGACTCCTAACTCCTAGCACATTTAGGACTCCTAATACCTAATACGATTAGGACATCCAACTCCAAGCATGAGTAGGATATCTAACTCCAAGCATGAGTAGGACATCTAACTCTAAGCACAAGTAACTCCAAGCACGAGTAGGACATCCAACTCCAAGAACGAGTAGAACATCCAACTCTAAGCACGAGTAGGATATCTAACTCTAAGCATGAGTAGGACATCCAACTCCAAACACGAGTAGGGCATCTAATTCGGGTAAACGGGTCCTATGCAACAAGCTTAACTTCGAACAATCGTATCTCCCTCATCCGAACTCCGATTCACACGTTCTTGGTGGCGTTTCGAAGCTCTTTCTGTCTATTTTCTAATAAAATTAGTTTCAGCCACAAATTCTATCTAGGGAGGTAGTTATTTTACTATTAATTTTAATAGGTCAAATGCCCTATTTTTCACATATTTAATTTTTGAAACATAGGAAAATTAGGGATATTACAGTTCTATTGATTGATCTTTTTTTATCATTATATTGAATTGGATTATGCATGTATAAAAACTGGAGTCTATTAATAATTGTTCTGACAGTCTCACATCCTTTCGTCTAAAATGAATAGATGTATTTTTTTATTTTAATATTGCGCAATCTGGAATTTCCTTGGATATCAAGAGTCAACTCAGGTTAGAAAGTAGTTATTTTGCATAAGCCATGATCAAATTCAACTCTAAGCTTTTGATTTGTTTGCTTGTTAAGCAGTTAGTGGCTATCTTCCATAAAGAAAAAGAACTTTGATCCAAATAACTCAGTACAGCTGATAGAAGTACGTTTCAAAAGTCTAATACTAAGGATCACCAGTTCACAATGATGTTATTTAAGATCTAATGTATAAATGTTTTATTCGTCATGTGGGTTTCTATTTTAACCTAAGATGATCATAAATTGTTTTGCAGTGTGACTACAATAGAGAAAGTGCTTGAATGCTTTTATTCCTATATACGGTCCACTGGTTAATGTTAATAATTAAGCAAATGGAGATAACTTCATGCCATTGCACTCGATCATGCTACCTGACTAAGGTAAGAACACGTCTACTTCCCCCCCAAAAAAATGCTTAGAGCCCCCAACCACAGAAAAATAACTAACATTTTTTAACAACTCAGCACCCCCCACACCCCCCTATAATTTTACTCATGCCACCCTAACACCCCAAAACTTCAAGAAGTTTTTTTTTAGGTGGTACCCTCCGCCAAATAAAATTGATTTGGATGGAGGCCTTTGGTCCTCATAAAATTTTGCATATTGTGGCGGTAACCACCCCCGCCAGAAGTTTTTCAAAAGTTTTAAGTTTTGTAGCGGGGGGGTACCCCTGATAAATAAAACTACATTATACAGGGAACAAAGGTCCTTATCAATGTCTACATATTGTGGCGGTGACTTCACCCTGCCAAAAACTATCTAAAAGTTTAAAAAAATTACTGGAGGTTTCTTGGTGGGGGAGTATCATTCGCCAAATAAAACTTATTTGGACGGAGACCTTAATTCCTCGTCAAATTCTGCATATTTTGATAGTGACCACCCCCAGCCAGAAACCATCCAAAAGTTTTCCATAGAAGCAGCAAGGTGAGGTGGAGAGGGGAAAAGATTATGGAAGAAGAGTCACAAGCAAGGGGGAAGAAGGAAAATGGTCGAGGAAGAGGAGCCACAAGCGATGGGAGAGATGAAGAGCTCACACGAGAGGGGGAAGATTGGGAATGAGGCAATAAAAGAGTAGAATTAGATTTAAAAGAAATAGTTGGGGGGGTATTTAGTAATTTGATTAATTATTTTAGGGTGTGTAAAGTATGGGAAGGCTTGAGTATAATGGGGAGGGGGGGATAGCCGCGCTATTTTTTTATTAAGCCCTTTAGGCCATACATGGCCATGCAAGTAGTCTTTTTATCTTGTTTTTTCATTATATTGGACTTTCTTGCTATCTTGTTATTATATCGCTTGGGTTAATAGAAGTTTATGAACTCTTAGATAATCTTTTGGTAAGGAAAGAATTAGCATTTCTTGTGATAGGTGAAAGAAAGTCTTTTCTTGCGTTGTGCCATTAACTATTTAAAGTCAGAAGGACTTGCGATATTGATAGTTATCCCGTTCTCATGTTTTAATTAGTTAATGAGTATCTCTTCTTTGCAGGAAGTAGTCACTATCTTAGCTATTGACACTCAATTCACACGTCAAAACTCTACTTCATCATTCTCATACCATTGATGAGTGGGGGCCGAGTTTTGACATGTGTATCTTCACATCGTTCAAGTGTTTTTCCTATATTGTGTAGGTAAGAGAAGCATATATAACTAGTGTTCTAGCTATAGGATCCATGTGTTATGACCCATTTAGAAGGCCGTTAAGTAAATAGGGAGTTATTCATAATTTCTATTTAATTAGTTTTAATGGGCTTTTAGGCTAGTGTTTAGGCTTATTTAAGAGTTCTATTTAATGCAAGGGCTATGCCCTAATTTGGGGAGTGAATGAATGAGTTAGTCTTTTAATTTGTCTTTTGGTTTGATTATTCTTCTACCCATCATCTGACCTAATTTATCGTCTTGATTCCTTTCCTTTTGTATGAACTCTTCTCTCAAACCCTAATTCCTTCTCCTCTTCATCTAGCCTTGACTATCTTCCCCCTCTCAACTCTACAATTCCTCTAATATTCACTCGTAGATCTATCAATCTACAACATTGGTATCAAAGCGGTTTAATTCCGGGAATTGTGTATTAGAAAAAATGACACAGTACGAAGGTGTCATCTTTCCCAGTGCCAAGCAAGGGTGATCACTATTCTTCTCTTTAGCAGAGAAATCATGATCTATTGGAAATCCTTCTCAGTTCTCTGTGAGCACCAGCGATGAGCTCCATTTTTCCAACCAAACTTCCCCCTTTTGGGTCATCATTGGCTCCGCAATGATGGCTTGGTTGCTGACTCGGCAAAAAGAGGTCTTGGAGCATCGCTCGCCTCCCCAACCACCACCAGATCTCACGGCTAGCAGCGGCACTCGATCAGTTGAACTACAACCTCCTTTTCACAACCACCAAAGATAGAGCCTTTTGTGGATATTTTTGTCAGCTCATGTCGTTGAAATTATGGCCATGATTTCTCTTTCCATGAACTTCTCAACAGACACAGAAATAGATGTTCAGGAAATTGATCGTTGAGATGTCAGAGCAGTGAGTGCAAATTGAGTTGGCTAGGACCGCCATTTTCCGTCCATGGTCACCGACTGTGGATTGAATTTGGGCGAAAAGGTAGAGTTATGAAGAAAAGGGTCGTATATCACTTAGATGATTTAAAATCAAAACAATCAATTTTCAATCATAACAACGGAGCCCTTTAAAAAATGCAAAATAAAAAGGAAAAAGAAAAAATTGAAAGCAGGTTCAAATGAATTAGATGGGGAAAAAAATTTGGGTTCAAACATACGATCTAGTACTTAATAGTTGTGCCCCTAATAATATGGTCCTAGAAAAAAAACATTCCAAAATAATTCACTTAAAAGTTCAATATTACTCAGACTATATTACTTAGTTTACAATGTAAAGGACAAGAAAGTTCAATGCAGAAAAAGTGGAACATTGGGTGGAAAATTTGACAAGTGAAGGAGCACTACGTAGGCCTGGTCGTGGACTTCCATTGTCCGACGTTTGGGCCGTGTCCGAGGTGTCCGTGGCCGTGTCCGGCCGAATTCTTTTGTCCGCCAATTTTTGGACATGGCCATGGACAAAGACCTCGTCCGGCCGTTAGTCTAAGGTCCAGTTAACAAAATACAATACACATTCTTATATGAAGGAAAATTTTTATTTATCCTCTAATTATTCTTAAACATCATTTTTTATACTTAATTTTTTTACAATTTAAATACAATCATGTTAATGTTATATTTGAGTTCTTCTTTAAAGCTAGTTATTATTTCTTTTGTCCCACTTTAATAGCTCTATTTGGCCTTTCAAAATGAACTAATTTGTCTAATAATAATACTACAAATAAAGAAGATGACATATATAAATTTAAAAATTATTATTATATGCTAAATTACTTAATCTAAAGATCCCCACCCCAGTCCTACTTAGTTAAAGTCGTTAACACCGCTCTCATTCTCTCCAGCCACTTCAACCCTAATCTAATTGCCCAAGAGGTTATGTCCATGGATAATAGCCATGTTCGCCGAAGAGGAAGCTTTGTCTGTGGGCAAAATGTCGACAGACAAATTGTTAGCGGACATAGACATGGACAAACCTTGTCTGCTGACTATTTGGCCAAGGACTAGCCTAGCACTACGAATGTTAATATTTAAAACAAATGGAATAGAGTGATTAGAGAATATCAAGGTTAAGCATTTAACATATTTTTTTTGTTCTTAATAAGGCATCTTATCTATAGAAAAGAAAATAGTTTATGATTAACATAACAGTTAAAACTTATCCTTAAAACAAAAAGTAGAGGTTGTTTGGGTGTTGAATTTTTTAGGAACCAAAGTAGGCTTTTTTGGAATTAATTTTAAAAATTTACTGCGGAATGTGAATTACAGTTGATAATAAATTTTTTTAGAATAAATTTAAATGTTCTGTTAAACTCAATTTTAAAACTTTAAATTAATATGACTCTCTTTCCCGAACTCTGAATATGTATATTTTTTATACTATTACACTCCTAAATTTGAGCCTTATCAAGTAGAATTCTACAAAGGTAGATAATCTTAAGTTTTTAAAGTAGGTCCTACTTATATAGGGTTATAAAAGATAATTATTAAAAAATAATAAAATTTGTAATTTCAAAACAGGGTTGGGAACTGGCGAAATCACCTCATTTAGTGATTCCGGCAATTCCAACTCAAAACGGTTTAAAATTATCTTTCACGGCAAAAATTTTAATTCCACCCAAAGAAGACTGGGCCGACACATATTTATAAGTAACACACTTTAGATCTGGAGAAATCCAAATTAAAAGAAGACAGTCTGATGAAAATAACCCAAAGATCCACATATTCAACAGCTATAAGGGCTAGAACAAAATGAATACCAGATCTAACAGAAGTACAAAACAATTTATCAACCTACAATGCAGACAAAAAAACAGAGAAGTGCGTAAAGATCTAGCATTCTGTGATAAGAGCCAAGGGAGATGATCAGAAAATTGAAAACGAGGGTTGAGTGGAAGCGGGACCTGTTTTTACCATGCTACCTTGCGTCTGGTAGCATGGTTTCATTGGTAGCTGCTGAGGGAGAAAACCTCCCCAGCAGATTCGAGTTCGGCTAGACAAGTCCACATAAATAACGTGGTGAAATTTAATATGGGCTAGTCGCATACTCGCGGAGTTGGAGAGCTGGAAACAAACGTGGCGATGCTGGGTGGGAACGATGGCAAACCAAAAAGGGCCATGAACAGTGCAGTGCGGAAGGCGGTAGAGGCCAGAGAACGAAGACGGCAGTGCTGCAACTCGACCAGGAGAGAGAGAGAAGGAGATTTCGAAGGTAACTTGCCTAACAGGAGTCGTTTCCTTGTAATCGTTTTCCTAGTTTCCGCAATTGGAGCGAAGTCCGCCCACCACACCCATGTTTCTACGCATTATAAGTACTTTCTTGTTCTTCATCTGTCTTTCTTTTTTGTATTATAAAACTTCATCCGTCTTTCCCCTTTCTAATCAATTTTTCGTTCTCACTTTTCTGGGATTTGGCAGGAAGCGGTGGACACTCAAACACTAGGCTGAAGCGCTGAGGTGATTTTGTACTTCTTATTTTGCTAAAACTTCTTCCTTTATATAATATTAATATCTCTCTTTTTTTGTATATTTGACATTAATTGTAATTAGGAAAATTATTAAAATAATAATAATAAAAATATTTACTAAAATATACCATTTTGGGAAATATTTCCCAAAGTGGTATTCGTTTTTGTCACACAGGCACTAGCTAAGCAGCTGGCACAAGCGTGACTTTTTTTTTTAAAGTTGATTTCGTCGTTTAGAACAACGAAATTGGTTTGAATACGATTTCATTGTTCTAAATGATGAAACCTTTTATTACTTAACCCGGTTTCGTCATTCAGAACGACGAAATCAACTTAAGCTTATTTTGTCATTCTGAACGATGAAACTGCCACACTTAGCTAATTTCGGCCATGGGCCGTGGAACAACACTGATTTCGTCGTTCTAAACGATGAAATCAAATTAAGCTGATTTCGTCGTTCAGAACGACGAAATCAAATTAATTTTTTTTTAAAATTACTATTTAAAATTAATTTTATCACCTGTCCCTGTTCATTCATTCAAAACACAGAACACAGAACACAGAACACAGATGTATATGCACGACTTCATTCATTCCACCCATAACAAATATCACCATAACAAATATCACTATCACAAATATCACCATAACAAATATAAGTAAAGTACATCATATACGAGTAACAAATATAATACATCACAAGTAATATCATAATCTCCTACGTCCTCGTCCTCGCCCTCGTCCTCGACGGTGGTGTACGAGCTCCTCATGATCTACTTGTGGCTGTGGCTCTAGCTCTGGCTCCAACTGGGGCTGGGGCTGGGGCTCGGGCTCCGACTGGGGCTGGGGCTGGGGCTCTAGCTCCGGCTCCGGCTGCGACTCCATGTCAGGCTCCTGCTCGGGCTCCGGCTCAGCATAAGTAATAGATGGTACAATACGAGCTGGCCGATGTCGTCTATACTATAAAATCGGATCTGGCTGAGTGACATGTGTAGTGTCTGAAAATGATGAACTTGGAGGAGAGCTATATGCTGATGATGATGATGGAATATCAGGGCATGAAGAGTGCATCGGCTGCGTCTGAGCGGCCTTGTCGACAGGATAATCTCGATGAACATCCGTGATCACCGAATGAAGTAGTGGCAAGCTACGAAGGACATCATTAGACGCTCTAATCACCGACTCATATGTTGCTGTTAAGTCCTCGCGCGAAGTACAGGTGACAAGTGCATCACTCAAATACGTATTAGTATGTTGAATCTGACGAAGCTATAAAAAAATAAATTAAATATTAGATAAATAATTAAAACAAAATAAGAAAATAATATATGCCTTAATTAACAAAGTTGTACTTACTAGAGCTGCCTCAGATGCTCCCCTAGGCTAATATGTCATCTCCTCTACATCATCGCGTGGTAAAATATATCGCCGTGTAATCGGTAAATACCAGTGTATATAAGTACTACGAACATCTCGTAATGTCGTAGCCAGCTCCCCTCTAATAATAGTGGCTCTCCTATCCTCCCATCGAGCAATATACGACGCATGATATATAGCCCAGTCGGTAATATGGCGGCCCTGTCGAGTGATGCGATGGACAAACTCGACAGTAGAAGGTGGGACCCCTTGCTCCAGGTTAAACTGGAGCATTACACGATCTGGCACATACATCTCTATAATCTCATAACATATGAGAGGGGTTCGAGAAAGCCACACCTCTCGACCGTCAGTGCAGAGTGGAGGTATCACAGCCAACAAGTCCTCCGAGTACGGCTGCCAAATAATCTATATAATATATAAAGATAAGTTAGTTTAAATAATGACAATTTTTTTTAAAATCCTTACATAAAAAAGTTCAACACGGTAATAAAATTACCTGGTATGGCCGTTGGTGGTCTAACTCCCCTTTATACAAACGGAGAACTCCTTGTGGATTTTCGGTTCTCTTCTTCTGAACATTCCACCTTAAGGAGTTATATTTAAGAAATGAGTTCAGCATATGTTCATAAAACGTTGCTTAAAAAGTAATGTGGTAAACATAAATACAACCTACATCGCCCCTAATGGAGCACCCTCGACCAAGCGACCCATCTCAGCAGTTGGTCGGCCGATGTGTAAGTGCTCCCACGACCATAACTATGTCATAAAATAGTGATAACAAATATTAGAATTAAAAAATTATACGTGACTAAAACTCCAAGTAAAGTTACAAAATTATTTACCTGAAGAAGAGTCAGACAGCCCGCAATCCCCGAGGTCATGGCCTGACATGCCTTTCCCAACTCTCGGTATAAGAATGCGAGAGTAGCACTGCCCCATGAATAAGTGCCAGCCATGTCAAAGTCGGCAAGGAGAGAGAGATACGAAACATGCACGTGGCTGCTCGTGGTATCCGCAAATATGGTGGCTCCAAGTAAATGCAATATATAGGCTCATGCATGCTGCTCGATAACTAACTCTATAGCATCGGATGGGAGCTCACGAAACTCTTGTAAGAGTCATCGTAGGCTCACTCGGCTACCACGCATCACTGTAGGAGGAGGAGCTCTACCAAGAAGTCTAACTAATATATCCATATGAGCTCCTCCTGTCGTGCCTGTCACCGGACGTCCATCAATACGGAGTCCTAATAGAACTGCCACATCCATGAGCGTGATGGACATCTCTCCATATGACAAATGAAATGTCTGTGTCTCCCTCCTCCATCTCTCAACAAGAGCTGTCAATAGAGGCCGATCGAGACGAACATATTGTAGATGAATGAAATGGCCGAATCCCGCTCGCTCGATATAAGGTAATATATGCTCATCTATAGGCCAATGACGGAGATATTTAAAATGTTCAGTGCACTCAAGGCACCCAGGGTCCTACAATAAATTTTAAAATTATAACATGTCGTACTATATCAACCAAAAAACAATGAAACAAATTTTAAAAAAAGTTATCATACCTCTCTTCTCCAAATAGCAGCAGACCTATGTGACTCCTGCTCTATGAGTAAAGAAGCGTCACTCGGGCCTGGCCCGTAACAAGGCTCTGCATGATCCATATGATCTGTGGAAGATGAAGATCATATCATTAATCGTAAGGAATACATGCGTACGTAACTAAAAAAATATAATAAATACAGAGGTTGATTATATGTTTACCAATCAACAGGAGGGTTTCTACATGATTTACTATTATGCCCACTTTGTTTACACCTCCCGCATTTATATCCTCCTCTACCATCTCTTCCCATTATTCTGCGGTCCATGGTATTCCTAATGCGAACAAACCGTGGGTGACCGGGTTGCCTTGTTGCTATTGGTGGGTATAACACAAACGGTATATCCCTCTCCCAATACTCCCGACCATGAGGAGAATAAAATTCTGCAGAGTACACATTTCTATAAGTAGAAGATGTGTAAAACAATGATGCATTGATTGGCTCCCGCCGCTTTGCCCACACGGCGATAAGGTGCGAGCAAGGATAACCATAAACCTGAGGGATGTTGCATGTACAAGTATGCATCGCAGCATTTACCATAACCTTGCAGGCACAAATTGATCTCACTTCGTACTGACTCCTGTTGATCCTATTAACTATATACTCCCC
This sequence comes from Saururus chinensis, assembly GCA_035235625.1. Taxonomy (NCBI): domain Eukaryota; kingdom Viridiplantae; phylum Streptophyta; class Magnoliopsida; order Piperales; family Saururaceae; genus Saururus; species Saururus chinensis. The sequence goes on along the minus strand of CP141142.1, from coordinate 50,215,073 downwards.
AATTTTTCTTGTTTGTTCTCTCAATATGGCTTCCACTCTAGGAGTATATCGGGTGACTATGGCAGAGGCAGCAGAAGATCGTTTAACAAAAAATTTTATGAGCCAATAAAAGATAGATGACACTAAAGCCTACATGGGTAACCCTCGTGCCCCCTTCAAGACGCTATTTAAACTTTCAGCCATATTTGTAGTCGTCATGCCAAATGTCATAAAACCACCGTGTGCAAGGGACCACTGTGCATGATGCAATTCTCCTCCTAAGAGGAGATGTTTTGCCCTACGACTCTCTTGACCAATCAAGTCCATTTTAGCATCAAACTTTTCTACTGTGAGTGCACAAGTTGCTGCCCCAATCAAGTCCGTCAGTGTATCATTTTTGAACTCCTTAAAATTTGCTTTTATGTGACGGATGTAATAACGATGGTGGTAATCCGGCTCTGGAAGAACCTCAGGCACTGCCTTCTGAAGCCCCTTATGTCGATCTGAAATAATAACGATGTTCGTCATGCCCATCAGTACATGATCCCTCAATTCCATTAGAAACTATTTCCAATTGTCTCCGTCTTCCTTCCCGACAAGCCCGAATACAAGAGGAAATAACCCATTATTTCCATCTGTAGCCGTTGCAACCATAAGAGCACCGGGATATCTGCCATACAAGTGAGTGGCATCAACGCCAATCACAGGGATGTAATGTTGAAACCCAGCTATAGACGGCCCAAACGCCCAAAACAACCGTCTAAATCTCCTACAAGTGCCACCATCTGCACGAGGTACTTCATCATCCTCTAAGCGGTAGTAGGTGTCAGGATTGGCTTCTTGCACCGCCCTTAGGTACATTGGCAACAATTTATACGATTCTACCCAATCTCCATAAATGGCCTTGATCGCCATATTCCTTGCTGCCCATGCTTTCTTATAAGATATGTCAACATGATACTTCTCCTTTATTCTTTGAATAATATCCCCTGGTGTGAGAGTTAATTCGGCTTGGATAGCGGGCATTATGACCTTCGAAATAAAGGAGGCACTGCACTGCCTATGATCTGTGCTAAGCTGGGCATTCCGACATGTGTGGTCACCTTTGTACATCTTCAATTTAAAAGACCCACTACCCCTTTTGATTGAGCCATGCACTCTCCAAGGGCAAGTGCTATCAATGCACTTCACTATATACTCTGCCGGATTTGTTCGTACAACCTTGTATTCGACATGATTTTGAATGGAAAACTCCTGCAAGGCTGTAACGAATGCTTCTTTATTCTCAAAGATGCGGCCAACGTATAACTCATCTTCATTTTGTTGGTCCAAATCCATTGTAGAATTCACTGCCGCATCTATCTCTTCATCTGTGATGTGTGCATAAAGTGGCTCCACTTTACAGTATGGCGGCTCTTCATCATCTACATTCATATCATTCCCAGCAATGGCATTGTCTACCGCATCATCCCCCTCGCCGTCAACCATTTGTTGAGCACTTTCTTCACCTCTAACCCCTTCACATTCATATCAGAATCTTCTCCACTTACTTTGTCAATATTATCTTCACCTTCAATATCCTCATTTTCATCAATATCTTCACCGTAGACATATCCCCCCTACATATAAACATCGCATATGTATTAAATTTCGTAAGCCTAAAAAAGTTGAATTCATTTATAAATATATATTTCACCTCTGATTAGATGGTCCAGCATCGGTATGACCAACATACGTGTAGGGGTAATGAAGGCCCATCGAACTTTGAGTTTCATACCATGCACCGCCATGAGACATTTGAACGCTAAATGGCTCGTGTGCATGCGTCGTAGACCTTCCATATTACACACAAAATCTCAAAATTTAGCTAAATGTATTTTCATTAAAGGATAATAAGATTGAAAACGTATTACAACTAAATCAACCCTTACCTCCAAGTAGGTCCACTTCCATCGTAAATAGGGACAGACGACCTATGACATTCATTTGAAGCTACTGTCATAGATAAATTTCCCTCTTCTTCGTCGTCCACCGGCACTTGCATATGACTTTCATTGTTCACATTTCTATCCGAGCTCCTTTGTGAGCTTCTGTGAGAGCTCCTATGTGAACTACTTCGCCTTTCACTAGTCACTCGGGCCTATTTTTCGAGAAATAACTCGAAAAAAATTATGTGACACGAGTGGTGAAACATAAAAGCCATTGATGAATCATCATTTATGTTCATTAGTATCATTCTCGATCCATACGACGGAAGATTACATTTGATAGTAATTTTCCATCTTCTTCGATCCAACCCAACCTTACTTGCTACATGCATCTCAAATTCATCAAATGTAGATGGTTTCTTCATTAATAATCCTTCTATGTGTCCGTCGTAGTTAATGAAAAAACTAACCATTTCTTCTGTCATTTCTATTCAATTAATTCATAAATAATAAATTAAATTAATATTAGATTAAACAAACTAATACTAATATCTACCCTAACAAATATATTTTCAAAATATATATGCATAGAAACTAATAACTTTACCAAATATATAAGCATATCATTAATACTTTATATTAATGAGTAAATTTTCTAATTAATATAATTACACAATTGATGCAATAACGCATACAATGTCACAAATCATATAAAAACATGTTCAAAAACTCAAATCCTCCTCATTTTCTAAAATTTGAGAGACTTGTCATCTTAAAAAATAAAAACTCATTAATTAAAAATTCATCTCAATTCAATAATCTTAAATAAAAAAAATACACAAAACGACTTAGAACAATACTTCTAAAACTAGGGCTCAATGACGGGACAATCAAAACTTCAAATTTTTTCGATGTAATATACAAAGGATAAATTTTTTCAATGTAACATACAAAAAATATATTACAACGATTGAAAAAAAGGTAAATAAAAAAAAATAGAAGGACACGCACCAAAAAAATGAAACGGGAGCTGCTCGACGTGGGCAGCGGCGGGCTAGACCTAGGTGGCGGCGGCGGACTGAGGTCGGCGGCGGTGGACTGTCAGCGGCAGCGGACTGAGGTCGGTGGCGGCGGGCTGGACGTCGGTGGCGAAAATGGTAGCGTCCAGACGTCGGCAAAAGTGGCGGAGCGAAAAAACTACTGACTGGAATGCGATTGGTCTAGCTGGCGGCGGACTGATGGCGGCGGCGGTGGACTAAGGTCGGCGGCGGCGGGCTGGACGTCAGCGGCGAGAATGGCGGCGTCCAAAAGTCGGCAGAAGCGGCGGAGCGAAAAACGAGTGATTGGAACGCAACTGGAGGCAGAGCGGAGTCGCGGTTATAACCACGATGATTTCGTCGTTCAGAACGACGAAATCAACATTGTTCTGCGACCGAAGGCCGAAAATAGATAAGTGTGGCAGTTTTGTCGTTTAGAACGACGAAATCAGCTTAAGTTGATTTCATCGTTCGGAACGACGAAACCAAGTCAAGTAATAAAAGATTTCGTCGTTTAGAACGACGAAATCGTATTAAAACCAATTTTGTCGTTTTAAACGACGAAATTAACTTAAAAAATATTAAAAAAAAACCATGCTGGCGCCAGCTGCTTAGCTGGCGCATGCGTGGCAAAAACGAACACCACTTTAAAAAATATTTTCCAAAATAATATATTTTAGTAAATATATTTTTTTAATTATTATTTTAATAATTTTCCCATTGTAATTCTTGTATCCTTTTAAGGTATTTATTTGGAAGAATATATTTGTTTGTATCGTTCTGATGTAACAAACCTCCTTCAAAAATATACTAAAATTTGTATAAATATTTCAGTAAAATGAGAATACAGTTCCAAAATACTCCTCTATTGGTTGTTCTATTCACAATATTCTAGAGCTCCTCAACCTTTTGCAATTGTATTTAAAAGGATTGATTGACTTCGTTAGTTCCAGGAGGATTTTGACAGTGGATAGATATTAAGTTGTACGTAACAATATGATTTATTTCTTTAATTAATTAATATTTACATGATGCACGTGCATTTTTGTTATATTATATTATACAAGTCTCCCTCTTGCTCCCCGTAACAACCTATTTGTAGGTCCCAGCAGGTAGTGAATTGACAATACCATATCTTTTCATATCCTTTGAGGACTTAAGTCACACCTTACAACACTATAATTTTACCCAATTAACCCTGTATCCTTGAGAAAGCCTCCTATGTATGGGGCCAATCGCCTAATCAATCATGACAAAATTTAGGTGGCTCAATTATGGTCTAAAGCGAAATATAACTAGGTATCAATCACTGCATTTTTAATGCGGTTTTCATGTTTACATTTTTAAGGGACAATATCTTAAATATTAAATTTTTAATTTTAATTTTCATTATATCTAAGATGTTTTTGTTATATCTAACATATCCCTACTACTTAAACTTAATTTTTTTACCAAACTAGACTAAACTCTTGAGAAATACCAAATATGTGCGTATATATGCTATAAAGCTTGTGGAGAAAAATAACCTTGTCTACCCTAGTATTTTTACTCCTCTTGTTAGGACAAGCAGTCCAGTTCAGTGGAAATACAAAGATCCATTGTCGCTCTCACTCACCACCGGAGATCCAAAGCAAGAAATATTTAAGGCTCACCATTTTCTCCCTACTGCTCTCTCCATTGCTCCAGATAGCCTCCTCACTCTATACTGGCTCATCGGTCTACACGTCCTCCTTGCCGTTTATGCCTCGCATGCTCTCCTTGTTCTACACGACATCTCGTTCTTGTCATATCTCATAGCAAAAACCAGAAGCCCCTCAGGACCCTCTACGTACAACCAATCTACAAAAGTGAACCCTAGTTTGAAAGCTCGGATGCATCTCTTCTTGTCTAGAAGTATTGTTGTTGCCAGAAAGTTTTGTTGTATGTCTATTTCCAAATTGGCAAGGAGGGACTCTGGTGAAGTGTTTATGTAGTATGAGAGAAGTGCAAAATAAAAGAGTACGAAGTAAAAGATGACCAAATACCATATAACCAAACTTACACCAGCCAAAATAACAAAAATGATTAGAAAAATATCAAATGTGATACTTAAGTACCACAATACCAACCTTAGACACACATATAGCAAAAGTGAACACAAAAAAAAACCTAACTTCGACAACATAATATCAATTAACAAAAATTGAACACCAAACCAAACTTAAATACCATATACAATTATTAAAACATTATCATTAGCATGTCATGCCATCGATTACATGATGAGACAAAAACACAAACATGCTATGAAGAATGTCGTGTTATCGACGATACGATGCGAACACTACCATATGATGAATGACATGTCAAACCAAAATCGGTATTCCCATTGTTAACGATGTGTCATACCATATTATTTTTTTAAATATATGTTAATTAACATAGTCGTGTCATCATGAACATACAATGTGGTATGACATCGTCTTAGCAATGAGAATATCAATTTTGGTTTAGTGTGTTGATAATCATATGGTAGTGTTCTCATTGTGTTATCGATAACATGAAATTTTCATAGTGTGCCAGTATTTTTTGGTTCGTTATGTAATCGTTGATACAACATGTTGATGATCGTATTTTAATAATTACATATGGTATTTAAGTTTGGTTTGATGTTCAATTTTGGTTTATTGGTATTACGTTGTTGAAGTTAGGTTTTCTAGTGTTTACTTTTGCTATTTGTGTGTTAAGGTTTGCATTGTGGTGCTTAAGTATCATATTTGGTATTTTTCTATTCATTTTTGTTATTTTAGTTGGTTTAATTTTGGTTATCTGGTATTTGGTATTTTGCTTATATGTCATATAGTATTTGGTCATCTTTTACTTCGTACTATGCTATTTTGCACTTCTCCAAGGCCAAAGAAACACTTCACCAGAGTCCCACCTTACCCATTGTACAACAAAACTTTCAAACGACAAACAACACTTCCAGACAAGAAGAGATATATCTAATCTTTCAAACTAGGGCTCATTTTTATTGGTTGGCTCTAGTTTCTGCAATGAGATGTGGTAAGAGGGAGATGTCATGTTGAGTGAGGAGAGCCTATATGGCGCAGACGGCCAAGAGGACATGTGGGGCGATGAGCCTTACAGAGCGAGGAGGTTGTCTGGAGCGATGGAAAGGTTGGCAATGGGGAGAGGATGAAATGTTTCTATCTTCAAAGCTCCAGTGCGCAGGCGAGGGTGGCACCGACTCTAGATCTTTGTATTTCTATTGGACTAGTCTGCCCATTATGGCAAAAGTAGAAAAAACACGGGGGTATATAAGGTTATTTTCTCCCACAAGCCACCATCCTCATATGTGAGTAAGTCTACTTTGAGAATTATAGTAGACCTACACACATATTTGATGTTACTTAGGAGTTCAAGTCTATTTTGATAAAAAAAAATTCTTAAAACATTAAAACCCAATAATGCTTTTCTATTTCTAAGAAAATAAAAATAATTAAGTTACTAATACTATGTTGATACATAAGCCTCAACGTATTTTGATTTACATAAAAACTGAAGACAAAAGTTTCTTGATTAAGATCCAGTCACTTCATCGACCATCTTCGTTATGATAATTGGGATGTACAAAGCATCTTTCTCTTTTAGAATGATGATGAGAGAATAATTGGTTTCTGCTGTCATATAAAGGGCTCCAGTCATGACGGTCTATGTGTCATTGTCTTATCATGGTGGAGTAGAAAAAATTAACTTTTTGAGTACATTCTGTAAATTCCGGACAAAATTGTTATCCAGTCTATAACGTGACGGTGAGCATCTCTGGGGAACATTTTCGACTTTGCATCCATAAATAGATGCGAGTACCAGATAACAGAACTACAAGTAGCTTGTGCACTTGCACTCGTTTATTGGCTAAGTCATCTTATATACCAAAAAAAGCATTCGGAATCTTACATACCAATACATGCATATGTTTTGCCATATGCTTAGTATAATTATGAAAGCATTATTAAGGGAATAACAAAGCAAAGAAGCACAGCCAAACATATTTAAGAAATTACTATTTTCTTAACATGAGCGACAAGGGAGTTCCCAATAGAGTTCATGCTCTTCGTGTCCCGGAAGTGGTATCTTCACCCGACCTAGGCACACTTAAATCCTTCCGGTGGGTTCTTGCCGCAGTCGACGAGGACCTCGAGGGCGACAGGGAAGATGAGGTTTACATTAAGAAGTTTGCCCTTGATGGTGGTACAGAGGCAGACGGCTGCGTCTACGTCTGCCAGCTCCTCAAGGACCGGGCAGCAAGTATCCTTGACACTTGGTCCTAATCCAGTATGAACTAGCCCACCAAGGAGGTCCACACAGGCATCCAGCTTGAGAGTGTCAATGGGGCATGTCTCCGGTTTCTTTGGAGGGGGAGATGGTGGATAGGGCGTTGTAGGAGTAGGAGGAGTGGGGCTAGGGTATACCGGTGGAGGGGGAGGAGAAGGAGTGGGGCTAGGGTACACCGGTGGAGGAGGGGGGCTAGGGTAGACCTTCGGAGGGGGAGGGGGGCTGGGGGGGACCGGTGGTGGAGGAGGGCTAGGATAGACCTTCGGAGGGGAGGGGAGGAGGAGGGGGCTGGGGTAGACTGGTGGAGGAGGGGGCTAGGATAGACCTTTGGAGGAGGGGAGGAGGAGGTGGGCTAGGATAGACCTTCGGAGGTGGAGGTGGAGGTGGAGGCGGAGGAGGGGGGCTAGGGTAGACCTTTGGAGGGGGTGGTGGTGGGCAAGGCGTTGGGGGAGGAGGAGGAGGGGGGCTAGGGTAGACCTTTGGAGGGGGTGGCGGCGGGTTGGAACAGTATTGACAAGCAAATGATGGGAGTACTAGAGCTCCGAGGTTGACTGTAAGCAGTAGCATTGCTGCTATAGCAAGCCTGGTACCCATGCCTAGAGAGCTAAACTTCCAAGCAGGCAGAAGCAGCTCCCTCACTTCTCTCTAGCTAACTATTCTAGCTTATAACTCTCTTTAAATTAGAGGCCCTTTTATAGATGTGAAAAGAGTGATTGACCCTTCCAGCGCCGCCCACTGAAACCTCAAGTAAGTTGTCCTTCGTACTGATTTAGTAGGGCTCACCCAACGCGGATTTCGTCGTTCGTCTTTCAACCTGTAAATTATAGTGCAGGGCTCGCCTGCCAATGCCAAACCATCTGCCAATCTTGGATGTGTGTACAAGTTCCAATTTGAGGGCCGAGGCAGGGCCCTCTGTAGACATTTTCGATTGCATGGGTATACGGAGGTTGACAGGTGCATCGTCTTCTTGGATTTCGGGTGTCGGACATGCATGCTGTCCTTATATGCTGCTGAAGGTTCTTGCTGGAGTCGACGACTTTACTTGGCCTGGTGCTGCCCTTTCCATCTAATGCCAAAGAAAGGACTTGGGCAGGTTCTTATCGCGCACTGCTAGCCAGCGCTGCTGGGATCCACACTGAGAGCAGCTTGTGTGCATTATTTGTAACTTGCACAAGACCGTTTTTTGTTTTGGTTCAGGGGAAGGATAGGGGCTGCCGAGCTGGATCGATCGATTATAGATAAGCTAGAATTAACCTTGTGGAAATTCAGATTATTTACATAACACTGGTGACATTATCTAGTCTTAGATAGAGGGGCTCTCCGTTATCTTTCCATTGAAAATGTACGATAAAAAACAAAATTTCCATCGCTGTATGGCGTTCAAGTTGGCTCGGACTGTCTCCTTTGGCAAACCTTCTGAGTAGTCTAATGGGCAAGCCTCTAACGCGTTAAGGGTTTAAGATGAAATTGTACCGAGCCTTTTTGTTTTGATTGTTGTCTTCACTCTTGAGTTTTGACATGGAGGTACGTATACTCAAAGGGACTGCGTTCCACATTTATGAACCCAAAGATTCGACATATATACAAGGCCATTTGCAATGGACAGAGAAGAAGATATCAATTAAACAAATTTGTTTTTGGAGGTTTGAGATCCTGTTACTGTCCGGTTTGGTTCATTTTTTAGTACCTAACCAGCCTAAGTAATTTGGATAAATTATTCTAATGTGGAATATCACGCTGTCACGACCTGACCCTTGAGAAGGGTCTATAGACCACCAATACTATCGGAGTGCACCTAAGCTCAAGCTGTAACAAGATAATAACATATTTTACAAAGGATAAAGAATTTATCTGAAACATTAACAAACTTCCTACTAAATCTTTATTAAATCAAAAGGAATGAGTTCCACCCAAGGGGTGTTCATTAGCAACTACAAAATAACTACTAATGCTACAAAGAAATCAAACTAATGTTAATTCCCTTCATTAACCCTGTGACCATTATCTCTATCCTTTCTCGACGTTCCTACGCATCCAATTCTGTGAATAAACCTGCGCGTAAAAATACGCCCGGTGGAACGAACTTTCCACCCGTAAGCTAAAAGCTTCGTGAGCCTCAATTAAAACATACATTGTAATCCTAGCAATCGTTGGTCATGCAACAACAAATAATCAAAACATCTCCAAAATAAAACATCTAACAGGATTTCTAAATGAATTTATATACATGTGCCTCATCTAAGGTAACCAATCATCATTTATCATCATCACCGTATACATGACATTTTATAACGTATAATCTACACAGCTCATTCCCTATAACCCCCAGAGAACTAGCTATGTGATCCGTGATTTGCGCCGGTGCGAATGCGCCGTAAGTGGTCATACGCGTGCACTCGTAATAACCCGTGAAACTGGGAGGGAACTGCCAAAGGCTGGGGTCCACCCTCATCCCTACGTGACACCTGGGTAGTCTTATTATCTTGAATCCTGAAATTGAGTCTCCCAACCCAAACCTTAACTACCCTTGTCAACCCATCACTCTTAGGTGGGTTCTTAAAACTTAATCTACCAATTAGGTAATGTATTCCTCTCACGTACCAATCAACATATCATTCACATTAGTACCGTTCATTATCTATATCCTTTATTCTCAACAAAGTCTCCCAAAAAAAATTAAGAATCCAACACGGTGTATCATGTGCACCCTAGAGCTGTAAAAAATAAAATTCCCACCACAGACATAAAATCTTGCAAGACGAATCTAATAACTTGTTGACTATGATACATACTAATCACTCAATCAATACACCACAATCTATGATAGCATACATAGGTACACATATATTTGGAGATAATCATTCCCCATTTATCCATTATTTCCTTACAACCCAGCGAGCTCACATTTTCTTATTACTTTTGCATTTATTTCTTCTGTTAACATACATCTTGCAATGTTGAACATCTGCCCCATATAACTCACTATATCCACCCCTCACAGCTCCCATTATTAATATTAACAACATTACGCCAACCCATATATATGTATAAAAAAATACACCTCTCCCCAGCCCCCATCAGTCCATCATTGTTCACAAAGGCATAAACAAGGATTTTAGCTAGATGTATCTTAGTAAATTGAGCAAAACAGAAGGTAAGAAATTTCTGATTAAGGCACATAGAAAATAAACATAACAGATCATGCATATATAACTTGGCTTCTCCCATCTTTAGATATAATCCTAAATCAGCATAGAATCTCATGCCCACATGTATGTCTACCATTATACATGCTAAAAACAAAGTATATGAACTGCCCAGGTTTCATTCCTTTCATTAAACCATACATATCTGACATATTCTCTATCACTGGGAAAGAATTAGGAAATCAAATATGTAGGTATGATGCAAATGCTAGATGGGCGAATAAACCCATTACTGTCACAGTTTCACGGTTATATTCACAGCATCATAAGTTTGTTTTAAAACCCATCCTAGCATAGAATGAAATCAAATCACTCATAGACCAAACCCATACTTTAGAATCATGCTAGAAAACTACAGAACGTTTTGTGAAATAGAATCTGAGTACTACATATCAAACTTTGGAAATTTCATATTTAATCAAAATATATAATACTTTGCTAGATCAAACTTGAGCATAGGCATGGTATTAAGGTTTCATTCAACACAATACAACCACAAACCAATTCATGCTGAGAGGACAATTCATGTTCCAAACGAGGGACCTCACCTGAGCCTAGTTTGAAACACAAACCGACACAAAATCACTGCTCCTCACAAAAGCCAAAGAAAACCACAACAAAACTCTGATTAATAGGAGAAGACATATAACTAACGTAAGGGAGAGAAGATGATAAAATTTGGAAAAATTTATACAATCCATCTCACTGTGAACAGTGATTCTGGGAATAAGATAACTGCAAAATATATTTCACTGTGAACAGTGATTCCGAATATGGGAAGAAGGGATTAACCCAAATCAGAGAAAAAAATCCTACCTTTTTGCCTTCCCCTCTTCAACCCGGTCCTCTTGCCGCCCAGATTTACCCCTCGTCACCACCGGCAAGCTGCCAAAAAATGCTTCTCGTCGAACCAGGGAAGAAGGGGCTATTTGGGTCGAGAGGGAGGGAGGAGATGAGGATTTATAGAGGGGAGATGGGGAAAGACATCAAGGAGGAGGGGAGGACAAAACCAGGGTCGTGGGGGAGAAGGATTCATAGGGGAGAAGGAGATTTCCCATTCTGCTGGACGCTGGGAAAGGAAATTTTTCCTTCCCCCGATTCTCCTAGTAATCGGGGCGGGTCTGAGTTCAACTCAGACCCGAACCGAGGTCGATGACTAAAATAAAAAAAATTCCAAAAAACCCAAACGCGGGGTTTACACATGCTCCTATGCTTATTACTCGCAAATTTTAGCCAAATACAATAACTTAGCTTTACCGTGATATCACTATGAATTGTTCGGTGCAATACTAATTTAAGAGAGTAGTATGATTCACTCGTACAGATGACTCGTTCAAAACTAGCTCCGTCTGCGTTTCTATCAAACAATACTGATAAACTATGATCTGTTCTTGGGATTGCATTCGTGCTTAGTTCATGTCAGTAATGGAGAAAGTGGCATTTATCAAAACCTATTGGGCACGTGTACTTAGGAACTAAGTGAACATTCATGAAGTTATTTGTAGCTTTTCATAAAAAATGCTCAATTATTATCATGATCACCAACTTTTACTACTGCTTTGATCTAGATAAGGTGTAAGACAAAGGTGATTCATGAGGTGTTAACCGTGGATTCTGGAACAATTAATGGTGGGGTCATAGCATGGAGACATGTTTGGATACATGTAGCACATGTGAAGCCTGAGATTCAATTAGAGTTTCTTCCTGCCTTCTACAAGTTGGTTAAAAACTTAAAAATAATAAATATGTACTTCATCATTAATTATACTCGACATTTGAATGATTGGAATTGTAAGATCTCTAAACTCTAACCTGTTAATTAAGTTTATTTAGTAATTATTTTGTGGTTTAATGTTAACTTTAATAAGTTTTAACTTATTTTTAAAATTAAAGTGGTTAACAATAGTTTTTAAATAAATTGTCTCTACTTTGATGATTTTTATGTTAATATAAGTCAATTAAAAAAAATTATAATTTTTTATAATTTTTTTGAAAAATTAGGGGTGGGACCCACTGTGGGCCCCACGAATGAAATTTAGATTATATGTCTCAAGACAACATATTAAGACAATAATTAAAGGTTTTAAAATTTATAGACATCAATTTGGACATAAAATATGCAAGTTTTTCATTTTTAGTATTAAATTCTATTATACCCAATATATTTATTAGGTTTACCCCCAGAGTTTACTATAAATAGAAAGGCTCAGTCATTTTCTCAATTGGGAATGACTTGAATGTGGAGTTTAAGAGCCCTAATCCCCATTTTCAAGGAAGGAAAGGTGATTAATGTAGGATTAGCTTAATCTTTCACTAATTTCTTAAGGTTTCTCCTAAACTTTTTAATTCTCTTCTTTTGTCAAGGTTTAATCTTAATTTCTACCCAAAAAGCTACTAATTTGAACCTCTAGTTTAAACCCTTATGAAAGAAATTTTATTTTTTGAACTTAATAAACCCTAAATTTATTAGTTTTCAAGAAATTTAGGTATTTTTAATTGAATTTATGCAAGCATTAAAAAAACCCTCTTGTGGGTAAGATTTGGAGGTGTAGGAGCATCGATTTCAAGTTAAAGAGCTCACTGAAGGTAAGTGATTTTGTCCTAAGTAGATCTGTGATTTCATATTTGATGTTTAATGAAGTTTTATGTGGGTTTTTATAGAGTTGAGCTTTAATGGCGGATTTAGAAAAACTTAATCTTTCTTGTGATTTCTTGATGTTTTTTATTGTAAATGACTAGATTTTCATAAGTTTGGATTCCATTATTATGATGTTTGGGAGTGAGATTTAGTAGTTTAAGATATTTATGTGAAGTTTCGGTTTTGGATTCTAGGTGGAGAAGATGAATCAAAACTTTTATTCTGGCATTCAAATGACCATATAGGCCGATCGAATGGTCTTTCGTTCAAACAGCCCTATAGGATATTCAAACGCCAACACTGAAGTTTGATATTTTTTTCTTATTTTGCTCATTTTTTAGTTTTTAATCTTAAGTATCATTTCTTATATTCATCATGAATAATTTTTGCTTAGATGAACTCCTAGAAGGGTATGAATTTAATGTGGGAAACTATGATGAATGTTTAAATATTATGTTAATTACATGTTGATTGGTTAAACATGTGGTAATTATTTATCTTGAATCCATGTTGAATGATTCATTATGTTTTAAGTATGATTCTAGCAAAGTTATAGTATGAGAATAGATTTGTATGTCTTCACATATTATGCTTGAATTATAGGTGAATGATGGTGTTATGTCTAGCTTCAAGTGTGGTATGAATATGCTTCATAGGTGTAGCAGGAGGTTGCACTTGATTCGAATTGTGTTATCCGATGGTTTTTTGTCACGCCCGAGGTTTTTCTACACATTTACTTTAAAAACTTTATTAATATTTTATTTTGAAATACCGAAGTAAATCAAATGAACCAACATAATCCAAAATCATATAAAAATAATTTTTGTAAATTAATTCATCATACGACAAAACTAAAATTCTCAGGCGTGACCCGAAACGAAAACATATAACTAGAACTCGCCATGGCCATGGTCTTTAAAAATAAATACATCCCAGGCCTTTCTGAGTACAAGTTCTTCAACAGTCTGTGTTCTGATTCATATATGGATACACAAGTCCAGAAAATAATACATGTCTCATACCTTAAACAATACATACGATCGTGGCACTAAAATCCACGTAGCCTCACTACAAATTCGCTGCACTATAGGTCGAGGAAGAATTGTCTGCACGGGGAAAAGTCCAGTCTCAAACAGCTATCGATCGACCTGCAAAAGCCTCCAGTCGAAGGGGCTAAAAAGATGGGGTGAGTATTTTCATACTCAGTAGGAAAATACCCAGTAGGGGACAAATATAAATCAATGAACTCCGTAAGTTCATATAGATGCTTCCATGCAATCACACATGAAGTAAATAGGATAAGAAATGTAAATATGGTCACGCATACAAATCATCGTGCAAATCGAACTTACTCTTACTCATATATCATGCTCTTACACTTACGCTCTGAAACAGTCTTATCAGCTTACTCGTACAACGTACGCTTACACTTACAACATACGCTTACTCGTACGACCTTATTCGTATGAACTTACTGGGACGACCTTACTCGTACAATCATACTCTTACACATAAATGTACTCTTACATCTTCATTAGAAGCTTACACTTACTCTTACGCTTACCGTCTGAATCAAAGTCTCACAAACTTACTCGCACAACATACTCATACTCATAACTTACTCTTACTGTCTTCCAAAGAAGCTCACACTTACTCTAAATCTTACATGTACAACTTACTCAGCATCTGAAACATACACTTACTTTTACGATCGTACACATACTACCGACAACTGAAGCTCATTACAATTAATAAGCTCTAGCGTCGGAAAAGAATGGAATGCCACTGGGGCATTACCTTAACCTTCGGGGATCAACTAAACACCATGAACTTTTCCGAAGGCAAGGCACACCTATGCTCATGGGGCATAGGATCAAACAGGTAAGAGCAGATCCATGATACTACTTACCTGAGCGCGCAAATGCCCACTCTCTAGGGCCATACATGCCAACAAGGGCCATACAGTGCCAACTAAGGGCGGAAAACATACAGTGCCACTCTTGGGCAGGAATCTTACAGTGCCACTCTTGGGCAGAACATATAGTGCCATCGGTAGGTAGAAAACATACAAAGCCCACGAAGGGCAGAAACTTACAGCGCTCTCAATAGAGCATCAAACGTCTGGGCCGATACAACACCAAGACTAAATCCCGCAGAAAAACACCATGGCTAGACCAGAAAGGACGCTCAATCGATTACTTATCGACTAGCACAAAATGGAACTTAATCCGTCAAAACCCTCAGTCTCAACCTGACAACGTTATAAAATTAGGGTTACTTACATTCAAGTTCATCTTAGGTAACTTATGCCCATACAATTATGGTCGGAACGACTTCTACAAATCTCTGCAGTCTTACTTTAACTCGTGATCCATCCTGATAATCTTACCGTCCTACACTTACGACCTTACAACTTACAGCATCCGCCTTAAAACTGAATATTCTTACTCAAACTTCTCAAATGAGACCCTTTTTGACCTAAGTCCTGTCATCAAACCCTTACTAATTCCTTACTCATTGTCCTTTCATTACAACTCATATTACGCATATTATGCCTGTACAATTATGTCGTTCTCTCTTACTAACTCACAATCCCCCAAGATGTTCAAAACCTTAAGTCTTCTAAATCCTTACATTGATTACGTCTTCTGCTCAATGCTCTGACGTACCACCCGACTCAATCCAAACTAATCCTTCAATCTCATCAAATCTAGCCTTCACTTGTCAATCTTACGTCTTTACTCGCCTGACATACAATCATCGTTTCCACATCATAGTTCACGAAGTACTCCTTCACCAAACATACAATCGAACACTTTTTCTCATACCATCAATCACTTACCACCAGTCCATCACAAAGATCACATACTCTGGTCACATGCATACGATTCATAGCAACTTACTACGTGCCCTTAGCCTTTACTAACGTACGCATACAATTCACACACATACAACATGCTTTTCTAATCAGCATAAACATGCAAGATATTAAATTATAAACTCCTAGCATGCTACTACACAATCAAAACATGCTATAATGACATTACGAGTTCAAGGTCCCCTACCTCGTATTCCACAGGAGTTTGATGGCGAGCAAACGACGGTGGCGGCGTCGATAGCGGAATAGGCGGCCAAAAGCATCGCACCGAGAGAGTTGTTATGTCCCAAGGATTTTCAGAGATGTTGGAATTTATCTCGATAAGGTTAGATTAATTACACTCAAAGCATAAGACTGCGCGCACTAGGGCGGGCAGATACAAGGTCGTGCCACTAGAAATGGCAAGAGCGACCACAGAATAGGGGCTAATTGATTGGAAGTCGGCCAACGGTTTAAAATAAGTCGTTGGCCACAAAACATTAAAATAGACAGCGGACCACATCCAACGGCAACAATTTTGCATCATCGAAGCCTCACACAGTGGCGGAGGCCTTAACGACCATATTGCATAGTGGTGGAGATGTTTCCTAAACATACGTTGAGGCACTAAGGTCTGGCGTAAGAGGCCGACAAAGGCAGCGCCATTTCTAATTGCTACTCACAACCAATCCATCGTACGGATAATCATGCATTAAGCATGGCTTACGGTGGAGGATATGGCACGACATCGGTCAAACCTTCGATGGGCTGAGTTTAATGGCTGACTGTGTTACTTCCGCTTGGAAGGATCTGAATTTGAGGACTCTTTCCTCGTATGTTCCGGGTCGTGTGTAATAAAAAGTGGGGGTACAAAGGTAAATTTGGGCCAGAAGTGCTGGCCCTGGCCGTCACTGGGCCCGAGGCAGAGTCCATGTTGGTCGGATCTGCAGCCCAAATTCGCGCAACGTCAGGCGGAACAAGTTGGCTCTAGGCTGGGGGGTCACTTGACCACGGTCAGAGGCATACCCCGAAGCTAGGGGCGTTTGTTTTGGCAAAAAGGCGTGCAGGGGCGGCCAAGAATGGCATTCGCTTAACGTTGTTGGGTCAAGTTGGCGTCGCGGTTGTCTGCTGGTCGACACCAGTAGCAGCAAAACTGACAGAAAGAACAAAGGGATTCGATTTAGTCGGGGCAACGAAGCACCGGGCCAGGGTAGTGGACACGCTATCATCGGCCACAAACGGTCGAACGAGGGGCCAAGGGATAGACCTAGAAGACGGTGGCAATTCAGCAATCGCTGGACCACAACGATTCGAATAGACATCAACCCGATGTCACGCAAAGTCAGTCAGTGAAGAGCGGGCGCTACCAGAGAATAAGAAAAACAAAACCAAAGCATAGATATGTCCGGAATCGAAAGATAGTAGGAGGGATGACGGGCCGGAGGAGGTAGCGGTTTAGTCTAAGGCGGCGGCCTTGCCGTCGCCGGTGCGGGAGAAGGCCAACGGCCAAATACCAACAGTACAGTCGAGGTTCACAATGCAGAGAAACGGAGAAAAGGAGGGATTTTTAATCCCGCTCGGAATTGGGCTGAGGGGGCTGAGGGAGACGGCGGTCAGGGCGGCGGCTGGGGCAGCAACCTTGTCGTTGTCGGACTGGGGGAAGGCCAAAGGTCGGTCACGGTGGCCGGCCACCA
The DNA here is from genome assembly GCA_035235625.1 of Saururus chinensis. Lineage (NCBI taxonomy): Eukaryota > Viridiplantae > Streptophyta > Magnoliopsida > Piperales > Saururaceae > Saururus > Saururus chinensis. Next base: position 50,197,417 of record CP141142.1, on the reverse strand, counting down.
GCGGCACGGCCGTCGGCTGCAAACACAGACAACAAAAACATTGGCGGCAGAGTTTTTCCCATTGGTGGCGAAGGAGAGGCGGAGAGGTTGAGGGAGGCGAGGCCGGACCAAGGGTGGCGGCCTTGCCCTTGCTGGGCCAACTTAGGCCAAAGGTCAGCCAATGGCGGCCGGCAGCCTGCGGCACCGCCAGCGGCCGTACAACACAGAACCAGAGAACAGACACACAAAAATAGGGCAATCGTTTTTTACCTCACACCGGCGACGGAGGGGCGGGGAGGCCGGGACAATGGTGGCCGGAGGACGCTCTGGCCAGAGCGGAACCATGGCTACGGGGTGGCGGCAATGCAATAGGCAACGGCGGTGAATCGGGGCAAAAATCAAGATCTGGCGGCTCTACTGTGCTAAAACGGGAAAGAGGAAACAGGCGGCGGTGGCCAGCGGGGAGGCCGGGATGGCGATGGCCGGAGGTCGCTCTGGCCGGGGCAAAACCCATGGCAGTGATTTGGAAGTCATGCATGTCACGCCCCAGCGATGCCCGACCCGAGCCGAACCCGGTCCAGGGGCCGGTCAAGTGCGAGGGGGCGACGAAGTGAAAATTGAGAAATGATCTAGCGGAAGACTTAATCCCTAACCACGGGCGATTAACAGAAACACGGAGTGCGCACAATCCTTTGAGCAAGAGTAAATAAAAGGGAAGAAAAAGGTGTTTCTTATCACAAAGTAAACAACAATCTCAAACCCACAAGCTTAGTTAAGTAAAGCCCACACTGGCTCAATATAAATCATAAGCATCACAATTACAAAATACGACATAAATCCAAAACTAGAACCCTACACAAAGGTTCGAACATAAAGCATGAAACAAACGCAGGTAAGTCACGCAACGATCTCCATCATCACACCCAAGCTACCTCTGACCTTTCCTCATAGAGGCAATCCTGTCCGTCTGCGTGTCGCACCACGCAGCCCCAAATCAAAACACAAAAGAGGGGTGAGTTTAACACTCAGCAATGGTTTTAATATCACTGTCAACGTAGAAAATACGATAGCTTAGAAATGAGATCATTCAGATCAAAGATTTACATGGTGCATCACTTTCTGATCACACATTCATATCACCTAACACTGCATCATAATGCATAATTCAACCTGCATGGATGTATCTCTAGCATACATATTCCCCACATGCATTCACATCATAACCAATCCCACATTGATGTATCTCTAACATACATATTCCACATGCATAACATCAAAATCAACATGCATGGATGTATCTCTAACATACATATTCCACATGTATAACATCAACACCAACATGCATGGATGTATCTCTAACATACATATTCCCACATGCATAACATCAAAATCAACATGCATGGATGTATCTCTAGCATACATATTCCACATGCATAGTATCAAATCAAACTCCATCAAGGAGTAACCACACAATAATGTCACACAGACGGGAGCATAGACAAGGCCACGAAGGCGTGTCATGGTCCAAAATTTCTACACAAGAATTCAAGAAAGATCGGGGTTGTCAATCCCTAATACTGCTCGCCCTGGACGATCCTGGCCAAGGATGTCCCATTCTCACACAGAGAATCTAGAGCAGGGGTGTTCGCCCAGGGACATCTCCTGCAAAGGGAAGAGCCCGAGTTCTCACACAGAGAACCCTAGAACACGTGGTAGCGGGGTGCACACGGCATACCACACTGGATTCTCAGGGTCCAGATGACACACATAATAATATTCTCACATATCCGCAAGACAAGTACACAACTCGTCCCCACATCATTCCGTTTAACAAGACTCAACCCGGGGAGTGCACTCGTTCCACACAGGAACTTCAAATCAAAATATGTCCTTTCGGACCAAACAACTTGCGATTAATCCACGACCGATCAATTCGGCACACAATTCCATCACATTGCATCCAATCGGTCAAATTCGATTAATCATGATGAAGCCTCAATTGGAAATCCATTTTCATGATGCGTGCAGCATAGTACATGCGTGGGCAAAGCATACATGAATCCTAATCATGATAAGTGCTCTCACCAGCCCCTAATGCATCATTCCTACTCACAATGTCAAGCTTCAACATCGTCATTTAACCCCCCACATGTGTGTGTGTGTAACTAGTAAAAGCCTTTCACATAATGCATATCAACATGCTTGAAAATCAACTCACTACCACACTACACGTGTGAGTTTCTATCTAAACATGAATTCCAGCGGAAATCATAGTAGAAGAATCGTTGAAATCATAGTTAAATTCAAAACTCAACCACAAAGGCTAAACACATATAACATCACTCATTTCATCATTGAGTCATGACATTCACCAACATTCACACACCACTAACCACAATCTATCATGACAAATCAGTCCAACCATGATTGTAGTCCTACTAAAAATATATGCTTAACCAAAGCGAACCAACCATTCATAATTTCAAAATAATGGTTCCAACATCATGCCACAAAACATAAGTCATTCCACCATCTCTAAGCATATATCTCAACTCCATAAACTCAATAGCATGCATTTCCAGTAGCCTAACATAGCTTAAAACACTCCACATTCATATAAAATTGGCAAGCTAAAGTGGAATCATCAAAATAGGCATCATACACACAACATACAATTTGCTGTGTAGCCGATCGATCGCCCTTCAGGCCGTTCGATCGGTTACACGCAAAAATTTGAAATTTATAGTTCAGCCGATCGATCGCCCTGCAAGGCCGATCGATCGCCAACACGGCAAAACAGTCATCTTCTTCCTTTCGCAAATCCAAACCGAAACACCATAGATAACACTTCAAATCCACATCTAACACCCTAATCATCATCAAAAGTCCTCCTTGACTTCCAGAATATCAAACCAAACCATAATAATGTAAAACCCTAAGAAATCGGGATTAAATAATTCCATTTTCTAATCTTACCATTAACACACTAAATCAAGCAAACCATTTCGAAATAAGCCAAAAATGGAGAGTTTTACCATGGACAAACAGAGATTTTGAAGACCCATTACCTCAGCACTTGATTAAGCTTGGATTGAAGAGTCACCCTTCTTGAAATCCTTGAAAACACAATGAGTTTGAATTAAACTCTAATAGAAATCGATTTACCCAAGAAATCCCTAATTAAACCTTAGATCTAGGGCTTATTGGTAGTAAAAATTAAATTTTGAATGTTAGGGTTTGTAGTAAAACACAAATCAATAGCTTTTGATGGTCAAAAACTAATTGAATCAAGGGGAAAATGGTAGATTTGGAAGAAATTAAGAAGAAGTCATACATTAGTGCTTAATTAGAACAAGCTTACCTTAATCGGCTTCTAATTTGGGCCTAAGTGGGGATTAGGCCAGCCCTCCTTCCTTAGCCTATTCCCAAAAATAGAAATGTCTCTGGTTTGCCCTTTTATAGTAAGGGTTGGGGTAGGCATAGGTAAGTTTTGGGGTGTAAATATGAAAAGTAGGCTAAAAGTGGGTATTTTGCAAATTTAAGCACAATTTAAGCCTAATAAAATTCTGAAAATTTTTGTGGGACCTTAAGTATATGTCTAGGTTCATTTGACACAAAAATAAAATTTTCAACGGTGGGGCCCACAGGGGTCCCTCCAAAACCCTAATTTTTGGGAAAATAGTGAAAATTCCAAAAAATCTCAAAAATTCACATTTGGTTTAAAATCACTAATATTGAAGTTAATTTTGGTTAAAACCATCACAAACACTATTTATTTTATGAAATCACCGAATAAGATCAGAAAACGCGTAAATCTCACGGTAACCCATAATTAAAGAAAAACAAAACCGGTTTAAAGATGAGGGTCCTTACAATGCAGCCACCGGCGACGGAAATCGGAGCAAAAACAAGGGGTGGTTCTCTATTGGGCTGCAACGGAAAATGGGGAGTGGAGCGGCGGCGGCCGGCGGGGCCACGCCAGGGAGGCGGTAGCGGCGTCGCCAGGCCGAGGCCGGTTGGGCGGAAACCGGCGACCACCGGCGGCACTACCTCCGACATCAAACAATGACAGGTTGCACCCCCCCCCTATTTCACTGTTCATCCAGTGGGTTGGGCGTCTCAGACGCCCGATCCACTTTATGTATTTCTCTTTTTTTTTCTTTCATCTCTTCATTTCTTCATGTTTTCGTTCTCCCGCTTCGCGTCCAATTTTTCACGCCGAAAAATTTATGGGACGCGTCGAGGCCCATAACCTGTGACTACACATTACTCCCGACTCTTAGGGTCACGAATATTACAAATACAGATACGCTGAAGCGTAAAATTTATTTACCGAAAATACGACCAGAAATTGCAGAGCATTGCAGAAATTGCAGAAAATTGTAGAAAAATGCATAAAAAATTACAGAAAAATTTGGGATATTACATTTTTACTCATGATTTCAGTAAGGAGTCGTGACAAGATGCTAAAGAGCATGTGTGTAGTATGTTGATGGGTTAATTATAATGCATATTCATATGCTTAGAAATAAATGTTTCTACCTAGTACACATGCATGTGGGGGTAATCATGGTTATTGTTGATACTTATGATTAGATATGATGCATGAGTGGCTGATGGGAGCACGTTCTATAAATTAGGATTCATGTAGAGATTGCTCATGTATGTACTATGTTACATGCATCATGAGACAGATTTATGAATCAGACTTTATCGAGATTAGTCATGTTAATTGATTGGTTGCAATTGTGTGATATTGATTACCGGGTTAATTGATCGGAGGCTTATCGATTTAGTTTTACATCCGAAAGGATGGATTTTATGTCCCTTGAGGACGGGTTTCCTCCCCAAGTTGAGAAGAGTAGCAATGCTATAAGGAGAATAAAACTATTGAGATCATTTGAACCCTAAGAATCCAGGCTAGTGTAGCCGAGTACACCAGCTTACTAGGAGATATTATTTCCCACTAAGAAATTTACCCAAACTACGTAATTCCTTTAGACTTTTCTGTTGAGGATGGTTTGGAGTGAGCAGGGATTGTTTCGTCCGATTAAGCAGGGTTGATGTTTTATCGATTTGCATAGTTGTGATTAGTGTGATTATAGGCATTTTATATGCAGATTGATTAATAATGATTATGCATGATGTGATTGAGTGTTAAAAGCACTTCTCATGTAGGCTATATGTGATGATTATGCATGATGTGATTGCATGTTGAAATATTTTTCATGCAGGTGATATGTAATGATTATGCATGATGGGATTGTGTTTTAGGGACACTTATCATGCAGATTATATGTGATGACTATTCATGTCATGAATAATATGTGTGAAATACTTGCAAGTTTGGTAATTGCTTATGTTTAAGTATGGTTATGGTAAGAGAAGTAATCAGAAACATGATATTATGTGATATATAGATATGATAAACCATGTTGATGTCTTGTGGATGTTTTTTTATATATAATTACTATATCTAAAACCTTATTGAGTTTTACTTATCCCTCTTTTTGTGTTTTATTTTGGGGCTGCATGATGTGACATGTAGTTAATTAGAATCCTCTGTATAAAGAACAATCGGGGAGATCTTGGGAGTAAGTGAGGATGCCTATGGATGTTGCTTTGTTATAATAATAGAACATCATGTATGGTGGTTCTTGTTTCAGACTCATGTAACTCTTATATTTTTAGACCTGTTTAAAACTTTGTTATTCGAGCCATGCATGTCGGCTCAGTATTCTAAGTATGTGGATGTAAAGACTTGTAAACTAGTTCAGAGTTAAAATCCTCTTTTGTTCTACTTATTTCTCTTGCACAAAGGCTTAAAGGTGCACACTCCGTATGTGTTAATTACCCACTAGCGGGGTTAAAATCTTCTGTAACATTAAACCAACCTTGTCGGTGCAGTGCACTTCGACTGTCCATTAGACCGGGTTTCAGCTTGGGTCGGGCGGGTGCCGGGGCATGACAGAAATACTCCTTCCATTCCAGATTAATTATTTTATTTTATTTTATTTTTTAAAATGAACGAAAATGGAGCTAAAAATATGGGACATATGGAATATTTGTTATCGTACATAAGCAAAATAAGGCTTATGGGCCAATCCCAACTTATTAGGTCATTGCGGGTTAGGGTTATCTTTAGGTAAGGTGGTGCTTAGTGTCGGGTACAGTTGACTCAACCTACATACTTGACTCAGACTTGGCTTACTGAATTGCTACAGGATCTAACTTGATTACAGATAGGGTTAGGGTTATGGTATAAAAAATTTACCCTGCAAAACCAACATTGCTCTATATTATTAAAAAAAATTGAAATATTTCACATCTTCTCGACTTCTCCTACTCAGTTGTTTACTATTCTACGATTCCTATGTTCAGTGTTAGTTTCTTAAACAACGATCCCTCTAAATGTTCTCTCTCCAAAAATTACATTTGTATGTGTGAGTGTTACATAATTTTTATTTTTTTAGCTTATTATTTTTATTTTCCATTTTAGTGGATTATATGGAGATGTTGGTGGGGCTACAAAGCTGCTTAATAGTATTACAACCCAAGGTGGAGAAGCTTAGAAAAGAATTCTTAAAATTCTATTTGTTTTTATATTTTTGTTTTATCTGATTCTCAATTAGCAACATTTATGGGATTGTTATAGGGTTGGATGTGTATTTTATCATACAGGGTTGGATGTGTATTTTATCATGTCGCAATACTCATTTCATGATCTCTTTTTCAAATAACACATGAAGTGTTTTGATATATATTTATAATGTTGTAATACATCTAAATTCTTTCTACCATACAAAAAAAAAGTATAAAATACAAGGTTAAAAAAATCAATTGAGGAGAAAAAATTAGTTACACACCCTTCCTCACCAGATCCAACCCAATTAAGGTTTTCATTTTCAACCCATTTGATTAATAGAGTTAGGTCTTAGTCTAACACAATTTAAGTGTGAATCAAGGCCGACCCAACTCAATTTGACCTGACTTAACCCTTTACCATCCTTGGCAATGTCTAGGGAAGTAGGACCAAGGAGATGATTAGTGAAGATGCTAAGGTGTAAAATTGTTCACCATCACCAATGAACAAGAGGGTCACCATTGGCAGAGGAGGTGGAAGAGGAGTGAGGCTTGTGTACTTATGGACGAGAGGTAGGACCGAGAAGGAAATTAAAAGTTAATTTATGAAACAATAAAGCCTCCAAAAGAGACCGGCTATGTTTTGCATTAAAAGTTTATAATCTAGTGTTTTAAGATGAATGGCTACATTAAAGCTAGTTAATATAAAATCTTAAGTAAAACATACTCCCTCCTTCCGATAATAAGTTATCTGGTTTAGAAAATAAAAATGAACTAAAATTACATCATTTTAGTTTTCTAATATAGACACTTTTCATGGGATGGATGGAGTAGGTTTTTAGATCCCGATGTGGACAAAATAACTTTCCTTTTTAGGTGAATATATATGAAATTAATAATGCTGATTTTTATGAGAAACACTAATATGATCAAGGTGCCTCATAGGAAAAAATGTGTTCAACATGAATGTCAATTGAAGGTTGAACCAGGCAGGTTTGTGTTCAATGTTCCACTAGAATTGAAAGATCTTAGAATTTTATGGTTTGAGTTTATTTAAGGTTGAACTGGCTCGGTTCTTGTTCATGTTTCACTAGAGTTGACGTCTCTTATCTAAATTTTTTTTTATATATTTTAAATTGAGGTCTATATGTATGAGCCTAAGCTCACTTGTGACAACATGAGCTTGAGCTTTGTGAGCCATTAGATTTTAATTCGATGAAGCATATAATGACGCAAGAATGTTTGAATTACCGCCCGCCCTCTTGCACCATTAGATTAAGACAACAGTTTAGGATGCCAGATTTATGCTGGCACACATAAGCCCTTGTATTAACATTTTCCTTTCAGTTTAATTTAAATATACTTTACAATATATGGCTGAGAGGGGTCACCTTCTCAGGAAACTGATCATGAGGAACATTAAAAGTGGACTTTGTTACTTTAATTATTGACAAAAGAACATTAAAAATGGACTTTTAAACTTTGTTACTTTAATTAATGACAAAAAAATATAATTATAACAGACAGGCTTAGCCCATGAGCTCCACGGGATCTTGAAAATAAGGTGGAGCACTAAATAATAGAATTGAAATATCATGAACTAAAACACCAAAATGCAACTAAATTGCCTCTTTATCCTTCCGCAATCACAAAAGTGGATGTACTTCAATTAGGTGTGCAGTTCTATCCTTCTAATAAGGAATGAGTAATGCTCTTGGGGACGTGAAGATTCTCATGTCAAAATGTTACTTTATCATTTTTTTCACCATTGATGAGTGGGGTCTATTTCTATAAGTCTCACTCACGAATGGTGTGAAAAAAATAAAGTAACATTTTAACGTGTGAATCTTCACATCGTTAAAGCATTTTTCATATGTAATATACGCGCGGATTTTTTTTTATAGTTGGCCTCCAATGGCCTTGCATTTACTCTTCGGTAAGACTATCCTCCAACAGCGGCCCCCTCTGTACTTAGCAAAGATTTAGCTCCACGAGGTCCACAATCTAATTGATCAGCTCCCCCGAGCTCTCGCCTTGACACGAAATCAACAACCTGCACTTCCCGAATGCTACAACAACACCCCTTTTTGTGTTTCCCTTCACACTCCCCTGGGTGTGCTCTGCCCAAGCTCACCTTGACCGACATGTCATACTCAATTTCCTTGGAGAATTACATCTCATTCTCCGTTAAACAAGCTTTACATCTTTGTTCTAAAACAGTAGTAGCCCACACTCTCAATGGAGTCCCACAGATTCCATTCTTTTGTAGTGTCCCTAACTCCCTTACAACTTAAAAGGGTATAACAACATTAAAAAAAAACCAAAAAACCAAGAAGAATGAATGTGGAGGAAATATTGCTGTTGTATCTCTTAATTTCTTCACCAACACTTGTTGCTTGGCTTTCTGCTTTTCTCCTTCATTCCTCCAAATGTTGCTTCAGCAAATACTTCTTACTTCAATTCATTGCTCTCTCAAATTCAGCTTGAAAGGGTGCCCTCCTGGGCTTGATTTTTTGTTTTCTGGATGAAAATCTTGGGCTTGATTTTGCATCTGTTTACTTCTAGTGATGTTTAAGGTTCCAGGGGTTCGAAGAGTTATCCAAATAGTCGTAAATGGCCCATTGTGAAGCTTCCTTTCAAATTTGTCTTCACTCTAACAGCTATGTTTTGCAAACTACCTCAACTTTATGGGTACATTTTTTACTATGCAACCATAAATAAATGGCATTGATGAACATTGGTACTAGTCCGTAGCTTGTGCACTTGCAGTCATTCATTGCCAGATATTAGCAGCTAGCGTGTCAAAGCCATTTAATTTCCAGAGTAATTATTCAGTGGAAGAAAAGCATTCAGAAGCTTGAAAACCAAGCCATATCTGTTTTTTTCATATGAGTTTTTTCAGAAGCTTGTATTCTGGTAGGGGTCTGCCTAATCCCCACCTTACAGTCCAACTGGTCGTTTATTTTTTTAAAAAAAAATACAAGCACAGCCAAACATAAGAAACTATAAGCTCTTTTCATGAGCAATAAGTAAAGTCTCAACAGAGTGCATGAATTTCACCCCCAGAAGTGGTCTTCACCCAACTTTAGGCACACTTGAAACCTTCCGGTGGGGTCTTGCCGCAGTCGACGAGAACCTCGAGAGCGATGGGGAGGATGAGGTTGATGTTGAGGAGCTTGGCCTTGATGGTGGTACAGAGGCAGACGGCAGCGTCTAGATCTGCTAGCCCATCAAGGACTGGGCAGCAAGTATCCTGTGCACTTCCTATTCCAATATGAATCAGCCCACCAAGGAGGTCCACACAGGCCTCCAGCTTGAGAGTGTCAATGGGGCATGTGTTTTGTTTCTTAGGTGGGGGAGGTGGCGGGCAAGGCGTTGTGGGAGGAGTGGGGCTAGGGTAGACAGGTGGAGGAGGAGGAGGAGAAGGGCTAGGGTAGACCTGTGGAGGTGGAGGTGACACTTTGGGAGTGGAAGGAGAAGGGCTAGGGTAGACATGTGGAGGTGGAGGTGACACTTTGGGAGTGGAAGGGGGAGGAGGAGGAGGGGGGCTAGGATAGACCTGTGGAGGTGGGGGGTGACACTTTTGGTGGGGGAGGTGGGGGCTAGGGTAGACCTGCGGTGGTGGGGGTGACACTTTGGGTGGGGGAGGAGGGGGGCTAGGGTAGACCTTTGGAGGTGGGGGTGACACCTTGGGAGTGGGAGGTGGTGGGCAAGGCGTCGGGGTCGGGGGAGGGGGGCTAGGGTAGACCTGGGGAGGGGGAGGAGGTGGAGAAGGAGGAGGAGGAGGGTAGACCTTCGGTGCGAGTGGAGGCGGCTTAGCAATTGGGGGCTTCACCTTTGGTGGAGATGGTGACTTGGGCGGCTCACCTGGAGGTGGAGGAGGAATTGGGGTGGGGCAGTATTCACAAGCAAAAGATTGAGGTACTAGAGCTCCGAGGTTGACCGTAAGCAGCAGCATGACTGCTATGGCAAGCTTGGTACCCATGGCTACACAGCTGAAGTCGCTCCCTCACTTTCACTCACCCCTCCCTAGCTGGTAGCTATATCTTGCTAACTATCTTCAAGATCAAACACCCTTTTATAGATGCGAAAGGAGTTGGGGCCCCCAGTGAAATATCAAGTAGCTAGGAACCAGCTATGTCCTTCGTGTTGGTTTGTAGGGCTCAAATGACACGACGCGGAATTCGTCCATCATCTTTTAACCTGTACTGAGTGAGCCGTTTCCACGCAAGTCCCCATCTTCCATTCTGCCAATGCGAAACCAGTTACCATTTTTGGAAGTGTCTTAGAAGTTCCAATTTGAGGGCTGAGGTCTTGATAGGGCACTTGACATCTGCCTTGTATTTTGCCGCTGAGACCGCGCTATCTTCCGTTCTTTGATCTCGGGTGTCGGTGATGCATGCACTTCCTTCGTATACACTGCTAACAGTAAGAGGGTGTTGCTGTAGTCGACGGCTTGACTTGGGCAGCCTCTCATCACGCACAGCTAGTCTTCGAGTGCTACGATTGTGTATTCACATACAAATAAAACGAAGGAACGCGTGAACTACTACATGTACTGAACTATTTTTGTTTTTGCTGGGGGAAAAGACAGGAGCTGCCGAACTGGACATGACAAATTATAGATAAGCTAGAATTGATCTGGCGGAATTCGGATAGCTTTGCATGCATATGTAGAATTGGTGAAATTCTATAAGCTGTCGGATCTAAGAGATCAATCAACACTTCATATAAACGAGGCTCTAATTATAAATATAGTTCAATAGCAAAAAACACTCATCGTTATCTTCCCAATTAAGAAAAATACAATAAAAATTAAATTTCCTTCCATGTTTGGAATTAATTTTTTTTCAAGTTTTTTTCTTTTTGTTCATTGTAAGCCTTACATCACCTTTATTTGGATAGGAAAAATAGGTGGTAGTTAACAATATGAGAATCGTTTTTTTATATTTAATTATAAGTCGTGTAAAACCTATGGTATAAAAAAATAAGGTGTAAGAATATTATTATCCTTAGTAAATCCTGCTTAGTAGTGTAATGGGCAGCCTAACGCATATGAATGATGGTTGTTGGTTTGTCTTGACTCTTGACAAGGAGCTACCTTTACTTGTAATGAAGGGCTGACACAGGAAGAAAGCTCCCTTAGATCGGACATATTAGTTGATTAAGTTTGTATTCTTCCGAGTGGATGGAGCGCATGTTTTGATGTTTAGATAATATCGCTTGTCATCTTCCGTTCTGGGATCTATAGAGTGCCTAACCAGATAAGTAATTCGAATGAACTACTCTTATGGTGGACATCGAGCTTCTATGCATTAACTTATGCTGTACAAGGTTTAACCAATATATGCAATGATTTCCCTCTAGGATAGAAAAATGATAATGGTCTGAAAATCTGTCTACCAGAACTCTTTAACTAGTTTTTGGGTCCCTCACACAAACCTTACTTTGGCCTAGGGGCCAACATGTATTGTCCAATCAAAATTAAAATAAAGTTTAATTTGTTGGATGGAATATATATATATATATAGGAAAAAGTTTATATGAGCCCGGGGTTATATAAATCTACGTGAGCCCGGGCTCTATGGGCCATCGGATTTACATCCGGCGGCCTATAATACTTAATAGGTTTAAATAATGAGTATAACTCATGAGTATTATGAGCCGCCGGATGTAAATCCGACGGCCCATAGAGCCCGGGCTCACGTAAATTTATATGAGCCCGGGCTCATATAAATGGGTCTCATATATATATATATATATATATATATATATATATATGAATAAAGCCTATATGAGCCCAGGCTCATATACGCCTACGTGAGCCCGGGCTCTATGGGCCATCGGATTTACATCCAGTGACCCATAATACTCATGGACATTTAAACTCATGAGTATTATGGGCCGCTGGATGTAAATCCGATGGCCCATAGAGTTCGGGTTCACGTAGGTGTATATGAGCCCGGGCTCATATAAACGGCACTCTCTCTCTCTCTCTCTCTCTCTCTCTCTCTCTCTCTCTCTCTCTCTCTCTCTATATATATATATATATATATATATATATATATATGGGCTATAAATTGTTCGTGGCATTACTAATTTTGTCCCACTTTAAATAGGGACCCTAAACCCTAAATATGCATGGCCCATCCTTAAGTATATAAAAAAATTTATTATTATTTGTTTTAATTGTGTCATGGTTTAGTTTAATTATAATTTTTTTTAGTTTTATTTTAAATTTTGTAAGAAAATATTAGTGTCTAACATAAACCACCATATTATTACATTAAATGTTACAATTTCTATACATTTTTTTATATTAAGGAAGTAGGCTCTACTCTAGAACCCACGACTATCCTCATCGTTGCACCAACTTCTTGGGCCACCAACCTTCACTTGAAATATTAGATGAGTTTGAGCTTTATCACATTCACTTCAATATATTTCTCAAGGTGAGTTTCATTTGTTCTTTTGTTGGGCCATGTAAGCCCACTTATTCACCCACTTGTATAAATAGTCAAATTGGCTTATTTTTTTATTTAAAGGTCAAAGGGTTTATTTAGGGGTACTAATGAGTTGAGCCAGCTCGTTGAGAAGATGTGCCTCGACTCGAATATGGCTTGCCTCGAAGTGGCTTGAGTCGAACTCGAATATTATTTAGTTGAGTTCAAGCATACCTTGGCTCGACTCGACTCGGCTCGAATAAAACTCGAACTCAACTTATACTAGACTCAAACTCGAACTCGAATGAAATTCGTAAATATATTTTATAATATACATAAATAGATATTGACACTTATGTATACATTTGCACAATTATCAACCCCAATTTACATTTACAACATATATATATATATATATATATATATATATATATATATATATATATATATATATATATATATATTATATTTATATGTTATTAATGAATGTATAATGTCTATGTATTGAGTATTGGCTTATATCACACATAATATATATTTTTAAAAGGTAAATATTTAAAGACACATTATACACATATGTCCACATGTGATATGTATTGAAATTTAGATATATCAAAGAAATAAAATTTAATAAAGTATATACATATATAATACAATCGCGTAAAAAAATGGGATATATTATACTACATATTAAACAATATGTCAATCATTAGACAATATGTTATGGTAATATTATTTACTATCTATACATGTCAAATAAATTATGATATACCTTTTCAAATTTTCTAAGAAGACTACTGTTGGAATCCTTATAAATTTAAAATTTACAATAATTTTATAAATATTTTTTAGCATTGAATCATGGAGTCTCTTTTTTTCTCTCCATAAAATTAGGGTAATTTATATTTATTTGTGATGAGTCCAAGACATCAAGTTTCATATTCCCACATACTAAAACTCGACTCGACCTGGCTCCTTAACACCCCTCTACATTACACATAATATAAATTATTTGGAAGTAAATATTTTAAAGAGACATAATATACATATATTATATATGAGATATTTTTAAAATTTTATAATTATGTATAATAGAAATAAATAATATACATTCATATATGATATCTCATATACACAAATATAGTTAATTGTAAAGGCACTAATTGTTTTATTTTTGGTTGCTATAAGATGACACTTGAAGTAAGAAGTGAATACAAATATTTAGAAAATTTAGGTTATCAAATAATAAATATGTTTCATACAACCAAAAGAAGGCTGGAGCACGTAGAAGAGGTTGTGGTGCTACATATACATATAGTGTATATGTGCTAATAATAATAACATGTTCGTATAAGACTACTAAAAAATACATATAATACAAACATATGAGCACTTTAATTGTATAGAGGGAGTATATATGTGTTAATAATAATGGCATGTTTATAAAAGACTACTAAAAGATGCATATATGGTTAAACGAGCCGAGCTGAGCCAAGTATTAGGCTGTTTCGGCTCGAGCTCGAACTGCTGAAGCTCTGCTCGAAGCTCGAATAAACTCGAACCTTTCAGCTCGAGCTCGGCTCAATTTAGAAATCCAAAGCTCCGCTCGAGCTCGAGCTCGAACTTGAATAAGTGAATCATAAGCCTTGGCTCGAACTGGGCTCAACCTAAAAAAATAAAAATAATCTATATATAAATATAAAGTATATGAAGTATCACATATACTAATATACTTTTAGTACTAAATATTAATTAATATACTTCAACAAGTATTACGACTACACCGTGAATATTTGATTATAGTCACTATGAAAGAAGAAAACTATGACAAATAAGTTTTAGTTACATGTGCTAAAAAAATGCAACATTATTATTTTTCTCTCTTTATGTACATATAATCACTAAAAAAGATGTAAAAAATAAAAAATTATTTAGGCAACATTGTCATCTACTTTTTTGTGTTTTTTTTCTTTACATGCTTATAAATCACTAATAAAAAAGTTATTCTATAATCTTAGTGTGCCTCTAAACAATTTTGAAGTGCATGTAAAAAAATATACATTTTGTAAGATGAGGATGGTCTCAATGTCATGCTTCAACTTTTAAAAGAATATCTAATCATTCTTTTCTAAACTAAGGTTGGTCCACAAATGTCATGCTTTTTTTAGAATTATTTTTAAGTATATTAGTGTGATATCATGTTGACCATCTGTCATATACTTATAGCTTCATTTAGTTTTTTAATTGAACTAATTTTAGTTCATCTTCAAGAATCAAATAGCCTTATTAATTTGGGACAAAAGGAGTATATTAGTGTTTGCGTCTCTAATATTTTTATTTTTATAAAATATATATCATATATAAAAATTATATATCCGTTATAATTTAACAAGGATATATCATGAAATTTTTTTATATGAGTTTAGACTCTCGTACGTCAGTATGAGCAAAGACATCATAGGCCATCAAATCGAGATCCAAATGCGCAAGAAGACATAAACTAATCTACCTCCTGAGTTATGTATGTTCTTATACCGTAATATGATGATGTATGACATCTATACTCACATAGTCGTGAGTGAGCCTTGACTCATATAAATGGGTCTCATATATCAATATGATACATAGTATTAGCATATAAATATGTGATTAGATAATTAACAGCACGATCGAGTTTGAGCTGAGCTCGAGCCAATACCCAAAACTTTGAGTTTGAGCCGAGCTAACCTAAAACTCGACTCAGCTCAGCTCATTAGCACCCCTAGGTTTATTGTGCTCTACCCTCTCTCTTGAAGGGGATGCATGTGTTCTAGTTTCATCCAAGGTAAGCCAAGTCATTCTACTCCAAGATTTATTATGCTTCTACCTTCAATCCCATGCTCTTTTTTCTTACATTTGATTTTATGTCTTCTTTTCTTCAAAGTTCTTTCTTTTACCCATGATTTAGATCCCAAGATTCTTGTCTCTTAATTCTACCCATGATTTAGAGCACAAGAAAATAATTGATTTGTCTTGCTATTAGTAATTTTGAGTCTTTATTTGGTAGATAGGCATGGTTTTTACTTAGGGCTAATGTGGCCTAATTTATTGGTTAGGGGCCCTTTGATATTGGGAAAAAGATTAAATGGATTATCTATTGATTTGAGGTAATGAGATTTTGTTTGATAATTTTTTTCTTAAATTAACATCATGGATTGTGTGTAGAATTATGCTCTTAAAGTATATTGGATGTATGAGTTTAAATCTTCTTGAATATGTGTTTTGATAATGTCTTGACATGAATATACATGAGTTATATTGGATCTATCATGTATAAAGCATAGATAATGTTTATTTGAAGTTTTATGAGGTTTTGATGGAAAATCATATTTGTTTTGGCCAAAAAGATCCCTCTTTCGTGTTTTCTGGGCATAATCGATAGATAGCCTTTGAGCATCAATCGATCAATAAAAGAACTATCTTCAGTTTTACGAAGACATATTAATTGCCTTGTCTGGCCGATCCATCACTTGGAAGGCCCGATTGATCTCTAAAACGATTATTTGCTATTCTAGAAGGCTCGATATGTAAGATCTATAAGTTTTATGGTTTACTAATTATTACTAATTTAAAATTTTTCTTGTTCATTTTGATTTGTTGGTGTGAAAGGTTGATTTAAACATGATTCTTTTGGGTTTATTTCGATTTTAGTAGGAAAACATTAATGTCTAACTTAATCCACCATTAATGTAAAACATTAATGTCAACATTTTGTCATTTAATTCCTAGATTAAGGAAGTTGGCCCCACCTCAGGACCTATGTCTATCTCGGGTAGCATGCCAACTTCTTGGGCCTCCGACCATCCTTGACTTTTTAACGGGCTTGGGTTTTGTCAATTTTATTTTTGGGGTTTGTTGCCCACGTATAAGTTCACTTAAGCTTTGTTGGGCCCATTTCTAGCCCACTAAATGAACCTAGCCATAAATAGTAACCTAAGCCCCTTTCCTATTAGGGGAAGCGTTAAGATGGGGAAATTTGGAGATCTCTACCCCATTCTCAAAGAGAAAATTTTAATCCTAATGTAAAATCTCCTTAATCTTTCATTATTTCTTTCAAATTTGCTCTAAAAATCCCATGTTTTCCCTCCTATTGGGATTATAGGTTTCTTTCCTATTAAGCTCATTCTTTTATCATGATTTAAAACATTAAATCTTATCACTTTCGTTTTGATAGAAGAGGGTTTCAGAGCTACCACCTATTAGTTGTTTTGAGTTTATTTATGGTGGAAAGGTTAGATTTTTACTTAGGGCTACTGTAATTTGTTAAGTAGTGATTCTTTGAGCTTTAAAAGAGAATCAAGGGTCTGGAATTTTGTTTAAGGTAAAGGGTTTTTGTTTGATAGGCTTTTACTTACATTAATATCATGTTTATGGGTGAAATCATGTTCTTGAAAAATGAATGACTTGAATAGGTTTTAGTTTCTATTTTGGATTCACGATTACGTTTCAGATAATTTTACTAATGTTTCCTCTCAAATTTTTTCTGAGAGTAAATTATCATGTCTAGTTCATATTCCTAATTTTTTAGAATAATGTTTATTCATTATATCTTTTGGAATACTAGTTGTACAATAATATAGTTCTCTCTTTCTGTGTTTAGAAGCTTGTTTATGGATGAAAAAGTAAGATTTTTTGTTCTTTTTTTTATGATGGATTGATATACGTGTTATGAGCATACTGTAAAAAGTTTAAAGTCGTTTGGAGCAAAGTAAGTCAATGACATAGTCACAAATTTGAAGGTCGAGAGTTCTAGCAAAACTGCACTGTCTCATTAATTAAATAATAAAACTTATTTTTTATACTTATTTGTGTACGATATTTATTTACTTTAAAATTAAGACTATGATGTAGGTTTCTATAAATTTTTACATTGATTAGAGTTTATTTGCTATTTTTTTAAAAATTTCTAATTTACATATTGTGATTATGTTAAACATTTACTAAAGCCAGTAGTGGGATAAATGAGTATATGCTTAATTTTAAGTTGGACTTTGATAATTTCTCCACCATTAATTCATGTCATCAGTAGAATATGACCATGTTGAAGTATGAATTCTTATACACGTTATATTAATTAGGTATGAACCATGTTCAACATCTTTTAGCTTCTTTATGAACATGACCATGTATGTTTATACTTATTGTGATGTCATGCTTGTTTTTAAATGGATTTTGATCATCTTTTCACATTTACTTCATGACTCCAGTAGATTATAACCATAAGAAAGTATGAATGTTTGCACATGCCACATTAATTACTTATGAACCATGTTCCACATGTTTTAATTTAATTATGAACATGACCATGTATCGGAGGTTAATTGTTGGTTGATTTATTGTTCTTTGGGTGGGTCCTTCTGTCTTATGGGCAAGGTTTTGCATTCCCTTAATTGTGTGTTTCCTCCCTGGGTGAGAAGAGTGGAATGCTATAATGAGCTAAACTATTGTGATGTTCTGGACTTGAGAATCTAGGCTAGTTCGTCCATGTTCATTGGCTTACCAGGGGGTAATTTCCAGTCAGGATTTGCCCAAACTACTCTAGCTAGTCTTCCTTTTATGAATTTAGACTCCTTTTTAAGAATTTTCAGGATGAGCATGTTTGCTTAGGCTTCGGCTAGGGTGACTAGGTTGTTTTCTCTATTATGAGACATTCATCGTGGTATTTACACATGTTTTGTATTTATTATGTTCCTCATCAATACAGAACTACAATAATGTTTATGTTTACAGATGTTGTGTATAGAATGGTGAAACTTGAACATGTAGAATGAATGTAAATTGTTATACTTACTTATGTAGAGTGTGAATGAAATGGTAATACTTATTCTTGTGGGATGTGAATAGACTAGGAGATTTGTATTATAATGTCCCTTATTTTTCTACAATTTTTGGAGTTTTTTTGCTATTTTTTTGATCATTTTTGGCAAAAAATATAACACTTCGGCATATTTATATTTGTATATTTAACTCAATATTTATACCCATAGAGTCCGGTGTGGGGATTAGTCGTAGGCTGTTGGCCACGATGTGTGCTTTCGGCGCAAAGTTTGAAAGTACGACGCATAAACAGGAGGTTAGCATGTGATAAGGATATAAAAGGGGAAAAAGCATATGTATGGAATGGATCGACACATTTGAAAAGCTCCAACACGTCCAGAAATTTTTTACGTCCAGTAAGAATGAGAGAAACCTGAGAAAGTTTCTGGTCACTACGCCATGCCTCCATCATCGGATTACACCGGTTCTTGCCGGGATCTACTTCGCCTTACCGCCACGATTCCATTAGTATCGGTTAAGACTGCCACCATACCCTCCTTGTACCTCCACGAGGTACCAGACTTTTTCTCAGTTTTTTCTCACCTTCTAAATTCATTTTTTGGTCGCTAAAGGGCTATTTCGCCGTCATTTGTTGTCGCCCCCTTCGCTCCTCTTCTATGCCCGGTTCCACCTCCGCCTCACTATTCCTCTATTTTTTTTGGCCGATTAGACGCTTTGGGTGCGTGCCTAGTCCTTGCCACCGATGAGCTGCAAGCCATTTGGCCATCATGGGCTCTGCCCTACTCGGCGATAGCAAGGGCCAACCCCACCTGGCCCGATTACACCTCCTCCCGGAATGGGCCGCTTACGCCTTGCCTTATACCGTGCTAGATGCACAACTACTCACACCATTGGGTTTGGTTATGGGTGGCGATTGGCAGTGTTGTCGCCTTTGTTAGCCACTACTAGGGCCTTAGCCCTATCACCCTTTTTTGGCCTTAGGCCTCCACTGTCCATCCCTCTCCCCTCCCCTTTGGCCACATGCGCAAGTGGCCACGCATGCATTTCAGGTTTTAGGTGCCACTTTTGTGTCGCCTACCCATAGGATGGCTCCATCATTGATTGAGTTAACCACTAGAGCCCTCCACCTTTCATCAAACCTCGAGCTTCGCCCCACACCTTTCGCCCTTTTGTGGGCCCTCGATGACGCAAAATTGCCATTGTGTGTTGTCCATGACCGATTTTGACATTTTGCAGCCGGTTGAGTACTTTTCAGTCATCGGTCAACCTTTAGTGAGTAGACCTCAACTTCTAGTCATACTTGCTAATTCTCTAGCACGACCCTCATCCCAGCCGCCTTAGTGAGCTGCCGTGGATCGCAGATTTTGCCACATTGATTTGTGTCACCGTGTTTGGACGTGAGTACTTCTGACGCTTCCTCAACCTTCAAGATAGCAGCTCTCTCAACTTGGAAATGCTTTTGGCTACCAACTCTACCGACAGTGCCATCATCATCATGTGCTCACCATCAAATGTTATTGATTACGAGGTTGGGGAGCTTTGAACTCATAATGTTATGAAAGCATGCTTTGAATGTGTAGCAACATGCTAGGGTTGTATGAGTCAATGTTTTAGATGTTAAATCATGATCTGTTTGCATGATATAAGAGGATAAATTATGTTATGTTGAAATGCATATGACATGCATGTGGGATCTAAGTATGTTTGAAGTATGTATGTGCTAGTGATGGCTAGAGAGTATGTTGGTAAGCTACGTATGTGGACTATGTATATGCTAGTGTTGGCTAGCAAGTATGTTGGTCAGCTATGTATGTGGAATATGTATGTGCTAGTGATGGCTAGCGAATATGTTCTAACCTACGTATGTGGATTGTGTGTGTGCAAGTGATGGCTAACGAGTATGTTGGTAAGCTATGTATGAAAATATGTAAATATTATATGTACGATGAACATACGTATGTGTGATGGCTATGAACTTGTGCGATGGATATGTGTATGTGTGTGTGTGGGCAAATGTATGGGCGATGGACGATAGGAGGTGACAGAGGGTTTGGTATGGAGTTGGATGTGGATGTGTAAGCATATGATGGAAGATTATGGATGTAAGTTTGACGGGCGAGGATTGGGTAGATTAGTGCGGTTTAGATTGGAGCGTATGTTGGGGATTGTTAGATAGTAGAATATTGCATAATTGTACAAGCATAACGTACATGTTATGAAGTGAAAAGTAAGCATAATAAGTAAGGTATAAGTAAGAGGGTGATAACCGGGATTGGCTGTGAGGAGCTCAATTTGATGACTTCCAAGTAAGGTGTAGACCATAAGGTAGATGGTGGAGATTGTATGAATATGTAAGATTTTGGTGTACGGCGAGTTATGTTGTGAGTTGGTCATATGTGTTAAGTGAACTCTATTGCCTTACAAGCTAGGGTTTTGGATCGGGCTCATCTTCTGCTTGATCAGTGGAGCACTGTATATTTGAGAATTTTTAGTAAGCATAATTGTACTACATAATTTATTTAAACTTGAATCATAAGCAAAGCTAATGATAGCCTTGTGAGTTTAAGACCTTAGGGTTCTACGGATTAAGTTCTGTATTTGAGCTAGCCGATAATGAGTCGGCTAAGTATTTCTCATGTCTTGCCATGGTGTTTATCCTGCGGGATATTGTCTATGTGTTGTACTTAAGCCCAGACGTCTGATGCTCTGTTGAGAGTGCTGCGTGTTTTCGATTTGGTCTGTGTGCTATATTTAGCCCAAACATTTGATGCTCTACTGAGAACATTGTATGATTCTGCCAAAGAGTGGCATTGTATGATTTCTACCCAAGAATGGCACTGTATGATTCTGCCCAAGAGTGTCACTGGCACTATAAGACCCTTTAAATGTGGGCAATTGTATGACCCCTAATGTGTGGGTATTTATGCTTGCACGCTCAGGTAAGTAGTATCATGGAACTACTCTTACCTGTTTGATCATATAACCCATGAACATTGGTGTGCCTTGCCTTCGGAAAAGTCCATGGCATCTAGCCACTCCCTGGAGGTTAAGGTGATGCCCTAGTGACATTCATTTTTATTTCAACGCTAGAGCTTATTAATTGTAATGAGCTTCAGTCGTTAATAGTATTTATATGATTGTATAAGTGAGTGTGTACGTTTTTTAGTAAGTGTAAGTTTCTGAGATGACTATAAGAGTATGATTCTAAGCAAGACTATAAACGAATATTTTTTAGCAAGATTGTACGAGTAAGGTCATACGATTAAGATTTTACAAGTAAGATTGTATGAGTAATTTCGAACGAGTAAGATTATACGAGTAAGGTCATACGAGTAAGATTGTATAAGTAAGGTCGTATGAGTAAGATTGTACGAGTAAGGTCGTATGAGTAAGATTGTACGAGTAAGGTCTTACAAGGATATGTAAGATTGTACGAGTAAGGTTGTACAAGTATGTGTAAGTTACATGAGTAAGCGTATGATTGTACGGGTAAGTTGGTAAGACTCTGATTAAGAGTGTAAGTGTAAAATTGGTTTGATGGTATGATTTTGGAATGATTGTATGTGTATGTGCATAATTATTATATGCCTGCTTGCTTCATGTTTGAGTTGTATGAACGTATCTATGTATGAACTTACTAGTTCACTGTTTAGAACTCCCCTACTAGGTATTTTCCTACTAAGTATAAAAATACTCACTTACCCTATTTTTTAGCCCCAATGGTCAGGAGGCTTTTGCATGTCTGTGTCAAAGAGCTCTTGGAGATGGATGCTTGTTTCTGTGGTTGTTTCATTCTCTTTGACTCAGGTATATCCTTCACTCACCGCGAGTATTATTTTGTGATACTATCTACTGTATTGGGTGAGATGAGATTTAAGGTGTTTATGTTTTCTAGACTTGTAATTTGGATTAGGTTGTGGAATGTTTATGAGACTTGAACTCAAGGATGTCTGAGATAGATTTGTATTTGAAACACATGATCGTGGTAATTTATTCGTATGTTTATTTTTTAAGTACTGTCTGAGGATGTTTGGTTTGGTCATACGATGTTTGATCTAATGAGCAAACATTTGGATGGGAAATTTGATGTGTGATATTTTAAATTATAAACTGCTTTAACATGTTTTATATTTCGTCATTTTTCTTATTTACGGCCATTATATGCAAAAAACTTTCATGAAATTTGAGAAAATGTGATAAAAAATCTCGGGCGTTACATGTATGAATGCACATGTTGTGTGTATATAATTATGAAATATTATTGAGACAATAATGCATAAGTATTTTTTAAGGACATGCGATGCATAAATGAGATAGTTTCCACAAGTTGAATATGTTTCGGCTTGATGTGTTATTGTGTTGTCAACACTGGTTTGTATGAGGTTTACGTCACAATTCTTCAAAATTATGTTGTGGTATTAATGTGAGCTTTATGTTTTATTCAAAACCCTTATTGAGCTAATTAGCTCACCCCTTGTTGTATTCTTTTTGTTATAGGGTTGTATGTTTGTGCCGTGCAGGTACTCAAGATGGGTTGTTTTATTAACATGGCAAGTAAATTAACATGGAGTGTAGGCTAGCTATTTTGTGATAAGATAGACTTATGTTATAACCTATAAACCTTATTATTTACATATTTTATGAATAGCCTTTTGATGTCTTAAATATGTTGTTGCCTTTTTAGTCTTATGACTATTATGTTTATGAGATTATATATGTGGGTAATGTTAAGAAAGCTTTAAATAATTTTTTTATCTTTCGTTAATTACTTTTCCACAAAGGGTAGTGTTGTGTACTTTGATCTAGTCCATTTGGGTTAGGTTTTTTAGCTTTATCATGCCTTAACACATCTCCTTGGATTGGGTTTTGGTCAAGGGGGGTGTGGCAGGGCATGACACGATTGATTGCCCTTACGACCGGTTGATCATCCAAGTGAATTTCAACTTTTATACTTATTTTTAAGCTAGATTAATTAATAAATAATTATCATGTTATGATATTAATGCTTGCACACATGTGATATTATTCATGTATTAACTATGCTCTATATACTTTAGACCTTTATGAACATAACCACTTATGTTTACATGTATTTATACTTATATGACCTTATTATCCATGAATGAACCATATCACATGCTTGAAAGGGCTGTTTATTGGTATGAATACTTATGTTTGCACACATTTAGCATTATTGATCACATGTGGCTCATGCCTCATAAATCATGAAAATAGTTTGTTAAATTGTAATTAGCCATGGTATTCTATAGTTTTTGGATTAATCGTATTAAGGATTTGAATGAATTTATGTCTGAAAGGGCAAGGTTTTCTGTCTAAAAGGGCAAAGTTTACCATACCGAAAGATTAGGTTTATCCATGGAGAAGAGCAGAATTAATGCAACAATGAAAACACTAAATGAGATTTTAGAGTGAGCTCCACACAGGTTTGTCTGTGTGCACCGGCTAACTGGGGGCATTTCTGGTTTACAAGAATACCAATTACTTTTAGTATTTTTGACTTAGGAATACTGGGTAAGCAAGTACATGATACTATTGGGTACTATGATCACTCTATTGTTGATTTTATAAATTACTATGCTTATTTGCACAGGTTTTGTGTATGAATTATATATGATGTTTATTTACACAGGCTTTGTGTATGGATTGTGATACTCTACTAAGGCATTTACATGGATTTTATATATAAATTATGATGTATGATTCAGATATTTGCATAAGTCTCATGTGAAGGATTCGACGTGCTCTTGTAGTCTTAACACCAGTATTATATAAGGTTTATGTTATTCATCTTGAGATTATGCTTTATGGTGTTAGTGTGAGCTCTATATTTTTTAACATTTACTAAGCTAAGCTCACCAATTTTCTTTGTTTGTTTTGGGTATCCCTCTAAGATCCTCTGTATAATTGTATCACACAAGTGCTCGAAATGACTTGTTTTGCGAGCTCGATGGAGATTAGACGAATGCGAAGCATGGCATTGATTGCCTATTTTATAATAGTTATTAATATAATTGTGATGTAACCATGAGACTTTGATTTCTTTTGTAGGAAAGTCTTCTTTTTTATAGCATAATTGTATTGTTGTTTTTTGAAGGCTTGCGACTCCCTTATGATTATGAGCTTATATATAGGTGTAAAGAATAATTATGGTTATGTTTAATAGATTTCATTAAATTTTCTTTTTATCTTATGGTAATTGCTTTTGCACAAAGCGGTGGTTGTGTACTTCAATCTAGCTTGGGTTTGGGTTAGAACTCATATCATCACACCCTTGTCATTCCTTTTGACTAGGTTTGGGTCAAGGGAGGGCACAATAGGAGTGTGACAATACCAATGCTGGGGAGAGGGTAAAGGCAAAGGGATGGTGGGTGTGGGGAAGAGAAGAAGGGCCCAACCATATAATGATGAATCAAATAGATAACATACAGTCATATGATTTAAAAATAAGACTTTTCACAATTCAAACACTTAAAGCGGGACAAAGGGTGCATTTGTTTATTTTTGTAGAATTATTTATTTATTTGCTAAAATTGCAAAACTAGCTAGTTATAGCTATGGACATAGGTCACATTTATTCGCTAAGCTTGAACCACTAATAAAACTTAATGTTGCATGTCCCCTTGGTTGATAATTGTACTCCTATGCCAATAGTGGTTTTGAGCACTGTGTCCAGTTCATAGGTAGTCACTTAACTAGATGAATAAAGTGGAAGTTTGCGCTAAACCCATTGGCATAGTCATGTGCCTTCTGGTAGAAAAATGATATTCCCACTCCACTTTCTTTGTGCCAAAACCTTACTTCAACCTTTAATTGAACTGAGAATATTAAATCCACCTATTGTCAGGTGAGACCCACCTTTATTTATCTAATTAAAGGTTGGAATAAGGTTTTGATGTAGACAAAGTAGAGTAGGAATATGAGCTTCCCTTTTGGTATGATGTGCGATCAAGGTTTGACTTGTCTGAGGGCTTGGCAATGCACCAAAGAGCGATTCATGAGCCGAAGGTTTAGAAGAGAGCAATGGTGGGCTCAAAAAATATACTAGTGGGTTGGTCCCATATTTTAAGAACCTCAACACTTTCCCTCAAGAAAAGGCACCCAACCAGCCCAAGTAGAAGTTTGGCTTTGTTCATGATAGGTCACTTGATTTTCTTCCCATTATAAATAAAAAAAAATATTTTTCATGATCCCTAAAAATATTTGTTGTACATTTCTATCTACTATTAAAAGGGGGAAGGTGGGTATCATAGTTTTTTAATATTTTCTCTTTTACCCTTAATTTTCTATATATAGTTTTTATTTCCTATCTTATTCTATATACAACCCCTTATAATACTACCTTTGTAGGTAATTATATTATATTTTTTACTATGAAAAGTGGGTAGGAAATACAATAGAAGTTTATTACACACCTTATTACCCTTTGCTATCTATGTAATCTTTTGTTATTTTTAAAATTACCTTTATCTTGTACATGATTTTAATTGATTTCTAATTAATATTGCCTATGTCAATACTACATAGAACAGTACTAGAAAAGTCAAGTTGGATAGAACTGACATGACAGGTTTGGGTTGGGTCAGGTCCTATCTAAAAATCGGGTGATTCTCAAGTTGGGGTTCAATCTTTAACCCAATCTAATATTTTACATATAAGAAAATTTAACCCTTTCTTTAAAAAAAATTCCACTTGACAAAAAAATTTTCCTTTAATTTGACCTAAGATTGGGTTAAATTTTATTTTGGGTTTTGTTTGAGTTCTGGAACGGACCCAACCTTAAGATAAATCTCAGGTTATCGGATAAGTATGGTTTATGTAAATCTCAAGCCATATCTCTGGTCGAGTTTAAAAATCATGGGTCTTGTTGGCTTGGGTATTGTACTATTCAAACCAACTCAACCTGATATGCAACTCTATTAATGCCACAATTATTCTACAATATTAGTATAAAGTTAATTTGATTTTTATTATATTCTATATTACTCTCAGTTGTCTACATAGAATTTTATTATTTTTATTTAACCAAAACTTAGTTAGGAGTTTTTGTTTGGTTGTTTTGATGGGTGAAAATCTTTAATTTTTCTTTTAATATTACCCTTATCCTATATGTAATCTCAATTAATTTGTAATTAATATTCTACATGTCTACACTACAATTATTTTACCTAAGTTAATGCGAACTTAATTTTTTTTTCTTCAAACTTTGTATCAATTTCATTTACACGTGTATTCTTACTAGCTTTGCAAAGTAACATAGGGGCCTCAGTAACCTCGCCCCCGAGCAAATATTTTTGCAAATTAAGTAGCTTCTTTGACTAGCTTATATTTTAAGTTGTTAGTTTAATTTCATGAATCTTATCAGTGGGTCCAGGCTAGGGGTGAGGCGGTGCCATGGACGGGACAGAACACAAATTATTTAGATGAGGTGTGATAAGTGAGAGAAATACTCTCTCTGTCCTGAATTAATTATTTTTAAAAAAACTTATCCTATATTAATAGTTCTACTTTGTTTAATCAAGTGATTGGGTACTCAAAAAACCTCTCACAAACTTATTTTTTCTTCTTTTAAAGGTGGGTTTTACTATTTAATAAAAATTATTATTTTTTCAAGTATAGTTATTAATATAGAACAGAGTGATTATGTACATAGGATAAAATATTAATTTCAAAACTCACTAGAACTTCTAGTTTGTGGGGTAAGGTAGTGATAGGGGGTAAGGAATAGATGCAGTCTTAACCGCCTCGTTAGTATGTTCTGCAAAGCAATCCCCGACAAAAAATTTCTTTAGTCTGCATGTGACAATGAGCACTCCCTATACATGGGAATATCATTAATAAACATTGCCACAAGTAGCAGGTGCTCTTGCACTGTATTAACTATTAACAGCGTGCGTGTCAAGGCCGTTGAGTTTTCAGTCATTAATCAGTGGAAGAAAAACATTGGGAAACTTAGAAACAAGACATTATTATCATACGAACAATTGCACATGCATTATATATCTTAAGGAAATAGTAGAGCAACTATATATCACGGCCAAATATAATAAATTATCAGCTGCATGATCATGAACAGCTATAAGGGAAGCTCCAACAGAATAAATGAATTTCCCTGTCCATGTCCCGGAAGTGGGTACCTTCAGCCAACGTTAGGCGCACTTGAATCCTTCCGGCAGAGTCTTGCCGCAGTCCATGAGGACCTCCACCCCGACAGGGAAGATCAAGTCGACATCCAGAAGCTTGGCCTTGATGATGGTACAGATGCAGACGGAAGCGTCTAGGTCTACCAGCCCCTCAAGCACCGGGCAACAAATGTCCTCAGCGCTTCCAACGTGAATCAGCCCACCAAAGAGGTCTACACAGGGCTCTAGCTTGATAGCATTAATAGGGCATGTCTCTGGTTTCTTTGGTACTGGGGGAAGTGGTGGGCAAGGCGTTGTGGGACGAGGGCTAGGGTAGAGGTATGGAAGGGGTGGAGGAGGCTTGATCTTTGGTGGTGGAGGGCTAGGGTAGGGGTATGGAAGGGGTGGAGGAGGCTTGATCTTTGGTGGTGGAGGGCTACGGTAGAGGTATGGAGGGGGTGGAGGAGGCTTGGCAATGGGGGGCTTGATCTTTGGTGGAGGAGTTGGGGTGGGGCAGTCAGGAGACTCAGGACAAGCAAAAGACGGTAGCACTAAAGCTCCGAAGTTGACAGTGAGAAGCAACAGAGCTGCTATGACAAGCTTGGTACCCATGTCCAGACAGCGAAGTAGCAAGCAGGAAGTAGCTCCTTCACTTTTACTCACTGCTCTCTAGCTATATCTTAGATCTTCGTGATGGAAGGCCCTTTTATATACGTTGTGAAAGGGGTGGCTATCCCTTCCAGCATCCACTGAAATGTTCATGAGTAGGTGCGTTTGTTGAAGGGTGGTGGGTTTCCTAAGTGTAGAAGAAGAAATAATATATGAGGAGAGATGGAGTTTCAGAAACTCAAAAGAAACCCGGAAGACACTATAGAAGATTCTGTACAAGTAGTGCATGCAACCCTAAAGGGTTCGGAATATTGCATTCATCCCCATAATATTTTTACCTTGTTTTTACTACCGGGTTGTTAGGGCTCCAATCAGGAACACAACGCAGATTTCGTCTTTCCAAAATATTTTCCTGACAACTTCGTGACCATAACCCTTAACAGCCTACATAAGGCTTTGAACATGGTACGTAGGGGGTAGTCATATGTGGGCTATGTACCATGTTGAGCCCTATGTCAATGTCACCACGGAGCCCAGTCAAGTTAGACGCATCCTTATCTTTTAACCTGTGGTGTATTATGTACAACCTCTTGTAACTGCAAGTCTCCTTCTCCCCTTCTGCCAGAGTGAAATCATCTACTTATCTTGCACTAAGAAATCCAATAGCTCAAATTGTAAGAAGACCTAGATGTGCTTACTATATGCAATAATGCAAATCAGGTGGAATAATATAAACTTTAATGTACTGACTCTGCAGTACTACATATATATCAGAGATTGCATGCTCTTTGTTCTGATTTTGATGGGCATTCCTTTGGAGTTGCACAATGTTCAGTGGAACTAGTCACTGGAAGAAAATTACAAAAACGTAGCAGAGGCTAAGTACAGCAGTAATAGAAGTGGGTCATGACAAAACTTTCACGCTAACTTTTTTATGAGTAGCCGCAAGATTGAGTTAACGTCCATGAATGTTCACTTTGTTCCCAAGTAAATGTTCCCAATAGGCTCTGATGGATATCACTTTCTCAGCTACTGAAACAACCCAAACACAAATGCAATTTTGTTTGAACTGGTCAGTACAGTTTTTTAATTTACCACAGTGGAGTTAGTTTTTGCAACAAGTTAGCTGTACAAGTGAATGCTAATACCCTTTCAAAACCAGCATTTTCTTAAGCTCTTTGTAGTGTATTATCGTAAATCTTAATCATTGTGTTGATTAAACCTGCGAGGTATAATAACGCATATATAGCAGCTCGATGTTCCACATATAATAAGTATAGTTTATTCGAATTAACTACTTAGGCTGGTTAGGTACTCATATATGGAACAAGCCGCACGGTAACAGCCCGTGTTAATTAGCTAAACCTCCAAAACATGTGCTCTAGCCACTGGGAAGAAAACAAATTTATTCAACTAATACGTCCGATCTGGCAACTAAAAACAAACTAATACGCCGGATTTATAAGAGTTCTCTCTGTCTCTGGCCCTTCATTACAAGTGGCTGCGTAGATTGTGTGCCTCGAGCTGGTGTCAATATTTTCAGAATTTCTCTTTGTCTTATATTAATAGTTATATTTAAAATAATAATAATTTTTATTGAATGGTGAAACCCACATTTATTGAAATTGAAAGGGAAAATAAGCTTATGATACTTATTTTTAAGTACCCTTTTATTTAAATTGAACAACATGAAGCTATTAATATAGAATATATATTTTTTCTATATAGCTATTAATTTAAAACAGAGGAAGTAATATGTTTCAGTTCAATTACCATGTTTATTATTTCCAAGAATTTTTGCCAACCGCCATGTGCTTCCTGCTTTAGGACCATAATGAGTTTCCAGGGTATACATTACATAAAGAACATACCACATCTATATGAACCAAATGCACGCCTAGGCAGCATCATTTCTTATGAGAAACTTTTAGGCGTGTGTCGTACCATGTTGGTCGTGTATTCTCATCACCTGTTATAACCGTTGGTGCCCTAGTGCATGTATTACATACTATGTTGATAGGTCATTTAGTAAATGGTGAAATAGACTACGTACCAATATGATGTGAGACCCACACTTAAAATTTTCTCCATTCTGATTGTGTGGTGCCCTTTAAATAAGAGCATCCTTGTTTTTTAAAAACTCTCTTGTCCCTTTTAAAAACATGAGTCGTTAGATCTTGATCATACAACCTAAAACAAGTATATTAAAATATGCATCATGGTGCATATTAAATATTTTCTTTTTATATATGAGTTAATATTGCTTCACGTAGATTAAAAGCTACTTATAATTGTAAAGAAGGGAAAGCTGCCATCAATCATGAATGTGTAATACTAGAAATTTGTTTTCTTCCCTATTGCTAGAGCACATACTCTCGCAGTCCAATATTAATAGTTACATTTAGAACAAAATAGTAATTTTTATTGAATGGCGAAACTCACATGTAAGAGAAAAGAAAATAAGCTTATAATACTCTTTTTTAAGTATCCAACCATTAAATTGAACAAAATAGAGCTATTAATATAGAACAAATATTTTTGCTAAATTGAGCTATTAATGTGAAACAGGAGTATTAGTTTGAGTTCTAAGAGCATCTCCAAATGGGACGCCATTTAAATGGAGATGTCTTTTTATTTATTTTCTTCTTTTCACCTTTCAAATAACATCTATGGTTGACATTTTTAGGTTGTCAAATTGCCACATGCATATGGATGAGTTGCTTAAGCATCTCTAACGACTTAATTTGATATGTCTCATTAGAGATGCTCTAACTAGACTAAGTAATTAGAATAGTCTATTCATTTGGTGGAACATCAACATGCAAAGCCTCTTAGGTACCCACAAGGTTTAATTAACCAATTACAATAATTTAGCTTTAAAATAATCCACTACAAATTCTTAATTAGGGGCAATACGAAATATAAGAGGGCATTAAACTCCATTAAGATCTACTCCCTCCATCCCATAAAGAGAGCCTGTATTTGAAAAAAATTATGTCCCATAAAGAGTGTCTTGTATATTTACCCATTTTGTACAAGATTATTTTTAATGGGCAAGCTTTGGGAAGTAAAATTTGTATTTTTCATCATGTTATAGTTGTAGGCCTAATCTTCCTTAAATATTATTTATTTAACAATCAAGACACATGTGACATGACATGAGCATATCCAAGACGAAGAGTAATTAACTGGATTTAAAAAATGGGCACATTGAGGCACACGTGATATAACATGAGCAACATAAACCCTCTTGTACTCCCTCTATCTCATATTAATAGTTTTATTTAGAAAAATAGTTATTTTTATTGAGCTGGATCCACAACTAAAAGAATAGAAAATAACTTCTAAAATATTTTTCAAAAGTACCCTAACCACTTAAATTGAGGCTTCATGATAAAAAAAAATTTAAAATGAAACTATTAATATGGAACGGATAGAATATAACTTAAATATGATATTTTTAAGGTAATCAATATTGTCATACAAAAGTTATATGGAATCTAGACACTTGTATTGGGACGGAGGGTATTATTCATTCTTTCAGCAACTTGCTGCAAAACTTACTCTAACTGTACATGCTCTATTAAAGCAAAACTTTTCTTTTGGACTATCAAACTGCGACCAATTCTCAAAATGCTTTTTGGTGCTTAGCTGGTTGTAGTAGCTGAGAAAGTGGTATCCGTCAAAACCTGTTAGGCACTCTAGGCAGCTAATTAGTGAACATTGGTTGCTATTATAATCATCATTTTTCCATTTACAGTTGTGCCTAGCATTATATTCCTGCTACTTTTCTACCTATTAATTTATTTTTGTAGAACTAGTTAAGACTATCAACATGTTGCCCCATATTGAATTAGTTGAAGTTTGAACCACAGAGGCAATAGAACGTATAACTACGGATCCTCGCTATGAGTATGGCCGTTCTGCCGAAGCCGTACATCCCTTAGCAGCCCAGTCTTCTGCTAGTATAGTTGTTGAAAGCATAAGAGCATGGGAGAGCTTGGTAGCAGGCATCTCCTAGCTGAATCGAATGACAATCTGAGCCGAAGCTATGGGCATAATCCAGTGCCCCATACGTTTGGGGGAGATGATAGGTCGGGCGGTTGGCAGGAAGACAACTAGAGTTTTAAACAATGGTGGGCTAAGAAATTATACTGGTGGGTTGTGCCAATGCACTTGTGGACTAGAAGGTCGTGGGGAAAACTGGTAAGGGAGGATTTCGAAGTCTTCGTGGGCTTATTACAAAAAAAACCCATTGAAAATAGATTTTATGTTGGAGGCATAGAAGGTCCTATCGATAAGAGTACTATCAATAATTATGAATACATGTATGATGATATCAATGTGTCAAAACAGCTAGAACCTCTAATATAATATTAAAATTAATAAAATATTATCATAACAATTCACATAAATGCATAATAGGTGAAAAAAATTATAAGTAACCATACAAAACCAACGTTAGTAACACTCGTTGACTGGTAGGGGGGTTGAGTACTATGTGAATCTTAGATGAAGACCCTTCTTAAGTTTTTTAGATGAGATGAATAAATGTTATAAATAAATTCAAATGTGGGCTAATTTTTTGTATAGTTCATTAGGCTCATCATAATTGTGTATTAAAAATATAGGTTATACAAACAATTACTCCTTTCGTCTTATATTAAGTACTCTAAAATTATTATTTTTTTATAACCAAATAAGACACTTAATATAAGTTAAAGGAATATTATGGAGAAGCTATTAAGTTAAATATGTAAGTAAATGTTTAATTGTGGCGCATTATATTTAGAAGAAAAAAATTATATAAATTGTATGAATCCACCCTTATTGTTCTCATATAATCTTAAAAGAATATTTTTAATATAACAAAAACATTGTCATCTTTAAACCTATGAAGAAGTTAGATTTTAAAAGTGTTGTTTTTAGAAGAAAAAAAATTTGAGAACTTTTTTGGTAAAAAAATATGTTTTAAAATAAAAAAATTAAGAAATTAGTTCAATAGAGATACATATCAATACGAAACATATTACTTATTCATATGGGGGTGTACCACTCTTTGTACCGTATCGATCATCACTGATATGGGTACATATCAATCAAAAAGCACCCATATCAACCAATATTGTTACACCTAATATTTTCTAAAGGAAAATGTACTCTTTTTATATATTAAAGAAAAACTTTTATTTAACCATCGGTGGCTATCGACACATCGATGAAGCTACCAGTAGAAACATATTTTGCACTATCGACAAGCATCAACATGTTGATAGTCGACAAGTTATCAATGATAATTGCATGTATACAGTTATTATGAAATACGAAACAATTGATCAATTTTAGGCTCTAAGAGTAGTTATCTCAATATTTAAAGGAGTAAAAACCGACTTTGAGGCAAGGGTGTAAACAACATTCGTTTGTGTGGTGTTCGTCTCCGTCTGCCCATATTAAATTGAACAATACTATTTATTATCTATCCCTAATGCAAACGGACACGGACAAGGATTGTCCATCTCCGCAGCTATCCACATTTTAAAACTATATATTTTATTATTATTATTTTAAATTTATGCTAAAGTAGTAGCCTATATTACATAGTTAATCTTCATAAAACGTTTGTTAAAATATATATTCTACTCTTACATGTCTTATATAGCATTATTATTTATTTAGTTTTGAGATAAGAATATCCCACGATTATTATAACTTATTCTTTAATTATTTTTTTACAAACCACCCTTAATTTGAGGACAAAGTAGGTTATGTCAAACTCTCACCCTTCATATTGGTTGTGTCCATCTACTTCTGTATGTGTCCATCACAAACATATGCGAACGGACAAATACATGGTCTGCATAAAAATGAATGGCAGCAGATATGCCTTTTCTGTGTCCATTTTCATTTATTTACACCCTACTTTAGGTGGGGGGGAGGGGGGATGAGTCCAATGAGAGGTCAATCACTGGTGGGAGAGCATTCATAGGCCATCGGGAAGGACGTATGCATGAGAGAGAAGGAAAATTTTGCTTCGAGGTCATATTGCTTTCTAAACTTGAAATCTTATATGAATTGCTCTATTTCTGATTTTCTTCAAGTTCTTTATGATCATGAACTTTTCTTTAAGAAAATTTTCAATTTTGACATGGTTTCATGGAGTACTTGGGATTTTGTTGATTATAATTAGAATTTTGGTCCAAGTAGCTTAATTCTTCGTTATGAAAATATTTTTACTAGATTTTTATGATAAAAATATGTTTGAATCAAAGTCTCAATTTTTTTATCACCAGCGTGTTGGTGAACATACTAATAAGAGGAAGAGGATGAACAATACTTTACATACACATAATGGCATGCATGATATTTTGGTCATCAGCATATGGAGTCGACATGTTAGTGAGGTGTCAATGAAAAAGGCAGATTGACAGTCATCTCACTATCGATAGGGTTTGACGTGTCAGTAAACTTATCGATGGTAATCGATGAGGTAGCCAACTTGTTAGTGAGGTTGTCAATAACACCTCTGCTCTATTATCAGTAAGGTTCAACATGTCGATGAACCAACCTATGGTCATTGACAAGGCAGTTAGCCTTAGGGCTGGGAAAATCCAACCCGACCTGTTTAACCCTATACCCGACTCAACCCTACTACAGGTAAGGTCAGGGTCAAGGTTTAGGTTCTTGACCCATTTTGAATTTAGGGTCAGGTCGACTTCCACCCATCCAACCCGACTACAAATATTAAAGAACCCTATTATTATATTGTTGGTCTATTGAACTTATTTATATTATTATTATAGTGTTTGTTTAGTGCATACTATGTTAAATTAGATGTGCTCAAACATAAATTTGGGCATGAATAAGATGTTTGAAGCATAGGTGTAATCACATATATTTTGCTTTGTAGTAGACATCCATTTTGGGATAACAAAGGACGATATCTTCAAAGTGTGGTTAATTTATATATAGTTTAATTTCTTTTCTATTATTCTTTTAGGTGTGGTGAATGGAATGAAAATGTCTCATATTTTGTTGTATTTGTTACTCATCCTCTCTCCTTCAGGACACATCACACATTAGATTTAGCTTTGTGTTAAAGATTTGACAGTTATAATAGGGAGTAAGTTAGGAACATGCAGATAATAAAGCTTGATGAAAGACAGTTTTCAGATGAGGAAAATTGTAATCAAGTGTCACTAGTTGCAAAGGAGGGTAGAGTTATGAGCAACCATAGAGAAGTAGTTATTGGAATTTTGAAATTAAGACATGATGAAACGCATGATCCTCTTTGGCCATAAAAGAAATAATGTTTAATCTATTTTGCATTGATATGTGAGTTATCGAAAGCCAAGTGGGCTGATCATGAGTAAACAAACATTGAAGGTTTGTTTTGCTATCATTCTCTTAGAATGGAGGAAATACAACATTATACCTCTAAGGTCTTCATTGATGGCTACTACAAAAAAGTATCATCCACAAATTAGCCAAAGAACCAAACATTATAAATTAATATTGTAATATATTTAATTTTATTTATTTTTTCTCATTGCAAAGAGAAGGTATATAATACAAGTCTAAGAGAAGGTATATAATACGAATCTAACAAAAAAATTGAGAAAAAATAGTAGGGTACCCAACCCGACCCGACTCAAGTAGGGTTAGAGTTTGGGTTTTTGACCCGATTTAAAAATAGGGTCGAGCCAACCCGATTTCAGTGAGGGTCCAGGC
This sequence comes from Saururus chinensis, assembly GCA_035235625.1. Taxonomy (NCBI): domain Eukaryota; kingdom Viridiplantae; phylum Streptophyta; class Magnoliopsida; order Piperales; family Saururaceae; genus Saururus; species Saururus chinensis. Next base: position 50,161,119 of record CP141142.1, on the reverse strand, counting down.
CAACCCAACCCGATTTGACCCGACCCAATTCCCAGCCCTAGTTGGCTTGTCGATAAGGTTACCGATGGTCATCGGTAAGGTAACCGACTTGTTGATTAGGTTACCGATGGTGAAGTAAGTTTTGAATTTCTAATAGATATTATAGCAATATTAAAGTTATGATTATTATGTATGTAAATGCATGATTTAAAGCTTTTGATGATGTGATTAACATGTCAATTATGCACTAGTAAATAAAGGTTAATGAACCCTAATGCATGTGTATGAATCTACTTGATATGATAGATGTGATTGAATTGGTATCCCAAAATAATGCATTTGACACCTAAGGTCAATGATTCCTTAGTGTCTTGGCTCCTCACATAAGTCATTATCTACATAGATAAAAAAAATTGGTATAAAATAAGACCAAGGTCTTCTGGCTTTTAAATTATTGAAGTTATATGTAATTACTTCCCTAACCCAGGAGTCGTGTTTGAATATAATATAGCATTAAAGATGACTGGTATAGCGTGATGTAATATAAGGGGCTTAGATTATCATAAAAGTCAGAATCTCAGCACTATAGTGTTCATGAGCCCTAGTAAGCTTTTACTTAATGACATTAATGGGGTGAGGCTAGATTTGAAAGAACTGAGGTTATTTTGTGATAACTCAATATCTAGTAAAGTGGAGCTCCTAAATAAGGTCATCATATCTAGAAAACTTTGAAATAGGATTGTTATATGGGAAATGAGTATATGTTTGATTGTGATTTTATGTTTTCCCTTTAAGGATTTACTAACAAAAATTTCTTGTTATGATGATATGAACTTTAGTTTTTATTTAGATTGTTATCTCATTAAGTATTCTTCTATACTCACATCCTTTATGGTATAAGTTTTCAAGGCAAAATAAGACATAATGGTAAATTCGCATATGTAGGTTGACTTTCAATTCCTTCTAGCATATTGAGGCATTTCTCCTGTTAGATTTAATTAGGCATGAGAGTGTATTATTTTATTTTTATTAGCTTTGATATGATCAACATAAAATTATGTAGTTGTAGATCTTGTAAATATTTTAATCTATTATATATGCAATTAAATATTTAACATATGATTATCACATCAATGGATTTGTGAATGTAAGGATTTCCATGCCCCTAATTCATTATTTTAATAAATTTAATTTAATGACTTAATTTTGTTGCTCATATAGAAGAAGACGAGCTATAATTTTTAATTTATTTTTTCAAAATAGAGATAAATATTTTCCATGAACAATATTTTGCAAATTGGGAACATGATTGATATGCCTTTTATGGTTGGAGGAGGTAGAGATGGTGGATTAGAGGAGAGGGAGGAGTTGTTGAAGGTGAGCTAGGGAAGATTTTTAGATGTCATATGGTCCAACATTGATTCATATGTCAAATGAACAACCCGATTCGCCCCCGTCTCTCACAACCTTATCTAATCTAGATCACTTTCATGGCTTTCTAGTGGTAGTTTCTCATACAAATGAGCATATCCCGCTTCCTGGAAGATTTTTAGATGGGCCCTTGTGTGGAGGATCCAAGATTTTCAAACAGGGTTGTAAAAAAATATTTAAGTTTAAAATATTTTGTTATGTAACTATAAAATGATATCAAACTATAATTTATTCTATTTTGATAAAAGAGTCATATTAGATTTGAAAAGTTGAATTCAAGGTTTGATTTTAAAAAGGTTTCTACTTTGAAAGAAAGAAGGAAGACATAGGACCACAAATAAGAAGATGAATACCCTAATTAGGCCCAATTTCAGGGAGGAGGGTAGACTATGTGTGCGGGAAAAGGGTAAGATATTTTGGAAGGCGAGTCTCCTGATTTCAATCCTTTCTTCTCATGATTTCATTAGGTTGGGTTCATAACTTGGGTTTTATCTTTTAACCACTTTAGTTATGTTAGGTTTAATAACCTTATTGAAATTGGGTAGAAATTTAAACTTTGTTTTAACCACAACAAGTTGGATTTCACTCAAGAGAAAGAGGGGTTGAGTCCATAGTGATCCGGATTATTTTTAAGAGTAGTCATTAAATTTGGGTGAGAATTTTCTTAGGCCAACTCAAAAGTGAATAGAAAGATGATTTTAAATTTTTTTGAAAAGTGTTTTAGATATGGTGTGAAGTAAGCCCTCAAATCTTAGTACTATCACAAACAACAACCTCTCAATGTCATGAACACACACGAGCTTTCATGGCACATAGGGCTAATTGTTAACAAGACAATGCTCGTTTGAGAAAATATTAGGTGTGGATACAGCACCAAAGTGGCGTGCCTAGCACCAATTAGAATAAGACATATTATCTTGATTGGGGTAGCCATCAACAAATGAAAATATTAGACGTCGTCAACAGATGAGCATGGGGATTTTTGTTTTCCCGCTTCCCCTATTAACCTGCTTTTTAACCCTAATTCATGAAAAAATATTAGGTACTGATAGAATACCAACGTGACATGCCTAATACAAATCAAGGTATAATATATCACCATGTTTCCTATTAAGTCGGTTATTTTTAAGGAGTTAATCAAAAAAAAATATGAACAAGTCATTTTTTTATTGGTGATAGGCACCGCCACCTTGGTACTCAATTTGTACCTAATATTTTCCCCTAATTCACCCCTAACCCAACACCCTTCCCCATCTGGCCATTTCCTTTCCCCCTCACTGTGTCTCCCTTCACTGGCTGCTCTAGTCTAGAGTCTCCGCTGATCTCACCAAGCTGCCCAGCCTTCCAATCTCTGCTTGCATCATGATATCTCATCTCTGGTCTTTTTTGCACTTGAAGGAGCACAAATGTACAAAAATTTCTTTCCCATCGATGTCCAAATTTCATGTCATATGCTTGCTTCTTGGTGTTTGTCATTCTAAGGTAAGGGGAGCATTGACGTCCTCTTTTTGTTTTTTAAGGAACTCACTCCTCATTTGGTACTGCCCATCTGACTAGCCATTAGAATTGGATAAATTGCCATTAGATTGAGCACTATATAATTTAGTTTTCTTAATTTTAAGTGAATAAAATTACCTAATTTTTTACTTAGATTTCATTATGAACATAAACTGTACAACTTTGTCTCCGGATAAGATTTACTTTCTTTTACTTTATTACTCATGGTTTACCCTAATATATAAATGGCTCAGTCTTTCGGAATCAAATACCTCAACCAACCAGGGTCAGTGGAAGGAAAATATATGGAAACCTGGAAGCCAAGCCATATATTTTTGTCATATTAACAATTATGCTTGCATTAACTTAAGGAAATAACAAAGCATAAAACACAGCCAAACATAAGAAACTTTCAGCTCTTGATCTAAAAGAAAAGTCCCAACAGAGTGCATGAAATTCCCTCTTCATGCCCCACAAGTGAGATCTTCACCCAAGTTTAAGCGCACTTGAATCCTTCCGGCGGGGTCTTGCCACAGTCGAGGAGGACCTCCAGAGCGATGGGGAGGATGAGGTTGATGTTGAGAAGCTTGGCCTTGATGGTGGTGCAGAGGCAGAGGGCAGCGTCCAGGTCCACCAGCCCCTCAAGGACTGGGCAGCAAGTGTCCTTGGCACTTGATCCTATTCCAATATGTATTAGCCCACCAAGGAGGTCCACGCAGCCCCCCAGCTTGAGAGTGTCAATAGGGCATGTCTCCGGTTTCTTTGGAGGGGGAGGTGGTGGGTAAGTGATAGTGGGAGGAGGGGGGCTAGGGTAGACCTGTGGAGGTGGAGGTGGAGGTGACATCTTGGGAGGGGGAGGAGAAGGAGGAGGGGGACTAGGGTAGACCTTTGGCGGTGGCTTGGCAATGGGGGGCTTCACTTTTGGTGGCGGCTTGGCAATGGGGGGCTTCACCTTTGGTGGTGGCGGCTTGGCGATGGGGGGCTTCACCTTTGGTGGATGATGTGACTTGGGTGGCTTGCTTGGGGGAGGAGTTGGAGTGGGGCAGTAGGGGCAAGCAGAAGACGGGAGTAATAGATCTCCAAGGTTGATAGTGAGAAGCAGCAGAGCTGCTATGGCAAGCTTAGTCTCCATGGCTGGAGAGCTAACTAGCAAGCAGGCTGAAGTAGCTCCCTCTCCAGCTCTTCTTCACTGATCAATACTCTCTAGCTAAATCTAGCTCCCTCTTATAGATGTGAAAGCAGTGGCTGTCCCCTGCAGCGTCCACTGAAATGTCAAGTTGTTGTGTCCTTTGTGCTAATTTGGTAGAGCACCAGTTAGGCATACAACTCAAGATTTTGTCCTTCACCCTTTCGCACTCGTGACTGCAAGTCCTTTTCTCCCGTTCTGCAAACGTGTATTCATCCACTAATCTTGTACGTGTTTAGCGGTGCCAATTAGAGGGTTCAGGGAGGGACCTCTGGATATTTCTGATCTACGCTTGCATGGTCCCGATGAGGAGGTTGACAGGAGGCTCATCTTCTGCCTTAGAGACCACACTATCTTCCATTCTTAGATCGACTTCGGGTGTCGGCCATGCATGCTGTTCACGTACGTCATATATAATCCTAAAGTGGGTTTTGCCGGTGTCGACGGCTTGACTTGGGCAGGTTCTTACCACACATAGCTAGCCAGCACGTTATTTACCGTGGAGAAGAGGTTGTTGTTTCTGGCATGCATTATTTGAAACTACAGTATTATTTGGGCAGTTCCTCGTGCAAACAAAACAAAGGAACCATTGGGCAGCCTCGTTCAAATGACCAGTTTAGGGGAGAGAAAGTGAGAGGCCTCTTACGACGTCCAGGGCCTCCAGGCTGGCAGTTGTTGTCTTGACTCTTGTCTATGTTCATGGGGTTCACATTTAGAGCAGGCCACTTGCAATGAAGGGAGGGAGAAAGGAAGAAAACTCCCATAAATCGGACATATACATTAAAGAAGATTTGTTTCTTCCCAATGGCTAGAGCACATTTTGGTGGTCATGCCATGCTACATTCTGCTTCACTGCATCAAAGGTGGTGGTTCCTGCATAGATATTGCCGGGCCGGGCTCATTAGCTGATGGTGGGTTCGTAAGTCCAAGGGGGCTCCTGTCTCTACACTCCATTGGGAGGAGTGGTTGAAGGTGGCGGGCTGGGGTTAAAGATAGTTAAAATGGAGCTAGGGACATCTGCATAAACTGCCAGTGCAGCTTGTTCTCAGGCGCGCGCATCCTCACCACCAATAGAAGCAAGAGCTTTTGTTCTAAGTAAAATGTGAGGTGGGGCAGTGGAAGCTTGGTGGTGAGCCTAGTTTTGGGGTGGGGCAAGCTTAGTGGATGTGCAAAAAAATTATACCTTTATGTCACTTTTAAATAATTTATATATATTTACACATAAATACATACATAAGTAATAGAATAAATTTAAATAACTTTAAATTTGTATTAATTAAAATAATAATTAATTATTATTGACATTTAGGGGCTTATGGCTAATCACCCACAAGTACGCATGACCTTTTATTTATATCAGATAAAAATGAGGAAATTAAAATTATCTCTTTAATTGATGAATTTCTTCTCTTTCAACTAAGAAAAACCTCGTTATTCTTTAGCCAAATTATTAGGATGATTTGGCTTGAATGAGGATAATCACTACTTACTAAAAAGAATATGAGACTTTGAAGAATGAAGAAGAAACTGGCGAATTTCCTTCTATCTGTGGCAAGAGAAAAGAGATGGAGGATTGTGGCTATGGTTCGTCATCTCAGCGAGATCTCTATCTCGGGATATCTAGCGAGACGTGAGATTGTGTAAAACTATATTTACGTAATCTCGGCAAGATCTAGCCGAGATCCGACGAGAGGTCTGGCTCTTGTAGAGTGGGGGAACTTCTTGCTCTGGCTGAACCTCCCTCATGCCTGCACTGGTTCCAACGAGTTCGCCCTGCCCGACTTCCCGGAGGCCCACCTCGTTCACTAGAGCCAGATGTCCCACCACCTCCAGGCGGCTGACGGGTCAGACCAGTGGTCTCTTTTCATGCAGCGCACAATCTCTTTTTGCTTCCGCTCCCACGCTCTCCTCTTCAACACCGCGGAGGAGCTGGAGAGTACCGGGCTGGGTTATTTCTGACGCAATGCAACTGGAGCCATTTGGGCTATCGGGCCGATCTCCACCGAGTAGTTCTACAACTCAAAGCTACTGGAGGAAGAGCTCGAGGTGTGTGTAGAGGTCACTAAGGGGAACTACTCGGAGGTCTGTCGCGATACGGTGGCAAAGGTAATCAGGATGATGTTGGGTGGGATGGAGAAGGGGGAAGAGGTGAGGAAGAAAGCCGTGAGGGTGAAAGAGATGATGGCCGATGCCGTGAGGGATGAAAAAGGTTATAGTGGTTCTTCCATTAACGCCTTGGAACAATTCATCAAATCTATACATTTATGACCAGTAAGTCATTGTTAATTGTCATTATTGTACACAGTTCACGTCATTCTCATCTTACTCTTGCAGATTGGTTAGACAATTTATTTATAACAATGCTAGTCTTCGTTCACGAAGACACCTTCTTGGTGTGGGTGTGAATTTATCGTTTGTTTTCAAATCTAATTACGATTTTTTTCTTAGCGTGGGTGTGAATTTATTGTTTATTTTCATATCTAATTACATTTTTCTGTTGGTGTTAGGTAGTTTTTTTGGTAAAGTGTTTAATATTTGTCAAAGATAGTATATATTTATATTGAGAAATATGTTTGACTATTTTTTTATGATATGGATGCTTATTATTGTTTTACATGATCTCTCCGAGTTCTCGCTGAGATCTCATCTCTTTGGTTCACTGAGATAAGACCGAGATCCGAGACGGCAAACCATGATTGTGGCTAACCCAACCAAGAGAAAGAAGAAAAATCAAGACTTGTTACGGTTGCCTCTCTTCCCATTTTCTTCCGTGTTTTTCGTCTGTAGAGAAATAGATGATGATCTCTCTTTGATCCGTTGCCTAGTTTTTATATAACTAATTTTGCCCATATTCCTATCCTATTTGAATTAGAATTGGGGCCCACTTAATTTTCCTCATCTCATGTATTTTCTCAAATGAGATTCTTTTTCCCAGTTTATGTGGGTACATCCCCCGCAAACCCAACATGAAATTGAGCAAGGCTGACTTATATTGTTAGAGGCTTAAGGCTAGACAATTAAAATAAGTAATTTTTATATTTTATATAATAATAATATTTAATGTATAATTCATAATTTTATCCTTATATAAAATAAATTTATTTAAAATAAGTTTTTTTTTACTTTAAAAGTGTAAGTTTACTTGTTAATTTTTTATATTCAAGTTTTAATAAGACAAAAAGATAAAAATAAAGAATTATTTATTAGAGAAAGATATGTAAATGTAAATGGCTAATGAGCTAAAAATGGGAGGTTGGATAGATTATAGAAATTATTTTCTTTTTCTATATAACTATAAGTATTAATGAGAAAACATACATTGATTAAGGTAGGACGCCAAGGTGGCTTTTAATGAAAATAAAATTTTATATAAAATTAAAAAATATGGAGGCTAGCTGAAAGGTGTAAAATTATTTTTTTATTTAATGGTACGTAGGTTTTTGAGCCGCCCTTGAAACTGAGGCGGCGTTTATGCTGCAACCTGCAAGGCTTTCTACAAGCCAGAAGTAGTCTGGGTCTTTGAGAGATGTGAAGAGTGGGTGTTTGAGTCAGTGATTGATTAGTGAAACTTTGTTTGTCGGCCTCTGAAATTGATGGCACATGCATTAGCACATAAGTTTACCATAAATATGAATCTTTATATAAGTTTTATGTATAAATATGTGTCGTTAGTTTTGGGTAAAATCGACGGCTAACAAACCTTACCACCCACTATGTTGGCGAAGGTTAACCTGACCTCCACTGCAATGCAAACAAAACCCCTGAAATACTTCTTTGAGTTCTCCGAAATGGATAATGGGCCTTATGTTATTCATTTTCAAAAGATCCCACATTTAGAAATGGGTTGAAATTAGAGCCGGTTGTGAGCCCATCGCGTGTATTGTATACTATTCCCATCCGTCTCATATTAATAATAATAATTTATATTAAATAATAAATAAAATTATAATATTTTTTAAATATTTATTTATTTAAATTAATTAAAATAAATCTTTTATCAAGTATTGACCGATATGTATTCGTATTACTTGATACTGATAGAATATACAGGTTATGTGAATTTTAGATGTGCATAAGCCTTATCGATACTAAAATATTTTATTATTTTTTAAAATAAATTAAAAAATTTTAATTTTTTTTCTTAAAAACAAAAATACAATTCAAACTCAACCTTTACCAAATTGAAAGATAACAATGTTCTTATTATATTAAAAAATTAAAAGAATTATATAAGATTAATACCAGTGGGTCTATATAATTTGCATAATTTTTTTCAAATATAGTATTCTATAATTATGCATTTACTTAAACATCTAATGTATAAATTTTTCCATAATACTTATGTGACTCATATTAAGAAGCTGATTGTATATTGAATTTTTGAAAGATTCAGCTGATTCAGCCGATTTAGCCTCAATTCAAACATGAATTATTAGAATTTTGTTCGTATGTAAAAGCTGCGTAGAATTAAAAATTTAGGCCTAAAGTTGATTTATGTTGTTTCAAGCCTAAATCGGTGAGATGATTCTATCGATTTTATTTCCTAGTCCCTATTTTAAAAATTACAAATTTTATTATTTTTCAACGATTATCTCTCATATTGATTTAAACTTCGAGAAACGTGCTATATAGGTAGGGCCTACTTTGAAAGTTCAAAATTACCTACCCTTGTGAGATCTTATTTGATAAAGCTCGGATTTAGAAATCTAATGGTATTAGGAACATGCATATTCAAGTTTAAGAGATAAAAAAAGTTATATTATTTTAAAGTTTTAAAATTAGATTTTACGTGACCTTTAAATTTATTCTAACAAATTCTATTACCAAACGTAATTCACATTCGGGGGTAAATTTTTAAAATTAATTTACTACCAAATTAATTCACTACCAAATTAATTCAGCACCTAAACGACCCCTAAATATCTTATTCGATTTTAAAATAAACTAATATCATAAAAGACATAGGACATATTTGTAAAGAAAGTAATAATACACGGTTCTAAAATAAAGTAATTTTAAAGCATTTACATCAATGAATGAAGCCTTTATGATCTTATTATACTTTAAGTGAAATATTATAATAAAATAATATTAATTATAATATTTTTTTATATATAAAAGAGCTAACTACTTATTTTTGATAAGTATTAAACATATTATCAACGTGTATTATATTCATAACTATTGATATTATCATCTGCATAGATATTGTCTTCCGTGGTTCGGCACAAGACGATTTACCTCGTTAAGTGTCCATTTTAAATGAACATATGCGGTCTCCATCTCACCGACGATTTACCAGAGTTCTTTAGACTAGGCTTATTTAACACTTCTCAATTTAAGACGCGGGGAGGAAGTATGCCTTTGGTTTTAAGTTGCCGAATAAGCGGCGACTAAGCGGCAAATGCGGCGTTCTGGCCCTCAGCAGAGCTAAGTGCCGCCGCCCAATCTGGCCATTCGGCGTCTTTTCCGAATAATCGCAAAAAGCGCCAGTGCTCCGGCGCTCCTCCAGCTGAGAGTGAGACTCCGTGGTGCAGGCGTCCACCTCCTCTCCGCAGTCCGAAGACAGAGTCCGTGGGGTGCTCGAAGGACTGCCAGTCGCCACTCGCCAGACAGAGGAGGAGGCGTTCTTCAGGGCGAGGTTGCCGGACTAGAAACCAGAGGTTCAGGTACTTCTTCAGTCTTCACCAAAACTCCAACCTTCTTAAGATGACCAATACTCATTACTCAGTACTTTTTTTGTCCTAAAGTTGATATTTTTCCTTATGAATCTCTGGCTTGCGTACTTCATTGCAAGCTTCTGATGATTTTTTTGATAAGGCATGTACATTGTTGCAACATTTTCCCCCGAATTGTGCCGATTTTTCGGAACCGAACCGAACTGGCCCCTGGCCGAATTTTTCATGGCCCACGACTTTGTGAGAGAGGGCCGGAGTTACTCTGCCCCTGTGGCTCCGTCATTTTAAACAAATTTTTGGCTTATTCGGATTTCAGTTGAGAGGTGGAGCAACAGAGATGAGCTTGAAGAACCTGGTGAAGGCGGCGGCGATACGGGGGGTCACGGAGGCTCGGGCGGCGATTTTTGGGCACGTCCTGAACCCGACTGGGCAGCGGTCGCCGCACAAGATCCTCCGGAAGAAGCTGATTGGGGAGAAGGTTGCCGCCTGGTACCCCTACGACATCACACAAGATGACCCTCTCGTTATGTCCCGCGAAGAGAAAGAGTACTTCTTCTGCTTCCTTTCTACTATTCTATTCCAAATCTTTGATATTTTTTTCTCTTTCTGTTAGTTTGTTTGTTTATCACGCACGGTACCTGTTTGTTGAAATTGCTTCTGGGTCATGCTAAATCACGAATATTGAAATGTTGAACTTTTTAATGTTGTTTTTTTTATCGTGCCAGAAGCATGAGAATGGAACATGTTTATTTTTTTTTAAGTTTGACTTTTACAATGCATGTTCATCTTTCGGTGCTGGCTATCTGATTGTTTTAGCTTTTCTGTTAGCACTAGTAATAATGGGTGATAGTATATGTACGTACGTGGAAGAGTTTCTTTTATTTTGGACAATCCAGCTAGTATAGGTCATCTCCGCATTATAGAGGATCATTCTTTAGGCAAAATTGGTATCTGATGTTTTGGGGATTTTGAGAAGATGATGTAGTTCACTTAGGAATAGGAGAGATAGGAATGAAATTACCCCGTTAGAAGGTGAATCCCTGATGCCATGGTGAAGAGTTCAAGTGGTTCAAGAGGGTATTGAAAGGGGTAGGAAATTTTCTAGGCAAATGAATTTTAATTGGGTAGTTGTGGTGTAAAAGTAAACAAGTACGAAAGTTGACTCCAAGTTAATCATACGGATACATAATGAGCTTGACCAAAGAACATTATGATCATGATTGTGTAGCTTCCAAAATCCTCGTGTGCAAATTGGAAGATGTGATCAGGATAATAATTTACTATTCTTTAAGAACAATGGCAAACCTCCTTTTTAACGATCTACAGGAAGGCCTGCATTTTATATACATGGTCATAATCAGTTAAATTCTCATCCTGGATGTTGTCCGTGGATGACTGTCCTGTAGATGTTAGTATTTTCTATTTTTTTAGTGGGAATAAATAAGCTGAAAAGTTTTCAATTGGGATGAGTCTGTCTGCCCATAGATGTGAGATCATGAGCACCAGTTTAATGCAAAATAATAATGCTGGCAATTCAACTTTGACTTTTTTTGTAGCTTTGTTCAATCATTACCTACTTATCATACCTTATTAGAATAAATCTTACCATCATAGACATATGTATAAGCTATATCTATACTGTGATTTAGGATGTTATAGCTTGCACCACTTTCACTGAAATATTGAATCGTATAATGGTCAATGCTTGAAAATGTGGGAATTTTTTATTAACAAAAAATAAAGATTTTGAACTCACATATTTAGATAATAGCTTGACTGGATATGATATCTCTTAACTGTATATTATGTTTTTTTTCTTTTTTCTTTCCTTTGCAAATAGACCCTATTTTTCTTCAAGCATAAATTGATACACATAATAACAAACATATGTGAAAGCTGCATAGCTCAAGCCCAAAAATGCCCCTGCATGGCGCCATGATGAAGGCTGAGAGCCAGCATATGGCATTGGTCTGCCCATGGGATCTGGCATTGTGGCATGCATGTGGTGAGCATTCCTCGCAGTGTAAGCGGAAGTAGCATTTTTCTTTATGAACCTATTACAAGTACAATGCATATATCTTTTAAAGCAAGGAGAAAATTCATAAATTTACCTTAATGAAGAATGGCAACTGTGTTTTTGTCAGTGCAAATCATATTTCCCTAAGTTTGGCTTCCGTAGTACTATGTATTCTGTATTATTATAAGATTTGTAGTTGTTTCCATAAAAGATCTGTAGAAACTGACACATAACTTTTGCACTTTTTAAGCAACTCCTGAAGTTAGATTTGAGTCTAGCATTTACAAATAACTAATGTCAACTACAAGAATGGAGATCTATTTGAGAAGATAAGCGAGCTGCCTGAATTGATAGATGGAATACCATTTCAATGAAATTGCCTATGGGTCATGTTCAATGACGAATGTTTGGAAGGTTTAACTTTTCAATGTGGGCTTTTGCTCTGCCATAAGTATGTGAATGACTGATAGATCCCCCTCCCCTCCTTTTTTAGATTGGCTTTTTCAGCATGTTCATCTTTTGGCACGCTCTGTCAGTGCATACACATTTTAGTTATTCGATTAGTAATAGTGATAATGGGTGATAGCAGATGTGTGCTGAAGAATTCATCTTGAAAGTTCCAGTGGGGACTCCATAGATCTCTAGTTTAAGCTGACTTCTTATACTCCCTCCGTCCTATATTAATGGCTTCAATAGAAAAAAAACAGTGTTCTACATTAATTGCTCCATTTGGTTAATTTAAGCCGTTAGTTGGAGTTTCTCAGATAATTTTTTTTTTCAACACCCTCATGCTCAACGGAGAGCTCAAAGCTTGAACATCCACTTCAGGTGGAATAAAAAGCTCTTCAATGTAGGAATTTCGATATGGGTCTCCTCAGTATCCTCCACAACAGAAACACCGTCAGGAGTCACAATGTGGGTGTCGGTCAAAGATGAAGAAAATGTCGAGGCTGTGACAAGCGGGGAATCCTCTGGATAGTGATTCCTCTTCGATTTCAATGGCGGAGTGGTCGGAAGAATTTGGCGGGGAGTTACGGCGGGGGGTAGGGATGGGCTGGAGCTTGACGAAGGAGGAAGTGGTGCTGGGGCCAGCCATGGTAGCGAGGAGGCCGACAGGGACGGTAGACGAGGAGGAGGTGGGAGGGTGGGACGGGCCTCGTAGATGAGGACGGGGAGATCCTCGTCACGGTAGGAGGCAAGCTCGACGAGAAGGCGAAGGGGGCCACCGGAGGCAAGGATGGCGACGAGGTCGTAGAGGGCGAGGGCAAGGAGGACCCAGGCAGTCTAGTTGGGGAGGTTGGTGAACCAGGCGGCGACAATGATGGAGAGGGCGACCATGTAGGGCTGGCAGAAGAGGAAGGGGAGAGTGTGGGGGCGGAGGACGTCGAGGGCAGAGAAGTTGAGGATGAGGAGAACTGCAGAGGGGGCATCGAGGGGGAGGTAAAAGTGTCGGAGGAGAGAGAAGAGGATGGGGCCGCCCATGCCAGCAAAGACAAAACCAACCGATAACCGATGCAACTTTTTTAGGATCTCTACCTCTTATGGTCTTCGCCAGGGAGATTGAGCCAGTCGAAAAGTGGAAGATGTTTTCGGGACAGGAGGGCGTCTCAGAAGACCACCGGTGTTATTAGATGCAGAAGAGATCTATTATTACCAATTTAATAAAAATAACAAAATTCAGATATGGAGCTATTAATATAAGACGGAGGGAGTATTCTATATAACACAAGGTCAATGGCAGATATCAGAATTGTTAAAGCCAGAAATGAGTGTAAAGTAAGAATGGGATGCAGGAATGTATAAAAAACAATTTCTTCTCTATTGTGGCAAAAATTGTGCAAAAAGAAATATGAGGCCTGAAGATATTGTTAGAAGCATATGACAAAAGGTGTTTTTTTTTTTGGGTCTAGCAAAAAGGCCAACGACAAGTGCAATAAAAGCTAGATTAATAAAAACTGTTACTCTTACTCGTTTCATACTTATAATAGGTGTCCATATGCCGAATTTTTTGTGCGCCTATACTGGATGTGAAGCTTTCCCCAAAGGGTTGGCTTTTGTACTCATTTTTTGACACGAGTCTTAACATAATTCACTAGTTCACTTGTAATCATCTGTTGGATGTTTGCAATTTCCCTTTTTGCTTACTACTTGTGTTGGTTCAGTGTTGTGACAAGGAGGCTTTTGTCTGTTGTCGTACAGGCGTCTTAATAAGCTGGAAATGTTAAAGCGCCGTGGGAAGGGTCCACCTAAGAAGGGTCAAGGAAGGCGTGCTGTTAAGCGCAACAAATAAGTGTGTATGAATTAGTAATATTTCTGGAACTTTCGTGCTTTTGTTATACAGAGCTGGATGGTTAAGCAACTAGGCGGATTTATTGGTGAAACCATTGCAAATTTAGCAGTTGATTTCTGATTACTTGCTGTGCTTTGATAGCTTGGTGAAAAATACGGAGTACTATGTTATCTGGAGTATGGGTAGCCTTTGGACTTTTTCAAAATATCAAAAGGTAGACGCGTCTTTTTAGTGATTGTCTGAAGATTTCATAGAGCTGTCGATCAAGGAATATGCTAACTTGTATTTTCCTTTTCTAATAACTCAAAGTTCACTTGTAGTAGGTTCCCTCGTGCGTTTTTGCGCCACAGACGCTGATTCTGTTTTGCCTCAAATTAGGTGGGAATTACTCTCTCTGAATTTTTTTAACTCGTTATTTCTTATTCTAGGGCAATGTGGGTATGGTCTCTCTTCCGAGAATTGGATATTGAACCTTTTTACCTCGACATATCATCTTGAATATACTGCTAAATACGTTGAGAGTGGAGGTTTGGAAGGCAAAGCTGCCAAAAAAATTAATAATCTTGGAGAAATAAACAAAAATACTACAATGGATTTAAATTATTTAGTTTTGAAATTTCATATATCCAGCGTACCTTGTTTTATCCCCTTCAGAGTTCAGATGCATCAACTACCATTAACTGCCCCTTATTATCTCAGCCAACAGGTTTACTGCATAATGCTCTTATTATCCTCTCTTATGGATAGTTTATTTGCACAGACAGCGAAATAACACGCAATTCCCCTAAGCCATTCTACAAGTCTAGTAGAAGAACCAGGAGGAATGCTCGAACTTGGAAATTAGAGGTGACATTGTGATTCTGTGATGCTTTAGTTCTATTGTAAAATTGCAGTTCTTGGAATAAACATTACGGTATACGCTCGCCAGCATCCTGATGGGAATCATGGGAAGCAAGTTTCTATAATGAAAGCTAATTTACTTGTGACAAATGGATAAAAACACCTTGCCAACTAACACCGATCGCTTCCTTTGGCATATGCAGCACGTTGAAACCAATGGCTCCATATAAATAAATATAATTCACCTACAATGGGTAGCGTTGATATTTCAATGGTGAAATCATGGATTCTTAATCGTTAAATGATACTCTCTCTTGTCTTATATTAAATGTCTTATTTAATCTCAAATTACTCTCTCTCCCTCTTTATTCTTCTAACATGTATCAACGATTCAACACGTTCATTTATCATAGACTAAGCCGGGCTGCTGGACCAGACATTTCGCCACAATCCAAAAAAGAAAAAGAAAAAAGTATTAACTCAGCCGGCTTGGTGGAAAATAACTCGTAGCCACAAATGAACAAAGAATTTTTCAATCCGGCCTGACCCGATCAGACCGGGCTTGGCTATAGATAAACCGAGCCGGATTCTCGGTAAGTTGGTAAACCTAATTACTGACTGACTAAACCAAAATAAATAAGGCTCATGGGCAAAATAAATGAAGGTTCCAACTTCCAACCGCGTATGTACTTGGTTTGACCCAAGATTGGTCCGAAATGCCAGCCCATGACTTCGGCCGCCGGCCCAGACGCATTCCTTGTCTCCCTCGCTCTCGTCTCTTCTTCTTCCCCTCTTTGCCTCAGCCAGCTCCCATCCCAAGTCAAACCTTGACGAGGTAGAGGAAGCGGAAGAAGATCGGAAATCGAGACCCATTTCGACTCTCATTTCCCATTTCGACTCTCTTGAATACCCCCTCTCTCCCTGTTCCCTCTTCTTCATAGATCCTTGTTGTTTCTCCTTTCTCCCTGCCTGTCTCCCTCTCTCTGTGCAAAGCTTCTTCTCGTTTGTTCTGTTATTAGATAGATGAATCCAGCCGGCGCCCCCTCGACGTCCGGCGGGAACGGATCCGCCGAAACAGCTGCGGTCAGAAGGAATTCCAAACGCCCCAAGTGTAATTTTCTGCTCAAAATCCCGCCTTTTTTTGTTCCGTGTATATTCTTTTTGTGCTTCTTTTATTGTTTTCCTTTGTATATATCAGGGTTCTGGTTTGTTTCCGTCCTGGCGTTGTTTTTCGTAGTCGGAACTCTCTCTCTCTCTTGTATTTTATTTAATTGATGGTTGTTAGTTTCCTTTTTTCTTGTTAGCAAAGCCTTGTAAACCTTCATACCTGATGATTGTCTTATTTGTTTTAATAGAAATCATTTTTCAATATCCGTCTTGTTGTAAGCTCTGATGGCTTAGTTTGATTTTATTTTTCCTTGTTCTATCTGATTTGTCACAATTTGTTGCCTGCTAGATTTGTAGCAATCCTATCTGCCGCTTTGATTATTTCGTCAAGCAAGTACCTGAGTTTGCATTATACTAACACGGATAGTGAATTTGTTTTTCCTCTTCAGACTCAAGGTTTACCCAGCAGGAACTTCCAGCTTGCAAGCCAATTCTTACACCGCAATGGGTATGTTGCATAAAATTGGTTGTTATTGCTGTTCTAGTGATAAGGGCAAGGTAGTTTGGATTTTTTTTTTATGGCACCTTCATTTTTTGTCTTAAAGTGATGTGCCGTTATGCAGGTAATCTCGGCTTTCACCATCATCAGCATTATCTTCATCCCAATTGGAGTTGCTTCACTTCTTGCATCTAGAGATGTATGCTGAAGCCCATTTTTCCGTGTCTTAAATACCGTTCTTTTGTTTTTTGTCCTATTTTGTAGTTTAGCACTTTGTGCGCTATCTCACATGTTTATATTTTAAAGGTTGTGGAGATTGTTGACCGATATGAGACTGAGTGCATACCGGAGGCGTCCAGAGATGATAAGCTTGCTTACATTCGAAATCCATCAACTGACAAAACCTGCAACAGAACAATAAGGGTAATGTATTCTTGTGAATCTATTATATCTCTGTATTATGTGAATCGGATAATTCAACAGGTGTTTATTTTGACATGAATAAAATTGCTACAGGTGCCAAAGCGTATGGAACAACCAATCTATGTTTATTATCAACTTGACAACTTCTATCAGAACCACCGAAGGTATGTTTACCCTGTGCTATGTTTCAACTAATGAGTCGAAGGGCTTATTAGAATGTAATGCAAGTATAGATGATCAATCACCCTTATTTGGTAGTATCTCCTTTCTATATGTTTGGAACTATAAGTATTGGATAGGATGATGAACTAATATTTGTCCAATGTCCGAAAATTGGATTTCTGTGACATTATATTTCCGTTCATAAAAATATATAATAAAAAAAACAGTTAAAGTGCTAGCTTGACTCTATTCTTCTGCGGTTCTGCCTAGATTTGGAAAATGGATGAAGTCATCAAGAAGTTTGGTGTTACCATTTGTACTTTGATAGAGATTGTGCCTTTTAGGACATGTTAGGTCTGTCACGCTACAAAGAAAAATAACCAAATCTTTTTGGTACTTTCAGGTATGTCAAGAGCCGAAATGACGAACAATTAAAGAACAAGGGGGACGCAAATACCACCAGTGGTTGTGATCCTGAAGATACTACTGCGGATGGGTCCCCAATTGTTCCATGTGGTCTTATAGCTTGGAGTTTGTTTAATGACACATATAGCTTCACCCGCAACCAAGAGACACTAGCTGTGAACAAAAAGGGCATTTCCTGGAAAAGTGATAGGGACAAAAAGTTTGGAGACGAAGTCTTCCCCAGAAACTTCCAACAAAATGGAACCCTCATTGGTGGAAAATCACTTGATCCAAATATTTCGGTGAGCTATATTTGTTAAGTGTTATTAATCCTTTGAAGTATGAATGCCCCTTATAAGTCTTTTTCTTGAGTAGTTTAATCAAGTTGAGAGTTTTTGTGTATGTGAAAGTTTTATGTGTGAATATTATCAATACGCAGAAGAGTTCTTTTTCTTTTCCTCAGACCTCACAAAAGAGTTCTATTGATTATTGATGTGAAATTGATATGAAGATGTGCATAACTTGACTGAAAACTAAACTTTTATTCCACTGTGTATCTCTGTTAGAGTTCTTTTGTGATGAACATTTGTGTGTTCGTTCTTCACATAGTTGTCATGGATGCTTCAAGGACCATATGTGAAGCCTGTACTGCAGATTTAACTTGTTTTGAATTCAAGAAGCGTAATAGTGATATTTAACATGGCACATTGTGTGTACAGCTAAGTGAGCAAGAAGACCTGATTGTATGGATGAGAACAGCGGCTTTACCAACTTTTAGAAAGTTGTATGGAAAAATAGAAGTGGATTTGGAGGCAAATGATGTCATAATAGTGAGCTTGGAGAATAATTACAATACCTACAGTTTTGGTGGCAAGAAGAAGCTTGTGCTTTCAACCACTAGCTGGTTGGGAGGGAAGAATGATTTTCTTGGAATTGCGTATCTTACTGTTGGAGGGTTGTGCTTCTTATTAGCTTTGGCCTTCACTGTTGTATACCTCGTCAAGCCAAGGTTAGTTGTATGGTCGTGCAAAAAGTTAATAGATACCAGTTTAACTAAAATTTGACTTGAAATGGGAAAAAATCCTTTGTACCTTCTATAAGCCAATTCAAGTCACATTGTTCTCTACACGTTGTGTATTTACTAACAATTTTATCCGTTATCTGTAGGCGGCTTGGTGATCCCACATATTTGTCATGGAACAGAAATCCCGGAGGACACTGAGACGGCATTACGATATGAAGATGTGAAAATTGAATTTTTTTCTCCTTTTGTAAACTTTGAGGTCAACTTATGTATATGCCTGTCATCGTGGATACAGTTGTGTGATTACAAGGGAACTCTATGGAATTTGATTTGTATGAGAAGTGTTTCATGTAAAATTAATTATTACAAACAATGTAACCGAAAGTTAAAAAAAATTCCCGCGCTTTTGATGCGAGCACCTATAAATTACATGTTCTTTTCCGTGATGTATGTCTTGTGTTGGATGAGTAGGCAGATAGTACATGCTGCTGCACAACCCACCTGAGGCACAACTAATCACTGCTGTCATAGGGGAGATTTTTTGCCAATAGAAGCATTTTTCATGCTGCACTCCTACCACAATGAGCTCAGTGTAAGGTATACATGAGAATCATTAATTAACCGTGCACATGTTGACGTATCTTAGCGTAATTATTACTTATGTTAACATACGTTAACATATATATTGTTGATATAAAATATCAAAAGTTCCTGTGCATGTACATTACATTAGGCTCATAGCGTGAAAAACTCTTCCTTGTGCCACTCTCACTTGTAGAAAGGTCACAGGCTCACAGCATAACTATGTTTACTCTTCCAAGTTGGGGCTTTCGTACCCTACCCTGAGGTGACATGAGCTTTATGAGTCTATCAAAGTTATTTTTTCCTTTCTTGAATGCGACTAGTAGGCTTATTTTTTTCTGGCCAAGATTAATATACTTGGTTGGTGATCATTTCATTTGTTGCATGCATCTCTTTCTAAAACTGTATGATTAAACCAGCCATAGTACACGAAATGTTCATCGCATCTTCCCTGTTGCACGTGAGCGTACGCAGCATTTTCAGCTTAGGCTTTTAGCCGGAAGGCAACCAACCATTCTTTTGAACAAAGCTTGTTATATCTGATCCTAGAATTATAATAGACTTCTTGTCCGGCATTCTTTTTTCATGAAGGCAGTGGACTCAATTAGTTGTTCATACGCCATTCAAAGTGTTTCGATTGGACGACATCTAGCAAGAATGCTATGTGGGTCTAAGGAAATGAATCACCCAACTGAAATGGGTCACCCAACGAAAATTCCGCAACTCCCACCCCCGCAACTCTGAAGCGACCCTACCCACTGCATAGTGCAATGTAGAGATGGGTTGATTCTTATCTAACATTCAGTCATTGCTTGAAATGTAATATCCTTAAGTTTCCTAGCTTTCAAAAATTAAATATGTGAAAAATAAAGTATTTAACCTTTTAATTTTATTATGAGAATAACTTCCTCCTTAATAAAATTTGTAGTTAAATCCTATATTGTTAAAAAGTAGACAGAAAGAGCTTTGAATCGCCACTAAGATCGTG
Organism: Saururus chinensis; assembly: GCA_035235625.1. Lineage (NCBI taxonomy): Eukaryota > Viridiplantae > Streptophyta > Magnoliopsida > Piperales > Saururaceae > Saururus > Saururus chinensis. The sequence continues at coordinate 50,141,011 of CP141142.1, read as the reverse complement.
CAAATCGAAGTTCGAATGATAGAAATACGACTGTTCGAAGATGAACATATTATACAAAGCCCGTTTACCCGAGTTTAACATGCAATTTGGCTGTTTAAGTCATTTGCGGACCCGGTTAATTAAAATTCCAAAATTAGATTTTAGAAGCCTAATTAAGTGGCCTAACTAGAGGATTTTGACCCAATTTCTAGGGGATTAGAAACCCTAATCCCCATTACTATAAAAAGCCTTATTACGGTACTATTAATGGGGGCTTGGATCATTAATGGAGGAGGAGGAACCATCGTAGAAGGGGGATTTTGGGGTACAAGCATGGCCAACGAAAAAGAAACAGGGATGAGAAAGCAAGGTGGAGGGGGAGGGTCGTACGTTCATCTGCACAAGGAATGCCTCATCATCATCATCCTCGTAGAGGAGGAGCGGCATGCAGGTCTCTCTCTCTGCTACTACTGAAATGGGTGTTTTATGTCGCCAATTGAATTTGATGTTACTGTCCTTAAATTATATGCTTGACTGAGCGAATCAAATTAAAGTTATTACGTTTATGCCGCCCAAATAAAAACAGGAACCTTATCACCTTTTCATGCATATGATCTACAATAGTAGCTCTAAGCATACTTCTGCAGTATTTTCTGATGGTTCTGATTTTACTACGTTCTGATCAGTATGTGTCCTATAGTATTATTCTTGTGCTTCATTTGTATATCAGCACCAACATCTAATGAGAATGGCAAATTGCATGACCGTCTTCATTAACTATAGGCAGACCAACCTCTTACTTTATACTTGGCTCCTGGAAAAAAATAAAAAAAGGGATCATCCCGGTGCCTTGGTCCTGCATACATGGTGGAAGGAGGATCAGATGTTGTGGTCTTCTCTCGTATGTGTTGTGGTGTCAACCTTCTGGGATTTTGTTCTCATGCTGTTTGAATTACTGTTTTCATTAAACTAAATAGCAATGATGCTTCTGGCGTAAATCTTTTGTTTCGTTGTTCTGTTCCCGGGTGTTTTGTTCCAGGCTGAAGGAAGAAGACAACCCGTTAACCGGGGTGTCAACCTTCTGGGATTTTGTTCTCATGCTATTTGAATTACTGTTTTCATTAAACTAAATAGCAATGATGCTTCTGGCGTAAATCTTCTGTTTCGTTGTTCTGTTCCCGGGTGTTTTGTTCCAGGCTAAAGGGAGAAGATGGCCCGTTAACCGGGTTCGGTTCAATGGTCATTCAAGAATGGTTTGAAAAAAAAAAAGGATCCTACTGAACCGGGTACGGTTCAATAAGTTTAATACTTGAAAAAAAATTCAATAAAATCACAGATTATACCTGGAAATAGTATGGGTATCTTTTCCTAAGAAAAACAATCTCAATTCCAAGGAAATAACTATTTTACCCTTGTAATTAAGTAGTGGTTTACTTACCCGACTTAAGGGCTTTGGTTGAGAGGCCTATGGGTGGAGTTAAAAATTGAAAAAAATCTCAGTGATAATTTAATGTGTATCCAAAATTTGGACTAATCCATAAGATGGGGAAAAATTTCAGTAAATAGATAATTAACTATTTTACCCCTAGGGTTAAGGTAAGACAATTAATTGAACCGAGGTTGATTCATGGAGTTTACAACCCCGTTAAACAGCAAGAAAATTACCTCAGGTTTATAACGTCGAGGTGTAACTCTAAGATTAGTTTTGGACCCATTGAGGTTAAGGGAAGCCCTGAACAAAAAGATAGAAATACCCCTATGCAGACCGGCTCGCATTCGCGTGGATGTTATTAACGGACCAATGTGATATAAAAACTTTTTGAGAGGTTAAAAAATTCCCTGAAAGTAAAAAGGTCCATATCTAATAGTAGATAATTACTTTAATGCCTTTAAGTGCATTATAATCAGTTTTCATAAAGATTTATTAAGTTAACCCAAGGAGGGTTATGACACGAGAGCTCGAACAATTCTAATATCATTATTAAATTTAATTATTGATATTATGATATACTTGGACCTGTGTAGTTCTGATTGTTTATGTTGTTTATTATTTCAATATTTTGCTATTGTTGTTGTGATAAGAGTTTATCATTTGCTTAAGATTATTTATAGATTAATCAATGGGGTTTGATAGCTTTAGAGTGAGCGAGAATACCTAATCAAGATAAAGACTAATATACCTCTAAGGGGTCTGGGACTAGTTCATAGAGTGAACAAAGCTTTTGACCTGACGATTTGCCTTGGTTGATGAACCGATGGCAGTCTCGAGTTTTAAACCCTAGTCTAAAAGGGACTAATAAGGTTTGAGATATTCATTTGAGATTCTGGCTTAATGATGAGCAAGATAGGGTTCGAATAGTGTCCTGAGTTTTTGCTCTATTTAGGAGCTGCTAATTTGACTGTGTAGTTGCATCTCCCCATTGGAGGGAACTTTGCATGAGCCGAGCTCACCACAAATCTATTAAGGATATTTTAGTGTACACGCATTTGAATTAGCTGACATTCCTGCTTAGTTGGCTTTTCCTGCCACTTCTGTTTAGGTGCAATTGTAGGCCATGCCCTTCCACTCCAATCAGGTCCTTCATGGGCTATGAGGGGTGATGGTACTTCCTAGTGGATTTCAGGGGCCTGGTGGATTCCAGGGTGTTTCGTTATCATTTGTCACTTAGGTTGACATTTGATGAGTATGTCTGTCATTGAAATTAGACGAAGATATTAATTATCGAACAATGGTTCGAGAGATAATTAATAACATTGTTTGATATTGCTTGTTTTTGAAGAATAAGTGAAACAATTACATGACTTGCATAAAATGTAGGTTGCTTTAAAATACTTAAGTATTGCATGTGTGATGTTATGCTTCTTAGTATTGTGTAGTTTTAGGCAGAACTACGTCTGAATCCGATCTTGTTGAAAACATTTGAGATGTTATCTGATGAGTACATAAGCAACTAACATCGGGTGATGTTGGCTCGATCCGAAAAATATTAATAAAACCTTTTATCCCTTGGAAGCTCTTCTCCTAAAGGCAGAGATGCTTTATTGTGATTGTGGTTGTTGTTTGGTTTGCTTTGTTGCAGATTTTCTAGGCAAAAATGAGTAAGACTAAGTTTGAAGCACATAGGATGAAGTTTCTTCGTGTCTGCAACGCTGGTACGTATGTGTACCTTTAGAGTGAGAGTCAACTTATTATTTATTTTCAGGCAAACGATAGACTTGTACTTAGATGGATGAGCTGATCTTTATAAATTTTTAGACGTTAAATAATATCATATGATTTGATATTCGTATTTGTGAACCTCAGTTATCATGACCTGGATATTTAATCGAATAGTTTGTTTTGTATTTAAGAAAGAAAAAGAAAAAAAATTTCGCTATTACCGTTCGTGCTTTTTAAAAATGCTTTTAAAAATCCGGGTCGTGATATAAAAATGTGAATATTCCTAAAAACCATCCAACAAATGGTTGAATGTGGTTACAACAAATATTTATAATTACGGCTACCAATATAACATTAAAGTGATGGTACGACTTAATTCAATTACCGTAGCTAGTTCTTATATCATTATCCATAACCATTTCATTAGCTAAACAATATAGGCTATTTTATATTCATTTCATCCAGTATTACTCGATCAGTTAATCAATTAACCATTTTTTTTTCATAAAGATTAATAATCTAAGTATTACTTTTTACCTTAACAAGCAAAAGGGTATCCAGTGCTTCTCAAAGGTGAGGGAAGGTCGCCCCTTCCCGTACTTACAGTATGATATCAGACACGCAAGTGGCTTGAAGCTAGTAAAGCTAGTAAGGCGGCAAAGCCACTGACTTGATACTGACCAAGCACTAGTCTATGTACATAACTCCAAAACAAATGGAGTAAAAGCAGTATATCAAGGGAAGTATTTTTTATACATCCCATTGACAATAAGCCTAGCATAAGCCACACATGAGATCCCTTTATCCATGAGATTGATAGTGCACACGCTAGGTTATATTAGCATCAATAATACTGACACTAACGTGCACTAGCATGTGCCCTATCGATCTTAAATATCAAGGGCTCCTATATACAGCTTACAATAATCTCATTGTTAGTTGTTAGTAGGGAGCATGAAAAATGATTCCTACATCAAAAGGCACTATTGCAAGTTTTGCATGTAACAATAATTCTTGGTAACTTTCCTGATGCTACACCTTGAGTCTTCTTATAGAATTTAGGGTTAGTAGTAATTAACTAATTATTAATTAGGGATTTATATATAATTTTATGGTAGCTATGGAGGTTAATTATATCATTATAGTCGGACAAAGAATTAAATTAAGGTTTGGTCAACGATATATGAACATATGTTTAGACCTATGGAAGAGTTAGCGAAATAATCTTTGTTTTTTTAACAACCACTTTTTATTTTTGTCATTTTAGAAATTTCTCTCTAAACCCTCCATTTCCCTTATTCTTCTTGTTCTTTTCCACATCCTTCTATTCTCATTTTAATTTTCACTCGATATGTTACTGGTTTCCTGCTAGTTCATATCACCCGATTATGTACACCTTATATCTGTGGCCTCATGTAGAGCTATAACGAACTTGTAATTGAAGGGGAATATTAATATGCATAGTTCCTTTACTAAGAGCTTCTACCATTTGACTTATGTAAGGTTCATGACATTTGATTTATAAAAATAACTAGGACATATAGTGATTATGCTTTACATGACGTGCACTAATGTTGAACATCGTGTCTAATACTCCCTGTCCCAGTTTTATAGCTCCATTTAGTTTTTCAAAAAGAACTAAAATTAATTCATTTTGAAAAATTAAATAGAGCTATTAATCTAGGATAGAGAAAGTACCGTATTAAATTAATCATTTCTCTCCGGCGCAAATTTCCTACTGCATCCTCCGCCTATGTGGCGGAAGGCAATACTGGTCGGATGAACAAAAGAAGGGGAAGATGCAATGGGCGTTTAAGCATTACATCATTCTTATTAAGGGAAGACATATAAAATCTTTAATTATAAAGGAACAATTTCATTAAGAATCGAAACTCTTAGGCAAAATTTATAATTTGAGAGCAGAATGTTTTGAAAGTGTAAATGACTCATTGTCTATTGCTATTGCTTGCTCGGAGAGAACAAGAGGCTCACAGACACAGCATGGCCTGTGCTTTTAAGTAGCTAGTACATGGGGACTAAATTAGGATTCTATGCTCCCCACTTTACATGAGCCCAGCTTAAAAAACGCATAGAAAACATGCATCATGAGATCAATGGTGCACACGTGTGTTAGTGCCATTGACGCTAATATGCGATAATGTGGGCACCGTGAATCTTAAATATCAATGCTTCCTAGGCGTTTCTTATGATAGGCTCATGGAAAGTAAGGAGCATAGAAAACGCTTCCCTCAATTAGTGCATGCACAATGGGTTGAGGAAGACAATAAGTAAATAAACCCTGAAAAATTGGCCGGACATATCTGACAATTTTGGAAGAAAATAGAGGTTACTACTACCATATTTGAACAACTACTAATGGTATAAGTAGAAGCAACATTACTTCAGGCCTAAGAAGCACGAGTACTTCAAAACAAACATTGTATCAGTATCATACCTGTATCCGTATTGGATATAGCTGCCTGTGTATCCTATTTTTGATATCACACATTAATTATAAGCTACTTCATCAAATCCTTTCTGAGTACGGTAAACATTATACAAATGCTATATGACTTAAAAGTACGTGTTTCCGCTGAAAAGATCCAATAAAACTGTTCCAAAGTAATATATTGCTCTTTGTGGAATAGCTTTCCTTGAAAAAATGAGGTATTTGTAATAACATTGTAGACATATAACTACATTTTTCATTATAATTAAGCTTTTAATACAAAAACTAACTTAAAATATACCTAAAATTATATTTTAACACACATCTATTGTATTTTAATTTTTTTAAAATTACTATATCACCGCACACATATCGTATTGTACCCATGTCCCATATCCATATCCGTGCTTCCTTGCTTCAGGCCAAATCAATAGTAGTAAGAGCTTGCAGTAGCATTTCATAAGACGGACATAAATGATCATTTAATATTCACTGAACCTCAAACTACGCAAATATGTTCATTGCTTGACTAACAATAAAATTTCTGATCACTTTTTGTGATTTTTCTACTAATAATCTTTAGAACCTCCGGTTTTCACTGCTTGTAACTACCTTGCACCAGCTTATAAGACCCTAAGCAAGAAATTGGTGAGGTATTTACCTTCTAAATATGATGGATCAATAGGATGATCACAAGCTGCTCCTGCCTCACGCAATACTGTAATTTTTCTCCCTGCTGCTACAGCAGCGCCCTGTATGGCAATTCAACGAACTTGGTAAATGTGACTTTTTAAGTGGAGAACAAAGAAATATGAAATTGAGGACCTTCAGCCAAAGTGTTGAGATGGAAAGATAACCAAGTCTTGAAAATTTTAATACCAAACTTGTAGCACAAGAGCATAATTGTTGTTAAGAGCTTCCACGTATAATGCAAGTGCTTCATTATTATGATAAAAACTTAAAACCTCTCCACCTCCTCTTCTCTCTCTCCCTCCCCCTAAACTTGCCTGTAGGATTCTGAGAAACATTCCACTCTGGGTCATGGCGCCAGAACATGAACATGTCATTAGGAGGCCACCTTTCTTTGTTATTCTCATTGCTAAGGAGTTTAGGTTGCGGTACATACCAGAAGCACTTTGTAGAACCTGAAACATATATTTGTCCAGGTAAGGAGTACTGAGTCAAGCAAAATATTACCACATGTTCTATGATGCATAAACTAAATATGAAAAACAGACAACCAGCAAACTGCATAAGCCTTCCAATAGATGCAACAAAAGCATGACTGGTAAAAAGGCCAAGAACTTTACTGCCAGTAAATGATTTTCAGGTTCAAATCGCTTTTCATTAAAATATTTTTTAGCAGAGTACCTTTCTTCGCGGAGCTAGCTTTGGAGGATCTAATACAACCAAATCCCAAGTCTCACCGCTGGCTACAGCCCCTTTCATAAATGCAGTTGCATCTTCTTTCAAAAATGAAATATTTCCAACATCCAAGTTGTTAAGTGCAATATTTTCTCTAGCAAGGTCCACAGCAGGCATTGAGGAGTCGATCCCTATATAAATGATGACATAATCAAGTTTTCACTTCTCCCAATTAAAAAAACAATTAAAAAAGAAGTCATCATTAGGAACTTCTATGACTACAAGAATAATTTGAATATTTACACATATATCTTCCTATTTATTGCTTTACCTAAGACATTTAATGCACCACCATAGGCTGCATTCAGAGCAAATCCCCCACTATAGCAGCAGATATCAAGAACTTTCTGACCCCTCGAAACTGAAAAGATAAATCGCCTGTTTTCTCGTTGATCTGCATAAAATCCCGTTTTCTGTCCCTCCAATGATATCGTGTAAAATATCCCATTCTCTTGAACCTGTGCACCCCTTTTTAAATCATGTAGTAAGGTCTAAATTACAGCAAAGAGTCATAGATGGCTTACAAATAAGTCATCCAGACATTATAGCAGCCTATGACTAAATACAAACTCGGAGAACGGAAGGTGTAGAGAGTCCCCCAGATCAATTTCTCCATGATTCTAAATCGATATTGTAAAAGTCCATTTCACTATCATGTGTTCGTGCATAATTCAGGAGTTATCAATTCATATTGAAGAGGTTAGTGACTTTAATATTACTTGCTACTATGTTGACCATGTAGTAGAAGATGAAAAAAGTTATAATTGTTTAAAATAAGCTGTCTGATATATAAACTCCCAAATCAGTTTAGAGAGCAATACCTTCACCCTTCCAGAAGAGAGAAAGATATCGGATTCGCTTACATCCGACACATCCAAACCTTCTTCTTTTAAAATATCAAAAGATGGCCTCCATTTTATATGGTTTATTTCACTAATGTTATTGATACAACATTCTATTTCTGACCTATATTTCTCAACCCAAGCTGCAGAAGAAGCTACTACAGCTATGTCCCCAAAAATATCAACAATTAGGCCCGACAACCTGCAAAGTGGAAAGGCACAGAAAATTAAAATGGCAACCAATGGCTTTCAACGTGAACATAAGCATTCCTCATTGAAGTATATAAGATGGCATTTAAGCATCATATAACCATGAAATCTCGAAAAGAAAAAATAGAGATATGACATGCTAAGAGGATACATTAATTTGACTTTCACAAACTCTCAGCTTCTAAGCATAATAATTGAGAATATAAATTATGGACTTTTCTTCATTAGGGTGCTTACCCATCTCCTTCACTGTTGACAAGTCGGTATGCATTTGTGTCCATGGATGGGAGTCCCAAACTCCTCCTTAATTTCATAGCTTCATTCATTCTTGTTTCCAGTAGTTTCTCCATGTCCAAAGCACAAAAGGGATCTCTGAAGAAGATGAAATATGTGAGGAAAAGATTCATGTTAATTGTGGAGCAGTATGTTAATAATGCAACCATAAAATGACCAGTACTTGCCTAGTTGCCTCATCTTCAAGCTGCATGAGCCGAACACTGAACATAGAAACAGAATTATATATGCCCCATCCAATGGGTTTTTCTGTGCCATCCGCAACAAGCACAATATCGCCAGTTTTAGGTGGTGGTCTACCAATTATTCTGTCTACTGCTCCACTATAAACCATAGGACTCCCATTCCGAAAGAGCTGGGCTTTCCCCTTCTTCAAAACAACTTTTGCAATTACTGTGATGTCAAGAAAGGTGAATCAATCTTAAATGTGCAGAAGCGGTAAACTTCAATGAGGACATTAAAAGAATGAACAGAGCTTTGATAATGCAGAGGAGACTCATCTAGGTCACCAGAAATGAATGTAACAAGTTGGTATAGAAGCTTGCCTAGCATAGTACCATTCTGCATGTTCAAGTTGAAGTTCATTTACTGATAAATATATTGGGATCAGGGTAAAACTCTACAAGAACGTATGATATCAAACAGTATGACCAAGCCGCGGATTTATAAGCTCCTAGCATAGCTTGTAGCAATTTCTGCAACGTCAAGATCCAAAAAAGAAAGTATTTTGAAAGTTCATAGCATTTTCACAAACATACTGTGTTGAACAAGTTCAATTTGTCAATTTAAATGGAACTGGCCAACAGCACCCAGGAAACACTTCAACAAATACTTCTTTTCGGTTGAATTATTTCAGTCTTGGATGTAAAAGAGAAACTCTTAAAAGCTAACACCCAACCGAGACATTAAAACCGTGCGCCAGTGACAAGCAATCTGCACTTCCGAGCGGCCGAGCAGGCCGGCCAGAGTGTCGTCCCTCTTCTGCTTGGCTTTCGAAAAGAAAAGAGACCAGATAACAGGAAAATGAAAATGCCAGAATGGGTAACGACGCAATGCAACTCAAGCACAGAAGACAAACGCAGCAGAACGAGTTAAAAAGCAAGCAACAAAGTGCTGACCTTTGCTGCTATTGGCGGCAATGTCCTGCAAGGTAGAAGCGTGGGGGGAAGCGGAGATAGAAGAGAAGGACCTCATCACTCGGCCCGAAATCTGCATGCTTTTTTTTCTTCCTGGGCAGAGGAAGCAGAAACTGAGCTCAAACGTTTGTTCTGGAGGCGATGAGCAACGAGAAGCCAACAGTCCTGATTCGAGGATCGGGCGGCGTGGGCCAGGGCCCGACTTGGAACGGGTTCGACCGGCAGAGTCGGGTCGGGTTGAAGGAAATGCATGATAAAGCCATATCGGTTGACGGGTCTAGCCTAACCGGACTTCCTTCCTGGTCATAGCCTCGTGACCGGTTTACATTATGGCTTCGAACATAGTTAATAGTTTTATTTTGTTAAATTAATAATTCTATTTAGTTAAATATTTTATTTTATATTAATAATTAATTTTATTAAAATTAAGTAGTTAAGTATTTAAAAAGTATTTTTATTTTATATTTAAAATAATACTCTCTCAATCTTATGTTAATAGCTCTATTTTTTAATTTTATTATTTTTATTAAGCATCTTTTTTCCACGTATTAGAATAATAATAGAACGTAGCTATTTAGACCCCGTTTTTTTCCCTATGTCCCCCGAAACAAAGAAAAAATTATGTTTTTTTTAATTTTCTTTTCCCCCTCTCCCCATCCATTTTACCCATACTTCCCCTATACATAAACCCCACTTTCTTTCTCTTCTCCTCGGGCGTCAACTCTAGCAACTACCGGGACAAACTCTGGCGGCTACCGGCCAGATCTGGCCGCGGCGGCCACGACCAGCTAGCTCATGTCGTGGCCGCCCAGATCTGGCCGATGGCGGCCGACCTTTGCTGGCTGCGTAACCGACCGCGGCTAGTGTGTGACGGCGATTATTCGCGGCAGTGAGAACAGGTCGTCGGCGTTAATGCCAACACCGGAGATAAAGAAGAAGCGGGAAAGAAGAGAAGTGACAAGAAAAAAAGTAGGGTAAAAATGAGAAATGTAAGAGATTTCAATAGAAGAGGGTGGGGTAAGAAAGCAACGGGGGACAGAGTAAAAAAGAAGGGTGTAAATAGCCACATTCATAATAATAACTATGAAAGTACGACCGACATGGAGGAGGAGAGATGGGCATTCACGTAGGCGGAGTCGAGGGCAAGGGCATTCACTATTGACAACGATTACCAGAAAAACGCGGCTATTTCCCCCCCACTATTTACTCAGGGCTCCCCAAATAAGAAAAATGTGGGCTATTTTTTTATTACTTAGTACCCCCCAATTCTCACCCATATGAAGCACCCCATCTTCCTCCTCCCCCTGTTCGTCCCTTCCCTGTTCACCCCCCAAATAAAAAAGCATGAAGGTTTCACCGGCCGATGGCAAGTAGGCTATGAGCTCCAGAATTCTACTAACGTCCCTCCCATCTTCCTCCCTCCCCTGTTCGTCCCTCCCATCTTCTTCTCCATGCATAAAGACCTCGCTGATTACAGAAGTTTCATCTCTCTCCCACATAGCCGATTATAGAGTTTTCTCCGTGCATTAGAAATTTTGTTGCTTCCCATCCTATTCAAAAAAATCCTTCCTTTGGCTACTTAGAAAATCATCTTTATTAATTTGCTAAGTCTTTAACGATCAGAATTTGGAACCAAAGTATGCTATAGCTACCTGGACTTTTTCATGTTGAAGCTTTCGTGTCGTGACGGGGGGTACTCCCCGCCACACCAAAATGATTTATACGGGAACTAAATATCCCCGTTAACTTCTTGAAAAGTTGGCAGTGACCTCTCCCCGCAAACACTCATCTAGTAAATTTTAACCTTTTGGAGTTTTCCTGGCGGGGGGTACCCCCCATCCGATTTGAAGGATTCATACGGGGACTAAACGTCTCCGACAAGTTATTCTTCATATGGCGGTGACTGCTCCCCGCCAGAACTCTTCCAGAAGGTTACAATACTTTCAAAAATCTTTTGGTTGTTGTCTAGCGAGGGGTACCCCCGCCACAGAAAATGTATGCATACGGGGGACTACATGTCCCCATCCACTGCTTCGTAATTTGGTAGTGACTGCTCCCTGCTAGAACTCCTCCAGAAGGTTTTAACACCCTCGAAAATTTTTTGGATGTCGCCACATGCTTAAATCAGACTCCTCTACTTTTTTTATGCTTTGGGGTTATTTTCGTTTTTTGTGTTTTGTTAATATCTTTATTTAATCTTTCCATGGTGAAGATGAGACGGGAGTGGAAGAGATGCGATGGGAGAAGAGGGGACGAGAGGGGATGAAATGATGGGAACGGAGGGGAGGAGAGGGGACGGGAATTTAAGGGAGGCGGCGGGTGGAGAGGGGACAGGATGCGACTAGAGGAGAGGGCCTGGATGGAACGACGGGAGGGGGAAGGTGGGGCGGGGGGGGGGGACCACAATCTTCACCCCTTGGCCGAGGCCTACAAGAAAATGAATGGCAAGGAAGCTATTCCTCCTCCTCGACCAGTGCCGCCACCGCCGACATGCTCTCGCCAGTGCAACTCATCTGATCAGCCTTGGTTTCTCCCTCCACATGATGTACCAGCGCTGTCGGTCCTGGCCCATCTCCATCAGCCTGCGTCCCACCAAGGACATCAAGAGCCTGAAATATTAAAACGAAGGAGTCCTTCCGCAAGGACATCAAGAGCCTGAAATATGTCCAGTTACTTCACACCATGAGGAACTACTTGCAGGCCGAGAAGAGGTATTTAGTTCTTCTTGATGATGTATGGACTATAGATGCTTGGGAGAACTTAAAAGTGTTATATTGCATGAATTGTCATCTGAGCTAGGAGCTGGAGTGAGAAGCATCATAGACTCATTTAACGGTTTACATTGAGCCAATGGAACAATTAATATAGAAATTCTTTTTTTCTCCTATTGAATTCTATTGAAGCCACTAATATACGACGTAGGGAGTAATAATTTATAGTGAATGATAAAACCTATTTAAAAAATAAAATAGCCTTATGATACTTTTTAGGTACCTAATCACTTTAATTAAATAAAATAAAATATTTTTTATTAAATAAAATTATTAATTTAAAATAGAGAAAGTAATATTATAAACTTATTTTTCCTTCATTTAGATATAAATTTTACTATTTTATAAATATTATTATTTTTAAATATAATTATTAATAAAAGACAGAGTACATAAATAAAATTAATTACGTTTATTTGTTTTGTATGTACTCTCTTAATCATATATTAGTTATATTGAAAAATAAAAAATTTATTAAATAAGAAAATCACTTTTATAAAAAGGAAAATAAATTTACAGTACTTTTTTTAATTTCTTAATTATTTAAATTAAATTAAATTAAATTATTAATGTAAAATAATTTTAAAAAAATAGAACTATTAATGCTTTAATAGTAAGAGCGTATGTGGCTGGTCACAATAATCTGGTAAGGGTCCTAGTAGGCCCTACATGTCCACGTATCTTTGTCCTATTATCCTTATGAATACTGATCACAAGAATCTGGTAGGGATCCTGATGGGCCCCATATGTCCACCTATCTTTGTCCTATTATCCTTGTCAGTTAGTTCGGCTTTTTTTAATGATCTAAACTGAGTCTTCAATCCTCCTCACCCAAAAATTATTAAATTATAATTTTTTTCACATTAAAATCATGTTGTGCTAACGTGACGTTCAAAAAAAGTACATCAAAATCCTCTTTCATCTTCCCATCACCATTGATTGGGACCTATTAACGTACGTTTTTTAACGTTAAATAAGCATTTTTTCATTAATATGGCTCAGATCAGTTAGATGTGTTTTTACATAGGTCAAAGGACAATAAAGGCTGCCGTGCCAAGTTGCCAACGTCACAAATCCTGTAATTGGGGACATGTATAGACATATTCCGGAATTAAATAATATAGACGTAGTGGCACTTGCTTAGATTTAGTGAGGTTTACGCAAGTATAGGTGTGTACAGGTACCTTTTTGTAATACGCCCTTCAAATATCCGAGTTGTTTGGGAGTTAGATTTTTTTAAAATAAAAATAATATTTTTTAAAAATAATTTTAAAATTTTATCAATAGATGTAAATTATGATTGGTAATAAAAAATTTTAAAATAAATTTAAATATTTTATTAATTTTAATTTTAAAATTTTAAACTAATATAACTCACTCTTCTAAATTTAAATATATATGTTCTCAACAATATAACGCTTATAAATTTGAGTTTTATTAAATAAAATATTATAAGGTTAGGTAATTTTAAATTTTTAAAATAGGACTTATTTATATAATATATTTCTTAAGGCTCAAAATTAATATGAGAAATAACTATTAAAAATAATAAAATATATTATTTTTAAAATGGGGGATAGGAGTTAAAATTGATAGAATCACGTGAGGTGATTCCAGCCCAAAACAGTTTAAAATCAACTTTCGGAATTCTACTTACTTTTTAAACAATTTTAATAATCCAAGCCAAATTTGAGACAAAATCAATAAGATCTTACAAAAATTCAATACACAAATATCCCTCAAATAAAATTTAATTCATGAGACTCCTTAAACCTAAAAATTATCTAAAAAATATTTAAAATGAGCCTTAATTATCTTTAGAGCTCGCGTTTTATCTCTCCAACACCCCCCCCCCTTCTCTCTAAGTAAGCGGTTGGCCCTCCTCCCAAAAGATGGCTCTTTTACCTAAGTATCTCCTTCCTCTTATATGTTTACATGTTGTGACTTTGAAAAAGATGTCTAATTTATAAAGTGCAGTACGAGGCTACGAGACATTTTATTAATTATGAAGAATCTATCTTATTGGGTTCTCTATATAAAAATCAACAAGATAAAAAATTTTATATACTTTTTATGTCTTAAATTGATAACTTTATTTGCCAAAAATTTATTTTATATTAATTATTTTATTTATTCAAGTGATTAAGTAAATAAAAAAGAAGATCATAAATTTATTTTTCTTTCTCTTAAATAAACTTATTTTCTCTTCTTTTAAATATGGGTTTTACTATTAAAAATTTATTTTTTAAAATAAATTTATTAATATATATATATAAAGTATTAAATTATAATTTAATTTATAATTAAAGCGTTAGTAAAAACAGAAAGAGGACATCCCAAGATAGGAGGATTAATGTGTACTTTATCCTCAAATTTTTTTATTGTGATAATGATCAGTTCATAAAATTGCTATGTTTAATCTCCATAAATCCCATTAATATGCGCATATGAGCCGTACGCGACCCATATTACAAGGGGCATAACGATCGTAGGGCTCCTAAAGTTCTAGGTGAATATGCGCTGTAACGCATATTAACTTTTAACATTCTCTTTATGCATGTTAGAATAATTAGAAGAAAAAATTACTTTAATCTCTGTATACTTGTGCGGAGTAAAAAGAAATTAAGTTTGTAAAATTGCGACAGGAGCCGCCACCACGCCTCTTCTGCCTGCGCCACCTCTCTACGGAACGTGCCCAAGCGATCAGTCAGTCGTCCAAAAATCTTCATTAAAAATGCGGAAAAGTTGAATCTTTTATCCCCTCAACCTTGACTCTGAATCAGGATTCAGAGAAGCAGGCCCTCCAACGATTGAAGGGCGATACATGAACATCCTATATATATATATCCCCGACGCATCAATCAGCTGTGCCTGTGATTCCGAATTCCCTCTGTTTCTCGAGTCGTGAATCTCGTGGGATTGGACACATATATATGTAGTCGAGATTATTCTGGAATCACTTACTTACTTGACACAGTTCCTGAAGAGGCTGCTGAGGAGGGAGCGAGAGAGGAGAGATGATTTCCATGCTGAGCTCCATGTTTGGCAGCAGCTCCTCAGCAGAGCCGGCTGCAACAGTGACTTCCATCCATGTGTATCCCATCAAGTCCTGTAAAGGGATCTCTGTTCCTCAAGCTTGCGTCAGTACCACAGGTGGTGATCCTCTTAGCCTTCTTCTCAAGTTGTTTACTTGATGTTATGGAGTTGTTGATTCTGATTATAGAAGTTTCTTCTTGGATACCCCTCTTAGTCCGATTCATCGTATTCCCTTATGCTGCCCATCTTACAAGCTTCCGAGCTTCCACAGTGCCTGTACAGTTATTTTTGTATGTTATTCAGAAGAGTATTTCATTATTCTGTTTAAATTTGGTTCTTGTTAAAAATGTTAAACTGTGGCAATTTTATCCTTTTTAGTTCATTATATCGCTTGAACTGACTACGCATAATTTGTTTCCGCAAATATTCCTGACCCCCCTGAATGTGTGTTCTTCTGAACTCCTTGTCCCCATTTAATGAGAATATTCTCAGTTCACGAAGTCCCAATCCCGTTCATCTCTTTATGCAAAATACAGAAAATTTCTTCCTGTCATTAGCCGTTTTGATGTCCATTCGATAGTGGGAACTTTATGATTTTCCTGTGTCGATTGCAGTAGCTCCTTTCACAATTTCTGTTTCTTTCGGAAATCTCATCTTTGTAAAATAAAAATACTTTATTGGTGGATCATTGCAATTTTAATTGCTAACTATTCAGAAATTTCTGTTTAATAACAATTTGTTTATATGTCCTTCCATTTATAGGATTTCAGTGGGACAGACAATGGGTGGTTGTAAATTCAAAAGGAAGAGCATATACCCAACGAGTTGAACCAAAACTTGCTTTAGTTTTCGTGGAACTGCCAATGGAGGCCTTCACTGAGAATTGGCAACCCTCAGCTGATTCGTATTTAGGTGCAACGCATACTTTAATCTTCGTTTAGTTCATATCATAAGAATTTGTAGTCATTTAGTACTTCTGATGAGCACAGGATTTGCGTAAGATGTTTGATGCAAAGTCCGACCATAAATATCTTTTTTTTTCTCTCTTGGCAGTGATAAAGGCTCCTGGCATGGAAATACTAAATGTTCCTTTGTCAAGAACATGTGAAAACGTTGACGGAATTTCTGTATGGGAGTGGTCTGGTTCTGCACTGGATGAGGGACCTCAAGCAGCTGATTGGTTTTCAACTTATCTTGGAAAACCAGCCCGCTTAGTTCGATTTAATGCAGGCAATTATATAGATTAAATAATGAGCCAATATTGGCACATCTCCGAAGAAATTTAAATCTGCATCTCAATTTTCCCGGATTTTCCAAGTTATCTGACCCAAAGTCTTAACCATATATTGTTGACAACATGCAGCATCACAGACTAGGGCTGTAGATCCAAATTATGCTCAAGGATACAAAATCATGTTTTCTGACCTATTTCCTTTCCTCCTGCTCTCTCAGGTCAGTCAAGAACTATCAGCCGGTCTATGATTTTTTAGAGTTAAGATACCTAAATGCTGCAAATTGTCCTGATCTTTGCAGGGATCGCATAATGCTTTGAACAAGCTTCTCCCAGAGCCCATACCAGTTAACCGGTTCAGACCCAAGTATCACCTCAACCCGAATCAAATGCTTATGCCATTATAATCGAAAATTTGTTCCTCCTTATCATATTAATTGTTGTTTGAATGTCCTCCAGCATTGTTGTTGATGGATGTGAGCCGTTCGCAGAGGACTTATGGACGCAAATGAAAATAAATGATTTAACATTTCATGGCGTGAAGATGTGCTCTCGTTGTAAGGTAAAGAGAAGACACTAGTCTATAGTTCACCATTTATGCAGCAAATAATCCTTGTTCTCATCATCACATGGCCATTGTATCTGTAAGGTGCCTACCATCGATCAAGAAAATGGAATATCTGGTCCAGAACCTACTGAAACCCTCATGAAGACAAGGTCAGATAAGGTCCTTAGACCTACAAAGAAGCAAGGTGGAAAGGTAAGAATCCCAGTTGGAGCTAGGCCACAACTTTCTTTCTTACACAAAGTATTTAATGAAAAATGGCATCATACGCAAGCTGCCAACTTCTCTGCAGGTGTACTTTGGACAAAATTTAGTATGCAAAGAGTCTCTCATCAACTCGAACAAAGGGAAGATCATCAAGGTAGGAGATCCCATATATGTTCTTAAGAAGGTTGCATCTGTAGAGGAAGCACCAGCGTGATTTCTGCGTTGTTCTTTGCAAGCTTAAGTGCAGAAATCTTCTTTGCAAGTTAAATGCATCAGAGCAAGTGATGAAAATCAACCTTGTTTCATGTATAATCTGTTTGAGTACCCTGGTCCCTGGAAAAATTAATAGAAGCAACAAAGCACATATCAGTGTAAAGTTTTACTTCAAATAAACGGTAAAAAAGAAGTAAGCGACTAATTTTTGTTGGTTTCTAGTAAGCGAGTGATGGATACTGTTGGTTTCTGTCTATTCGATACTCAGCAATAGAACTTGTAACGACGATGGACCGATCATATGCTACTCAATACTTGATAATGAAAATGCTAACAGGTACATTGGCACTTCGTCTGCTCGCCGCCTGCCTGGCTACTTGTCACAATGGCGGGGCCCTATGTGTGGGCCCAAAGTAGGCCCCCATCTTGCCGTATTGGCTGTAGGGCAGACTTACTCAATTGACAAATACTCCGTCCGTCTTAAATAACTAGTTTTATTAGTAAAAATATTTATTTCATATTAATAGATCTTGGATATGGTTGCTCTTATGGCGAGGCATTTATGCTTGCAGCAGGGCAGGATTTATCATACAAATATTAACTTTGTAAGTGTATGAGCATGTTATAGATCAAGCATGGACGCAATTTAAGCTCTTCAATTGACCCTCAATATAACCTCAAAACTTGCTGTGGAGTCGTAATTTTTTTAGACATGGGGAGCTAGATATGGATGAGTAACGTTTGCAGACACGGCCTTCTTTTCGACTTTCGTTAGCGACCACAAGATGTTGAACTGAACGTTTATAAGAGGATATATGGAGATGTTATATACTCCTGTCTCATTAGTTATATTTTAAAAAATTATAATTTTTATAAAATAGTAAAATACATTTAAAATAAGGAGAAATAAGTTTATAATATTCTTTTTTAACCACCCAATCTAAAATTCTTGGTATTTTAAAAATATGAAAGGAGCGTAAAGAACACCCGGGAACCGTCGAATGTTAACGTGCGCTAGCGTGTGCGCCACTGATCTTGAGATCCAACGATTCTCAGACGTTCCTTATGCTCGGCTCACACTGAAAAGGGAATATAAAAAATACTTCCCTCAAATCAATAGCTCTATTTAGCAAAAACTTTATTCTATATTAATAAAACCATTTTGCTCAATTTAAAGATGAAAAATCTCCTATCCCTATTATAACCAAGCCACCTTACTTAACATAATCAATGAATATCTACCATTCATATGGGCAGAATCAGCTCGTTAATAGAAGAAGTAACAGACTACTTATCCTTAGTATATAAAAAAAATTATAAGCTTATTTTTCCTTCTTTTAAATGAGTTTCACATTTAAATAAAAATTATTATTTTTTTCTAATGTAATTATTAATATAAGACTTATTTTGTTACAAAGACCAAAACAAATCTACCAAAATCCCATTATTTTTTTCCTTATTTGCTTTAAGGATTCTCTGGTCTCTTATCATATTCTAACTATAATATTTTAATACTCTATTCAAACAATGAGCCTAACGATAAGAATGAATAAGAGCCCTTCGTTGATGAGATTGGTGAAGCACAAGCTAGCACATATTAACACTAGTGGCCGTGGCACTAACATGTGGTTAATATATGCACCATCGATTCAACTCCTTGCGCTCGGCTCATTGTCAGAATGAAACTTTAAAAATGCTTCTAATATTATGCTCTATGCCATCCACCTTTATGGCTACAAAGATCTCCCACGATAACGTATCTGACAGTGTGCGCACCATCTCACTAAGGTTATTCATTTTTCGAGTCAAACCTCTCTTCATCCTCTGCACTGTGTCCTTATATTCGGTACTCTCTACCAACTATCCGATATGAAATTAGCCAGCTTTGCTTAAACATAATGAAGAAAACGCCCATTAGTCACAAACTACGTATCTGATATGTTTTTCATGGCTTGCTGACATAGGATCAGCGGATGCCATCAAATACAAGACAGTTCTTATATGGATGAGGAGCCTGCTTCTCCCTTGTGGCCACCTAACCTCCTTAACTGTCTGAAATATCTACCCACTGTATAAAACGGGTAGGCTGGATAAAATATGAGGTGGCAGACTCCTCATCCTTTTTATATAGTCGATTAGGAATTCTGCCGCTGTACAACCTCTTCCTCTTCACTGGTCAGCCACGCTTGCGCAGCCACCAGATCAGTTAGTACGGGCGCGCCAGATTTCCTCCAGTTAGCAGCATCAGGCGTCTTGAATCTGTCCAGCAGCAAGGCGTGCATTCCCACACTTTTGGCTGGAATATAGTCTTTTCGCATGCTGTCGCCAATGTGCAAAGCCTCATGGGCCGCAATTTTGCCAGCCCTCTCAAGTGCAATCTCATATATTCTTGGGTCTGGTTTCTCTACACCTTCAAGTCCCGAGAATACACCAAAGTCCCATTCAGTCCCCTGAGTTAGACAATATTGGATCAATAAACACAAGGTATAAATTTAGTACATACCGACAAACTCACTCTTTCAACTGAATAGCACTTATACATAGTAAAATTAGTTGTAAGCAGTAATGGCTCACTAACTTGCAAAACCAATAAGTGTATGGTCTAAACAATTGCAAACAAAATGTAGAGTAGTTTCTAGATAAACTGCTCGTGAAAATCATAATCACGTATGCAAGACTGTCAAATCAGTAAAAGAAGCCCATATACTACAGATATTTCAGCACAATAGAAGCCAATTTGATTGCCCATGTACATATTTGGCATTGTGAAGGCCAACCTAAGATAGTCAAGTTACCTGGCTTAATCCCAAGGCAGGAAGAATGACGTCCTGGTATCTGTATTCAGCATTGCTCACAATTCCAACAGTAATTCCTTTTTCACGTGCCCATCTTAAGAATGGTATTGAATCTGGAAATAAGGTATATGGAGCAGAAGAGCCAAAAACAGAGTAAATGCGTCTGAACACCTTCTCAAATGTTTCCTCATCATATTCATAGCCCGCCTACAAGAAAATGCAAATTATGCTTTATATAAGTTAGAAAAAGAAATAGTGTCGCAATTGACTTTGGCAAGACCCCATAGTTATCAGTTTTGGCTCTAAACAAGCTAATCAAAATTTAGTGAAATTGCATCAAATAAGTGTGCTGAGAAGAGATATTATAATGATTCTGTAACTCAAGTTTCATGGCATACTATGCATGAGCCTTAGTGTTATATGCTGGCTATTACCCTGACAAATGAATCTTTTACGCAGAGTTTCCACCACTTGATATTGGGCAATTTAGCAGCATATCCAAAGCATGGATATTTTTTTGCCATGTCTGTATATGCACCTTTGAAGCCTTCATGCATCCGAGTGTAGTCAGGACATGGCAATCCGACAGATTTAGCAGCCATGCAGTAATAATCTCCCAGCTCTCCTTTGTAGGCTATAAGGGTCCCAGTTACATCTATAGTGATGCATCGTAATTTTGATAAAAGCGACATATGTGGTGGCACAATAGGACTGCTGCTTCTCAAACAATAAAGGGATTACTTCTGCTGAAAAGGCAACCCTACAAATCTCCCTTATGAGAAAGTTCCAACGTAGAAACTAGAAATCTCCCTTATGAGAAAGTTCCAAAGTAGAAAACAATCTTCACCTAATAATGTCTGATGGCCTCAGCTATTACCACAAAATCTGGATGGTTCTCAAAGATCTGCATATGAACGACTTTGCATCAGAATCCCATGTTCAAAAAATAATACAGACAAAAGACCAAGTTCTGTATTGCATTGGAAACATAATTGATGCCTAAAAGATAGCTTTGACTGCTCACTATGCCAGTATGAGAGACCTTCCAAAGGAAAATGATGATAAACCTTCCAAATGTAAGACAATACAACAGATAATTTGACATAGATGTCTCTAAATCCAGTGACTAAGCAGTTACTGCAACTCGAGATGATAACTAATATTTCGAGTATAAATGCTAGAATCAAGGACTAGGAATTGTGTGATTAATCAAGGTTAGTGTTAATAAAAGCAGTCAGTGACAAATAATTTGCCCATTTAATATCAAGATGCAACCTGTCATCAATGTTTCTCATAAAACTCAACATCGTTTTAATGTATTTACTTAAAGAAAACAAAATTGTCAAACTATGCCTGCTGATTTATAAGCAGCACTCAAAAGGTTGAAACATAATTTCTGAGTATAGAAAACATATGATGTACGGACATGACTGCTGGTAGTGGCATTTCAAACATATCTCAGGTCATCTGCATTACTACTTCTATTTCATAGCTAGCCAACCGAACTACTAGTTAGGTATCAAGCTTTATACTCCGTGTAAAATAGGATTGGCTATTGAACATAACTTCTATGCTACGCTTTCCTGTTTGGGATGACATTCACTTTTAACTAATACTCTCCCCATGCCGTTCAATAGTATCATTTCAAAAAGAAAATTGTCTCCATCTCATAGTAATTTGTGGATGAAGTAAAAAGGGTTAGTAGATGGAGTAAAAGGTTGGTGGATTGACTTCCTTAAATATCACAAATTTTCAAATGTGGACAATTAATATGAGATGGAGGTAGTAAGTAGAATCCAATCACAAAGCCTCATATTATTAGTAAAATGAGGTTCTTCAACAGGACTACGAAACAATTGGCATCGAGAACAATACATTTTTGTCATTGAAACATTGAGCTATTTATATAATTGACCTTCAAAAGCTGGGCGTGAGGTAAAGCGATAAATATATTTTGAGACCTGCCAATACCAAACGTGGACCTCTAATCCTCTTTTCTCATTCTATGGATGTCTATTTACTACGAGTACATTTCCCACACAAAATTTCACATAATTATAAGAATAGCACGCGGTAGCATATATGATGACCGCACATTTCAAGCCAGATTCAGACCTATATCAAGCTCGGAAACTCAAACTATAAGCTAGTGCCGAAACAGAGTTTAAAAATAGATCATCAAATTCAGTCATAAAAGCAAAATAGTAACAGAAATGTGTCCTTCAGTAGCTCGGAAAAAGCTCACATCAAACGCAATTAGACAGGGCTCATCCAGAAGAAATTCAGTTGACAGAGCACAATGCATACATCAACCCAAAAACTATTCAGCCTCCAGTAAGAACGAAAAACCATAATACATGGACGCAATTTTGATCAATACAACATAGAATCCCAGCAGCAAGTAAGAACCCCGAAAAGAATCGAACTTTTCATCTCTAAATCAAGGAAAATAGAAAATCTCAGACATACCCATTACAAGAAGAGCGAAGCTGCCTAAGTCCAAGATCCAGAGTTGCAGCAGAAGCAACTGCTGCTCTCTGCAAGAAGGATCCACGAGAGAGAGAGAGAGGGAGAGAGATGGGTCTGCGGGAAGGCGAGAGCATCTCATCGATATTCTGTTAATAATTTAAACTGGAAACTCGAAACCATGGATGATCGCAGCGGTATTAGCACTTTGCAGCGGCCGCAGTTGCAGTTTGGTGGCCCGCTACGAACCTCAGGTTCGGCTGGTAGGTGATGGCTTGGGTCACGGACGTCTGCGGTCCGTCCGGGTGTTCGTTTGCGAGTACGTACGTGTTTTTTTATAGAGCGAATAATATTTTCAACGCGGCTATTTGCTACACCTCTCCCCTTGCATTGCTGTTTATTAAAAAAATAAATAAATAAATTTTGACGGGTGGTAGTCATTGTCAAAATATATAAAATTTGACGATAAATTACGATATCCACGTAAATAAGTTTTATTTGACAGATAATATCTCTCGCCAAGAAAATTTTAAATTTTTTTTAAACATTTGGATGGTTTCTGGCGGGGAGAGGTCACCGCCATAATATGCAAACATTGATGGGGACCTTTGTTATTCGTATAATGCAGTTTTATTTATAAAAGGGGTACCCCTCACCACAAAACTCAAAAACTTCTAGAAAACTCTTGGTGGGAGGTGGTTACTATCACAATATACAGAATTTGATTAGGAATTATGGCCTCTGTCCAAATCAAATTTATTTGGCATATGTTATGGTACCACTCACCAAAAAACCTTTAAAAGTTTGGGGGTGTTGGGGTGGCATGAGTAAAATTATAGGGAGGTGTGGGGGGTATTGAGTTGTAAAAAAAAATTAAATGTTATTTGTGTGTGTGTGTGTGTGTGTGTGTGGAGGGGGGGGGGGATATTTTATGCATAGGGCTCACAGCCAGACACATATACATACACAAACCAAGTTTTTATCTACCCTAATGGGGAGTTATGGATGTAGACACACTTTTGTTCGTGTTCTTATATATTTGCATTTGCCACCCTTACTAACATGACCTAAAATATTAGTCTTGCCAAATACTAGAGGGAAAAAAATGCAAGAGGAAGTTATGAACACATATATATCTTTGTATGTGTTCGCATATGTCCGCATTAGCTACGCGCTACGCTTACCCAACACTCCCTACAATATTAGTCTTAATAAATATTAGAGGGGGGAAATGAGATTCAATACCTATCGGTATGTTAGGACAATTCTAACATGCTATATAGGTGTTTGATAATTTAAAAAGATGGATCTAATACTTATGTAGCATGTTAGGACAATCCTCTAAAATACTACATAGGTACTGGACATTTTAAAACATAAATTTATAATATATATAACATATTAGGATAGTCTTAATATACTTACATAGGTACTGGACAATTTGAAAATATAATTCTAGTACATATGTAGTATGTTATGATAATTTTAACATGCTCTATAGGTACTAGACAATTTGAGTTGTAATCAAATTTCAGCATTAAAATATTTGTCCCTGTCTATCCATGTTTATAGCAGATGGACTTAGACTAAATATGATTGGACTAGGGCGGACACATGCAAGAGGTATGCAAATTGCTGACATGCACAGGCAACCCTTTGTCCGTGTCTATCTATATTTGTGAGCACCCCTAGTAATGGCTTAGGGCTGGGTCGATCCTTTCTAAACCGGGAAACCTTCTAGACCGAGTCATTAGCGACATGACCGGTTTGAGCCATAAGCAATCAGGAACAACAATTTGTGTACGTGGAACATTTACTCTATATCTATATCTAAACTAATGTAAAAGTCAAAAGGGGAGCGTAATTTTTTGTCAATGTTATATCTATATTACCCTTTTAAAGGAGTTATTAATTAAATTAGAACTTAAGAGACCTTAAGTTTTATAATAAGTTCTCTAATA
The DNA here is from genome assembly GCA_035235625.1 of Saururus chinensis. Lineage (NCBI taxonomy): Eukaryota > Viridiplantae > Streptophyta > Magnoliopsida > Piperales > Saururaceae > Saururus > Saururus chinensis. The sequence continues at coordinate 50,116,271 of CP141142.1, read as the reverse complement.
TGTTTTAACTTGTAGCCACATAAAAAATATGGATTTATAATCCTAATTGGTCGAAATATGCAATTGGCAAGTAGAGGTGGCAACAAGTTATGTTAGGTCAGACTTGGCCAGCTAGCCTCAAGCCATGTTAGGCCTAACAAGAGCTTGTGATATAGACGGGCCAGCTTGTACCTATAAAAAGAAAAATGCTTACATGACGCTAAAAAATATACGTCAAAAGCATACTTCATCTTCCCATCACCATCTTCCCACTCATCAATGGTGATGGGAAGATGAAGTAGACTTTTGACGTACATTTTTGAACGTCACTTTAGCATTACTCCTACAAAAAATAGGTTTGGCACGGGCCACGAGCCTTATGTGCTAAGTTTGGGCTTTATCTTCTCAAAGAAGCTCACTCTTTGTTTATATAAGTAATAAAAATATGTGTATAGGTTACTAGAATGGTATTTCTTGTAGGAATGTGACATATTATAATTAGAATGAATTAACTATTTTCAGTCTTGAATCCTATTTCTCGTAGAAATGTGCCTTATATTATAATTTGAACCAATGAACTATTTTCAATTTGATTAGAAGATCAACTGCGGCAGCTTCAACACCTACTTGTTCTTTACACAAAACCAACTTTACAGCCCGCATACTACAGTCAAAAGCACTTATCGAGTTGCATCTCTCTACGTGATTTAGCTTCTAATCGTGTTCTAAAACCAACGGTGGTAAAAATTCAGAAATAAAAGAATGTGTGTCTTACATTATAATTTTAATGATGAAATGCTTTTAGTCTTGAGTCCTATTTCTTGTAAGAATGTGATTTACATTATAATTTGAACTAATAAACTATTTTCAGTTAGATTAAAAGAAAATATAATTTTTTTGGCAAGCAGATGTCGCAACGGGTCATGCCAGGTCGGGTATGAGCCATGTTGGAACTGGCAAGACTGTGCTTACAAAAAGTAGACTGGCAAGCCTGATCAATATATTTATATTAATATTAAGAGAGTACATATCTAGAGATGCAACTTTAAGTGAGTTGTAGCTCTTTGGCCATTAGATTATGGTTTTGACCCGGCCAAAGAGTTACAACTTTGATATAATACGATATAAAATATATCTTTATACTAATATTAATATATTAATCAGGCTTTGATATATATATATATATATATATATATATATATTTATATATATATATATATATATATATATATATATATATATATATATTTATATTTATATTTATATATTTATATTTATATTTATATTTATATATTTATATTTATATTTATATTAATATATTGATCGGGCTTGGTTTAGGCCCAGTCTAAGCTAGCCAGTTGGGGGCCTAAGTGTAATACCCTGTTTTTCGATTACGTCTAACTAAGGGGGTTATAGGTAATTAGTAATTTTTATAATAAATTATATATAATTTTAACCGTTGAAACTTCCGTATTTGAGTAGAGCTCAAAGAAACAAGCGTAACGAATCAAAGAACGGGCGAAACGGAGGTCGGGACTGGAAATTATGACATTTGAGAAACGTGCAATATAGGTAGGACCCACTTAGAAAGAGCACGATTTATTGCTTTAAGTGGGTTAGTATCGAAGGGCTCGTCGATACGAGTCCAACGATACCAAGAATGCGCGAATCCGAAACCAGGGTAGGGAGATACGCGCGTTTGAAGATTTGAATTAAAAAAAAGAAAAGAAAATAGTGACGCGCGCAATGCGCGCGACCGCGTCGCGCGTAACGCGCAGCCGTGACGCGTTGTCACCGTGCGTGTTGCGCGTGAGTGACACGCCGTGCACGCATCGCTGGAAACAGCGTGCACCACCGTTTTTGGCAGTGCTGCGGTTTGAAATTTGCGGCGTGCCGGGGCCTATATAAACCAAATTTCGATTCTGTTTTCAGTGAGAACTTCTCCTCCCCCGTTTCTAACCATTCTGAGGCCGATTAAGGCCGTTCAAGACCCGTTTCCTACTAAATCAAGTGTGCTCTACGAAATGGAGCTGTCCATTCTTTGAGTTGGAGTCTGTATAAGGAGGAAACGTCCCAAGACAAGGAGAGGTTCTGCCCGTTATCTTCGTGCACTGACCAACTTCGTTTTCTCTGTTTTTGACCATCCTAACTCCGATTTAGTCAATTCAAGGGTGTTCTTGACTAAATCGAGTGTGCTCTACGTAATAGAGTGGTCATTTCTTTGAGTTGGTGATCGTATGAGGAGGAAACGCCCAAAGACAAGAAGAGGTTCTGCCCGTTATCTTTGTGCACCGACCAACTTCGTTTTCTATGTTTTTGGTCATCCTAACTCCGATTTAGTCGATTTAAGAGGTGTTCTTGACTAAATCGAGTATGCTCTATGCAATGGAGGGTTCCGTTTTCTGAGTTGGTGATCGTATAAGGAGGAAATACCCCAAGACAAGAAGAGGCCTTGTTCGAACACCAGAACAAGAAAAGAGACCCGAAGCAAGACAGGGTTCTGTCGGTAGATATCGATACCTTATGAGACATGATGAGAGTAAGCATTCCTGATCTCCCATTTTAATTATAGAACGACATGTGCTAGTTATGATGTGTGTCATGCTACGATCTATATGCTTGCTGTGTTATGTGCATATATGTCATGTTGTGATGTGTGCTTTATATGCCATGATGTACGCTTATATGCTATGATGTGTGTGGTCTTGCTCTGGGGTAGAGCAAGACATGTAAATTGTGTTTTCGGTCTCGGCTCAGTGATAGAACAAGACGTGTATGTGTGGTTATGATCCCGCTCTGTGGTAGAGCGAGATGTACGTTTTTGGCTTATTAATTTCCGCATGACTCCGATATATGACAAATTTTTTTTGTAAGTACCAGTATATACATATTTTAACGTATATAATTTTGTGATATTTGACGTATGTAGTAGCCGTTAGGCAGAACTACGTTCGGATCCGATCGTGTTGGAATAATATCCAATACGTATGTAGGCAACCAACGACAAGGCAACGTTGGCCCGATCCAAATTAATTATAATTATATGTTTTAATTCTGTTTTACACACGATGAACTATGAAGCTTCGTTGTGTGTATGCATTCGTCACAACCTAAGTCTACATACAAGGAAGCTTTGAAGCTCCATAGTGCGTAGATGAACGTTGTACCTTTCGCACACAGACGATGATTCCTGGCTCAAAGAAAATAAAATTTTCTATTAGTGATTTTGTGGGCCTGGCTCGGGTCAGGCGTTACACTAAGCCACAAAATGTGGTTGGACACGGCCCGAGCCTATTTGTGATTGTGTGCTTAGTGGGCCGGCTTGACCTATTGCCACCTCCATAGACAAGAGAATCCAACTCTCAAGTATTTACATAAATGTTTCCAAATCTTTCTCTAATGGGGTTATAAGTTTAGTTAAAAGTCCTACATAATTATACTAAGAGAAGATAGAAACTTCCTTCAATACAAAGACTTCTTTTTAAGCTTTCTCAATATGAATAAGCCACAAAAGGAAATTAATAGTCGGGTTTTCCACTGTGAGCATATCCTTATTTTAAGAGGCCTCACCTTCTCCCACCCCAACTCAGAAGAACTAAAATTAATTTTGCCTCTATAAATATCAAAGTCACATGCCTCTTCTCTCTATAGTTTCTTTAATTTATCTATAAATATTATAAACACCATCCATATCTTATGAGATATCAAAATTTATTTAAAACCTATGAAACTTCATATGCACATACTATATTGAAGTAGGGGCTCGGAGAAATTTTAGTTTTTCTTTAAATCAAATAGGAAACTTAATATGAGATGGAGTATTTAGTAGGTATCAGTCGATCCTTGTATATTATAGATATTTTCCCCTATTATATGATAGATAAGTTGTACATTATAAATTTAAGAGGTGCACCAAAATATTTTTACCACAAACTTCATTGTTCTTACTTTTTGTGAAATATTGCAGCGAACAAAATATATGGTGTGGGTAAATATGCATATAAGTGAAAAACGTATAATGTTATAAGGGGCAAAGAAAATGAAGTGCCATATCCATACTAATCTTTATATATGAATAACTAGAGAAATACTTTAAGAATTTGTAATATTATATAATGTAGTGAGTGGTGGGAGGGGATATTAAAAAACCTACAAGCTATATAGAGATAACATTTGATTTTTTGAGATTATGTTACACTTCCTCCTAAATCTTTCTTCAACTAATCTCCTATAATACTCCTCTTAAGTTTCTAATTGGCTTATATTCAATGATTAAATGATTCATCTTACTATTTGTGAAGCGGGAAGTGACAAATGCAACTATATATTCCCTACCACCCTCTACATTATATAATATTAAGTTCTAAAACCATCACTCTAGTTATTTACATACAAAGGTTATTATGGGTATGCCAATTTTATATTTTTTGCCCCTTATAAAATTATACGTCTTTTGACTAAACTGAGAACCCAATTAGGACAAAACTTTGATATATTTGTGCAAATACTTGAGAGTTTGAATCTTTTGCCTATATAGGTAGCAATGGGCCATCCATGCCCATTAAGCACATGTTGGGCTTAAGTCTAGCCCGATCACAAACAAGACCATGTAGTATCAGGTAGCATTTTGAGCTTAGCCCAGGTTTGCAACAGGCCTAACTCGATTGGGCTCGGGCATGAACCAAGCTTGATCAATATATTAATATAAATATATATAATATGATCATATTATATCAATATGAAAAAAAATTAATATATAAAATTATGCATGTGGTAAACATTGTCACGCCCCGGCGATGCCCGACCCGAGCCGAACCCGATCCAGGGGCCGGTCAAGTGCGCGGGGGCGACGAGTGAAATTGAGATACAGTTTAGCGGAAAACTTAACCCTAAATACGGGCGACTTAACAGAACATACGGAGCACGCACACCACTTTGAGCAAGAGTAAATAAGTAGAAAAGAAAGAGAGTTGCTTAATTCAAAATAAACAACTAGTCTCAAACCCACATTCTTAGTCAACCATAGCCCACTCTGGCTCTAAAATAGGTCTTAAGCAACATAACTGTATAAAGTAACATAAATCCAACAGAGAACCCTACAAAAGGGTTCTAAACATAAAGCATAAACCAAGGAAAATAAGTCACATAAGAGTCTCCACGATCACATCCAAGTCGTTTTCGATCTTTTCCTCAAAGAGGAGATCCTGTCCGTCTGCGTGTCGCATCACACAGCCCCAAAACAAAACACAATAAAGAGGGGTGAGTTTAAACAAACTCAGCAATGGTTTTCTAATATACTATCATCATCGAAAATACGATAGCATAGCAATAAAATCATTCAGATCAAAGATTGACAATATGTATCATTTTCTGATCACACATACACATCACCTAAACCTACATCATAGTGTATAATCCACATAGTGTCATTCACATCATGTCAACTTGCATGAAATGTATCTCTAGCATACATATCCAATCATGCGTCACATCATATCAACCTGCATGAAATATATCTCTAACATACATATCCAATCATGCATCACATCATATCAACCTGCATGAAATGCATCTTTAACATACATATCCAACCATGCATCACATCATATCAACTTGCATGAATTGTATCTCTAACATACATACCCAATCATGTGTCACATCATATCAACCTGCATGAAATGTATCTCTAACATACATATCCAATCATGTATCACATCATATCAACCTACATGAAATGTATCTCTAACATACATATCCAATCATGCATCACATCATATCAACCTGCATGAAATGTATCTCTAACATACATATCCAATCATGCGTCAACATTCTTATTCATCATGCATGTATAAGTGTCACACACACACTAGTCCAACATGCAAGTCCATACACATAGAGAATAAACCTGCTCTTCAAGGCCAGAGCCCTCGAGCAAACACTTATCAAATAGACATGCTCCTCAAGGTCAAAGCCTTCGAGCAACTTCTGCTTATCAAGACCGAAGTCTCAAGCAACTCCTGCTCCTCAAGGTCAATGCCTTCGAGCAACTCCTGCTTATCAAGACCGAAGTCTCAAGCAACTCCTGCTCCTCAAGTTTAACACCTTTGAGCAACTCCTGCTTATCATGACCAAAGTCTCAAGCAACTCCTGCTCCTCAAGGCCAACGCCTTCAAGCAACTCCTGCTCCTCAAGGCCGAAGCCCTCGAGCAACTCCTGCTCCTCAAGGCCGAAGCCCTCGAGCAACTACTGCTCCTCCAGGCCAAAGCCCTCGAGCAACTCTTGCCCATCAAGCCTAAACACCCGGGCAACCCTGCTTGTCAAGACCGAAGTCCCAAGCAACAGTACCTGGTAAGCCGATGCACTCTAACAAACCAACTGGATTCTCAGGGTCCAGATAATCATAATAATCTTAATCCGTAAGACAAGTACACAACTCGTCCCTACATAACTCCATTTAACTAGACTCAACCCGGGAAGTGCACTCGTTCCACACAGGAATTCAAATCAAAACATGTCCTTTCGGACCAATCAAGTTTCGATTAAGCCACGACCGATCAATCTGGCACGCAATTTCACCATATTGCATCCAATCGATCAAATTTGATTAACCTCGATAAAGCCTCAATTGGAAATCTATTTTCATGATGCATTCAACATGGTACATACATAGGCAAGGCATACATGAATCCTAATTCATGATAAGTATTCTCATCAGCCCCTAATGCATCATTCATAATTATAAAATCAAGCTTCAACATCATCATTAAACCCCACATGTGTATGTACCTAGTATAAGCACTTCACTCAATGCATATCAACATACTTGAAATTAACTCACTACCACACTACACATGGGCCTTAACATCTAATCATGAATTCCTGTGGAAATCATGGGTGAAGAATCATTAAAATCATAACTCACTTCATCCTTGAGCCATGACATTCACTAACATTCACATATCAATTAACCATATCTTATCATGACATATCAATCGATTAGTATGTTGTAGCTCTACTGAAAATATACTCAACCATAGAGAATCAACCACTCATAACTTCAAGATGACAATTCCAACATCAATATCCAACCACAAGTCATTCCACATAACTCTAAATATATATACCACAACTTCAAAACATCAATGGTATACCCTTCCAGTAGCTTACTATAGCTCAAAACACTCCACATAAACATAAAAATAATATTTTGGAGTAGATATGTCAAAATAAGCAACATACATAAAATGGTCAAATTCTGCAGTGTAGCCATTCGAACACCCTGCAGGGCCGTTCGATCGGCTAAATAGGAAAAATGCCAAAATTGTAGTGTTGTCGTTCGAACACCCTTCAGGGCTGTTCGATCGGCTACACAAGAAAAATGCCAAAACTGTAGTGTTGCCATTCAAACACCCTGCAGGGCCGTTCTAACGCCAACAAAGTAGTTTTTGTCATCTTCTTCATTTCACATTTTCAAACCGAAACTCCATTAATAAATCTTAAAATCTTCATCTAACAACTCAAATGCCATTAAAACTACACCATAACTTCTAGAAAGCTAATCTACATCATAACAAGATAAAACCCTAAGAAATTGGGATAAAAGAATACCATTTACTAATCATGCCATTAAAGCACTAAATCAAGTAAATCCATTCAAAACAAACCACAAAATCAAGAGTTTTACCATAGGAAGACTGAAATTTCGAAAGTCCATTACCTTATTCCTTGATTAGGCTTGGATTTGATGGTCACCTTTCTTGAAAACCTTACAAAGACATAGAGTTTGAATTAAACTCCATTAAAAACCAATTTAACAAAGAAAACCTTAATTAAAAACTTAGATCTAGGGCTTGTTGAAGATAAAAATCGGATTTTGAGAACTAGGGTTTGAAGTAAAGATGCAAATCAATAGTTTTGATGTTTAAAAATGAATTAAAACAAAGGGGAAATGGTAGATTTAGAAGAGATTAAGAGAAATACTAGGATTTGGTGCTTAATTAGAATGGACTTACCTTAAACACCTTCTAATCCGGGCCTAATTGGGGATTAGGCCTGACCTCTCCTTCTCAGCCTATTCCTAAAATGGGAATGGCTCAGGTCTGGCCTTTTATAGTAGGGTTTGGGTTGTACTAACTAAACTAATGGGGTGTAAGTAGAATTTTGGGCTAAAAATGAGTATTTTACAAATTTGAGCACTAATTAAATTTGAGAAAATTCTGAAAATTTTTGTATGAGCTTAAGTTGATGTCTGGGTTCATTTGGTCCAAAAACCCAAATTTCGACGGTGAGGCCCACAGGGGGTCCCACCAAACCCTGATTTTTGAAAAAATAGTAAAAATTTAAAAAAATCCCAAAAATTCATATTTGATTGAAAATCACTTAAAACCACTAATTAAAAAGTTGATTTTGATTAAAACCATCATAAACACGATTTATTTATGAAACCACCGAATTAATAAGAAAAATGAGTTAACCATGCAATAACCGATAATTAAAATAAAACGAAAACCGGTTTAAGATCAGATATCTTACAAACATAGAGTTACATTTGTCACTTCTCACTTCATAAATAGTTAGATGAATCATTTCATCATTGACTATAAGACAATGAGAAACTTCAGTAGAGTATTATAGGAGATTAATTGAATAAAGATTTAAGAAGAAGTGTATGACAACCTTAAAAAATCTAATATTATCTTCATGTAGCTTATAGGCTTTTTAATATCCCCTACCCACCACGCACTACATTATAAAGCCCGACTCATGAATATTAGCATGAGCAAAGGCATCCTAAGAGAGAGAGAGGCCTACAACAACTCAAATGTAAATAGTTTTAAGGGAACATATCTAAAATACCTATTTTAAAAAAAAATTATTTTTATTATACTCAAGATATGTTTGTTATATCTAACATATCCTTATTTTAGAATTTCTTATCTACTGTACTCATTAAAACATTAAAATAATTTTAAAATATTGTAAACCTTATATACAGATTATTAAACATGATCAGACTCTTGAGCAGCATCCAACATGACGCTTAAGTACAATACTAAAATAAATGGCACATTTCAATAACAAGAGAAGACAAGTGATCGCTTGGTCTTCTTGATTGTTCTGTTATTTAGTTATATATGAAGAACATGAATACTCTCCCTCAGTTTATACTCAAGCCCTCCTATACTTTACACACCCCAAAAAAATTAAATAAACTACTAAATACCCCCTAATTACAGTCCTCCATGCAAATAAGTTTTATTTAATAGATGGTATTGTTACACCCCGACTTTTTAAATTACTTGAACGGTCGGAGCGTCGATAAATCGTAGTAATAAATGAGCCAAGATCAACCGTGCACAGAAGAGTAACCATCCATTAATTTAGGTAATTACCAAAAATTTCACAAAATAAGGCCTATCGTGCCTTAACAAAATCAAAGTCGCGTACATACAAAATTAATACATAATAAAAGAACGTGACAAAACATGGGTCCTTTGAAGTCTACACGCAATCCTTGAGAATATTATCTTCGTCATCCAAACCTACGGCGTCTAGGGGTGGGTGAGTATATTTATACTCAATAGATAGAATTAAAATCTATTAGCATGCTAAAACATAAAGCATAAATAAAACTGCATAAAATATTCTCATAATACAACGTCGAATTAAACCAATATTATTGACTAACAGAATCTAACACGTTTCTTAGATAAAAAGTAGACAAAATAGTTCTTCGCAGAATCCGGTAAATTCGGATAATTCATTCGTAGACAGAACCCGATAAATAAATCAAAATCGGATAAATCATCGTTAACAGAATGTCGCCGATACTCGAGCGACATACACCCGTGCTTGTGGGGCGACAGGATCAAAATGAAGAGGATCTTCCCACGATATCCAACTTCATGGGCGCACCATATGCCATAATCGGCGGTACCTAGGAGTCGTAACTCCGATAGCTTTTGGGCTTTATACCAAATAGCTACCCTTCAAAACCGATCGTAGTTTTTGGGCTTGATACCAAATAACTACCCTTAAAAATCCGGTCAATACATTCGTAAACAATATTATCATTGAAGCTTGCGTCACGATACATTCCATCGTAGAGGTGTACGATACGCTATTATCTTAGCGTTCGCCCGACCCCTAATAAATATCGAATATTTTTAAAAATCATATTTATTATAAAAAGTAATTAAATTATAAAATATAACGTATAGTCGTAGCATGAAAGTAGAGCTTAAAACCACCTACCCTCGTTAGGCCTACGTTTGTAGTCGTCTTAAGGGTGGTGGATGACACCTCCCCTTACACAGAGGTAGTTTCCTTGTCCGGCTCGGGTGAGGCGGGCATAAGCTCCCCTAACGTCGGGATAGTCTCTTCGTCCGACCCGGGTGCATCGGACATGGCCTCCTCTTGCCTCGGGTCGTTCCAACCTTTTAGAGAGGTTATCTCGAAAAATGGACCTTCTCACAATGTCGGGCACCCTCGAATTAGGTAGGAATGGTTTTTGAATGGGTAAAAACGGGCATAAAACGGTTAAAAGACGCATGTTTAAAATATAAAAACAACGTGCAAAGAAGTAAAAGAGGAGGAGAATTGGGTAGGGGCGAGTTGGGCACCCCCTCCCCTCCCCCATATATAGGCAAAACGAGCCGTTGGATGTGTGCCACGTGGCATTCATCCAACGGCCCAAAAAAACATAGGCTGCGGCTAGCCTACAGCTAGCTCGGCTGCGGCAGGCTAGGCCTGCTACAGCAGGCCTCAACCTGCCGCATTGCAGTAAGCCTACCTGCCGCAATTACGGCAGGGAGGCGTCAGCCTTGATGCCTCGATGTCGGCATCGGTGACGCCCGATGCGTCGATCTTGGCGTCGGCCCGGCGACATCACACTTTTATTTTTCGTTTTTAAATTCAAAATGAAAACAAAACTTTAAACGTGCATAACTCTCCACCCCGAACATGAACACGTTCTTGGTACCGCTTGACTCGTATCGACGAGCCCTTCTAAACAAGACCATGCAAGGGTAGGTTTTCTCGCAAACTTAAGGTGGGTCCCGCCTATGGAACGCTTCCCAATGCCATAGCCTAGTAACCCGGTGTCTGTTTGCCACGTTCTTGGGCTTGATACGTTCATCTCGCCGAGCCCTATCAAGTGTCTTAGGGCTTCTCTTGACGAATAAGGCTCAAAATAATCTAATTTTAAGAAAACCCGTTAATGGGCCTTAAAACCCACTAATGGGCTCAAACGCCCGAATTTCAAAACACAGAAATTCCGGGGCATTATAGGTATCCCCCGCCAAGAAATCTCTAGAAGTTTAAAAAACTTCTCGAAGGTTTCTCACGGGAAGAGGATACCGCCACAATTTGCAGATATTGACGAGGACCTTTGTTTCCCGTATAATGCAGTTTTATTTATCAGGAGGTACCCCTTGTCACGAAACTTTCAGAAATTTTTTTAACTTCTAAAAAACTTTTGGCAGGGGGTGGATGTAAGATCCATAAACTCAACCGGTTCATTTTATTTGATTTAGTAATTATTTTGTGGTTTAATGTTCACTTTGATCGGGTTTGTCTTATTTTTGAATTCAATGTGGTTAACAATGGTTTCAATCAAAATTTCTTCATTGTGATGGCTTTTATGTTAATTTAAGTCAATACAAATTTTTCTGAAATTTTTGACTATTTTTTCTGAAAAGTTAGGGGGTGGGACCCGCCGTGGGCCCCACATGTGAAATTGGGATGATAGGTCCTAAATGACTCTAACAACATGCTAAGACAATAATTAAATATTCCAAAAATTTTGGACATCAATTTGGACTTAAAATAAGCAAATTTTCCATTTTTAGTGTTAAATTTTATTTATACACCACCTATTTATTAGGTTTACCCCAAAGCTTACTATAAATAAAAAGGCACAACTACTTTCCCAATTGGGAAGGGCTGAAATCTAGAGCTTAGGTAGCACTAATCCCCATTTCCAAAGAAGGAATAGTGATTAAGGTAAAGATTAGTTAAATCTTTCACTAATTTCTTAGAGTTTTTCCTAAATTTTCTAAATCCCTTCTTTTGCAAAAGGTTTAATTTTGATTTCTACCTCTATTTCAAACCCTTATGAAAAAAATTTTATTTTTGAACTCAATAAACCCTAAATCTACAAGTTTTCAAGAGATTTAGGTGTTTTTAATCGAATTTATGAAAGTATTAACAAAAATCCTCTTGTGGGTAGGATTTGGAGGTGTTGGAGCATGAATTTCAAGTCAAGAAAGTCACTAAAGGTAAGGGATTTCGTCCTAAATAGATATGTGATTTCAGATTTGATGTTTAATAGAGTTTTATGTGGGTTCCATGGAGTTGAGACGAATTTAGAAAAGCTTAATCTTTTTTATGACTTCTTTGTGTTTTTGGTTGTAAATGACTAGATTTACTATTTCCTAAGCTTGAATTTCATTATCATGAAGTTTAGGAGTGAGATTTGAAGGTTTAAGATATATATGTGTGTATTTTTGATTTTGAATTCGAAATGGAGAAGACGAAGATCGAATGGCCCTACAGGCTGATCGAATGCCAACATGGCAGTTTTTGTGATTTTTTATTATTTTGCTCATTTTTCATGTTTTCTTCTTAAGTACCATTTCTTATGATTATGATAAGTTATATGTGATAGATAAAGCTACTGGAAGGGTATGAATTTGATGTTGGAAGCTAGGATGAATGTTTAAGTATTATGTGAATTACATGATATATGGTTAAGCATGTTATAAATTCTTGTTTTGAATCCATGTCAAATGATTCCTCATATTTTAAGTATGATTCAAGCAAGGTTATAACATGAGATTATGGGTGAATAATGGTGTCATGTTTAGCTCTAAGCGTGGTAATGATTATGCTTTCTTAAGTCTAGCATGAGAATTCACTTGATTCAAATTGTGTTTCTTGATGGTTTTTACTCATGATTTCAGTAAGAAGCCATGATTAAATGTTAAATAACATGTGTGTAGTATGTTAATGGGGTGTTTATAATGCATATTCATATGCTTAGAATAAAATGTTTCTACCATGTACACACACGTGTGGGGGTAATTATGGTGATTATTAATGCTTATGATTAGAAATGATGCATGTATGGCTGATGGGGAGCACGTTTAATGAATTAGAATTTATGTGGTCATTACTTACGTATGTACCATGTTGTATGCATCATGAGATGGATTTATGAATGAGATTTTATCAAGATTAGTCGTGTTGATCAATTGGATGCAATTGTGTGATATTGCTTGTCGAATTAATCGATTGAAGGCTTATCGATTCGATTTTATGTCCGAAAGGACGGGGTTTTACGTCCAAAACAACAAGGGTTTACGTCCCTTGAGGATGGGTTTTCCTACGCGGGTTGAGAAGAGTGACAATGCTATAAGAAGATAAAAATTATTAAGACCATATGGCCTTGAGAATCTATGCTAGTGTAGTCGAGTGTGCACCGGCTTACTAGGGGTATTCTTCCCCGTTAGGGAATTTACCCAAACTGCGTAATTCCTTCAGACTTTCCAATTATGGATTATTTAGAGTGAGTAGGGACTGCTTAAGCTTTGACCGATTTAACATGGTTATTTTATCAACTTGTATGGTTATGATTGTGTGTTAGAGACACTTGATATGCAGGTTGATTGCTTATAAAAATGCATGATATGATTGTGTGGTAAAGACACTTCTCATACAAGTTAAATGTGATGAATATGCATTATATGATTGTGTGGTAGAGACACTTCTCATGCAAGTTAAATGTGATGAATATGCATGATATGATTGTGTGGTAGAGACACTTCTCATGCATGTTAATGGTTATGGATATACATGATGTGATTGTGTGATGGGGACACGTGTCATGCAGGTTGAATGTTATAAAGGAGAATGGTTGTGCATGAATATGTATGGTATGTTTGAGATATTTATATGGAGTTATTACTTATGAAAAAACATGGTTATGGTAAGAAGAGTAATTAGAAATGGGATGTTATGTGATATGTAGATCTAATAGACCATGTTGATGTGCCGTGATTATTTTCTGATTTATCGTTTCCGTATCCAAAACCTTACTTAGTTTTACTCACCCCACTTTATGTGTCTGGCTTTGGGGCTGCATGGTGCGACATGCAATCAAGCAGGATCCTCTGTATGAGGAACGGTCAGGGAGTGCTTGGAGTAGGTGTGGATGCCTCTGGACTTTGCTGTGTTTTCTTATTTACTCTGTTATGATATTAGAACATCATGTATGTTGGATATATCTTGTTTCAGACTCGTGTAACCCTTATGATATTAGATCTGTTTAAGACTTTCTAATTCGAGCCAAGTTTGCCGGCTCAGTATTCTAAGTTGTGGGTTGAGAGTGAGGATTATTTTTCTGATTTAAAGTCCTCTTTTATTTTACTTATTTCTCTTGCATAAAGATTTTAAAGGTGCGCACTTCATATGTGTAATTTACCCACTAGAGGGGTCAAGTCTTCCGCAATGTTAAACCAACCTTGTTTCCCCCGTGTACTTCAATCGTCCCTTGGACCGGGTTCGGCTTGGGTCGGGCGGGTGTTGGGGTGTGATAGTGGTCACCATCATAATATATAGAATTTAACAGGGACCTAAAGTCTTTGTCCAAATCAGTTTTATTTGGATGAGGGTACCACCTGCAAAAAAACCTCTATAAGTTTTGGGGTGGGTATGAGTAAAATTATAGGGGGTATGAGGTACTGATATGTTAAAAAATGCTAATTATTTTTTTGTGGTGGGGAGTTCTAAGTATTTTTTTTTTGGGGGGGGGGGGGGGGGGGGGGGGGAGATCATATATGAATCCCCCACACCAGCAGCCAGCGATTTGGCAGCACCTCCTCACTTTCCCTCCGGCCATATGCTTGTGATGATTCACTAATGTCCCCTATAGACTTGGAAGCCTTGTTCGGATCTCTCCCAGCTTGTTCTTATCAATATTCAGATACATAGCTTGCTAGCTCTCCATCAACAACTCCTTCACACAGGCCACATGCAAATTGCATTGCACAACATGGGTGGAGGTCAAAGCCGCACCTATTGCAGTGGTACACAAACCCTAATACATCCTTGCCACAGGCATCACAAATCCTCATGGCTGATCCGGGGCATTGGTAGTAGAAGAGAAATTCACATTTTCTGTAGAAAGGATGACTGATGCTGGGGTTGGCCATGGCACGATTCTTGTGGAGATCGAAATCACATAGCTCACACATGTACTTTAGGCTGATGCCAGCCTCCTTGCAATCATCACAACTAAAAGGAGTTTCAGTGTATTCCATCTTAAGCCTGTGCTTGGGGTGGCACATTCTGGTCTCTGCGAGGTCTTCAATATTCTATTGTTCGAGCTGTTTTAATAGTAGTGTTTCTTCTAATCATATCTTTCGCTTAATAAGCGTTTATTGTGGATGGCGCCAAGTGCTGAACTCCATGTTGAATAATAAAAAAAAAACATCACCTCTGGCCCTCTATGGGTACCTTTATGCCTTTAGGAGCAAGTTTGATACAACTGCGTTGTCCAAACCGAAGAGGATCCAAGCTGGTTTTAAAGAGTTGGACGACTAAGGATGCTAATGAGCCGTGTTGAAAGGAGTTTTGAGGTTTTTCGACTCGAGCTCAATTTCTAAAACCTCGGCTCGAGCTTGATTGAACATCTAGATGCCTAGCTCGAGCTCGGTTCGGCCAAGAAGCTCGAAACTCGACTTCAGCTTGAGCTCGAAAATATATTGTAGCAGCTCGAACCTATGTTCGAATTGAGCTCGAATCCCAATTACAAGCCAAACTATTTCCCCCTATAAAAAACCATATTAATTTAGAGAATCACATCAACATTACAAAAATAAAAAAAATTATAACAAACACAATTCTATTCTATCAAAGTTGTAAATATTACTTCAAAATTTACGGTTAAAATAAGAGTCAATAAATTAACCTACAAAAAAATTTCATTGGTCACTAAAAATTTAACTAATGTTATTCAAATCTCTCATATAATAAATATAATTATATAAATAATATTAAAAATTAATAATTATTGAAATAATGGAGAGAGAAAAATATTTACTAATATGATGTTTCTTTTCGCCACGCAGGTGCTAGCTAGGCATTGATGCCTATGTGATTTTTTTCTTCAAAAAATGTATAATTTCATCATTTTAAAAAACAAAATCAATATAATGTAATGATTTCATCCATTAAAAAGACGAAATCATTTAGAAGGACAAAATCAATGATGAAATAATTTTATCCCCTCTCTCTCCTTTTTGATAAAATGATTTTGTCCTCTCTTCTCTCTCTCTCTTCACTCTCTCTCTCCTCTTTCTTTTCACTCTCTCCTCTCTCTCTATTCGCTCTCTCTTCTCTCTCTATTCACTCTCTTCTCTCTTTAATCTATCTCTCTTCTTCTCTCTCCTCTCTCTGTCTCTCTCTTCTGCCTCTCTCTCCTCTTTCTCTCTCTTTTGTCTCTTCACACACACACTCTCTCCTCTCTATATCTCTATTCAATCTCTCTATCCCCTCTCTCTTTTGGCTTTCTCTTCTTCTCTCTCCTCTTTCTCTCTCTTCACTTTCTCTTCTCTTCTTTCTTTCCTCTCTCTTTTCTCTTTCTCTCTCCTTGTCTCTCTCTCATGTGCGTGACGTGAGCCCCAGCTCCGAGAAGTTGAGAGAAAGTAGGAAAATTTAATTTAATTTTTTCTTACTTATATATCATATATTAAAATATTAAATAAAATATAATGTATTTGTACTTGATGAAATCAATATAATTTTTTAAATTTTTCATGATTTCATCCTTTAGAAGAGAAGAGAGAGAAGAGAGATAATTGAAAAAAGAGGAGAGAGAGTGAATAGAGAGAGGGGAGAGAGAGAAGAGAGACAAAATTAATTCATTATTGATTTCGTCATCCTAAAGGACGAAGTTAGTACTTTGTATTGATTTAAGCATATTCATTTTGTCCTTCTAAAAGACAAAATTATGAATTTTTTTAAAAAAAACCACGCAGGTGTAGGTGCCTAGCTGACGCTTGCGTGGTGAAAAAGAACACCATATTAGTAGATATTTTTCTCTCTCCATTATTTTGACAGTTATTTTTTTAATATTATTTATAAAAAAATTCCCATATAAAAAGGTACAAAAAACTAAATTAGTCACCAAAGCCATTACAGCTCCTATTCCTAGATTTCATATCTAATTACTCTAGTGACTATAAAAAAGTTCATAATGAGATAACTATTTGGACCTTAGCAATAACATATTTCATGGTGTGTAGATTGCTTGAAAAAAAATCAATATAATCAGAACTCACCAGTAAAATCTAGATTTGGTTCACTTGATATATTTGTACACAAAATCTAGATATACTTCACTAGATCTCTAATTCTAAATCAATATGATTGGTTAAATTAAGAATATTTATTATGTAAGTAGAATTACATATTTATATTTTTTAAGATTAGAATGATTAAAGGTAGTATTTAAAAAGTAAATAATATTATATAGTGAATAAGGGTAGAATAGGAATAAAATAATTTATCATACCTACATTCTCAATTTTATTAGTAGTAGGATTTATATTTATTTGAAATATAATTGCATAATATGGGTATTATATACTATATTATATACTATGTATTAATGTATATATAGTATATATATTTTATAAAATAATATAAAATATTATGGGTACATGAAATGTGAAAGTTAAGAAATTTATATAATATGAGTATAATATGTAAGAAGTGATATATAACAAATCGAGTCGAGTTCGAGCTGATTTCGAGTCAAACAGATCAGGTTTAGAGTCGAGACGATTCGAGCTGGCCCCTGTTCAAGATTGGCTCATTTTCTTTTGAGTTCGAACCAAGCTCGAGTCGAGTTCCTTTTGAGTCGAGCTAAATTTGAGTCGAACTGAGTAGAGCCTGTTCAACTCGACAAGCTGACTCGACTCGTTAACAATCTTATGAACGACGGACTATCGTGGGACTTTTGGTTTTCAGGAACTGTTTCCCATCTTTTTTGTTTTTTTTATAAGCTCGGAAATTTGTCGTTTTGATAAAATTGAAGTACTTGCGAACTCTAACCCGGTGCCATTTTTTACGTGAAAATTAAGCCTCTTACTTGGGATTTTAATTTTATTTCAATTTTAAAATCCTATATTGAGACTTCAAATACTCTTTTAAATATTTTAGTCATCATTAATTTTTAAGGTTTTTGCCTCACTTGGTTATATTTGACATCTATAATTAAAGTTCATAAGTCTATATTTTACGCAAATGAAGATGCCACTTAAGGATCTCTAACTCCTAAAAACTTCTATATAACGTGTACAAGTCGCTTTACCAAAAAAAGAAAAAAAAACATGTATAACGTAGGGCAATCAGGTTTGGCGGACAATCGGACATACAAATATAGAACAGCCTGACTTAAGATGGATAGTCAGGCTATCAAACGATTGGACAAATAAACGACAGTAAAATGTGACCAATTATCTAATGCGTCTAAATACTTGTTTGATTGCGTGATTACTTCTTAATCACGCAACGAATCTCCCTGGGTATCCACAAGGCCAACACAGGGTGTGGTCTTAGCCATCCCACAAACGCCCCGTTTGTTTTTTTATTATTTGTAACCATAGAAGGCCGTATCGACCGATACGGGCCTGTATAGGTCGATACCAATATGGTACGGGGGGTGATATGCCCCCACATGATATAGCGATACGTACCAGCCGTATCGGCCGTACCATATCGATACAGCCGATACGTATTGATATTATATTAAAAAATTATTATTTTTATTTAAAAAATTTTTTTAATTAAAAAAATTATTTTTTTCGATTTTTTTTTTGAATTTTTTCCTTAAAAATAAAAATACAATTCAAACCTAACTTCTTTAAAAGTTTAAGTTTTACTTATATTAAAAATAATAATTTTAAAGTTATATGAGATCAATACAAATAGGTTTATATAATTTACATAATTATTTTTTTTTGCATATAATCCTCTACAAATATACATTTATTTAAACATATAACTTAGACTTATATTAAGTATATTATTTATTTTTAAAATAAATTAATTTTAAAGCACTTAAATAATAAAGAATGACCAATAATTTATATTGGACGGAGAGCATAATAGTATATGGTTCTAAATAAACTAATTTTAGAATACCCGTATCGGTTAATAAGACATTATATGGTCTTATTATGCTCTAAAAGAAGTATTATAATAATATATTATTAGTTATAATATTTTTTTATGTTTATAAAAGGGTTTATGCCCGTTTTGGCGTGTACCAAGCGTATCATCGGCGCGTACCCGTATCCATAGTCATCGATACTCTCATGCGTATCGATATGGCCTTCCATGTTTGTAACAAAACACATCCATTTACATTATAATTAAACACGCCTATAGGAAAACTATCTAAGGAGATCAAGATGAACATGATTTTAATTAAAAATTATGCTTTTAATTATAGTAACCCAACCTGAAAACTTTCTTAGCTTGTAGTACATTTATGGTAACATGAATTTTTTTCATGGGTTGTGGCACGAGAATAAAATCCACAAAGGCATCAGCGCCCAACAACCGAAGGAATCATATTCCCACAGAATGAGACTGGGTCATTTCAATAAACTTAAAAGGTTATTTCAACTGGAACATGAGCAGATTTTGGCACACCAATGGTCATTGATCAAAATTAAAGCCTACATTGTTTAATAATTTAACACTCCAAAATATATTTGAATGGCACATGGAATAATAACGTGGCTTTATGATACAATGCTTTAGCAAATTTAATTGTTGAAATCAAGATTCCAATCAAAATCAGGTAACATAAAGGTCTTTCTTATCACCTAATCCAAGTCAGGGAGAAGCTTTCTCCATGCTTTGCGCCTGTTGGGCCCTACTAGAATATAATCAACTAAACATTTGCTGATGCCCTTAAATGGCTTATTAGAGAAGCTTATACAATAAAAAAATTAGTTTAATTATGCAGGTGAGAATAAAGAGCTAGGAATCTTCCTTTAACTGTCAAAGAGGAAGGCATTTATTCTCTTATGGAATGGAGTAAATGATATGCAGTTTTGTGTTAATTGTGATCTTCAGCTTCCTTTGGTGATCTACGTGAGATTGGAACCTAGGGATGCCATTCAGTTTGAGTATATAGAAAAACCCCAGCCCAACCTAATTCTAATTCTAATGGATCGGGTTTGAATCTTTTGTTTGAATCTCTTTCCGGTTTCAAGTGATATGACCTATTGGGGCTATAAATGTTTAAATTTTAATAGTAATTCTTAAAAGATTTTTTATTAGTAAAATTTCATGCAAAATAATTATTTAATTGTTTTAAATTATATTCTAAATAGGTAAAGTCGAGTTGGGTTTGGGTTACTATTTCTTAAATAGCAATGAGTTAAGAATTGACAAAATCTAACCCAAACTTAAACTCAAAACCGGATTGCTGACATCACCTTCAAAACCTACATTTGTTTCCTCCAGGCCATGGAGATCGTTTGGCCAGCTTTATATTGTGCTCAATTTATCTTCTGCAAGCTCGCTTCTCTTTGGCCAACTTGGCTTTGGCGATGGATTGTAGCCATATTTTGAGTTGGATGTGAACTGCTTTAACAACATGCAAAGGGCTGGGACAAAATTCTATTCTACAAAAGCCACAATTTTGGTCCCGGCAAGCTTTAAGAGAAGAAAGGCACCTCCACCGGTGACAGGGACCCACAATCAAGGGTCTTTACAGAAAGAGAGGTTCACATCTTCACATATCCCTGCTAAGTGCAAACGCCTAAGGTCCCCACTTCCTAACTAATTAGATACATTTCGCCTATTGGAGAGTATGTACTTTCTCTCCATCTCAAATTAATAGTTCAATTTTGAAAAGTTAAATAAAGCTATTAATTTAAGATTGTTATATTAGCAAGGAATTTATTTATTTGGTAACTTAATGATAATAATAAATATTTAATCTGTTCTATATTAATAATTTTATTTAATTTTTTAAAATAAAATAAAACTATTAATATAAGACCGAAGGAGTAACTAACCAAACTAAAACATGAACTATATTGAAGAAGCGAATCACGCATAGGAAATTGTAACTAATACGTACATGCAGCTTCTTTGCATTCTTCAGCCGTCATGGTTACATGCAAACTAGAAAACTTATGATTACACCGTGATGGTCAGCCAATACAATACAACCAATTATATTGTGTCAGGATAAACTGCATGGAAAGGACAAGGATTAGCACTGTGATGTTCACCCTCATGAGCAATGATACCCTGAAGGCAAAGAGAGAGGAAAGCTATCTCGGCCTTTGTCATATCCTTCTCTTTGTCATCACAAATCATTACCAACCCATTATTGGAACTTTTTGTGCCATGGACACAAAGCACTGTCTCATGTCCCAACCACACAAAGTTACAAATAGCTAGGACTGATGATTGCAAAGTAGCACAAAGGGGGACCTAGGGACATGAAACGCGGCATTTGTGTCTCAGCTGGGGTCTGGCTATTGAACAGTACAGGAATAGCAAACCACCTTAACTTTGACCACTAGATATTGCCATCAAATACCTATATTGGCACTGTTGATTAAGAGAGATTGATTTTTTTTATACAATTGACGAAGTTAAACATTTAGGGTAACTAATTAAGGTCGATGATGAAATTGAAGATGGTAAATTAATTTAACTAGAAATGCACATGTTAGATTGCACTTTTCAGTTCAAGAACATTCTCTATTTTCTTATTTTTTATAAGAGTCTCGTCTATTTACGCCTGGTGCACGCCCACACACATTTGGGCTAAATTGCGCAACTCATGGGGCAGGCGGGATTAGATTTGATTTGCCTACTTGCCTTGTAATTAACATGTCCCTTAAAATCTCAATGTAACGGTGCTCGGCAACTGGCGCGTCTATGATGCTAACGCACATGCGACAGCGCGTCTTAACTTTTTTCTTTTTATAAATTTTACAAAGAAAAATTATCTCGAAGTAATATGATGCTTTCAGCTGATATATGCATGATTTCTGAAAGCAAAATATTTGAAGCTGTTCTTCCAAGGTCATAAGGTCAGGTCAACCGATATAATGCAAACCATCAGTGATCGAAGGTACGGCGTACGAGCATTGTCTGAGATCTTCTAAATGATTGCTTGGCGTTTTGTTTTCATGGTGTAGAAATGTCCCTGTTAAATCCAAACCAAGTTCTCATGATTCATAGAGGGAGGAATAACACAGGAACAGGGACAGTACAAGCGTACGCTCCTTCTCTAGATATAACTCAGTACGTATCTTTCGGCAAACAAAGGGTGCGATACAGGAACCAGGGGCACTTTTTTATTGGCGTAGATTGATGGCCTCCATGGCTTTAACTAGGCCCCTTGTCTAATATCTCTCTTTCTCTCTCTCCGCTCCTCAAGAACCGCATCTATTCCTCCATGTATCCGCTGCTTTTGTTCTTGTTCTCCTCCTTGAATCTCCTGCAGTCCTAGTGAGCAAGCTTCTTGGGAGAATGTTCCAGCAGCCCAAGAAGCCTCCCTTCAGCTCCAGTGACAGACCGCCGCCCATGTGTGTTCAGGCTCAGGGGGACTCCGGCCTTGTTCTCACCACCGATCCCAAGCCCCGCCTCCGGTGGACTGTCGAACTTCACGAGCGCTTCGTTGATGCTGTGGCTCAGCTGGGCGGACCAGACAGTACTGCTCTTTCATCGTCATCACATCTATAACTTTCTTCTCA
This sequence comes from Saururus chinensis, assembly GCA_035235625.1. Lineage (NCBI taxonomy): Eukaryota > Viridiplantae > Streptophyta > Magnoliopsida > Piperales > Saururaceae > Saururus > Saururus chinensis. The sequence continues at coordinate 50,093,493 of CP141142.1, read as the reverse complement.
TACATCCATTTCGCTTATGGATATTACTTTGTTTGAAAGATTTTTGGCTTTAATATTTATTCAAATTTACTCTTGCACTTGTAGAGGCTACTCCAAAGACAATCATGAGAGTTATGGGAGTGAAGGGTCTCACTCTATACCATCTTAAGAGCCATCTTCAAGTACGTATTTTTATGAAGTGTTTTTTTCATTATCCAAAAGAGCAAAAAAATTTCCTGTGATGAACTATCTCTAAGCCTTCTTTTTGTTTCTCATTTGAATTTCTTACAGAAATTTAGATTGGGAAAACAGCCTCACAAGGAATCAAATGATCACTTATCGAAAGAAGGTGAGGGAGATCATTTATGATATATTCCTTGGTAATTAATTAAATTGAACTAATATTCCGTAGTTGATATGATACCAATATGGCCATTTTTATTTTTACTTGTACGTGAACTAATACTTGCTTAGTGTCATGGCCAGCCGCAGCACGAGATCTTCAAAGAAGTTCTGCTTCATCATCTGGGATAATGGGTAGAAGCGTGACGGAGTAAGCGACTAATATGATTTGTTTCACCTCATCATATATCATAATTTATTTTAATTTGAAGCCCAGTTTTTCTACATCTCATCGATTGATGATATGTAATTTCGTGTATTAATTACTGGCGGCGGTCAACAAAACATATACTGTATATTTGCTGTTTTTGCTTTGTCATGCATAATTGATTGAAGTTTCTGAGTTTTGAATTGGTAATTGGGATCATGTAGTAGGAATGTTCATGTTGCTGAAGCACTCAGGATGCAGATGGAAGTCCACAGGAGACTACATGAGCAGTTAGAGGTAACAATTTTATAAGTATATTACAGTTGCATTTGTCAGATAGAATTACTGCTTTATTGAGCACAGGAGGTTGAGATATTCATGGTTTTTTAAATCAGGTGCAAAAACACCTTCAATTAAGGATTGAGGCACAAGGCAAATACATGCAGTCCATTCTGCAGAAAGCTTGTCAAACACTTGAGAGTGAAAACGTAGGAGCACAGAGCTACAAGGGCCTTGGCAACCAAGGAGTGGATGACATAGGGCCTGTGAAGGAAGTAGGCTCTCCAATCAATTTTCCATCCCTCCAAGATTTGCACTTGTACGGTGGAGACCAACTGGAAATGCAGCAACACATGGACAGATCCTCTCTGGATGGGATTATTGTGGGGAAGAAGAAGCCCAACTCATATGGGTATAGTGGCAAGAGTCCGTTGGTTTGGTCAGATGATCATCTCCGGGTGCAAGAGTTTATTGGGACACCTGGTATGAGCTCCCAAGATCCTTTCAACGGTGCAGTCGATGGCAACAGCTGTTTGGACTCAGTAGGGAATGTGTACGAGACAAAGCCGAATCACTCAGGAGATGGAGTGGGTGATAAGAAGTTTGAGGTTTCGGCCAAGCTGGAAAGGCCGTCACCAAGAAGGACTCCACTTCCACTGGAGAGAACAAATTCCATGAACAAAGGTAGTGGTCTACCCTCAACAAATTTGTCTTATGGTTAAGCCTCAGAGTCCATCCATTGTAACAAATATAGTTTAGCTTCAAATCAAGGAAGTCGGACTTAGTGTTTTAGTACTTGCAGATGTAATTAACATTCAGGTCTTGTTTTTGGGACTTCATTTCATTCGTATAATATGGCTTCTTCATCTTGACATAGCTTCATGGTTAATTTCTTAAGTTTTTTAATGGGGGTCTGATGGTATTTGAGACAAGTTTTTTCTTTCATGTGGCTCTTGTTTGTCTTAATTAAGAGTTTCCACTTTTTATGCTGCCGTAGCTACTGTTAGATTTCTTTTACGGGGAGGTTTCCTTCTTCTGAAGTTAGTTGCTCCTTGGTGGTTACTCTCATCATTACTAACAAGACCTCTAGAAGACTGTGCCCCCGAATCTTTGAGCACGGAAATGTAGGTAGGTCGACAGCTTTAAAATGACGATATGTATCTCTTACCAAAGTTTGCAGATTAATTAGACTCTGTACCGAGAAAAAAAAGATTAATTAGACTGTTTAGAGACCATAGGTATTCCTAGCTCTTCCTTTTCCACATGTACCACTCTTGGTCCTTACACATTCCATATTGAGGTCTCATCCATCTATGAGTGAAAAGAAGATGGTGCAGTGACTGTTATTAATCCAACTAATGGTCAGAGAGAGCATGGCTAGTTGTAAAAGAGATAAAGGGGAGAATACGCACTTCGGTGCGTGCAATGATCGAGGAAGCTTCTACCTTTCAGTGTCCGGGGAGGGGTCATGACAAAGGGTCTCTAGAAACAAGAATATGAAAGCTTCTTGCAAGTTATAACGTTTCCGAATGTGATCGAACTATTTTTCCAATGATGGTCATTTGGAAGAAAAAAAATGAACGCACAACTATGGATTATTGACACACCAGCAAAATATATGGGAAGGAAGCTTGTTCATTAAAATTCCAATTCTATTTCCCCCCCAATAAAGACTCAGTATCCCCCAAAAAATGGTTATACAAGAAGTGAGTAACGGGTGTACTGAGTCTGGGGGCAATAGAATCATTCTTTCTCTCCCCCTCTCGCTTCCCTTCTCTCACACAAACGCGCTCACACACACAATAGGTGCTTCACGGGTTTTTAGGGAACTAGACAAGACGAGTTTTATTGAACTTTTAAAGTGATTTGGGGGCATTAAGTGATAATTTCTTAGCAAATTTAAATCCAAAAGTGAAGCTTCACCAGCTGGTTAAGCCATCGACGGCTGGTGACATTATTAAAGCTTTAAGAGTGGATTTGAGTTCTTAACTGGCATGCAAGGACACATCCAGGGAGCCATATATGGCCTCCCTCTAAGTTTAACTATTTTGTATTTATGGACTATATGTAGTGAGCAACCTTAATCTTGTTGGACCGTGTGGCTCCTTTGCCTTTTGCACTCCATGTGACCTCTCATATTAGAAAAAAAAAAGATTTTAAAAAATATTATGATGAACTTCACTAATCTTACATGACTTCCACTTCGCGATTTTGACTTCATAAACTTTCACTCTATGAGTGAGGGTCTTAAGCCTATCAGATTTAAGCTATCTTCAGAGTTAATTTTTTTTGGGTATATTCTCTTTATATTGATTTCTTATTTCAACTCTATTTATCTCTTAGGGTTTTTTCATTCTCAACTGAAATTTGTTTTTCTTTGCTACTCTTCCACTGTATATTCTCTCCTCCCAATTGCTCAAACAATAAGTGCTCTAGTGCATAATAATTTTTATGGATGAGGAGCCTCTCACCCCCTTATTTAGCCACACCACCCTTTTAACATAGTCAGTAGATATCCACCGACTGTATACAGGTGGAGTGGGCTAGATAAAATACGGGGTGAGAGACTTGTCATCCAATTTTTATATTCTTTATAATTTTAACATATTTCTAATAAATTGATAGTATTGCCTTCTATTCCATTGTCATATGTCAAACCTAAAACCTTAGATGCACATTTATTATTCTTATTATAGTATGTACATGATGCATCTAGCGGGTGTGTACAGGGTGCATCGTTAGATTGGATCTTTATCTAATGGCATGTGGTACTCAAGGGGTATGTGATATTACGTAAATTTAAGAGCAATGTCCAAAGTTAGTAGAAAATAAAATTAGAGATTTTTGGGGGTTCAGTGGTATGCAAAATGGGCCCCCAAAAGTTCGTAGTAGGGAGGGGGCACCGACACCGTTTACCATTCAGACACACATGCGGTCCAATATATCAATTGTTTGGCCAGTTGGTGTTGACATACATGAGCTTATCCTTAACACTGCTTCCCCATGGACTTCAAGGGCATTGTGCTTGGTAGTGGGGAAACCCTATTCCTACATATGAGAAGGCAATTGTGCTAGGAGAAAAGGATTTGGAGGAAGAGAAGGTTCCTGGAAGTGATAAATTAGTAGTCGGAGGCTGTGTTAGTACACGAGCTCGAAGACAAGATGATTTTGAGGTATGATAACTACCTATTATTGGAAACAAAGTGTTTTATGTCCTCAAAACTAGAAATCCATGGTAACACAATAAGAACTTAATTGTGCATACTTGATAAAAGGAATATTTATGAAATATGATGAAAAAGATACTCAGAGGTTGGTAAGAACATAGTGAAATGATGTTTTGAAGACCAATAAAAACTCCATAAAGGATTTAGGAGGGTTTAGAAACTCGTAGGCACATCAACATGACATAAAAAAGTAATATCTTGACCTACCATCATGGGCATGGACATGTCGTAGTGGTGTTGGTGGATAGTTGACATGGGCTCATCATGTCGGCTAGCCTATTGATGGTGGAACATAATGAAATTGTAAAGGGGTTAAATGAAGATCCTTAGAGAAGATTTAGGTAGCTTAGTTAGGGGCTTCTTGGAGAAATTTTTTAGAGATGTTTATTAGAGACTGAAGACCACCTAGTAGTGATGGAGAACTCTATGGTTTCAATTGGACATTGAGGAAAAAAATGACCTCATGAATTGTCAACATGGCCTTGGACATGTCAGCAGGATATCAATGGGCTCTAACATGGTTTTGGATAGGCTTGTGGTGGTATTGCAATCCTCCATATGAGATTGGACACATTGATGTTATTGGGGCTGTAATACCCACAAATCAAGGTAATTTTTTATAGAATTGATGGCAACAAGTTAAATGTATTTTCTTCTGGGACTAACTATTAACTCTTTCATCGATATGTTGGTGGTCACATTGATTGAGGGCATACAACCACACATCAAAAAATGTTGATGAAATTTTGTGTTTCATTCATAGATTTACCAACTCGTTGCTTGTTGAGATAGTCACACTGATGAAATAAAAACCACATAGGATTGAGGATTACATACCAAATTTTAATTTTCCTCCCTTATATGAGTACTATTTGACGCCCTTTAGACTTCCAATCCTTAAAAAGTTTATCATAGTCAAGAAGGCGGAGGGCGATGGTGCATCAAGACCAGAAGAAGAAGAAGCAAAGGAGGGAATGAATTCTACATGAAACGACAGTTAATGCGCATGAAAAGGAAAGATTGCTAACCCTCAAACTGATTGTGATCAAAATTTTGGAAAATCATAATAAGCATGAAAATGGAGTTTAGTAGTTTATCAATTAATTGGAATCATAATACTATACTTATGTATTCCATCATGAGTATTTATATGATTTTAATAAAAAAAATAAAAATGAAGAAGTTTTGTTACAAATCTATACTTAATAATGAGTATTATGACTTGATTATATTTTGTATGAGTTTTATAAATTATTTATGAGAAAATTTGGTTTAATTCACTAGTGCGACAATTTGTATATTTTTTGTCCTATTCATCGACACTACTACTAACATTGATGGTTAGGAGAAGATGAACGATTAGTTTCTAATATTGACACACGAGGATGCATTAGTGTTATGTAGGCCATCAACAAGAGTCTTACGCGTCAACAGTGACTTCGGTGAACAAGATTGCAACAGTCATCTCATAATTGTCTGGGATTGATGTGTCAATGGTCATTGGTAATGACACCAACACTTCATAGGTTTGATCGATAGCAATCCAAATTGATATTTTAAAATAGTCTTTTATTGTGGTCATTTATTTGTTAATGAAAAATAATTGACAAACTTTACATGTAGAATGAACGTAAGTAAGCACTGGAAGATATGGTAAAAGACATGTAAAAAGAGGGTATTGTAAACCCTAGGTTTGACATACCAAAAAGGATAGTGACCTTGACAAAATGATGATGAAAAACACTTAAGGTCTTAAGTAGCAAGTGTTGAACTGGGCTTCATAATTGGGTTCATTTATCCGCATAGAGGAAGTTCATAATATTAAAAGGAACCATGAATTTTTGGCTTGGGAGTTTGTTTATTTGTTGAGACTCTCCCCTAGGCTTAGGAGTTGGTTATGATTTTAGAGGATCATAACATAGCTAAAAAAAAAGACTCCCAACAATCATAGAAGGTTAATAACTTGACCACTTGGATCTATGAGCCCTTATGAGCCTTAGCTTCATAATATAGATGGAGCAGACAATAGCCTTTAGCAAGATCTAAAGATGATTCATGGAGTGTATATATTTCGAGGAGTTGGAAGAGCTTTGATGTTGCCACAACTTCAGCATGTCATCCCACCTTAATGATGAGGGTTACGTAAAGAATGATAAATTTAGATTATACATCATATTATAATGATGATATATGTGATTTCTTGTTTAGCCTTCCCAATGGGTATATCATTTACTCAACATTCTAGTGGTGCATGTACTTTGCAAAAGTGAGCTTACCTAGGGAAATTGATGTGTGTTGCGAGGATATCAGTTTATGGCCACTGAGCATAAAAGATTCTTCTTTTATTATAATGTTATCATACTTACATGTGGATAATTGTAGGGAACGAATGTCAGCTTATTTTATATTAGTTTGTATTATGATATTCAGACATGTACTTGGGTAAAACTTTGTTTTATTTGTGAGATGGTTATGATGATTACTATAGTACTTTGATTTGGTAGCATTATTTTAAAAAAGCAAGTATGTTACACCCCTAGATATATTAAATGATGTATGTGTGTGTGTGTCCATTGTGACATTTTGAAAAATAAATTTTAAAAATTGGGTGTTTGAAAGAGGTTATAATAGGGGTCTTACCGAGTCTAATCCTTAACTAATGGTTATTCTAATGTGCGTGAAGACCTGTTGCACACGAATTACGAGTACAACGATTATCCAATAATAGAAAAATAGTACTAGAAGAGACAACAAGATTTACCTTGTAGTTTGGCAATGCCTACTTTCACGAGTAGCAACGATAAATTCACTAAGTGATAATATCTAGATACAGGATCCAAACAAGTACTCAGGTAGGTCTATGTTTGATTTGCATTATAGATTTGTAACAATTACTATTGTACTATGATTGATAGCCTTAAGTTTAAAAATTGAGTAAATTACTCTCCAACATATTCTTGATTGTTCTTTTAATAAAAAAATGGTGATGATATTTTTTGCTATGGTAGTTTCAGATGGAAATTATAAAATCTGGGTGTGATAGATACAATTGCATAATATGTTGCATCATTGTCAATTTTACTAAGGTAAATCTCCCAACTACCAATTGCTAGCTTCTAATTGCCAACTACCGACTATGAAAGTGTAAGCCATCATTAATGTAAGCCTTAGGTTTGTTGAAAAAAATCTCCAAATTGAGTAACAATAAAATTTATTATTAATATATATTAAGTACTTGAATATGTTTATAGGTTCAATTTTTAAGTTTGAAGCTTGTAAAGAAATAAGATATAAAAACTATATAGTTGTCATGCTAAAAAAATGTAATTAATCGAGTTGTTACATGTGTTAGAATTAATAAAAGTCATGGTCAAACAAAATATGGCTTGGTTGGAGCCACAATGGCCAAGAGGGTTGTGACTTTTGTGATGACCATGGCCAAATTGCATCCAATTCTACTGAATGCTAAAAGCGAAGAAGAAGAAGAGATGGAGAAGAAGAAGGAAGTGGTGGTAGTGGCAGAAGCTAGACATGAAGGTAGGAGAAGACAACAATAGGCGGGTTGGAGGCAAAGGTAGAAGAAGTAGCATCGGCAGTACCAACGGAGCAGAGCTTGAGGCAAAATAATGCTAAGAGGCAAAGTAGGAGGATATACATGACTAATTAAGTGTGTTATTGGAGTTAGAGTGGAAGAAGAATGAGGTGGAGGTAATTAGGTCATTTTATGCTTACATATGTAATCTTTATATGTATACAAGTCTAATGGGTCATTATATAAGTTTAATAGACATTTAAGACATTATGTGGGTTATGAAGTCTATTTATGTCAAATGACCTAGCTACAAAGTTGTAGCTATTTTGGTTATAAAATACAACCATATAAGAAATATATAAATATCTACCTTTTAATGGCTGAAGTCAACCAAACACCCTACTTCAAACTAGTATAGTGACGAAAGATTTTTGTCAAACTTTTTATAATGGCCTTATATATTTTTTATAATGCTTATTAATATAAGTTTGATTTGGTGTGTGATATAATGACATTTTAGTAAAATTATTTACTTAGATAGATAACTGCCACATACATTAATACTAGTTACTAATATCATGTGCCTTACTTTTAAGGTTATGATGATTTTAACTTTATAAAATTATATCTTGTACTCAGTGAACTCAGATTTATATATTCTTAGTATTGCTAGAAAGCTCTTGACGAGTTCTATCAAATGAGATCCTACATCAATATATTTTTTCAAACTTTTTTTGTCCTCTGAATACAACATGCTTTATGATAATGAATTTTAACTTTTTAACTTATATTACATATGTTTGGATTCACGTATTTTTAATGTCATTAAAAAACTCTCAACAAGCTCTATCAAATGAGACATGCTTCTAAAATAGTGAAGAATAAAAATGAGGCACTCCATGGTGTGAAATATTTTGACATTATTGTCTTCACCAACATATGACTTAGGGGTTATTTGTGTATTGAATTTTTGTAAGATTATGTAGATTCTGCCTCAATTATGGCCTGAATTATCGAAATTATGTTTGTGTGTAGAAAGTGGGCTAAATTAAAATTTTTGCCTAAAAGTTTATTCCAAGCTATTTCGAGCCGAAATTGGCCGGAATCATTGAATCACCTCATGAGGTGATTTCGTCGATTCTGACTCCTAGCTCCATTTCAAAAATTACAGATTCTATTATTTGTAAATGGTTATCTCTCATATCAATTTGAGCCTTGAGAAAATGTGCCATATAGATAAGGCTCACTCTAAAAATTCAAAATTATCTATTCTTATGAGTTCTTGTTTGATAAAACTCAAATTTAGGAGCGTAATAGTACAAAAAACATGCATATTTGAGTTTGAGAGAGATAATTATATTAGTTTAAAGTTTTAAAATTGGGTTTGACGCGACGTCCGAATTTATTCTAAAAAATTTTATTACCAACCCAAAAATTTCCACTTCCGTTTCTAAAAATCCAACACCCAAACAACCTCTTAATATTAAGCGTATAAGATTTAGACTTGTAATTACCTATTAAAAATATAAATAGGTATTATAATTATATATATGCATAATGAATAATTACTATGATCTTGAAAGTTTATATTATAATTATAACATATAAGAGAAATTTTTATTTAATACCCTCTTCATCCAATATTAATAGTTAAGAAAAATAGTGATTTTTATTGAATAATGATACTTACGTCGAAGAGAAGGAAAAATAAACTTATAATATTATTTTTAAGTACCTAATTACTTAAATTAAACAAAATAAAGTTATTAATATAAAACAAATTTAATTCGTTAAGTGCTACGATGGAGGTAATATATAGTTTATTTTAAATTTATTTTAAAATTTCTTTTCGAATTCCTAGGTATTCTTGCCCGTAAGAATAAAATAATTTGTCAACTTTTTTTGTCGGACAAAAAAGGTCGGACGGAGTTTCGGCCCACCACGGTCGCGGTCTCGGAAACGAACGTCTACTTCCAGTTCCAGCTTACTGACACATTCGTCCGATTCCGTCTCTTCTCCCCCCACCATGGAAGATAAGGATTTCAGACAGTTCAAAACTTGAACTCTTCTACACCGAGCAGTCGTCAGTTCCTCCAAATTTTCTCCTCCATGGCCTCTATACCCCTGTACCGCTCCGCCCATTCCTCCATCTTCAAGCACTCGGTCTCTCTCTCTCTCTCTCTCTCATGTGCTGTGCGCTTTCTGCCTATATGTGAATTCAGGCTAATAAGACTGTTTTGTTGTCATTTGGATTGGAACCAGCTTGAATGGCCCACAAAAGGGTGCCCACGACGACCCCAGAGCCCAGCAGTGTCAGAGAGGAAAACCATTCGACCCATTAAAGCTTCCATTGAGGCGCCTCCCTTCAGACTGTTCGAACCTCCCCAGACCGAAGTTTCTTCTTCTGGGGTGCCCCTCACATTTTCATGTCTATATCCTCTTATTTGTTAGAAATTTTATTCTCGGTAGTTTTGTTCACTGAAGTTTGATGTCTGTTGTGTTTTGCAGCTGGAGCCAGCTGATCCCGATTTATATAAGATTGGATATGTACGGAGCTTTCGGGCATACGGCGTTGAATTTAAAGAAGGGCCTAATGGCTTTGGAGTACATGCTTCTAAAGATGTTGAGCCACTTCGGAGAGCCAGAGTGAGTTTCTTTGCTGAATTTAGTTCACTATAAAGTGTTAAAAATCTTATGAAATGATTATGAATGTGTGTATAATTTTATGAATGTTTGGAGAACAACTAAACCGAGAACTTGTGGAGTTCAGATTCTGAAATTTATTGGATTCCGCACTTCTCATTTCCAAACTGTACCTCGTGTATGGATATGGTTTTTCTTCTCCGCGAATGCCCATTTGCATACTCTTTTTTATGGAAAATAGTAGTTCCTATGTAATTTGGTTATTTATTGTTTATACAAGATCCAGTGCTGCTTATGTTGTCAATATCCTTATACAAGATGAAAAAAAAGCTTAGCCTATAATCTGCAAGCTGGTTCTTAAGTCACATCTGTTAAATTTTTTAACTTTATTAACTAGTAACTGAAAATATTTTGTTTTGTTGGTTTTTTTTTTAAATGGTGAGTTTTTCAGTTTCCTCAATGAATATATATAAACTGATAAATTACCAGAAGTTGCAGATAAGCCATTTGTATAAAAAATTGACATACACTAATTAGGATCCAGTTATTCAAAAATTCTCTATAAGATAATTGGCGAGTTACTTGGGGACCATATGATTGTATTACAGGTTATTATGGAGATTCCACTTGAGCTAATGCTAACAATCAGTCAGAAGCTGCCATGGATGTTTTTTCCGGATATCATTCCAATAGGTCATCCTGTATTTGATATCATCAATTCAACAAACCCTGAGGTAAAACTAGTTATATTTCAATTTATTGAATTCATGAACATCATAGAAGGGTTTAATTAGGGTTTTTACAGTTATAACTTACCATATTTATGTCAACAACTTTCCAACAATACAATTTTAATGGCTGTCATTTTGGGGTCATGGCCTATCCTTGATGATATCTCATGGTTTCTCTACTTTATGCGGTTTCTTATGAGATTAAGATCTTACTCTTTTTTCCATCTTGTGTTCTCCTTTCCTCTCCAGACAGATTGGGACCTAAGATTAGCATCCCTTCTCTTGTTTGCATTTGATTGTGAAGGTAACTTCTGGCAATTATATGGTGACTTCTTGCCCAGTGCAGACGAGTGCACCAGCTTGCTTCTCTCTAACGAGGTGTGGATTCTTTTATGTGAATGCTTGAAAATTGGAAACTATAGAAATTAGTTCTATCAGTACCTTGTGAGACATATATTAAAAATATGTGTATATTTATACATTGTTTCCCACTGTTATAGGAATTTATGTAAAATTTTGAATGCTTGACAAAGTCCTGCGCTACAATTTATTGCTTGCATGCAAAATGGATGTACATCACTTTTTGGTGTTAAATATATGTATGAAGGAATCAATTTAAGAGATTACTTAATAGCGTGTGTAAGAACTTGTAGGATTCTTCGTTGTTCATATGTCTCTGGTCTTGTTTGATTTTTTTAGTATCCCACAATCCTTTAAATCGGGTAAAGTATGTCCAATATTAGATAGACATCAAACTTCAGTTTCACTTCCTTCCTCAAGGAGGATAATTCTGAATGCCTCAAATAAGGCACCTTTCTTTTTTCCAACATTATGCAGGGTCCACTTCCACAACTAGAAATTCTGTTTCCATTGAGAATATTAGAATATTTTTTTGAGAAATCAAGAGCATTTATTACAATAGACCTTTTTTTTAACTCTTCAGGAGGAACTCTTAGAGCTTCAGGATGAAAATATGGCTTTGACTTTGAGAGAGCAACGGCATAGAGCTCTAGAATTTTGGGAGAAGAATTGGGTAAGATATTGCTCCAGTTTCTCATTCTAACAGTACTTGATTTATCTTGAGGGTAAAGTCTTGTTCTGACCATGAAAAAATGCATCTCATATATTTAGCATTCTGCTGTACCGCTAAAGATAAAGAGACTTGCACGTGATCCAGAAAGATTTATTTGGGCAGTGAGTATTGCCCAATCACGTTGCATAAACTTGCAGACAAGGATGGGTGCACTTGTTCAAGACTCGAACATGTTAGTTCCTTATGCAGGTAATTTCGTTTAACCCTGCATTTAGAAGGTCCCTCTGCCCTTACTTTTATGTGCAAAGAATAATAATTGTCATTATACATTATAATTTTGTATCTTCTCTCCTATTTTCCATGTGATTATGTAGTGTATAAGTCAATCAAGTTTTTGGTAAATGGTTTCAAACTAGTTGCTTTCATTGGTCGTGTTAAAATTAATAATCGCACTTCCATTTGTTAGATATGCTGAACCATTCCTTTCGACCAAACTGTTTCTTTCACTGGCGTTTCAAGGACCGCATGCTTGAGGTGATGATAAATGCTGGCCAGCACATAAGAAAAGGAGATGAGGTAGTATATTTTGTATTAATTTATTTTGTAGAGATGATCCACCTAGCATATCCACACACACACACACACAGATATATATCACGCCACAGATATATATCACGTCATTGAGTGTTTCAATGTGCGGAAATGGTCTCTTTCATTGACAGAGATTACTTATCCAGTTTCCCCTTTCTACTGTCTTTATTGAATCAGCTTGCTACTTAAGCTTCAAGTTTGTATTTTTTACAGATGACTGTTAATTATATGAATGGCAAGAACAACATGTTCGTGGAAAGATATGGTTTTTCATCATCAACGGTATTTTATTATCTCTTGCTTAAGATGATGTTAAATAGTAATTATAAGTCTTTTATTTTACGGGTATTCTTTCAATAAATATATGCTCTGGTTAACTTTATTTTGACATACATTGTGCTATGTGCTGGTCATATAGTTTAAACGAAATTGCACTGAACTTTTAAGTATATAACATTTGCAGAACCCCTGGGATGTATTACAGTTCTCTGGTAATTCAAAAATCCACTTGGATTCGTTCTTATCCGTGTTTGATATTGCTGGCCTGCCTGAAGAATACTATTACAATAGTAAGTGTCCTACTCTCTAATGCAGATAACAAGAAAGATACAGAGGTGTTTTCCACTTTGATACTAGAAGGAAATTGTCTTATGTATTATTTCAGGCCGTTTATCTAATGAAGAAGACTCATTTGTTGATGGGGCTGTTATAGCAGCAGCACGAACTCTGCCAACATGGTCTGACGGGGATATCCCTCTGATGCCAAACGAGGAACGGAAAGCTGTGAGGGAGTTGCAGGAAGAATGTCGCCAGATGTTGGCAGAATTCCCAACGACATCAGAAGAAGATCGAGCAATCTTAGGTATCTCTATTGTCATTCTGTCCCTGCAACTTAAGATCATCACAAATCTTTGAGTTCCTAATGCATTTCCTTAACATCAACTGCTTTTACCAGAATCAAATCCGCAAATGAGACGGACCCGTGAGGCGGCTATTACGTAATCCCTTAATCTTTCCTCCTGTCTTTTTCCTCTACTCTTCATCCGCCAAAGGCCAATTTTGGTTCAGGTGAGGGCTAATATCCCTTCATGCCTGCAGATATCGGATGCATAGGAAGTCATATATCGAGAAAGTGATAAAGGTCTTGGAGATTTATCAAGACAAAATACTGTTCTAGCTTTTCCATGTAAAAAAGTACAATAGAAACGTGGAGGTGTTTGTAATAGCTTGTAAGGATTTTCCGTGTCATTTTCGTTTAATCATACTTGATGACCACCAAACCCCACTTAATCCTACTAATCAGTGAGTCACACTCTACACAGATTCCCTTGCTGTTTGTAGAGCCGCACTACATACCCTTCACACTGATTCGTGTGATAGGGATTGAAGGGGTTGCTCTCGCTAATCTATACTACTAATCCGTAATCAAGTATTTGTTATTCGAAAAAGCCAGTAAGATTGCAAATTTTTTGAACAATTATCCTAATACGCGTTGATTATCAGCATGGAGAATTCCCTTGAAGTCATACTTCTGTGTACTCTTTATTATTAATTGGTCATTAGCAGCATGTATAAGCATGTATTGGGCTTTCATGATGGTGTTTGTGAGGTTGAAGCCGGCATTTTTTTAAACAAAGATGAGGCGGGCGGCTCTGCTTGTCCGGTCCTTCTCTTCTCCGGCCACTGTTACGTCGCGAATTCCACAAGCTACGGCCGAGGACCTCACTGAAATCAACCTCCTCGTTCCCCGCCTCCTTGATTCCGGCCTCCTAGCCGACGCCACCCGCCTTATCGTCACCTCCCTCATCCTCCGCCCCCCGCTCGCCTCTCTCCCCATCCCGCTCCTCGTCCACCGCCTCGCCGACCAGCCCTCCACTGCTCCCCCCTTCGCCCTCCTCACCGCCCTCCGGCGCACGGGGCCTCATTGCCACTACGCCCTCCCCCTAGCCTACCGCCTCCTCGCCGGCTCTTACCTCAAAGCCCGGCGCTTCAAGGACGCCATCAAGGTGTTCGACCATATGTCCCGCCTACAGGGGTCGGTCCCTGGCCTGCCCGGGGAGGAGGACTACGTGATGATGATCAAAGGGTTGGCCGGCGGGGGTGGGAAGGCGGAGGAAGTGGTGAGGGTCTTGGGGAAGATGGTGGGAGCTGGGTTCACGGTGGCGCCAGACGTGAGGGAGCGCGTGATGGGGTGCTTGCTGCGGGAGGCCCGAGTGAGGGAGGCGAAGGAGCTGGAGGAGGCACTAGGGAGGGTTGCCGATGGGGAAGATGGGTCTAGGGCGGCGGTGGAACTGGTGGACAGGATGCTCCGGGACTGTGATTGGAGAGTCTAGACTGAGCTGGTCACGACGAATGCTTCAGGGTAAATCTCTCGTTGGGTCACTTCATTGTTGCTGAGAAGTGAACATGTGAGAAGCATGGCATGCTTGTGAGCAACAAGGGATGGAATCAGGAAACATATGTATCATGTACTAACTCTGGTAAATGAACCCCAAATTGCTGTGATGCACTGGCGTTGCTGAACTTGTGTAATAGATGGGTTTGAGGGAGAGCATTATGCATAATTTGGAACCAAATTATTGTATAACCGGTAAACGAAGGGGTTAGGCTGAAACATTTGCCCTTTGCACTTTCAGGGTCTTTTTGCCTCCTCATGAGGAGAGTTGTTTGTGAAAGCACATTTTTTGTGTGGTGTAACGTTTTACACTTTAAAAATACATTTTTATGTAATGCAATGGTTGTCACAAACTGCTCACACATCTTCAATTTAGAAGGAAAAGAGAATTAGTTTGAAGGAAAAGAGAATTAGCATAGTGACAGTCCGATGATCCTACTTCATAAGTATATATATTTTTATCAACAAAATATGACTGGCTTTTTTGCTTGCATTTTTTATGCTCCTTATTGACAATGAGCCATTGCGTAAGCCGTGTGTGAGAGCCTTTTATATTTAAGATTATCAACGTACAAGTCTTTTATATTTAAGATTATCAATGTACAAACTAGTGCATATTAAGTCAATAACATTGACGCTAACATGCACTATGAGAGCTTTTTATATTTAAGATTATCAACGTACAAGTCTTTTATATTTAAGATTATCAACGTACAAACTAGTGCACGTTAAGTCAAAAACATGGATGCTAACATGCACTATGATAGCATAGATAAAGGGTTTCCATATGCAGTTTATAGTTTATACTAAGTTCATTATCAGTAAGGAACTCTAAGGCAGGCAGCACGAGTAACATACAGTCAGATCGAGATGTGACAATCCACATGAGCCGGGTTCGTATTAACTTCTTCCATCTCTCATTTGTAATGCCGTATAGGCATTCTTAAAATTTACTAGCATTATTTCCTTTGCTAGAGTGAATAATGTACTACCATTAATATCCTCACCGGATAATGTCGCAATGGAAAAAAACATAATCATTAAACTACAATCTACAAAACTCCTGAGATAAGATGAGACAAATATTCCGCAACTTGAAACGAAGCTGATACAACAAATTTAGCAGAAAGTGGATGTATACTTTCATGAACATCTCGTTACATCTCCCGGTTCTAACCGAAACGTCAGCTCCTCTGTCTCATTTATAATGCTGAGACACCTCCCAAACCAACTTGTCCATGAACTGACATTTCTTGTCCCATCCCCATCCTGGATTACTCTGCATCATAAAGCGTCCACAATCAGAAAAAGCAGCAGTTAACTCAAGAGGAGTAGATAGTTCGAAACAAGTTATATGGCCGTCAGATCTTCCATCAGCCGGCATCAAGAAATGCATTTAGGACAATACAGTGAAGCAATTTACATAAAGTGATGACATAGAATTGTGAGAAGTGCCATCACCTTCTTGCTAGTACCTCATACTTCAATACTCTAAACTTAAGTAATCAAGGAGCAAATTACTTCAATTAACAGGTCAGTAGACTTCAAATATACTTGGTAAAATATGCAAAATTGAGGGCAAATGACAAGCTAATATTGAACAATAGTGGCAGCTAATGACTTCATAGAAAAAATACTTCAGGACTGGCTCCACATATATTACAAACAATTAGCAAAGATTTCATTTTCAACAAAATAACATAGGGAAGTTGTAGATCTAGAAGTAAAACAACCTGAAGCGAAAGAACAGCACGCTCAGTAAATCTTTTCACAGAAGCAGGTGCACTTTCAGGAAGGGTTTTTGCCACTCGTTGCAACTCTCCCTGCTGTTGCTTTGCAGTAACTCTATCAGGCCCACAGTAGTAATCAATGAGGTCTTTGAAAACTGGCAGTCTTTTCATCAAATCTTCAATGATTTCCTGCATAGGAATAATAAAACAGAAAATATCTAGCTCATCAAGCAAAAAATTCATATAATCTATCACATGTCTATACATGCATATATCAAAAACTAATTATTTTCTTTAACTATTTAATACTTCAATGTAGTTCTACATACTGTTAATGTACTCAAATTGAAAGACTTTTGCCCTTGTAAAGGCTAAGATAAGAAAGATAAGCGTTTTGTATATTCAGGAAAACACTAACATCATTTCTACATTGCAACAGAAAGAATCAAATATCTTTTAAAAAAATTGAACACTACTATACAAAAACAAATGTAAAAGCCAATGGAAGCATTAAGAGGGAGGTGAAGTTAAGGGCCCGCTTGGGAGGCGATTTCCGCCCTCAAAAATTGCTTTGTTGAGGGCAGAAATCGCTTTCCCAGCGAAAAACCATTTGGAAGGACAATTTAAGGTAAAATTGTTTTTCCTGTCAGAAGTCAACTTTTGGGTCAATTCAAAACAAATTGACTCAAAATCCGATTTCTTCAAGAACTCACCTCCTGAGGTGAGTTCTTGAAAAAATCGCTTTCTGGTTTGAAAAGGTGTGAAAAGACGTTTTACCCATTAGTCAAATCCATTTTACCCATTATGTTGAAGGGCATTTTTGTTATTTTTACATGAAAATCAAAAGTGAGCTTAAATTTGATTTCTTTTTGAAATCATCCTAAAAAACCATAACCAAACGTATCATACTTTTGTTTTTTTTGTCAAAAATTAATTCTCTTACAAAGCCATTTTCTTTCTACTTCAAATTGTTTGCCAAACGCCCCCTAAGTCATTTTTCCTTCTGCCAAAGTTAATGAATGTCACTTTAGAACTGATTTATTGAGCAAAATTCACTGATACAATCATAAATTATACATAACATTAGAATATTCCCTAACTTGCGTGCCTTTCCCTTCAATTTCTCTAGTTGCCAGTTTGCTATTTCTCCAATTGTATAAGGTTCCAATGATTTTTATTGAAAAATGGAGATGCTGAAAAGAGGGAACCTGCTAACCCTCACATATTTTCTCACATTCAGCAGGACTAAAAGTACATATATGTATCTCTCAAAATACTGAACCAATAATCCTTTGCTTTGACAAGGGCCGGCTTAAAGATGATATTGTCATTCCCCAAGGGCCAAGACATCAATATAATGAACAGTTAATCTTAAAAAGCACACAATGCAAATTCAGAGAATGCACCTCGTTTTACTCCCCATATAACTACCACGTTCTAGTAAGGTCAGAAAATTCATTTCTTTTTCACAGGCTGATAAACCAGGACTATTGAGTTAAAAAGGGATCAGATTGCAATAAATCTTGCAAAATAGTCTACAATGGGTGTAGGGAGCAGAAGAAGTGGAATAGACCCAGACATGACTCAATACCTCACCAGGACAATGCTGTCTACAGTTCTATTCAACTCCAGGAAAAAGTTACAGGCAACTGCAGCTGTATGATTTTTCCGGTTTAAAGCAATTCTTCAATAAGGTACCTGTATATTATTTTTGGTGCCACTAGCATGAGGGTAAGGATGTTGGTCTCCATGACCTTACATGTCAGTAGAAAAATTGAGCAATTCCAGGACTTAGACACCTATAAGACTTGCAATTTAAAGGCCCTAGACTGGTTAATTCTCAACATTTCTAATTGGTCAACTGTATTAACATCCCTACATGCAGACAGATCACATCATTTTCCAAGAATAATATACGTATAAAATTTAAATTTACCATCAGGCCCACTGCTCTTGGTTGCTTTGAGCATAAAAATGCAAATTTAATTCGAAAAAAATTATTTTCACCCAAAAATTTCCATGGAAAAAAGAGCATTTTTCATTACAAGATACTTGTGTCTCTCTGGTCCACTCTTGAGAAGTGAACTAAATGCAAAATGCTTAATATGAGAAATTACAGTGGACCTAGGATGCATTAGGATATGCAGATATTGACTCACCTCCCATTCTTCCTGACTCTGAATGCCTTCATAAGCCATCAAGAATGGCTTCACCTTCTCTAGTGCATCCCTCAAAGGCATCGGTGGCTTCTCATCTATGTCCGGGTTGTCAAAATCCACTAAGTATTCAGGCTCATACTCAATCTGTAACAACAAATAACAAACAAAACACCATAATTCAATCACGTAATTCATCAGAATAAGCTCGAAGTTACAAAGTTCGTCCCGTATATTTCCATACCATGTTATTGGTATGAACTGCATCAAGATATACATCGTCCATCGGCGAAGGCAGCACATTCCAGCTCAGTTCCTCAAACCCTTCAATTAATTTGTTCATGTTCTCCTTTCCTAGCCTCTTCTCCAATCTCTCCTCATCGGCATTATCGTCCATGTACAGTCCCGCTCCAAAATCATCATCCTCGTCCTTATCCTCGTCCTTGAAACCTCTACCTCTTCCCCGGTCGCGTCCATCCCGTACGAACATTCTTCCGCCGCCCCTCCCTCGAAACCCTCTACCTCGGCCCCTTCCCTCCCCCCTTCCACGACCTAGTATCCCTACCGCCTTCTTAACAGCATCCTCCCTGCTCAGCCTGGCCGTCCCACTCCTGGAAGCCCCAGGTACCGGACCGCGCCGGAGATGCCGGTTCTCCTCCGGAGCGCGAGGCTCCGAAGCCTCCGGCTTGGCTGTCTTTCCACGACCAGTCCCGGGCAATCCTGTGGCGAGTCTCGAGGAGAGGACTGGACCAGGTCCCCGGCCCGGCGGAGGCGAGTCGAACGGGCCCAGCCGGTCTTCGCGGGTAAAAAAGATGGGCTTTTTAGGGAGATGCTTGGAATCAGCGGGCTCGTCCCGGCCGCGTCCAGCTCCGGCTTCCGGGAACCCACCCCGGCCACGCCCAGCTCCAGGCCCGCCAGCGCCAGACATCCACGACGAGAAGGATGGGAGGATTGGGGAGGAGGGGATTGGCTTCCCCCGTCCGTGCCCGAGACCGGGAATTGACGCCGGTTGCTCGTCGGGACCGGCCGGGCTGAAATCGTCAGTGGATCGCGATGGGTAGGCGGTGCGACCATCGGATCCCCGGCCGCGGCCTCTTCCTCCGCCGCCACCTCCGGGGGAGAAAGTGGAGAAGTGGGAGGTGGCGGCGAGGGCTTGCCTTCCGGTAGCCGCGCCGGGGAGGCCCGGCTTGGCGGCGCCTAATCGACCGAGGCCTCTCATTTCAGTGACGCTGGAAGCCGAATGAGCTTCTCGGGCAATTGGTTATCATCCGGAAAAAGGGATGTTCACGGACGTGTATTGTCCGTTTGTCCGTCCGTAACCCAAAACCCTGCCCAAACCAAAGCCCCATGCTCTCCCTCGGCCCCTTTGAATATCCACTCCTCCCCCGAGCGCCTAATTGGTGCCGCCTCCTCCCCACTCGTCGACGGCCGCCGCTTCCTCCTCCTCACTCTTCTCTGGCCTCCGCCTCCTCCCCACTGCTCTCTGGCCGCTGCTTTGCCCCACCACTCGCCGCGTCTCCGGCAGCCACCGAGCCCCATCGAGGTAGACCCTCTCGTTCTCCCCTTCTTCCTCCTCACCTTGACACTGTCTTAGTTCGTCGTCCCGCCCATTCCCCACTACTCGCCATCAAGCTTCAACAGTACTCGCCGCGGCTGTCACTAAGTCGCCGATTCTTATTATTCGGCAAAATCGCCGAGTCATGGGTCTGCCGCACAATTGGCCGATTGTTCTTGCGATTCGCCAATTCACCGATTATTCTAAGAAATTGCAGATTGTTTCTGATGTTCGATTCGTTCGGCCAAATAAAAACCTTAACTTCTCTCTCCGCTGCGTATGATCGAAGTTACTCAAAATCAAAATAGTTTTCATGGTCGTCTTCTTGGCGAAATCTTCAGTGCCGCTGTGTATTTCTCCAGTTTTTCAACGCCATGCTCATCACTGTTGTTAAAATCACCAACGAGGACGGATATCGGCCTTGCCACGGAAGTTTCCCAACAACATGCAGACCTCGGCTGCCAAATTCACCAAAGTGACATGGAGATCAGCCTTGCCAAGGACCCTGCTTTAAGAATCAGTCAAGTACTCAAGCTGTCTGCTTTCATTTGAATCAGCTCTACCTCTGTTTTTTTTTTCCTATCTGCCTCTCTATAATTCCATGCATATCCTGTCCCTTCTGAACTTCATTTTATCTTTCTTATTATTATACATATGCTGTCCCTTTAGGAGCCCCACGAGGGAATTGAGACACAGGGTCCACCCTCAGGTCAGGTCCGTCTGGAGCTTATTCCAAGCCTCCAGTGGCAACATCCCAAACTAGAGATGCTGATTGCTGAACCTTTTGTTTCTGGATCTTCAATTCAGGGTTCTATTTAAAAATCTCTTTAGGCAACACTTTTAAAATTAATTTTTTTTCTATAAACCTGTTAAATTAAGCAATGAAAGCCTCATCCTTATTTTGTGAAGAGCCCAAATTTTAACGGGAAGGAATGAGGAAAGCTGAATATTGAGAGAATAATAATGTCTTAGTATCATAGTATTTACTCAGGCTCTTGATAAGATATGCTAACTTTATAAAACAACTGAAGTTGCATGTTTATATGAGCGTGTTTACTATCTTTGTGTCTATAAATTGTAAAATATTGCTAATGTCTATACAAATTGATCTCATAGTCTTTGCCATCTTTATGTTTACCTATTGTTTCCCCATTTTCTCCCTAATTTATCCAAATTATTCGGAACGGAACCGATTGACCCCTCTCTGAATTAAATTTGAACCCTGACTTTGTGATAGAGCACTGCGGTAGTCGCATGAGCATGGGGTTTTTTGTTGTTCCCATGAAGCGAAGATCATTATGCAAGCTGAGCTTGAATTATTAAAAAGTTAAGGTGCATATAGGTCGCTCTATATTTAATATTATTTTAAACTTTTCCTTGCAACTCTTGGTGACCAGAAGGGCTTTGGAGTGATTAATATTCTGGCCATTGCAAAAGATATTTTTTTAACAGAAATGAAAATTTAATAGGTTAACCTAGTTCTTTTTTCATTATATACATATATGAATGTTTCTTTGCTTCATGAACTAGTGAAATTTTTTTTATCAACTTCTTACCGAAATGACTAAGATTTTATGATACACACTCTTTACCCTTCCTAGTACTATCAGGAGAAAAGGCCAGAAAATGGTAAGTATGCAGAGTTTGAGTATTACTTGTATTGAGAACATGAGCGAAGAGCCAGGTATAGGCTAGTTAGGGCACTTGACCCTGTTAAATTATCGAAATCAGTTCACGACCAATACGATTACGTCATGACTAGGGTTGACCAGAATGCTGGAACCAGGTGGGACCCGGGATTGTAAGTGTAGGTCCATGCACTTGAAGGCCAGGCCCAACTGAGAAGCACAATATTTGTACTTATTTCCTTCCGGTCCAAATCCAAATCCCCTGAGCCCATAAACAAAGCCCATGTCTTACCCCGCCTCTTTTCCTCTGTATGAAGTGTAGAAGTTTGGGCAAGCATAAATTTCAACTTGAATTCCCGCCAGTCTTTGTGTTAGGTTTTTGGAGTTCGATTGGTCTCATTTCTTACGAAGATTTGCGAATTGGATCGAGGAAATGTGAGTATTGAATCAGTTCTCTATGTCATATGTTCCAGCTCCGTGTCTTGTAGTAGAGCCTGTTCTTATTTTGATGATTTGTGGGTTTGATTTGTGATTGCTTAGGTCGCGAATATGCGTGAAAAATCTGCCTCCGTATGTGGAGGAAGACCGACTGAGGGATTTCTTCTCGCAGAAAGGGGAAGTAACTGATGCCAAAATCAGGCGGACCAGGTAAATTGACAATTACCAGCATTTTCACTTATTTCATGATTTTCTCGTTACTTCTTTTCTGTTCTAAGTGGTTGAACTCCTGAAACTGGATAGGGATGGGAAGAGCAGGCAATTTGCATTTGTTGGTTTCCGGACGGAGGTGGAGGCGGAAGAGGCAGTCAGGTTCTTCAACAATGCATACCTTGATACAAGCAGGGTCACCTGTGAGGTGTGGTGCACTTTGAAAATTTGAATTCAATTCTCTTTCTTGGTGATACTGAATTAGATGTTATTCCTCTTAAGAAGTTTCATGACTCCGTTCAAATTCCTGCCTATGCTGATTAGCTTACCTGGGACTTGAGTTGTGGAGTCCATTAAATAATCACAGCTATTGACCCACCCGTATAAGCTTTCAAGATAGTGGATGCAATGTAGGAGGAGCAGTGAGAAGGTCACTGCTCAATATATTCTTAACATTTCTTGTTTACTATCAATAATGATTGCTTCTAGCTGCTCTTAACTGAATCGGTATTCAGTCCTTTTTCCCCTTATTGTTGTCATAGTCAACATCTTATTGCAATTGAACATGGTTTGCAACATGTAGTGTGGTCTGCCATTTGGCCATGTTAGGGTCATGTTCACATCAATCTTATAAATAACAGCGTTCTTTTAGATATAGAGTAAATATTTTGTCATTTATTTTCATAGTTTTGACAGACTGCATTAAGTTTATGCTGTTTATTTTGTTTCTGCATTCATGTCTTCCAGTTTGATTACAAAACAATAATCAGGTCCTGTGAACATTTTTTTAATTGTAGATTGCCCATAAAGTTGGGGATCCAACTATTCCACGTCCGTGGAGCCGTTATTCAGCAAAGAAAGAAGCGTTAGCAAGTGATGACAACAAGAAGGGGGTAGGTGTCGGATTTACTTCTAAAAACGCCAAAGGATCAGGATATGCTAATGAAAAGGGAAAGACGTCTAAACAAAACAGTAAGGATGCTGATCCCCAATTTGAAGAATTTCATCAAGTCATGCAGCCTAGGCATAAATCCAAGTTGTGGGGAAATGATGCATGGGAGGCTTCTCTTGATGCTGAATCACTTGAAGAAAAAGATGTAAGACTAGCTGGGGGAAGAAATTGTCAAGAAAGTAAAGAAAGAGCAACAGATCCGTCAAGTCCCTTGCAAAATGACTCAGTGGAAGTATCAAGGAAGAAGGCCTCACATGGACTTGCTCGTGATGAATTTGTTACTGATGCGGATTACTTTAAAAGTAGAGTTAAAAAAGTTTGGTCTGACTCAGATATTGATGATGAAGACTCCTCTGGTGGACATGAAGGTGGACACGTAGGAACTGAAGTGGATAGCAGGGAAGATTCTAAAGGAGCTGAACAGGACGTTAATTCTGATGCTTTAAATGATGAATCTCTAGATAATGAAAACACATCATCTGTGCAAAATGGTGGACAAGTGCAGATTATTGAGACTGGTCGCCTTTTTGTTCGGAATCTTCCTTACACTGCAACGTATGATGATGTTTCATAGTTTTTTTTTTATCAATGATATTTTACACAAATAGATACTGATACAAAGAGTGGCTATTTTAATCTTGAATATTTTTATTGTACTTCCATTTCATGTATTTTAGTGAGGAGGACCTGGCTGAACTCTTCAAGATATATGGTGATCTTTCACAAGTTCATCTTGTAGTTGACAAAGATACGAAACGATCGAAGGGAATTGCTTACATACTCTATACGATTCCAGAATCTGCAGTGAGGTAATATTTGTCGAGTATATATGTTTGCATGAAGCTCTAGAATCAAAAAGTTTTAAAATAAGCAACACGAAGATGGAGTATATAGAATTTAACTTTAAGGATAATAGAACTATAGGTAGAACTTTAGTCAAAATAGATAGGCAAGAAGTACCAAGATGTGAGCAATTTTGATACTTGGGCTCTTTTATCTACAAAGAGGGAGATATCACTAGGGATGTGGTACATAATATTAATGCGGGGTGGGTAAAATGGAGGGTGGTGTCATGAGTTTCGTGTGATAAGGGATCCCAAATAGGCTTAAAAGTAAGTTCTATGGGATAACTTGCAATACTCTATGGAGTATAATATTAGGCACCATAAAAAAATTATATAGATAAATTGAATATAACTTAAACGAGGAAACTAAGGTGGATGTGGGAAAGATAGGATTAGAAATGAGTGTATATATTAGAACTTAGGAGTAGCACCTTTAGGGGAGAAGCACAAAGTGTGTAGGTTGCATTGGTATGTGTATGTATAAAGAAGACCAATAGATGCCCCAATAAGAAGGTTGCAAGGGTTCGACGTAAATAATGTCAAAAGAGGGTGAGGGAAACCTAAGAGAATTTAGATGAAATTAATAAAGAAGAATTTAACTATGCTATATCTTACAAAAGAGTGCCTCAAAATAGGCTAAAATGGAGGTGTAAGATCTATGTCGTCGACCCCAAATTGTTTGGGAAAATGCACTACTTGATTATGTTTACGATTATGATATGTTTGCCCTTATTATTAGAGGCCTTTTTGTTAATGCTAAGATTTGGTAGCTAATTACAAATAAGCCATCCTTCAATTATCTTTAGGAGTTGAATTGAAAGTACTGAAGAAATAAAGAGTAAATTTTTTAGTAGATAAATCATTTAGCTGAGTTATGTAGTGGACATCCAGTAAAGACAACTGTATTAGTTGATAGTGGTAACTCTATGATGATCAATTATTTCCATTCTCTTCCGCATTAATTTATATTTTTATTTCAACTAGTACAAAATTTTATGGAAAAATAGTGCTTGTATTTTGGAGCCTGGGCTGCTCGGATGGGTGAATGTGATTATTGTTCATTAATATTGGTGGAACTAAGGGACCAAAAATTTTGGTTGGGACCTCAAATAATACGTGGAAATAAGGTGGAGCCTGCAAAAGAAAATTTTAACTATGTATATTGTTGTTTATTTATGAAGAATAAGGTGCTTCACCCCTTTGTATCGATTCTCAATTTTTTAATAACGAGGGTTGTGGGTAGTTTTGATGGGTCTTCATTGTTTCCATTGATGATAAAAGATTGAGTCATGGGTGCAGGGCCTTAGAAGAATTAGATGGTTCAAGCTTCCAAGGACGACTACTGCATGTAATGCCTGCTAAACAACCTCCACAAAAGAAAGAGTAAGTGAATATTTGTATTAGTATGGCTATTCTTATCTTTAGACAACAACTATTCATTTACTGAGTTATTTTCTCAGGTATCATCCTTCTACTGGTCGTGTTGCAAAGTCCTTTAAGGAACAGAGATTAGAAAAAAAGAAGGCCTCTGAAGCGAGTGGTAACACTCAGGCATGGAACAGTTTTTTTATGCATTCTGACACGGTATATATGGACCTTCTCAAGTTCTTTTCTTCAGTTGAGGTACCTATTTCCAAAGTTTTAGAAACTGTTCTTTTTCCTTTCAAATATATCCTTTGAATATTGAACAGGTTGCTGAGAATATTGCTAGAAGACTTGGTGTTAGTAAAAGCAAGTTACTTGATCGAGAGGCAGATGATCTTGCTGTGCGAATTGCTTTGGGGGAGACTCTAGTGATTGCAGAGACAAAAAAAGCCCTGACAAGCGCTGGAGTCAGTGTTGACGCCTTAGAAGAACTAGTCTCTGGAAAAGAAGGAAATATCAAAAGAAGTAAGCATGTTATATTGGTAAAGAATCTACCATACAGTTCTTCTGAAGGAGAACTTGCTACTATGTTTAGTAAGTTCGGAAGTCTGGATAAGATTATTCTTCCTCCAACAAAGGCATTGGCATTGGTAAAGATTCTTTTCCTTCTTCTTTATGGCTAATTTGATTGATTTTGGTCTATTATTTAAGATAATTCACTCCAAAACTAGGAAAGTTGTCAAATTGTGGCTTAATTAGGATGAAATTAATCATGCAATGCCAAACTGTCTGTCCATTTCTCCAGGTTGAAGGCTCGCATCTTACGTTTGAAATTGTCTCTTTCCACATGCATTTTCTAAAAAGCTTGATTTTGAAATATATATTATATTTTTTTAAAAAAAACCTCATACTTTTGGTTAGTGTTGTAAATATAAATTTACAAGGGAATGGTAAGAATTTAAGCCCTTCACAGTTTTCACATGGTCCTCATTGTCATAGATAAGAAAAATATTATTTTCGTTGACAGTGAGTGTCCAAGTAATGATTAATGACCCTGAATTATTGGGTATTGAGTATATTTGATGAATTAATAGGTTCTGTCAATATTGAGTTTCTGATCTTAATATCTCTAACAGCTTCCTAGAGAGTTTGTTCCTTTGCTTAGGATGGTTGGTATCAAAGTAAAAATTTGAAGCAGTTGTAAACTTCCAATGTATGAAAGGCTTCTTATTGATATATGTATAAGCATAACTGTGAAGGTTTTATACTGTCTGTGCTGCTCTAATGCAGTTTGTGTTTTACTACTTAGGTCATTTTTCTCGAGGCGTCTGAAGCTCATGCTGCTTTTAACGGCTTGGCATATAAACGTTACAAGTAAGTTCTTTCAATTTATTGTGGATATTTCTTTGCTTCAGGTTTTTAATAGGTAAGAAGTATGATTTTCATTTAGTTCTATACCTTTTAATCGGAAGTCAGAAAGTGATGATTCGAAGTATAAAACATGAGTATGTTGTGTGCTTAATTATTTTACATATAAAGTACTGATTGAGTCAACATATTAATGAATAGTTATGTTGTGGGCTTAATTTACTAATACTTCCGGTTAGAATTGATAGTAGGATGTTTTAGTTGACAGGCAATTGTAAGTAACTATTTGGATAATTTTACTTGGATTATCTGAAAGAAATCATGTTCTACATGAATCTTGCATGTTTTTTGATAAGCAGATTATTTTTATTAAGCTAATCCTTGGAAATCTTAGAACTGTACACCTGGTTAGGGCCTTGCTGGTGAATAGAATTGACACATGCATTTGCTATGTTTTTTAGGTTACATAAGCTAATGCACAATCCCATAGATAAGAGTGCTGTCATAATTACTGCATAAGCTAATGCATCATTGGCTGTTGGATCATTATTTTTAAGTTGTGTGTCTTTGAATATGGCTGTCCTATCTTACCAAACTGGTTTTGGCTGGAGTCATTGTATAAAAAAAGAAACGGATGGTCAGCAAAGAGATGTTAAAGTATTTATTTTGTTTCTTTACAGAAATACTCCATTGTTTTTAGAGTGGGGTCCCAAGAATGTTCTCACTCCGAGTTCAAAAAAAGAGAACGATGCTCCGGAGAGTTCTGTTGTAGGTGAGAAAGAAGTGAAGAAAGTATTGCTAGAGCAAAATGTACAAGGAATATCAGAATTGGATATCGATCCCGATAGAGTTGAGGTTAGGGCTATTAACTGGCATTTCTCTTTTAGTTGATATATACATGTGCTAACCGGATAGTAGCTCTCTTAGTTGCTTTATGTCACTCATTGGTCAACAAAAATGATACAAGGTCAACTAAAATAATACAAGTTCAACATGACGAGATAAATCCATCATAGCAAAAACTTATATGTGGGAAAGTCCGAAATTTCAATATAAACATACTCCCTCCGCCCCATATTAATGGCATCATTTGGGGGGAAATAGTTTTTCCCATATTAATAGCTCCATTTGGCTCAATTTAAGTGGCTGGCTACTTCAAAAAGTGTTTCAGAACTGAGAAGCTTGTTCTCCATTCCCTTAGCTGTGGGTCCCACTATGCAATAAAAACCACTATTTTCCCAAATTGAGCTATTATAGTACGGATGGAGGGAATTTATATTATGATACCTTCATAGTTTGTTCCACCTGTGGTGGCCATAACAGTAAAGTATAATTCACTTCATTTCTTGAATTAGATAAAATGCTAAGGAGAAGGGTGTTTTAGGAGCATATAGCATGAGCATTCTTCTGGACTAATAGTCTACAGATACATGAGTATTTTAAAAATGTCTCTCTCATATTTTATAGCAAACTCTTTAAATTGTCTCATGCCATGCAAAAAAAAAACAAAGAAAAGAAAAGAAAATTGACTCATGTGCTCTAATCTTGCTCATTACGACATTTATTTGACTTGTTGCTTTAATACTGAAGAAAAAGTAGATAAAAGGGATATGAACAAAGCCCTAATTTTTTTGCAGTAGTTAGTTTTCGAGTAAATTTTATTTTTTTATCAATGGCTGAAGCGGAAGCTTGTAGGAATCAAATCATTAAATTTTCATGTGATTATCAGTTGATTTTAGGTGAAAGTTGATTCTTGTTTTGGATTTGTTTGATATTAAATATTGAGTTTTTCCTATACTGTATTACCTTTCAATTGAATGTAATTATGATATTTTTTAATTACTTATCTTGTTTTGGTTGATACATTATATTTCTTACAGTCAAGATCAGTGTACGTCAAAAATCTCAATTTCAAGACAACAGATGAATCTTTAAGAAAACATTTTGCTGAAAATCTGAAAGAGGGGAGCATTCGCAATGTCAAGGTGTGTATCCGAAATTTGTTACTCAGTTGAAGGTTGTTGTACATATATTTCTTAATTTCTTTTCTTTTCTATTTCCATACTTTTTCTTTGCAGATAAAAAAGCACTTGAAAAATGGAAAGATTCTCTCCATGGGTTTTGGTTTTATTGAATTTGATTCATTGGAATCAGCAACAAACGCATGCAAGGATCTGCAGGTATCCATAGCTTAATAACTTCAACCTGTTCTGCTGTTTCTTTTTCAGATGATTGAGGTCTGATAATGTCTATTATAATTACAGGGAACTGTTTTAGAAGGCCATGCTCTTATTTTGCAACTTAGTCGAGCCAAAAAAGATGATGATGGACTTGGCAAAAAACGAAAAGATGTTGATGGACCAAATAATGTTGAGAAGGACGAAAACTCTAGAAAGTTAATTGTTAGAAATGTTGCTTTTGAGGCTACCAAAAAAGATCTTAGGCAGTTATTTAGTCCATTCGGTCAGGTAGTTGCTTCTGTGCCTTGCTTTTCCTTCTGTTTTTTGGGTGGGGTGTAGGAGGGGCAAAACAGTGATACTGAGCTGCATTTGTTGCCATGAATTAAATTGGTTACATTAGGTTATGCTGATGCATAGAACCCGAAGTGTGCTATTATATGGTAGTACAAATAATAGTTCCACATGATCCTAATTAGTTATGTCTGGCCAGTATAACCAATAGACTGATGTAATTGGGTGAACTTATGTTATTATTAGTAGTATTTAATTGAAATGCAGGTTGCCTACCTAAAATGTGTACAATATTTTAGATTATTTTATGGTTTTTTCAAGTATTCTAGGCATAAAAATGAAAGGTTTACTCTGAAGTACTTCATTTTACTGGTCATATTATGTGTCCTTGTGTATGTCTTAGTGTCAGAATTTGTATAACCACTTGAACTTATTGACCCTTCAATCATTTATAATTAACAGTCTCATCATCGCCATAATGTTCATTGTGGCTACCATGTTGAGATGGTGGCTTATCTCAACTACTAGGAATTATTATTCACATTTTTTATAATATCTTATTTTCCTTTCCATCAGATCAAGAGCATGCGGCTGCCTTTGAAGCTTGGCAGTCATAGGGGGTTTGCCTTTGTGGAATTTGTCACAAAGCAAGAAGCACAAAATGCACTTCGTGCTCTCTCAAATACCCATCTTTATGGTCGTCACTTGGTAAGAGAACTTTGAGTTGTTTTGTCAGATGCCATAATAAATGCAATAAATAGAAGAGATAGTGAAATAGAATGATGACTGAGGGAGTCCCTGTTTTACAGGTCATAGAGCAGGCTAAGGAGGGAGAGACCCTGGAAGAATTGCGAGCTCGAACTGCTGCTCAATTCACTGTTGAGCAAGATGGGTTTCAGAATTTGACAAAGCTGTCTAAGAAAAGGAAATTCATGTCTATCATCGATGAAGACAATGGTAGGTTTGAGAGGGTTACGGGACTGTGAACCACTTGTATCATATAAATCATCTTTAGTTTGTAATCTTATACGCCCTCAATTTTGTTCTCATGAGGGCTGTACTTGTAAATTTGACGCGAGTTAAAAAATGGAAAGCTTATGGTAAATGCTCATAAAGCTCTTCTTATGGGAAATTATTTTAGCTGTTTGTTTTGCACATCACTTGACACGCACAATGGATTTACAAAACATATGGCATATAGTAGGGAAGGTGGTCGTAGCATGGGCAGGACATTTTCTATCTGATACGATACTCATAAACGACGCCGAAATCGCCTTGACGTTGGCGAAAGGAATGGGCGTACAGGGTGATGGAAATGGAGCTCTCAGAAATTTGGGACCATCCAGGTATTTCAAAGTTGAAGCTGTCTATCCCCAATGTCAGTTTTATCTCACTTATCTCCATATTCTTGTCCTTGTGCGATCACAGACATTTTTTTTCTGTTTTATACCGTTATAAGACAAAAAGATATCGCGATTACGTTCACTGGTTTCTAATGCAATGAAAATTAGGTGAACCTAGTTCGTCAACTTCAAGTAGTATAAAAAAACAAAAAGTTTGTCCACTCAGGATCGGTAAAAAATTTCTGCGCTGTTAGGAATCAATTAAACGTTGTACTCTGGTTAACAATATTCTGAAAAATAAAATTTGACAAGGTTGAAAGCGTTTTCTAATGTAAAAGGATATTCTTACCCCAAAGCCTTCACCACCTTTGATTGGATAAGGAAGGTGGGTCTTACTTATTTACTTTTTTCTATCAATCAGACGTGGTGTAAAGCTTTTGGTGCAAAAAAATATCTTACTAATCAAACAGCTAAGATTGATGGGTAAAAGTCTCAACAAGTTTGCATAGAACTAATGTAAAATTTTACAAGAATAGCAACAATGTTCAAGGTATATACAGGAGGACCCATCATATAGTGTAAAAGAGCCGTAACTATCTTTTCTTTGTAATTAATTTCCAACTATGTGTAGAGTAGCCGGCCAGCACCGGAAGCAGTGGTGGGAGAGGTGGCGCACATCAAAATCCAATTTTTACAAGATCTACACCATATGCATGCAACACTAATACAAATTAGTAATAAACATGCAACACATACAATCAATCAAAGGGAGATAATTAAATATAGGAGAGATACGAATTGACCTAGGCCTAATCAGCCCCTTGCACGCCCTCCTTAAAAGATCTAGCACGCCAATTGCAAGATCAAAACAAGTGAAGGATGAGATATAATTACCTATGTGTTGATCCCTCTTAAACCCCACTTGGATGAAGAATACGTTGTAAGATCTCAGCCCAATCGAACCTCAAAGCAAATCAGTGATGAAGAAGAGTCATCTCCTTCCTTTCAACCCGCCTACAACGCCTTGGATAGGGATGAGAAGCGGCGGCCAGCAGCTTCTCCAATGGAGAAGCAAAACTCACACAAAGAGAGAGGGGGGCGGCCAAGAGAGAGGGAGAGAGAGATGAGAGGAGTGTTTTTCCAATTGAATTCTTAGATCCAAAAAGAGGGGGGCATCCCATTTCAGTTTGGGAATAAGGGAGAATATTCTCCCTTATTCTCTCCCTCTCTTCAATTCCCTTACCTTTCAAATATAGATCGGGCCTGATTTGGGCTTTGATTAAATTGGGCCTGCAAGCTAGAATTCTCCCGGTTTCAAATAGAGGTTCAAACACAACGGGCGCGGGCTCTGTCACACATAGCCCGCAGAGGCCTGGACCCTCTGCACACGGCCAAGCCCATGACAGGGTCGACCCCTCGCTAAACACGTGTCCTACCCCCGACACCTAATTCGCGCGACTAGGCCCCACAATATGTAAATGCACATTTAGATGTATGTCTAGTGTACGTGTGTGACATATGTGGGTCCCATCCGAATTATGTGTAACGAGGGAATATGTGGTGTTGACGCATCCGCCCCCACCACCCTTGGACCACGTGACCCGTACCGGTTCACCTGAACCGCGACACATTGGACCAAACTGGGCCCAAGCCCATACCATGGTCCAACATCCCCCACCATGGGTGAAGGGCTCATATGGTCCAACAACGACCAACGCTAGTCCTGTCGAAGACCAATGCTATGAGCGTGCTTAGAAAATAGATATGTTATTAAAGCCTTAGTGAACGGATCTACCAACATCTTAGAAGTAGGAAGATGACTGAGAGTCACTTTTCCTCTCTGTAGCATGTCGAAGATGTAATAGTAATACACCTCAATGTGCTTACCCTTGGCATTGATCTCCCCATTCTTAATTATCGATGTTGTAGCCAGATTATTGCAATACATCTGGACAGAAGCATCAGTCCAGTTTTCTAGCCCCAATTCTGCTAGAAACTCCTTAATCCAAACTGCCTGGGAAGCTACAATACTGCATGCATAAAACTCAGCTTCCATCGTAGACTTAGAAACACTCTTTTGTTTCTTGCTTGCCCACGATATAGCAACGCCTCCAAACATGAAGACATATCCAGCTGTAGATTTCCTGTCATCTGGATCCCCCGCATAGTCTGAATCACTATATCCAGCCAATGACAGACTTTCCGCCTGATAAGTGAGTTTTAAACTCTTAGACCCTAAAAGGTACCGAAATACCCTCTTCACTGCTTGCCAGTGTTGAAGACCAGGGTCTGCTTGGTAACGGCTTAACAAGCTTACCACAAAACTCAAATCAAGTCGAGTACAGGTCGTGGCATATATCAAGCTGCCAATAGCCTATGAATATGGCACTGACTCCATCTGGAGTCGATCTTCCTCTGTCTGAGGAGCCATACTTTTAGACAACACAATACCCTTGTATATAGGGGATTTAATGGTTTTCCAACTAATGACATTGAAGCATTTGAGAACGCTCTCTATGTATGATTCTTGAGATATAATAAGTTTCCTAGTTTTTCTATCTCTGTCAATTTTCATCCCTAGGATGTAGGATGCCTCACCCATGCCTTTCATCTCAAATTGGGTTTTGAGTCATTCCTTTAAACTAACTATCATACTAAGGTCATTCCTCATCAAGAGTATGTCATCTACATACAATGACAACATCATATACCTTGCCCCATCCCGGAAGGTATAGACACAATGATCGTGTTCGTTCACTATGAACCCATACCCACTAATCACCTTGTGAAAAGTGAAGTACCATTGTCTGGGAGATTGTTTTAGGCCATACAATGATTTTATGAGCTTGCACACCTTGTGTTCCTCTCCAATAATCACATAACCCTTAGGTTGTTCCATGTAAGTCTCCTCCACTAAATCTCCATTTAGGAAGGCAGTCTTTACATTCATTTGGTGTAACTCTAAATCAAAGTAAGTAACGCATGCTAAGAGACATCTAATCGAGTCAAATCTTGACACTGGTGAGTATGTCTCTTTAAAGTCCATCCCATACACTTGGGTGAACCCCTTGGCCACTAATCTCGCCTTATACTTATCTATAGACCCATCAGCCTTAAGCTTCTTTTTAAAGATCCATTTACACCCAATGGGCTTTCGCCCTTTAGGTGGATCCACTATCTCCCAGACCTTGTTCTTTAGGATAGAGTCCATCTCTTCCTGAATAGCAACCTGCCATTCTTGAGCATCTAGAAGACTTAAAGCTTGCTCAAGGGTAATCGGGTTATCTAGAATAGGTTCATCTAGCGTGACATTGTCCTCCCCTAGCATTGTATAGAAGTCCCTCAACAGAATTGAAGGTCTTCTTTCCCTCAATGCCCTGGGTTCTGGTTCGGTTTGGTTTTGATCTGATCCAATTACTTCCTCTGGGGAAGTGCTAGGAGTAGCCTCTTTAACCACCTCGAACAAATCAACTTTCTTATTAGGAATTCTAGGGTTTAATTCTTCTTCCAAGAAATAAGCATCTCTAGACTCAACAACCCCCACTATCCCATTTGTGTGGTGAACCACGAATCGGTACCCCTTAGAGTGATCACAGTAACTAATAAAGTTGCACTTTATGGTCTTGGGGTCTAGCTTTGACCTATGCTGGTCAGGTACCTTTACGTGTGCCCTAGACCCCCACACTCTAAGATGCCCTAAGTTTGGACATCGACCCGTCCATAACTCATAAGGTGTCCGTTGGACTACCTTTGTTGGTACACGATTAAGGATGTACACGGCAGTGTCTAAAGCCTCACCCCAGAAGTTAGTTCCTAACTCAAAGTGATTTAACACTAGATTGACCATGTCCATAAGCGTCCTATTACGCCTCTCTGCCACTCCATTTTACTGCAGAGTGTACGGTAGGGTGTACTGCTGAACTATTCCCTGATCAGTACAGAAATCTTTAAACAGGTCAAAGGTGTACTCGCCACCCTTGTCAGTCCTCAGGATTTTTATTTTCCTGCCTAACTAAGTCTCTACCTCAGCTTTAAATTCCTTGAATTTATCTAAGGTATCAGACTTCCTACTTATTAAATACATGTACACGTATCTTGAATAGTCATCAATGAACGTAATAAAATACGTCATGCCTCTGTGGGTCTAAACATTCAGGGGCCCACATATATCAGAATGTACCACCCCTAACAGTTCATTTGCCCTTTGTCCCTTTTGGAAGGATTATCTGTTCATCTTACCCGATAAGCAATCCTCACACACACATAAGTCTTTGGATATTTTGGGTAACAACTCAGCGCTCAACATTCTATGTAGTTTATCTACATTTATATGGCACAAACGCATATGCCAAAGCAAAGGATCATCCACAGACAAAACAATATACTCAGAAGCGTTTATTTCATTAGATTCAATAGAGTTCATTACATCTAAGCAGTACAATCCATTAATTAAAGAAGCAGTAAATAAAACGGTCCCACCCTTGCCCACAGTTGCCTTACTCCCCTTGAACTTAACATCAAACCCCTTCTTGGTCAGAACATGGATTGAAATTAGGTTCTTCCTGATGGAATGAGCAAAGAGCACATCTATCAGGACAAGGTTAGACCCATTCTTCAGAGGAATCATGTAGCTCCCCATAGCCTCCACCTCGCAGTACGTGTTATTTCCCATGAAGACTTTGTTCTGGCCTGGAATTAGATTGACCATCTCGCCCCTTGTTCCCCTAGAGTGGGAAACATGCACAGTAGCTCTTAAATCCAGCCACCAAATCTTCTCCTTGATGTCAGCAAGCATCACTTCAGAGACAACACAGACGATATCCTCGCTCTTGCCCTTGTCCTTGTTTGAATGACTATCATTTTGAGAACAATTAACCTTAAAGTGACCCATCTGGCCACACTTGAAACATGCACCTTTGGGTTTATCATTCCCTTTTCTAATGTCTTTGTTCTGAGGCTTCTTCCCCTTCTTTTTAAAAGCTTCATAAAGAGACCAACTGTGTAAACAGTCTGAGACTCAGTTTAGTGCTTGAATGGCCAGCTTATAAGCACTGACAATAATCCATTTCTTTCATTTTCCAGATCTTGACTAGTGACATGAAAATGCGAAGCTTATTTCCTTGGCTAATCTCGGGCATTAATAACAAGAGAAATTTGCTAACTAATCCTATATTGGCAAGTTTGTTCCTTTAGAAGCCGACAGTCCCATGCCAAATAAACTCTTTCATGAAAAGTAAGGTTTTCAAAGAGGCCCTCCACTGTAAGGTGGGGGCTTATGTGCATTAGCCAGACCGCTACGGCTCAACCTCTGGGTTCACCTTTCCAGCCGTGGTTTTATTTTTTTTCTTTTTAGAAAAGTACCTACCGATGCGGGCGGGAAGATGCCACTCGCAGCGGCGGCCAGATCTTGCCAGCCAGGCCGGCTCGTGGAGGAAATGGGCTGGGCTCGCCCCGGCAAAAGCGGGTCAATGAAATCCAACACACTACTTGCGAAGCTTTCATCTTTAGTTTCTCCCTGTCCCACACTTGCATACCATGTCCTTCCAATGTTTGTGTTGGAAAATGCTTTTTATCCCGCTATTACTATTCGTCCTTTTGGCCAAGGCAACGAGGTGGTTTACCCACCCAATTAAGCCTACTTAATAGTATTAAATTTTTAATTTTTTTATTAAATTTAAAACTATTAGTCATATACTTTTACAAGTAAGCTAATACTTCAATTATTATGGACGCTTAAATATAAGCGTCCCTAATATTTACTATTAGGGACACTTTGAATTAAGCATCCCTAATATTTACTATTAGGGACACTTTGAATTAAGCGTCCCTAATAGTCCTAACCATTTTTTTTAATATAGAATATAATTTAAAAATATATTTATCCCTCTATCTATCTCTTATTTTTCTCTCATTTCTCTCATTTTTTTGATTTTGTAATTATTTATTTTATTTTAAATATAATAAATAAAAAATATATTAGCGACATATAGTTATAAGCGTTGCTAATACCCTAAGTATAAGTGACGCATAATAATATGCATCGCGATTACATAGGGTAGTAGCAACGCAAATTACTATACATCGCTAATATATTTTCTTCTATTTATTTTTTTCTTAATTTTAAAATATAATATATAATAAAAAAAATTTAAAATTCAAATTGAAATCCTCTCTCCTCTCTCTTTTTGATTTTTTAATTATTTATTTTATTTTTGAAATAATAAATAAAAATATATTAGTGACTCTTAGGACGTTGCTAATATCATATGTATTTGTCGCTATTATATAGGGTAATAGCGACACAAATTACTATGCTTCGCTAATATATTTTATTTTATTTTTTTAATTTTAAAATATATTATATAAAAAAAATTTAAAAGTCCAAATTAAAATCCTCTCTTCTCTCTCTACCCCCTCTCCTCTCTCTTGTAGCTCTCTATCTCCTCTCTTCTCTCTCTTCTAGCACTCTCTCCTCTCTCCTCTCTCCCCTCTCTCTCTCTCTCCGCTCTCTCTCTCTCTCTCTTCTAGCTCTCTATCTCCTCTCTCTCTTCACACTCTCACTCCTCTCTCTTTCTCTCCTCTCTCTCCCCCCTCTCTCTATCTCCTTTCTTCTCTCTCTTCTAGCTCTCTATCTCCTCTCACCTCTCTCCTCTCTCTCTCTTCACTCACTCTCTCCTCTCTCTCTCTTCACTCACTCTCTCCTCTCTCTCTCCCCTCTCTCTCCTCTCTTCTCTCTCCTCTCTCTCTTCTCTATCCTCTCCTCTCTCTTTCTATCTCTCACATGCTTATGCGTGTAAACGTGAGCCCCAACTCTAAGGAGGAGTGGGGATAAAGCATGAAAATTTTATTTATTATATATAAAAATAATAAATAAAATATATTATATTTGAAAAGTTTTTTTAATATTTATTTATTATATATAAATATTAAATAAAATATATTATATTTAAGAAGTATGTTTTTAAATTTTTTAATATTTATTTATTATAATATTAATTTTATTTATATTTATTTATTAAAATTAATTAATACTTCAAGTATTCTACTAAAACGATTTAACATTATTGCCAAAACATGTAAACATTATTGCTAAAATATTTTAGCAAACGAAAAGTACTTTAGCAAACGAAAATGTTTTAAAAGTAGTGCTAAAACGTTTTAAGATAGTGCTAAAATGTTATAGCTCGAGTGCTAAAACGTTTTGAGCACTAGTGTTTTAGCAATATGCCCTTCTCTCTCTCTCCTCTCTCTCCCCTCTCTCTCTCCTCTCTCTCTCACTACTCTCTCCTCTCTTTTCACTACTCTCTCCTCTCTATTTCACTTCTCTCTCTCCTCTTTCTCTCACTACTCTCCCTTCTCTCTCTCCTTTCTCTCTCACTACTCTATCTTCTCTCTCTCCTCTCTCACTCACTACTCTCTCTTCTCTCTCTCCTCTCTCTCTCTCACTACTCTCTCCTCTCTCTCTCCACCCTCTATCTCTAAGGAGTGGGGATAAAATAATTTTTATTTATTTATTATATATAAAAATAATATATTTGAATATATTTGAAAAAAATATTTAAACTTTAAAATATTTATTTATTATAATATTAAAATTAATAAAAATTACTCTTAAATTATTAAAATTAATTAAGACTTTAAGTATTCCGCTAAAACATTTTTGCACTATTGCGAAAATGTTTTAAAATAGTGCTAAAACGTTTTAACGATAGTGCTAAAATGTTATAGCACAAATGCTAAAGTGTTATAACACATGTGCTAAAACGTTTTGCACTAGTATTTTAAGTAATACTCCATTCTCACTCTACCCTCTCTCTACCCACTCTCTCTCTCTTCTCTCTCCTCTCTCTCTCACTAGTCTCTCTTCTCTCTATTCTCTTTCTCTCACTACTCTCTCTCCTCTCCCTTCTCTCTATTCTCTTTCTCTCACTACTCTCTCTCCTCTCCCTTCTCTCTACCCTCCCTCTACCTTCTCTCTCTCACTACTCTCTCTTCTCTCTATTCTCTTTCTCTCACTACTCTCTCTCTTCTCTCTTCTCTCTACCCTCTCTCTACCTTCTCTCTCTCACTAGTCTCTCTTCTCTCTATCCTCTTTCTCTCACTACTCTCTCTCCTCTTTCACTCACTCTCTCCCCACTCTCTATCCACTCTCTCTCCTCTCTCTCTCACTATCTCTCTCCTCTCTCCACCCTCTAACTCTAAGGAGAAGTGGGGATAAAGTAAGAGAATTTTATTTATTATATATAAAAATAAAAAATATTAAATCAAATAAATTATATTTCAAAAGGTTTGTTTTTTATTTTTAAAATATTTATTTATTATATATATAAAGAGTAAATATTAAAACAAAATATATTATATTTAAGAACATTGTTTTTAAATTTTATAAATATTTATTTATTATTATATTAAAATTAATAAAAAATTAATATTAAATTATTAAAATTAATTAAGCCTTTAAGTATTCCGCTAAAACGTTTTCGCACTATTGCCAAAACGTTTTAAAAATAGTGCTAAAATGTTTTAATGATAATGCTAAAATGTTTTAGCACTAGTGTTTTAAGCAATATTCCTTTCTCTCTCTTCCCCCTCTCTCTATCCTCTTTCTCTCCTCTCTCTCTCCTCCTTGTCTCTCTCTCTCTCCCTTCTCTCTCTCCTCCTTCTCTCTTCTCTCTCTCCTCTCTCTCCTCTCTCTCTCTCTTTTCTCTCTCCTCTCTCTCACTACTCTCTCTTCACTCTCTCCTCTCTCTACCCTCTCTCACTCCCCTCTCACTATTCTCTCTCCTCTCTCTCTCTCACTACTCTCTCTCTCTCCTCTCCTCTCTCTTTCCAATCACTCTATCTCCTCTCTTTCTCCACCCTCTATCTGTAAAGATGAGTGGAGATAAAGTAAGAAAATTTTATTTATTATATATTAAAATAATATATTATATTATTTTTAAAAAAGTTTATTTTTTATTTTTAAAATATTTATTTACTATATATATAAAGAGTAAATATTAAACAAAATATATTATGTTTAAGAACATTATTTTTTAATTTTATAAATATTTATTTATTATAACATTAAAATTAATATTAAAATTAATTAATAATTTAAGTATTCCATTAAAACGTTTTCGCACTATTGCCAAAACATTTTAAAAATAGTGTTAAAATGATTTAGCGATAGTGTTAAAACGTTTTAACGATAGTGTCAAAACGTTTTAACGATAGTGCTAAAACATTTTAACACTAGTGCTAAAACGTTTTAACACTAGTGTTTTAGCAATACTCCATTCTCTCTCTACCCTCTCTATACCCCCTCTCTCTCCCCTCTCTCTCCTCTTTCTCTCTCTTTCTCTCTCTTTCTCTCCCCTCTCTCCCTCACTCTCTCCTCTCTCACTACTCTCTCTTCTCTCTCTCTTCTCTCTCTCCTCTCTCTCTCCACCCTCAATCTCTAAGGAGGAGTGAGGATTAAGTAAGATAATTTTATTTATTATATATAAGAACATGGCTATATACACCCCATTTTTTTCTCTGTCCCCCATTACTCTCTTACCCCGCCCTCCTTTCTTTAACTATCTCACATCCCCTATTTTTACCCCATTTTCCATCTTCTCACTTTCCTTTCCCCCACTCTTTCTTCTCCGACACCGGTGAGCTGGCATCAATGCCGACGATCGGCCGCACAGCCAGCAAAGGCCGACCGCGAGGCCGCTGTGGGCCGTGACCAGCGACTGCGCACTGGCCGCGGCCCGCCAGATCCGGCCAACACGCGGCCACTGTGGGGCCTCTACAGGTTGCGGCTGGCCAGTGCGCTGGCCGCTACTGGCCAATGCGCTAGCCGTAGCCTCTGCGGGTCCCCACCTCTGCTATTGGCCAGTGCGCTAGCTGCGGCCTCTGTGGGTCGCTACTGCCGCTAGCCAGGCCAACCGCTCCCGATAGCTGCCGGAGTTGACGCTAGAGGGGAAGGGAAAGAAGGTGGGGTTTGTGTATAGAGGAAATAATGGTAAAAGGGATGGGAAAAGGGGGGGGGAAGAAAGTAAAAAAAAAATAGTTTTTTCTTTGTTTTGGGGGACACAGGGAGAAAAACAGGGTCTGAATAGCCCTATTCTATATAAAAATAATAAATATTAAATCAAATATTAAAAGTTTTAGCACTAGTGTTTTAGCAATATCTCCCTTCTATCTATACCATCTCTCTCTCCTCTCTCTCTATCATCTCTCTCTCTCTCTCTACCCTTTATCTCTAAGGAGTAGTGGGGATAAAGTAGGATAATTTTATTTATTATATATAAAAATAATAAATATTAAATTAAATATATTATATTTAAAAAAGCTTATTTTTTAAATATTTATTTATTATATATAAAGAGTAAATATTAAACAAAATATATTATATTTAAGAACTTTGTTTTTAAAATTTTTAAATATTTATTTATTATAATATTAAAATTAATAAAAAAAATTAATATTTAATTATTAAAATTAATTAAGACTTTAAGTATTCCGTTAAAATGTTTTCGCACTATTAACAAAACGTTTTAGAAATAGTGCTAAAACGTTTTGGCACTATTGTTTTAGCAATACTCTATTCTCTCTCTTTTCCCTCTCTCTCCTCTCTTTCTCTTCTCTCTCTCCTCTCTTCTCTATCTCTCCCCTCTCTCCTCTCCCATCT
This sequence comes from Saururus chinensis, assembly GCA_035235625.1. Classification (NCBI taxonomy): domain Eukaryota; kingdom Viridiplantae; phylum Streptophyta; class Magnoliopsida; order Piperales; family Saururaceae; genus Saururus; species Saururus chinensis. Next base: position 50,051,812 of record CP141142.1, on the reverse strand, counting down.
CTCTCTCCACCCTCTATCTCTAAGGAGGAGTAGGGTGGGGTAGAGCCTTCCTTTGCGCCAAGATGGAATCTCCTTCTAGGTTTAAAAGAGGCGAACGAAATCTTGTATTGTGCACAAACATTTTCTCCTTTCAGCCAAGAAGTGACGAATATAGCCTCCCCTTACCTTAAGTTGTTTCCCTCTTCTAGACTAGTTAACTAAAAAATAGACCCTTCTACGATATAAAATGTCATCGAATTAGTTAAAATCACTTTTTAAATGGTAGGGGAAAAATAACTTAAAAATAAAGGACAAAAGCTAAGAAAATTGACAAAAATTAGAGAGGGCTGAGTGTGACATTTAACGGTCAATAATGCAACAGCTAACCCGCAAAGGCCCAGGCGTAGCCTGCGGTTTCACATGCGGCAGGCTGCAGGCTTGCCAATAAACAATCCAAACTTTTAGATGTTTTGCCAACTATGTCATAATGCATGCGTGATTGGGAAGGTGACCCATTTCTTAAACCGTTACCCATCAGACGGTCACCAATATTCCTGAAATGCAAGGCAATGCATCTTCTAAACTGTACATGCCTCTACTAATTTTATTAGATCAGGTTTCACTATTAATATCTTAAGACTAGTGCTAATGGAAGGTGTTTATGACGAGGGGCCAAGCTCTCCTTGTCTTTTATGGGGAAGTATTTTTTATGTTCCCTCTTCAATGTAAGCCAAGCGTAAAAAATGCCGGAAGCGTCGGATTTCAAGATCAATAACATACACGCTAGTGCATATTAGCGTAAGTAATATTTACGCTAATGTGCGCTAGTGTATATGCCGTCGATGTTGAAATCTGACGGTTCCCGGATATTCCTTAAGCTCGGCTCACAGTCAAAGCAGAGAATAGAAACCTCTCGTGGGTGGAAATAATATCTAACCTCTCGTGGGTAGAAATAATATCTTTTACTTCAATTGCTGCTCTAAACAATCCATTTTCCACAAGCCACCCATTGAAATATCACTTGATGAAGTGTTTTTAATGTGCTCTTCCTCTACAAATTTGTATTGAAAGTGAAGCTCGCCCCAATAAACGATTACTTACCCCATTGCTCGCCCTGCTCAAAAAAACTAACATATACTAAAATTATTTAGATCCCGCAATAAAACCTTTTCTAAGTCAATTTACCCTCTCCCTTTTAGCACATTCTACATCACTAATTACTCCCTTCTCTGTGTCGGCATCGACACCTGGCCCTGCATTGCCCCTAACACTGCCCCTGCCTGCCAAACTTCCCCATTTCCAGTACCACTTCCCTCGAGCAGGAATCGTCCTGCCCCCCTTCGGTGACTCCTTCGAGGTAGATAAATCCCTGAGATTGTTACATTTTAGATACAGACTATCTGCCTTATAAAGGGTCATTAATACAAGTCGGAGATCATCTTCTACAATCTTCATACAAGCTTGCAAATCACTCATCTTGCACAAGACCCCTAACTGCCAACCACTTTCTACCAATTTTCTTCCAAGTAAGCCGCCTCTAAAGGTGAATAGATACAGTCATGTGAATCTTGAACATAGTTCTGATTTTTCTGAGATAATTGGCCCATTGCTCGAAGTATTAATATGCCAAATGCGCAAGTAAAGCTGCACTCCAAAGGGATACCGGTTTCCAACTGAAAATTTTGAATGCAAAAATGCATAATCTTTCAAGATGTGAATATTATCAGCTCTCACTCTCTGAAACTGCAGTTGCGGCTCCAATGCATTTTACACTGCATCAAACTAGAGTCCTCCCCGTAGAAATGCTCATTTATGTTACTTAAGCTTCAAGTATGCTTGTGCTTGCACTTAACTGTCTTATTGATTGTTTATCCTCATTCAAATTACAACCAACTTAAATGAGCAAGAAAACATATTAGAAAGGAGTTTGTCTATATATCAGAGAGACTCAGCAATTCATTTGACATTCTTAATGCAATATCCCCAGTGACAATTTCTCCTCCCTATAATTGTCACCAATATGGGGTTGATGAAAACTCCTATAGCTATTGCCAGCTGCAAGATTGGCACTCGGAAGGGCTTTTGCAGTAAAATTTGCCATACTCTGCAGAGAAGCAAAAGTTTACCAGCAGCACAGGTATTATTGTGTCAAAGGGCAAAGCCTCCAAGGTAATTGGAGCCCACTTTTGTTCATCAATTTACGTCATGAACACGCAAGACATTGAAGGCTCCATTAAAGAGGTGGTTGTCGCCATTGAACACATACAGTCAAGCCATTCTATTAGAAAATAAGATATCAGACTGGCCAACCAGACAGGGCATTGACAGTTAAGTCAAGATTCATCTCATATTCTCCACTCCCGTCAGCATTATTGCCAGAAAATGTTGGAAACAGAGGTTCGTCATGGCTGAGTACAGACCAATATTGTGTGTTTCTTCCCCAACCTCCACACGTAAGAAGTCCTTGATTCATCAAATATATATTTTCCTCCCAGCGAACACATGTGAAAAGCCATCCCAAGCATTTTCTAGAATAAGTTGATTATCAGGTTAAAGAGCAGGTTTTTAGGAACTTTCCTTGAACTGCATATCAAATTTGGTTTCGTAAATTGTTTTCTCAGATCAAGCATCCAGTGAAATACCCTCTATTCTAGAGTTGACACTGAGACAATTGCTCTGGATGCACTTTAAACAATTGGGTAATTCCTGAATCTCCTTAAGCTTCAGCTAGGCTAATCAAGCCAAAGTGCAAATCAGTTCAGGAGATACCATTTAAAATTATACGATAAAAACCAAATTTCTGATAAATTTTCTACGTGATCTGTCCGACCAGTATCTTGTCAGAGTTTTCCCTGTGTGAGGATTGTAAACTACAACTCCAATAATCTCCCTGAAATCATTTTAACCATTTTCCTGTGTTGTGCATTCCATAAACTGCTCTCACCAATAATCTCTACAAGAACAAGACCCATCCTTGAAATGGTGGAATCGTTTCAAATCCCTAACAATAATTTCTCTAGCATAAATTTTAGATATAAACTTAGTTGCAGTATGACAATCCCCACATATGCGAAGATTCTTAGTAACTCGAAGAATTGTACCAGGGTTAGTGGTGAGCAGCCCAAATGCAATGGCCAGCTTCTCACTATGCGTATTAAGATTATGCTCCTTTTCTTCCTCACTCACATCATGTAATGCAAAACTGGTATCAGGTACATAACCTGCCTCTTTAATCTTGTTTGGCAATGCTTCTAAAAACATATAAATTTCCTTTGCCATTGGGTGATATTTATCTCCTCCAAGGAACACATGCGACTTCCCACTTGTCTCAATCCAACTGCAACCAGGCTTCTTCCTTAAACCCAGGTTCTTCGCAAGAGCTCTCAAGCTGTTTACCTGGTTCCATCTTCCAACATCAGCATACATGTTTGACAACAGTACGTAATTCCCTGTGTTATTAGGCTCCAAGGCAAACAGATGTCTGGCAGCTACCTCACCGATTTCCAAATTTTTGTGAGTTCTGCAAGCTGACAGCAGTGCACCCCAAACACTTGGGCTCGGTTCAATTTCCATTTGCTCAATGAGTTCCTTTGCTTCAAATAAACGTCCAGCTCGGCCTAAAAGATCAACAACACATGCATAATGCTCGACTCTGGGATAAAAATTATGAGTACTTCTCATCTGCTCAAAATATTTTAACCCTTGATCCACCAAGCCTGAATGACTACAAGCAGATAACAACCCGGTAAAAGTGACTTCATCTGGTCTCACTCCAGCTCTCAACATGTTCTCAAAGGAAGTTAAAGTTTCCATTCCCATCCCGTGAGATGCATATGCAGTAATTATTGTATTCCAAGCAATTACACCCTTATCACTTTCACGTATTTGATTGAAACACCTAGTGGCATTACTAAGACTTCCACATTTTGCATACATTGCAGCAAGCGCAGTCTGTACAGAAGAATTCCTATCCAAACCAACAGTTTTTGCGTAGTCGTGTATCTGCATTCCTTGCTCAAGAGCTCCGAGATCAGCACAAGCCGGTAGAACACTCATTAGGGTCACCCAATTTGGTTTGACCTTCGAATGCTCTCTAATCATCTCCCGGAACAAGACTAAGGCTTCGTTGCTGAGCCCATTCTGAGTGTATCCAGAGATCATGGAAGTCCAAGAAACGATATTTTTACCAGGATTCCTGAAGAAAAGCTCCTCCGCCAGCTCTACTTGTCCACATTTCATGTATCCGGCAATTAAAGCGTTCCAAGATGAAACATCTCTGATAACCATTATGTCAAACAGGCGGCGAGCATCACCGATTGCCCCACATTTCACATACATGTCAATCAACGAAGTCCCTACGTACAAATCCAACTCCAACCCAGAAATCAGACCCTGCAGATGAACACACATCCCGGCCGATAAGTCCAAGGACTCGGCGCAAGCCTTGAGCACAAACGGGAAAGTAAAATAGTCGGGGGGGCGGCCGTGAGACTGCATTTGGCCGTAAAGCAGCAGCACATCACGGGCGCACCCAAAATGAGAGTACCCGCGGAGGAGAGCGTTATAGGGCAGGGTGTTGGGGCGAGGAATAGCGGCAAACACCTGGCGGGCGGAGGGGAGATCGCCACAGCTGGCGTACATGGCGATGATTCTGGCGGCAAGAGAAGAGTCGGGGAGGAGACCGCGGAGGGCCATGTGGGCATGGACCTGCTGGCCAAGCCGGCGGGTTCCGGAACCGGTGAGGAGCTGGAAGAGTGGAGCATAGGAGAGGAGGTGGTGATGGAGGGAGGACAAGAGGCGGAGGAGGTTGGACTGGGTTTTGTCCCGGCTGGTGCTGGTGGGGGGCCTCCACTGCGAGGAGGGAACAGCTCGGACGACGTGAGCCCGCCGGTGCATGCCGCAGGCGTTGGAGAGCAAGCGCCAAAAGAGCTAAGGCGGACACCAGGCAGGAGGAATGTTGGCGTTATGAAATTAATACGCAGCTATCGTAACTGGCGACGTCGATATGTCCGAATGGTTAAGGAGACAGACTCGAAATCTGTTGGGCTATGCCTGCGCAGGTTCGAATCCTGCTGTCGACGCTCTGTTTTTTAAAGTTGTGCATAGGTCAATTTAAAAAAAATTCTGTAATAGATCTGATCCTTCTCCACGACTGAAGCCCTGGGCTGGTCACAGGCACAGTGGGTGGTGCTCATGAAATTTTTTTTACTTCGTTTCATAATTAAATGGCTTTAGAAACAGAGTAAAGTAATTTTGTTTTTGCTTTCTGCCATATGAAGAATATGCAAAAATAAAATAAAAATAAAGTACGATGGACATTTTAGCTGCTCCTCAAAACCCTAAAGTTGCCAAACAAGTAAACGACCCTCTTAAATCTCCACTAGCTGCTTGGCTTATATGGGACCAGACCATGTGACAACCCAGTGACTGTTGACAGTTATGTACCTCCGTCTATTGGGGAGGAGCGGAGCTAATGACATCTTAAGAAAATTTTTAGTCTGCATTGCACTTTCATCACTCACTATAATTTATAAGATACTAGGCACTAATAGTTATTATTTGCTAGTGCAATTTACTAAATAGTGAATGGTAAAATACACTGTTATTATAAAAATAATTATTTTCAATATGGGAAAACAAGGGGCAAGTTTTTGTCATTGTGTTTGGTCCCATGCGAGGGCCCTGACATCTATAACATACTTAAAGACATCCTTTTATACTATGTGTAATATAAAAAGGATGAGAAATCTATTACCCTTATATATCTAGCCGATCTTATTTTCATTTTTATATAGTCAGTAGATATCTATTGGCCTGATATATATAAACGATGTATATTTAACAACTATGTTAAAGGGGTGGGCTAGATAAAATAGGGGGTAACAAACTCCTCATCTATATAAAAATTTGACAATACATACACCAAAAGGCATTCTTCAACCTCTTATAAAGCCAACCTAAAATATTGAGGGCCAAAACATATATCATTCATTTAATAAGTGAAAATAATTTCCTACAATGTCAACCATCTCTTAAACAAATAGGGTCTCTAGTGTAGGGATGCTATTGGGTCGGGTTTTTCAAACCCAAACCCGATACCACTTAAAGAAACTTTAACTTGAACCCGACCCGTTCAAAATAAAAAATATTTTAAAATTATTTTTAAAAATATGTTATTAAAATACATATAAAAAATTTAAATTTTATATTTATAATTTTATTTGGGTCAAGTTGGATCACCTAAAACTCGAACCTGACCTAAATAGCTATTCGGGTTAAGTTTTGAAAACCAAACCCGACCCATTAGGGTCTGGTTTTACCATATACCTGACCCAAGTGGCATCCCTACTCTAGTGTAGATATATATTCTATCAACTACCTACTCTTTTCCAACTGCTTAAGTTATTAGGAAATGAATTATTCTTATTAATATATTCCAGCACTTCATCAGCATATATGTTCAAGGATTTAACAAGTTTGATGCGGGAACATACTTATAGGAGGACAAATGTGCTATTAAATACAAATGGTGAAAATTGCACTCCTCACAAGATTTGAATTGAAGACCTAGAGGAAAACATATTCGGGAACACAAATAGGAGAGGCCCTACCAGATTAGAATGCAAGACCTTAGCCCTAATACCATATTAAATAATTGTTGTTTCCTAATAACTTAAGCTATTGAGAAATAAAATATTATTCCCTACCTCTTAAATTAATAGCTATTTTGTAAAAGTTTTATTTTATATTAATAGGTCCATTTTGTTCAATTCAAGTGATTGGGTACCTAAAAAAGTATCACAAATTTATTTTCCCTTCTCATAGAAATGGGTTTTATCATTCAATAAAAATTATTAATTTTTAAATGCAACTATTAATATAGGAGAGTCATTTTCAAAAGATACAATGAAGGGGAACTATTAGAAGTGAAAAAGCACGTACACTCATAAAATGGACAACCAAATATTGGGTCCATCCTAATGTGAAGATTCATTTTATCACATATAATAATAGAAAGAGTTTTTTATGCTCTAAGAAATAAACCTAGCATAAGGAATGTATAGGAGCCCTTAATATTTAAGATTAACGGTGTATACGTTAGAGCACATTAGTGACAATAGACTTGACACTAATATGTACTAGCGTGTGTGCCGTTCATCTCATGGACGAAGGGTTCTCATGTGTTTCTTACACTAAACTCATTGTTAGAAAGGACTATTAAAAATACTTTCATAATAATAGTGCTGAATTAATAGGGCCCATAATTTGAATAAAGTGGATGATAACAAAAGTTCTTAGAGAATGGCAAGTCGATGGCGAGGTGCTGGATTAGCCTTCAGGTGTATCTTTTGGTCCATTAGTGGGCCTAGTAGGTGGTTGACAAACTAATGGGCTAGTGGATGGATACCATAATGATGAGTAGTTGCCACACTAGTGTTAGTGGGAGTAGTGTCTTAGTTGTAGGCTTTTTTGTAACCAACTATGTAGTAGGCAACTACTATATAGTTTTAGCAAGTCCATGGCAAATGTACATAAAGAAGAGAGTGGGTTGGATCGCTTGGTTGCTTGCAATCTCTTGTAATTGCGTTGATTCATAGGTACAAGTTTGTCCATCAATTTTGTATTCAATTGTGCAAATTAGGAAAGAGTTTTGTGGCCGGTGTCATCTCCCCCTAAATATCTTGTTATTATTCTTTGTTTAGTTATTACAATTGTGTAAGTTTTTTGGGATGAGTCGGATGACTGATTACATGCGGCAATCGGCCCATTACGTGGACCAAATTCCTATAAAAATTTTAGGCCCATAACACAGCATAATCCATAGCTATACATCATAGTCACCCAGTAGCTATGTACAAAACTAGGCTTATATGTATCATATTAGGACTCCTATATACTATATATGGTCATGGAGTCCATTAGGAAACCATTTTCTAAAAAAATATCTTCTCTTTTTACAAGATAGTTTATTGTTACAAGTAGTTTGGCCTAGCTATGTGTGACAAAAAATTTCCACGATAACCTTGAAAGAAAAGATAGATGCACAATATTTTTTCTCTTTATTTATAAGTTTTAAATGTACTTTTTCGGTCTCACATTAATAGCTTTATTTAGCAAAAAAAAAGTTATATATTAATAGTTTTATTTTGCTCACTTTAAGTGATTGGGTACTTAGAAAAAGTATTATAAGCTTATTATTCCTTGTCTTAGATGTCGGTTTCACTATTTAATAAAAAATATTATTTTTTAAATATAATTATTAATATTGGACAGAGAAAATATAATTTAACTAAGTAGCAGGTCCCCCTTTTTTAATTGGTTAGCTTGCTCAAGTTTGACGCAGTACAAAGTTATTCATAAAGATGGGTTACGCGTTTCATCCTAAATAGAGGAAAGGGAAAAACTTCTACCTTGCCCATTGACGAGAGAGAACTTGAGAGTTTAACCAAGAAAAAACTCGTATACTTAGATTAGATCATGAACAAGTCTAATCTTCATGCGGTAGTCTTCCTTCATATTGGAGGAAATATTTTAGTAGGATTAGAAGGTCAGTTTTCATGTCTAAGCTGAAGTACGTATCAAGAGACTTCCCCTTAGTTCAACCTTGAAAGCTTGGGTGGTTAATATATTTTTATTTCTCCAAATTCAGTAGACTTCTTTGTGCATGCAAAATTTATGTTGATCACTGTCGTACTAAAATAATACTCACTGTTCCACATTAATAGCTCCATTGGGAGGGAATAGTTTTTATTTTTTTTATCGTAATTAAAGAAAGGGGACAACAACTAATGTCTTGCATATAGATATCTAAAGCTATACAAGATTAAATGGTCGAAAGACCATCAATATAGTTGGGTAATTAGGAATGCTGCATGGATAAATCGTTTTTGTGGCAGCATGAATGTTGCAGGCCGGAGAATTGTTTTGTTGATATATTTTCAGGCAGGAGCCTGGCAACAGGCAACAGCCGTCCTTGTTCTCTGATGAAGTTTAATTCGAAGAAGAATAATCAGTTCAGAGAACAAAGAGAGCGGAAGGGTTTCAGAAGCTTTTCCTCGAACAGTTTGAACAGAGTTTAGTACGAAGGGATAGTTTCGTCCATCACTAATGAAAGGTTTAAATCACCGTTGAAATGAGTTGTGGGGACATGGATAATTTGGTTCTTTGAGTCGTTAAATCAGTTAGTCATCTTCCTCATAAGCTTTCTGGATGAACAGTGTCTAAACAGGGGTTTATAACAAGGTGATTAAGGAAAATTAATTCTGATAATCACCCGGGAGATCTGTGAATATAAAAACGTGGAAACCGATTGGATAGGGGACTTTTTGAATGATTTGGGAGAGATCTGTTCTGAGACTGTTTGTGAAATCTCAAGCTAGCGATTTCGCTCCCAAGCTCTGGAGTTTGTTTAGTTCCTGAGAGCTAAGTGAAGCTCAATTTTCTTTCCGTACTGTTTGTTCTGAAAATTAGTGATTCCAAATTGAATTGTATTCGAATTACTGTGATTTTTGAAGATCTGTAATACAAACTGATTTACTGTTGAGATAATTCTGCCATTGAATTCAATTGTTTGTTCTTAGTTGCTCGAAGCTGTAATTTGAATTTGATTCTCATCTGTCCAACTTTGGAGTTAACAAATTGTGATATTTGGATTCTTCTTGAGAATTGGAATATCGATTCCATTATACTCCCTCCATCTTATATTAATATTTACATTTAAAAAATATAATAATTTTTTTGAAGAGTAAGACTTACATGTAAGAGAAGGTAAAATAAGTTTATGATACGCTTTTTTAAGCGCCTAATGATTTTAATTAAAAAAATAAAACTATGGAACAACTTTTTTAATAAATGGAGCTATTAATTTGAAATCCGATGGAGTATATAACGAAGTGGTTTTCATGCGAGACCATAGATGTTAAATTATTATGGTTGTATAATATAGCTGGTTTAATTTGAATTTATCTGTAATGTGAAGTCATGCATGGATTGCGACTTCGACGATGAGAAGAAAATGGGCTTGGCTACCTCATGGCAAACACGCTAAAACGAAAATGACACTTTAAAAGTTGATTACGATGGCTTCAGTTTCACTTGTTAACGTAATAAATTGTTTATTATGGTTGCAGTACTCTAAAACGTATACTTCAACTGATATTTGTGACAAGTACTGACAGTTTATTATGTTAAACCCTACATAACAAACACATCAACGGACACGAGGCTACTGATGAAAGAATAACGATTTACAAACCAAACATATTAGTTAGTTGCCAAGGACTCCTGCAAAGAATTCTGGTAATACAGCGCTTCAGCATCGAAACGGACTGTCCAGCTGCGTATGTGGATCATGGGTAAATAAAATTCACGCGTTTATGTGATAAGTTCATCTATCTAATATAGTAATCTCAAGGTTACTGTAAAAATAAATCTAAGTAATAAGGTGAACTGATTACTTTTGTTTAAAATATGTTTTTTTGTAAATTAAAATTTTCACTAAGTACTATAACAAAGAAGAGTACAAAGAATATCACGGATGAGTACTGCAACCTTCCCCATAAAGAGCAACAAAAGGAAAACCTACTAAACAGCAGTGACACAAAGAAAATGAGCAAGAAACTCAAACACATACAATAAACTAGCAGAAAATATAAATCGATGAGATCATATAAAAAAATGAGAGCAATTAATCCATCTCCTGCAAGAAAGGGCAATTTACAAGAACTTGATCTTTAAGATGAAAGATATCCGTGATGTCACGTACTTGGTTAATGATAATGAAAGTCATAGCTGAGGGATCCTTTCTCCTATCTTCAAACGCGGATTTCTTTTTCTCCATATAAAGAGATCGGCAAAATTCAACGCATCTCCCCAACAAACTTAATCACAATCTGCAACTACTTCGTCATACTCCTCCATCTCTCTTTAATTGTCTTTTTTGTAAAAAAGCGTGATTTTTATGGATTGTACGTAAGATGTACCTTAGAACACAAAAAGACAATCGCAGCTTAATTACTTAGCACCTTGGGCACAAAAGAACAAAATTTGTGCATAGTATTTTTTACTTAGATTCTCATGCTAAACAGGGGAAAAAACATACAAGAAGCTTTTTAGTTGGTAGAAGAATAAGACTATTAATGTGGGGCAAGTGTTCTTCTATATTGGAAATGAGATATTTAATATGGAGCGGACGGAGAATATGACATGGACCAGTTTAAGAAATAGGAGAATATGATATGGTCCAGTTTAAGAAATGCAGTGCGTGTGCATGGTAACTCTAAATTTTGCCCTAGTAGTTTATTTGGCCAATCACCGTTGCAAAGAATATGTTCTAGCACAAAGTTTTTGGTAGAAGGGGTGGCGGGAGACTAGCAAGTAGCAACTTATATATGTAGCTAGTGTCAATGGACAATGCAACTGTACATCTATTCAAAGAGGGGTTACAGCATGGATAGTCATCGACATGAGAACATTTTAGGCTTAGTCCATGTTGGCTGTATATTTCACTACTTATTAAATGATTTATCAGCATAGTGTGTCTATGAGATACCAAGGCATACTTATGGTTATAACATCAAACATGCTGATGGGTCATATCTTTGAATGGTGAAATACACTGCTAATAGGGTGTGTTGTGCCACACACAACCAAGAATTTATCCATGGACTCATAGGTTGAGGAATCAGGATGCTTACATGGTAAGAACAGCAACACCTGGGTCCCTCTCAAGTGTCAATTATATTCACACATTTCTTAACACTATGATTGTGAGGGCGATAACAAATTAAACGAACTTTTGCATACTACACGAAATTAGGACCACGTAAAAGTTCAAACTCGTTTATTATAATTAAATCCCACGAGTAGTTCGATGATTATTTCTTCCACTTGTAAATGGAAAACTTGCAAGCCAACATTGTCAACTCTCTCTTCTTTACGCTTTCTTCTCTCTTTTCTGCTTCTCTCCCGTCTCTCCCTCTCTCAAAATCCACACAACACACGCTGAGCTTCTAGATCTAACCTTCTCCTTAACTGGGACCACTCCAATCTTTCATTAGTACTTTTTCCGTCCTAAATTAATAGCTTTATTTGGTAAAAAAATTTATTTAATATTAATAGGTTTATTTTGTTCGAGTTGAATATTTAAAAAAATATATCATAAATTTATTTTTCCTTATGTGAGTGTTACTTTTTAATAATTTTTTTTAAAAATAGAGCTACTAATATGGGTCGGGGTATATATTTAATCATCGATCATGGCTGGATTAACATGCATGATTTGATCATCTTAATTGTGTTCTCGGTCTCTTTCTGGTGCATCGCACGCTGTAAATAACAAAGCTTTCGTCTCCAACTCATTCATGCTAGCGACGCTCTCATAGCTGGGGAGCCAGTGATACAAAACGTACGACATGCAAAGCTTAAGCCCATACGTACAGAAACCATTAGAATAACCGAAGAGTAACAAGGACACACAAGAAAGTGAAGAACACAAACTTCAATCACAGCCAGCTAGAGGAAGACCGCTGATGAAGTTATCTACCAGATAATGGAGACAAGTTCAGATATTTGGAGAAGAGTGATGGCTACAGGTCTAAACATTTGGATAACAGCCGTTAATGATATATATCACACTTTGTTTTGAGATGGTTTTGCATGATATTAGTTTCAAAAAGAAACACAAAGGTCAGAGCTGGCTGTCGTAAGCTAGAGGGCTGTACAGAATGGCCACCTAAACACGTTTCTAACTTGGGAGTTTATTTTGTTGATCTGAGCCAAACAATGGTCGTCTGTGACCAAGATAACCTCCTGATTTATGACGGGAAGACCTCTTCAGGCTGGCCAACACATAGATACTGATCTATCTTAGTAATCGACCCCTTCTGCAACTTGGCCAAAATCAATCTATGACCTCTATCCATGGTATCTCCTTTCATTAATGAAGGATATTAAATAAACAAATAAATGAGTGAGGACAATAGGAGCTACAAGAAACGTTGATAATTTTTAATTCAAAACGGTGAAAACGGGACAAAATAGATTTGCTTCGGAAGAATTCATCTCTTTGTTGGTTTAATACGTGGAGCCTAGCTTCTGCCTCTTGTAACAAGAAAAGGGACAATTGGTTTAAAATGTACCTCGCCCCCCTCTGCAACTGCTTCAACACGTGATTCCTCAGCCTCTTGCTAAATCAAATTACCTCAAGAAGGGGCTAGAGAGAGAGCGCACGCATAAAATAATACAAGAAAAAAAAACAGGACATCACCCTCTACGTTGAGACCAAGAAATTGGCAATATGAAGCAATGGTTGAGTGAAGAAAAGAAATACCCATATGCATTAATTTTGTTTTATTTTTTCCTCAAAAATGTCAGAGAAAAAAGTTTCATTAATAAAAAGTCAATTGATAATCTGTCTTCAGTAATCTAAGTAATGGGCATAAATTGGTGAAATTGGATCAAATGATGAAGTGGGCTCTTCGTAAATCATTAGATCTTCCCCTAAATAGCATCCTAAAAAAGGGTTCATGTCAAATTAAAAGTCATCAAATATTTCCAAAAAGCTAGCAGTATAGTTTCCATGTCAACATGACTTCGGACATTCCTTCAATTCAAGCGCATAGGTCATGCTCTAATCCCTTCTTTTAATTGGTTGCGAAAGATGCTTATGTATGCTGCCTTTTGAAGGTTATTGCCTCCTTCCATTTTTAAAGAAGCCCACCGAGACACTGATGAGAGCTGAGGGTCCCCTAGGAGTAAAGCTCAAGTTTATTCCAACACTTGTCAAAGCATGGTCTGTGCCATTCTCTCTTATACACGCATCTTCCGTGTATGGTGTCTTCCATGTCTTCTTCCTTATGTTAGAAATATAGGCTGAAGGACAATACAAGCCAATAAATGCAGCTGCTCCACTGTTAAAGTGGTGGTGGTGTTTGTTGGAGATGGGCCATCACTGCTGCAGCAAGCAGAAAGTGAAGAGAGGGCTCTGGTCACCTGAAGAAGATGAAAAGCTTGTCAAATACATCACCACCCATGGCCATGGATGTTGGAGTTCTGTTCCTAAAAATGCAGGTCAGCTATACATATTCTTCTTCCTCTCTTCTCCTTGTTCATTAATTATGTTGTTATGGTTCTACTGGTTTGGAAATGGAGAGTAATTAGTTGAAAATTCAGGGTTACAAAGGTGTGGAAAGAGCTGCAGATTGAGATGGATTAACTACTTGAGGCCTGACCTGAAGAGAGGTTCTTTCTCTGCACAAGAGGAGCGGATCATTATAGATGTCCACAGAATTCTAGGCAACAGGTATGAAACAAAAAAACCAATAGATCAATCCATAATAATCATGCAAAAGAACCCCCATATATAGCTATTCCATTTCGTTGCCACTAATGTCATTAAATGATTATTCTTTGATTTTCTTCTTGATCTATTACATTTTGGTGTGCAGATGGGCCCAGATAGCCAAACATCTGCCAGGGAGAACAGATAATGAGGTGAAGAACTTCTGGAACTCATGCATAAAGAAGAAGCTGATTGCGCAAGGCCTAGATCCAAAGACACACAACTTACTTCCTTCCCATTCAAAAATTAATGCATGCAATCCTCCTCGCACCCATCAACAGCCTAACAGTACTTTCACCATTAATACCCACATGAAGATGACAGAGCCAGTGAGAGCTGATCATGTCCCCATTGACATGGCACCACATATTGTCACAATGCCGCCTCCACCGCCACCTCCCCCTTGCAACCCTTCTCAGACTTCACTGCACGACGCCATGGCCATGCCCACAAGCTTCCAGTACGAGGACAATGCAAGGAATGGTGAAACCAATTCAGCTCTACTATGGGGAGGTATCAAAGATCAAAACTTGCATGCTCCAATGAATTTTGTGCACACATCTTCCTCGGAGACAGCATCCATCTCTTCTTCCTTCAACTCGCTAGGTTATGGATTTATTGAAGAGAACTGCACATGGGGTGGCAACATGGAGGCGACCATGGAAGCTCCAAAGAATGGAATGGCGCATGGAAGGCAGCAGCAACAGTCAGAACATGCCAAGATGTTCAGCAAAGATGATTACGATGGGAAGATTAATGAAGAAGCCAAGGGGCACGAAATGGAGACTAGTTCGTTTGACAGGTCCAATTTCGACCTTGACTTCATGGAGACTGCATTGATGCCTTCAGGGATGTACTGTAACGTCACTTCGATGGATCAGCTAGCATGGGATTGCTGAGGTTCTAGTCTCCATCTAGGCCAACTTGGACTTTAGTGACGAGATTAGACATGGATTATCATGTATGGTTGGACAAGTTTCATGTGTTGGATTCAGTGGGCCCTAAAGTTAGCAAGACGAAATTATAACCAGCAATGCATTCATTTCATTTACCTTCTAATTAATATGATCGATCAGCAATTGTCCTTCTTCTCAAAGCATGCAAGCATAATGTGGCCAACTATAATGCATGACCTTACCAAAATACTTTGCAATGATGCATAATAATGTTAGAATATAAAAAAAATAAACAAAATTTTCTCTTCTTCATTAACTATCCTTTTGGAACATTTAGTTATCTTGCATAGTCTTAAAGCTCTAAGTTATGGGATCTTATTTCGTTAGAGACATTTATATCTTAATTATGTTTCACGTATCTAAGTTTAATAGACATTTGCATGCGAGAGAGAGTATTATAATATAAAATAAGTAAATAATATTTCTCCTTCCTAATAGCTCAAGCTTTTGAAAATTTTAGTTATCTTATATAATATATTGCATTATCCAGAACATGAGGCTAATTTATTAAATGGAACCAAATATGTCATATAAATCCTTATGCTCTACAATAATTCAAATAACTTTGTACCCTATTAAGAGATCAATAAGCTTGTATAAATCACGTTTTTTAGTCATTCGACGTGTAGGAAACGCCTTTTAAGGCCAATGAGGATTATAAGTATCAATGGCAAATTTGTCTTGCTAAGTGTATAATGTATTTTCTCTCTGTCCTAAATTAATAGTTTTATTTGGTAAAATAATTTATTCTATATTAATAATTTATTTTGTTAAATTTAAGCAGATGAGTACTTAAAAATAAGTCTGATAAACTTAATTTTCGTTCTCTTAGATATAAATTTCATTATTTAATAAAAATTACTATTTTTTAAATATAACTATCAATATAAGATTATGGATGGAGTATTACGGCACCTGGTATGTGCATATATTACTTGGCACCTGGTATGGGCCCGGAGGCCGGAGTAGCCCATTTATAAAACATAAGTTTCATGAATCAACGAGAAAGATTGAGAATATGTATTGGTATGTTCACTAAGCCACGTAGTGGGCTTTGGTGGGTGCATCAGGTCAGACGGACTAGCCTAAGCGGATAACCCGATAGGCAGGCCCAGTTTTGTTCAAAATTGAATCTCTAAAGTTAGAACAGTAAACTTACCGCTCTAGATTCCAGTAGACATTTTTAGATTGACCCCGTCGTTTATTCGGACGACTGAGCTGGTTACCAAACATTTTGAGCAACTTTTCAGATGTGTGGTTCAGATTTATCAAACGGGCTCCCTTGTCCTACTCGGCCGAATCAATTATGAGTAGTTTTACCTCAAAAAATGACAAACGGTTAAACCAATATCATATTGTTTTACTACCTATTTGAAACAACATCAAGCTTTGAATTTGGTTTACCAAATGGTTTTTTTGGTGATATAGATAATTATGTATTAAATGGCATGTAATGAGCACAGTACCATCAAAAATGGTTTTGCAATGGTATTAGGCATTTGAAATTAAGTCTTTTTTCATAGGCAGGGGTTTGCACTAGGCACATCACGAGCCATCAGATTGTGCACTAGGCATGCTTGAAGCGCCATCGAATCATGATCTAACAACTACATGCATGCCCCAAATGTGTTCCGCGCATCTCAACTTTTATCTCTTTGAAATTACATATAGTTTAGCAAATGAAAATAACTAGCCCTTCTCTTGGCAAATAAGGAAGAAACTTTTATATGAAATAATGTTTCTATTTCATAAAAATTCAATGATAGACAAAAGTGAGTACAGCCTCAAGCAAGGTAAGCATTATCTAAGTGGTAATATTAGGTGGAAATAGTTAATATACGCAGAGTCGTACATACATACGTCAGTGTGCGCCCCATCACATTGTGTGCCCGTGTATCCATGGGGTGGGCAGGCAGATCAAACCTTCTCTACCCTATGAGTAACACTGACCATGCATTTAATATCGCATGATCTAAATGCATGTGGCACACGTGGGCATGAACGTGGCAAATATAAATAAGGATCCATACTAGATTACCATGATTTAGAATATGGGTGAGAAGTCTCCCACCCCTTGTTTTAGTGAGCCCACCCCTTTTAACACAGTGGTGGATATCCACATACTATGTATATATAAATAGGGTGGGGTGGCTAAAACATGGGGTGAAAAATTGCTCATCCTTAGAATATTTATGTCATAAAAATTTTGAATTTTTACTCGACTAGTTCATCTTGCCGTAATGTGAGTGTCTCCTCTTTGTAACTCTCAACCCACCGTTAATACGTAAAGTTTTTGTTCACCTTATATCACCACTACCTGTAGGCTGTAGCATGGCATATCTCTAATTAGACTTTATGTACGTGTATTGTAGGATGTAGTCTCTTTTATTTATATTAGCAAGAATGCATATATATTATTTATATAACTATAAATTAAATAAGAAAAAAATAAAATGGAATCGAGATAAAGTATATATGTATCAAATGAAAGTATCCATGTATATTATAGTTATGATACATACTTTTATGATTATAAAATGATATATTATATGTACATGTAATTATAAACACTATACCAACTTAAATACTTTCATAATAAGCAACTGTGAGTCCAAATTTTACTAACTTAATATGAAGTCATAGGTTGGTGAAGATAATAATATCAAATACCTTTGTACCATATACAAAATTATAAATAAGGTAATATAGACAAAATTATAAAAAAATTATTATTAAGAAACGTCTCGTGTGCTGTGGACATAAGTAAAAGACATTCCTAAAACAATATTAGCAACATTAGTATCCTATGTATGCATCTTATAGGGATGCCACTCGGGTTAGGTAAATGATAAAACTCAACCCTAATTGTTCGGGTTTTAGGTGATCCAACCCGACTCTAATATAATTATAAATATAAAATTTAATTTTTTAATAGTTTTTAAAAATTAAAAAATAATTTAAAGTATTTTTTTATTCTATTCAGGTCAAACGGGTTAGGGTCGGGTCACAATTTTCATATGTGGTATTGGGTTCGGGTTTGGCAAAACCTGACGTAGTGGCATCACTAGCATCTTACAATAGTTTTTTCCTCTCTCTCCCCTTAATTAATACGTGATTCACATGTATTCTAACATGCCGAGTATCATCGTGTTGTAGAGTATTTAAGCTTGAGCTTAAAACTTAAATTTCGAGCTCGAGCTTGAGTTGAGCTCGAATCGAGTTTGAGTCGAGTTCGAGCCGAGACAAGTTGCTATGCCTTGTGATTATTGCTTAGTTTTTTAATTTGTAAACTAGAAGTATTTAGAGAAAAATCATTAAAATAAATATATTAAGTAAGTGGTTCAATGTGTTAGATTAGAAAATCAAATGAACTAGTCTTTGTTGATTTTAATTTTCTAATTTAGATTATTAATGCATGATGGAGGGAATATAGTTCTAGATCTCGTAAGATATATTATATAATTCCTTTAACAAAAAGTGTCAGGTAGTTATACATAAAAAAGTAAAAATAATATATTAAATAGAGAAAATTAAAAATTAGAAAACATAAAATCTATATATAATGAGTAATATATACATGTGTATGTTAAAAAAATAATATATTTAATGTAAGTATAAGTTTTTATTGGGCTTCAAGCCGAGCCGAACACATACATGTTTGAGCTTGGCTTAACCAACTTCAAGTTCTATATTAAGAACTCTATTTTATTAAGTTTAAGTGGTTAAGTACATTAAAAAAGAATATTATAAGTTTATTATTTTCTCTTAGACTTGGGTTTTACCATTTAATAAAATTATTATTTTTTAAATATAGCTATTAATATAGAACGGAGGGAGCAGGAATTTGAGTAAGTGTCTAGTTACTTTGCATATATTACCTCTGAAGAGCTTGTTACAAAAAAAATAATTAAAAAATAAAAAATAAACTTTGAAGAGCTAGAGGTAGGTCGCACATGTCTATAAGCATGGTGAAGTGAATGAAATATGTTGCATGTACATGCATTTCAGTATTTGTCTAACTCATTTGGTAATTTAATTTGTTGTTGCCATTTGTTTAACAAATGAAACACAAGAATTGTTTTTTTTTTTTTGCATTTAGATTAGCAAATTCAACTTCATAGGGGTTGTTTGGATGTGTTTCCCTTTAGAAAGGAAAGCACCTTCTATAAATTTTTGTCTTTATTGAAAAAAATTAGAACGAGTTTTGTTTGGGTTTTAATGGTTTTTAAGAAAAAGTGAATTTTTGAATTGCTTTTACTTTTGTATGTGAAATGATAAAAAAAAAAAAGAACATGTGGAGAAAAATGGCTTTGAGAGGGGCGAAATGGGTATTCATAAGATTCACACCAAAAAGGGCATTTTTTGCCTGAAATTAACCATCCAAACCAAATTATGGTGGAAAAGGTTTTTTTCACATTTAAGCCATTTTTTCATACAAGAAAACAACATCCAAACAATCCCTTAATATAAAATTTAAGATAATTTTAGTTGAATCAATCATCCATTTTGCTAACCCTTACATTAGGTTTAAACCAAATTATGGTGGAAAAGGTTTTTTTCACATTTAAGCCATTTTTTCATATAAGAAAACAACATCCAAACAATCCCTTAATATAAAATTTAAGATAATTTTAGTTGAATCGATCCTCCATTTTGCTAACCCTTACATTAGGTTTAAATAAATTTCAATCAAAAAACTAAAAGTCAAACCACTATATCAAATTATGTTGATCGAGTCTATTAATCCCATGTGCATAATAATACTTAAATTTTTAAAGAATGCAAATAGATAAATTCATAGATCTTGTATGCATAACGATGCTTGAATTGCTTAAGAATGCAAATAAGGGCTCAATTGCCCTAATGAAATAAGATATATGAAAAAAAACTTATATTCTTCGTACTTAAATAAATATGATATATGTCATCCATCACTACTCCATCTCCATACATAATGAAGTCCATCAAATCAAGTCACATGGCTATTTCCCGTAGCATGGGAAGTGTTTTTAAAGCTCCATTTTGACAATGAGCCTAGTGTAAGGAATATATGAGAGCTCTTCATCTATGAGATAAACGGCATACACACTAACATACATTAGGACCAATAATATTAGCGCTAATATGCACTAACATGTGCGCCATCAATCTAAAATATCAAGAGCTAACATGTGTTCCTTATGTTGGGCTTATTGTCATAGAGGAGCATGTAAAACTCTTCCCCTAGGATGAGTATCGTGGAGCCATTTTACTCATTGTGCACCTTCCAAGCTGGATTGTGAATATAAATAATTTTTAATATGGTAAAAAAAACTTGTACTTTAGTACAAATTGCATTTTTGTACTGATCAAATACACATTTATGATTTTGATATCAAGAATCTTCTAAGGCCTATTTAAACCATTCTCGTATGAATGTGTTATTGATTGATCAAGTTAAATGGACCATTTTGATTTCATTTTAAGTAACATTTAGTTTTAATTAGAGCCTAAATCATACTTAAGTGCAAAATACATAATATTTCATGCATCGAATTATTTATTTCTTACTTAGCCAAGGAAATGGAATTCAAATAATTTCACACGTCTTCACTATCATAAAACTATTTTCACATAACTGCTTACCCTCATTTTCTTTTTACTCCATATGACAAAATTTTAAATTAGCGACGCAATCTTTCTGAATCACTTAACCCTAACACATTTTATCTGGATGCTTGATCACCCCTCGCATCAACTCTGTTCAACCTATATTAATAGCTATATTTATAAAATGATAGTTTTTAGGAAATGGTAAAACTCACATCTATAAGAAGATAAAATAAGCATATAATATTCTATTTAAGTACTTAACTATTATAATCAAATAAAATATAATTATCAATTTAAAACAAACTTTTTGTCTAATTTGGGACAGAGGGGGTGTTCGTTTTGTTCTCCTTCCTTTTTTATCTTCCTTCTTCCAAATCCACCATGGTCGTCGCCGCCCCTGTTCTTTGACTACTTCCACCTTCATCGTTCATCTAAAGCGCCTTATCACGACCCTGACACCTCACCTCCTAACCATGACCATTGTTTTCTCCTCTTCTCGATGACTAGGTGGCTAGACCACGATGTCGATTAGGTTGTGGCCCAGCAAGGCCATGATGTTGTTAGTCGGCCAGGTCGTACTCAACCTTGGCCAATTTCTTGAAACATCACGAAGTTTCATGAAAATAACACGATTATGTTGTTAGATTTATGTTATTTCAGGAAAAAAGCACGTTTGTGGTTGCGTGACTTGCATTTGGAGGTGCTAGAGCACTGGTTTGGTGATGTAACTAGTAAGAAGAGACAAAGCTCTCACTGAGGTAAAACAAACAAAACAATTGTGTTGTTTAATTTAGTGTGAATTAATTATACTCCCGTTTCTGGGGTAGCAACAGCGCTCTAGGTGCTCAGTGGAGCCATTTTTGCGGGGGTGGCAACAAAGCACCGACCGCAAAGAGCAACAGTAGTTGCAGCGAAATTTCGACGCGGGCGGAGGTGAAATTCCAGTGATACGTATCGGGTCGGAAAAATCCAACCGACCCGTTTATTCGACTCGTACCTGGCCTATTTAATCATATACCCAACCCTATTTAATTATGAATAAGATCAGGGTTTAGGCTCTTGACTCGTTTTGAATTTAAAGTTAGGTTAAATCCGGCTTACATAACCCGGCCAACCCAACTTTTATTAGACTATAAGCCTTATTACTTTTAGATTTTATTTTATTTGATATTCAATTAGTAATTTTTATGAGATTAGTATGATGTTGATCTATTGGACTTTTTTATATTATTATTATGACCTTACTTAGTACATACTATGTTGAACCAGATGTGCTTAAACACAAATTTGGGCATAAATAAAATATTTAGAGCATAAGTGTGATCGCATATATTTTGCTTTGTGGTAGGCATGCATTTTGGGATAACAAGGAATGATAACTTTAATGTGTAGTTAATTTCTATATAGCTTCATTTATTTTTTGTTATTTTTTGGGTATGGTGATTAGAATAAAAATATGTCATATTTTGTTATATTCATTACCCATCATCTCTCATTTGATAGGACACACCACACAGGCATCATAGTCATAATAGGGAGTAGGTTAGGAATTTGCAATTAGAGAGGCAGATGAAAAAACTTGACGAAGGATAATTTTCGGAGGAAAATTGTAAACAAGTGTTACTGGCTACTGAAGTGGCTAGGGCTAGGAACACCCATAAATAAGTAGTTACAAAATTTTTGGAATTAAGACATGCTGAATTACATGATCCTCTCTGGCCATTTAGGAAATTATGTTTAATCTATTTTGTGTTTGTGTGCGAGTTATCAAAAGCTAAGTGGGCTGATCTTGAGTAAACAAACGTTGAAGGTCTGTTTTGTTATCCTTCTTTCAAAATGTATGAAATGCAACACTATACTTTTAAGGTCTTCGTTGATAGCTACTACAAAAACGTGTCATCCACAAATCAGCCAAAAAATAAAACATTACAAATTAATGTTATAATGTAAAATACGAATCTAACAAAAAAAATGAAGAAAAAAAGTAAGGTCATCCGCATACCCAACCCAACCCGACTCAAGTAGAGTTAGGATTTGAATTTTTGACCCGATTTAAAAATAGGTTCGGGTCATAACCAGACCCGATTCCCAACCCTTCATACGTAGAGGTGGTAAAGGCCAGGTCGTGCCGGGCTCTTGTTCACAATAGGGTATGGCCCCGGCCCAGCCCTATATGTAGACTAGGCTAAGACTGGTCCTTGATTTTAGGGCCTCGAGCTTGATCAAGAATGGCTAGTCTAAGCTTGAGCCCGAATAAGTCTCGGTCAAGGCCAAATGGCCCGGGCTGAGTTGGGCTTTAAAAATAATTATGAAACTTATAGGCATGCTCACAAGGAACATAACACATAAAACTTATAGGCCTTAGGAATTATTTTTTATTTAGTTTGGCATAAGGGTTTACCTAGCACTTCCAGCTAAAGGGTCATGTTGGGCCTTACTTTAGAAATGAAGGTCAGGCCCAGCCTGGCCTTCATGTGGGCCTCTAATAGGCCTGAGTCAAGCTCGACCCTTTGACACCTCTAATGGCATGTTAGAGCTCTAATGGCGCAACCTCAATGGCAAATATAGATGAAGAGTTGCAAGGGCAACAATAGCAGTGGTAGAGCTCCAAATAATGCGGTGTTAGACCCTTAGCCACTTGATATGCATAGGGGTTGGGCAACCCCAGCTTCAGCGTACAAATAGCCAAGGCAAGCACAATCTAGGCCGAGTGTGCGAATTGATAGTAGTATTGGTGCATTGGGTGAACAATTTTGTGGAAATCCATAAGGGCCATTAAATTTATATCTGATGGCCTGTATAGAACCCAACTATTACTATAGCGTGTTATTTTAAAAAAATGTTAAATACACAAGGAATATTAAGTGGGATTTGCTCTTAATTTAGATAAAGTAATAAATGGGATGTGATCCGATAAAGTTGAGTACAAAATAGTACATCCCGCTTAGAACTTAGTAATCGCTTTAAGGTCATGTTTAGGATGCAGTTGGATTTATTATAAAAAGTGATTTCTCATCCAACTCCCCTTGTACGGGGGAAAACCGGAAAAGTCATTGAAAATGCCTCCCGACTAGGCCAAGCAAGGCGAGGCGAGCGGAGCTCAGGCTGCTCAGCTCAACCGGCTCGTGTAGCCGAGTTGAGTATCGACATCATAGTCATCAATCTTGTTCATAAAATAAATGGGAAAGGCACTGCACCAGTTGGCAGCTGACCCACTTCACCACGCAAAAAAAGTCATCGTGATTCCAGCTGTTCCCACCTTTCTGTTTGGGACTCCTACATACTCCACGACCTTGTCCGCTCGCGGCGATTTCGAAGCTTACCCGCTGGCTGCTGACCATTCCCAGTCGCAGTCTCTTCCATGTCACGTGACCGCGAGCAGCTTAACCGATCGAGGTTCACCTTCACCTTTTCTTTTTTAATATTAAAAAAGAAGGTGTCTTCATCTTCCAATTTTAAAAGAACGAGCCCTAATTGTGTTTAATTGTTACATTGTTCAAGGTGAGGCTAAATAAGTTATGGGTTTGTCTAACATGATCAGTATTATGATGAAAGCTTTGTGACCAGTAATGGGGCATCCCATATATTAATGGTGCATTACGCGTATAAATAAGTGACGAGCTAACTCATGATGTATGTGTAACGCACTAGATAAGTGATTTGAGCCAACACTAACTATGTATGTCATAAGTTGGGAAAATTTTTTGCCCACGATAATATGATTAATAACAGTGCGTCACCACATACTCCAAGACGAACACCTCCGTTGACGAAGCTTCACCGTCAAAGTCACTCGTAAAGTTTTACTAGCCGTTAATCTCATCGATGGATGATGCATATTTAATTTTAAAGATTAATAGTGCATCCATTAACACATGTTAATGTGACTGACGACCTCCAATCGAAACGGAATCAAACAAGGAAATGAACTTTAGTAAGAAAAATTGAACAAATTACAAAGAAACAAGCTGAAAATCAACACCAAGTTGAATATGGAGCTTCAGCTCAACAGAGCTAGAAGAAACCCTCACATGGATTAACCAAAATGCTTCATTCACCAAAAACTAACTCTTTTTACAGTTTAGATACTATTTATACTTAGACACTTTCTCAGATCCGAACTTCTCTAATCCAGCTGGAATTTGACGGCGTCACTTGATGCTCCATCGTCTCTCCCTCTACTCCATCGTCCCATTGGAGAAGAAGACAAACGAACTTAACGATCTTCGCTAATAGATTGAAATGATGCAAGTACCCTTTCCTACTTCACTTATTTACCCAATGCACCAACACGAAAGCTCTTGGCCTGTTAGTGATTACCAAACTACCCCTGTCTATTTTAAACCTTCACAACTACTCGATGAAATGCATGAACCAATGTCGCCTTCCCCCACAGCCTCTGTGCTACATGTTGCTCCTGCATCAAGTCCTCCTACTCAACATAAAGCTTGACCTCGAGCTCCAATTAAGACTCGAGTATAACCACTTTTTTTCATGAAATGGAGTTAAATCCCCAACGTTGAACACATTAGAGATTTGCATTCCTGATGGAAGTGCCACTGAATAAGCATTTGAGCTTAGCTTTCTTACCACCGACAAGGACCAATCTTTTTAGCCTGCAATTTCCCATGTTGATGGGCAGGTAACCTCTCTTTACTCAAATGCACCATCACAAGGTCACCTTCAGTGAACTGTATTTCCTTCTGACGGCCATCAGCTTGAGCCTTGTATTTAGTATTAGATTTAAGAATCCTCTCTCGAACATAAGGATGTAGATTAGCAAATTGCTCCATTGTTTGCACTGCAACTTGAGACACTCCATGTTTCTTCGGCCCTGATGCAACATCCAAAGCATGATGCGGCATGAATCCATAGACAATTTAAAAAGGAGCTAATCCAATTGTTCTGTTCACTATTGAGTTGTAGGAAAATTTAGCCTGGTAGATAGCTGAATCCCATTGTTTTGGAGTGCCACCTGAAAGGCAACGCAACAAGCTTCCAAGACTTCTATTAGTAACTTTTGTTTGCCCATCTGTCTGTGGATATGGAAAGTGCCGCTAAACTGCAGTGTTGTTCCCATTCTAACCCATAGAGTTTTCCAAAAGTTACTTAGAAATATGCTATCTCTGTCAGATGTGATTGTAAAAGGAACACCATGAAGTCTTACTACCTCTTTGAAGAACAACCTAGCTACATGAATTGCATCACCACTCTTCTTACAAGCGATGAAATGTGCTTGCTTAGAAAATATATCCACTACAACATGCACTGAATCAAAACCCTTTTGAGTTCTAGGAAGACGTAGAACAAAATCCATACTAAGGTCTTCCCAAGGCCTATTAGGAACAGGAGGAGGAGAGTACAAACCAACATTAGTATCACCTCCCTTATACTGTTGGCACATAAAGCATTATTGAACACATCTCTGCACATCTCTTCTTAACTGAGGCCAATAACACCTACTTTTAACTAACTCCAGAGTCTTGTCATGTCCCACATGTCTAGATAAACCTCCTCCATGAAGTTCTTGTATGAGTAACAATCTCAAGGAGCAAGTTGGAATGCACAAGAGATGTCCTTTGTATAAGAAACCATCATGCAAAGTAAACTCACCTTGTGGTTGATTGGAGTTAGTACATAGTTGTCATCTCTCTTGGAAAGCTTTATCCTCCTGGTAAAGGCCTTTTATTTCATCAAATCCAAAACAAGAAGTATACAACACATGTACCACTACAACACTTCTACTAAGTGCATCAGCTGCCTTATTCAACTTGCTAGACTTGTGCTTGATAACAAATGAGTAATCATGCAGTTCTCCAATTCACCTGGCATGCAACCTATCCAATTTGGATTGAGTGTGTAAATGCTTCAATGAATCATGATCAATATTCAGAATGAATTCTTTAAACACCAAGTAATGGCACCAGTGTTTTAAAGATTGAACTAGGGCATACAACTCCAACTTGTAGGCTGACCATTTCTTCATTGTTGCATTCAACTTTTGACTATAAAATGCCACTGGTCTTCCTTCTTGAAACAGAATAGCTCCAATGCCTTGAATGGGTGCATCACAATCCACCTCAAAGACCTTAGAGAAATCAAGAAAAGCTAAAGTGGGAGCTGAAGTGAGCTTTGATTTTAACAGTTCAAAACTCTTTTGTTGAGCAGCTTGCCACTTGAACTATCCCTTTTTCAAACATTTAATAAGTGGAGCAGCTAAAAAGCTAAAGCTAAACTCCTGTATGGATCTTCTATAGAAGGTTGTCAGCCCTAAGAAACTTCTAACTTCAGTAAAACTACAAGGAATTAGCTAGCTATTAATAGCTTTTACCTTGTCTTTATCAACTTTTAATCTATCTTTACTAACAATATATCCCAAAAAAACAAGTTGCTTAGCCATGAAAGTGCTCTTCTTCAAATTGATATACGAACTATTCACTTGCAATAGTTGGAAGACCGCCTTTAGGTGGTGCATGTGTTGTTTCTCATTAGAATTGTAGATGAGAATGTCATCAAAGTACACTACCACACATTTTCCCAACAAAGGTTGTAGCACTTGAGTCATAAGCCTCATGAATGTGCTAGGTGCATTTGTTAAACCAAATGGCATAACCAACCATTCATAAAGTCCATCCTTGGTTTTGAATGTAGTTTTCCATTCATCTCCCAGTTGTATTCTGATTTGATGATAACCAGACCTTAGGTTCACTTTAGAAAAGACTTGAGCCCTTGCAAGCATGTTTAATATGTCCTCTACCCTAGGGATTGAGAATCTATACTTGACAGTGATTTTGTTTATAGCCCTAGAATCTACACACATCCTCCAAGTTTGATCCTTCTTAGGTACCAAAAGAGTAGGCACAACCACTAGACTCAAGCTTTCCCTGATCAATCCCCTCTTAAGCAGGTCTTGAACTTGCTTATGCAATTCTACATACTCTGTCAGACTCATACGGTAATGAGGTAAAGTAGCACCAGGAACCAAATCAATTATATATTGGATATTGCGCATTGGTGGCAGGGCTAAATGCAACTCATCATTCACTAAGTGTGCAAACTGTTGAAGTTCTTGCACACCTTTTGTGCATGAGTAGGTGAACTTTCATAAACTATTAGGGCACTTATGTTAACAAAGGCTAAAACCACTTGCTCAATTCTTAGTGCTAATGAAATGTTGCAGGCAACTGTGAGCACCTATTTTTTGTTTCTGTCTTTCCTATGGTTGTGTCTAATTTTAATATTGACTTTTCAATAACTAGAACTATTGAAGCAAGATTTAAGTGTTGGTTCAGTGATTAAGCCTGAGACACCTTTGACTTCACCATTTGAGGATGCAAAACTATGACTTTTTCCTTGAATTCAAAACAATTGGTCTTGGCATTATCATCATGAATTATACATGTATCAAACTACCAGAGCCGTCCAAACAACAAATGACAAATTGCCATGTCCAATACATCACACAAAATGTCAGCTCTATAATTTTTTTCCAATAGAGAAAGGTACTACACATTGTGTTTAAACCTTGATTTCTCCAACCTACTTAATCCATCCAATAGTGTATGGCTGATGGTGAGGAGTAGTAGACAATTTCAGCTTGTCAACTACTAATTTTGCTATTAGGTTTTCAATGCAGCCACCATCCACAATGACTTTGCAGCTGGTGTCCTTGATTGTTCCAACAGTGATGAACAAGTTATGTCTTTAAGTAGGAGCTAGTTGCTTGGGAGTTATCAACAGTTTTGAAGTGACTAACACCATTTCAATAGAGCTTTCACCTTCTTGCTCTCCATCACCATATGCCTCCTCATGTTCATCATCATTTTCACTAGCTTCACTACTGTCTTCACCCATTGGAACCTGATGACATGCCATCACTTTAGGTCTAGAGCTAGGTTCTCCTTTCCTGAGAGGACATTTATAAGAATAATGCCCTACTTGTTTGCACTTCCAACAAGAATCTGGTTTAGGGTTGACATAGTCATTCTTCTTTGAAGCTGGCACTGAAAATGTAGGTTTAGAAGTCCTTTGATTCTCTCTTCGGTTTGATCTCAAGTCAGTTACCAATGGCTCCTTGTTCCTGCTTTGCTGATAGCTAGACCCTTCTCCCTGCATATTAGAGTATTGCACATTCCTAGGTCTAGTATGTTCCAACAATTTTTCATTGTGCAAAGCTAACTGAATGACTTCAGTAATAGTACCAATTGGTTTTGTAATGCATCGACCTTAGCCGGGGTCCAAAAAATCTAATAAAAATTTTAAATCCTTAAACAAGGAATTATCATCTGCGTGCGAGAGGTACAATGTTTGTCTACGCACTGTGGAGCTTCAAAGCTTCCCCAAACGTAGATTCAGGTTGTAACGTTTACATACACACATCGAAGCTTCAAAGTTCGTCGCGTGTAAGTGTGTAAGTCAGAATAAAACTTATAGTTATAATTAATTTGAATTGGGCTAACGTTATCTTGTAGTTTGGTTGCCTACGTACATATTGGATACCATTTATAATATTATTCCAATATAATCGGATCCGAACGTAGTTCTACCTAATGGCTATTACATATATCAAGCATCACAAAATCATATACGTTAAAATATATATATATATATATATATATATATATATATATATATCTTTATATTCAAATATATCATTCAGAGTTAGACTAAAATCTCGCAAATCATCGGAGACAAATAGAAATCTCATAAATCATAGAAGTCAAACAAAAATCTCATAAATCGTCAGAGTCAGATGAAAATCTCATAAATCATCGAAGTTAAGCGGAAGTTAATAAATCAACAAATTCACACATCTCGCTCTACTACAGAGCGGAACATAACATATTTACACGTCTCGCTTTACCCCAGAGTGAGACCGAACACATCACACGTCTCATTCCATCCTAGAGTGAGGCAAGTCACATTTAGTAACATCTAAACACATCATATCAGAACACAATAGCTCAAAGCATAGCTGGATGCCTCAGATCATATCGGATAAAGCATGATCATAATACATCAAATCATAGAAAATCATACATTTGAATTAGTATATTATTATTACTAATTAACATGTGCAAGCATATAAGTCATTTAACATCTTAAGTTAACTACTTAGGATGCATACGTATTCTTATATTTATATTAAAACAGAAGATCAGAAGTACTTACTTATAGGAGACACCGAAAGCGATTGCGTGTAGAGTTGTTCATTTCTTCAGAGCCTCCTCCTTTTATGTTCGGATATGGTGGGCAAAATCTCCTTTCAAATAGGCATACGTAGCATCCCTTTGCCTGGAGATGCTCTTTACTTTCCATGCTCGGGGTGACGAACATAACATCCTCTTTTTAGAGACGTTTTTCTCCTTCTTAGCTTATGAACTAAGGACAGAGCCTCCCCTTAGCTTGAGGATAACTCTCTTATTGGGTGGCTCTTCGGTGGAGGACAGTGTCTCCCCCACTCCGGATTGCTTCCCTCGTTGTGACCTGACAACTACAGACAGAACACTGTCTTGTTCCTGGCCCTTTTTCTTTCTCTAGTGCTTGAGAATGACGAACAGGGCCTCTCCTTGTCTCGAGGCATTTTCTCCACATACGGTCACCAATGCAGAGAACAAAGCCCTCCATTGCATAGAACATACTCGATTCACTTAAGAACGCCTCTTAAACGGGCCAAATCATAGTCAGAATAATCAGAAACAGAGAAAGAGTTCTCTAGTGCTTGAGGATGACATGCAAAGTCTCTTCTTGTCTCAGGATATTTCCTCCTCTTACAGTCTCCAACTCAAAGAAAATACCCCTCCATTACGTAGAGCACGCTCGATTTAGTCAAGAATGCCTCTTGAATGGGCTAAATCGGACTTGGAACACTCAGAAACGGAGAAATTGAAGTTTTGGGCTGAAAAACTACATTTGTCGCCTTTAAATAGGCTCCGGCGCCACAAAAAACCACGGTGCTGCGCCACATAAAAACCAAGGCACCACCAGATTCGGAGGTGCCCGCCAAAATGTACCACGCACGCGTCGCCTTTTTTTTAAAGCTTATCATCAAATGCGTATATCTTTCTACCCTCGACTCAGATTTGCACGTTCTTGGTACCGTTGAATTCATATCGACAAGCCCTTCGATACAAGACCTCTTAAATTAATTTATCCCACTCTTTTCAAGTGAGTCCCGCCTAAATTATACCAAGGTCATAACTTTTGCTCCCGACCTTCGTTTCGCGCGTTCTTTGATTTGTTACGCTCGATTCTTCGAACTCTACTCATATACAGAGGTTTCAATCTCTGAAAATTTCTAAAATTTATAAAAAAAATAACTAATTACTTCTAACCTCCTTGGTTAGATGTAATCGGAAAGGTGGGGTATTACAGGTTTGGAAGCTAGCTGTAGTTGCAATTTATGCCTAAGTTCTCCTGTAAATCTTTGAACTCTTTGTGCTTTTGTCTCATGTAGACCATTTCGAGCTGAAAATCAATGAAACTCCTCAACATATTTAGATACAATATTGGAGTTTTGTTTACATTTATAAAATTGCCAAAATGTCCTTGAGTAACTTCTTCATGTGAGGCCAAGAGTGAATTTGATGTTTTCCTTTACTCACTCAATCCTGTTGGATCTGATTCCCCACTCTTCAATTTACAAGCTTCTACGCGACATTTCATATCATTGGGTACTTCCATACAATAGAAATAATTTTCTACCTCTACCAGCCAATCTAGGAACTGTTCAATATGCATTTGACCATTAAAAGAAGCTAGTTCAACTTTAGGCTTGAATAGAGGTAGGAAATTGTTCACAACTAGAACCACTGCTGGATTAGGGTTTGGCTGCTCTTCATCTCTTGAAGACGATTCAACACCCTACCTAGCCCTTGGAGCTCTGCGATTCTTCAGTTGGTGTTGTTCCACATTTCTCGGATTTGGATCCACATTTCTCAGAGGATCTTGACCTTGATCTGCATTAACGCTCATGATAACACTCAGGTTGCAATTAATGAACTCCATCTGCGTTGCCATAAGCTGCAACAACTACTGAAGCTAATGTTGTAGCGTCATCATGTCTGCCATGGAAGGTGAACTTGAAGCATCGTCACTCTAACCGTTTGTCGCCATCGAAAGTAGCAGGAACTTTTCCTCAACTACCAAATTGATGACGACCTCCAATTGAAACGGAATCGAACAAGGAAATGAACTTCACTAAGAAAAATTGAATGAATTACAAAGAAACAAGTTGAGAATCAACACCAAGCTGAATCTGTAGCTTCAGCTCAACATAGCTTGAGGAAACCCTCACATGGATTAACCAAAATGCTCAATTCATCAAAAACTAACTCTTTTTACAGTTCAGACGCTATTTGTACTTAGACTGACTCTCTCCTTCACATCCGGACTTCTCGAATCAGCTGGAATTTGACGGCGTTGCTCGATGCTCCGTTGTCTCTCCCTTTGCTCAGTCGTCTCGTTGAAGAAGAAGACCAATGAACTTAACGATCTTCACTAATAGACTGAAATGATGCAAGTACCTTTCCTACTTTGCTTATTTACCTGATGCACCAACACAAAATTTCTCGGTCTGTTAGTGATTACCGAAACTACCCCTATCTATTTTAAACCTCCACAACTGCTCGATGAAATGCATAAACCAGTGTCACCTTCCCACATAGCTTATGTGCTACATCGTGCTCCTGCATCATAATGTCAGTATATGTATCATTAATATATGGGATTAATGGCAGGTGAAACTTCACTAAACTTCCCCATGACTATGTTAGTAAAGTTACACCATGAGATTTGGGTTTGTCCTATTAAGATTCTAGGGGACTTAATAAACCCTAGTCCTGACTAATAGCTATTTTGATGAACATGAATCACAATCGCTAATACAAGCCCCTAGTATAAGCAAAAATTACAACAATTCCCACAAACAATAGAGAAAATACTAATCAAAAGAAAAAAAAACTAGAAGACAAGAGATAAACCTATGGTTAAATAGTATGCCTACCTCCACCACATGCAGTCAACAACAAATCACTATGATCAATCAACAACTACAAGAAGTTTATGACACTTGATTACCCGAACTCTCTACCGCAATTTCAAGTTATTTTCCTATTCTTACCCCAAAGGACTTTTAAGACACCTGTTTATACGTAAAGTAGATGGAAACCAAACGATGGAACCCAATTAAGCGTGAAACAGGCAAGGGATAGGAAGTTAAAAGTTAGTTTTGTATTCGTCCAATCAATTGCAGGCAAGCTCAACAGTCATGGGATGACCAAAGATATCACAACACGAAATTGTTCTACCCTATGTGTCATCAATTGCATGCTTTGTTAACTAATCACACGACTTGCAGTCTATTTTCACTAATTTTTTCTCCATGATCAGGCTCCTCAACCTCACATGTCTTGGAGTATGCAATGTAGGGTGGTGTCAACGGAAGCATTGCAGTGAGCCCTTGGCGTGGAGGTGCAAAATTTTGATTTTGAATCCCTCAAAAGTAATAAACATGTAAACTATCCAAGAACACAAGCATAAAAAATACATAAACTCTAGATTAATCACAATTAATCAAAAATAAAATCAAAGATTAATTCCTACTCACTTTTTGGGGTTGATCCCCAAGGACATGACCAAAGTCCACCCACAAGAAAGAACATCCCTTTCTAATTATCTCAATTCAATCTATATAAGAGGGGATTAAAGTTACCTTTTTGAAGTTATAAACGAGATCATGCACCGCTAAACAGGGTTGGCTCAATGTAATTGAGAGCCTTAGTTAAAATATCTAACGTTAATATTTAGTATTTAATGTAATAGTAATATGTTAATTAAATAATTTTACTTAAAATTTATCCTTATTGCTTTTTGAGTGGCAAATTTATTAAGTACATTTTTATAGTCAAGTTTTGCTAACATATCTTTTTCAATAGATAAATTTGCTCACCCGCTTAATCTTTCTTGTGACATTGTTGATTGTAAGTAAGACTTTATTAAATTTAATTTTGAAAAGCTTCTTTCTGCAGAAGCAACAGTTACAGATAATGTTATCCTATAAGCAATACATGCATTTGGAAAAGAATCTAATTTTTTTATATAGTTTAGAGTTTCAATTGGGGTAAGTGTTTGTATTTGCACAATTTCTTTTAAAACATTTAATTCCAAAAATAAATCTAAACCATCAATATCAACAAATATGCCATGTTTTAAATAATGTTCAAGATTAAGACAACTTTTCTTCAAACTATCATCATCTTATGATTTTAATTTTTTTAAGGTAAATAAAAAACCAAAAATACCCTCATATATTTGAAATTATTCAAACCTACTCTTAATGGAAGAAATAGTTTGGTCTAGTATATATATAAAATAAGTAATCCTAAAATATTCTTCTAGTGATTGCATTACCTCATTATTAACATTTTCATCAATTTTTTTCCCTTACGAATTGCACGTTTAACATTAAATATAGGTTCTATTTCCATTCCACTTGCAATCTATTTAGTTGAAATTATAGCAGATGTGAAACCGTTTTCTCTATATTTTTCTAAAAAAGAAATAAGTCCCTGTAATTGATTTATTGCAACATCAATGTACATGTCTTTAGATTGTAAGTTTTTACTAACATAGTTAACTGCACATAATATATCATACCAAATAATCATGCCTAACAAGAACTCAAAAATTTCAAACTCATATGTTGCTAAACATTTAACTACACTTTTTATCTTAGGATCTTCACTTATTTCTGCTAATTGAAGTAAAGCATCTCTTAATTCTTGAGTTTGAAATTTTATTGCTTTAACACTGTCAACACGACTTTCCCATCGTGTTTGCGACAATGATTTAATAGTTAAGATAGAAACATTATCTTATAAAATTTTTCATCTCTTTGTAGAAGATGAAAATAATGAATATATATGTTGTACTACTCCGAAAAAATGATATAGCCTTAGGACAAGAATTAGCCATATAACAAAGTACTAGATTAAGATTATGACAATCACATGGTGTGTAAAATGCTCTAAGATTTATTTCTAATACTCTTTTTTGTATACCTTATTGTTTTCCTTTCATATTAGATCCATTATCTTATCCTTGTTCTCTTATATTATCAATATCAAGTTCAAGATTTTTTATAGCACTTATAAGTTCATTAAAAAGTCCATTTCCAGAGGTATCATCAACTTTTAAAAACTCTATAAAATATTCTTCTATTTTTATTGGACTAGTTGAAATATCAACACATCGCAATATAAGAGGCATTTGTTCTTTATGACTAGCATATGGAGTACAATCATGTATAACATAAAAATATTTAGCTTATTTAATTTTACTAATTATTTTATTTTTTATTTCGAATGCTAACATTTGTAGTAATTCATTTTTTATATTATGCCCAAGGTAATGATTATGAATTTCACCATTTTGAATGAGTAGAATATGTTCTTGCATAATTGGATCAAATTCTGTAATCATTTCAATTAGGCTTAAAAAGTTTCCATTATTATCTTGATAGATCTTCTCATTTTTTCCACGAAATGCCAAGTTATTTTTTGCAAGATTCTTAACCACATCAATAATTCTTAATAATATTATTTTCCAATGTTCTTTCTCTTTATTAATTTGTTCTTGAATGTCCTTGTCAATTGTTCTATTTTAAATAATCTTATTTCTAAATCCACCCAAGTATTCATGTTAGTTATATGTTCATTAGTTATCTCATGGCTTTTAAGCTTAATACTAAGATTTTTCCAATCTTTTGTTCATTCATTGACTAATTGACTTGTGCTAGGTTTTAAATTAAATAACTTACAACAAAAATAATATACTTTATCTAAATCTTTTGAATACACTAGCCATTTTCTATCATGTTTTTCTCCATTTGGTAGTTTACGAATGTAATGTGTAGTTGAAAAATGCCTAGAATTTTATCTTTAGGAAAATTATATCTTTTTCTCTAATTGGACCTCTTTATACTAATAAATTTCTTAATGTTGTATCAATGTTTACCCATTGTCTTGGATCATAAATATTAATAGGCATAGAATGAGATATTTTATTAAAGTCTTCATCTTGTTTATCTATTTGAGTAAGATTTTCACTTTCTTCTAATTTTTCTTTATTTTCTTCATTAGGAATAGAACTTGATGGTTTATTATGCTCATTGGTATCATTTTCATTGACTAATTCATTATCTTCTAGTTCTTTAAGAATTAGTTGTTCAATTACTAAATTGTTGATTATGCTTCCCGTAAAATCTTGTTTATTACTTGTTACAAATTTATCAAGGGCTAATTTTTTAGATTGAATTAATTTATCTACTCTTTTTTTTAGTTTTTCATATCTGGATTCAAATTTTATATTAGACATATTTGTTATTATATATTTACAAACAAAACAAAGCCTTGAAATATAAAACTATGATAAAATTATAAGAAAAGAGCAATATAGCTAAAAAAATTATATAAACTAAAATTTAAAAATTAAAATATCAAGAAAAGTTTGATGTGACCAGTAATCTTCAAATTTGCAAGAGATGAGAGAGCACAAGAGATGGGATGAGAGACTTTGTCCTTGACACTTGAAAAATGAGATAGCTATAGAATCAAAATGGGTGAGAGATGAGAGGAGTTTGACTTCTTTATAATATGCACATAAAAAAAACCTTGGCTCAATGGCTCGTTATGGGCTATGAAATTATTGTTGGAAAGTGGAACTTAGTTTCCTTTATACTTTGGAAATTGAAATATTTTAAGGAATAAATTAAAGCATATAACTGTTGGCTATATGCCATTTCCTTTGGGACTTGGAATAGACAATTTCAAACTTATTAATTATGGCAAAGGACGTTGGATGACTTTATGTCTTTCCAAAGCTATTTAAGTCTAGTTTTCATAGGCTACTAGGTAAACAAAATAGGCTACTAGGTAAGGAAATGAGTACACTAATTAAGGGGATGGGACATAAAAAAAATATCATTTCTCATCAATGCATTAAAATTTTATCTATTAAATATAATATATATATATATATGTATATTTAATATGGGGACCTTGATTTTAGGTGGGTCCATAGGCAGCTGCCTAATGGTCAAGTTGCCGCTTCCGCTAAACCTTATAGTATTGGGCTGTGTCACAACCCAGGCCCCGAGTGACCTAATAATCACTGGCCTAGCCCAATTCGGTAGTTCGGAAAATAAACATCAAAATAAAAAAATTCTTTCTTTTAGGAGCATCTTTTGTGTGCGAGAGTTGCAATATTCTCTTACTATGAAGCTTTAACATTTTGTAGTGTACGCTAACCAAGATAAATAATATTTGATAACAAATTTGGATCGAGCCAACATTATTGTAACATTGGTTGCCTGCGTACGTAACGGATAACATCTACAATATTATTCCAATATGATTGGATCCCAACATAGTTCTGCCTAATGGCTAATACATGCATCATGCACAAAAAATCTTATATTTCATATACTTATTATCCAATAAATCATTCAGAGTTAGACAAAAATCTAATAAATCATCAGAATTAGATAGAAAGTAATAAATCATCAAAGTCAGGATGAAACTCATAGATCATTGGATTCAAACAAAAACTAATAAATTATCGAAGCCAGACAATTCTTTCTTTCACTAATTAACAGAGCAGAGCAAATTAGAACATATAAGAAAAGAGCATATTAGAGCAAATCATATCAAAATAGAGGAGATACCTTATTCAACATCTTAAGTTATCTAATTAAGAAGAATATGCATTTATTTAAATATACATTAAAATAAAAAAGTTAACAACATTCGAAGTTTCTCCTTCCTTTAGGGTGTTCTCCCCTTGAGGTCCAAAGATAGTGTACAGAGCCTCCTCTTGCTCAGGAATGTTTCTCCCTTTTTTGCCCGAAGGTGGCAGAAAAAACCTCCCCTTACCCGAGACATTTGTCTCATTGCACCTAAAGGCAGCAGACATATCATCCACTTTCCCAAGGTGTTTCTAGCTCTTTGCACTCAAACGCAATGGGAAAACCTCCCCTTACCTTGAAATTTTCTCTCTTTACACGCCAGAAGGCGGCAGACAGAACGTCCTCTTACCTATGGATGTTTCTCTCTTTCCACGCATGTAGGCAGTGAACACTTCTCTCTTTAAAGATCGATGGAGAAGATGAAACCTCCCCTTATTTTGATCCATTTCTCTCTTTGCATGCCCAAGGTAGCAGACATAGCCTCCCCTTAACCCGTTACACTTCTCTCTTTACAACCCGATAACGGTGGATGGAGCATCCCCTTATTCCGGGTTATTTCTATCTTTACGGCCCAACAACAGATGACAAAACCTCCTCTTACTCCAGGCTATTTCTCTATCTCTTTGCGACCCGATGCCAGAGGATGGAGCCTCCTCTTGCCCTGGACTATTTCCCCCCTCTAGAGTTCCTAACTCGAGGAATGAACCTTTCAATTGTGTAGAGCAGCCTTGGATTAGCTAAAAATGCCTCTTGAAAGGGCAAATTGGACATAAAATGAATCATAATGGGTTAAAAAACTCTTATGCTCTTCCCTATTTGTGAGCAAACCATGTGCACACATACACATAAGGCCATGTGTCGCGCATGGTTCCTGCGTGTACTTGCAGCCAGCCAGCATAATGCGGGCCCCATCTTGCGTCACCATGGGCTGACTCGCGTCATGCAGAAAAGCCGATGATGACGCAAGTCCGTGGCACTGGCTGACGCAAGTTGCTGGTGTCAGCGCCTATGTCAGTAAATCCGTCATTTTCTTATTTTTTTATTCTTTTTCAATTCTAAACTTCAAAATGCGATAACTTCCTACCCCCTAAGTCGGAATTGTGTGTTATTAGTACAATTGGACTCGTATTGACGAGCCTATGAAACTGGACCCCTCATGGGTATATTATCCCGATGTTTTCAAGTGAATCTCATCCATGTTACATGCTTCCTAAGGTCATAACTTTCACTCTCAACCTCCTTTTTACCCATTCTTCAATTTGTGATGCTCGTTTCTTTGATCTCTATATATACGGGGATTTCACCTCTCAAAACCAACTAGTTATTATATAAAAATCAGTAATTATTACTAACCTTTTTGTTTAGATGTAATCAGAAAAAAGAGGTGTTACATGATGGAAGAGATCGTTCTTAGAACCTCCTCTTCATGTAGCCAAAATTCTCCTTGCACGCTATCCAAGGCACTCTAAGTTGAGTAAGGGAGGATGCGTTTCACGCTCTGGCGATGCCCAACCCGAGCCGAACCCGGTCCAGGGGCCGGTCAAGCGCGGGGGGCAACGAAGGAGAAATTGAGAAATGATTTAGCGGAAGACTTAACCCAACCACGGGCGATTACCAGAACTACGGAGTACGCACAATCCTTTGAGCAAGAGTAAATAAAGACGAAAAGAAAAGAGAGTTGCTTAACACAAAGTAAACAACTAATCTCAAACCCACATACTTAGTCAAATATAGCCCACACTGGCTCAAAATAAGACTTAAGCAACACAACTGTAAAATGTGTCATAAATCCAAAACAAAGAACCCTACACAAAGGTTCTAACATAAAGTATAAAACCAAAGAAGATAACTCACACAACGATCTCCATGATCACATCCAAGCCATCTCCGACCTTTCCTCAAAGAGGAGATCCTGTCCGTCTGCGTGTCGCACCACGTAGCCCCAAATCAAAACACAAGAAAGAGGGGTGAGTTTAACAAACTCAGCAATGGTTTTTAATATCACTATCAACATCGAAAATACGATAGCATAGTAATAAGATCATTCAGATCAAAGATTTACATGGTGCATCATTCTCTGATCACACATACACATCACCTAAAACTGCATAATAGTGCATAATCCACATAATTTCATTCTCATCATAACCACCCTGCATGAGATGTATCTCTAACATACATATTCCCACATGCATAACATCAACATCAACCTGCATGGATGTATCTCTAACATACATATTCCACATGCATAACATAAACATCAACCTGCATGGATGTATCTCTAACATACATATTCCACATGCATAACATTAACATCAACCTGCATGGATGTATCTATAACATACATATTCCACATGCATCATATCATAATCAACCTCCATCAAGGAGTAATCACACGTTGGTGTCACACAAACGGAACATAGACAAGGCCACGAAGGCGTGTCAAGGTCCAAAATTCTACACAAGAATTCAAGAAAGATCGGGGTTGTCAATCCCTAATACTGCTCGCCCTAGACGATCCTGGCCAAGGATGTCCCATTCTCACACAGAGAATCTAGAGCAGGGGTGTTCGCCCAGGGACATCTCCTGCGGAGGGAAGAGCCAGAGTTCTCACACAGAGAACCCTAAAACACGTGGTAGCGGGGTGCACACGGCATACCACACTGGATTCTCAGGGTCCAGATGACACTCATAATAACATCTCACAAATCCGCAAGACAAGTACACAACTCGTCCCCAAATAATCCCATTTAATTAGACTCAACCCGGGGAGTGCACTCGTTCCACACAGGAACTCAAATCAAAATACGTCCTTTCGGACCAATCAACTTGCGATTAATCCTCGACCGATCAATCCGGCACACAATTTCATCACATTGCATCCAAATCGGTCAAATTCGATTAACCACGATGAAGCCTCAATTGAAAATCCATTTTCATGATGCATGCTGCATGGTACATACGTGGGCAAAGCATACATGAATCCTAATCCATGATAAGTGCTCTCACCAGCCCCTAATGCATCATTCATAATCACATATCAAGCTTCAACATCATCATTTAACCCCCCACATGTGTATGTGTGTGTAACTAGTAGAAGCATTTCACACAATGCATGCCAACATGCTTGAAATTAAACTCACTACCACACTACACATGTGAATTGTCATCTAACATGAATTCCAGCGAAAATCATAGGAGAAAAATCATTGAAATCATAACTCAAATAAAAACTCAACCACAAAGGCTAAACACAAATAAGATCATTCATTTCATCATTGAGTCATGGCATTTACCAACATTCACACATCAACTAACCACATTCTATCATGACAAATCAGTCCAATAATAAGTTATAGTTCTACTGAAACTATGCTTAACAATGAGGAACCAACCATTCATAATTTCAAGATGACAATTCCAACATCATGCCACAAAACATAAGTCCTTCCACAAATCTCTAAGCATATATCTCAACTCCATAAACTCAATAGCATGCATTTCCAGTAGCATAATATAGCTTAAAACATTCCACATTCATATGAAATTGGCAAGCTAAAGTGGAATCATCGAAATAAACATCATATGCACAACATACAAATTACTGTGTAGCCGTTCTAACGCCCTTCAGGCCGTTCGATCGGTTACACGCAAATATTTGAAATTCATAGTTTGGCCGTTCGAATGCCTAGCAGGCCGTTCGATTGGCTGAACTGGAAAACTATCGTTCCGATAGTGTTGCCGTTCGAACACCAACAAGGCAGAACTGGTCATCTTCTTCCTTTCGCAAATCCAAACCGAAACACCATTGATAACACTTCAAATCCACATCTAACACCCTAATCATCATCAAAAGTCCTTCATGACTTCCAGAACATCAAACCATATCATAATAATGCAAAACCCTAAGAAATTGGGATTAAATATTTCTATTTTCTAATCATACCATTAACACTCCAAATCAAGTAATCTCCATTCGAAATAAGCCAAAAATCAAGAATGTTACCATGGATAAACTGTGATTTCGAAGACCCATTACCTTAGCACTTGATTAAGCTCGGATTGGAGAGTCACCCTTCTTGAAATCCTTGAAAACACATTGAGTTTGAATTAAACTCCATTACAAATCGATTTACCAAAGAAATCCCTAATTAAATCTTAGATCTAGGGCTTGTTGGTTGTAAAAATTGAATTTTGAAAGCTAGGGTTTGTAGTAAAACACAAATCAGTAGCTTTTGAGGTCTAAAAACGAATTGAAACATGGGGAAAATAGTAGATTTGGAAGAGATTAGGAAGAAAGCTAGGGTTTAGTGCTTGATTAGAGTAGGTTTACCTTAATCGGCTTCTAATCCGGGCCTAAGTGGGGATTAGGCAAGACCTCCTTCCTTAGCCTATTCCCAAAAATAGAAATGGCTCTGGTTTGCCCTTTTATAGTAAGGGTTAGGGTATGCATGAGTAAGTTTTGGGGTGCAAATAGGAAAAGTAGGCTAAAAGTAGGTATTTTGCAAATTTAAGCACTAATTAAGCCTAATAAAATTCTAAAAATTTTTGTATGACCTTAAGTAGATGTGTAGGTTCATTTGACCCAAAAATCGAATTTTCGACAGTGGGGCCCACAGGGTCCCGCCAAAACCCTAATTTTTGGAAAAATAGTGAAAATTCAAAAAAATTCGAAAAATCATATTTGATTTAAAATCACTTTAAACCACTAATCTTAAAGTTGATTTTGGTTAAAACTATCTTAAACACTATTTATTTCATGAAATCATCGACTAGATCAGAAAACGCGTAAATCTCACGATAACCAATAATTAAATAAAACCAAAACCGGTTTAGAGATAAGGGTCCTTACAATGAGACTCAACCCTCACCAAGGGGAGTCGCGGCCTATGCTCTAGGGAAAGAAGGGAGCACCGAGAAGGGTGAGGAGGGGTTGTCTTCTCTTTTCAAGCCAAGGGGAGAGGGGTGGCAACAAAGAGAGAGGGGTGTGAGATAGGGGAGAGGGGGCTAGAATCCCCCCTTTTATATCTAGAATTTCCTCTCTTAGTTGGGCTTGGGCTTAAGGCCCAACACATCTCTTCCGGGTGGTTTTTCCTATGCAGTGTCTCATTCATGTGTATGGGCTTGAGTCCATGGCTCATGGAGGCCGTGCACATTCCTCATGGCCAACCCCTAGAACGTTCAAGGAGGTCCCACAATAGATCACACACAAGTTTGAGGGTCCACATAGTGTATGCATGCTGGCACTCCTATATAACTAATATATATGTATAAGTGAGTGTATGTGCGCGACTTAAGCCCACCAAACCACTGTGACACATCTACAAGGTCGTGGATCCACCCCCACATACCTAGTCTAACACCCCATATTTTTTGAAAAAAATTATACTTTATTTTACAAAGTTTATATTATTATGTCATCAGTAGCCATCAACATGTCAATAGACTTACCAATGGAATTTTAGAAATTTTTGTAGCAGACTCATCAACGTGTCGATGAAGCTGCCAATGGTATCTGATATGAATGCAACAATTTAATGTGGAAAACTCTAATACTAGTAAAAAATTATGGTAGTTCCAAATGAACCAAATCAATGCACAAGAAACTAAGACTTACATTGATACAATCAAACCACTAACCTTGTTTAGACTCTAACACATAGGTGCTAATATGTATTTATGTATTATAAAATATATTTATAAATTTCATTCAAGTTTGAGTTGATCCATATTCAAGTTGAGTTGAGGCACCCTTGCTCGACAAGCTAACACAACTCATTAGCACCCTTAGCTATAGCCCCCTTTCTCTTTTTTTCTCTCTCTCATGCCTTCTTCTTAGCCCCACCTTTGGCATCCGCAACCAAATCGGGCTAGTGGCATAATTGGCTAGCCCTGGCACTAGCCGCATCTAGCAATTGCACTACTAATAGTTGTGGCTTGCATCACTTGGTCGTGGGTAGTTGCCAATAGTCATGTGGTAGCCCATAGCTAGTAGTCACGTGGTGGCCTGCAATGAGTAGTAAGCAAGCTGGCCACTATGCATAAAAAAAAGGAGAGGGGAGGAATAGGACTTGGCTATCGTCACCGTGGATTTGGAAAAAGAAACTATTTTTGTGGGGTTCAGGTATTAAGGTAAGTAAAATAAATTTAATACATAAGAATGAGGTACTAGAGTAAAAGAAAAATAATTTTTTTATCCTAATAGAGGGATAGAGGAGCTTAATGAGGTACATATATAACCATATTCTTTTTTTAAAAGAAAATAACATTTTTACCTTACATTTGGTACACTAAATTTTAATTGGACTGATGATGAAAGTAAATTCCCCACATGTGACTCAGCTTGTTGATTTCGAAAAAGTGGAGTTTTCTCGGGCAGTAGATTCTTAATTCACACGGGATCCCACGTCCTTTATGCTACCTGGGTCATAGCGTAAGTGAGTGATTGTGGGAATCATTTTCCCTCTTTTGAGTTTGACGGGACGTGAAGCAACTCACGGCATCGTATTCCCGTCTCTTTTAAGGTGGAAAGCGTTTTGTAAGTTCCTTATTTATTTTGACAATTCAGAATAAGATTTTAGTAATTTTATCTGAAATATATTGAATTATAGTTAGGTATCTTAAGGTGGGTAAAATTAAAAATTTTGTTTGAAAATTTATTCCAAATTATTACGAATCACCAAATCACCTTACAATGTAATTTTATTAATTCTAACTCCTAACCCTTTATTTGGAAATAAGAGATTTTATTATTTTTTAAAATTTTATAAAATAT
The DNA here is from genome assembly GCA_035235625.1 of Saururus chinensis. NCBI lineage: Eukaryota > Viridiplantae > Streptophyta > Magnoliopsida > Piperales > Saururaceae > Saururus > Saururus chinensis. The sequence goes on along the minus strand of CP141142.1, from coordinate 50,007,425 downwards.
ATTATATAAATAGAGATTATTTTAAAATTACCTACCAATATAAATTTTTGTTCAATAGGTTTCAAATTAGAGTGTAATAGTAAGAACTTGCATATTAGAATGAGAGAAAATTATATTAATTTTAATTTTTTATAAATAAATTTAATGTGATATTTAAATTTATTTTAAAATTTTTTATTATTAAATATAATTCTTATTTAGTGATAAACTATTAAAATTATCTTTTAAAAAAATATTTTTATTTTTTTTAAAATTTTATACCCAAACCACCCTTAGTATAAAGAAAAGCAATAAAGCTTTAGAGATTAACGTTAGACATATTAAAACATGTTAATATAAATGGTAGACCTTTGCCATCGATATCACATATGAATGTCCTTGCCTCATCATAAGTGAGAAATATAAAATTAGCTGTGAGGTATCTTTCTATGGACACATAAGTGGGAAATATAGAATTGGCCGTGGGGTATCTTTCTATAGACACAGAGGTCTAAGAAGTTTTTCCTAAAGATATTATTTAAGTTAGATATATAGTAAAACCTGACCTAAATCAAATGAGTTGGGTTTAAATTTTTAAATTTAACTTGAATAGTTATTTGGTTGAATTCGAGTTTATTATTTTTTAAATAATATTAAATTTAAGTTTAACAAAACCTGAATAAAATTATAATATATAATTTTTATATATTTTAATAAAATCTAATACGACCCGACCGGTCGAGTTTGAATTTTTAAATTAGTTATTCGGTCAAATTTAAGTTTTCAAATTTAACTATTAGTCGGATATGAGTTTATCTTTTTAAATGATATGGGGCCCGACCCGAACCCGAACCCGAACCCGAACCCTTTTGGCATCCTTAATTTTCCCTCGCACCAACGCCACTGGGAGGCTGGGAGCTTTTGCTAGCTTTAAGGTCTGTATGCCAGCGACGGAGGGCGGAGTAGAATCTCTCTCTGTGGGACCGCCGGTGCCTGAGTATGGGCAGCTGCTTGGACCGAGACACGAAGAGACGCGCCTCCCCCCCGCGGCGCAGCCTCTCTGCTGGCGGTCTCCTGTCAAAGGTGGGGGGGCTGTCTTTGCAGCCCCACACAGCGAAGTCGGCCTCCGCCAACGCTAAGCAGAAGCAGCTCCCTGATAAGAGCAAGATGAAGCTGGCCAAGTACGCCTACATACCGGACACATTCACCTCCATCGAACAGGTCCGTCTTACCATCCCTTTCTCTCACTCTGCTCACTTCTCCCCCTTCTCTCTCTCTTGCTTTCCCCTCTCTCTACCATCACGATCATCAATTCTAGCCTTAATTGAAAATTGGCTGCCGGGAAGCTTTTGTGAATTCCTTCCCAAGATTGCCGGTGCTGGTGGCCATTTCTCGCTGCAAGCCGAGTTCTACAATTAGGTGATTGACTTTTTGCGGAAAAAAAGCAGGAAAAATGCAAGGCAGATCTCTTGGTGCGTGACCTTTACTCAGGGAAGTAGATTAGGACTTGGTCTAGCTCGTGATTTGTTTTTCTCTGATTTTACACAAGCGGGATATGGGTTGCTTGGCTTGACCCAGATTCATAGATCAGCTTTTAAAAAAGAAAAGATAAGCGCAAAAAGTATGTTGCTGCCTCCTTGTTGCAAACTTAATTGTGCTCTCAACAGTAACACTGTAAATATGATTTTTTATCCGAAATCCGTTTTCTAAATATTTTTTGTCTTTAATAATTAGGACAAGGTAAATATCTACGGTTGGGTTGACTTGAGTCTCCCCTTATCCGATCTTCAGCTACATGTGGGAAACATTTTTTTCTGCTCCCACTAACAATGAGCTGCGCATGGGAGCCATTTATCCGTGTGACATCGACGGCAATAACGTGCACCAGCTCGTATACCCTCAAACTTAAATATCAAGGGCTCCTATGAGCATGAAAAAAGCTTCCCTATTGGCTTGGGAGCCGGCTTGGTTTGGCTCATCATAGTCAACGGCTGAGCTGCAAATAGACACTTTTTTATAGTTCCTATAGGAGTATGCATTTAGCTTCTTTTCTAAATGAGGTCAGTCTCGGCCCTGGTCTGCTTGGCTTGGTATTTTTACGCAAATTGTATCACATATATGTAATGGTTTATTGTACGAAGCGCTTGCTGTCGATGGATTATGTCATTGACAATGTAACCAGGCACGGTTCTCGGAGTTCTGGTCAGTTTCACGAAGCACATGAAGTGAGAATATACTAGGTCAATCCTCGGCCTACTATTGATCAATTAGATACAAGCTGATTATCAATCTAATAAAACTCCTCCCCTAGATTAAAAATTATCAGACTTCATCAGAAGGTGATTTACTCTCTGTTGTTTAAGTAGTGTAGGGAACAATCTCTTTTATCTCTTAAACAAAAGAAAAAAGCCTCTGAATGAGTTAAGGAAAGGCTTGCATCCGCGTTTATTTATGTTATGGCATCAAATATGGACAGGGTACTTTTCTGATTGCACATGAATATGAACCTTGATTCTTTTTCCATGGCTAAGATGGTATAGTCTATATTGTAGGTCACAAATTCATTAAGAGAATCGGGTCTCGAGTCATCAAATCTAATACTTGGGATTGATTTCACCAAAAGCAACGAGTGGACAGGTTGGTTGAAATGCTCCATGCTTTGGGTCTATTATGTAGAGACCATTGCATATATGTTCTAAATTGAACTCCCTCTTGATTGAAAAGTTTTAACACTTAGTACTCTTTTACTATGGAAGGAAAACATTCGTTCAACAACCGAAGTCTGCACTCAATTGGTGCAGAGCTCAATCCATATGAGAGGGCCATCACAGTTGTTGGAAAAGCTTTGTCTCCCTTTGATGAAGATAACCTAATTCCTTGTTTTGGGTTTGGTGATGGTGAGTGTTTCTGTCTTTGCTGAATGTAAGAGATTCTTGGCTTCCTACGGGTTAAGATTCTAATGCATTGTTGTTTAGTGCTAACTGCTTCATAATCTTGCTTGCACATGGCAGCAACCACACATGATGAAGGAGTATTCAGCTTTAATGGTGATGGCATCCCTTGTCATGGATTTGAGGAAGTCTTAGCACGTTATAGAGAGATTGCTCCTAAACTTGTCCTGTCTGGTGTGTTGCTATTTCTTTTACGGTTACGTGATTTTGAATGATTATCTTATAAAATAAAGCCCAAATTCTGAAGGACAGCTTATGCTGGGCACATAATATACTTTCAGGATGCTGGTAGAGCTCATTATCTAGGTTGTTTTGCAATAAACTAGTGTTGTTTGATTTGTAATGTCAAAAATACCACAAGCCAGTTAGCTGCTTTTGTGCATGATGCCTCATTGGATTACTTCCGATGAAAGTGACTGACAAGTCACAAGCAACAACAAACTCAGCCTACAAGAAACATTGTAGGGAAGCTTCTTACTTCTTCCTCAAGTATTTCACTAGTTAAGATGTATTGTGAAAGAGTCTTCCTCCCTGCCATCCCAAATGAATAAAATATGTAGCTAGTTTCACGAAGTAACTAAGATTTCTTTTTGCTGAATGTATTTTTTTTAACACTTTGTAGGACCGACTTCTTTTGGGCCTATAATTGAAGCAGCAATTGACATCGTTGAAGGAAGTGGGGGGCAATTCCATGTACTAATTATCATTGCTGATGGGCAGGTACATTTCATCTTCTCACCTCACACCTTATCATATAGAACTACAAGCATGGATTTGTAACCACACAGAAAAAGTTAGGCATATCCTGGGGCTGGACTAAAGAAATTTGAAGCATATGTTGCATTAAATGTAAACCCGTTCAAATTTTGTGGTTTCTTTAGCTGAGCCTGTGAAGTTTGGCCAATAAAGTGGGATAGAATTACACTGTGGTAGCCGAGTTCGATGAAGGGTTCTACATGTGAGAGTCCACATTTTGTGGTTAGGGCTGAAATTGGGCCAGGTAGGGCCGGAGTTTAGTTTGCCAAATCAATTCTAGGCCTTGGCCCAGCCCTAGCCTGAGGTGGGTTTCTAACGTTTCGGCTCAGGCCTAGCCCTAAGCGTGCTTGGCTGGGCCTCTAGGCTTTCGGCCTTTTATAATTATTCAATTTTTTTTATTAGACTTTGGCCTTTGGGTGGGGTTTCACCCGTGGGTCTTTGGGTTGGGTTCTTCATGGCAAAGGATGCGGGTTTGGAAGTTTTGCACCTTTTAAATAGACAACTTCCTCTTTGAATCATTCTCTTCTTACAATTGTGAGACTATCTCCCCCCAAAAAAAATTTAACACTTGGGTTGGCCCAATGGGCCAACGGGCCTATAGGCTTTTTGCACTTAGGCCATGGCCCAACCCTATTTACAGCAGACCTGAAAATTTTCTGGCCCGAGCCACAAATAGTACTGAAAATATTAGGCCCTCACCCACCATTCTGCAGGCCATATAGGGCCAACCCACCATTGTTTCAGCCCTTTTTGTGGGCACCCTATTTTCATGACACTCTTATATCCTCATTGATTCCACCAATTGGCTCACAATTGGAGTTGTGCTCCTTCTATTGGCATTTGGGTTTTCATGCTTGTGGTTTCCAATACAGCCAAACTGTATTCCCCAAAAAATTATCTACGATAAGAAACTTCATAATCGGCTAAAAATTTTTGAAACTTCATAATCGGTTAAAAAAAATTTTAAGCAAGAAATCTAACATGTTTAAATAGCCACATGAAAGTCAGGGAAGCAATGAAATTCAAAGTTCAATGGGAAATCTCTATTTGCTATCAGAGATGGATGATTAACTACTCTGCACTGTGGTAGACTCCCTTACAAGGTAGAGGCAACATGGGGTAGTCATACTTCAAAACTATGATTAACCTAATGGAGGTGCTTCCTTTGAATTGTCCCTTTCTTTATTCCTTAAGGATAATGAACTTATTCCCCTAACATGGATGCATGTGAAAATACAATGGATTCAACACATATTAAGTGAATGAGATAGGACATTAATACATGTGGTTGTAGTATGGCTATCCAAGTGATAAATTTTTTTAGGCTGAAGCCTATGAAAGACCAAATTTTTGTGAGAGAACATTTACCAATCGTTAGAAACCTAGTTACCTTAAAAACTTAAGTTGTTGAGAAACAATATCAAGCCCAGATCAGCGCGAATAAACATATGTAGATAGATAGATTATCTAACAGCCCCTTGCACGGGCAAGCATAATTTAAAGAATGCAGATGTTTGCAGTGCACTAAATACAGAGGTAAGGGTGAGGATCGAAACCAGGACCTCTTGGCTTTGATATTATGTTAGAAATGAAGTTGCTACAAAAGCTCGAAGTTGTTAAGGAACAACCTAAGAATATATATCAAGCCCAATTCGGCCCAAACAGACAAATACAAACATGCAGATTATCCAACATGTGGCTTCATGTATGTTATAAATTCAGTCCGTGCCCAAACAGACAAATACAAACATGCAGATTATCCAACATGTGGCTGCATGTATGTTATAAATTCAGTCCTTGTCCTACACGGACTTCCTATCATCTCCTTTGTCACATAAATGAGTGTGCTTTCCTTAAGAGCTTGATCGTTTAGGACAAAATGGTTAACTAACATAGTATGAGATCGTAGGTTGTGGTTTCAAGTCTCAGGGAATTATTACAATTGGAATGATACAGAGAATGCTTGCTTCGCCCTTGCACAAGGATGACATGCATAAAGTGAGAAATGGCCCATTTTTTTCTTGGGAAATGTTCCAAATTTTTTGTAGCTATTGAAAAAAGGAGGCCTTGGGGAATACAATTTCCCTCTTGTATATGCGCCTGCCTTGTTTTTTGTTTTTGTCATGTTCAATGCTTAGTGTGTCTGTGTGTGCATGGTGCTTGCACGTTGTGGTAGGAACGGAGCGGTGAGGGGTGATGGGTGGTAGCAGGGGCCATGGCTCCCCCTGAACCATGAAGGTTTAATGTTCCTTTATAGGTGGGATTATGCGGCCCATTGTATTTTCTTTTTAGTTGGGACTACATGGCCCCCCTACAGCTAGATTCCTAACTCCGTCCCTCAGTGGCAGGGGAGTGTTAAAGTAAAAAGTTATCCCTTCTTTGACATGAAGAAGTGGTTAACTGACTTGGTATAAGAGTAGTGTTCACACCGTCGTGGAGGTAGAATGTCCTCATTGTGTACCCCTTAGTACCAATGTGCAGAGGCCAAATGAGCCTGCACATGCTGGTAGTATAAAGGAGAAAGTGGTGAACACTCGTGACACACAACAACCTTAAAAACCTCTCATACTTGATAGAAAGTAAAGAGTATCACTGAATTTTTATCTGTTTGAAGGTCACAAGAAGCATTAACACAGGCAATTTTAATATCCACGAGCGGAGGCCAAATGAGCCTGAACATGCGGGTAGTATTAAAGAGAAAGTGGTGAACATTTGTGACACACAACAATTTCTCATACTTGATAGAAAGTAAAGTGTAAAACTGATTTTTTATCTGTTTGAAGGTCACTAGAAGCATTAACACAGACAATTTTAGTATCCACGTGCAGAGGCCAAATGAGCCTGCGCATGCTCGTAGTATTAAGGAGAAAGTGGTGAACACTCGTGACACACAACAGCCTACCTCTCATTCTTGATAGAAAGTAAAGCGTAGCATTGAATTTTTGTCTGTTTGAAGGTCACAAGAAGCATTAACACAGACAATGGAAATCTGAGCAAGCAGGAGATGGAAACAATTAACGCCATTGTCTCCGCCAGGTGATCTTATCATTTAGGTCCTTTAAATTATACTGTATTTGATTTAATTACTTTGGGCATCTTTTAGTGAGAAGATAAAACTGTCTCTATCAGCCATGTTGTGACTGCTAATCATTTTGTTTAACTAGTTCCTATGCATTGTCAATTGTCCTTGTTGGAGTTGGAGATGGACCTTGGGAAGAGATGAAAAAATTTGATGACAAGATTCCTGCACGCTTATTCGACAATTTTCAGGTGAGGCAATGAATTTCCATGTCTATGTGACAAGAATTATTATAAATCTTCTTTCTACAATTTTCCTCTCTGCAGTTTGTGAATTACACTTCTATCATGGAAAAGGCGGCAAGTTCTGAGGAGAAAGACGCATTATTTGCTCTTGCTGCATTAATGGAAATTCCAATTCAGTACAAGGCGACAATTGAACTCAAGCTTCTTAAGTGGGAACACTAAATTGTTATGTTCTTGCCTATTTAATACATTTATGAACTCTCACTTGAATATAATTTATCATATGGGCTTCTGTGTTGCAATGAATGAAGCCAGAAGACCGGGAAAGCTAGGAGAGTAGTCCCTCGCTCTCCTCCTGGACAGCTGAGAAGACAAGGGAGCATTCCATCATCATCGTTGAGCAATGAGCCGTCTCAAGTAAGCATGAAAAAATAAGTGAATGCCGATCATATGAGTATTCTAAAGAAATGAAGTCTGCTATTGTGACTAGTACCAATTCAATGAACTTGCTCCTAGCCTTGTAATTTCTTGTGGGTTTCGTGCCCCATGTCATTTGTTTGTAATTGCTCCTTGGTTCTGGTGTAGATGTGCCCAATTTGCTTGGATAAAGCTAAAGATTTGGCTTTTGGTTGCGGGCATATGGTAAGCTGTTTAATGTTTGAATTGTTCAAGCTCAGAAGAGGGATGTAGTTGGATGATATTCTTTGTTCTAAAAAAATTGTTGATTCTATTTGTTTTTTCATTTTTTTGAAATGTGTTTTTCAAAGCGTGTCTTTTTGCTGGTGCAGACTTGTAGAGAATGTGGACAACCTTTATTGACTTGCCCCATATGCCGCCAACGGATTACGACGCGTCTAAGGCTCTACACAGGATGAGTGATGCTGCAAGGAGGAAGGCTTCCTCATCTATCTGTACTGGACATACAATAAGGGAAATGATTTCCTACTCAGATCCAAGAAAAACCTACATCTGGGTTTTGATTGGACAGAAAGATAAATCTGTCCATTCAATTGGGTCGGTGTAGCGTTATCAGCACCATAGAATAAAGAGCGTGTTTGTGCCTAAAGGCATCCACAGTTGTACAGTGTGTAAAAAAAACAGTGTGCTTGTGGATATTAATGTACACAGATATCATCTAGAATTTGTACCGTGGAAATGGAAAATTATTTGTCCAGGTATGTTTTAAGAATGCCATTTCTCTTTATAGTTGTTGTATTAGATTTCACAACTCACTGAAAAACAAACTCGATCTCTGGCGTTGGAATTTGGGACATCCAATTTTTATAGTTGTCCAGTTCACGAAAATGAATCAGTTCATAAACATATCTTTTATTAAGTCTTTACGCGTGTTTCCTTGATATATGCGTAGTTGACAAAATTGTGTGATTTTTTTAAAATTTATATGAAGTGCTCTTAATTACTAATGTGAATATTTTTTACTCTATTAAATGAAACTTAAATGTGTGTGTATATAAATATATATATATATATATATATATATATATATATATATATATATATATATATATATATATATATATATATATATATATATATATATATCACCATTAGAGCAGTGTATAGTTTTAAATCCAACCAATTAAAGCTTATAATAGACGTTGGGTAGCATATATAATTCAAATAGAATTAATCATATGTGAATCAAAACATATCTCAGCAGGACATACAGACATTCAGTAGGCAGCCTCGAGCAGATTTCTATTCACTCACACATGTATAAAACGTACCAAAACATGAGCAAAACTTGTATTAGATAAATTGAACAAGTGTTATGACTCATTTAGAATGCTTATTAGGAGTAGTAATAGTCATCTAATTATGGAGTTATTTGTAATTTTTATTTAATTAGTATTAATGAGCTTTTAGGTTAGTGTTTAGGCCTATTTAAGAGTTCTATTTAATGTAAGCGCTACGCTCTAATCTTAGGAGTGAATGAATTAATCTTTTGATTAGTCTTTTGGTTATCCTTCTTCTCATCATCTGACCTAATCTATCGTCTTGATTACTTCCCTTTCGTCTAACCTCATCTCTCAAACCCTAATTTTTTCTCCTCTTCATCCAGCCTTCCTTATCGTCCCCTCTCAACTTTATAATTTTCTCTAATATTCACCGATAGATCTAACGATCTACAACATTGGTATCAAAGTAGCTCTTCTTGGGAGTTACCATTACCACAATTTCTCTATCCTCTATGATGTTAATCATTCGACAACCATTTGTTGTGAAGCAGCAAGATGACTAGGTCCTCGTCCTTGTTACAAGTAGAGACTAGATCTACTCAGGCTTCAAAGTTCACTTTTGGTCGATCGATGACAAATTTCTTGTAATTGATTGGCACAGTCACAACAGGATAATCCATTCTAATGTCAAAAGCTTCTCTGTTGGGATCTTTCCGTTTGATCCTAGGGGTAGCCCACAAGTGGTGGACGACCACTCATCAGCAACTATTTTGGTGCTCCTCCACTCCACTTATTCCCTCATCGCCACCGTTTTCAACCGCCGGCTACCTCTCACAAAATCAACCACGGATCCCTCTGTGCACTACCTTTCTCTGTGTCTCCCTCTCAGTTTCAATCGTTGTAGTCACCAAAGCCTTTGGTGTCCTCAAATCGTAGGGATTTTCAGTGGCTGTGTCGCTCCTCAATGCCCAATTGCTGCAGCTGGTCTTGAAGCAGGAACTCAACCTAAGCCCCACCCATTATCTGAACCATCTCTCACTCCCTCATTGCAGCCAACTTCTCAACCAAAATCTCAGTCTACACCACCGCCAAGACATCTTTTGTTAATCTCTAAAGCTCTGAGTTTTTTTGCAATTGAGAAACGGCGAGAGACTTGGGACTCGGCAATTTGGTTTCATGGTAGCACATAGAGCAGAAATGGCTAAGTTTTTTTTCCTTGGAGGACGACAACTCCAACACCAAATCCGTCGTCCAGCAAAGCAATTTTAGATGCTACAGCATCTCCAGGCTCCGCTACAACTGTGCCACAACCGCATCCCTGATAATCTGTAATCAACAAGGATTGGAAAGTCAAATTCTTCCTTCTGTCTTTGCAGCAATTTCGCATTTGGTTCACTTGACGCTGATTATTCCACTTGTGATTGCGAAAATCTCTCCTAGGAACAATTCTGCACTGAATTCGGCATCCAGTGCAGCAATCTCTATTCCATTCCTCATGCAATGCAAAATTTTCCACTATATCCTCTGTCTAGCACAAGTCCTTCCATTCCCAGAATCACGTAGGGATTCATGGCAAAATTTTCATCTGCTTATGCAAAGAGTCCTTATGGGCAATGGTGTGAATCAGTGGTGAAGTGAATACTTGGGGCCCTTCATTTCAGGCATTCTTTCCACAATCTAGTTTTATTTTTTACTGTGCTGGGGCAACCAACGAAAGAAAGGAAGATGCGGACGAGAGATGGTTTTGGAAACCGGGATTCACAGGAGACTCCGCAGATGGTTCTGGTCTAGTTTTTTACCAAATGGACCGGGTTCACAAATTCAAGTCATTTATTAAACTGGGCCCAACAACTCAAGCCCATTTTCTTTTGGAACGCCTCTAGCACAGATATGCCTCCAGTTTCTAGTATTGATCAGTCATAATATTTGCTTCCTTCGAAACTCATCCAACCATGTCTTTTGAACTTAAAAGATTACACATGCAATAGAGCAATAGTGGGCTACACACCATATTTAAGGGATTTGATTACCCTCATTAGCACCCAAGTTTCGGTTATCACCTCTACGGTTCAAGTGTTGGTTATCACCTCGAGGACGAGGTGATGCGGAAGCAGTGGTGGATTGTTATGACCCATATAGAAGGCTTATTAGGAGTACTAATAGTTATGTAATTAGGGAGTTTCTTGTAATTTTTATTTAATTAGTATTAATGGGCTTTTAGGTTAGTATTTAGGCCCGTTTAGGGGTTCTATTTAATGTAAGGGCTACGCTCTAATCTTAGGAGTGAATGAATTAGTCTTTTGGTTATCCTTCTTCCCATCGTCTAACCTAATTTATCGTCTTGATTCCTTCCGTTTCGTCTTGATTCCTTCTCCTCTTCATCCAACCTTCCTTATCGTCCCCTCTCAACTTTATAATTTTCTTTAATATTCACCCGTAGATCTAACGATCTACAACAACAAGAAATAAAACAATTCTAAATAGAGCACATATTAAACAACTTTGGATAGAACCTGTATACTCAAATCAACTTCACATGCGATTCATACTAAGAAAACAATTCATGTTTTACATGAGGGTCCTTACCTTGATCGACTTTAACGCCTAATGTCAAAAGCTACTGCTCATCTCTAAATCCTACCATTAAAATTAAATCACACCTCTAATTAGTGGTTGAGAAAATATAGATTTTAATAAACTAAAACATAGGAAGGAAATAAATTGTTCTGGGCATTTCACTTGCCCAGAAATCTACTGTGAAGAGGATTTGAACTGAGAGAAAGAGGAGACCAGTCTGAGGGAAAGGGGATTCTCAAATCCCAATTTGATCCAATAAAAAAAAAACTTACCTTTGATTTGAATTCAAAACCTCCTTTCCACAGCCGCTGTCGATTCCTCACCCATAGTCATCGCTGCCCGTCGAAAACCCACCCTTTCGTTGTCCACTGCAACAAAGAGAAGGGGGAGAAAGAAGCGAGAGGGGAGGATCTATGGTGTATAAATAGAGAGGGGAGAGGAGAGAGACTTGCTAAGAGGGGAGTGAGAGACATATGGGGAGAGAGGATCAACCTGCTGGCAAAGGGAGAGGAACACTCAGAGAGGGGAGCTTCTCCCATCGAAACTAGGGCTGGGGATAAGGAAATTTCCTCTCCCCTCTGCCTTCCTAGATTTAAATAGTCTGGGTCTAAGTTCAGACTGGGACCGGGTTTTTTTTTTAAACAACGGTTTACAATTATGGTGTTGGAAGTGTAACTTATATGTCTCAATGCTCTTTCTCATACTCTCCCTTTCTCAAATAACACATAAAGTCTTAGACATCTATTTATAAAATCGCAATGTATCTTAAATGTTTCATATGTTTGGGCCATGTAGTCAATTGAAGAAGAAAAAAGAGTTACTCTCGTAACCAACCTGATCTATGTAAAGTTAAATTTTATATTTTTAACCAATTTATTCGTGACATGTCAATAACATATAACAACTCATCATGTCTAATAAATTTATTTGTGACATGTATTTGAATATTTGCTTAAGTTTCAGCTTCCTCCTTAAGATATGGGTTGAAAACCAGTCTATGAAGAGAGAGAGGAGTTTTCGGGTGGAACAATTCTTCAAGCACCGTGGTGTGCGTAGGTCCAATTATTATTTTTAACACATTTTAACAATTTTAACGTGTGTAAACATAAATAATTTTATGGATTAAATTTAATAATTTCATAAATTAAATTTAGTTTATATGGATTAAATTTAATAATTTCATGAATTGAATTTAGTTTATATGTTGAATGGACTTATGCACAGCAACGTGGTACAAATGTTCTACTCGATTCTTTTCTCATGAAGAGGGCCCATGAATATTTGATTTGTTATGGCTTTTTCCTCAGGGGTCCACTCCGTTCTCGTGGAGAATATTGACTGAGTCGTGTTAACCTCCCCTAATCCTTCTTCCTCCTCAATACGTTTTAATAAGACTGGTACATGAACCGTGGATTCCTGATCTCCTCCGCTACCCCAACCCCCCTCCCCTTCTTCTCAAAGGACGAAAGCAGCAAAAGAGAACTCATCCTGCTTCCCACTTTACCTTTGCTGACTCTCTCCCTCCCCTCTCTGATATGACCACCTCTTTCTTGCATTAGATTTGGATTGCACAAGCTCCTGATTTTGGAGTCCGTGGACGTGTGCGGTGCTGGAGTTTCAAACTTGCTCATCCTTTCATGGATTTTGACCTCGTATGGTGTGGTAGGTGGCGGCTATAGTTCCTGTGCATGGCTAGGAGTGGAGTTACAGCAACACCATCTAAACATCGCGTACTATATTTCCACTCTACCATCTTCATCTTCTTTCTGCTTATCATAATTTCTGCCGCTGCTACCACTGCCGATCAACGGGCCCGAAGCCTGCTCTTCGATTCGCATGGAATGCAAAGACCAGACACTAAGGATGGTTCACTCAAGGCAGAGTCGACCCAACAAGCGTTGCCGGCAGATAGCCCTGAGAGTGCTTCAGCGGATGAACTCTTCAATGCTAGTGCACATGAAGTTCCTAGTGGTCCTAACCCCATTGCAAACAGGTGAACAAACTAACCAGCTAGTTTCCACGAACCATGAGTTCTTTGCTCTCTCTTGTATTGATAATTAGTGACAACTTCGATATCTTGATTCCCACTCTTACCACATCAAATTCAAAAGACGACATTTCGTTCCATTTTGGTGGTGTTTGTGGCTTGATTTTTTACTGAGAAGAGCTTTATGTTGTTTTTCTTTCTTTTGGATGGGAGACACAGAGAGAGGCGTATGATTGAGATATTGAGGAAATGAAGAATAAATTGTGGGACTCAAGTAGGGGGCCCTGTTTGGAGTTTGTACGAGAACTTTTGCCTGCAATGATGAAAAGGAGAGACGGCCTTGGTTTTGCGAGAAAGCAGTATCCAAAGCTAAGCTGCAGTGTCCCTTTCATGTGATGCACAATTTCCCTGCCGACCTTGTCTTCTCCCAGCATACATTATTGCGCTTTAGCCCTGTTGAAAAAAGTCCTCCAAAGGCCTTCTCAAAAAAAAAAAAAAGTCCTTCAAAGTAAGATGACAAAAGCTCTGTCACAATTCTAAATCGCTGCATCTGTTCATGCGTGTGATAGGCCATGGTTGGTACTACTGCCTTTACTGACCCTATCGATCAGACTTTACCCAGACATAGAAATCACAAAGTAGAATGTTACTTATACATATACATATACATATACATACATATATATATATATATATATATATATATATATATATATATATATATATATATATATATATATATATATATATATATACATATACATATACATATACATACATATATATATGTTTGGTTGGAACTTGGAAGTGATCCCTTTCCATGCTTGCTAATGTACTCCAATGCCTATGTATTATTGTTGAAGTCAATTATCAAGCTAGAATATTACCCCATCTGATCTTGGTCTCTCATGCATTTCATATTTGGCATTAATCACTTCCCCTTGAGGTAAAGGAATTAGTAGTATGATTCAGGTGTTTTTGGTGTTAATAATATATATAAATAAATAAACAAATAAATAAATAAATAAATATATATATATATATATATATATATATATATATATATATATATATATATATATATATGTGCGAGTTTTGATATAGTGTATAGTGTGCCTCACAAGCCGTCTTAATGTGATTTTTTGACGCAAGCAAGCTGTGAGATCTATAGTTACGAAGACATGCATCATAAAGGAAAATTAAAAAAAAGAGTCCCCATTCATGTGCCGTGGGGCATTGGGGCCATCGGATTCCGATCCACCGACAGCAAGAGGTTGCTGTATTAACACGCCGGCCAGTCAGATCAAGATCTGACGACTCATGAAACCCGGTAGTAAAGGAGGTGCAAATTATTTGTTCCTGAAAAAAGTGCATCATATCATAAGACAATGCAAACCATTTGCTTGGTAACCGAAGGAGACTGCAATAGAGTAATAAAATAAAATTTTAGGAAACATAAACCATACGCTTTGCAGATCATGCAACCCTTCATGCTACATTCAAAAGAAGTCAAGGAGCTTGAGCAAATCTAGAGGAATAAAAGTAAGTAATGCAGTGATGATGCTTTGTCTGCCGCAATTAGCATCTTTGCTTTGTGGATAAAGAGTATCTAGTACGCTCACTCCCATCAGGAGCAACACCCGGGCCCCAATAAAATCATCAGGGCTAGTCTTAAATTGATCATTCAAAACCTCAGTGGAGAATAAATACTAATAAGTATTAATTATGGGCAAATGCAACTAATTAAAATCGTTGATAAAACCAAGTACATTTTGAAAAATTGATTTCCTGACCACGTAGCATGACCATATAATTCACCACGTTATAACCTTAGTGCCCTGTGTCTCACAACCTATGCTGATGAGTTATTTAGTAAGTGGTGAAATACATGACCAATACTCAAAAATTTCTTCTAGAGGGAAACTTTGAGAAATGTTGGATGCGGTTTCCAAATTTCTCTTTCACCACTTGGTGATTATTCAGCCTCCAATTGTTGGTCACAGAACCTTGATCATGAAAACTAGTCATACACAAGCCCTACATTTTGAACATTTTGAGACATGAAAAAGATGGGCTTAATGAAAATGTTGTTCCAAGATTGAGGACTGACCAGATTAACACTGATAGACGCACAAGCTATTCAACGGAAGCCAAAATCACTGACTCGTTGAAGTTGTGGTACTAACTCCTGGACCCTTTTCCAAACTCGGAATGGTATTTCATACTATATGAAGTTGAATTGCTTGACCACTCATGCGAGTTAGCAGTCGGAGATTGCTTTATCAAGTAGACAACATGGCCATGTTAGGTCATGTCTCAGTCAGATATTCCCTCATGCATCTGTTCTTGAAGGGA
Source organism: Saururus chinensis (assembly GCA_035235625.1). Classification (NCBI taxonomy): domain Eukaryota; kingdom Viridiplantae; phylum Streptophyta; class Magnoliopsida; order Piperales; family Saururaceae; genus Saururus; species Saururus chinensis. The sequence continues at coordinate 49,991,856 of CP141142.1, read as the reverse complement.
CGGGGAGAGTACTGATGCCATTTACTTCTGATATGTATGTGTACAGTTCAAGAGGATTCTTTTGCCTTTCTTTCTAGGACTTTCAGGGGAAACATATACAGGTAAAAAGAGAACACAATGATAATGCATTAATCAAAAGCATATAGCCATAATTACAACAAAGATCATGGCTTAAGATCTTCGGAAACGTGTAAAGATGAATCAAGAATTAGACTGTGCATGGGTCCAAAGGGCCAACATTTCTGACAGCCGGAGCCTAAATGGACCTTACTTTGAGAAAATTTCAGGCGAGGTTGATGGGTGGTCTTTAACAGAAATCAGGAATATTGCTTCAGTGAGCACATGAGAATGAAAATGCCAAATCTTCTAAAAATGGTTAGATGGCGTGACCTGATGTTCTTTACGTACAAAAGAAATGAAATGAACCTTTTCTATCACGCAAAAACTATGCCATATTTTAATTGTTAATGTGGAATAGTACTCCATGTTTTTACCACCCATCAAAGAGCTTATTCATCCAATTAAATCATGTTTAAAGATTACAAAACAAAATCACATTCCCACGCCGGAACTTATAAAAGATTAGATAATGATATTACTATTGTTTTGACGTACTTGTCAACGTAAAGTATACAATAAATGTGAATTATTAGTGATTCCAAAGTAATATTAAGACAAGGAATCAACAGAAGCATTCAAAGAACTCATGGTTTAATATTCCTGTAGTTGCAATTCACCCGGATCTCTCCTGCTTTGCCAGTGAGGACTTGTGTGTTTGCCAGATTCACCATGGACACTGCAAACTGCTGTTCAAAAAGCATGGGCACTGAGGCCAAAGCACTGACGAAAGGTGCAGTCCTTGGATCTGAGTATAACAATTGATCAGTAGAAAACAGACCCATTTTCTTCTCCAGGTTAGTGTAGTAAGCCGCATCAAACACTTTCGGAGTAGTAGCGTCGAGGTCTGCATATCCAGATGCTCCTCTGCATTTTGACTTCAAAAACTTGAGATATTTCGTGTTGATTGCAGGGTCTGGCTTGCCTGTTTCGTTGAAGTTGTAGAGTCTATCTTGAATGGCACCACATGTACTTCTGCCAATTGTATGAGAGCCTGAAAGGTAGATTACTCTTATATAGACTCTAAGCTAGACAACTTTTAGAAACTTATAATTCATGTGAAAAGTAATAAGTCATTGCAGAGGAAATGGTGGGAAGGAATATATACCTGAGAGGGCGACAAGATCAATTAGGCTCAAGCCTCTGGCTTGGAAGAAGTGGATGAGCGAAGTGATGTTTTCACGACCCACAGGAACCATGTCAGCTTCTCTTCCAACGGAGATGGTCCCGTCTTTCCTTCCAAACGGGACCTCCCAAAAAGGACCACCAATCTATCAGAGTGACTAGCTCTAGTTATTAGCACGTATATAAATGATCTCATCTCTGTGATAGTGTGAGTTAATTTTTTGGCCTTTTATCTCCATGTAAACGAGGCACCAGCCTTTTTTTAATTCTATAATTAAGTTTTTTACATAAAAAAACTCGAATTTTGATTGATCTAAATAAGCTTATGTAGAGACCATTTGTAAGTCCAATGGTATTTTTGTTGTGGGAATACCACTGTCCAAATCTAAACCTAGCAGCTAAGATTTACAACCAGTCTGACTGGAAGTAAATTAATGATAACGGTTATACACAAGTAACACAATTCTTCTAGGCGAGTTCAAAAGCATATGCAGTATACTTACATCAATCTTGCTTATATTTAATTATAGAACATGGCTATTTAAACCTTTTTTTTACCTTTTATCTCTAAAAAAATAATTTTTTTTTACTTCTTTCACCTTTTTTCCTATCCTACTTCTCCTTCTCCCCTGGCATCAACTATGGCGCAAACGACTAAATCTAGCTGCGGCCACGACTAGGGGCCCCAGCGGCGACTAGTGGCAGTTACTATCTGCCTAGCAATTGCGATGGGGTCATGGCCGCTATTGGCCTAAGGGTGCTAACGAGCCGAGTCTAACCGAATTTTCAGGTTTTTGACTCGAGCTTGATTTCTAAAAGCTCGGTTTGAGCTCAACTTGAGCTCAATCAAACAGCTCGATGCCTAGCTTGAGCTCGGTTCGGCTAAGAAACTCAAAACTCGAGGTTGAAACTATACTATAGCAACTCGAACCTATGTTTGAATTGAGCTCGAATCCCATTTTCAACCCAAACTATTTTTTTCTATAAAAATCTATATTAATTTAGAGAATCACACCAACATTCCAAAAATTAAAAAAATTATAACAAACATAATTTTATTCTATTAAAGTTAAAAATATTATTTTAAAATCTATGGTTAGAATAAGAGTCAATAAATACTCTACAAAAAAATTTCATTTGTCACCAAAAATTAATTAATGTTATTCAAATATTTCATATAATAAATATAATTATATAAATAATATTTAAAAAATAATAATTACAAAAATAACATAGAGAAAAAATATTTACCAATATAATGTTCCTTTTTTTCAGTGCTTGCATGATTTTTTTTAATTTTTTTTATAATTTCATTCTTATAGAGGAAAAATTCAATATAATGCATTGATTTTGTCATTTAAAGGACGAAATCAATATAATGTACTGATTTCGTCCGTTTAAAAGATGAAATCAGTGCAATGTACTGATTTTGTCATTTAGAATGATGAAATTGATAAGGAAATAATTTTGTCATCTCTTCTCTTTCTCCTCTCTACTCTCTCTTCATTCTCACTCTCTCTCCTCTATATCTTCACTCTCTCCCCTCTCTCTCTTCACACACACTCTCTCCTCTTTCTCTCTCTTCACACACTCTCTCTATTCACTCTCTCCTCTCTATATTTCTATTTAATCTATCTCATCTATCTCTTTTGGCTATCTCTTATTCTCTCTCTTCACTCTTTCTCTCTACACTTTCTCTTCTCTTCGTCCATTCTTCTTTCTTTTTCTCTCTCCCTATCTCTCTCTTGTTGCGTAACATGAACCCTAGCTCAGAGAATTGGGGAGAAAGTAGAAATTTTTAATTTAATTTTTTTATTTATATATTATATATTAAAATATTAAATTTAAAATAAAATATAATGTATTTGTGAATGACGAAATCAATATTTTTAAAAAAAAATTCATGATTTTGTCTTTTAGAAGAGAGAAGAGAAAGAGAATAAAAAAAAAGAGGAGAGAGAGAAGTGAGAGAGGGGAGATGAGAGAGAAGATAAAAGAGAGGAGAGAGAAAAGAGAGAAAAAATCGATTCATTATTGATTTCATCATTTGAAAGGACAAAGTTAGTACGTTGTATTAATTTAAGTGTACTTATTTCTTACTTTTAAAGGATGAAATTATGAAAAAGAAATAAAAAAAAACCACACATGTGTCAGCGCTTAGTCAGAGAAAAGGAACACCATATTGGTAAATATTTTTCTCTCTCCGTTATTTTGATAGTTATATAAAATTTCCCATATAATAAGCCACAAAAAACTGAACTAGTCACTGAAGTTATGACAACTCTTATTCACATATTTCATATCTAATTATTTTAGTGACTACAAAAAAGTTTATGATAAGAGAATTATTTGGACCTCAGAAATAACATATTTCATGGTGTGTGTATTGCATGTAAAAAAAAAATCAATATAATTGAAATTCAATAGAAAAATTTAGACTTGGTTCACTGAATATATTTATAGGCAAAATCTAGATATAGTTCACTAAATCTCTAATTCTAAACTAATATGATTGGTTGAATTAAGAATGTTTATTTGCAAGTAGAATTACATATTTATATTTGTTAGGATTAGAATGATTAAAGGTAGTATTTATATTTATATCATACCTACATTCTCAATTCTATTAGTAGTAGAATTTATATTTATTTAAAATATAATAGTATAATATAGGTATTATATATCATATTATATAGTATATCATATATCATAAATTAATGTATATATAGTATATATATTTTATAAAATAATATGAAATATTATGGGTACATGAAAGGTAAAAGTTAAGAAATTTATATAATATGGGTATAATATGTAAAAAGTGATATATAACAAATCGAGTAGAGTTCGAGCCGAGCTTCGAGTCGATTTTGAGTAGAACCGATTAGGTGTCGAGTTGATTTGAGTTGGCCTATGTTCGAGATCGGCTCATTTTCTTTTGAGTTCAAACTGAGCTTGAGTTGAACTCACTTCGAGCCGATCTAAATTCGAGTCAAACCGAGCCGAGCCTATTCAGCTCGACGAGCTGGCTCGGCTCGTTAGTAGCCTTAGCTGGCCCCATTGGTTGCCGCTGGGGCCCCTGGTTGCAGCTGCGGCCAAAAGGGTCACTGTCGCTGGACGGTTAGCAACGGTCGCTGGTCGCTAGGCGTGTTGGCTGGGGCCCCTGGTCATGGTCGTGGCCGGATTTAGCAGCCGACGCCAGAGTTGGTGCCGAAGGAGAAGGGGAAGGATAGGGGAGAAGTAGGGCTATAAATGAGCCGAGCTGGCTCGTGAGCAAACCCAACTCGGCTCGGCTCGAATTAGGCTCGACTTGAATCAAGCTCGACTTGAACTCAATTCGAGCTCGAATAAGTTCGAGTAGACCCTTGCTCGATTCGGCTTGGCTCAAATAAAACTCGAACTTGATGCTACTCAGCTCGACCTCAAGCTCGAACTCGAATATAATTTTAAAATTATATATACATAATATATATAAAATAAATAATGCACATATATATATTTTATATAAACATAATTATTAATTTAAATATATATTTATAACATACTCCCTCCATTCTTACATTAATAGCTCAATTTGATTAGTTCATTTTGAAATATCTAATTGAGTTATTAATCTAAGACGAATGGAATATATAAAATGACATATAATCACATATTTATATATTAATACTATGTATCATATTGATATATGAGACCCGTTTATATGAGTTAAGGCTCACTCACGACTATATGAGTATCGATGTCATGCATCCTTATATTACGATATAAGAATACACATAACTCGGGAGGTATATTAATTTATATCTTCTTGTGCATTTAGATCTCGATCTGATGGCCAATGATGTCTTTGCTCATGTTGACGTATGAGAGTCTAAACTCATATAAAAAATTTCATGATATATATCCTTGTTAAATTATAATGGATATATAATTTTTATATATGATATATATTTTATAAAAATAAAAATATTGGAGACACAAGCACTAATATACTCCTTCTGTCCCAAATTAATAGGGCTATTTGATTCTTGAAGATGAAATAAAATTAGTTCAATTGAAAAACCAAATGGGGCTATAAGTATATTACAGATGGTCAACTTGATATCACACTAATATAATTAAAAATAATTCTAAAAGAAGAATGACTTTTGTGGATTAGCCTTAGTTTAGAAAAGAATGATTAGATATTCTTTTAAAAGTTGAAGCATGACATTGGGATTGTCCTCGTCTTACAAAATGAATATATTTTTATATGTACTTCAGAATTTTTTAGAGGCACACTAAGGTTACATAATAACTTTTTTATCAGTGATTTATAAGCATGTAAAGAAAAGAAAACACAAAAAAGTAGATGACAATGTTGCCTAAATAATTTTTTTATTTTTTACATCTTTTTTAGTGATTATATGTACATAAAGAGAGAAAAATAATAATGTTGCATTTTTTTAACATATGTAACTAAAACTTATTTGTCATAGTTTTCTTCTTTCATAGTGACTATAATCAAATGTTCACGGTGTAGTCGTAATACTTGTTGAAGTATATTTATTAATGTTTAATACTAAAAGTATATTAGTATGTGTGATACTTTACATACTTTATATTTATATATAAATTATTTTTATTTTTTTAGTTCGAGCCCAGGAGCCAAGGCTTATGATTCACTTATTCAAGTTTGAGCTCAAGCTCGAGCCAAGCTTTGGATTTCTAATTCGAGCCGAGCTTGAGTTGAAAGGTTCGAGTTTATTCGAGCTTCGAGCCGAGCTTCAGCAATTCGAGCTCGAGCCGTAGCAGCCTAATACTTGGTTCTGCTTAGCTCGTTAACACCCCTAGGGGAGAGGGAGAAAGAAGTAAAAAAAAGTTTTTTGGGGGATACAGGGAAAAAACGGGGTTTGAATAACCACGTTCTTAATTATGTTAGTAGCTACATGATTCTAGAGATCTAGAGTTTTACAACTTTACCCGGTCTATAAATCATAGTTTAGGCGTAGTAAGGGGAATTTAAGACTTCTATGACCACAATCTCTACCCCTCATCTCATTTTAATAATATTTTATCTGTCATGTATTAATAGTTATATTTGGATAAATAATAGTGTTTATTGAATGGTAAAACCTACATTTAAGAAAAGGAAAAATGAGCTAATAATACTCATTTTTAAGTACCCAACTACTTAAATTTAATAAAATAAAGCTATTAATATAAAATAAACTTTTTTCCTAAATAGAGTTATTAATTTAAGACAGAGAAAATAGTATAGTACATGTATAGATATACATATTACATGCATTCTTATTCATTGATCGCCCTATCTATGCCCAGTAGTTGTGGATTACCTAGGAGTCATCTTTTTTTAACAACTTACGTGCTAAGTTGAGCCGTATTTAGACATATTAGATCAATTTTTGAAAAACCCTATCAGCAATTTTTTTTCTAAATATGAAATTCTACATATTAAGGGCCGGTACATATCTATACTACTAATGCATGCTTTTCAATACATGATTAAATGACTTGGGAATAAAGTAAAATCTAGGGGTGGCAACAAGGCCCATTTTGGGTGAGAGGTGGGAGCCCAGGCCCGCTCTACCGCCCCAGACTCAATTTAAAACAAAAAACAAACTGGCTGCAGCCGAGGCCAGGCCTACGGGCTGGCCCTCTTTCTTTAAGGGCTGCGGCCCGAAAATGGCGGCCCGGCCCAGCCATCCATTCCGCAGAACGGGCCGGGCCAGGACCGCTCATCCAGTGGGCCGGGCACCCCTAAGAAAACCAGGACAACCCCGCCCCGCACCGCCGAAACGACATCTCTTGTCAATTTGTTTATGGAATATTTATAGCTCCTGCAATTTATAGCTCCTGCAATTGCTCTAACATGTCATCTCAAATGAAAATAGGGAATCAGGCAAACCTTGACGGTGGCATCTCTTGCAGCGGTGGTGAGTATGTCTGCACAGGAAACAGTCTTGGGGCAACTTTTCTCGACCTCAGCTTTGATATCGTCTATAACTTGAAAACCTCTGAGAGTCTTGCTTGCTTTGGCCGTCCTCTCACTTGCCTTGCCGTTCAACAGAATTGAACCATCACATCCCTACCATCCAACACAGGAAATTAGTGTCAATCAACTTCCAAGATGCACTTCAATTTTCAACCGTTTAGCTTTTGTTCTTAAGAGTCTTTGTATATATCATGTGCATATGTATCACTTACTCTAACAGCACAATCATGGAAATGTAGCCTAATGAGGCTGGCAGCAAGCGTGTAGTCCTTCTGCACCCATGCATTCACTTTCCTGTAAACAATGGATTCAAGACTGGGGCAGGTCTTTGCGTAGTGAGTGAGTGACAAGTAGCTCTTGGAAGGCAGTATCTTGTTCATGGCCATCAGAGAAGCATATTCAGCCACACCTTGTGCGGAAGAGATAAGGGCCAAGTGTAAAAGAGAGAGAATGAGAAGAGAGGAAAGAAGCGACTTCATCTCTGGGAATATCTGAAGAGATGATCAAGGATCTGCTGCAAGTTTAAGTTCCAAGTGTGTCTTATGGCTACCTGTTTATCTGTGCGGATTTTAGGAACCTCAGAAAGAGAAGTATACACACCATCGTGGGAAGCACACTCCAGACCGCAATTAAACAGAAAGAACATGCAGACATGTAGTTTTGGGATATTAAATTCTGTAGCTCTTTATAATGAGTCAACCTGTAAATTATCTACTACATACATTTGGCATATAGTTCGTCTTGATCACTTGAATTAATAAGCAATTCACATGCATGTGCATATAGTATTAATTAGCTAATGATCTCAACTATTTAATTATTTATTTAGAATTAGATGTATTGTCCATGTCATTAACAATAACTGAAGTTCCTTAAGGAAAAATTAATTGAAACCATTATAAATGCAATCCAAATTTGGACTATTGTGGAAACTGTAGACAAGTGGTGAGCCACACATTGGTGACCAGCTGCCAGCCCACCTAAGTTATATCTTGGTGAAGGTTCCAACTCTCTGGTCAAATTAAGATAATTCCTTTAAGAAAAAATCAACACATAGAATGTCAATTAATATGAGCTTTACATATGTTTTACTAAGTTTCTTAAAATTTAAACTTAGTTGCCACTCTTAAAAATGTTGAGAAGGTGAGACCAAGGACATTTGTAATTGGGACTTCTTTTCTGAAGGCCCCACAACACAGATGACGGGGGCCCATTCATCTATTGTAACTAAAATACTGGGCCGCCTATTTTAAATCAGTATCGAAAATTTGAATTCCGCTGGTCCTCCAACTGAAGAGCCCATTGGGCCATGCATGGCTGGGAGAGTCCTTTTAGTGGTAGTCTTATTAGAAGCCGTTCGTTTAAGGCCCATAAGGGGCCCATATCCAGTTAAATCCAGCTCAAGCTAGATTTTGACCGGTTTATCACACTCGCGAGTGGCGGGTCGTGGACTTTGCCGGCCAAAGATTGGCGAACAGATGAAGGAAAGTCCACCGGAAACGAGGGAGAACAAGGCGGTTCGCGATATCTCCGCCGTCTCCGTCACCAGAGCCCCTCTGGACGGGCAGAGATGCTAGATGCTCTGCGCAGCGGACCTTGTCGGTGTCCGCTGGGATGACGGTGTTTGGCTACCTTAACTGCGGGCTGTTTAAAATGCTGCCTCCTGATCTCAGACCTCCGGAGGCCTGTGACAGCTCCCATTCAGCGAACATCCCGGCTCCCCAGCGCGAAATGCGAAGCCATCGCGGACGTTCTCCGCGGGATGGGCCGGTTCGTCTGCCCGCATTGTGGAATGCTTCTGACACTCGACCTGTTTAAGATGCGACGATCTGATTCTCGCCCGGCGGAAAGGTTGGATCTGATGGAAGAAGTCGATCAGGAGGTCTGGGTTCTGTTCATCTTTGCTTCGATTATTTATATGTATGCATGTTTATTCACGCATTTTGCATGTGTATCTCATTAATTGTGTTGAAATTAAATGCTAACCACGATTTGGTTAAATAGGTATCATTTGAGTTTATTTCATTGGAATATTATCGATTTTAGTGTTGTGCTTTCATGTTGTCGATCACTGAGAACCATTCCTTTTTGGCACTCAGTATTCAGTAACTAGTTATTCTTCATTAAGTTGGGTAATATCAGGTAGTGCCATAGAAGCTGAGGGGCATATTTAAGAAGTTTCATTTACTTACCAAGCAATTCATAGACAGCTTTTCTCGTCCTCCGTCTTTAATGTACTGGAATAACTGGAGCTGGTCTAAAACTTGACGGTCATAAATTGAGATATAGGTCGATTGAACAAATATGTGACTGGTAAATCGTAACGGATTTGAAGTTTGATTGCTTATCAATCAACTAATGGCTGAGCTATTTACACTTTTCCCCTTCTTTGACAAAATTTTCGTAACCTTCTATCTTTGTGGTGTTAACTAATTACAGTTATTCACTTACTGCTTCACACCTATAATGGTCTTATATAATGGTGGGTTAGTTGAGCTTATTACTTGACTCTATCATAATCAGAGAGTTTTGGGACATTAGTGTTTTGTGACTACAATATTACACATGGTTACTTGACAGATGGCATAACAGTATACTGTTTCAATTTCACAAAAGCTACTTTAACTATTGCTTGCTCTCCGGTTTGATTGTCTTGTTTTGTTTATTGATTTTCAACATGCAGATGAAGGTGGGTAGTTGGTCAAGCGTCTCATTAGGAACGATTCACCTCAGTACGTTTTCAAGCTCTCATCTTCTGTTTTCTGCGCAGAATTGTTTGGTCTAGTCTCATTATAGTCATGATCTTGGTAGCCCATTTTATCTATGTGGTGGCAATTTTTTGATCTGGGGATAAAATTCAAGGGGTAAGAGGGATAAAGTTCTATGGGATAAAATTTTGATCTGGGTAAGAGTTTGATTTTTCCCTAAGTGTTTATAAATTGGAGAAAAAGGGGGAAATTAGTGAGACGGGAAGAAGGGATAAAAGTTTGAAGAGAATTTTTGTTAAACCACTCTCAACTCCTTCGATTAATCTCCAAAAACTATATTACAACGAGGAACTCCGATCCCTATTTGTAGAGAGGAGGTCGAGTTGGGCATGTGGCCCTCTAAAATCACTTAAGTTACATTAAAATCAAATGCCATCTAATCTAACTATTCTAATATCAGCCATCCAAATTGGGTTAAAATAAAAGGCAAAATAAGCATTTACTGATGGACCTGATTGGGCCAAACCCACTAACTTAAGAAGCTGACAGGTGGGTCGTAACACATTTCTCTAACGATAATTAAATCTTTTTGTCAGAACTACGGTTGGAAAACTGCACACTCGAGATGCATGATATTGAGAATTTTAAACAATAAAGCACTCTCAATAGTTTAGATGCTAAACCGATGCTAACTTTTGCCAGGTATTTGACCCCATTGGTTTTGAAAAACAACCTTAGAAGGACCTAAGGGGAAAAGGTATTGGTGCCCTGGTCACACTTATGGGAAGAAAGAGTGCCAAAGTTTCATGTGATGATTCTTACGTTTTGAATAATGAATTGGCAACTGAATTAATTTAGGTAGATCGAGGCACATAGACTTTTTGAATATTTGTATTGGGATACTCATATAATGCCTTTGTAGTATAAGATGAGCTATTTTACTTGCGGCTATAATGTTTCTTGGCTTTAGTGTGAAATAGAGGCTTGATTCAATTGTTGGTTACCTCTATAACATAAAAATTTAGGCAAGAAAATTATCAATCTTTTTCGCAGTGACAATTATAATCTGATGTAATACTGTTGTAATTTTCCAGATAGACAGCTCGTCTAATCTCAGAAACCTTAGAGAAGAGGAGTTCAGTTATACAGGTTTTCATTGTATCAGTAATGCTAGCCAGATTCGATGTTTTGGAGCGAAAGCGTAAAATGTGTTGCAATTAGAACCAGCAGAGATGGATCGCGCAGCATTAGATAGACCACATATGCAGCAGTTGCAAGAGGCATGGGCCGCTCTTGCACAGGCGCAGGCACAGGCCACCCTGCGGTGGCTTGAGGAGGCTTTCAAGCGTTATCTGGAATGGGATGTGAGCAGCACCTCCCAGATGTGGAGGAACGCGATAGACTAGACTGGCTAACTGGAGGGAAGAAAAAGAAGCTTGCATGCATGGAAGAGTAATTAGAGTGTAAAATGCCAAATTCAGTTATACCAAAGCCTTTCTCAACGTAATACACACCTGTAAAACAGATTTTTAGAGGGAAAATTTAGCTTGCGGTGGGTGCATCTGGCCACCCATGCGTCTGGCACATTGCGAACCATGGGATCAAACCCGCCTGCTTCAGACTCAAATGGCACACATTACTCGGTGGGCGGGTGATTCAAACCTGCCTGCCTCTTAAGTAACACGCGCCATCAAATCGAGATCCAACTGCACTGTTGCACCCGGTGCATAGGCCGCCAGACGCAGGACTCTATTTACAAAACCCCATATTTGACGATCCATTCTGCCACAAATTTTCAATCTCCCAATGAGACCAAGGTGGAGCGGGGGCCACGCCACAGTATGAGCTCATGAACTCAGTCAGCAGCTTCTCTCAGAGTTTCCGCCCGTCCCTTGCTTTTGGACGTCAGTAAATCATCACTTGACTGATCTAAAAATTAACCAAGTTAACCGGTTACCACCACTAAAACCCTCCACTCTCTCAATCTCGCTTCCACTTCCCCAACTCCTCAACCCATCCGCTTCCAAACTCGCAAATAAGCGAACACCAAAGTCAGCCAACAACAAATAAACCGCCAATCAACCAAACCCGTCTCCATCTTCGTCCCCCTCCCCTCACACGACTTCCCCACCTTCGCGCCTTCCCCAATTTCCCCTCCAGTTCCCCCCCAGCCGCTAGCATTCCTCCCCCCCACACTTCCCGACGTCTGCGCTGAGCATTCCCCAGATCGGGATGGGGCATCCCTCGGTGCCGCCTCCCCTGTCCCCTCCGACCCCGGTGCCGGCGACCGCCTCGGGCGGCGCCATCGGCGGCAAGGCGTGCCAGGTACGGTGTGCCGGCTGCCACTCCGTCCTGACGGTCCGCCCGGGGATGACGGAGTTCAGCTGCCCCACCTGCCAGCTCGCCCAGATGCTTCCCCCGGAGCTGCTGCAGCCCAACCGCCGGATGGCCCCCGCCCAGGGCATCGACCCCACTAAGATGCAGCTCCCCTGCGCCCGCTGCAAGGCCATCCTCAACGTCCCCCACGGCCTCTCCCGCTTCAACTGCCCCCAGTGCGGCGTCGACCTGGCTGTCGACCTCTCCAAGCTCCGCGACCAGCCGCCTCTCTTCCCCTCCCCGCCTCCGCTCCCACTGCCGCCCCCGCCCTCCCTTCTTCCTGAAGATATCAACGAGGTCTTTTCCTTGTTCCACTTAATGTTTTCTCCTCTCGGTCTGTTTCTTTTGTGAATTTCAATATTTTTGTAATGATGCCATGAAATGATTTACGACTGTTACTAGGGATTTTCCTCTCTCTCCCATCTTCATCTCTGCTCACTAGAAGACATTATAAACGTAAATTCTGGGCGGTGTTCGTTTTACTTTTGAAATCAGGCAAATGCACATTTGACATGTGTGACTAAATAGCGTCGTTCACCTTTTTCATCCGAATAAAGCTATCTATTTGTTGACGGATGCTTTCTTCTACCAGATATATGCGCTTATATGCTTATTTGAACCACAGCTGTCATGCATTGTTGAATATGTGAATTTGTATTGTTGACGTTCTTAACTTGAGAGTCCTAGAGTAGAACACATCTGGACTGACTTTGACTTGGTGGTACATATGTTCTCTCAATATTGATTGCTAACTATGGTTGAGTGTTTTCAGTGAAATCTGGTGAGGTGAATGTGCAATATAACCACTTATAAAACATTTATCTATGTTTTTGAATCAATTGATGAATCCAATGTTTCATTTCATCCGGGAAAAAATCCACTATTACATGTTTGCTCTAGTTTTTGTTGTTTATCGGATATTGTTGCTAAAATATGGTATTAAACCCGAAACTGCCGTCAATATTGATGTTTTAAAGAATTTTACTGTACTCAAAATTTATCATTCATTAGTGTCTGGTTCGCAACTGAAAAGTGAAATGTATTGTGCTGCTTGTTGCTGTTGGCGAATAAATATTCAAATTTTTAGTATAGTTTCACTAATATCATAGATTGTATTCTTATTTTTGTCCTTGTTCAACCCTGTAGGTTGCTCTTGATGTGGAGCGAGAAGAGGAAGGGGGTGGGGCTGTGGGTGAAACATTCCAGGACTATGTAAAGAATTCAGGAGTCTTTGTCTCCATTCTTTGTACATAGTTTTTATGATTGTAGTAGATTATTTATAAAATTATGCTTCTAAAAATGCTTCTTTCCTGTTTGCACTTGTTCTTCAGCGGCCACCTAAAGTTTCAATTGGTCCTCCTCATCCAGACCCTGTTGTCGAAACTTCTTCCTTGTCAGCAGTGCAACCACCAGAGCCTACTTATCGTCTCAAAATCAAACGTTATATAGAAAAGTCAAAGGCGCTGTCATGTTTGCAGATTGAGACAATAATTTATGCTTGTCAGGTTGGTGTCATTCTTCAAACTTTTTATTCTTTTTCTTTAGGACTGTTGAGTAACTTTCCATGTATTAGACATAACTGTTGATATTCTCAATTTCTTATTGAACAGAGACACCAGCAACACCTTCCAGATGGTTCAAGGGCTGGTTTCTTTGTTGGGGATGGAGCTGGTGTTGGTAAGGGCCGAACTATAGCAGGATTAATATGGGAGAATTGGCAGCATGGGAGACAAAAGGCTTTGTATGTTTGTCTTCAGTGCTTTTGCATTTACATTCTCTATTTTGTTGGTTGTTGATTTGTTCTTGCTTTTGGGAATCTCATGTTTGTGCTGTTTACTTGTAATCAATGTTTTTTATATCTTGTAATATTTGCTGCATTGCACACAGGTGGATATCTGTTGGTTCAGATTTAAAGTATGATGCAAGACGAGATTTGGATGATGTAGGTGCATCAAGTGTTGAAGGTAAATTCTAGTAGAATTGATTGAGTTCTTTGATTATTTTCATTGATGGAACTTGTGGTGATAATCTTTGACTGTCATCCTGATGGTGTTGATGAAGGAAGACATTGCATAGTTTCCAGCTTCTTGTAAAATTTAAATTTGTGATTCACAGATGAGCTAGTATACTAAAAACGAGACTTTTTGAACTATTATATATTATTTACTGACAAACAACTTGAAGTATTGATGCTCTTCCAGGATGTTCACAGTAACTGGCATCTCAAGGTGACATTTGGTCCATAAAACATTCACTTAGTATTTATGTTCATTATTAGCTTGTGTTTGATGGCACAGTTATTTCTCATGGAAAAAAAAATGACATGTCAAGCAGAAGGAACATGTTAATGTTTTATATTGGTTATGAATATGGTAATAGTTACATTGTTTTATTATCTCATTGTCATTCTATATCTCTTTCAGTTCATGCTTTGAACAAACTACCTTACTCCAAACTCGATTCTAAATCAGTTGGTGTGAAGGATGGAGTTGTTTTCTTGACATACAGTAGCCTTATAGCGTCTTCGGAGAAAGGTCGTTCTCGCTTGCAACAATTATTGCAGTGGTGTGGATCTGACTTTGATGGTCTTGTGGTTTTTGATGAGGTAATAAGCATATGTTGATTTTTCATATTGGTATATGCACATGTGATATCATATTTATTTTTCTTGCATAGTCACTATGGATCTGACTTGCTATATAATCTATTATTTTTCTTAGTGCCATAAAGCCAAAAATTTGATACCTGAAGCTGGAAGCCAATCAACACGCACTGGGGAAGCTGTTCTCGAGATACAGGTTATAGTACCCCTTCCTGTAATGCACAACTGTTGTGTTTTTCTTTTGGAATTTGTTGTGTGTGCATGCGTTATATCTTTTGGCAATTTACAAGTTGAACTATGTATGTTGGGACGACTGGTTATTGGCTATTTTTACCTCTATATGAATTTAATCAAGGTGCGCATATGCCTTAGCAGTTGACAACCAGCATTATATGTAGTTTTGATTATTAGAGAAAATGATAAGAATTTTATAATGTTTTTGCCAGGAGTCTATAACTAGAACAAAACACCAGTTGGAATCAAAGTTTTCATTATATGAGGAAGCTCAAATGCAATGAATATCTTTTTTACAACTTTGCCAGCCAAATAGATGTTTCATCTGATTCACATAAGCATGCTGAAATTGGCACAATCAAGCATTAACTAAAACTAGATCTTCGTAGAAAGTGACATGAATTGAGAAACATCCTATCAATTTTGATGTTTATCAATATTTTAAAATGAGGTTTGATTGTGCCAATGTGCTTGCTTTTTAAATTGAATTGTGTGAGGTAGGTGATATACTTATTGGTAAGCTAAGTTCCATGATAGGCTTTCAGGAGTTTTAGCTCCTTCTTAAGCTAGCAGTTTGGCTGCAAATAATGTTTTTTATTTTTGTTATGGAAAAGAAATGTATGATCATTTGAAGATATGCTGAGCAATGTGTTGAAAATGAATGATGTCTCTTATCTATGTTGTTGGTTTTGCTTTGAACTTTTACTCATTTCTAGTGTAATTTTTTGCATAACAGGCACGCTTACCTCAAGCTCGCATTGCTTATTGTTCAGCTACCGGTGCTTCAGAACCACGTAATATGGGCTACATGATTCGTCTAGGACTTTGGGGCACAGGGACATGTTTCTCTAAATTTATTGATTTCCTAGGTGTGTGTTTTTGGTTGTACTCAAATCTTTATTTTGTTCTGAGTAAAATAATAATTAAAAAATTGTTGGAAATTATGAGATGATTCTTTTGTTAAGGAAAAGATTAGAAATTGCAAAATATGGAAAAAATATTTTATTATTTTAAGATCTTGTATTGGATATTGGTGCTATCTAGCCAAACAAGAAAAAAGGATAATGGTGCTATTATTTAAACCTCGTATTATCTAATTGTAAGCCGTTTATTGATTAAACCGAAATAGTACCAAGTCATGTTTCAATATCTGGATCTGCACTTTGTTCACTGGTAACAAAATCTGTTCAGGTGAGTTCCTACAAATCTATATATGCTTTGTCCTTAGAATTCTATGTATTGATGATATTGGGTGTGTGCTTTCTTTGGACTATGTAGCTTGCTTGCTTTACATCCTTAATTTTGTTCTCTACTATCTTGTCAAAGTCGGCTGAAATCTGAAGGTTATTGCAAAATGAAATTTGTTTCAGGAGCTCTTGAGAAAGGGGGTGTGGGGGCATTAGAACTTGTTGCAATGGACATGAAGGCAAGGTTCGAATCTTTTTAGTACTGTCATATAAGGAGGTTTTGTTGTTTTTTCTTTTCAGAAAGGGGAAACAATTGATGCATTCTCTGTCATTTTGTGCATCAGGGGAATGTATGTATGTCGCAATCTTAGCTACAAAGGAGCCGAATTTGAAGTTGTAGAAGCCTCATTAGAAGCGAATATGATGGTATCATAGCCTTTTCTTTTCTTCTTCCTCTTGAACTGCACTATCTTCTATTACAATTATATCTTTCTCTAAGCTGATAGTAAGTCATATTGACGTCTTTTATCCAATACAGGACATGTATAAAAAAGCTGCAGAGTTCTGGGCAGAGTTACGAGTAGAATTATTGTCTGCTAGTTCATTTCTGCTTGACGAGAAACCCAATCTAAACTATTTGTGGAGATTGTACTGGGCAAGCCATCAGGTATAGACACTGGTTGTTTCCCTGCAGAATTTCTGTCCATGAAGGTCGCAAGTTATCTATGTGTGTGTGGACATGTGCGTGTATGTACTGCCTGACAGAATGCTCTTTGTTCTGCAGCGTTTCTTCAGGCACATGTGCATGTCAGCAAAGGTACCTGCTGCTGTGAGATTAGCAAAACAAGCATTGTTGGAAAATAAATGTGTTGTTGTAGGCCTTCAAAGTACTGGAGAAGCTCGAACTGAGGAAGCTGTCAGCAAATATGTAAGATTTCTCTTTGAAACTTTTGGTCCATAATTTATTTTTCACAGTGGGTGCTTTGAAGGGATTGTTGTTCTGAATGTATCTAATATAGGTTAAGATTTGAGTAGGTTGTGCAGTGTGGTTTCAGTAGTGTGAATATTTAACTCATGAAGTGTGCAGATAAATGTAGAAGCCCTGCAATAATTAAATTGATGACCCAAACAACTTATGATATGCAGGACTCTTACCTCTATAATTCTGTGTCAAATGATTAGTTTACTATTGACAAAACGTTTAATTTTTTATTTTAAAAAATTTCAGTGGGTAGCTTTGATTTCCTGGATGTGGATGAAATAATTCTGGATCACAGATGAGGCTAATAATGTTGCTTTTCATGTCCACCTAGTATAACTTCAGTTAAATGTACCCATGAAACTATCTACGAGGCTAATAATGTTGTTTCTATCAAGGCTTCACTTTTTCTTTTCTTTTTTCTGCTACAATCATTGTTTCATTGCTAAAAAATTTCTTCTAACTTAAATGCTTACTGTATTTAATTTGGTTTTGAAACAGGGTCTTGAACTGGATGATTTTGTTTCAGGTCCTAGGGAGCTTCTACTGAAACTTGTGGAAGAAAACTATCCTTTGCCTCCGGCACCTGATTCTCTACCTGGTATATAGTTGACATTAGTTGGCTTTGTCACATTAAGTAATTCTGCATTTTTTATGGTGGACTTTGTTTTGCTCATCGTCAAAGAGGAAAGTGGCAAGGGGATGGAGCGGAAGAGGCATTCAGCTTCTTCTGGTATTTCATACAAAGGAAGGGTACGAAAAGTAGCAAAATGGAAGGCTTCCAGTGACGATGAAAGTGATGAAGAATACCCAAGTTAGTTTTGTTTTATATTTAATTACCTAATGAATGTAGACTGAAACAAATGGACAGAGTACTCAAGGGAACCTTTTAGTTTAAAGTTATCCTGTTGTGTTGATTTTACAAGGGACTTTTATCATTAAATTGGAAAATGAATCTACAACTTTGATTTTTGTTTGATTATTGCAGCTGACTCTGATCACGATTCTATGGAGTCTGATGATGAATTTCAAATATGTGAAACCTGCAGTAGTGAGGGGGTATTGCATGTAGTTTATGCACATATTTTAAGTGGCTTTTGCCTATGTCACATCATTATAAATCACTGTTCTTTGACACAGGAAAGAAAAAAGATGGTTCGCTGTTCCTGTTGTGGGCAACTATTCCATCATGCATGTTTAGAACCACCTTTCGGAGATGTGACTGCTGAGGATTGGTCATGTCACTCATGCAAGGAGAAGACAGATGAATATTTACAAGCAAAGCAAGCTTATATGGCTGAACTATCCAAAAGGTAGTAGAAACGGAGCTATACTCCCTCTGTCCCACACTAATAGTCTCATTTCAAAAGTAAACTTGCCCCATATTTCCCGTTCTCCTACCAACTAAGAAGCTTTTAATATGCTTCTTCCCGTAGTAGTTGGAGCACGGGAATCTAAGTCAGAAAAGCCATTGGAAAATGTTGCCTTTTTGTGCCCCGAAAAGGTGCTGAATTAGTTTAGAGTTTTGTCTTTTGTGGTCTAAGGTGCTTCTCATCTTTCATAAAATTTACATTGTTTGCAAATCGGACTATTAAAATGGGACGGAATGAGTATATGACCTACCACCTTATTCTTCATTCCTTGTGGCTATTTAGTTGTTTTTCAAGAGAAAATTGTACATGATGTTATTCTAATTATAGGTATGAAGCTGCTAATGAGCGTAAATTGAAGATTATGGATATAATTCGTGCTTTGGATCTCCCAAACAATCCTCTGGATGATATTATAGATCAGGTAATAATGGCACACGAAATTAAGCCATTTAGATTTGGTTGCTGAATTGGAAAAAAAAAGGACAGTTTCAATAAGAAAGGTGGGAAATTTAGTTTTTATAATTTTTAATATAAGATAATGATTGACAAATCTCTTATGTTTGGATTACGTCTCATATTTGCATGAAATTGCTCAGAACTCAATCTTGCTTAGTTCTTGTGTGATCTTACTGTACCAAGTGGGACATGTCATGATGATATGCAGCTAGGGGGTCCTGATAAAGTTGCCGAAATGACAGGAAGACGAGGTATGCTTGTAAGGGCTTCTAATGGAAAGGGTGTTGTTTACCAAGCAAGGAATACGTGAGTCTGCCTCTTGCTTTGTTCTTTTGTCTTGGAGATGTTCAACGGTATCGGTGTTTGTCATCTATATAATTTTTAAAAATTCTTTTTACCAGAAAGGAGGTTGCCATGGAAATGGTAAACATGACAGAGAAACAGCTTTTCATGGAAGGTAAAAAGTTAGTTGCCATAATTTCTGAAGCTGGTTCTGCTGGTGTTTCCTTGCAAGCTGACAGGAGAGCTCCAAATCAGGTATTAAGGTTCTGATTCTGTTTGATCTTGACCAGGTCTCTGCTCTGGTATTTTCCCAGGATTTAGGATGAAAAGAATTCTTGGCTAGTTATATAAAAGATAGGTTTTTTTCGCACTGCACTCTAAAACTTCTCAGTATCACCACCCTTTTTAAAAATTTTGTTTTAAAAAAATTCCTATTCTCATAAAACCCCACCCTCCCCTTCCATCCTTTTCCCTTCCTCAGTGGCCAACCATGGCTGATGGCCACCAGGCCTGGCTCGGCTATGGCTGCTGGCTGCCAGCCATTGCTGGCCACTGGAAAAGGGAGGAGGAGGGGGTGTTCCTGAGAAATAGTTTTTTTTTTAGATAAAAATTGGAAAAAGGGTGATACTGAGAAGTTTTAGGGCGCTGTAAAGACTTGTCCTTATATAAAAAGCTTCCATTTCCAGTTTGTAAATTTGATCTTTAAACGAAGTTACAAACTCTTCAGAAGGGGGCCTACTGACTTATTGTTTCAACCAATTTAATGGACGTACAATCATAGAAGTTTAACAATTGAAAATAAAGAACTGTTTTTTATTTAATATTTAAGAATTCAGCCTATCTAGTGGGTAAGTTAAGAAATTCTCCTTTCACTTGTTATTACTGACTAAAATTTACAGAAACAGCCTTCTAAAGATTTGCTACTGTGGAAGTGTAATATAATGGAGAATGTGTTACTTTCTTCCTAGATAACATTTTTACTTTTTGGCAATTGACTATCAGCGAAGAAGAGTTCATTTAACTCTTGAACTTCCTTGGAGTGCTGACCGAGCAATTCAACAATTTGGAAGAACTCATCGGTCTAATCAAACTAGTGCACCAGAGTATAGGTTGTTTTTTCAAACCTCTCTAATTTCAGTAACTCTTAGAAATTAATACAATTCGTGAACATTTATATCATTTTGAATTTTATGGAACTTAAAGCAAACATGGATATCATTTCTGTACTTTGCATCTGGTTTCCAAATTCAGACTTAAGTAGTAGCTAAGGTTTATTATTCTTGCCTATCCATAAATCTAAGCAGACACTTGTATGAAATGGTGATTATACGTTTGATCCAGTTTGTTATATGTAATAATGAAATATGCTTGGATTTATGCATGCCTCTCAGGCTTATGTTCACTAATCTAGGTGGTGAACGCCGATTTGCCTCCATAGTCGCAAAGAGGTTGGAGACTCTTGGTGCCCTGACCCAGGGAGACAGAAGGAAAGTTGAATTTCGTTGTTTTTATGTAATTTTGGCAGTTGTCTTGTCCTTTGTTTGCTAACAGTGAGGAATTTTGCAGGGCGGGTCCATCTCTGAGTGCTTATAACTATGACAGCATTTATGGGAAAAAAGCTTTAAATCAGATGTATAAAGGAATAATGGACCAGGTTTGTTCTGTATATACATATTAAGATCTCATATTGGTTGATGATATTAATAGTTGGTATTCTGTCCATTTTTAGGCTTCTCTGCCTGTTGTACCTCCTGGATGTTCAGCCGAAAAGCCAGAGACAATCCAAGACTTCACCACGAAGGCAAAGGCTGCTCTTGTGTCTGTTGGGATCATCAGGGATACAATTATTGGTATCTTTTAAAGAGTGAAACTGTTTTTATTATTATTATCTTATCTAAGTGGCCTCTTCTAATGAGTGAAATCTAAGCACCCTCCTAATAAATCATATTTCCAAAATCTTCTGTCATTGTTATGTTGTAGGCAGTGGGAAGGATGCTGGAAAATTTACAGGCCGTATTGTTGAATCTGACATGCATGATGTTGGACGCTTTCTTAATCGGCTTTTAGGTTTACCTCCTGATATCCAAAATAGGTTTGTAGCTTACTGAATGGACATTTAATGCATTGCATATTTTGTACTTATAGTGTGACGAGCTACTCAAAGTTCCGAACCTATAATGTATGTGATGTAGGAGTCTTCTTTTATAAATGTATATTATATCATGTCCTAGGTACTTTTGAAGTTTAAACAATTTATAATGTAACTTCCAGATTATTTGAGCTTTTCATCAGCATTTTTGATCTTCAAGTTCGAAATGCACGTGATGAAGGAAATTTTGACTCTGGAATTATTGACATTAAAGGAAGCATTATAGAACAAGAAGGAGAGCCAAAGGTTAACAATTCTTATCCTTTTAGCTATTGTATCCACGACAATTGATAAGTTTTACTGTGGAACTGCCCTAAATTTTAGTTGACTGGTGTGTAGCAACATGCTGACAGGATTCTGGGGACTTGAGCCCTGTATTGCACATTATTGCTAAATCCTATTTCTTGTGGGTTAAAGTATGAAAAGTTTTCCTACATCCAGCTTACTTCATGTACTTTAGTAACCCTATGCAGTCTTCGTCTAATTTGAAAATTAGTCCTTGCTTACCTTATTAGATAAAGAAGGCAGTTGATATATCATTATCTTGTTCTTTTAGCGATAGAAATTGAAGTAGGTCCTTTCTTGCTGAGACCACTTTAAACTGTACTGAATTCAGCTGACCTTGGATCAACATTTAGCTGACATTGATAAAACGTAAATTGAAATACTTCTTTGTTTATTTAGTCCCTTCCATTCCTAACCTTTTTCTGCCTCTTAGAATTGTTTAGCAACAATTTATTTGTCTTCAGAATATACTGTGCTGGATTTGGCTGACCTCGGGTCAAAGTTTAGCTCAGATTGATAATGTGTAATTTGTACTACTCTGTTTATTAAATCTCTTATATTCCTAATTTTTTCTCCCTTTTAGAATTGTGGAGCAACAATTTAGCTATGTCTTTGGAACATAAAACTTCTCGTAATTGTAGAAGACTTGACCAGACCTTGAGCTTGCTTTTACTATATACTCTTTCTTGTGGAACTTAACTGATCTCTCAATTGATTTGCAACATTCTAATTATGAATAAATGAATTCTTATCTTGCAGACTGTTCACGTGGATCAGTTGTCTGGGGCAACAACTGTACTTTTTACGTTTACGGTTGACCGGGGTCTTACATGGGAGGTAAGCAGTTTCATCCGTTTTCACCATCTGTCAATATAATAGCTTATGCTGCTGATACTGGAGCCACACTATTATGCACATGCTAACAAGCCTAATTATGTTTCAAATTTGCGTTGTGTGTTTTCCCTATCAGAAGAGATATAGCTACTACAATGTGCTATATCCAGATTAGTACTAATCTTCTGTTGATACATAGGCAGCGAGTAACCTGCTTGAAGAAAAGCAAAAGGATGGATTCAGTCATTCAAATGATGGTTTCTATGAGTCTAGGCGAGAATGGATGGGAAGAAGACATTTTCTTTTAGCATTTGAAATGTATGGTTTCCTTAATATGCATGTTTTGCTTCACTTTTCGTGTATTATTATAATGTGGTGAATTTAAACCGGTAATGTTTCTTATTTAGTTGCGTTCAGTAATTTTCCAGAAAAAAATATTTTTCATATGTTGTTTAAGCGCTAGTAATGTTTTTCTTATTACTTGTGGCTTGGGAAGTTGCATATGTTGAGGTGATAATAAATGTAAGCTTACCATTTTCTTCTATGATTGTTACAGCTCAGATTTAAAATTGTTCAAAGTCTATCGCCCTCCTGTTGGAGAAGGAACAAGGTATCTCTAGGGGTTGTATTAAACTAGTAATATGCAAAGTTGCAGTGTGTGTCTTCCTTTCCCTTCTGTTCAGTTCCCTTCTTCATTTGCATTTTTCTTTGCTGATACAGGGAAATGCCTTTATCAGAGCTTAAGAGCAAATATAGAAAATTATCCTCCCTTGAAAAGGCTCAAAAAGGATGGCAAGATGAATATGAGGTCTCATCCAAACAGGTATTTAGTTTTATATCTTTATCTGGTTGTTTCCCCACTGAGAAAACCTTAAAAAGTGGATAGGGGACCTGTTGGGTATTCTCATATTAACAAATTTTATTAATTTCGGCTAAATGCGCCTAAACAGAAATTTATTTCAAAATTTTGTCCATTTTGCTAAATTTGCATAATTGCAATAATTTTGTCAATTTTTTGCGAAATTTGCATTTTAGGCAGGTTATTTTCATGTGTTTTATGTTTTAGGTAGGTAATTTTGGATTTTTAGTTTTAGGCAGGTCAATTTTTTATTTTTACAGTTTATGTAAGATAAGTTTAAATGATTTTACGGTTTGGGCAGGTTATTTTAAGGTTTTTACATTTAGGTCAGATTCTTTTTTAGGTCTCCCTTCTTCCTTACAGTTCTTCCTCCTTTTTCCTCTGTTTATGCTTCAAAAAATTCCCCAATTTTTCCCTCGCTGAAGCAAACTGAAATGCCGACTTTGTTACTATGGGTAATCTGCACAGCACCTGTTGGGTGGTAGTCCTCTTTGGCTGCAAATGTCATATTCCTTTAGCAAATTGTGACTCTCATGCTTACAATTAAATGTGACTATATATAACATGCATATCCAACTGTGTGAGCTCACACTTGAACTAATATGAGTTTCCATTACTTGGCAGTGTATGCATGGGCCCAACTGTAAAGTTGGCAGTTATTGTACAGTCGGCAGAAGATTACAGGAAGTTAATCTTTTGGGTGGTCTCATTCTTCCAGTTTGGGGGACTATTGAAAATGCACTTTCTAAGCAGGTGTGGAATCCGATCTCCAGCATTATCTCCTGGCACGTTTTCACTTTTTTTCCTTTTTGTAAAATATTGTTTTACCTGGTCAGTAAGGAAGAAAAAATTACAGTGGTTTGGCTCAGCCATTTAAGCTCTTAAACGTTATAGTAACATAAGACCAGGATGAAATAGCCTTCTATATCTGTGTGTTTTATTTGAAGCCACGAGCTAATTATGATTGGCATTTTAACAGGCTCGGCAAAGCCATAAACAGCTCCGTGTAGTTCGCTTGGTGACTACCACTGATAATCAGCGGATTGTTGGGCTCTTTATTCCAAACGGAGCTGTTGAATCCGTATTGCAAGGTGTATATACAGTGTGTTGCAATATAATTAAACACTCCCCTTTGCCATGGGAATGGCTTTTTTATAAATATCTTTTCCCTTTGGCCAGGCTTGTCATGGGTGCAAGAAATTGATGATTGATGTCGAGCATGGGAAAGACTATGAATTTTGCTGGTCATAGCTGTATACATGATTTGCCCTCCGGCATTTTGTTTTTTTGTGCTTGAACTTCCCGGATACGATTATGAGCTCCCACTTGATTGGCCAAAGGCTCCATAGGTAAGTTCTCAATTGTTTCTCTCATGTTTTGTATATCGTTATTATTTAAAATTACCCAGATGAGAGAAAGGAAAAGAATAGCAATATTCAATGTGATATCCAATTCTTCTCTATATATTTTGGGTCTGTCTGAAATTGTTTACCAAGAATTGCAACTGATGTACAGTATCATGCAAAAAGAAAAACCCACATTTCCTATCTGGTTCATGGCAGAATAAAAAACCCACCCTTATTTACAAGCCCTTCCAATCATATAATTCTTTTTTTTTTTTAACTCCAATTATGTAATTATTAGTAATAAGTATTTTTGTTCACATGAGAGTATGGGAAGTGGATGACACAAGTTTAGCCGGATGACTTCAAATGGACTCATATAGGGGAAGTGGATGGGTCATAAACTTATAACTATTGCATGCCCTCATTATCAGCATATAATCCAGACAAATAGGTTTATGTCTATCACGTTGTCGTACCATCATCGATATCATCTTCTATGTCCTTGACCTAAGGCCACCTGCGCTCTCTTGTTTAAAATGGGGTCTCAATTTCTATGTATTTTTTTTAAAAATATGCCTGCGAGTGTGACCCATTGCTTGTGCTGAAGGCGGCCATTGAGTTGGGCAGGGCGGTGCAACTCAATGCGGCAGGTGAAAGCCTTTTTTTTAGTCCAGAACTCAAAAGTAGGGGTGTAAAGGGACGGGCGTGAACCAGCCATCTGTTTACACTTTAAAGCCTTGCCTGTCCGTCTGTTGTCAGTGGCGGACATACAATTGTCCATTCACATCTAGCTGCCGTGGACGCCGGTGTATACCAGTCCAATCAGAAACATTGCAAAGAAACAAGATTAGGCAGTGCCTTCACGTGATATCAAAGGATAGTGATATTCCCATAACAAAAATACCTACAAAATCTCACACAAGATGTGAAAATATCATTTCCCATATCAAAATCTGGTTACAAGTGCCCTTCTGAATTGTAAAAAAAAGTGGAGAGAGACTGAGAAGGGAGGAATACGGGGTCAAGAGCTCTCTTCGGAAAGGAAGTCCATCAGTGATGAGAGTGTAGACGACTATGAAGATGATCAAGTAGTCTGAGAGTTGCAAAGAGCGATTTTAATGCCATCACCATTAAAGAACCCATTTCCATACTTTCCCAGAATCAGAGTGATCAGAATTAGGACGAAGCATGAGGGGAAGGAGAAGGTAGTGGGCAGTGGGCAGTGGAGCAGAAGATGGGAAGAGGGCCCAAGCCCTGTTTTAAAACCTGGCCCGGACCGGCCGGTCGGACCCGGCTGAAAATCTAGGCCACGTCATATTATTTTCTGGGTTAGATGTCCTGTTACTATACAAATTTTTTTATGTTTGGATGGGGATTGGAACTCTTTTCTCATAGAGGGGGTTAGTCAATCAAAATTTTAAATACTAGATTTAAAATATAAAATTTTAGAATATAATTCAAATTCTAAGATTTGAATAGCCAAATTTTAAAATATTTGGATACCCAAATTTTGTATTATTAGAATCCCGGGATTTGTATTGTTGATTTCGAAATAATTAACTCCTAAAATTTTTTTACTATAATTTTAAAATTTGACTAATTCATAATTTGAAAAAATGTGAGAGGTGGTCATGAGCGGAGTAGGCAATAGGGTATGCAGAGGAAAAAAAATCAAAACAGAGAATAGAAGATAGTAGCAGTTGGAGGATGAGATAAGATGTTACCTGGCTACGGTGGTTTCTCTGGCAAGGATAGTGACCTCTGCCAAGCTCCAGTCGCCGCATGAAAATGGTAACTTATTCTAAGCTATGGAAGGCACTATCGATCATGGAAGGCCATATCGGCCGATACCGGTACAGTACGGGGGGGCGATACGCCCCCCACTGTAATTATCGATATGTAACGGTTGTATCGATACGGTCAATATGTATTGATATTGTATTTTAAAAATATTTTTTTATTTAAAGAATTATTTTTTAATTAAAAAAATTAATTTTTTTTATAATCATCGATATTCTCATCTGTATCGATACAACCTTCCATGGTTTCGATACAGATGATAGTATCGACAATCACATATACGGGTATGCGTCGATGATACGTTTGGTATGTGCCAAAACGATCGTAAACTTTTTGATATACGTAAAAAAATATTATAACTAATAATATATTATTATAATACTTCATTTTAGAAGGTTGTATAAACTGATATGAGTGCTCTAAAATTATTTCATTTTAAAATCATACACTTTACTCCCTCTGTCATCTACAAACTATTATTCCCTTCGCCCCATATTAAGTGTTCTAAAATTAATTTATTTTAAAATTAAATAAGATATTTAATGAGTCATATGAATATTATTGAGAAACTCATACGATAGATGTTTAAGTAAATGCATAATTATGGAGCACTATATTTTTAAAAAAATTATGTAAACTATATAGACCCACTTATATTGATATCATATAATTTTTTTAAAAATATTTTTAATATAATAAAAACATAGTCATTAGAAGAGGTTGGATTGGAATTATATTTTTGTTTTTAAGAAAAAAATTTAATTTTTTTTAAAAATAAAAAAATATATTAAAATATTAGAGTATCGATATGTATCGACTATAACGATATCGTATGCCCGATACGGTAGGTACATATCGATGATACGTGTGGGGGGCGTATCGTCCCCTGTACCGTATTGGTATCGACCTTTAGTGCGTGTCAGCATTCATTTTCTAGTGAATGCCGACCTCCCTTTTCTAGTGCTTCTGTCATTTTACAATACCACCTCTTGAGGTGGTGTTGTAAAATCTCACTTTTATGTTATAAGTTTCCAGTAAAATCTTCTCAAATCACAATCCTAATATTTTTAACTAATGTTGTATTTTAAGTACAAGAATCAATTATTTAACCACTAACGTGATATTTAAAATATTGTATTTTAAATCTTAATGTAATAACGCTGGATTGTAAATATGGCATAGACAATTCTAAATGACTAATCAGAAATTTTAAAATATTAATATTTTATTTTCAAATCCTAATTGACTAAACCCTTGTTAAAGCCGTTGCACGCCTTTCCCACCGAAGTATAGTAATTTTGGTATGTACATCTTTATTTATGCCTTATTTACATGTTTATCTACTTTATAATTTATATTGGAACGCAGGTTGTCAGAGGAAAATTTTGAGTGCTCTACCCACTGGGTTACATTGATTTTGTGTAAATATTTGTAAACATTATATTTAAAGTATATTCGACAAATGGGTCAACCCAGGTTGACCCGCGGTTGAACCTATTTAACCCAGCTTGGCGACCAATCCGGATCGATGGTCAGGCTGGGTTTTAAAATACTGGGCCCAAGGGATGGGTGCGGACTGCAAAGTGCAATCTGCCTCTTATATGCCCACGGATGCGGACAGCCGTGGACAGGCCCAGTCCGCAGCAGCATCCGCACAAGGCTCGGACTAAATCAATTGTTAGCAGTTGCATCCGTGTCCGCCCAGACAAGAAAAAACTGTCCGTTTTAACCGCGGACGACGGACATATGACGTCGGTCCATCTACACCCTGCAGAACACTACTCAAAAGCCAAAACTAATCAAGCCCAAATCTGAACCCAAGCAGATGCGATTTCGGTTGTGCCATCCGTTCAAGCCCATTCTGTTATTTTTCTGGGCCGAAGTAGCATTTGATCATTACCCTTACCGAAAATATTTTACATTATTTTACCAGAAAATCACTACATCAAGCCCAATTTGTATTTTTTTTTTTTGGGCCCAAGCGTGGCAAATGTAACTGTCCATTAAAATCTCGAGTCTCCACAGCCATCATGCCATAACATGAACCCAGTTCAGCTGCTGGCTCAACGCAGCCCTTTTTATTGTATCTCAGTATGCTGCATAGTTTTTCTCTCCACTTCACTAATTGGAGCTAAACCAATCCATCGATTCCTACGAGGTTGGAAGTAAGAAGGCACATGCATGAAATTCAAAGCCAATTTCTCTTTCGCACTGGGATGGGCGTAAAAGGGCCTCGCTGCCCACATGAACACCTTGTTGCTATCACATGCAAGCTTCCTCAAAAGAAATGTGGGCATGTTTGCCGTAGTGGGAACACATCATTAGCTCTCCTGATTTCATCAAATTACATAAAGTTTCAACTTAACGAAGGATAACGCTGGAAAGAGGAAAGGCACACTTCCTCGATCACTTTATAAACTGGTTTTGTCTTCATTAATGGTTTTTCTATTAAGCCTAGCAATGGGAATGCCGACGGGAAGAATCTCCCATCTCTTGTTGCCTTTACTCTAAATTGCTCGCCGACAATTTTTCGAATCCGGTGCTTCGTTACCCCTGACGCCCCCGCTCCCACCTTTCTTCTCCAAGAGAATACAGTTCAAAGACAGAAGAAGGATCTCTATCGTCCCTGCCATGGACCCCTCACCCTCCTCAGATGTGTCATGAAAAAAACATCATGAGCTGCCCCACTTTGCATGCGGTTTCTTCTTCACTGTAAATACAGGTCCATCGGGGATGTCCACCACAATCATGACGACTGACCAGAGTATTGATCCCAGAAATAGAATCCAGAATTATGGAGCTGCATCTTTGGCTTCACTTTCTTTTGCTTTTCTCCCACGTCTTATACACTCCCGCTCACTGTTTCCATGATTAGGCTGCATCAAATATCAAGGAAAGAGAGGAGATGTATATGAGAATCTCTTTGTGATAAAATGGCATATATTGAGAGTGAGAGATGAAGTGAATAATGTGGAAGGGGCGGTTGGTAAAGGTGAAAAAGGAGCTTTCGGCAAAAGTTTCCTCCAATCCGTCGCCATTTTTACGTAACATTTTCAGACTTCAAATCAAACAACGGTTTGCCTGAATATGCTTAAACCAGTTTGTATACTTCTATATATAACGCAATTTGACTTGGATCTTATTAAGGCCATCGTTTTAATTCAAAGGTATAAAGCTGGACTGACTTGTCCGATAGAATGATACGTATAGTGAATAAATTAAAGTTTCGTAAGATTCTGATACGTTTACAACCAAAAACTATATGGGTTCTGGAAAGAGAAAAAAACAATAGTAATGTGTGTGTGTGTATATATATATATATATACATACATATATATATATATATATATAAAGTTAATATGAGCTCCGGCTTATTAAGCCGTCGAATTTACATATGACGGTCTATGACACTCACGGGTTTAAATGCCCCGTGAGTATCATGGGCATCCAATGGCCGAATGAGCTCGGGCGCACGCCCGTGTTTGTGAGCCCTGGCTTATATAAACGGGACTGTGTGTGTGTGTATATATATATATATATATATCAAGCTAACTTGATAAATTTTATATCATGTTGAATTTTTTAAATGATTTATTTTTGTGGGGCATATCTAAATAGGGGTATGAGACCAATGAGGATGTGTAGAAAATCAATATCGAGAATATATTAATACATTTTGGGCCAATTTTGATAAGTGAGACTTGCTCATTAAGGCCGGTTAAAGTTTCAACTCCAAATAAATAGCTTAAATTTAATACGGTTTAAAGAAATAGTCCTACATATTGAAATAACCTCAAATTTTATACACTCACATATTCAAATAAGATATTTAAAGCTTAATTAGTTCCGCATATATTGTACAACTTTAAATACTCAAATTAGAAAATATAATATCAACTGTTAATTTGATTGTGAAATTGAAACGTTATGATGAACAAGGCCTATATGTCCAAATGTGCCCAAAATTTATGGCCTCTTATTCTTCATGATACTCTTTTTATTTTCTTTGGTCCCACGCTCAACAAATATTGGTAAGATTTATATTTTAAAAATTAACCTGATAAACTCTTTTATCAAGTTGACTTGAGCTTACCTTTTTCCTATATGAGATATATATTATTTTATATATGTTAATATGCACATGAGCTGGGTGCATATCAGCCTCGCGAACAGCTAGATTTTTAAAATCCACATGCCCAGGAGACGCTGGATCGTGTGTGTGTATAAAGATCCAATGACATAAGGGTGCAAAAACCAATCTATTCTTTGAGTTGTGTGCATACTCATATTGAAATCTGTGGACTCACACAATCGTACGTGAACTAGGGCTTTGTGTGTGTGTGTGTGTGTGTGCACACGCAACTCTTGTGCATTGTTAGATAAAAATCTAATGATGCGTACTAAATCAAAGGCTAGGAGGGTGAATCAAGCTTACCTGCCCCTAAGTAATGTCTGTTACGTGATCAGAATCGTGTGACTGTGACATGTCACATGAGCATATATTATCTAGTATATATACAAGGGCAATTGGAGCCTTTGGCAGCTTAGGCAACTGCCCTGCAAGAAGATAAGGCCTCATATTCTTATAATGGGGTATTAATAAAAAAAAGTGCATGAATATATGAAAGGCCTAAGAGCACATAAGAAGAAATCCTCTATACCTTTTTCATGTCTTTTAATAGCATCATCTCAATTTAATATCATGTTAGACTTGTAAGCCTAATGTATAATATTAACTTTTCCAAGATATAATGAGGGACAAGTAACAAAGGGTTGTGATTCTTATCAAATAAAAAATAAACATTGGGATATAATTTTAACATTTCACACATTATACCCTATAGCAACATACTAAAGATATACCACACGTTAATATGTTTTTTATTTTGGAATGGAGGGAGCGGGGGGGGGGGGGATATGTAGGAGTCCTTTGTATCACTCTTCAATGTAAAAAAATAACAGCTCATTCTCATCCTTCCTATCATCTCTGCTGATTTTCAAAGTGAGGTCATATTGGTAAACAAAAATATGAATCAATATATAAAACGCTCTAAAAATAATATATTTGATCTAAAAAAGTTCTTGATAAGAGTGGTACAAGAAATAAACAATATATAATTAAATATTTAAGCAATGGTTTAGTAATTAAACAACCAATGTTAATAAAATAGAAGGTAATTGACTAAGAAAAGAAAAGGAGAATGTGTATAATACACTATCAAATTCTAATGAATAATATAATTTTTTAAAATCCTAATAAAATAAATAAAGAAACTAAAGAGTTTAACTAAATATCATATTTTCTTTTTACCAATTTTTTATGATATAGGACAATGTGAAAATATTAATACAAAGTTAAGACATCAATTAGTAGGAAGTGGTCGACAGTCATATAATTTTTCCTAAAGATAAAAAATATATTATATTATAAATTTTTTAAAGGTTATAAATTAAAACATATTGATAGTTAATTAATGATATTTATACTCTAAGGGAAAAGTTTATATGAGCCCGGGCTCTAGGGGCCGTCAGATTTACATCCGGCAGCCTATAATACTTATGGACATTTAAAGTCATGAATATTACGGGCTGCCGGATGTAAATCTGACAGCCTTACATTCGGCGGCCTATAGAGCCCGGGCTCACGTAGACTATATGATCCAAGCTCATATAAACGGGTCTTATATTCTAATATATATTTATAATATAATTAATATTTTCGTTTTTTAGCCTCAAACTACATTGAACCAGCCTTGTATATATCTTTTTTGGATGAATAGACTCGTTCATATTGACTGATACTTAAATTTGTTGTTTGGGATCGGGTGTGAGAGAGAGAAGGGAGACCAGTCAAAGATTGTGCATGGGGTCTCATGATTAAAGGGCTGTGGATGTATGGAAATGGTAATTTTCAGCATAAGGAAAAAAGCGGCGGCGAAAAAAATATAGTAAAGATAAAGTGGGAGCACCAGAGAGAAAAAACGAAAAAGGAAAAGGTCCATCACAGGTAGGCTCTAGCGTGGGCCCACCTGACCTACACGAAGAAATCGGTCATCAGCTCAGCTCAGCTCGCTCCCCGGCGTCTTTGACTGCGCCGACCAGCCGGCCTTCCCTTAAATAAATAAATAAAATTAATTAGTAATAATACAAAAAGTTTTCAATATACACATGCACAAACATGAATAACGTAACGCACGACATTGATATGTGTCATGTGATGCTTCATTTGTTCTTCAAATTTTCTATTTGGTGTGTATATATATATATATTTCTTAAATCTGTTATTATCATATATATTTTTATCTTAAATTAATAAATTTATTTATTATAAAATTTATTTTATATTAATAATTTTATTTTATTTAAGTGATTAAGTATTTTAAAAAAATATTATAATTTTTTTTTTAAATATAAATTTTACTATTTAATAAAAAATATTATTATTTTTTAAATATAACTATTAATATAAGACAGGAGGAAATACTTAAAAATGGTTGATGCATGCATGTCAGAGTGTGCTTGGGCGTATGAGCTTGAATTTGTATCTTGTAAGTCTTGTGGGTGGGAATGATAGGATATTCAAGTTAATTATCTACATTGGTTTGCATTATTTGGTAGTGAATTAATGAGCCTCCGCAGTTGGCATGCGTTTTCACTGTTTACCTGTAGTCTTTTAGCCATCAAGAACTGATCAAACTATCAGCGGTTTTTTTGTGCTTGCCTGCTCAAAAAATGTAAGAGTTATGTGCTAATTAAGACAAAAATCAGAATCACGTAAAAGTTGCTGGATGGGCCTATCACAGATGGGAGAATATTTCTTATTAACAGTAAACCTAGCTTAAAAAACATATGTGAGCAGCCATCTAGAAAATTGAGAGCATACACGTTAGCACATATACTACACTGTGCTAGCGTGTGCCCCAATAATTTTAAATATAAACAGCTCTCATATATTTTTTACGTAAATGTTTTAATAATTGTAGAGGAGGGAAGTTACAGCTAGCTGGAGAATCAAACGTAGAGAGTAAGGCAACGGCTTGCTGGCTAATTTGCAGGAGCTGAAGATAGAGCAGGAGCAACAGTCCGGTCATAAGCTGGACGCAGTAGATCAGGCAGGTGGAAGAGGAATTGCGTAAGTAGGGCCGTAGGGGCGGGGGGCTGGACGGTGACATATGGGTGGGGCACCCATCCATGCCTTTTTGGCTTGTCCTCAGATTTTGTTAGTTTGTGAGCAGACACGAACAAATTTAAAGCCAAAAGAAGCTTCTTATCCCCCCCACAAAAAATGCTCTGCCTTCTCTCCCTCCGGGGTGGGGACCTCCCATGCCTCCTCCCTTCTGCAACAGCCCAATGACCCTTGCGTTATTTACATCCTACGCCATTCCTCATTTACATGGCAATCTTTCTATACTTTACATGGCAGTGGCATTACCCTTAGATAAAAATTAACAGTGAGGGCTATCTTCTGCTCTTCTCCTTCTACAGTCCTTATTTATCTGGACCAGTGCATCGTACCAGGTTGCCCGCCACCTTCTGCTTCTTCTCAATCATTGTTCTGTCCCTCTTCTCTTTCTTACTCTGAAATGGCGCCTGTGACGCTTCCACCCGGATTCAGGTTCCACCCCACAGACGAGGAGCTGGTGGCCTACTACCTCGACCGGAAAATCACCGGCCGGCCAATCGAGCTCGACATCATCCCGGACGTTGATCTCTACAAATGCGAGCCCTGGGACTTGCCTGGTAAGTTGTCATGATCATTATTCCCTGTCCCGCCTCTTAAATATGAGCTGGGCCATCATGTTTTGTGGGTGCAATTTTGTCAGATAAATCCTACCTGCCGAGCAAGGATCTGGAGTGGTACTTCTTTAGCCCACGAGATCGGAAGTACCCGAATGGGTCCAGGACCAACCGGGCTACCAGGGCCGGCTACTGGAAGGCCACCGGCAAGGACCGGCTGGTGAAGTCTCAGAAGCAGACTCTGGGGATGAAGAAGACTTTGGTGTATTATAGAGGAAGGGCACCCCACGGAATTCGTACCAATTGGGTGATGCACGAGTATCGCCTTCTTAAATCGGAATCCCTGTTGAAGGTACTTTTACACGAAGGACATGCTCCGTTGATAGTGATTACATATAGGACTCTGAAATCCTAAATCCCAGCCTTGATTAGTGGTCTTTATTTTGGTGAATGATAATATATGTCAGGGTAATTAAGAAGATTAATTTGACTGATATTTTTTCGTGTGTAGGAAACTCCATATATTCAATGAAAGATAATGGTATGAATAAAAATTAAGAGGGCTTAATTAGGAACTAACCTAAATATGTTCAGCTGGAAAACCTAATTTAGTTGGATGTTCCACTGCTGAGATAATCCTGCCACTTAAACTTAATTTGAACGCATGCTGGGTACATGCTGCATTGTATGTATATAGATAATCAAGACTATCTTATGATCCTTAACTCATTTTATTATTATTGATTCCACTCATTTGGAGAACAATGTGATGAGTGCCACAATGTTCACGGCTCACCTAGTTAGAGTAAACCTTAAAATATACCACTTGGTTATCATCTGTATCAACATAATTTACATAGTTAAAATGATGATTAGCCCTTGATCAAAAAAAGAAAAGACGAACAAAAGCTCTTGACAGGATGACTCAGGTAACTGTGTTCTATTGATTGATATCTACTGATTTTTGTGGTGTGTTGAAACGCTTTTCTAAAAAATGGGTTTTGTTTTGCAGGATGCATATGCATTGTGCCGCATTTTCAAGAAAACTTCCTGTAGGCCAAAAGCTGGAAGGAAGCAAGATGGGGCCCATGAAGATGATGTGCAATGGTTTCCAGCCGATGGTTATGATATGCCAGGCAATGAGGGAGAGGACTCAAGGCTGCGGCCATATGACTGTAGCTCCTCTGATGTCACTGGGGAGTCTCCTGCTGATAATGGCATCATCTGCAACCGATGCCAGCAATGGCCTATTCCCACAACAGACGAAGGAGACAGCTCCACAAATGCATCTCCTGCGCGTGTTGAGCAGATCACTTATCCTTCAGTAGAGGTAAGTCGGACTTTCTTGTTTTATGATCTAAACTGCACCATATGAAGTAAAAGTACGACAAAAAATATGGGAAAAGACATTGGAAGAAGCATATCATTGAACAATACGCAGCTTTTTTGGCTTTCTATGTTATATTTAAATATAATGAGGAAGGCAAGGAAAGGAGTTTGAAGAATTCAAAGTAGCAAACGAATGGAGACCAATGATGCGACCCTATAGACTCTCCGTGAGGGAATAAAGCACCTACTAACTCTTTGGGCATATAAAATTCCCAACCAAGGGGCATTGTGTGACAGTTCAATCATGGCAGTCTCAATTGTTCTTCGCCTGGTTACACATATTGAAAGGATTATTTCACTGTCACATGCATGCAAATTACCGATTATCCTTTTTCTGTCATGTCGCTTGTTAGTATTTTATACAAATAATGTTGAGAAATTACAGCAGAAATGAGATTCTATGAGATGTAAAAGAGTATATAAGAACAACTAATGAACTAGTTTAACTGCCGAGAAGCCACAATCACCAGTAGTAATTAACTTTACTGTAATCAGAATGCCTCTATGTGCTTGCGGATGTATAGGATATATGAAGTTAAAATGGACATCCTATTAGTCCAGGCAATGCAATTAGCCGAGGGTGGTCTGACATTCTGCTCATTGAAGCTCTTGACTATTTGCTATTATCATTAGACCATTAATGTAATTAGTTGGTTTGCTCTACGCTGATGTCTATTTTTTCGAAATTTTGCTAATGCAGAGTGGAATATTGTCGGATTGCAGAAGGTTGCAACAACATTATGAGCAACCTTACCCACCTTTAGCCATGGAGGATTTTCCGCAAATGGAGACACTGGAGACGATCCTACCCAAGCCCCAAACCTTTGAAGAGCTTTTAGTGACTGACAAGTACAGGGATTATCTGACTGAAGCAAATTTATTAGAAGAAATTTTCCATGTTGCATCTACCTTGGATGACGACTCCACGAATCTACATTTTCAGAATTCCTACTTATACTACTCAACAGAATTGAACGAAAGTCCTTTGCACTGAAAGAGAGAGCAAATACTTTTTCTACAGATACTTTGGGGTTCCATTATACATTTTTTACATCATATACTTACGAGTGAATGTTCAATAAAGCTGGGAAGGGTATAGCCAGTTATACCGATCAGGAGATCATTTGATTAGTTAGGTTGCAACAGATTTACCTACAAGGATATATAAGTTCATACAGGAAATATGATATATACTACGCTTACCTGCATTTTTTTATTTATTTATGCTTGTTGTGTATGTTTGGTGTTGAAGAGGAAGAATGTGTATATGTATGAGGGAACCGAGGCTGGCAACATGATCATGTGTTCATTCTAATCATTCTACAAGGATATATATAAGTTCATACAGGAAATATGATATATACTACGCTTACCTGCATTTTTTTTATATATGCTTGTTGTGTATGTTTGGTGTTGAAGAGGAACGTGTATATGTAATGAGGGAACCGAGGTTGGCAACATGATCATGTGTTCATTCTAATCATTTTTTAAAAAGCTTGCACTGAATATTGTATTGGCAAATAAATCTACTCAAAGGCTTGAAGTTCCATTAAAAAAAGAAGGCTTGAAGTTATATTTATTGGTAAGACCCGGCAAATTAACAGCAGAAATGTCTTATAGCCAATGTTTCCCATTAGTTTAACCTGTTAGAAAACGGATTATCAATACATTTATTTTATATTTCACTGTTTCCCAATAACTTTAGCTGATACGAAATGGACTGTTAATATACTCCCTCCATTCTAAATTAATAGCTCTATTTAGTTTTTTAAAATAAACAAATTTTAGCACGTTTTAACAAATCAAATAGAGCTATTAATTTAGGACAAGAGAGTATTTATTTCATATTTCAACAATAAAATCCTTATTTTGTACACTGATATTCACAAATTATATAATTGAATGAATAGACAATAACATGAGTCAAGTTTCACATTTTCTTAATTATTTGGAAAAACCTGCCCCATTAAGAGTGTGATTTAATTTGCCCACCGTGTACAATAGATAATATATTTTTAATAGACAAACTTTGGGAAGTAAAACTTGTGCCTGTTTGCCATGTTTTAATTGACGGTCATTCTCTTTTTTAAATTTTATTTATTTTATTCTCCGTCTCACATTGATAGCAACACGTACATTTAGTTTTTTAAAATGAACTATACTTAGTTTATTTTTAAAAATAAAATAGAACTACTAATGTAAGACATAGGGAGTATATAGAGTCTAATTTAGACACTTGGACAGATGGAGTATATCTTAATCAATTAATACTGATGTTGTGATTTACTTACATTTTGCTTGTGGCGATGATAAAGTGAAATATGCAGCCTTGGGGGTAAAAGAGAGTATTTAGAGTCAGAGCTGGCTTTGTTCTTCTTCTGTTAGTGGTCAAGTAAAAGATGCATGTATCTTTGAATGTTCAAAGTGAAAATAGCTCCACTTTTGCAGTAAACCCGAAAGGCACATGGACCAATTGGCCGTCAATAAGGCTCTCATTGGTGTGAATAGTGTGTCACACTGACATCATCTCAGTGAAAGGAAGATGTTGCTTTGGTTGGGGTGAGAACCAGGTGGCTGGTAATCGAGTAAAAGGCAGGTCAAACGAGAAAGATTGAAGGGCCCAGTACTGGTTATTGTATTTTGATTACTATGGTTTTCTTTGGCCAAGAACTCCAAGTAGAAAGTAAGCTCAAAAACTGCTTTCTGCTTTAGTTTTGGCAGTTCAAATGCATGAAAATGGAGGGTCCGATGATGCATGAAGGCAAAGGCGAATGTGGTAGATTCATAGAAGCAGTTATTAGTTTTAGTCTTTTATCAAAGGAAACTTCCTCTTATGAATTCAACTCCATGCCTATCATGGAGCGTCATCCAAAGATAGCTGACAGCTCATGGTAGTTCTTGTTGTATACTTAGATCGACATGGTTATTTCTGCTATAATGCAAACTTAAGTGTAAGCTATTTTCACTGGGGTTTGAGGTTGTATCTCAGATGTCCCACCTTCCCGTTTACAGTAGCATTTCTAGTTGATCTCCATCCATAAGCTGATAAGCATTTTGTCTTTATTTTCGTTTAATTGGATCATCACCAGTCAGAAAAGCTTACATTAGGGCACCAGGAAAATCGGTTTTCAGGTATAATTCTCTTTATAGCCAAAAAAAATGCCATGCAAAGTATAAAGAGTACTCTGTACAGAAAACTTGACCAATTTTCGTGGACCATGTCTGGAGGCCCATGTGGGCTGATCAGGAGGTTCTGGTCATGGAAACCAAACAGACTAGACACACTTTAATATCCGTATGTGCCTGGCTGATGCTATTGGGTTTATGATCCCAATGGAATGAGAAAATATTTAGTGGAACCACTATACCACGTATATATATATATATATATATATATATATATATATATATATATATATTTATTCATCTTTAAACACGTAATCTAAAATTTATGCCTTATCTTATTCAATTTTAAATACATATAAATTCATCAAATGTATCACTTATTCATAAGGCATATCCACCACATGTCCCGTACAATGGTTTCACTAGATAATTTTTCCATTAAAACGGTAGATAATGCGACCCAATGCATATTAACCTTTTTTAATTTAAATTAATAATAGTGTCAATGTGCGTATTATTTCAGTCATGAACCATCTAGTCATCTACTCCCTTTACTCGAATACCTGCCCCCAAATAGGCCAAAAACGCAACCCGGCACATTTGCTATAACCGGGCCGCCGCCAAAAGGGAACCGGGCCTCCGCGTTCGGTATCACGTTTCCCGCCTGATTCCTCTCCCCTCCACCAACGGCTATCACACGTCTCTCTCTCCTTTGAAACACTTGTTCTGCTCGTTTCCTTCTTCCCATATTCCGTCGCAATCAACGCCCTTTCTCCCGCCTCCCACCCATCAATCAATTCCTTCCCCATCTTCCTTCATCACTTGCCCCTCAAAGCAGGACCTCCCAACCGAAACAGTGTTCTTTGTGTGTGCTCTTTCTTTCCTTATTGGCTACCTCTCTCTCTTGTCCGTGTACTCTTTAGCCAAATATAGCAAAAACCCAATTCGCCGTGAATTCTTCGCTCTCTTCCCTTCCATCCCCTCTCCACCGCTTAACTGACAATCTCCTCTCCCCTCGTTCTTAGTCCCCCATACATTTCCAAACAGAAACCAGTTGAACTCTTCTCTTCTATTACACTTCTTCCAATTTCTTTCTTATCTATGCATTGCCTCAGTTTCGATCCCTGCTCCTGCATTCGCTGAATGTCGACGGCGACGCTGCCACCGTATAG
The DNA here is from genome assembly GCA_035235625.1 of Saururus chinensis. NCBI lineage: Eukaryota > Viridiplantae > Streptophyta > Magnoliopsida > Piperales > Saururaceae > Saururus > Saururus chinensis. Next base: position 49,951,725 of record CP141142.1, on the reverse strand, counting down.
CAGGATTGGCCGACGGGATCATGAACACAATGTTCCACCTGGGCCGGATTCCAATTCCCGCAGAGGCCTCCAGGGGAGGCCGGTCAAGAGCAACCTCCAAAACTGCGTTTCTATCTCCGTATGCAAAGATTCCAAGCGTGTCCAATTCGACCAGGCCCTGCTCGGCGATCCCAATTTCTGCAATGCCCAACTGGAACGGCCCTCCCTTGCACGGCGGGAGGCCGAGCCCCTTGACGACTGGGCTGCTCGCCAAGCCCGTGAGATGATCACCTCCATCGAGTCCCAGCCGCTCTCCAGTGATGCTCACCGGCCCTTGCCCAAGGACGCTGGCTGTGTTCTGCAGAATAGCTCTGCTTCGAGGTCGGACGCTTCGCCAGAAATTCTGAATATGAGGGCCTCCACCCTTGTTCAAATGTGGAGAGAACTCGAGGCCGAGGCAGGGCTGACCTCGAGGAGGACCAATCAAGCTTGCAGTACTACTTCTTCCATCAGCACTAGGACAAGTACCGGTGTAATTAGCAACAATGAGTCATTGGTGGAAGAACCATCAGGGGACTTTGAGGTGAACGATTCGGCTGACGATAGATCAACAGATTGGGAGTCCGACACTGGAGCAACTCCTGTGGAGACGTCAACTTCGCTGGAGGTGTCTGTTGTGGGAGACAGAGAGAAGGGGAGGGTGGCAGATGTGATAAAGAGATTCACATCCGGGACTAGCAAGGGGAGTTTATCTGTTTTCAGTGATGAGATTGATAGCAGTGAACAATCACCAAGGTTTGAAAATGTGTCTAATGCGTTATTAGATCAGTGCTTTAATCAAAGCAGAGAGGTAGTTGGGCTTAACATCAATGGGAATGCGAATTACCGTCGAATTAGAGGAACTCAAGCTTTGAAAATTTTGCTGACGCGAATGGAGGGAGAGAGGAAACAGGAGCTTGCTGGGCTTGGGGAAAGACATGCTGTTTCACAATTTCCACACCGTGGTCGGATTCAGGTGAGTGCTTCATCACGTTTTCTTTTTGTTGCAGCAAGTGGGCATATATAGGAAATCGATTTATCTAGATGATGGCGAAGTTTTAGTCGGAGAAGAAATCATATAATCATGCGGCTTTTGACATTTTTATGCTGCTATCAGGAAAAAAAAATACAGAGCGACATTTTTATGTAATGTTAATTAGCGGTTCTCTCTTCTAACTAACGAAATTTAGAAAATTAAAAGTTAAAATCTGATTGGAGGCTAGGATCATGTATTATCCTTCTATTAATTTATTTAATTAGAAGAGTTTACTGATTGGCGATTGTTCCTTTCCTTTTGGGGTCTTTTAGCATGTGTTTTTGTTATTTTCTTTTGCAGTCTCTGCTCCGCTTCAGGTTTGTAAGTCGAGAAGTAACAGTTCAGGGTCGTCAAAATCCTCCTCCAACATCACTTGAACTGAATCAATTACAATCTGGAACTTCTGTTTTGCTTTTAAGGTGATTCATTTGTAATTGTACCCTTCACAAGTCAATTGTGACTGATCTACCCACCAAATAGGCTTGATCGTTGGCCAGATTTTTTCCACACATGTGCCAATGCCTACCCTTGTCGGTTCTGCCAAACCCGGCTTGCATTGGAGAAACGTTTCTAAATTTTGATTAAATCAGCCAAAACCGTACTATCAAGCCTTTAATTGTCTTAATATATCTACTAGCTGTGTCTCAGTTGTAGAAAGTTTATATGATGTCCTTGCTGGCGAGTTTCTTTGGAGGCCTGAAATTTAACTTCAATACCAGCGATTTTTTTCTAAGGTTATATTTTGTATCTTGTAGAATATTATGTTTCATTGTATGTTGTAATTAAATAATTGATACAGGCAGAAATTCAACAGTAGGGGACAACCGACTTCTGGTTCGACTCTCATGTCTGAAAGCAACAGCTCGACAGAGCAGGATGCTCATATGGAGAACCAGGAGAAGTTCTCACATAATACCCTAGACCCAAATAATTTAAGTGACTCAAAGAAGGAGGAACCCATCAGAGCCCAGAAGATAAAACCACAACTTCCCTGTTCACTACCATCTACAAGACAGGAGATAAAAGAAGAAGCTCGTCCAAGTACTGGTGGAGAGTGGAGAGGAAAGAGCTCCTGCATTGGTTTTATTAATTGCCAGAATAATGCAGCTAATACACATAATATCCTGGTGTCAGATAATTCATGTGGGACAAAGCAACTTGTTAGTGAAACTAGGAAGCAGGAGGGACCCGAAAGAGCTTCAGAGGAAGCACCGAAACTTTCCTGCAAACTGCTCTCCGCCACCGGAGAGTTGAAGGAAGAAGCTTGGAAGCAGGCGGAACCCGTAAGAGCTTCGGAGAAAGCACCAAAAATTTCCTGCCAACTGCCCTCCACCCCTGGAGAGTGGAAGGAAGAAGCTAGTCCGAGTTACAAAGCAGAACAGAGTGAAAAGGGCTCATGCATTGATCCTCCTAATTCGAACGAGCAGCTGTTTAGAGAAAGTTACCAGGAATTGGAACCTATCAGAACCGAGGATCTGGAACCACAAGTTTCTTGTTCACTACCATATATTACACAAGATTTGAGAGGAGGAGCTAGTCCTAGTTCTGATGCAGAGTGTAGAGGAAGCAGCTTATGCATTGATCATCTCAATTGGCATGAAAATGCAAATACCTCTCCAAACATACAGAGTTCGGACGGTGATGCAGTAGAAGAAGAGCTTGACACAGGGAAGATTGAGGAGCATGGGCATGACGTCAGCCTCATTTATCGTCCTCGGCAATTGCAAGAACAGGAATTTAGAAGACAAGCCATGTATGATGACTGGCTTGAAAGGATCTCTGACAATGTGGAACTTCGTGAGCTTTATGAAAGGTACATTCACTCCTTATGTTATAATCTTCTGTCAACCAATTAGTGAAATTAAACATAAGAGGAGGTTGCACCACTTTTTGCCATGTTTTTAGTTTGTTTCGATTTATTCTTCTTCATTCTTGATCAGTATTCCAGTTTGTTGTCGTTCTCTCCTTGGGTTATTTCTGATTAGTATCATGTATACTTGTATTGCAGGAGAAGTGTATCAACTGCTTTGGCCAGTGATTTTAGAGTTAGAATGGACCAGCTTATCTTATCTGTGTTAGGAAGGCGTGGGCAAGAACCAACTGAGGAGACGATGACAGAGGGGGATGAAGATCGTCTCATTCAAAACTATGAAGTCAACAATGGCGATCTAGTTCCATCAGAATCGGAACAGTTGCCCCTACCACATTTTCCCTATCTTCATGACCAAGGCAACAGCCTTGAGCAATCTCCATTTGAGTACCAACTACCGAATCAGTCACTCGTAAGTTTTGATACCTTTAATGGTCAAGTCAACGCCACTTATTTTTAAGCTTAGGGTGAACAACGCCACTTATTTTTATTATGTGACTTAATTTGATGAACTTTGAGCTGCTAGTTGCTAAAACTCTTTTAAGTGTGTTGTTCACCCTCAAAAGATTTTGGCTTATTGTCACGTATTCATTTGGCTGACAGGAAATGGAGCTTATATTTGAATTGAGAGGTGATATGGTACGCATACATGAGGAAGTTTCTGATTTGAAAAGATCGATTAGAAGTTGCATGGACATGCAGCTGGAATTGCAACGTTATATTAAGCAGGGGGTTCCTCCTGACACATACCAAGCTGGTAGGCTCAATAGACACCTTAGGCTGTTGGTTAATCATCATCATTAACAACACTCAATCCCATTATTTTATTTTATTATGCTATTGTCTACGAGTTAAATACGTAGCCCAAGTGTAGCAACAACTATGGTCATGATAATTACAAATTTTTTTTGTCCTGTGCTCTTCTGTGGTACAGAAACGTTACTTAATTCGAAGCAGCAATTGAACAGACGCGGAAACTGTTGCATATGCTATGAAATGCAAGTCGACTCGCTATTATACAGGTCAGTAGAATATTGTACACTTGTTTTCAATTGTGAAATGCATCTCATACTCCCTCAGCCACGAACATATCTTCTTCTTGTTCAATTTCAGATGCGGGCACATGTGTGCCTGTTTCAAGTGTGCCTATGAGTTGCAGTGGAGCAGTGGGAGATGCCCCATCTGTCGAGCTTCCATTGTGGATGTTGTGCGTGCATATTCCGATTCCTAGAGCAGGTTGCTCGTGATGAAGAAGGAAACTCGTTACATTTCCGGACATGAAGTTCTGTGAAGCCTAAAATAGAATGTATATAAAAGTTTGATGAAAAGTCACATATAATTTTGACATATTTGTGTGTGGGGCCGAGTTGCACGATGCTTCTTTCGGACAAGATGCAATGGTGTGTAACTTAAGTTAATCAGGTGGTTAAGGAACATTTTTACTCGTTGTAAGTATTTCTTTTTCTGTACCATGCACTCTACTGGTTAGTAATCGTAAATGCATGATCTTAACAATGTAGAAAAGAATAGAGAAGAGCAGAGTCCCAATTGAAGGAGTCTTAGTAATATGAAGGCATGCAAGGCTAATCGCAATCACTTAGTTTGACATTACAGCCTCCTCTCGCTGATTTTGATGGGCATTCCTTTGGAAGGAAATGGGAGAGGATCAACAGTGATGGGCTCTTGGGGATCAATCAAGGACCACTCATACTGAGTCACCATGAAATGTATGAAGATGAGTATGTTCAGCCTGGCTAATTGATAGCCGACGCACAACCTTGGCCCGCCTCCAAAAGGGATGTAAACATACGGGGCCATGGACTCCTCAAACCTGCTTGGGTCAAACCTAAGAGGCTCCTCAAAGTACTGGGGGTCATAATGTGTCCCATATGTTGTCCACAGAACCTACACAATCATTGCCAGATAATAGATTACAACTTACATAAAGTAAGAGTCAAAAAGTTGTATATACAATCTTTTCAGGTTATGTGATCAAACAAGAGAGATTTAATCTAACAGCCCAAATTGTCTAGATGTACTTACTATGCACTAATATAAATGCGTATTTATGTTTACCCTGTTCAGGAAGTATACATAAATTTTAATTGGATAAATATATATAATATGGGAAATGAAACAGTGAGCCGCTATATACCTGGCCTAAGTGAGCCATACAAATCTTGGCCACGTGATTCCCATTTGAGGGTTAATTAGAATACCTCAATTTCCTCTTTTTGGTCCTTAGATGAGAATTCAGCGGCTATGATTCGCGCAGCTTACTTGGCTAATGATACAAAGATTGTATCATTTCCTAGTATAATATATTTCACAAATTAATATAAACACAAACTGGAATTGGGAGAAAGAAGAGCTACCTTCCACCCTTTGGGGATGATGAAGCCTTGATAGTCAATATCTACCGTTGCCTTCCTGAAAGATCCAAAGATAGGAGGAAACAGTCTCATGGCTTCACGACTAACTTGCCATGTATATTTCATCTTCTGTGTGTCCTCATAAGTCAGATCCTCTCCTCTTTTCTTGCTATCTACATCTAAATGCTCTGCACAAAACCAACATACATAGAACTAATCAGTACTTTCAAGCTAAGAGCTAGTCATATTAATCTCTTGAAGTACAGCAGAGGTTTTCTTTCTTGTGCTTGCTAATTGTCGTCTCAACTTTGAGCAGCCGAGAGTAAACATCAGGGTGATGGCCCAACATCCTGCACATCATGGCAATGGCAAATGCTGTTGTATCATGAGCTGCAAAAACCAGCAAGACCAGATTGTCCACGACTTCTTCCTCTTTGATCTCTCCTGCTATTAATCCCTCTATCAGACGCGATAGAAGCGATCCTTTTTTCTCTTCAACTCCTTGACCTTTCCTTCCATCCATCATTTGCCTTCTCTCCCTAACAATGGCCACCAGAGCCTTCTCTACCTCCCTCCTTGCCCTCTTGGCCTTCCAGAACTTGAATCCTGGAAGATCGATCGGTGGAGCAAATACGCCAGTCAGAACCTTCTCAAACATCTCCAGCAGCTCCGGCTCCGGCGTGATCCCAAACAAACACTCTAGCACTATTGAGAACATGAGCAGCTTCACTGAGCTGAAGAGTTGCACCATGTCTCTCCCTCTCCAATGAGTATCAAGGTGGCCAGAGATGGACCGGGAAAGTTTTGGCACTAGTGCTTCCAGAGCGGCGCCGGTGAGGCATGAGGCGAGGGCGCCTCGCATCCACCTGTGGTGGCCGCCGTCCTTCTGCATGATGCAGTCGTTGCCCATGAGTTGCACTGCTGCGCTAGGCCACGAGCTCACCACCAGCTTGAACTCGTTGGAGAGGAAGAAGCGGTTGGCCTCGGCGCCGACCACGACGACGGTTGGGTCCCCCATGAGACGGGTCTTGAAGATGCCGCCATGCTTCCTGGCTCGGGGCAAGACGAAGTCGTCGTAGAGCCGGTTCCTGCGCTGGGCTCCGTAGAACGCGATGGTCTCGCCAAGGCACGGGAGGCCCAGGTCTCCCGGTGGCAGCTTGCTGCTGCTGCTACTGGTATTCTTCTTCTTTCTTGAGGTGTTGTGAGATGAAAGCAAGAAGAAGAGAGGTACGGTGGCTAGAATGACGAGACAGAGAAGACAGGAGATGACAGAAACCTGTTCAAGTGCCATGGAGGTGGCGGAGGAGGCTGGCAACCAAGTTAGCAATTGAGATTTAAATAGGGACCACGTTCATGACAAGTTTTAAAAACTATTTAAACGATGCGCGTCAAAAGCCATTAAGAATTTGGCCCAAGAAAAGAAAAGAAAAAGCAAAAACACAACAAATACTTGAGCTTAAAGAACCTGCTGATTGAACCGGATGAAACCCAACATGAGGAGCTTGCCAATCCGAGTTTAGGTAATTTGCTTACAGAATGTAAGAAGTATAATATTGGTGAAGGACGAAGGTGAAATACTTAATGTTATTTGTTTCTTACACATATCAGTTGTTTGCTTTATATGTTCTGGTGGGCGAGCATGTTGTGAAGGCAAAGGGATGACCCTATATAATTACACCCGGAAGTGCAGGAATTCATGAGTTTGATGCACGTTTTGCCAGCAGTGATTTGAGTTTCAACTTTATCAGTTGCTTCATTGTATAAAGTCTCATGTCGAAAGCATACGGTCAACCAAGCAATGGTGGATACAATTATCTTGACAGTAGGATTAGCATAAAAGAAAGCCATGAGTCAATGCCTTGTTAAGGGGGGGAACTCCAGATATTCTTCCGATCCGATTCGCATCTTTTATACGCCTATTATCTATATATCTTACATGTTCTTACAAATCAAATATATTTACGATGAAGTGCATTAAATATGGCTGCTGAAACTTGGGTTTTATGCTAGCTCTTCATTTTTTCGTAACGTAATGGACCTTATAATATATAGTCATTTGAGTAGAAGTTTTTCGGACTCTTATTATATTTCACATAATGGATTATCACATTCTTAGAACAAGATGCTTCTAAACCAAAAAAATGTTAATTACTGGAAAGTCAACATGATGACCAGCCACGTACTATATAATTAAGCATTAAATCCCTCCATGTGTGGAAATTTATAATATCTAATTATAGGAGAAGTCTCCTTTCTTTCCGCAGGAATTGCATCAGAAGTAATAAGAAGCCTTAGGAAAAAGGCAATCTTTGGAGGAAGTAAATAAAGAACAACTATTAAAATGTGGAAATATAAATTAAAATCGACCTGAGAGCCCAACTTCAACATTGCGGCTTTTCTGTCATCATGTATATGTCCTCATGAGACTCCTCAGCTACAAAAGATTTTAGGCATTTCACTACATAAATTTAATTTCCCCGTGCTAATAATTAGACATAAAACTTAATGTGCAATGTACTAAAATGAGAAACCAGACACGTTTCGCGTCACACCATGATGGGATAGCCTCTAGCAGCTTTTGTATGAGTTCTTTATCCACAAAAATAAAATATTTTTAATTAAATAGCCACGAGAATGTTGTAAGCCAATCGTATTTTTCAAAAGCTGAAACTGTTAGGAAGAGAATTTTTTTATATTTATTTTATATTCTAATACCCTTTTTTACGTACACGTATCCATTAAGTATGGTATGTAGAATATAATTGAGATATAAATATCTCTAGCGAGACTTAGAGGTGAGGACCTCCTAAAACTTAAGCTTCAGACACCATAGAAGATAATCAAATTTATCTTAAGCTCCAAAGGAAGAGGAAATCTTATTCATATATTTTATATTCTAGCACCCGTGCAAGTGTCCTTCAAGCAAGCTTAGCACATATTTTATATTCTAGTACCTGTGTAAATGACTTTTAAGTTTAGCACATAGAACATATTTAGGGTATAAATGTCTCCAACGAGACTTTAATTCATGACTTCACATAATACGATAACAAACTTTCCTAAAAACTCAAACTATTAGGAGGAGAAAATCTTATTTATATCTTTCATATTCTAACACCCACTTTACGTATAAATGTCCCTCAAACATAACACATAGAACACAATTAAAGTATAAATGTTGGTAACAAGAATTAAACACGAGACCTCCCCAAACCATGGAAGACAATTAAGTTTCCTAACAACTCAAGCTGTTAGGTAGAAAAATTCTCAATTCATATCTTTTATATTCTAACAAATGTAAAAGCAGGGAAACTGTACATAATGACGATTTATAGGCTTCTTTGGTGCTTCTTAAGCATTTGATCATGATGAACGGTCAATCTCTCGATCTCATCATGTCTTCTAATCTATTGCACTGTCATGTTCATATAGTATAATTAAATTCTTTTTAATCGAAAGATGCTTGTGGGTAAACCGTAGCTGAGTTAATTCAGCCGCCATGAGGTCCATGACGCAGTTGGGATCGATCGGCTAAATCAGTTGGTTATATAAAATCGCTTGTCAGAAGACTATTTTATAGCTAATTTCATGCGCGTGACTACTATATTAATATATACATAATACATAGCAGCAAATCTAAGGTTGTGTTCACGAAACACAAAGTACAAGTTTGCCGGTGCAAAACTACAGTCAACACCACATAATCATGCTTCTATAATGGTTGGCCGAGACTGATCCGAGTCTTCGCCCCCAAAATATGCTTGCAAATTTTCAAGACATGAATGCTCATAGAAACATCAGATTTCCTTTCACATCATGAACATCAGCTGATAGTTGGCAGGATTGTATCACACTTTTTATCTTATTTTCAGTTGCCATATGCCTATATATTTACGTCTAAAATTTTACAACATTGTACGAAATTTCATTTTTTTTTTTTGTAGTGCGTTTATATCATTTCAAATTTTAGAATTCACATTACCTGTCTTTCCAAGGATTAATTCATTGGCGGCGAGATATGTCGGAAGATCGGTTTTAGTCTTTTAGACACGACATCTTATTGAAAATATGGACTCTCCGTAACAAAAGAACGGGCCCAAATGAGCATATATATGTTTATTTGTTGACGGATCAAACATCAAATCTATAAATTAATTTCTTAGTTATTTTCTTTTATGTAAGTAAATTATGTATTATTTGTTTTTGATAAGTGGTTGGTGTACTTAATGCTCCTTCCCCATCCCATATTAATAACTTTATTTCAAAAAAGTGATTTTTATGGGATGGTAACCCATAGATAAGAATAGAAAACAAACTTGTGAGATGCTTTTTTAAGTGGTCAACTACTATAATTGATCCAAATGGAGCTATTAATCTAAAATAATTTATTTTTTTTTCAAATGGAACTATATTATAATATAGGATAGAGAGAGTCAAAATAGGAAAAAAATTAATATCTAGCTAGTTGTTTATTAAAAAATATGTGCCCAGTGCAACATGAGCCAATGGATTGTGATCTAATGGCTTGTGTCCGAAAGGGGGCAGGTAAATGATTAAAACTTGCCTTGCCCCTAGAGTAACATGGGCCACATGACCAAAATTGTGCAGCTTAAAATATTTACGTGCACACATACCAGACATATATAAATGAAAAATGCTTAAGTGACGTCAAACTTAAACGCATGAAATTAATGAAGTAAACACAGTTAGTGTAGCATTAAACCATACAAATGGGATCCTATTAAAATAACTAATAAACCGTGCAGCGTGTAGTCTACAAAGTACCCTAGAACAGATGAAATAGCTTCAACACAAGGCACACATTTATGAAGTGTTAATCAACCAAAGCAATCATAATGTTCGACTCTCTATGCCCATTTTGTTTTGCACACATTCACATAAAATTCTCTTCCAGTATACTCTCTCTGTCTCATATTAATAGTTACATTTGATTTTTTAAAATAAACTAATTTAAAAAATTAAATGTATCTATTAATATGGAATGAAGGGAATGAAACATTTAGTTCTAGTTTTCATTGTTTAGTTAATTAATCTCTCGGAACCAGTCATGCATATTGTATCTTAGGAATTCAAAAAACAAAAAAATCAAATTATGGGCTTTTATTTTTTATCCTTATTTTCACGAGTTCCAGGCTAAATCATTACTTGCTTATGTCAAACAAGATGGAAGTAGTAAGAGCAGCACTCTTACTATAACTTGCTGTAAGTAGTAAACAAAACAACAGTGCCTAGTGTTTATATTCAATTATTCATTGGCTTAAAGTGTAAAGCAGTCACCACATGAGTGAATATTACTCCATAGTTAAATCACTTCAAAGATAAAGATAATAATGAGGAGGAAAGTTGAGGAATCTAGAGTTATTGTTGCAACTAGGAGCCCACCATCACATGGAACCAGCTCATCGGTTGCCCCTATTGTTCCCTCTCACCACACTTAGGTACATGCATGATAATGTTGGAAAAGCATAAAGAACGGGCTATAAGGTCAGCACTTTGGCGACATATTTGACAATTATACACTCGATGAGTCAGCAGATGTTGATACGTTTGTCCTTATCATCATAGAATAAAACAGCAATTATCAGTCCCCTAGTCAAGTATGTACAAAAATTAAACTAATTGACAAGCCAATGTGCTAATCCCTTGCGGATGTAAATTCATGAACAAATTACTTAACATGAATTCAACTGTTAATAGCAATAATTTATACTTCTATGGCAATGATAAAGGTCTCACCAGTTGCCAAGTGAGAGATGTTGAAATCAATTTATTAGTTGTATTGCTTGCCAACCAAGTAACCTTTTTCAAAAGAAAGAGAAATTAAATCCAAGTTGGACCTACAATACAATAGCCATTCCCTTTAACCAAGGTCTCATTGGACCCCATCCTAGGAGGTACCACTTGGTAGCATCTGCTTTTTAAAAGATGACACGAACGGAATCCAATGCATGATCTAACTGGTAGAAATAGCAATATAAAAAGAAATCAGAAGCAGACTTGGAGTTGTGTGCTCATTAGAGCGTCAGTAACCAAAAAAATGAAGTTCTTATTTCAGTGTCCTTGCTGCTCATGTTTCTGCTTCATGAAGCCCAAGAAGAGCAAGCCAAAGGAGAAGGAACCAAAAGGTGACTAACTCTGGAGTCCCTCTTTTACATTTGTTATCCCCGATGTAATCAAAATAATATCAAGTTGCACCTGCTTCTTTGGAAGTGTGTCAGTTGCATATTATTTAATTTCCTCCTCAAATGAGATAATGATCTAAGTGATTTTTATTTTCTGTAATTTGAGCTACTCTGAAGAGAATTCTGCTAAGCAGATGTAATAACTCTTGTGTGAACAATGCATTGGTCCTGGAGGGCCCAACTAATTTTATTCATCGTTTCTTCAACTGCAATGAGAATCTTTCTGGGTAAGGCTGCGGCTGCTGCAGTGGATACGGCAGAACCAAGAGGAAGCACATAATCTAGTGTTGCATCTAGGCACCATGATTGCTGTTTGTACTGTTTTGGGAGCAAATTTAACCCAGTGCATTTCCCAGGTAAATTAAACCTACATAGAACAATATCATCAATGAGACCATGACCATGCACAACAGCTAATCAAACAAATTTTTAACACTCATTTGTATAATAAGATGAAATTAATTAGCCATGGAATATGTAACCAATATATAAAGAACGTAGTTATATGAACCCCACTTTAACTCCTTTATCCCTCATTTCTTATTAACCCCATTCTCACTCATTAAAATTTCTTACCCATTTTTTATATTTAAAAAATATTAAAATTCCTTACTTTACTTCCCCCTTTCCTTCTTCCTTGGCCTGGGTTTAGTCACTAGCAGAGGCAACTTACCCTCAGCGCCACGACCACATATGCTAGCTTTGGCATGGGTTGTGGTTGCGCCGAATAGAGGTCGGGCCACTATGTAGGGCCTCTGGCCTCTATGCCAGTGGAGGCTGGCCAGATACCAAACCTTTTTGTACGGAGGCTAGAGCTAGCTAAAGGCTGGCCTCTGTCCACGCAATGGCCAATGACATGGCCTCCATATGCACGAAGGCTAGGATGCTGGCATTCGTCCTTGTAGTGGCCAGGACGCTCTTGACCCGTAGTGTCTAGCCACGATCCGCGGCTGGCTGCACATAAACAGAGAAGAAGAAGAGGGGGAGAGAAGCATTTGCCGTAGCCGTCGCTATAGCGGTGGGTGCGTTAAGAAATAGAACTTTTTTAGAGGAGAGAGAGAAAGAAGTTAATTTTAGAAAAAAAAAAAAGGGAAACATGGGTAATGAAGTAAAAAAAAAATATACAAAATATTTTCTTATATTTTTGGAGATGTAAGAGGTAGTGGGGGGCATATAACCATATAATGTGGCTATTTAAATCCTATTTTTTTTTTATATTCCCTAAAACTAAATAAAAAAGTAATTTTTTTACTTCATCCCTCTGTATTTCCCCCTTATTTTGCTCATACTTCTGTCACTATTACACTAAACCCCACATATTTATCTTCTGGCGACGGCGACGGCGACAGTGACATTGACTCTGGCGACAACTTTGATGGTGAGATCTAAAACGTAGGACTGACGGCATGTCAGACTGATCGCATCGGCCAGATCCTGCCTACGCGGCCAGTCCAGCCGCGTCAACTAGATCCAAACTACGTAGCCAGAATGGCCGTGTAGGTCAACACTGTGCGCAACCAAATCTAGCCGTGCATAGTGCAGACATGCATGGCAAGATCTGGCCATGCATAGCGCGGGCATGCGTGGCAAGATCTAGCCGCGCATAGCGCAGGGCGGGCCTGCGTGGCCAGTCCGGCTGCACACAGTGCTAGCCAAATCTTCCATGCCGGCCAAATCCGACTGTTGGCTGTCAATAGTGTTGGCATCGGCGACCAAGGTTCCACTAGAGAAGAAGGGGAAGTGGGAGAAGTGAAGTATAATTTTTTTATTTATGAATATGGGAGATCCGTTAGATATTTTAATAAAGGAAGTTATGGTAAAACAAATATGGGGACAATGAAAAAAGTGAGGTCTAAACAGCCATATTCATATATAAATCACTATTAAATCGTTACCTATGGCAATTTTCAATTCGCACACCCTCTCCCTCTTAAAGTTTGAAATGTGAAGTAATTTGCTTGTGATTGTTTTTCAACGCCAAGGCAATGCAATAAAACGAAGGATAGCTATGGAGAAGCAACGAGAAGAGACACGATCATAGGGCACTCTTCACGCCACACCATGGAAGTAGTTGAATTACAGCCTTTGTGCACCAAACAATGGGCCACCCCATTGCCAAATTTATAAAGATGACGAAGAGAGCAGCATGTGATGTTGGAAGCTAAGCACCGAATACGATCTATCAAATGATCGACCTGTGCAGAACAATTGCTCACATCCTCATCTAACAATAATCAGAACAATTCCCTCATAGCTGCACAAGCCAAAACCACTCCTCTCCCGTCCCTAGCCACCAATGGCGGGTCCATGTTGTAGCTAGGGGTTCAACAAACGCTACACAAGCCAAAAGCACTTCCCTCTCGATTCTAGCCAGTAGCCACTATTAAAGCAACCTCCTCCATTACCACCATGGAAATCTTGGATTCCCCTCTCTTTATAATCACCACCGTCCATGTGTCACTACACCCTCCCCCTGTGAAATACACTCTTGTATCCCCTGTATATTCCCCAATAAGAAATACATACCTATATCTATAAATAGCTGTATTCTATGAATGAAATACTATTTTTTGTCTGTTTTCATGGTATCAAAGCCTTCTGCCTAACAGCTTGATCCCTTTCCGTTTCCCGTTCACCGGCAAGCCCTCCCGTCCGGCAAAATCTCCGGCGCCCTCCCTCGCAGACCGATGCCCTTATCCATTCTCTGGCCGTCCCTCTCGCCGACCAACCTCCTTCCCCTTGTCTCGTGCTCTTCCCGTCACCGGCCTCCCCCTTACTGCTGGCCTTGCTTGTCGGTCTCCCTTCCTGCCAAAAGCTTCCCCTCGCTCTGCCCACCGGCGTCCTGCTCCGTTCTCATTTGCTTCGATCTGGCGCCACCCAGCCTTGCTCTGCTCTGGTGCCGCCCCATTCCGATCTACTTCGACCTCATCCAGATCCGATTGATCCGGCGCTGCCCCGTCCACACTACTCCGATCCGGCGCCCCCTGCCCGAATCCACTCTGATCCTGTCCAGATTTGACTGAACCGGTACTGCCCCGTCCACATCTTCTCTGATCCGGTGCCCCCGCCCAGATCCGCTCCGCTCCAGTCTAGATCTGACTGATCCGGCACTGCCCCGTCCCGATCTACTTCGATCCAGCGCTGCCCAGTCTCGATCCACCCCGGTCCGGTGCCACCAAGTCTAGCTTCGCTCCATCACCGGCGCCCCCGTTCCGGCTCCAGCCCAGATCTCCCCTTCCAACCCAACCCCGTTCCAGCAAGCCTCCTCCTTTTCCAACCACCCGGATCTGCCCTCCCCCCTCCACATAGCCTCTCTCAATCCTAACTTATGGCCTCTCCTACCCACTCCATGACCGCGTCCGGTCTCACCCCAGGCTCTCCCTCTTCCCCACCCTCCTCTACACTCGATGATCTCTTCGATCCTGTGCCGATGATGGTTTGCTTCCTCAGCTCTCACCTCCCTCAACTTGTCACCGTATGTTGTGACTCCAACACCTTCCTCATTTGGCGAATTCAAGTTCGTGACCTCCTTGAGGGTTATGGTGTCATGGGCTTTCTTGATGGCTCCACCCCGTGCCCAGCCACTGGCGACCTTATTGCCCTCCCTACCGCCACCCAATGGCGCTTCATTGATCACGTACTTCTTACTGCCATTCGTGCCACCATCTCCCCTTCCTTGCTCGGCTACTTCATAGGCCTTGAGTTCGCTGCTGCCCTTTGGACCACAACCGAAGATCGCTTCTTTTCTACCTCCCCGGCCCACATCCTCAATGTGAAAGAACGTCTTGCCGCACACATCCAAGGTGATGACACTATGACCACATATCTTGACGGCCTTAAAGCCTATGCGGATCAACTCGCCGCAATTGGGGCTCCCATCTCGGACCTTGACCTCTTTCATAAGACCTTAAACAGTCTCTCTGGTGCGTACTTCATCTTCTCCGCTGCCCTCCGTGTTCGTGGTGTTACCATTCCCCTCTCGGAGCTTTGGACGTTTCTCCTTGCCGAAGAAGCCACTCTCTCTTGCACCTCTTCCGTTCCCACCATAGGCCTACCCCCGGCGATGGTCTTCACTACCCTCCACTCATGGTGTCCCTCTCCTCCGCCTCCCTATGGGCTACCTCCTACCTCTTCTTATGGCATCCCGCCTACTCCCCTCAGCGGCCTAGCTACTGCCCCCCTTGTCGGGTGGCCCTTGCACTTGCTGCCCCATATGGGGGAGGGGCTGCCCGGGGCCTTCTTCCCATCCCTGCTGGCCGTGGGGCACCCGGCCCACGCGGTGGTTCTCCTCGTGGACGTTGGCGCTCCGGTCCTCGTAGTCACAGTCCCTTGTTAGATTTGCAGTGGGACCAACCACTCCGCCAAAACGTGTTGGGAGCGCTATTCCGGCCCCGGGGGCTCATCCTCTGGTGCTCTGGTCCTCTCTGTCGGCGCCTCCTCCTCGGCAACTCCCACTGGGTGGCTCCTTGACAGTGGTACCTCAGACCATGTGACAGCGGATCGCGGTAACCTCTCCTTCCATGTGCCTCACTTGACGTCTGACCACTTCAACGTCGGGAACGGGGCTGCTTTATGCGTCTCATCCATGGGTCACACCACCCTCCATCTTGGTCCCTCTACCCTTTCTCTTCGCAATGTCTTACATACTCCATCTATCTCTCATAATCTTCTTTTTGTTCATAAACTTGCTCTTGATAATCATTGTTCACTAACCTTTGATACCTCTCATGTTACCATCCAGGACACTAGTTCTCGGTGCATACTCTTTTGAGGACCGTGCCGACATGGTGTCTATCCGGTGTCCTCTGCCCTTACTGTGTCTCCCACCGCCCTCGTTGCTTGTGCCTCCTCCCGCCTTTGGCATCATCAGCTCAGACATCCGTCGTCTACTATGTTTAATTTAGTTGCTTCTACTTTGTTGCCTCCAATCCAAAAAATGTCATCCTTAGATTGTAATAGTTATCTCACTAGTAAAGCGCACAAACTCCCCTTCTCACCCTCCTTGACATGCTCCTCACGCCTCTTGAGCTCATCCACTCAGATGTTTGGGGTCCCTCTCCGGTCCCCTCCTTTCTCGGCTTTTGCTATTATGTGATCTTCGTCGATGACTTCTTCTATTACACTTGGCTCTACCCTCTAAAACTCAAATCCAATGTAACCAAATGCTTCCGCCTATTCCATGCCATAGCCGAACGAACCCTCCACCACACCCTCACCACCCTCCGCACTGACAATGGTGGTGAATACCTCAACCACCACCTCTCTTCCTACCTTTCCTCTCATGGCATCTCCCACCAAATCTCCTGCCCTCATACCCCCGAACAAAATGGCATTGCCGAAAGAAAACACTGACACATCATAGAAACTACCCTCGCCCTCCTCTCCCATGCCCACATGCCTCTCTCCTATTGGGTGGATACTACTTGCACCGCCATCTACCTTATCAACCGCCTACCATCTCCCTCCCTACAAAACCTCTCCCCCTACCAACTCCTCTTCCACACCCCCCCGACTACTCCCACCTCAAAGCCTTCGGTTGTCGCTGCTTCCCCTGGACCCGCCCCTACTCCTCCCATAAACTCTCCCCCCGGGCCATCCTATGCATCTTTCTCGGTTATTATCCTAACACCAAAGGATTCCGCTACCTCGATCCCATCTCCCATCTTGTCTACACCTCCCACCACGTCGGCTTTCGTGAAGATGAGTTTCCTTACCACGACCACCTCCCTACCCCAAACCCCCCCACCACACTCCCCCTCCCCATTTCCATCACTCCCTCCCCTCCCCCATCCCTACCCCTTCCCCCACCCACCCTCACCACCCCCTCTCCCCACCACCCCCTCCCCCACCTCACCCTATGATCACTCGTAGCAAAGCTGGGATCGTATGTCCTCGTGTCCCTTTCTCCCTCCTCACTATCTCTCCACCTCACACCGAACCCTCTTCCTTCAAAATTGCTTCCTCCATTCCTGAATGGTGTGCAGCTATGGATGACAAAATTAAAGCCCTCCACAAACAAGGTACTTGGAGCTTAGTGGTTCCCCCACCCTCCTCCAATGTCATTGGTTGCCGCTGGACTTACAAAGTTAAGCGTGATGCCAATGGGACTATCTCTCGCTACAAGGCCCGCCTTGTTTCCAAAGGTTTCCATCAAGAAGAAGGCCTTGACTACAATGAGACATTTAGCCCCGTGGTCAAACCTTACATGGTTCGGATTGTTCTAAGCCTTGCCATCACCCGCTCTTGGCCCATCAATCAACTCAACGTCTCCAATGTCTTCCTTCACGACACTATCTCTAAAGAACTCTACATGACACAATGCCCCGGTTACCATGATGTCACTCTGCCCAACCATGCTTGTCGCCTCCACAAAGCCCTCTATGGTCTCAAACAAGCCCCTCGTGCTTGGTACCTTCTCTCCCTTGACTTTATCTCTTGTCATGCCGATACCTCCCTTTTTCTTCACACCAAGGCTCCCACATCACCATCCTTGTCCTATATGTTGACGACATCCTCATCACCGGTAACCATCCCCCCCACATCTAACAAGTCATTTCCCTCTTAAGCTCTACCTTTGCCATTAAAGACCTCGGCGACCTCCATCACTTCCTTGGCATTGAAGTTACCCGCACCCCCAATAGCCTCTTCCTCTCCCAACCCCAATATGCCCTTGATATCCTTGCCCGTGCCTCTATGCCCCAATGTAAAACTTCCCCGACCCCCACCACCTACAAACGCCCTCCCCTCGATCCCCACAACCCACCCTTCCCCAACCCCTCTCACTACAAAAGCATTGTTGGCGCCTAACAATACCTCACCTCCACCCGTCCTGACCTTGCCTATGCCGTCAACTTTATTTGCCAACACATGCATAACCCCTCCACCTCTCACTATATGGCCATTAAAAGAATCTTTCGCTACCTCAAAGGTACCTTCACTCATGGGCTCCTCCTTCGACCCGACAATCCTGCTCTTTGTGCCTTCTCCGACTCCGATTAGGTAGGTGACCTCATTGATCACCGGTCCATTTTCGGTTACTGCCCCTACCTCGGTCCCAACCCCATTCTTTGGAAGTCCAAGAAGCAAGACACAGTGGCCAGCTCCTCCACCGCAGCTGAGTATCAGGCTCTCTCCAGCATAGCCACTGAGATCACGTGGGCCCGCATGGTCCTCACCTTCCTTGGAGTGTCCCTCCCCTCCACCCCCATCTTATGGTGCGACAACAAATCCGCCATCTCTCTCTCGGCGAACCTGGTGTTCCACACCCGAACCAAGCACATCGAACTTGATCATCATTATGTTCGGGAGCAGGTTTTAGCCGGCAAGCTTGATGTCCAACATACTCCCTCCGCTCAACAGGTGGCTGACGTCCTCACCAAGCCTCTCTCCATCAAGCGGTTTCAGCAGTTATGCTCCAAACTCATGGTTCTACCTCCACCATGAGTTTGTCGGGGGCTATTAAGGCAACCTCCTCCATTGCCACCATGGCAATCCTGGACTCCCCTCTCCTTGTAATCACCACCGTCCATGTGTCACTACACCCTCTCCCTGTGGAAATACACTCTTGTATCCCCTGTGTATTCCCCAATGGGAAATACATACCTGTATCTATAAACAACTGTATTCTATGAATAAAATACTATCTTTTGTCGTTTTTCAGCCACCACCCCAACAACAACTAAGCTGAGCGCTCCCTGATGGGCGGAGCACGCCATCAAAATAATCATCCTAAAAAGTGGCAAGATCAGCAAAAGCATCGTGGGATGGGGGTGGTGCACCAATTAAAAAATCAATTTTAATTAATCTACAATGAAACATGCATAGATCTCTAATCAATTAGCAATAACACATCCCATCATCGAATCATACAATTAGGAATTCAAAAGAGGGACAAATACGAACTGACCTGGGTATTCCATCCCTTGCACACCCTAAAAAAACCAGCCCTTGCACGCCAATCACAAGAACAAACAAGTTATGGAGAAATGAGATTACTTATGTGTTGATCCCTCACAAACCCACGCTTGGATTGAAAATTCAGCAACTTTGGCATCCTCAAAGCCCTCCTTTCATGTCCCAACCGGCAAGGAGATTCTCTTCCTTTAATAGCCACGCCAAGAGAGCTTGAGAGAGGATTAGAGAGGGGCGGCCAGCAGCAAGCTCTTCCCAAAGCAAGAGGAGCCTCACCAAGGTAGAAGGAAGAGGGCGGAATTGGGAGAGAGGAGAATGGAGAATGGAGTGGGGCAGCCTGATTAGTTAGGGCTTCTCCTCTCTAAGTATCCCTTAAATGCCCCTCACTAATCCTCTTCTTAATGGGCTTAAGGATGGGCTTCAATAAACGGACCTATGCTGAATTTTCCTAGTTTAACTCGAGGTTCAAACACAATGGGAGCGGGCTCTGTCTTTCAGAACCCGCAGATGATTGGACCCCCTGCACACGGCCAAGCCCACGATAGGGGTCGACCCCTCGCTAACCACGGGTCCCACCCTCGACACATAATTTGAGAGTCTGGGCCCCACAACATGTTAATGCACAACCTAATTGTATGCCTAGTGTACATGTGTGACATAGGTGGGTCTCAACCGAATTAGAGTAATGAAGGCACATGTGGGGTCGGCGCGACCGCCCCCACCACCTTTGGACCCCGTGGCCCATACTAATTTACCCGGACTGCGAGAATATTGGACCAAACTGGGCTCGGGCCCATATCATGGTCCAACACATCCATGAAGTATTAGATGTTTTTTGGGGATAATGCAGGAGCCGGCTTGGCATTTTTGTAGCTGGCATCGGCTGATTGGGATTCAGCCTTTTAGCACCTTGAATTCGTACCATATCTTCCACGTTGCAGTGCAGAAAAGTTCAGGTTGATCTCCCGACCAAGCAATTCCATTAGGGTGAGACTATCTAAAATCATCAAGGCACGAGAAAATTTCTTTGTGCAGTCCCACAGCTTGTGCCCTTCACATGGTGGCGAATCCTGGTTTTTTTAAGATAGGGTGGTCAAAAATACAGTATTCATAAAAAAAAATTTGTTCATAAGCATATATATTAGAATTTATTCTATTTTGCTGAAAATAGCTAGTTAGATTCAATAATATATTTTTTCTAGATAGAAATGGATTAATTTTTTCTTGTTTGCAATAGAAGCAAATATGATATAATTGAGGGACAACGAGTTCTCTTTCTAATCCTACAAATTTGGAAACAACAACTAAAACATGAAAATTTAGCTATAGTTCAACAAAAATAATCATATCCATAATTAAGATTGACATAATTGAAGTTGTTGGTAATTTGAGGGCACTAAACAAAAAGGGTGGCCATAGACAAAACAAAATTTGATGATGCATCCTTATTTTTCTACTTTATTTTCCTATTTAGTTTTATCGTTCTTTTTGGGGTTTTCTTAGATTGCTCCTCCCTTTTTTGGGGTTTTGTGGCTTTGGGCTTAGGGAAGGCTTTTTCTTCTATTGTCATATCTTTTATACCTTCCTTTTTACCTAACACATACTTTATTTACTTAGTATTAGCATTAATATAAAAAATGATTTCAAGCTACCGATAGCCAAACCAAGTGCAATGAGGGGACCCTTGTAGCAAAAATGTGGGTTTTGAGGAGGAAAGAAGTTCCATAATTGCCTACATTCACAACCGCATACACAAGGTTGAAAAGGTTCTTATCTCCGACCTATAGCTAAATAGGGTTTCAATGCAACGATAAGGAGGGTGAACTAAGGTGAGAGTGGATTGGGGATGATATGAGCATGAGGGTGGCACTTGTATAGGGTAGCAAACTTTCTAGTTCTAATCTATTTGGGTTTAATCATTTTTAAAATAGTTTAGATTTAATCCAATGGTTTGCTTGGGTTTAACAAGTTTCAAAATAGTTTAAAAATGAAATAACTTTTAAAACTTAGTTTTGTAATTTGGTCAGGTAAGCTTCACAAGAAGAATTGGGGTTGGTCCTTATAGTGGTCATGGATTTCTTTCAGCAGGGTCGATAAATGAGTTTTAATTTTTCTCTTCCCTAGCTCAAAGGTATAAGGGGTGGTTCAAGAGGAATCCAAAAGGGCAAGGTAGTCACCTAGGCCACAACATAAATCCGCCATTGACTTCGTAGTTTTCAAGCTATGGTGCCTTCTACTGATAGAATATGCCTGCCCCAAATAGATGACACACTATTTATTATGATGTTTATTCCTCTTGCGTGACAATGATATGTCCGGTGCATGATCGTCATAGTACGGTGCAGCCGGTACACATGCACTAACCAAACACTTGAAACTGCATAGATTGGTGGGGGTATTTTGGTCTTTGTACTTTTATTTAGTTATTGTAATCATTTAAATAATTGCTTGTTAGATTAAAAAAGTATTTTAAATTGACTAAATTAGCTTTAGAGGCATTTTGGTCAATTCACTAAGTAAAATTTGTGTGGGCTAATTTTTGCCTAGAAATTTTTTCACTATCTTATGTCGTGCATTTGATCTAATTTATTATCCATGTATTCATAGGGAAATGAGCTCTAGGGTTAATTTAATCATTATACTCTCATAAACATCATGAGTATGCGTTCATCAATTATCATGCACACATGTATAAACTAATAAATTAAAGTTTTTGGTCAAAAATTGGTCATACAAAAAATTTTATAGTAAATTAATCAAAATACTCTTTGGGCTAATTTGGTCAATTCAAAGTACTTTTCTAATTTACAAGTAATCAGTCAATTGAATTGATTACCTTATCAAAAATATAATAATTTCTCTAATCTTCAAGCATTGATTGGTAGAGTCCTTATAATAGTGCCGAAAAGCCCTCTCTTGAAGATATGCTTCAATCTTATTAATTACATGCTTCCTGAGGCAAGATCCACACGAGAAGAAAGCGAGGAAGAGAAAGGAGGAGGGGCAGTCAACCTCTCTTCCTTGGCTGGTCCATGATCAAGAGAGGAGGGGATGAGTGGGAGAGGAGAGGGGGAGTCAAGAGAGACTAGGGCTCTCCCCCTTTTCTTAACTCTTTTATAGTTCTTCCTTAAACGGGCTTTGAAACGCAAACCTACTACTTAACTCTTCCCTAATCAAGCGAGGGTCAATTACAACGAGTGTGAGCTCGGTCTCACTGAGCCTATGGAGGCATGAGCCCCTACACATGATCATGCTGTCAATAGGGTTGACCCCTTTCACTAATCACATAGGTCCTACTATTAACACACTGGCCCGGCCGGTTCCCATATTGAAAAAAATATTGTTTGAAGGGGTCTTTAAATTCAGGATGTGTTTCCTTACCCACTGGACTACGGTTGTTTTAATGTACATATTTCCATTTATATCTTATTTAAATGTTTATCCAACTGGATTCAAATGTTGAGTTACGATGATCTCGTGTGAACGTTATACTTAACATTCTATTTATTCTAACATATGAAAAAATGGGTCAACTTGGGTTAACCTGCAGTTGAACCCAATTAACTCGGCCCGATGACCAATCCGGGTCAATGGTCAGGCCAGTTTTTAAAACAATGGTTTATGTAGAGTCAGCACAACCATCCCCACTGTTATTGGCTCACCCAAATTAGAAACAAGGCGATCCAAGTGGGCCCAAGCCCATACCATAATCCAACATAGATAAATGAAATATAGTTCTATTTAGGACTTAGACTTGTGATGAAGGTTGCCCTGATAACCTTGGAGTGGAGTTTGAAGTATTTTTAATGCTCATTATTGATATTAAGCCCCACATAAGAAACACATGTAGGGTAACCAACAATACATGTTTACCATATTGCTAAAAAGTTAAATAATATAATTAAATTTATTTGATTTGTAAATAAGAAGATAATTTTATCCAACTATTATCTAAATAGATCATGAAAAAAAATTCTTCCATATACATTTATGTGTTATCTATTTGTCATATTTATAAATTACAAATATATTATACCTATTAATTTTATATATACTATGTATTATATTTTTTAGAGTATATTTTATATATACTATGCATTATATTTAATTTTTTAGAGTATATTTTATATATAATATATTTTATTATAACTTTCTTTTTTTCTTTGTACTGATCCCTCTAGGGGGCTAAGCGCTATTTAAAACCATTTAAAAACTCTTAAAAAAGTTAAAGAAATTTAGATATTTATTTTTTTAAGTAAATGTGTTTATTACATTGAATTATGAATTCTTGTGAAAAAGAGTAATCAATAATAATTAATTGATTGACCAATCGATTATTAGTAGATAAAATAAATATAAAAGAACCTATAACGTAAACTTAACAAAACGGTTATATAGTAATAAAATAAATTATATCATAACCGTATTATTTTATTGAAAACCTTAAATACATAAAAAACCTTAATATTTAAAATCCAACGACGCACTTTGTGCAGTAATGCCAGTGGTTCAACGAAAAAAACGCACAAGGGCCTTCTATATTTGTCGAAAACGCCAGAAATCGAGGTCAATTGGAATAAACATCCGCATTTAAATAATATAATGCAACAAAAAATACAACAATTTTAGCCTACACCACACATCAATTACAACAATTATTCAATCCTCCAGCTCTAAATAAGTGGTAACTCCAATCGCGTCACGATAAGAGGCAACCTCTTTGCAGGCCAGTGATTGTGCACTGCAGATGGTTATGAATTCACAAATAATGTGCCGAAGAAAATTTTCTGTGTCTCGTTATCTACAGGCGGGATAGCTGGGAGCCGAGAGGGAAATAAGACAATGGAATAGGGGCCCCGGACTTTGCATCCCGGGGCAGGGGCAGTTCAAGTGGAAACTGCGAGTTCCAAACTGGGGTCCTCGACCGTGATTTACTTTCCCGCTTCTCTGGTGGAACTTTAGCAAAATCATCGCCGGAGACTCGGTGTGGAGAAGAGAAGCAGTTGAAAAGCGAAAAAGAAACAGCCATCGATTTACTACCACTTTGAGAGTGCTCTTCTGTGATCTGAATTCGTTGTTGAGTTTCTTCGAGGTTCTGGGCACGTATATATATGTCAGTTGGGGTTGGACTGAGTCAGTTGCCTACCAGTCAAGGCAGACGTCTATGGATCGAGTAGCTTTCTAGGCAGACCTTCCTGGGCTAGCTGTTCGTTGCATTTAGTACTGGTGTTTAGGGATGGTTGTGAGTAATGAATGCATCCTAATCCAAAACTGAATGTTGACGAGGGCTCAGAAAACTCTGATGATGGAGGCTAGTGCCAGGTGGAATGGATGTTTCCGGTTTCCAGCCTTCGAGTAGCCGTCTAGCGTAGGATTTCTTGGCACTTAGGCAGCCTCTAGTCCCGGCTGTTCGTTGCATTTACCGGTAGTGTTCCCAGATGATCCTGGAAATGAAAGTGTCTGGTACTAGTCAAGCACTAAATGTTTGACGCGAAACTCATTAGAAGGGTCTGATGATGGTGTATGGCTAATGCTTGGAATGCATGTTTCCACGTTTCCAGCCCTGGAGTCGCTGTCACAACATTAAGTGACACGTATTATCCCATCCCTACCAGATACATCGTCAACATCATACAGGGATAAAAATTTAAGTATGCCACTACTCCGGTCTATGATAAAATTCTACCTAATTATAATGAGTTGGGTTTAATTTTTTAAATTTAATTTAAATAATTATTTAAGTTAGATTTGGGTTTTAGGTGATTCAACCTGACTCGATATTAATATAATTATAAATATAATTTTTTTATATTTTTAAATATTATTTTAAAAAATATAAAAAATATTTAAAATGATTTCTTATTATATTTGGGTCGGGTTCGGGCTTATGCAAGTTGGGTCGGGTTGTGTTGGGTTCAGGTTATAATTTTTATAAGTGGTATCGGGTACGGGTTTAACAAAACCCGACCCAGTAGTGACAGTGCATGACCCTTATCACTATAATAAGAATAACTTTTTACGATAAATTTATTTGTAATGTAAATAATTTTATTGTTAATAGCGAGTTGTACATTTTTTTAAATGTTGTAATAACTCTACATTTTTTGAAAAATGTAAGGTATTTTGTAATAAATTATTTATTTTATCTCTAAAAGGTGGACATTTTGGGATAAACTTTTTGCCACAAATATACGTATGTTTACTTATAGTGATTTTTTGTAATAAATTTTTATCTTTGCCACAATAGAGCTTATGTGCTTACAAAATGATAGTTTTTTTTTAGACAAAATAAATGTGATGTTGCAAAAAGGCATATCTTTTGCTACAAAATATTATGTTAGTCGCAAAAATAATTTATTTTTTGCAATGAATTGCTTTGCATTGCAACAAATTAAATATTTTTGCAACATAATATGATTGTTGTCGCAGTAGATTTTAATAAATATTTATATAAATATTTTTAAATCAAAATTTGGAAGTCATTTACAACAACAAAAATAATCGTGGCAATATATATATATATATATATATATATATATATATATATATATATATATATATATATATATATATATATATATATATATATATATATATATATATATATATATATATATATATATATTATGATAATAATCAAATTTATTGAAAGGGTATTTGTAATAAGTAAATTGTGGTGTGGCAAAAAGTTCTTAAACAAATATATTTAGGGACAATATTAAATTGTGACAAATGGTTTTCACTAAAATAATGTGATAATGAAAAATGAGTAATTTAAAAAAAAATGAGACGAGATTCAAAATATAACAAATAATATAATATTTGAAATACATTAAACAAAAAGTGTCAAAAAAGTGTTATATGTGACAATTGTAAGTTGTCGCAAAAGAGCCACTATTTGTAATACTTGCATATAATTTGTTGCAAAAGTAGAATTATTTGTAAGTGAATTTGGTCTTACCCATTTATAAAATAAGTCAAAGTCTTACTCAATTCAACATGATTTTGTAGCCAATAGAACATGAAAAATCAAACCTAGTCACCAATCAGGTTGGTACATGTAAATGTTAATTTTTTAAAAGCACTATCGAAGTTTAATTTTGATGAACACTATTTAGACAACTGGCTATTATTAAACATGAACACGACTTGACCCTTTTATAATATAAATTTTTTTATTAATTAATTTTTTGAATGTTAATTGAGCAATATTATATTACAAACAATTATTTGGTCTTAACTCTAACACATAAATAAAAAATTGTAACTAATTATATTATCAATATAAAAATAATAATATTAATAATATAATATTAATAAATTTAGCAAATTTAGAGTGAGTCAAGATGAAACCCAAATTCTATCTAAATAAATTGTGAACATAAATATGGCCCATTTTAATCAGGTCAAGTATAAATTGCATCTATATCTAACATAAGTGGTATCCTTAACCTTTAGTAGTCAAAATATTATCAAGCACCTGCTTCTTTGGAAGTGTGTCAGTTGCATATTATTTAATGTCCTCCTCAAATGAGATAATGATCTAAGTGATCTTTATTTTCTGTAATTTGAGCTACTCTCAAGAGAATTCTGCTAAGCAGATCATAACTCTTGTGTGAACAATGCCTTGGGTCCTGGAGGGCGTAACTAATTGTATTCATTGTTCCGTCAACTGCAATGAGAATCCTTCTGGGTAAGGTTGATGTGGTGGAAACAGCAGAACCAAGAGGAAGCACATAATCTAGTGTTGCATCTAGACACCATGCATGATTGCTGTTGGTACTTTTGGGAGCAAATTTAGCCCAGTGCATTTCCCAGGTTAATTAAACCTACATAGAACAATATCATCAATTAGGCCATCACCCGTGCACAACAGCCAATCAAATGAATTTTAACACTCATTTGTGCATGTAATAAGACGAAATTAAGCAATGGAATGTGTAACCAATATATAAATAGAATTTTTTCCATATTTCCTTGGCCAAAGAATGAAATATTCCATATTCCCTAGATTTGAAACGGAAATGTTATATGACCTGTTTGTGGACCAAAATGCCCTTAAGTTTCCACTATAACAAGTTTTAATATAGAGAGTAATAAATTCACAACGGAACAGTGATGTGCCGTTCCAGTGGGCTGGGAGTCATCGGTGGTGAACAGAACTCGCCGGCAGGAGTTGACCGGTGGTGACTCACCGGTGAGAGTCGATGAACAAGAAAAAAATATTTTTTGAGAGCGCTGATGCTATGTGAGTGCTCCAAAAGCTGCATTTCTTATAAACAAATCATTCTTTCACACCGAACATGGATAGGATTGGTATTTGCATCCATTATAACGGAGAGTTAGGCAATGATGACATGTATATCGGTGGAATGGCACGGTTGATGTATATTCGGCGAGCTGGTGGGGCAAGTCAAAGCACGACTTTCCGTCAATGGTAATGTTAGTTTGAAGTATTTAATTTCATCTTCCTAATCATCCATGATATATGAATTACAAGACGATAAGGACCTTAAATCAGTATTCTCCATTCATAAGAAGGCGAATAAGGAGGTGTTATCGTTGTATGCCGAGATGAAACAACCCGACAACAGTGATAAATCACCATCACCCTCCGTTGAAAGGAACCAGACAGTCAATAGAGCTGAATCACCAGTCGTAATGGCTCATCCCAACACTAATGTTGGCTTTCATACCGGATTCAATGAAACTCAGTTCACCTTTGAAATTGTCAGGTAACAATATTGAATCTTTAGATTATACACAATTGGTATATTTCGTGTACTCGAGACCACGATATTGAACTTATCGTGTTAAGGGTAAATCATATCATGCGAAGTTATAAACACGATCTGTAATATATTGTATTAGTAATTACACGATATACACATGTAATAGAGCAATTATGTGTTGCATCATAGATATAATATCACGACATGCATCCATGTCGTGGTTTCGATAACACGTCTTGAAATGTTTGTGTGTTAACAAAATATATGATGTCGATTAATTTTGCATTTTTTTAACACGATAATGTGCAATGCAGATTGGGAGAACCGGGAAACTTTCCCTCAACAAATCTATGTCAATCATCTTTCACCGATCCAACAAGTATAGAACCTGAAATAGAAGTCAATCAGAATAGATCAGAGGAATTGTCGCCAATGATGGGTGGGACAAGGACATCATTCGATAACTATGAACCTCCATACAACCCTCGTAATTACGACGGTGGACAAGACGAAGAAGTTGAAAATATGTGGGCTGAGGATTTGTGGTACAATAATGATATAGTTGACATGGAAAGTATGTCCGACCACGAAGAATTTGGAAACAACGAGGTTCCCAGTAACGTCGACGTTGAGGCGGAGGCAGATTGGGATACCGTCGATGATTTAAACATGTTGGAACCAAATATTGATGATGGCCAACTAATGACGGGTAGCTTGCAAGCTAAGGATTACCAGAAGCTCCTCAAATTGGGTGCACATTTTCTAAGTCTGTTGCATTTCAAGAGGGTCTTGATCAACTTAGCAATAAAGGCGAATTTCACATATCATGTTGTGGATGAAAACAAGAATATGTATGCCGCAAAGTGCTCTAATGAAACTTGTAACTGGTACATAAGGGTTTCAAATATAGGAGATCATGTGGTTATCATGAGGTTAGTGCCAACTCATTCATGTGAAACCCAAAGGAAGTCAGCTAACCATCCCCTAGCATCCCACCTTTGGATAGCGAGAAAATGTTATGACCTCTTTAAAGACTCTGTGGATATTACACCTAAGAGCATAGCAAGTTATATTTCGAAGCACTGGGATATAATTGCGAACTACAAGAAATGCTGGCGCGCAGGTAATGCATGAGAAGAAACGAAGTGTTGATTTAGTGTCACGATACGTTAGTCTAGCGTGTTATCTTTTACATGCTTAAACTATAGTCGATATCATGTTACCGCACAATGTATGTCAATATCATGTTATTACCCACACGACATATGTCCATATCGTGTTACCATAAACACGATTACGCGTTGTTTATGGATTCCGATCACACGAAAACATAAACTGTCATGCAATTGGGAACACGATGTTAGCCAGTATCGTATAACATTTACTAAATTGTATTTGGTCGTGCAGGTAAAGCTCTAACTGATTTAATAGATGGTGACCCAGACGAATCCTACCGCTTACTTCCTTCTTACGAGAGGGAGATAGAATATATAAATTCGGGAAGTGTAGTTGTGCCAGTGAGATTATGTGACATACCCGGACCTATGGGTGGGTACGATTTCAAAAGAGTATTATGGATGTTTGGCCCCATTGCGAGAGGTTTCAGAACAACCTTGAGGCTGTTGCTAACGGTTGATTCAACTTTCTTGAAAGGAAAGTATCTTGGACAACTATTGATAGCAACTGCATTAGATGAGAATAATAATATGTTGTGTGTTGCATTTGCAATGGTTGAGAATGAGTGCAAGAAAACTTGGTGTTGGTTTCTTGAATTGCTTAGAAATCATCTATTCTCTGATCCTCTAGCCTAGTTGGATATAATCGTTTTAGATAGATAGAAGGGATTGACAAATGCTGTGAAGAAGTTTTTTCCATCTACACACCATGGGTATTGCATCCGTCACATGGCAGCAAATATGCTAGACATATTCAAGGACAATTACCTAAAGAATCAGCTCCATGTTGCAGCCGAAACGTTCAGACAGAATGTGTACGATGAAATAATGAACAACATTAAAGAACATAATCCGGAAGCATATGTGACACGACCCGTGATTTTAAAAATATATATAAAGAGTTAAAAAGTAAAATCCGTGCTTGCTCGGGTCGCAACCATACACATATAACCATAAACATAACATGAGATATTTTATTCCCCAGGAAATATACTGTCTGTGTACAAACACATAAGTAAAGATATAAACAAGTCTTCTCAAGCCAAAAATATAAAAATATACTTAGAAAACTATTGGTGTGATCGTAGACTCTGTGGTCACCAGCTGGAGCTCCCAAAAAGTATCTTTTACTTCTTTCTTCTATACCCGTCTATTCCACACTGGGCCCTGCAAGGTCTGGGGGGTGGTGAGTATTTTAAACTACTCAGTAGGGGTACTTATCCTATTAGACATAAATATAACACTTGGTAGTTTGTAAATCACAAGGTAAATACTTTTCGAAAAAGTTGTAAGGGTGTGCCTCTCACCCAAAAACTTCCCTAGGGCTTCTTCCTACGCATCGAAGATGCTTCTAGGGTTTGTATTACTATTAAAGAAGTTGATGCGGGTACAAGGAAGCGGCCTCTTACTCCTCTACAGATTTTTCATAAAACACTTCGTGCTTGTAGAGGGAAGAGCCACCCATGCTCATGGGGTGTCGGGATCTAGAGAGCAGAGAGTTTTCCCATGATACTCTCTACCCTAGTGCGCGTAGCCTTGACATTTACCCTTCGTTAGGGGCTCACCAGGCTAATGTGCGTACCGTGTTTTCGATTCCAAACCGGATTTCCCTGTGTACTCTTAATTATAGAACTCTATCGGTACGTCTACCAATTTGAGTTCCAGACAATTAAACCTCTTATATACCCAACTCAAACGGGAATTTCCTTCTCTTTCTCTTTTTCTACGAAGATTAATCTTTCAAAATCCTAGCCTCGCCTTTATAGGTCATTTTCGTGTTACTGACAACGATTATAACGATAGGGTTAGTCGCTCGTTCCAACGAGACAGTTACCACTTCTCTATCTCATCTTAGCAACTCGGTGGTCATGATTGTACGTATTTTCTAAAATTATTTTGATAGAGCAACAATTTCATGAAAACCGTCTTTCAATCTTATCGTTCTTTAAAATAATGGCGAAGCTAGATTTTCTTTACATCACATATAATAGAAAGCATAATTCCTAATTAAATTCAAAAGATAAAACACTTAATAAATCAAGTATACGAGGCAATTATAAAACATACACGGAAAGTAACTAAAATTATTCATATAAACTTTTAAAGACAACCAATGTAAGTATTTAAGTCATAAAAGAGGATAAAAGCCCCTACCTTGAATTCCGTGCAAGAAAATAAATGATACTCCAAGTAGGCCGAAATTAAATAGTAGATTTCAGGGCTATAAAGATCTCAAAATAGAAAAATAACTCCACCATGATGTTCAGAACGCTCGATTTTGGTAGAAACGCCTCTTAAATTACTTAAATCGGACTTAAAACGAAGAAGAAATGAAGAAAAGAAGTTTTGAAATGAGCTGAGGTAGAACTGACGGCTATTTATAATAAAAAGTCAGTGACGCGCGTTTGACGCGTGTCAGACATGCGTTACGCGTCTGACGCGCCACTGACATGCATCAGTTTTTTTACGGGCATTCCTGATGCGTGTCAGCGTTCTGACGCACGCATCTGACACGCGTAAGATTTTTGACTTTTTTTTATTTAAATCTTAAAAGTCTAATATCTTTTTATCCCGATATCGGAATTACACGTTCTTTATACCGATGGACTCGTATTAATGAGCCCTTTGATACTAAACCAAAATTTGATAGGTTATCTCACACTTTTAAATTGGGTCCCACCTATATAACATGTTTCCCGAGGTCATAATCTTTCATCTCGACCTCCGTTTCGCGTGTTCTTAGATTCCTTACGCTCATTTCACTAATCTCTATTTAATATACTTCACATATAAAATTATAAAAAAAAATACTTAAAACTTATGGATGTTACAATATGCTTGGCTAAATAAGATAGGTTTGGATGACGGGGCCAATGTATCATTTCCAGGTCGCGTTTAATTGAGCACACGAGGGAGCACACAATGACATTATTTGAAAAACGTCAGATGGATAGTCAGAATATGATGGAAGAGTTAACCCCATTTGCCCGAAAACACATCGAAAATTGGTGAGAAGAAGTAAGAAATGTGATTGTATTGCCTATGTCAATATATGAATTCCAGGTTAATTCGCTACATCACCAGGTACATTGTATTCATATGACAATGTACATAGCATGTGCTTGTTTATGCGTTAGGGATACATAGCGTGTTAGTTTACACACATTATTGTCCTTCAACATGTAAGTTGATGGGTTTTACGATCGTAAGCCATGTTGTGTACTCGAGAACACAATAAATTCATTTATCATGCTCTCTTACTCACGATCATTTCTTCACAAGATGTGGTAAACTTGGTTGATCGTACCTGCACATGTGGAATGTTTCAACATTTGGGTCTACCATGTAAGCATGCAATCGCAACAATCGATAATAAACACTTATATGTGGCTGAGTACTGCAAAAGATGGTACTATATTGAAATGTATAAACTAACCTACCGTGAGAACCAAAGATCGGCACCAGTGGGCATCGGCAGGAGTTATGCCTACATTCAACCCACCTATCCCTCAAAAGTAACGGGGGCGTCCACAAAAAAATCGGATAGAGTCACAACCGCCTCTCAAAGCCCAATGAAAATATGGAACATGCGGTCAGTTGGGTCACAACTGCAAACGATGTACCAGCGCACAAGGAGGGCCCTCCAATGTGGCAGATGTCCCATAGACAAGCCGAAGGTGGTCGAATAATAGCGCACGCAAATGGCATAAAGAGGGAGAGCATCGATCAGGCTTACCTTTTCCACCTCCGTTCTTCAAATGAAATGTTTTGTATATACATCGTCTTATAATCAACACGAAATATTTAAATAACATGTTCCTAAAAACATGACATGTTGTACAAAGGGGATAATGTATATGATGTCAAAGTTTCCTTTGCTTACACGATGTCAAAGTGTCCTTCACTTACACAATATTAGGCATATCGTGTGTTCGAACACACGGCAATCTATGTTCGAAATGTTCAAATTGCGGAGGCATTATTCCCGAGGCATCAATACCTTCAATTACCTGGCAGTTCGTAACCATCTCGCCCTGCCTATATATATATATGTATATATATTAGGGTTAGGGTTTGCAGAATACTCACTCGCTGGTTCTTCGCAGAGATTGTGCTTGCGGCGGTTGGTGAATCTGTTCTTCGCGGAGACTTATCGTTCGGGATATTATTGTGGCGGCGGCTAGTGAATCTATCCTACAATTGGATACAGTCACAACCTATAACCGATTGTGGGCATGATTCACTAGACACGTCGATATATCAATATCTCCAAGTATTAGTCGCATCCACGCCCTATTCGTTAGACAACAATTTTGGTTTTGCAGAACGCACACTCACTGGTTCTCATCAGAGATGGGTCATTCGGGAGATTTCTTTAGCATTGGCTGGCGAATCAGCCCGCCTTCAGATATGGTCCTCGCCTATATCTGAAGGTGGGCATGGTTTGCTAGACGGCGATATATCAATGTCCCTAATGATCTGTCGCAGTTGTTCGAGAGTCTGCAAGGAGATCGCACGCCAATTGATCACTCTCACAGAGACGGATTGTTATTATCTTTGTATTTTTAAAGTTCTGTAAAGATTAGTTTGTTGGATGTAATAAATTAATAACAGTTTATATATTTCTTCCCATTGAAAATTGTCTTTCCCGTATATTGAGAGTAGTATCGTGATGATTTTCTGCTTTCTAACACACTATCAATATTATCCCAACGACAAGCCGAAGGAGGTGGATTGACACGAAATAAGTAATTAATGTGTTCCAAAAAACACGACATGTTGTTCATATGGTGTAGTGTATGTGTATATCGTGTAAAAGACAACACAACCAAATCAGCGACCGTGTTACTAATTACACAATCATGATTACCTTTTCCACTTTCGTTCTTCATCTCACATTTTTGGCATATGCATCATGTTATAATCAACACGTAGTATGTAATTAACATGTTCCTAAAAACACAACATGTTGTTCGTAGGGCGTAGTGTATGTGTATATCGTGTAAAAGACAACACGACCAAATCGGCGACCGTGTTACTAATTACACGATCAGGGTTACCTTTTCCACTTTTGTTCTTCAGCTCACATTTTTGGCATATGCATTGTGTTATAAGCAACACGAAATATGTAATTAATGTGTTCCTAAAAACACGACATGTTGTACATAGTGGACATCTATATGTTGGACGTGTTATTACTTACACGATATTAGGCATATTGTGTGTTCGAACACACGACAATTCCATGTTCAAAATTTTCAAATTGCTGAGGCATTTTTCCCGAGGTATCAATACATTCAATTACTTGGCAGTCCGTAACCGTCTCACCCTGACTATATATATTAGGGTTAGGGTTCTTCGCGAAGATGTATCATTTGGGATATTGCTGTAGCGGCAGCAGGTGTATTGGCCCACCATCGGATACGGTCACCACTTATATCCAATGGTGGGCTTGGTTCGCTCAATGGCGATTTAGCAATTTCTCCAATGATCCGTCGCATTCGTGCCCTATTCATTAGACGGAAATTTAGGTTTTGCAGAACGCTTACTCATTGGTTCTTTTCGGAGACGGGTCATTCGGGAGATTGCCTTAGCTACGGCTGGTGAATCGGCCCACCATCGATTACGGACCTCACCTATATCTGATGGTGGGCACAATTCGCTAGACGGCGATATATCAATGTCCCTAATGATCCGTCGCAAGGGTTTGAGAGTTTGCAAGGAGATCGCATGCCAACTGATTGCTCTTGCCGAGACGGATTGTTATTATCTTCGTATTTTTTCCACTCCTCTGTAAAGATTGGTTTTTTTCAATGATAATTGTTCAAGCAAGCGTTTAAGCCTTAATACGATTTGTTTGTAAATCATGTTGCCGACCACACGACATTTGATGAAATTTGTATTTTCTTTTCAAACGACTTTCGTAAATATTGTGTTAACATTCACACGATGAGGTTCTAGAACCTAATTATGAGTTGACGACTGCAATAGTGATTATTGTTTCATATCGTGTAACCCATTACACAATATGAAACAATGCGTGCAATCGAGCACACAATAATTGCATTAATTTTACCACCCAATTCCCGAAGAGTCCCCACAATTTCTGAGATTTCAATTAAATTAGGATGACCAATTCACGAGGAGTCCCCACTATATATGGAAGATTTAATGATTCGTATCCCTCACAACCTGCCTATATATATCTAAGTGATGGGAGCCACTTACCCAATTCGCGAAGAGCACGAGACGGAACCTTTGGGACAGTGAAATGGCGTCTGATGCTTATTCATCCCCTTCAGTGGCTCGGGCCTAACCAGCCTTTGGAGTTGGGCAATTAACTACTGGCGTTATTTCAATGTCGTGAAGGTTTCGTCACAATTGAAGTGATGGGTTCGTGAATCTGCATGGAGAGCGCACACATACTGATATTCGCGGAGCACGAGACGGAATGCTATTTTATTCATATTTATAAATTTCCATAAATATCAGTTTGTTGTCTGTAATGAAAGCCCTTTCAAGTTACAGGAAAATATTAATATCAGTTACATCTGGTTTTCCCGTGGAAAGATGTCTTCCTGTATAACATGATCTCAATATTGGTCATACAATCGAACACACGATGGAGCACGTCTTCGTGAAAACAAAAACACAATACATAAATATGTTGATCAATTATGCGATAACATGACATACACTATTATACATGGAATATCAGTAATAACGTGTGGCCAAACCCACGACAATGATAGGACACTATTGACCCAATTCCCGATGCATTGCTTCACCCTGCCTATATATATATATATATAGTAGGGTTAGGGTTTGCAGAACTCTCACTCACGCACTATTTGGGAGACTGCTGTAGCAACAATTGGTGATTCTGCAAGGAGATCGCACGCCAACCCAATTTGAGGTGGATAATTTTGGAGATTGCTTTAGTGCCTGATGGTGTATCTCCCCCCTACCAGATAAGGGCTCACCTTCATCTGGTGGGAGAAGTACGCTACCAGGCGGTATAACAATGTCTCGAATGGTCCATCCCATGAGGTCGCACGTGATTTTGCATACAAACACGATATCAATGTTGGTGACAGATGTCATAATACGAGATGTGAAGTAAACGCTAGCACAACCTAATATGAGTAGGCGTGTATGCGATAACATGACCTACTAGGTGATCGTAAGAACTATAATACGATCAGATATATGTGTACTATCGTATCACAATATCAAATACACAATATTGATATAAATCGTTTAATCGATTATACGCCATCTGAAATTCATACAACTTAGTGCAAAATAATTGATACAGTAATTAATTACAAAATAATTGGTCACAGTCTTTAATCATAAAATAATTGGTCAAAGTAATTAATTACAAAAAACTAGCATCTGTTTTACAATTCATCTGTATCCGGATCAAATTCCTTTTCGATTCATGCCCGAAGTATAGAGCGCATCATCGGCCTGACCAAGCCTGTTATCTCGAGCTGTCTAAAATCTAGCTGAATGACGCCCCCTACTAGTTTTGCTACGTAGTACATAACGAACAAACCACAATCTTCATTTGTTTCCTGGTACGAGCATTTGTTGATCTTAGTCAGTGGCCACGTCCAAGCCCCCTTTATCTTAAGTGCCTTCTCCATTCCATTGGCAACATGTTTCCTGACACTGTCCACCTCGGCAAAGTGGTGACTGTGATCACCCTTTAGAGGATTGTACCACCTAAATCACTTCTCCCTGCAACGTATAATAAGCAATAGAAAGTGACCCTTGACATAAATAGGAATGAAACCGCTCTCTGTGTTAACATTCAAGCCTCTCAACAATATGCTAGAGAGTTTGCCCTCCTTCTCTGTTGGCCCTTCCCCTGTGCCGACGTTAAAGTAGTGTTGAATAGCGAACTTGCCGAAAAAATAGTTGCAGTACGTGCCTAAATTTCTCATATTGCATTCATCTAGTAGTTGGAAGAAGACGTTGATGACCTACACAATACCATATATGTTAGTAATGACACTATTTGCTACTAATTGTCATATGACATTACACAATTAGTGTCTATACCGTGTTTACGATCACACGACTAATTCACAAGTCGTGTATTAATAAACATGCTAGTTTTACTTCAGCAATTACAAGTTGATAGTTAGCGTATATGAAAACCAATGATATGATTTTCTGTCATGTAATCGATAAAACGATAATTCATTGTAATATGCGTAAGATATTCAATCGTTTGATAGATAACACGATAGAGCTTAAAACGTATGAGCAATGAATACATATTACCTCATTCATTATGTACTCCTACTTTAATAGAGATAGGTAGTCAGTGTAGAGGAGTGTCTCTACGGGCTACGATTGGTATGGGTTCGACAGAAATTTTGTGATAATTTCTTTAACTCCCGTTTCCTGAACCTCCAGGTGGAACACTAACTCTGTGTCAAGATAGTCCTTCGGCCGCATACTTGTCTCCTCCTTGTTCGTCTTAGTCGCAATATCTTCTTGGACATCTTCAACATTGCGGATACTCTCTATTACGTCTGCATTACTGGAGGAGTATCTGATATAGTGCTTTCACTGGAAACTGCGATTGGGGCTATTGGGTCCGGGGTGGGAGACTTTTGATGTGCCTGACGGATAATGCTCTAGCCAGGGACTGAATCCAGAGGTAGTTCGTCCCCAGGCTTTTGAGGCTGGTGACTGTATCCAGACTTTGCTAGCTTCTCATCAACGTAGCTGCTGAAATGGTTCAGCTTCTTCACTACTTGAGCTGCAACTTTCTTCACCGGCTCCTGACCTTGAGCAGATGGGTCAACTGCGGTGAACCTCGACTTTTATTGCGCATGAGGTACATTGGGAGGGCCAGGAAAAGCTTTCCGCTTCATTCTTATTTTTACTCGTTTGGGTGTTGCTCCTTTATTCGCTTGCTTGGGTGCTTCCGGTCCCTTCAAGGGTTGTTCCGGAATCTCCAGTTGGACTGCGGGTCCCTCACGTGGTTGTTCTGGCACATCGCAAACTTGAGCCACAACCTCAAGTGGAAGGTCCGGTTCCTCTACCTCCTGGGGTTGTTCGTCAACATCCCGGGGAAGGTCGGGTTCCTCCACCTGCCGGGGTTGTTTGTCAACATCCCAGGGAAGGTCCGGTTCCTCTAACTCCCGCAGTTGTTATTTGATATCCTGAGGTTGTTCCATGAATTCTGCATTTATCTTCAATAAAAATCTAGTTATTACGGTCCTTTGTAACTTCAGACCAATCTTCTTCTTCGGTTTGGTGGCAGCTTGCAGTTGCTGTTTCTTTGTATTTAAGAAGTAAGTGATTGTGTTAGTAACCACACGATATGCACACAAGTCGTCATTTACAAACACGATAAATATATTATCGTATTTGGGGAAACACGACCGACAGCCCAATCATCAGCAAATCATGTATGGCGCTTGCCTAATTGTAGCTCCCCACGACGGACATGTCATCTAAGTAATCACACATAGTTGGGGATACGACTTTGTTTCTCTGCGTGAATAACACGAGGACACCCATGTGCACGATAGCCAACCGTGCTAAGTCCTCGTCTGAAACATTCCTTGTTTCTGTAGCCACTTCTTTGAACAATTCTTCCAGTCTTGTCTTCTCCGGCCGCTTCCCTTGGAAGAACTTTTTGTAGAATGCCTCCTTGCCTTGGGCAGCCTTGCCCTTGCTGCTTTCCAATTTACACGGGTTCCCTTTTCGATTCAACCCCGTGATCATAGCCACTTCATCCACTGTAAAGGGTAGTCTTTTTCCCCTTATGTTGACAACCTTTAGTGAGTCGTCCCAACAATCACCAATGAGTACATCCAACAACGGCCTGGAGATGATGATGGGCTCGCAATCATATATTGTGTAGAACCCAGACTCCACTAAAATCGCCTTGCATCCCAGACGTGAATCTACAAGGTCTTTTGATAGACGCAGTCCAGCGGGGAAATTATTCGTTCCCAGACCCGGTCTTCTCCCGTAGATTCTCTTCTTCTTCTCTTCTGCAACCTTCACAGACTCCGCCATTTGATGTAATACTCTAACTTTATTTTTAAAAAATTGGATATATATATATATATGTCAATCAACAATAGGTCGTGACCATAATCAATAGACGCGTCCGTTCACACTTTTTCTAACTAACTTTTATAAAGATGATAAGTATATGTATCGTGTATTCTAACATACGCTAAGCGGCCCTTGCATACACGACATCATTATGGTTTATACATCGTATTTTCCAGTAACTTATTGAGCACACGATATATGACGTATCGTCTTTCTGAAGCAACGATAGTTTGATTCGACAGCCTATGTCGTGTGTTCGAGTACACACTAAATAAAAAATCGTGCATACAAATATCCAAAATGTCTTACCACGAAACCTCCGTTGTTGTTCTCTGAGCTGGATTGAACACTTGTTCGGCCGTTGCTTTTCCGGAATCGCCGCAAACCTGATCTGCGCTACAAAGAAGAACTAGCTTTGCAAGCGTACGGTTTTAAAACTGGGCTTACGTGAAACCCTCCCTCGTTCAAAAACTCGTTCTTCGCAAATTCAAACTCGTTACAAAACAAAAAATCCCTAATCTTCGATGTATTAGTCAGATAAGTCACAAAATCTTCTCACACGCCGCTTATGCAGTGCTTAAATAGGGACATTCCGATCAGAAGTGAGTTTTCAATTGGAACAGAGTTTTCACTCAGAGGAATCACCGGCATCTAAAGTCGTATACTAATGAATGCGACTTTGTGAGGGTTTAACACGATATAAAACCCTACCTCCGGTCAGGGGTATTTAAGTCCAAATTTTAGCTTATATTGTGTTATTCCATGTCATATGGCATTTCCGTTTCAAATCTAAGAAATATGAAATATTTCATTCTTTGGCTATGCAATATGAAAAAACCTCATATAAATAATGTGGCTATATGAACCCCACTTAACTCATTTATCCCTCGTTTCTTATTAACCCCATCCTCCCTCATCAAAATCTTTTACTCATCTCCCATATTTAAATAGATATTAAAAACTCCTTACCTCACATCCCCCTCCTTCTCCAACCTGAATTTGGTCATCATCACTAACAGCTTGCCCTGTGTACCGCGGCCACCTATGCTAGCTCTGGCATAGGTTGTGGTCGTGTCGCATAAAGGTCAGGCCCTTGTGCAAGGCCTCTAGCCTTTGTGCAAGCAGAGGCTGACCAGAGGCTAGGCAGAGGCAAGGCTTATGTGCGGAGGCCAGAGCCAAAGAATGGTGGTCTCTGTCTGTGTGGTGGCTAGCGACATGGCCTCCATTCGCACGAAGGCTAGGATGCTGGCCTTCGTCTTCAAAGAGGCCAGGACTCTGCTGGCCTATAGTGCTCAGCCGCAGGCCATGGCTGGCTACAAAGAAAAGAAAATGAGAGAGGGAGAAGAGGGGGAGAGATGAGCATTTGCAGTGGCCGTCATTGCCATTGGCGATTGCTGGAGTTAAGAAATAAGACTTTTCTAGAGGAAAGAGAAGGGGGTTGATTTTGGGAAAATAGAGCAAAAAAATAGGGAAAAGTGAAGAAAAAATACAAAATATTTTCTTCTATTTTTGGAGACGTGAGCGGTAGTGGGGGGCATATAACCACATTCATATATAAATCACTACTAAATCGTTACCTATGGCAACTTTCAATTCACACACCCTCTCCCTCTTAAAAGTTTAAAATGTGAAGTAATTTTCTCCTTGTGATTGTTTTTCAACGCTAAGGAAATGCAATAAAACGAAGCATAGCTATGGAGAAGCAACGAGAAGAGACACGAACATAGGGCACTCTTCACGCCACACCATGGAAGTAGCCGAATAACGGCCTTTGTGCACCAAACAATGGGTCACCCCATTGCCAAATGCCCAAATCTATAAACATGACGGAGAGAGCAGCATCTGATGTTGGAAGCTAAGCACCGAATACGATCTATCAAATGATGGATCTGCTCAGAATAATTGCTCACATCCTCATCTAACAATAACCAGAACAATTCCCTCGTAACTGCACAAGCCAAAACCACTCCTCTTCCGTCCCTAGCCACCAATGGCGGGTCCATGTTGTAGCTAGGGGTTCAACAAACACTGCACAAGCCAAAGGCACTTCCCTCTCGATTGGTTCTAGCCAGTATAGCCACCACCCCAGCAACTGCGCTTTAATTCATGGGTGGCGCGCGCCATCAAAATAATCATCCATGAGCTATTGGATGTTATTTGGGGGCAATGCAGGAGCCGGCTTTGGCATTTTTCTAGCTGGTGTCGGCTGATTGGCGACTCACACCCATAGTCTTTTGGCACATTGAATTCGTACTATATCTTCCACGCTGCATTGCAGAAAAGTTCAAGTTGATCTCCTGACCAAGCAGTTCTATTAGGGTGAGTGTTAGCCCCTTAACTTAACGGATGCTAAAAGGGGGCGACTACCTCCTTACTTGGTAGTGGATAGCCAAGTTTGTCAGGCGATGGAGAGCCTAGGCAGCCCCTTGGGCATGGACGGATGGTGGGATAGCGTGAGAGATGTTTTGGACGAGCTACTCACCTTGCGAAGTAGGCTGAGTAGGAGTCCTTGCGCGGGTGCAGCGAAGCTAGGCACAACTTGGACTTAGGGAATGACTCTTAAGGCTGACGGGATTCACCTATGCTGGTTCGTTGTACTCCTAGTTTGAGTAGGAGTCTGGGCAGTAGGTGCCTAGGGCAGACAGGACTCACACAGGCAGGCTGGTCACACTCCTAAGGCGGATGAGAGTCGGAGTGGCTGGTTTCCTTGGATTGACAGACTCTTGAAGGTAGCATGGCGATGGACTTCTAGCGGAAGACAGACTCTTGCAGGTTTCCTAATCTATGCTAGGGGCGGAATGCTTATGGGCTGAGAGTTGGTCAAGGTGAGGACTCTTGTATTGGGTGCGTTTTGTACTCCTAGTAGCATAGGGACTACTAGTTTCAGGCTGAACCTATTTAAAGGGGAGAGTATGGCGGCCATGGCTGATGAGAGATAGATTTGTTCCTGCACAACGAACCAGGGAGCTGAGAGGGAGTTTTCAACCTGGTGGATCAGCCCTTCCCTATCTTGTATTTCAGCGGATAGAAAAATAGCTTAGGTGGAGACCCTTCCACCAGGTCGGACTTGTGTTGCTGTTTTGCTTGTGTTTCCCTTGCGCATATGAGTGGGAAGGGAAGAGAGTGGCTGCTGGCTACGTGGCGTAGCCAGGTCATTACATGTGTGAACGCTAGGCAAAGCTTTGTGCCTGTGACAGTTGGTTCCAATGCCGGGATACTGAAGGAGGTGAAAGTTCTGTACGGTCTCTACGAAGGAGTTGGCTAGAGGTGGCTGAATTGCTGGGATACTCGGAAGGGGTGAAGTCCTTGCAGGTTGTTGCTGGGCAGATCGGAAATCCTTGTTGCATGCACCCCCTTTCCTTGACGAGTTGCTGGAAAATAGGGAGCTTTGATGTTGACTAGCATTACTGAGCTCGAGGTGAAGGTGGATGCGATGGTCACAACGAATGGGACGTTGGCTGAAGTCCAGACCTCTTTGCGCAACATCAATGAGCGTTTGGCCCTCTTCGACTAGCAAGTGTCCTTGCTTGAAGTTGCACCACACTTTGACGAGTCTCAGGAAGAAGGCAGTCCAGCTGAAGGGGCAGCACGTCTCACCACATTAGCTGCTGATGTGGCTACGATAACAAACTATCTCAGGCAGCGAGTGCAACAGGTTGAGGAGACAGCGACAACAAAGTTGGGTGAGTTGGTGGATGAAGTGTTGTTGCTGAAACGGGCAGTCATCAACACTCCATCCCGAGATGGGGGTGAGCCTTCATCTCAGCAAGTTGCGAAGAAGACAAAGGTCCCTGAACCAAAGGCGTATGCTGGGAGGTGAGGCGCTAAGGAGATCGGGAACTTCCTTTGGGATATGGAAAGCTACTTCACGCTAGTCCATACCCAAGAGGGGGAGAAGGCTACCATGACAGTGATGTACCTTGAAGGGGATGCAAAGCTGTGGTGGTGGACACGGTTGGAGGATGATGCAGCTGCGGGTAGGCCAAGAATAGGGACGTGGGATACGTTCAAGAGGGAGTTACATGCGCAGTTCCTTCCCAAAAACGTGTCTTAGATGGCTCGAGAGGCGTTGAGGAACCTCAAGCATACGGGGGCAGTCCGGGACTATGTTAAGGAGTTCCAGTCACTCATCTTGGGAGTGACGAACATGACGTAGGATGACAAGCTATTCTACTTCGTGGCAGGCTTGCAAACATGGGCTCAGAACGAGCTGAGACGGAGGGAAGTGGAGGACCTTCACGCAGCGATTGCAGCGGCTGATAGCTTGGCGGATTTCAAGCAAACTCCCACTGAGCCAGCCAAGAAGAATGGGGAAGCGAAGTCATCCAACAAGGAGGGCAGCAAAGGTGGCAAAACAAAGGGCAGTGAGCAGTCTGGCCGGCCTAATAGAGGTGGTGGCTGTTTCATTTGTGATGGGCCGCACCATGCCAAAGAATGTCCAAAATAGGAAAGGCTGAATGCACTTGTTGCTAAAGAGGAGAAGGAGGAATCTGAGCATGAGGAGGTATCCCGGATGAGTCCCTTGTAGCGAATGGGATGTGTTCGGTTGCTGGAGTCCCCGCTTGAGGGGGCAGCTTCAGGTCATTGAGGATTCAAAGGAAGGAGGGGAGCGAACTCCACAAGCCTTGGCTGATCGAAGCAGCTAAGGGGGCGGACTGATGGAGAGGTTCGCAACATTCGTGGGCAGAAGGTGTTGCCCAAACCTAGCTGAAGGATGACTTAGGCTAGGCAGAAGATGACTTGGCCGTGGTGTGATGCGAAGTGTTGGCTACTTGCTTGATGGCTTCAACGAGGCGGATGGCTTTAGAGATTTAATCGGTGCACCTGGGAAGTTGGGGCTTCGACGAGGGCATCGAAGAATCAAGTGCGGGAGGCCTGTTAGCCCTTTAACTTGACGGATGCTGAAAGGGGGCAGCTACCCCCTTACTTGGCAGCAGACAGCCAAGTTTGTTTGGCAACGGATAGCCTAGGCAGCCCCTTAGGACC
The DNA here is from genome assembly GCA_035235625.1 of Saururus chinensis. Taxonomy (NCBI): domain Eukaryota; kingdom Viridiplantae; phylum Streptophyta; class Magnoliopsida; order Piperales; family Saururaceae; genus Saururus; species Saururus chinensis. The sequence goes on along the minus strand of CP141142.1, from coordinate 49,907,330 downwards.
GAAGGATGATGGGACATAGCGGGAGATGTTCCAGATGAGCTACTCGCCTTGCGGAGTAGGCTGAGTAGGAGTCCTTGTGCGGGCAGGACTCTAGCAGCGAAGCTGGGCACTACTTGAACTTAGGGGAGGACTCCTAAGGTGGACGGGATTCACCTATGTTGGTTTGCTACACTCCTAGTTTGAGTAGGAGTCCGGACAGCATGTTCCTAGGACGGACAGGACTCACACAGGCAGGCTGGTTGCACTCCTAGGGTGGATGGGAGTCGGAGAGGCTAATTTTCCTTAGATTGACACTCTTGGAGGCAGCATAGTGATGGACTTCTAGCGGAAAATGGACTCTTGCAGGTTTCCTAATCTATGCTAGGGGCGGAATGCTTACGGGCTGAGAGTTGGTCAGGGTGAGGACTCTTGTATTGGGTGGGTTTTGTACTCCTAGTAGGCCAGTTTCAGGCTCAACCTATTTAAAGGGGAGAGCAGGGCGGCCATGGTTGATGAGAGACAAATTTGTTCCTGCACATCGAACCGGGGAGCTGAGAGGGAGATTTCAGCCTGGTAGACCAGCCCTTGCCTTCTCCCTATCTTGTATTTCAGTGGACAGAAATATAGCATGAGCCGAGTCCCTTGCACTAGGTTGGACTTGTGTTGCTGTTTTGCTTGTGTTTCCCTTGTGCATACGAGTGGAAAGGGAAGAGAGTGGCTACTGGCTATGAGGTGTAGCCAGGCCATCACGTGTGCAAACGCTAGGCAAAGTTTCGTACTTGTGAGAGTGAGAATATCTAAAATCATCAAGGCATGAGAAAATTATAGAATGGGCTCTAGGGCTAATTTGATCATTTTACTCTCATAATCACCATAATTATGCGTTTACAAATCATCATGCATACATTCATGAAATAATAAATTAAAATTTCTATACCATACAAAAAAATTTATAGTAAATTAATCAAAACACCTAGTGCTAGTTTTATCAATTCTAAATACTTTCCTAATTATAAGTAACCAATCAATTGAATTACAATTCATTTAAAATAAATAAGGATTATCTTATCAAAAAATACAATAACTTATCTAATCTGATTGGTAGAGCCCTTATAGTAGTGCCCCAAATCCCTCTTTTAAAGATATGCTTCAATCCTATTAGTTGCATGCTTCATGAGGCAAGATCTACGCGAGAAGGAAACGAGAAGGAGGAAGAGGGAGGGGCGGCTAGCCTCTCTTCCTTGGCTTAAGAGAAGAGACAAAGAGGAGGGGACGTGTGGGAGGAGAGGGGCATTGGTAGAGATTAGGGCTCTCCTCCTTTTCTTTAACCCTTTTATAGTTCTTCCTTGAACGGGATTTAAAACACATGCCTACTACTAAACTCTACGCTAATTAATTGAGGCTTGGTCTCATTCAACCCATGGAGGCATGAGCCCCTAGATGTGATCATGCTCGCGATAGTGTGGACCTCTTTCACACTAACTACATAAGTCCTACCACTAACACAAGTTCAAGGTTGGTCCCCATAGTTATACTATGTACACCCAACCACATGCTTAATGTATGTATGCATCTTAAATATAAGTCCCGTAAAATGTGTCAAAGCAATTTATATGGGGTCGGCACAACAACCCCACTATCCTTAGACATAGTAGCTTATATTGGCTCACCAGAATCAGAAACAAGGCGATCTAAGTAGGCCCAAGCCCATACTATAATCTAACATACATAAATAGAATATAGTTCTATATAAGACGTAGACTTGTGATGAAAGTTGCTACGATAACCTAGGAGTGGAGTTTGAAGTATTTTTAATGATTATTATTAATATTGAGCCCATCATAACAAATAGATGTAGGACAGCTAACAATACATGTTTTCCGTTTGTATCATATTGCTAAAAGTTAAATAATATATTTAAATTTATTCCATAGGGAAATAAAAAGATAATTTATGGATTCATATTCGAAGAGTGCATAACTGCATGGATAAGCTCACACCAACCTGTCCATTTTGGATCAAATTAAGGATTTTCCTTGAGGGTTATCGGGAAGGAATGTCATAATATATCCAATTATTATCTAAATAAAATAAATATGAAAAATATTTTTTTCTTATTCATTTATGTGTTATCTATTTATCATATTTATAAGTTATAATTATATTATCCTTTTAATTTTACATACAATATGTAATATTTTTATAAATATATTTTATATATAATATAATTTATTATAAACTACTTTTTTTCTTTCTACTCCATCTAAAATCATTAGGAGAACCCCAACCGCCCTATATAAAGTTATTAAAAAAATTCTTAAAAAATTTAAAGGAATCTACTAAGAGGTTTCTTATTTATCTAATTACATGTGTTTATCATATTGAATTATGAATTCTTGTAAAAAGAGCAATCAATTATTAGGGGTCTGTTCGGATTGGTGGAAAGCGGGGGAAAAGAAATGAATCTTCTTAAAATCTCCCAGTTTCCACTGTTTGGTATAACGGGGAAAGAGAAACTAGAGTAAAAAGTGAGAGAAAATAAATGAAAATTTGGTCCAAAAATTTTATACCCATTAACCCATGAATTTTGAGAGAAAATCATTGTACTGAACACTTATGTCTTGTTGCTACTACCACCACAACCACTGTCATCGCAGCCGCCGCCACTATCACCATCGCCACCACTATCACCATCGCCACCACCACTACCACCACCACCGCCGCTGCCACCACCACTACCGCTCCCGCCGCCACTGTCACCACCACCGCCGCTGTCACCACCACCACCGCTGCAGCCGCCACCACCACCACCACCAATGTCACCGCCACCACCATCTCTGCCACCACCTCTGCCACTGCCACCACCACCATCGCTGCCACCACCACCACATCGCCACCACCATCGCTGCCACTACCACCGCCGCCCCCACCATCACCACCACCACTACCACCGCCGCCCCACCATCACCACCACCACTACCACCGCCGCTACCACCACCACCACTGCCACCGCTAAGGGTGCTAACGAGCTGAGTTGAACCGAGTTTTGAAGTTTTTGAACTCGAGCTCGATTTTGAAAGCTCGGCTCGAGCTCGATCAAAAAGCTCGAAGCTTAGCTCGAGCTCGGTTCAATCAAGGAGTTCGAAACTCGATTCAAGCTCGAGCTCGAAAATACACCATTGTAGCTCGAACCTATGTTCGAATTGAGCTCGAATCCCAATTACAACCCAAATTATTTTTCCCTATACAAACCCATATTAATTTAAAAAATCACATCAACATTACAAAAATAAAAAAGATTATAACAACTATAATTCTATTCTATTAAAGTTATAAATACATGCATATATATATATATATATATATATATATATATATATACACACACACACACATAGACGCATATACGTATGTGTGTGTGTGCGAGAAATAATCAATTAGTGATCTAGTAGTTGCTAAGAGAAGTATAATCGTACGCACATAAGTAAAAAAGACCAATATGATTAGTTAAATTAAGAATATGCAAGTAAAATTACATATTTATATTTATTAAGATTAGAATAATTAAAGGTAGTATTTAAAAATTTAATAATATATATTAGAGAAATTTATTTAAATAATAATTTTTAAATAAATATTTACCAATTTAGACCACTTTGGGAAATATTTCTTAAAGTAGTGTTGCTTTTTTCCACGCAGGCACCAGCCAAGCAACTGGCGCCTGTGTGGCTTTTTTTAATTTTTTTATTTCGTCCTTCTCAGTACTCCCCTCCCCTCTCTCCTCACACTCTCTCTCCTCTCTCTCTCTCCTCACACTCTCTCTCCTCTCTCTCTCCTCACTCTCTCTTCACTCTCTCTCCTCTCTCTCTCTTCACTCCCTCTTCACTCTCTCTCCTCTCTCTCTCTTCACTCTCTCTCCCTCTTCACACTCTCTCTCTTCACTCTCTCTCCTCACACTCTCTCCCTCTTCTCTCTCTCTCCTCACTCTCCCTCTTCACACTCTCTCCTCTCTCTCTCTCTTCACTCTCTCTCCTCACACTCTCTCTCCCTCTTCTCCCTCTCTCCTCACTCTCTCTCTTCACTCTCTCTCCTCTCTCTCTCTTCACTCTCTCCCCTCACACTCTCTCTCCTCACTCTCTCTCCTCTCTCTCTTCACTCTCTCTCCTCTCTCACTCCTCTTTATTTCTACAATCTCTCTCTCTTCTATCTCTCCACTCTCTCTCTTCTCTCCTCTTTCTCTCTTTATTCACTGTCTCCTCTCTCACTCCACTCTCTCTCCTCTTTCTCTCTCTATTCATTCTCTTAAAGAGGAGAGAGAGAAGGGAAAGAGGAGAGAGAGTGGAGAGAGAGAGAGAAGAGGAGAGAGACAAAGAGTGGAAAGAGAGAGTAGAGAGAGAAGATAGAGGAGATAGAAGAGAGAGTGAAGAGAGAGAGAGTGTGTGAAGAGAGAGAGAGAGTGTGAAGAGAGAGAGAGTGAAGAGCGAGAGAGTGGAGAGAGAGAGTGAAGAGAGAGAGGGAAATACTGAAGAGGGGAGGGGGAGAGGGAAATACTAATTTCATTAGTACACAGTATTGATTTCGTCCTTCTAAAGGACGAAATAAAAAAAATTCAAAAAAAAAACCATGCAGGCACCAGCCAGCTAGCGCATGCATGGCAAAAAGCAACACCACTTTGGAAAATCTAAATTAGTAAATATTTTTTTAAAAAATATTATTTAAATAAAATTTCTTATATATTATATAGATGAATAAAGGTATAATAGGAATAAAATAATTTTTCATACCTACATTCTCAATTTTATTAGTAGTAGGATTTATATTTATTTTAAATTTAATAACATAATATGGATATTATATACAATAATATATAATATATTACATACTATATATTAATGTATAGCAAAATTTATTTAAATAATAAATTTTTAAAAAATATTTACCGATTTATACCACTTTTTCTTTGCTTTTTGCCACGCAGGCGCTAGCTAAGCCTGCGTGGCTTTTTTTAAAATTTTCTTTTTTATTTCGTCATTTATAAGGACAAAATTAATACTGTGTAAAGGACGAAATCAGTACTTCTCTCTCTCCCCTCCCCTCCCCTCCCCTCCTCTCTCTCTTCACTCACTCTCCTCTCTCTCTCTTCACTCTCTCTCCTCTCTTCTCTCTCTTCACTCTCTCCTCTCTTCTCTCTCCACTCTCTCTCTCCCCCCTCTTCTCTCCTCTTTCTTTCTCTCTCTCTCCTCTTTCCCTTTTCTCTCTCCTCTTTAAGACAATGAATAGAGAGAGAAAGAGGAGAGAGAGTGGAGTGAGAGAGTGAAGAGAGAGAAAGAGGAGAGAGAGTAGAGTGAGAGAGTGAAGAGAGAGAAAGAGGAGAGAGAGACACTGACTAAAGAGAAAAAGAGGAGAGAAGAGAGAGAGAGATAGAAGAGAGAGAGTGTAGAAAGAAAGAGGAGAGAGTAGAGAGAGTGAGAGGAGAGAGAGAGGAGAGAGAGTGAGAGGAGAGTGAGAGAGGAGAGAGAGATAGGTGAGAGAGAGGACGGGAGGGGAGAGAGGGAAGTACTGAAATGAGTACACAATATTGATTTCGTCCTTCTAAAGGACAAAATAAAAAAAAATTTAAAAAAAACCACTAGTGCCTGCGTGGCAAAAAGCAACACCACTTTGGGAAATATTTCCCAAAGTGGTCTAAGTTGGTAAATATTTTTAAAAAAATTATTATTTAAATAAAGTTCCATAATGTATATATAATATATATTAGTACAAAATAACATAGAATATTATAGGTACACGAAAGGTGAAAGGTAAAAAAATTATATAATATAGGTATAATATATTAATATATAACAAGTAATATATAACAAATCGAGTCGAGTTCGAGCCGAGCTTCGAGTCGATCTCGAGTCGAATCGATCAGGTTTCGAGTCGAGTCAATTCAAGCTGGATCATGTTCGAACTCGGCTCATTTACTTTTGAGTTCGAATCGAGCTCGAGTCGAGCTCTATTCGAGCCGAGCCAACTTCGAGTCGAACCAAGCCGAGCCAGTTCAGCTCGACGAGCTGGCTCGGCTTGTTAGCAGCCTTAGCCACCGCCACTGCCACCAATGTCACCGCTACCACCATCTCTGCCACCAATGTCACCGCTACCACCATATCTTCCACCACTTATGCCACTGCCACTGCCACCACCATCGATGCTGTCACACCCCGGCGATGCCCGACCCAAGCCGAACCCGGTCCAAGGGCCGGTCAAGCGCGCGGGGGCGACAAAGTGAAGATTGAGAAACGATTCTAGCGGAAGACTTAACCCTAACCACGGGCGATTAACAGAAACACGGAGTACGCACAATCCTTTGAGCAAGAGTAAATAAAAGGGAAGGAAAAGGTGTTGCTTATCACAAAGTAAACAACAATCTCAAACCCACAAGCTTAGTTAAGTAAAGCCCACACGGCTCAAAATAAGTCATAAGCATCACAACTGTAAAATATGACATAAATCCAAAACAAGAACCCTACACCAAGGTTCTAACATAAAGCATGAAACAAAAGAAGGTAAGTCACACAACGATCTCCATGATCATGTTCAAGCCACCTCCGACCTTTCCTCGAAGAGGCGATCCTGTCCGTCTGCGTGTCGCACCACGCAGCCCCAAATCAAAACACAAAAGAGGGGTGAGTTTTAACAAACTCAGCAATGGTTTTAGTATCACTATCAACGTCGAAAGCACGATAGCATAGTAATAAGATCATTCAGATCAAAGGTTTACATGGTGCATCATTTTCTAATCACATATACATATCACCTAACACAGTATCATAGTGCATCATTCAACCTGCATGGATGTATCTTTAACATACATATTCCCACATGCATAATATCATCACAACCTGCATGGATGTATCTCTAACATACATATTCCCACATGCACTCACATCATAACCAATCCCGCATGGATGTATCTCTAACATACATATTCCCACATGCATAATATCATCACAACCTGCATGGATGTATCTCTAACATACATATTCCCACATGCATTATATCATCACAATCAACCTGCGTGGATGTATCTCTAACATACATATTCCACATGCATAACATCAAAATCAACCTCCATCAAGGAGTAATCACACATTAATATCACACAGACGGGAGCATGGACAAGGCCACGAAGGCGTGTCATGGTCCAAAATTCTACACAAGAATTAAAGAAAGTTCGGGGTTGTCAATCCCTAATACTGCTCGCCTTGGACGATCCTGGCCAAGGATGTCACATTCTCACACAGAGAATCTAGAGCATGGGTGTTCACCCAGGGACATCTCTTGCGGAGGGAAGAGCCCGAGTTCTCACACAGAGAACCCTAGAACACGTGGTAGCGGGGTGCACACGGCATACCACACTGGATTCTCAAGGTCCAGATGACACACATAATAACATTCTCACAATCCGCAAGACAAGTACACAACTCGTCCCCACATCGTTCCATTTAACAAAATTCAACCCGGGGAGTGCACTCGTTCCACACAGGAACTCAAATCAAAATATGTCCTTTCGGACCAATCAACTTGCGATTAATCCACGACCGATCAATCCGGCATACAATTCCATCACATTGCATCCAATCGGTCAAATTCGATTAATCACGATGAAGCCTCAATTGGAAATCCATTTTCATAATGCATGCAGCATGGTACATACGTGGGCAAAGCATACATGAATCCTAATCCATGATAAGTGCTCTCATCAGCCCCTAATGCATCATTCATAATTACAATATCAAGCTTCGACATCATCATTTAACCCCACATGTGTGTGTGTGTATCTAGTAGAAGCATTTCACATAATGCATGCCAACATGCTAGGAATTAAACTCACTACCACACTACACATATGAATTTTCCATCTAAACATGAATCCCAGCGGAAATCATAGGAGAAGAATCGTTGAAATCATATCTCAATTCAAAACTCAACCACAAAGGCTAAACACATATAACATCACTCATTTCATCATTGAGTCAGGGCATTCACCAACATTCACGCACCAACTAACCACGTTCTATCATGACAAATCAGTCCAATAATAGATTATAGTTCTACTGAAAATATGCTTAACAATGAGAAACCAACCATTCATAATTTCAAGATGACGATTCCAACATCATGCCACAAAACATAAGTCATTCCACCATCTCTAAGCATATATCTCAACTCCATAAACTTAATAGCATGCATTTCCTGTAGCCTAACATAGTTTAAAACACTCCACATTCATATAAAATTGGCAAGCTAAAGTGGAATCATCAAAATAGACATCATGTGCACAACATACAATTTACTGTGTAGCCGATCGATCGCCCTTCAGGCCGTTCGATCAGTTAAACGTGAAAATTTGAAATTTACAGTTCGGCCGTTCGATCGCCTAGCAGGCCATTCGATCGGTTGAACTGGAAAAGTGCCGTTCCGGCAGTATTGCTGATTGAACGCCCTGCAGGGCCGATCGTTCGCCAACACGGCAGAACAGTCATCTTCTTCCTTTCGCAAATCCAAACCGAAACACCATAGATAATACTTCAAATCCACATCTAACACCCTAATCATCATCAAAAGTCCTTCTTGACTTCTAGAACATCAAACCATACCATAATAATGCAAAACCCTAAGAAATCGGGATTAAATAATTCCATTTTCTAATCTTACCATTAACACACCAAATCAAGCAAACCATTTCGAAATAAGCCAAAAATGAAGAGTTTTACCATGGATAAACAGAGATTTTGAAGACCCATTACCTCAGCACTTGATTAAGCTCAGATTGAAGAGTCACCCTTCTTAAAATCTTTGAAAACACAATGAGTTTGAATTAAACTCTAATAGAAATCGATTTACTCAAGAAATCCCTAACTAAATCTTAGATCTAGGGCTTGTTGGTAGTAAAAATCGAATTTTGAATGTTAGGGTTTGTAGTAAAACAAAAATCAGTAGTTTTTGATGCCCAAAATGAATTGAATCAAGGGGAAAATAGTAGATTTGGAAAAGATTAAGGAGAAAGTCATGGATTAGTGCTTAATTAGAGTAAGCTTACCTTAATCGGCTTCTAATTCGGGCCTAAGTGGGGATTAGGCCAGCCCTCCTTCCTTAGCCTATTCCCAAAAATGGAAATAGCTCAGGTCTGCCCTTTTATAGTAAGGGTTGGGGTACACATGGGTAAGTTTTGAGGTGTAAATAGGAAAAGTAGGCTAAAAGTGGGTATTTTGCAAATTTAAGCACTAATTAAGCCTAATAAAATTCTGAAAATTTTTGTATGACCTTAAGTATATGTCTAGGTTCATTTGACCCAAAAATAAAATTTTCAACGGTGGGGCCAACAGGGGTCCCGCCAAAACTCTAATTTTTGGAAAAATAGTAAAAATTCCAAAAAATCCCAAAAATTTACATTTGGTCTAAAATCAATTAAAACCTCTAATATTGAAGTTAATTTTAGTTAAAACCATCAAAAACACTATTTATTTTATGAATTCACCGAATAAGATCAGAAAACGCGTAAATCTCATGATAACCCATAATTAAAGAAAACCAAAAACCGGTTTAGAGATGAGGGTCCTTACATCTGCCACCATCGCCGCCGCCGCCGCTGCCGCCGCCACCACCACTACCGCCATCACTACCACCAATATCATTGCCACCACTACCGCCGCCGTCACCACTACCACCACTGCCATCACTGTAACCGTCGCTACCACAACCACCGTCGCCGCTACCACCACTGCCACTACTACTACCACCGCTACTACCACCACCACCGCTACCACCACTGTCACTGTCAATTTTCTCTAAAATCATTTGTGTAACCATACAGTGGAAAATATTTAGGAATCTCGTAGTTTCTCTTTCACTTGGATTTACTTTCTCTTTCTCTTTCCCTTTTTCTCTGTTTCTACCAATCTAAACAGACCTTAGTAGATAAAATAAATTTTAAAAAACTTATAACGTTAATTTAACAAAACAATTATATAGTAATAAAATAGACTATATCGTAACCATATTATTTCATTTACAACCTTAAATACACAAAAAATCTTGATATTTAAAATCCAATTACGCACTTTGTGCGGTAATGCCAGTGGTCCAAACGTAAAAAACGCACAAGGGCCTTCTATATTTGTAAAAAAACGCCAAAAATCGAGGTCAATTAGAAATTTATTTAAATAATATTTAAAAAAAATTAATTACCGATTTGGTGTTCCTTTTTTTTTAAAATTTTATATGATTTCGTCGTTTAGAAGGACGAAATCAAGTTTAAGTTGATTTCGTCCTTCTAAATGACGAAATCGGGTCGGGTTAAAAAAATATAAGAGTTAACCCACGACTAAATCACGTTAAGGCGATTTTACCGTTCTAAACGACGAAATTGCCACTATTCACATTTAGAAGGCATTTGGCCTAGCCAGAAAAAACGCTGGATGCTGGAGCTCGTGGGGCTGACATGACTCAGGAATAGACCCATTATCGTCCACTCCATCCCCCATAAGGACACCCCGGCGTCGGCAGCCTCGCAGTCTGTCTAAGCTCCACAACAGCTTATCGACCATCCAGCAATAGCAAGTACTCCAAATTTGTCAGCTGGGCTCGGCCTTGCCGCGAATCTGCGTGCAGCCGCACGTCATAGAGAGAAACTTCTCTGAAACATTTCGATCTTGTACCTCCTCCACCTGCAAGATCCGACCCACCCGAGCGTTTTATTGTCCTGTACAGCATTACCCAGTCGAGTTTTCCCTCCTGCTGCTGCCCTTGTAGCATTCTCCTCGGCAGTAGTTTTGCCCAGAGGGATTCCTCGGTGGGGTTGAGGTGGTAGTAATGATGGTAGACCTCCTCCTTCCAAGAGCTGTTTTTGGAGTTTAACAGCTCGTATCACAGGGTGTGCGACGACAGGGTGGGAGTGTTGGTGCATTCCTTTATACCTTCCACAACAGCGATTACAAACAAGACAATAACAAAGAGCCTGAACAAGAGTAGCAGAAGACCACCTACCATGCATGCATGGTCGTCTTGTACGAGTAGTTCCTCCACGCATGGTGCTGGGTGTTTGGGCCTCCCACCCGTTCTTGTGTGCATGGTGCGATGGTCTCCTCGTGGACCTGCGTCCAATTCTCCAGCTGGGCGGCGGCGGCTCAGGGTGGAAGAGGGAGGCAAGGGAGTTGGGGAGGTGGAAATGCGGTGGTCCTGGAGGTGTTTCTGGGGGATTTGAAGTGCATCCTACTGCACGGGTGGATGACGAGGACCCATTGTCGTCGTCGTCCTCATTAAAGTTGGATCCGGTGGTGGGCTCAGATGGCTGTTCAAAGTATATGTTGTTCAGTTTGTTCACCAGATGGTCGTGGTTTATTCAATCAATGTAGGGAGTACCTGGTGCTTATAGCGAGGCTGCTGCCGTCAAAGCATATCTGCGAGACATTTCCCTGTGATTAGTTTGAAGCGGCGTTCAAGGTTTTAAAAAAATTGTGTTACAAACCTTTGGAATGAGATAATCATAATGGCATTACTTATGCTCCTCTGCTTTCTTTATGTAAATGATGGCACCTCTGTGTAGGCAGTTGAATTATGGCGGGTCGATAAGGCTGTTCTTTCTATAGAAAATTCTTTGGGGGGAAGCATTCACCGTAATTATGATTTGCTACTCCGCCATAGGCTTCATATTATTGGGGAAGTCCAGTTAGCAGTTCACCACTGCCTTTTGGGTCAGCCTACTCGGTGAGACTTGTGGACGGGTTCAAGTGGGTCAGTGTCCCGTGGTGGGGTGCCGGGCGAACCTGCTAGGGACGTGCCCCGCGGAGTTGCAGGTATGAGACCGTCGTGGGGCAGTGGCGGCGTGCAAGAGCGGGTGCGAGGTCCAAACACCCAACACCTTGCATGCATGGAGGAACTACTCGTACAAAACGACCATGCATGCATGGTAGGTGGTCTTTTGCTACTCTTGTTCAGGCTCTTTGCTATTGTCTTGTTTGCAATCGCTATTGTGGAAGGTATAAAGGAATGCACCAACACTCCCACCCTATCGTCGCACACCCTGTGATACGAGCTGTTAAACTCCAAAAACAGCTCTTGGAAGGAGGAGGTCTACAATCATTACTACCACCTCAACCCCACCGAGGAATCCCTCTGGGCAAAACTACTGCCGAGGAGAATGCTGCAAGGGCAGCAGCAGGAGGGAAAACTCGACTGGGTAATGCTGTACAGGACAATAAAACGCTCGGGTGGGTCGGATCTTGCAGGTGGAGGAGGTACAAGATCGAAATATTTCAGAGAAGTTTCTCTCTATGACGTGCGGCTGCACGCAGATTCGCGGCAAGGCCGAGCCCAACAGACGAATTTGGAGTACTTAGCTATTGCTGGATGGTCGATAAGCTGTTGTGGAGCTTAGACAGACTGCGAGGCTGCCGACGCCGGGGTGTCCTTATGGGGGATGGAGTGGACGATAATGGGTCTATTCCAGAGTCATGTCAGCCCCACGAGCTCCAGCATCGAGCGTTTTTTTTGGCTAGGCCAAATGCCTTCTAAATATGAATAGCGGTAATTTCGTCGTTTAGAACGACGAAATCGCCTTAACGTGATTTCGTCGTGGGTTAACTCTTATATTTTTTTAACCCGACCCGATTTTGTCATTTAGAATGACAAAATCAACTTAAACTTGATTTCGTCCTTCTAAACGATGAAATTATATAAAATTTTAAAAAAAAAGTCACGCAGGCGTCAGCTGGTTGGCTAGTGCCTGCGTGGCAAAAAAGAACACCATTTTAAAAAATATTTTCCAAAGTGGTCCAAATCGATAATTAATTTTTTTTAAATATTTTTTAAATAAATTTCCATTAAAAAAAACATCCGCATTTAAATAATATAATGCAACAAAACATACAACAATTTTAGCCTACACTACACATCAATTACAGCAATTATTCAACCCTCCAGCTCTAAATAAGTGGTAACTCCAATCGCGTCCAGATAAGAGCCAACCTCTTTGCAGGCCAGTGATTGTGCACTGCAGATGGTTATTAATTCACAAATAATGTGCCAAAGAAAATTTTCCGTTTCTCGTTGTCTACAAGCAGGATAGCTGGGAGCCTAGAGGGAAATAAGACAATGGAATAGGGGTCCCGGACTTCGAATCCCGGGGCAGGTGCAGTTCAAGTGGAAACTGCGAGTTCCAAACTGGGGTCCTCGACCTTGATTTACTTTCCCGCTTCTCCGGTGGAACATTAGCAAAATCCTCGCCGGAGACTCGGTGTGGAGAAGAGAAGCAATTAAAAAGTGAAAAAGAAACAGCCATCGATTTACTACCACTCTGAGAGTGCTCTTCTGTGATATGAATTCGTTGCTGGGTTTCTTCGAGGTTCTGGGCACGTATATATATGACAGTTGGTTGGACTGAGTCAGTTGCCTACCAGTCAAGGCAGACGTCTATGGATCGAGTAGCTTTCTAGGCAGACCTTCCTGGGCTAGCTGTTCGTTGCTTTTAGTACTGGTGTTTAGGGATGGTTGTGAGTATGAATGCATCCTAATCCAAACTGAATGTTGACAAGGGCTCAGAAAACTCTGACGATGAGGCTGTGAATGCATGTTTCCGGTTTCCAGCCTGAGTGGCCGTCTAGCGTAGATTTCTTGGCACTTAGCAGCCTCTAGTCCTGGGCTGTTCGTTGCATTTCCGGTCCGCTAGTGTTCCTAAATGGTCGTGGAAATGAATGTCTCTCGGAGTGGGGCAGCACTCGGAAGCGTTTTTTATATTCTGTTATGATAGTAAATCGAGCGTAAAAAAACGAAAAATTATAGAGAAAATTTTACATAGCGTCGTATCTGTCCCTTTAATTTTATATAACTTAAAGAGGTAAGTTTTTAATTAAATAATGTTTATAACAAATTTTGTATTTTCAGATAAAGATAACTACGTAAATTTTTTTAATACCTAAATTACCCTTCTCCTTCTCTGTGTGTTATATATTTCCCGTCGGGAAGGGGAAACAGTGCTCCTCCCGTCGAAATAGGGAAGCGCCGCTCCTCTTCGGCCTTTTGGGTAGCTGAAGAGAGGAAGGACTCAGGCAGAGGAGGACAACGGGCGAGATCTACTCCGGCATTCATTTCTCGCTCTCCCTCGCAAGGCATCATTTCCAAAATCTGAGCCTTTTTGTTCTCTCATAGACGAATTTTCTAATCTTTTGTGAAGTCCCACTCAAACCTTATGGTGAGTAACAATTTGTATCTGTAAATTTTTTATTTCTTTGTGTGGACATTTGTGTTATATTTTTTAAATTTTTATGTGAAAATATTGTAAATAGTTTCTCCATGCCGTTTCTCTGGATACTAAAATTGCATTGGCGGCAAGGAAGGAGGCATTGGAAGGGCCTTTGCAAGGAAACAAATTAGCAGTTCTGATGTTTTACGTGTTCAATTTGTATGCTAAGGTCATCTATTCTGGGCCTGCAAATGGGATAGTTTTTATTTTGCAAAAATGAGTATCGTCATGGTGGAAAGGGCCTTGCAGTTTCGTGTTTTTTTTCTAAATAGTCTCTACCCTGAGTATGAAGTGATGGTACATCCCGTGATGATTTGCAATCTTCATTTATTAGTGTAGCGGATTATAGAGGAAATGGTTAGTAGGGAAAGCAGTTGTGTAGTTGAAGACTGACCCTGTTGTGGAACACCATGTGATTGTAACGTCCGGGAATTTTCTAAATTTTCGAAGTCGTACACGGGGAAATTAGGGTGCTGGACCCCTTGATCTTCTCGTGAGAATAACTTGATTAATGGCTAGAACTGGTGGCTGAATCCTATATGGATGGATAAGGAAAAACCCTTACCCACATTTAACATGGGACATGAGTACTAGTGTGGAAGGGGTGAAATTCGTTGCCTTGCAGTAATTCATTAAGATGAGTTACGCTGTGGAAACAGAAGTTCGTGTGAGTCGGGTGCTAAACCCTAGAGAGGGTGAGTGTGGGCTTTAGGGCTAAACTGATTTTAGATTGGCCTTGGAGAATTGCGGGGACACAATTCCTCTTAAGTGGGGAAGAATGCAACAACCTGAATTTTAGGGGTTATTAAGTTTTTGTCCTACTTAAATTATAAGTTGCAGTTGATGTAGTTTGAAAGGGTAGAATGGTTTTTGAGTTAGAGGCCGAGCTTGAAAGGGTTGGTTGTGGCAAATTGTGAGGACGCAATTCTTTTAAGGTGGGAAGAATGTAATATCCCTAATTTTCCTGAGTTTCAAAATTTAAATACGTGGAAATTATGGTGTTTGACCCATTGATATTCTTATTAGAATAACTTTCTCCCTAGATAGAATTTGGGGCTGAAACTAATTCTATTGGAAAGTAGACGAAAAGAGCTTCGAAACGCCACCAAGAACGCATGAATCGGAGTCCGGATGAGGGAGAAACGACCGTCTGAAGTTGAACATATCGTGCAGGACCTGTTTACCCGAATTGAACGCGCGAACTGTCTGTTTAAGTTGTGATGTGGGCCCGATAAATTACTATTCCGAAATTGGGTTTTGGAGGTCTAATTCCTCATGGGATTAGGAGTCCTAATCCCATACCTATAAAAGGCCTTCTTAGGGCACAATTTGGGGGTCTTCTGCCTAATCAAAGCAGAGGATGGGGATTTTTAGAGCGAAGGAGAACGAGCGGCATTGGATTTTTCCGGCCAAGCTTTGGCGGCGGTGGATCGACAACAAATCAGCAATTAAGGTAGGATTGTTGCCTTAGTACTTGATTGAAGATTAATTAAAGTTTATTAAATAAATTCAAATTTCTGTAATTTGTAATTTAGTTGAATAGTGCATAAACTGTTCTGTAATTGCAGTTTCTGTAAAATTTTTACGTCTCTGCTGGCTGGCCGCCGATCGGCCCGCGTCGACCGGCCAGCCACTGGCCATCGACCGACTGGCGGTGGCGTCTGGCGGGCCAGGCTCCGGCACGCAGCTGCCGCCAAGTAGGCCACCGGACCGGTGCAGAAAGATAAAAAAATAAAAATAAAACCAGGCGCTGACCGAGACTGCGCCGCCGTGGCCGCACCAGTCCTGGCCGCACCGGCCCAGGCCATGACGGACCTGGCCGCACTGGCCCCGGCCGCGCCGGCATGGTCCGCGCTGGCCCCAGTTACAGCGAAGCACACTGTTTTTAAACAAGGGAAGACGGCCTTTTGGCCACCGAACGGCCACCAGACGGCAGCGGGACCGACTTTTTCGGTTCTGCCGTGCTCCGGCGATCCGAAGGCCGTGTGCCGCTCAGCCCTCCGCCGCGGTGGGGGGGCGGCGCCACCAGAGGCCGAAAGGCCTCTGGCCGGTCACGGGGAAGACGACCCTCGCGGGTCGTCTGCTCCCTGGACCGGGTCGGGTAACTCGACCCTATCCGGTCCGGTCCTGTTTAAAAAAAAACATAATTTATATTCTCAGAACCGGGTCCGGTTCAGGGGGTTAATTGTGTAAAAAAAAATCCTAAAAAATTATTATTGAACCTGGAGAGGTTTGTGATTATTTTGACCAAGTTTTAGCTTGGGGGAAAATCCCATAGATTGTGAAATGACCTTTTTACCCCTGGTAGTTAAGTTATCGTGTGAAAATCACTTACCTGATTTAGAGGCTCCGGTTCAAAGGCCTATGAGTTGATCTAAAAAGTAAAAAAATTCTCAGTGATAGTTTAATGTGTAAACTAATTATAGGCCAAACGACTTAGTGAGAAAAAATACCAGTGAGTGGATAATTGACCCTTTTGTCCTTAGGGTTTATAGTAAACCGTTAAGCAAACCTGGGTCGGTTTAAGGGGTTCATGACCCCGTTACATGCCAAGAAAATTACATAGAGTCTATGAAGGCTTGTAGTACCCTTGAGTTGAATTTTAGACCCATTGGATATCATTAAGGCCTTAAACCAAATGGCAGAAATACCCTTATGAGTGGACCGGCCCGCATTCTTGTGAATGTTATTAACGGGCCTATGTGATACTGAAACCTTTTTAGAGGTTAAAGACTTACCCCAGTTTAGAGGGGACTGTATCCAATGTTGGATAATTACTCTAATGCCCTTAGGTGCATTACGACCAGTTTTATAAAGATTTATTAAGATAACCTAAGGAGGGTTAGGGCATGAGAGCTCGAATAATTCTTATATCATTAATGAATTCTATTATTGATATTATGATATGCTTGGACATGTGTAGTTCTGATTGTTTATGTTGTTCTTTGTTTCGATTTTTGATATTGATGTTGTGATAGTAATTTATCACTAGTTGAAAATTATTGAAAGAATAATTACTTGGGGTTTGATAGCTTTGGATTGGGCAAGAACACCTAATCAAGATAAAGACTAAAATACCTCAGAGGGGTCTGGGACTAGTTCATATAGTGAACAAAGCCTTTGACCTGGCGGTTTGCCTTGGTTGATGAACCGATGGCATGTCTCGAGTTGTAAACCCTTAGTCTAGAAGGGACTAATAGGGTTTGGGATAGTCATTTGGAATCCTGG
This sequence comes from Saururus chinensis, assembly GCA_035235625.1. Classification (NCBI taxonomy): domain Eukaryota; kingdom Viridiplantae; phylum Streptophyta; class Magnoliopsida; order Piperales; family Saururaceae; genus Saururus; species Saururus chinensis. Next base: position 49,889,839 of record CP141142.1, on the reverse strand, counting down.
CTTATAGATGAGCAAGATAGGGTTCAGAATGCTTTCCTGAGTTCTAGCTCTATTGAGGAGCCGCTGATTTGATGGTGAAGTTACACCTCCCCATTGGAGGGAGTTTTTTGTGAGCCGGGCTCACCGTAGATCTATTGAGGATCTTTTAGTGTACACGCAATTAGGGTCGTTGACATCCTGCTTGGTTGGCGTCTCTGACCACTTCTATTCAGGTGCAGTTGTGGGCCATGCCCTTCCACTCTGGTCAGGTCCTTATGGGCTAGGTTGGGAGATGGCACTTCCTGGTGGATTCCAGGGGCCTGGTGGATTCCAGGGTATTTCTTATCATTTGTCACTTAGGTTGACATTTGATGTGTCTGTCTGTCTTTGGGATTAGACGGGAATATTAATTATCGAACAATGGTTCGAGAAATAATTAATAACATTGATTGATATTGCTTGTTTAATTAGAACAAGTGGAACGATTAAAGGACTTGCATAAAATGTAGGTTGCTTGAAAATACTTAAGCATTGCATGGGTGATGCTATGCTTCTTAGTATAGTGTAGTTTTTAGGCAGAACTACGTCTGGATCCAATCTTGTTGGAAACATTGGAGATGTTGTCTGATGAGTATGTATTTAAAAATTTACCTACCGTTCATGCTATTTAAAAATGCTTTTAAAAATCCGGGTCGTGACAGTGATGCCTTGCATTTAACATTAAGGCAGAGGCCACTTGACAAATTCTCCCAAACTAAACTTGAAAGGAGCTAAATAAACAAAAATTTATGTAGAAGCATCCTGGGTCATTTTCTTCCTTCAAGAGTGTAGGCCGTAGGGCTTGATGATTTATGTGATGACATTGGTTTCAATGAGGTGGTGCACGCCTACCATCTAAATGATGACTGTTAATTCCTTGGATGATATAGACGTTCATGAGCTTCGTTATTTTGTGTGAATAAATTCTTTCTAGGCTCTAAAATCCCTTTAGGTAATGAGCTCAGTATTTAGGCTTGCAAGTGACTTGTGATTTGTTTGAGAGGAAATGATCTTATTGAAGTTGAACTTTAGAGTCAACATATTTTTGTCATGTTCAAGAAATCCTGAATTTCTCTGCTTTATTTGTTCTTTAAGTTCAAGCTATAAACTGGCACAATTTGTTAAATAATAAAGTTTAAGCGTTTGTATTACACTGTTGAAAAAATTGATAGTTTATGTTAAACTTTTTTTTTACTATAAAAGATGAAGTTCTCAACTATGACAGTAAATGAAGATTGGTCAAAAATCAGTATATCCAAATAGTATAAAGACTTTCAAGAAAATTGTGGTAAACAAACATTTGTAAATAACTGAAATGGGTAAGAAAATTGTGAATGTAGGAATAACAGCAAGTCACTATGACCCTTCCTCTAACTGCCAAGATGATTAAATGTAGTCAAAGAAACCCAAGCTGTTAATATCAATCCATCACATGATACACATATATAACTAGGTTTTATTATAACCCATTTTTAATGGAATATTGCAGATGAGCAAGGCCTAACGCAGACAATTACCCTGGTACCTCACTGCAACTGTCACATATTCAGACTTTTCGGCATGTAGTAATTAATAAGGCAATCATAGTAACAATACCAGCAAGTTTCTGAAAATTAGATGGAAAAAGAAGACATTATGTGCAACCTTGTTTTAAAAATTAGATTGATTTTTTTGTATTACACTATTGAAAAAATTGGTGATTTTTATCCTTTTTCTTCAGTTTAGAAGTGTAAGAAGATTATAGGTCTTTGATTCTTAAAGTTCTATTTTCAATATTTAATTTTAAAATTTTGAAATGAACTTCTAGAATGAGTCTAGTAAAAACCACTTTTTGAAGCTCTGCAACATTTAGTCAAGTCAATAGATTCTTTTTCATAAATCATGAAATATTAATGAACCTTATATGAAGCCAGATTATCTAGAGTTAGCAGTGAAGTTGATACAGAACCTCAAATACATTAAACTGTGCTTCAATTGAACTTTGAAAATGTTGTGCATTGATGACATTCTACTATTTAAAAATAATATTCTCTTCTTAGCTTCGTCAGGTATTGAAAAATAGCTAAATGAAATATTGAACATTACAATGTTAATAAGTGGTATGAATTTTCTGATATGTGGTTATCGCAAGAATGTATGTATGATGTGTGTCACATTCAAATTTAAATTTCACGGAATACACTCCACTATGAGAGTTCAAGATATAACATTAGAAAGATGGCAGAGATGATTTCTATAAGATCTCTGATCTTAAACCGGTTTTTGTTTCACTTTAATTATCAGTTATCGTGAGGTTAACACGTTTTCTTATTTATTCGGTAGTTTCAAAGATAGATGGTGTTTATAATGGTTTTAATCAAAATCAACTTTTCAATTAGTGATTTTGAATCAAATATGAATTTTTGGGATTTTTCTGAATTTTTACTATTTTTTCAAAAATTAGGGTTTTGGCGGGACCCTGTGGGCCCCACCGTCGAAATTTAGGTTTTTAGACCAAATGAACCCAGACATCAACTTAAGCTCATATAAAAATGTTTAGAATTTTCTCAGATTTAATTAGTGCTCAAATTTGTAAAATACCCATTTTTAGCCTATTTTTCTATTCATACCTCTTAATTTACCCTTACACAACCCAAACCATACTATAAAAGGGCAGACCTGAGCCATTTCCATTTTGGGAATAGTCTGAGAAAGGAGAGGTCAGGCCTAATCCCCAATTAGGCTCGGAATATAAGGTGTTTAAGGTAAGTCCCTTCTAATTAAACACCAAACCCAAGCTTTTCCCTTAATCATTTCTAGATCTACCATTTCCCCTTTGTTTTAATTCATTTTTAAACATCAAAACTATTGATTTGTATCTTTACTACAAACCCTAGCTCTCAAAATCCGATTTTTATGTTCAACAAGCCCTAGATCTAAGTTTTTAATTAGGGTTTTTTTTGTTAAATCGGTTTTAATGGAGTTTAATTCAAACTCTATGTCTTTGTAAGGTTTTAAAGAAGGGTGACCATCAAATCCAAGCCTAATCAAGGGATATGGTAATGGACTTTTGAAATTTCAGTTTGTCTATGGTAAAACTCTTGATTTTGTGATTTATTTTGAATGGAGTTACTTGATTTAGTATTCTAGTAGCATGATTAGAAAATGGTAATCTTTAATCCCAATTTCATAGGGTTTTATCTTGTTATGATGCGGTTTAGCATTCTGGAAGTCATGGTGGACTTTTGATGGTATTTAGGTTATTAGATGATGATTTGAAGTGTTATCAATGAAGTTTCGATTTGAAAATGCGAAAGGAAGAAGAAGGTCGTTTCTGTCTTGTTGGCGTTCGAACGACCCCTATGGGCGTTTGAACAGCAACACTGTCAGATCAACAAATTTTCAGTTCAGCCGATCGAACGGCCTTATGGGCGTTCGAATGGCCAAACTGTAGATTTGTAATCTTCCTGTTTAGTCGATCGAACGGCCTACTGGGCGTTCGAACGGCTACACAGCAGAATGTTGTTCAATTTGTATGATGTTTATTTCGGTGATTCTACTTTAACTTGCCAATTTCATATTAATGTGGAGTGTTTTGAACTATATTATGCTACTGGATAGGCACACTATTGAGGTTATGAAGTTGAGATATATAATTAGAGATTTGTGGAATGACTTATAGTTTGTGGCATGATGTTGGAATTGTCATCTTGAAATTTTGAACGGTTGATTCTTTATAGTTAAGCATATTTTCAGTAGGACTACAACCTATTAATGGACTGATTTGTCATGATAGAATGTGGTTAATTGGTGTGTGGATGTTGGTGAATGTCATGGCTTAAGGATGAAATGAATGATCTTATATGTGTTTAGCCCTTGTGGTTGAGTTTTGATTTGAGTTATGATTTCAATGATTCTTCTCCTAAGATTTCCACTAGAATTCATGATTAGATGTTAATGCTCATGTGTAGTGTAATGGTGAGTGAATTACAAGCATGTTGATATGCATTGAGTGAAGTGCTTCTACTATGTGCACACACACATGTGGGGTTTGATGATGATGATGAGGTTTGCTATTATGATTATAAATGATGCATGAAGGGCTGATGAGAGCACCTATAATGAATTAGAATTTATGTATGCTTTGCCCACGTATGTACCATGTTGCATGCATCATGAAAATGTATTTCCAATTGATCGGTTGTGTGGAATAGCTGAGGAGAAACTATTAGACACTTGTGGTATGGGACGCATTATGTCAATGGATAGCTCTAAGGTGCGTTGCACTAGTGCTTAGTTAAATTTGCTTCTATGGCGTCACAAATACTCATGGTATGGGACGTGAGGACTAGAGTCGACATAGAGGTACTTTTACGTGCACACTCCGAGTCGGGTTGAGTCTAGTTAAATGGAATTCATGGTTTATGTTTGGTTTAATATCATGACATCATGCGTCATGGATCGGACTTCATGAACGAGGTTTTACCGTTGGTTAATCGGAATTAATCGGTTGTGTGGAATAGCCGAAGAGAAACCATTAAACACTTGTGGTATGGGACGCATTATGTCAATGGATAGCTCTAAGGTTCGTTGCGCTAGTGCTTAGTTAAATTTGCTTCTATGGCATCATGAATACTCATGGTATGGGACGTGAGGACTAGAGTCGACATAGAAGTATTTTTAAGTGCACACTCCGAGGCTTTATCGAGGTTAATCGAATTTGATCGATTGGATGCAATGTGGTGAAATTGCGTGCTGGTTTAATCAGTCGTGGCTTAATCGAAACTTGATTGGTCCGAAAGGACATGTTTTGATTTGAGTTCCTGTGTGGAACATGTGCACTCCCCGGGTTGAGTTGAGTCAAGTTTAGTTGTTCTGAATTGTTAATACGGTTGAGATTTATTTATTGAGACAGTCGAACTTGGACCCTGAGAATCCAGTATGGTATGCTCTTTGCACCAGCTACCATGTGTTCATGGGTTTCCTACGTAGGAACTCGGGCTCTCCCCTCCGCAGGAGATGTCCTAGAACGAACACCACTGCTCTAGGTTCTCTTCGTGAGAATGTGACATCCTTGGCCAGGATTGTCTGGGGTGAGCAGCAATTAGGGGTTGACTACCTCGAACTTCTTAAATTCTTGTGTAGAATTTGGACCACGACACACCTAGTGGCCTTGTCTATGTTTCTATCTTCGTGACGCTATTTGTGATTACTCCTTGGTGGAGGCATTCTTTATATGATGTGATCTTCCTAAATTCTTGTGTAGAATTTGGTTCATGAGACGCCTACGTGGCCTTGTCTGTGTTTCTGTCTTCATGACGCTATTTGTGATTACTCCTTGGTGGAGGCATTCTTTATATGATGTGATCTTCTTAAATTCTTGTGTAGAATTTGGATCATGACACGCCTAATTGGCCTTGTCGGTGTTCCCATCTTGGTGACGCTATTTGTGATTACTCCTTGATGGAGGTATGTTTTACATGATGTGATGAATGATTGGATATGTATGTTATAGATACATTTCATACAGGTTGATATGATGTGATGCATGATTGGATATGTATGTTAGAGATACATTTCATGCAGGTTGATATGATGTGATGCATGATTGGATATTTATGTTAGAGATACATTTCATGCAGGTTGATATGATGTGATGCATGATTGGATATGTATGTTAGAGATACATTTTACGCAAGTTGATATGATGTTGAGGCATGATTTGATATGTATGTTAGAGATACCTTTCATGCAGGTTGATATGATGTGAATGGCACTATGTGGATTATACACTATGATGCATGTTTAGGTGATGTGCATGTGTGATTAGAAAATGTTACATCTTGTCAATCTTTGATTTGAATGATTTTATTGCTATGCTATCGTATTTCCGATGATGATAGTTATATTAAAAACCATTGTTGAGTTTTGTTAAACTCACCCCTCTTTCTTGTGTTTTGCTTTGGGGCTGCGTGGTGCGACACGCAGATGAACAGGATCTCCTCTTTGAGGAAAGATCGTAGACGACTTGGATGTGATTGTGGAGACTCTTATGTGACTTATTTTCCTTAGTTAATGTTGTATGTTTAGAACCTTTGTGTAGGGTTCTCTGTTGGATTTATGCTACTTTTTACAGTTGTGTTGCTTAAAACCTGTTTTAGAGCCAGTGTGGGCTATGGTTGACTAAGCATGTGGGTTTGAGACTAGTCGTTTATTTTTTAATTAAGCGACTCTCTTTTTCTTTTCTACTTATTTACTCTTGCTCAAAGGAATGTGTGTACTCCATAATTCTATTAGATCGCCCATATTTAGGGTTAAGTCTTCCGCTAAACAGTATCTCAATTTTCCTTTGTCGCCCCCGTGCACTTGACCAGCCCCTAGACTAGGTTCGGCTCGGGTCGGGCATCGCCGGGGTGTGACAATTTCTGAGTCATTTGTGAAATGTTGTAATTTTTAAGTCTCCTAATTTTTGGTCAACAAGTTATAATTTTTGAAATGTTGTGTACTAGTTTTTTTTTATTTGTAACGATGTATTGATGGATCATGCCACTATTGTAATAAATGTTAGATGAGTTGTTATCCTAGAGCCTGTTGTTTTCTAGAAATGCTAAAACATATTAATATCCTTGATCTTAATGTTTTTGGTACTAAATTAGGAGTTTGGACCTAGAGATTTTTTATCTAGAAAGTAAATTTTGTTGTAATTGTGAGTTTTTAAATTGTATTTTCTTTTTTGTAGGTCAATGGATGATATCCTTCTTTTCTGTTGCAATTACGACAAGCATAATGTTGCCATACGACTTCCACATTCTTCCACCTATAAGGACTTCATATAATTGATTTGCAATAGATGAAACAATTAAATGCTGAATCTCTTACTTTATCTTTCTCCTTTCCAGCTGATCATTTGGATTATATGCTGAGAATGATGATGATTTACAAAATTGCTTCTTCCTTGCTTCTGAATTGGGAAAAAAAAGTTTATGTGTCTATTATTGATACTTCAAAGATTCTTCTTCAGCATGGTGAAAGCAGTTTGCAGGGTGTTAATTTGTTATCCACTAGTATGCAAAGTAGTAATGATACAATGTTTTTTGAGTTGATTATTGATGAAGAGCCTGATATGATTTCTATTACTTCCTCAAGTAAAGGTAAATCAGTTTTGACTGAGAAGTGGTGTGAAGAAATTAAATATGTTGGACAAAAGTTTGAAAGAGGTGTTCAAGAATTTAGGCATTCTCTATGTCATTATGCTGTTGAAGTTGGTTTTGAATTTAAGTATGTGTATAATGGGCCTAATAGGATTACAGTTGAATGCAAATATAAGGACATCAATAGTTGTCAATGGTATGTTCATGCTACAAAAGATTCTATAAATAACTTTTTTCTACATACATATTTTAAACAATGCTTATGCGTAAGAAGAAGAATTCGAGAATGTCTGCTGACGTTGTCTCCAAGGAATTATTGGATCAAGTTAAAAGTAACCCTCTTATTTGTCCGATTGATGTGGTGAAGCATTTTGACACAAATTATGGAATTGATATTTCTTATCAACTCACATTTAGGAGTATTCAGAAAGCTCGAAGTGAGTTATTTGGAGATAGTTCTAAGTCTTATGAACAACTTTCTCTATATGTTGAGTTAGCAATGAAGAGTAATCTTGGTAGTCACATGTCATTGGAGGTTGACAATGAAAGTAATCGTTTTAAAAAGGTTTTCATTTCATTCTACGCATGTATATGTGGGTCGTCCTATTTTGTATTTAGATGGAACTCATTTGAAAAGTCATTATAAAGGAACGATGGTGGCAGCTACTGGAAAAAATGGGAACCAAGGTAAAATAAATGCAATTTTTTTAGCTATACTATATGTTAGTTTGATTTTTAATTATGTTTTTATTAGTTTTGTAGTTTGTTGGAATTGTAGCATGCCTTGTTTATGTAAAATTAAACCTGCTAAGTGATGTTTTATGATAGTAGATTTGTTGTGCAATGGAAAGGACTTGTTCTTGCTTTTGTTACATTATTGTTTTTTTAATAGTCTCAGTTTCTTTTTATTTCAGTTATATTTCCTCTTGCTTTTGCTGTTGTTGATGCTGAGAATGAGGATAATTGGGAATGATTTTTGTTTCAATTGAAGTTAATTTTGGATCCTGCATGTGAGTTTACAATTATATCAGATCCTAACAATGGCCTTATTTCTGCCTTACCCAATGTTTTTCCTTATTTTCATCATTCATTCTATTTGCATCATCTGAAGAACAATTTGAAAGACAAGCTGAAAGGACAACCAAAGAAATTTCGTGAGAAGATGGTAAAATTATTCAAGGATTGTGCTTATGCTACAAAACCATCACGCTTCAATAGGTTGTTGGATGATTTGAAAAAAGAGGGTGGGCAACAAGTCAAAGATTTCTTAGATGATTTGCCTAACGATAATTGGACAAATGCTTATTTTAAAGGTAAACACTATGGTGAGATGTTTTCCAATGTTGCAGAGAGTTTTAATGGATGGATTGAAAGAGAAAGGCACCTTCCTATTACTCAAATGATTGATGAAATAAGGGGGGAAATGATGAACATGATGCATGATCATAAGATGGAAGCAAGGAGATGGACTGGTTTTCTCTGTCCAGAAATTGAGAAAAGGTTGAATGAAGATATAAAGTATGGCTCAGTTTGGAGAGTATCATGCTGTAGTGAGGTTGTTTATGAAGTAATGTCTCCTGATCCTTCTACAGTTTTTATTAACAATCATTCTTGCTCTTGTCATCAGTGGCAGATAAATGGTTTTCCTTGTGTACATGCTTTAGCAGCAATGATGAAGAGCGGTAAGGATATTCATTCTTATTTTGAAAAATATTTCACAAAAGAGTGGTTTGAAAAGTCTTACATGATGACAATCAACCCTGTTCCTGTCATTGAAAGTGAGGTACAAACTACTAATGACGTTTTTCTATTACCACCACTATCTAAGAGACTACCTGGGAGGCCAAAGAAAAAGCGAATACGTTCTCGTACAGAGCATATACCAAGGAAGATGACTCGTGGAAGATGTGGAAAAGTTGGACGTCATAAAAAAAAAGTTGTAAAGAACCAATTTAAATACATTGATTCAATTTTTAATTAAATTTTATGTTGACATTTACTTTTAGTTTAAATTAATTACTGATTATCAATACCTACATAGCTTTTATATTATTTCTTTTGATTAATAATGAATTATTTGAAATTTATTTTTATAATTTACTATATCAGGTGCAGAAATTTGAAATTTTAGAAGTGTTGTTTAAAGTTCATTTTTTAGCCACAACACTATCATGCTATCCAATGAAAATACGCTATTAAAAATTCTATAACATTTAATGTGGTTCATGCCTTACATCTTTATCATAATTTAGACAATAGAATTGAATTAGAGTTTTCAAATTTTGCTCTTTAATGAATTTTTTTTGCCTTTTTCTACAACAGCACTATCATGCTGTTTTAAGAAAATACATTATTAAATGTTTAAAATTCTATAAAATTTAATGTGGCTTATGCTTTACACTTTTACGATAATTTAGACAATATAATTCAATTATAGTTTTCAAATTTCTTGTTTGTATGATTTTTTCTACCTTTTTGCACCACAACACTATCATGTTGTCCCATGAAAATACGTTATTAAATATTTTAAATTTTATAAATTTTAATGTCGTTAATGTCTTACTATTTTTACACCTTCCATACCTACATTTAACCTTTTATGCCTCACCTTTTTAATGTAAGGCATACGAGTGGTGAAAGAGAAATTTTGGAATAGATTAAATAGTTCGTAGTATTTTTTCCTCCCTATGTCCATGGCTAGTAGTCTGGATAATATTTTTCATGTTCAATAGGTCTGAGCGACATATGAATTGCCTATGCAGTTAGACGTTTACATGTAAAACATTTTGCAATGTCCATTCAGCTCCATTTTAATGCATTTCAGGTCTTGTTAATTATTCCGAATCTATTCACGTATGTCCAATTTATCAAACACAACATAAGTATCAGCCAAAATTAGTTGTATTAATCCAAGTAAACTTCATATTTGGGATATGGATAAAATTCCACACACCAAGACAGTTCTCCCACTTCACGGAACTTGGCATATGGGTGCTGGTTATCTCAATAGAGACAACCGGCACCCAAAAGCCTTCCAACTTTGCATCCCTCGCTTACCATCTTTTATGGGTTTTTCTATAACCCTTTGTCATTAGACAACTTAATATATTTATAAGATTTTGCGACTGGGGCATCTTACATCTAAATAGCATCTTCACAGTTTCTATATCATGTATAATTAGAAGTCCTTTAAAAGGATGTATACAGATATGAAAAAGATGTATATAGGTAAGAGCACTATGGTCACATGGGTGGGACATGTAAAGTAGAGTACAAGATGTTTCTCATCAAGCTAGTAAAAGATGATGAGATGGGCAGCTCTTCTAGTTCGTCAAAGAAATCATTTTCTTCTGATTTGGGTGAAGAGTAATTCCTGAGATCTAGGAAAGAAATCTTGAGTCTTCTTTGATGTTGCCATTGAAAGGTGATCACTTGTATTTAGGAGTATTATTTCTTGTACATCAGCAGTGGGGCATTGGGTATCAGCAAAGGCAATTTCTTCCTTGGGGACGTGCATTGGTGGCGTGGGTGAAATTGGGAGCTCTTGCATGTTCGGTTGGACTTTGGGGAGTGGCATGATTTGGTCTTTCCCGCCGAGAGGTAGAGCAAGGCCGGGATAAGCATCAGTTGGGCATCTTTCTACCTGCTTTTTAGCTGAACAACCTATTGAGGTGTTGTACCTATAATAGTCCCTGAAGAAGCAGAATGCCACAAAGATCAAAAATAAAAATCAGGTACACGATACCAGAGATCACCGAGAAAGTTAACAACAAAATAATAAGGCAGAAGCTAAATATTATCACATGGAGATTACTAGTAGTTGCAGCTCCTTGATTTTTACCAAACAGTGAGCCACACTATTGACTTGTCTTCTGACAGCAATAAACTTAACTTCCACAAAATTTTCAAGCAGAAAACAACGTGGTGCACAAAGTGCCCCACCTTAGACCAGTTCTTCCCTTTTTTTATGAAGTCTTACACCATTGCAGTAGAATCTCCCTCAAATATGGCCTGATTAACCCCCAAGTCAGCAGCCACCTGAATAGCCGTAGCCGCACCCAAATAATCTCTTCTAGTTTAAGATAAGAGGGCACCCACTTTCACAAACAATAAGTGATCCACCCCCCAGTCCCTCAAACAAATGCCAACACCCAAACCCCCATCCCCAGCCTGCAAAACCCAAAATTATATCAAACAACCAGTTAATGGGCTGTTGTTGCTTTCAAACAGTCGTTTCAGTTCAATGAAAATTGGAACAACATTCTGGATTAAATTCTTTTTTTAGCTGCCTACGTGACCAGCCTCCCCTTGGCAGCTGCCACAGCTCCCCCACTGTTCTCACCTTCCTCATCTATATCTGCGGTCTCTGCAACAGCAAGCCCGCGGCTGGATTGGATTCGCATCTCTTTGCAAGCAAGTATTTGTAGCGCATCCTGCCAATTCAAATTCAAAGTCAGTTGTCAAATGCTCGAGGAAATATTTACATGTGAGCTCTAATTTCTTGGACAAGATGAAAATAGTGCATGGACGGTGGACTTGCAACAAATTGTTATGGCAGAAACGAAAGTTGCAAGGAGCATTTCTTTTAGGAGCACAACATTCCACGTACCCAAAGAGAGAGAGAACCACAACATTGCAACATTATTCCAATTCAGCAGAACACATTTCTCTCCCCCCCCCCCCCCCGAATCCTCTTTACAGTAGCATTTATTGTAAATTATAAGTAGAAGTATGCATTTGAGTATCAAAAGGGTGTCTATTAATTTCGCTAGCATCAAGGAATATTTCTCAGTTTTGGGAGCAAATTACTCTGCTATAAAGCAGATATCCGTAGTGGCTTCCATTTGAAAGATTGTACAAACGCACTATGCCTTTCAGTTGTAAATAAAAGCATCAAAATTTTGAAGGCATATTTAAAATTTCAATGCAAAATGGAACATGTAAAATTATAAAAAGCACAGCTCCTTTTTGTCTATTTTGAAGACATAGCGGAAGAAGTGTCACTCAAAGTTTTTTCATCTCCCTCTGGACATACCAAATATTTTATTCCACAACTATTATAGCTAGTTCAATTAAAAGAGATGTTAAAGTGCATACAAAATCTATATACTTTACGTAAATGTTTGTCTGCAATCCGTAAAAAATAATTCGGAAATGGCTAGGTTGGCAGCTTACCCTGGCCAATTCTTGAGATACGGTTGTAGCTCAGGTCCAGAATTTGCAATCTTGTCAATTCTTTGAGGCCCAAAATGGTTGCAATCTTGTTTCTGGAAAGGTCAAGGGTGTGAAGACCCTTTGGCAGCGAACCTGGACTCTTATAAACTACAAGAAACACCCAGAGTGATAAATAAGAAAAACTTTGATGCAAACTGAAGTTGATGTATATTTTACTAGGCTGCATTTGTTGGGATGAAATAGTTACCTAACAAATTACCTAATAGATTGACAGACCGAAGACTGGCAAATGGGAAAATGTTTGGGATCACCGTTAAGCCCATTCCAGCTATATGATTAAATATGAAGTAGCCAATAATAAAAAAATTATAAAGAAGCATAGCATTTTACCTTCAAAGCATGAGGATCTTGACATCTTTCCTTTCCTTGTCAGCATCTACCCCCTTTTTTCATATCTGTGGCCCAAGTTAAAATACATGCATTTAGCAAAAAGAAAAAACAAAAAAAGGTACAAATTAATGCAGAAAAAAATTTCAAATATGGGTCCTAGGTTTGAATCTTTATACTTGAGCCTCCTTATGTTCACTATATTTGTACAAAATCCCTCAAGTTTATCACCAAATTGCATTTTACTCCACTTAGTTCATGACTTTAAACAACAGAAACATTAACAATTTGATATCTTCTAAAATAATGCACTTTTGTTGAATGATTCAAATCCGGAGCAGTAAGACTCTTTAGTGTAGTAGAAAAATATTCTTGGGACAGAGTGTACAACCTTGTACATGTAAGCTACAAATTGAAATTAAAGCCACAAAATTCCCCATAATTTCTAGATGGCTGTGAATATTTTGGAGGAAAACAAGAAAAATCTGATCGTTTTCTATTGGATCTATGTTGCATCTGTTAATCCATGAAACTTTGATTGTAATCTAAACTTGGCTTACCATTTCTAATGAGCTTGAGGAGCAAGTTGGCCTTCTTCTTTAGAATCAAAGTCTAAGTCTTTTTGAAATACTCCGCTTCAGTGAAGCCTGAGAAAACTCCATAATCATCCCATATGCTTTCTCAGTCTCTAATTCCCGAGTTGTTGGGGCAGTCAAGGCTAGGCCAGAACTTATAAAGGTCTCTGCGAAGGGACTTGATCTGCACACCTCGAGATAAGTCAAAAAAACTGAGGCAAAGTTAAAGTGAGAGGAAGGAGAAAAATCTGAGAGAGGAAGGGTGTACTACCTGGGCATACTCGAAAGGGGTGAAATTGCAAACGGAAGAAGAACTGCCTAGATACTGCACCAACAAGATGTTCTTTTTTGGGAATGTGGAGGGGAAGCAGCACACTTAGTTGTAGCAATGTCCTCCTGGCCACTACAAAGAAAATTTTGTGATCATCAAAACCTAGCATACTAATGTAAGTTATTACTGATGCTATTAATTTAAACTGGCTCTTCAATTTCAATAAGAATAAAGTCATAGTATACCTAAATAACCTTTATTTTTTTGTAGAATCTAATGTGAGAAAAAAAAATTATTACAATAGTCATGGACAAAGTTAACAGTCCAAATATTATTGTAAAATGTTAACAAAACAACAATACTAAAACACCCAAATATTATGCAAGCAGCAAAACTGACCTTAAAAGATTTTATGGTTTCCTTTGTATAAATGATACTAGATAGCAGTCCTTTGCTGTCAAGATCTCCATTTTGCATTGGCACAATGAACCTGTGAAGGGAATTATTGTTAGAAACAAAAAATAAAATGTGTAGCAAAAAAATCAACAGTACTCCATAGGTGACATACAATTACCTTACTAAAAAAAATTCTTGAAATTCCTTGCCCTGAATTTCTGAATCACAAAAACTCTCAAGATGATACTCACTTGGATATTTACCTTTAAAGCTTGAGTAACCATAACTAAACCTTCAATTCCTGCTATTTTTGTTGTATGATATTTACCTGACCATGAAAATTTGTAGCAAAAATTAGGATGGTGATTTTAACGAAATAAACTGAGCTTGGCTCATTTATTATAATTCGCTGAAATGATTGACCTTTTCATATCTTCACGTGTAATATCCTCACGTGCTTGTAGTGTTTCAAGCGTTTCAGACAATCCAGGATTTGACACAAATTCCTCTATCATTCTAGCTCTGAACTGCCTTACTTCTTCCTTGTACATTTTATGCATTTAAGAAAATGTGTGGAACTTAATGAGAAGTTATTTTTAACTTACAAATTTGGGTATTGTTGTGGGATATTTTCCAATTCTGTAAAAGATAATTGCAGCTCTTAGAAAATCGTCCTTTTAATGCTTCAAGCTCATACGATTTGATGTGTTCCATCTGTACAAACATAATTTTTTGTAATATAAGTAGATAAACAATGCTATGTTTGTCAAACTTTAATATAAATAATACTTAAAAAAGTCGACACATCTGCTTTAAAGGGATCATATATTCCATGTTTTATCCTCATAGAGTTGTAATGTTTCCATTGGCCTTCATGGGTATCATAAACAAGCAAATGCCAATGACCCATACATGAACCATCATTCTGTTGTATATTTGAGCGTATATGAAACATATGATACTATGCAAGTTGGTTGACTTTATAATGTTTGAACAAAAATATCTCTTGCAATTCTTTTTGTTTATTTACAATAAAATCATGTATCAATTGGATGAAATAGTAGCTAGTAAGTTAAATATTTTTTAAAAAATAATAAAAATTATTATAAAATTATTATCAACTTCTTACATAAATTTGTAGCAGCACATGTGCATGCTGCTTAAGAGTATAATGAATATTTATTAATTTACAGAAACAATTTTAAATAGCATGATCATTCAAATCAATAACACCTTCCAAAGAAAAAATTAAATTAAATTAATAAATACTCACAAAACATAATCAGCTATAGAATACATATTCGTCAATTGATTCTTCTGTTTCCTTTTTTCTCCTTAATATTTCAGTAAAAGAATCAATGACCTGTCATTTATTTTTCAAAATTTTAATTAGTCATAACTTTTACTATAAATATAAATAAAAGAAATCAATTTTCAACTTACGTTACTACTAATTTCTTGATCATCTGCAAGTTGATCAATGTCACCTAAAGTGACATTTACTCTCACAACTCCAAATGATTGATCTACAATTCATTTAAAAAGATTAGTAACACAATTAAATTCACAATCATTAATCTTAAAACTTAAGTGCACTATTGATTTACTCATGCTGTGTCTCCAATTTTATTCATTTCATCTATTTTTATTTTTTCTTCCATATTTACATACTTCCATACCTTTCCTTTAGATCCCTTCTTATTTTTCCCTGCTGGTTGATCTTCATCCATCTTTCTCCTTTTAGCTATCTTTGGGTAAACATGAACTGTGTCTTCTTTTGATTCTTTGTTTGACCTCCCTGTCCTAATCTTTACCCTATCAATCATTGAGCTAGGTGTCTCATGTGGTTCAGCTGGTTGAGATCTAGAAGTTGGCCTTTTTTGTGGGATTGGCCTCTTACTTCCTAGTTGCTGCTCTTCATAAATATTTGTGAAGGTAATGGCATCTATAGAAGCTTGTAGTATATCTATCTTTTCTTCAAACTTCTTGTTTTCTTCTGTCTTCATTGCCAATTGTCTTTAAACCAATTCTTTTTCTTCTTTTTCCATCACCATTTGATTGAATACATCTTTAATTTGTCTTTGATACCTTGTTTCTCTTTCTTCCATTTTCTTCATCTTCGTTCTCAAATGATATAATTCAATTTCAAGTTTTTCTTTTGCTTCTTCTACCAATTGTTTCTCAGCAGCCAGTTTGTCCATCTCATAAGCCAATTTTCCCTTGTCATTGAACAACTTTTCATTGTCCACCTCTAGAAAAGCAATTTCAGCCATGTTGCGATATTGATCATTGTTTTTCAAATCATCTTCCATTTTTTTCATCATTTCTTTCAACCTTTTAACTTCGACTTCAGCTTCTTTTCATGCTTCTTCACTTTTCTTCTTCTCAGAAGCAAATTGTTCCTTTTCTTCCTCAAGAATTAATATTTCTTCTCTACTAGTTTCCAGTTCTTGCTGAAGTTTCTTTTTCTCTTCATTCAATACATTTATCTCAACCATATTTTCGTATTCAATAGGAGCAGTATCTGCAAAAATAATAAACTAACTTTAGAAGAAATATAAGACATATAATACAATGTATTTTTGTAAATAAGATATAACTAGATGGTCCTTTTATATGCTTATAACACAAAAAATCAACAAACTAAATACATCATTTAAAACAGTGTGTAAAAATTATAAGATTGAAATTAGAGACAACACAATAATGCTGCCTATAATTTAAAACAGTGTAAAAATTATATGATCATGGCAGCATAATCATGCTACCCTTTGAAATCCACTGGTAAATTCATTGCAGCATGATCATGCTGCCCTTTTTTCAAATACAATTAATTGTCATCTCAACTTGCTAACAATTGTCCCTTTACAGACTAACGTAAAAAACACTAAGAACAATTAACACAGTAGCTATAATCTAGTTCCTATAAATACTAATAGTACAATGAAAAAAGATAAAAAAAGAAAAATACTATAAAAATATGATTGCTATGTGTGTCTGTGTGGGAATTTAACCACACCCAAACATAAAACAGGAATCACTTAAGACACTAATGACTCAAAGTCAAACCAGCAAGCTCAAATAATCCAAACCTAATACCCAAACATAAAACAGCTCCAATATAGCCAAACATCAACATAGAACTAAAATCCCTTAAATGAAAGCTAAAATTAGCAGCTCAGTACAAGCTTCCAACTGACAACCATCTCGAATGCCAAAAGAAATAAATAATATTGAACAAGAAATTGGAGCTTTCCCAATAATTTCACATTAAAAACAAGCACTCAATACATGAGAAAATTAAATAAATAAATAAACATTACCTGTATTTTGAAGCCATCCAATTTGGAGAACTTCATCTTGTATTGAAGCTTCATCTTCACTATCTTCTATATTTACAAAAGAAATTTTTTCTTTTTGATCTACTTCTTCTGAATCTTCTTCGTCATTGTCTTCTTCTCTTCTTAGAGAATCAAAAGAAGAATCATCTTCTTCTATTCCTACAATTGAATAATCATATGGTTTTCCTTCTTCTTCCTCTTTTTAAATTCCTATAGAATAGGAAGATGAATCTACTAGCAGTCTTTCTTCTTCTTCCTCTTGTTCAATTTCCACAGAATCAGAAGATGAATACTCTGGCTGACTTTCTTCTTCATCTTCTTCATGTTCTTCTTCTTCTTCTTCATCTTCATCTTCCTCGTATAGAGAAAAAAACTGAATTTCAAGGTCGGTTCTTCATAACCGACCATTCAACACCTACATTTAAAAATAATATGTTATAACTTTAATCCATAAATATTATCATCTAAAAAAATTTATTCAATATCATGTCAATTTTTTTTATACCTCATTATCTTCTATGCTTTGAAGATCAATTCTTCCAAGTTTTCTGTTCATACTAGAAAGTCTCCAGTTAACTATTCGAGGTACACAATCATCTTCTTATACCTCATCGTCTGAGACTGGTTTATACTTTTCTTGAATGAGCATTGTATGCTCACAAAACCAGTACTGCAAAAATATGTTAACATTGTTAGTTTCTCATACAAATAATAATGAATAAATAAATGTTTCAAATAATCAATTTTTCTTAGCATTAAAGCTATCTGACATCCTCTAATGTTTTTCTTGGCTTCAAAATTTGTTGCAATGGAATAAATCAATTTGTTGGCAATAATTGTTGGCCATATGTAATTAGCCATGTCTTCTATATCTACAATGACTCTTATATATGACCAATTAGCTTAAGTTCCTCTTGTAGGAAAAAAACTGTAACTAATATGTACAAACATAGAAGCCGAACTGAATCCTCCTTTTCTTGTTGACTTAATCCAAATAAATTTTCTTAGAGAACATCATCTACTATTTTTACTATGAGAGAATCATTTCCATATATGTCTTCTGGGAAAACCCTCTGTACAAATGGTGTGTTGGGTTTTCCTTTACTATTTATATGGAAAATCTTTCCCCTTCCCATTGGAATTTCAAATATAATAGACATGTTATCTTCTGTGAATTCAACCAATCTTCTTCCAATTTTAATTTTTTTTATGTAGGCTGAAATATGTCTATTATTTTCTCCAAAATCTGATCAGATTTTTTACAATCACCACTTGTAATTTTTCCATGTAAGAAAGCTCTAATGATTCCCTATAGAGGAGTTCTTCTTAACATCTCTATTCGGTCATTATCAAGGCAACCAGTAGTTTCTTCTAAAACTGTGCACAATGCTTGTAGGTTACTTTTAAACTGCAACATGTCTATACACAATTTAATATAAATATATAAGTAAAACACTAGAAAAGAAATAAACAGGCTGCCCATTTTTTAAAATCAACTAGAAAATGGAGAGCAGCATGAACATGTTGCCTTCATGCTGCCCATTTTTGAAATCAAATGGAAAATTGAGAGGAGCATGATCATGCTGCCCCTTTGAAGTGTATTAGAAATTTCAGGGTAGCATGAACATGCTGCCCATTTTCGAAATCAAATGGAAAATTGATAGCTGCATGATCATGCTGCCTTCATGCTGCCCATTTTCGAAATCAAATGGAAAATGGAGAGCAGCATGATCATGCTGCCCATTTTCAAAATCAACTGGAAAATGGAGAGCAACATGATCATGCTACCGCTTTGAAATATATTAGAAATTTGGGTTTTATCTAACATGAAACCCAAATTTTAGATAAAAACTAGACCTCACAAAAGTTTTTTGATAGACTAGCTAAAAATGTAGACTAGCTGCATATTCAACTCATGCATTTTCTTATCACTGTAAAAGAGTAAACACTCACAGTAAGCATTGTGTTGCATGCAGAACAAGGTCGAGTGATTGAAAAACATTAGAACTTAAGCAACAATAACTATCTACCAAAAATGGTGCAAATAAAATAGGTCAATCATAGTAGGAAGAAAATAAGTAAAGTGAAGCACGGGAAAAAAAATGTGAAACGAGTCGAGATTGTCGAAAACCAAAAAGCCCTAAGCGGACATGATAGAAAAATTTTAAGAGTATTCTCAATAAAGTTAGACCAAAAAGCTGTGAATAGAAAAAAATAGAAAATTTTAAAAATTGATTTAAAGTAAACATTAACCTAAAATGGAAGAAAAGTGAAAAAAATATGTGTAACATACTTGAAATAATAGTTTGAAGATGAAATTTGCCGGAGGACTGAAGAGCAAGTCACCCAAGGAATGAACACAAAGACGCCTTAGGATTGAAGAGAAGGTCGCCGGAGGATCGCCGATGGACGGATGAGCAAATCACCAAAGAATGGACAATATTATCGCCGGAGAATGGAAGAAATCGCCGGAAGACAAAGGATTAAATTGCCGGAAGACGGAGGACTAAATCGCCGGAGGACGGAGAAGACGATAGCCGGAGAGCGGAGGACGAAATCCCGAAAGAGGGAGGAGAAAATTGCCCACAGAAAGAGAAAATTTCGGGATATCTGATTTGAAATCAACAGACAAGTAGAGCAAAGACGATTTAGAAGGGTAGGTATTTTCGTCTATTTACACAACCACCACCATTAATAACGTTTTATATTAGGTAAATTTATTAATAAAAATTTCTGTAATTAATAAATTTTCGTTATCTCTATGTGTTAATGCCCCAAAATTATAAAGTGGAACCATTGTAAGGGCCACATGGTAAATATGTTTTTATAATGAGTGACAAGTTAAATCAATATACATGTTTAATGTATGCACAGCCACGTGGTTTCATTGGATATTATCTCTTATACATGAAATGTCTATTTTTAAGATAAATGGCACATACGTTAATATATGTTAATATAAATTACCCAATATATAGTAATATGTTGTTTATCTTAAAAATATAGACGCTCTCCTTTGTGTTCTTTAAAGCTGTCAGGACTGAATGAGATGCGAAACTCATCAGAAGGGTCTGATGATAGTGCATGGCTAATGCCAAGTGGAATGCACGTTTCCACATTTCCAGCCTGGGAGTCACCATCACAACATAAAGCGACACATTATTATTTCATCTCCACCAGATGCATCATCAACGTCCCCACTGGGATGCCGTGTCACGGCGCCTGAGGGAGCAAAAATGCATGGCTCCTACAACTCTTACATTCTTGATGTTTGATGGAGCTAGTGCGCTTATAATTTGTTTTAACCTTTAAATTAAGGCGGACACAAATCAATGAGATTAAAATAAAGGATCTAAGTCATGTGGTACTCTAAAGGGATTTAACAACAAAACGGTTTCTTTTGTGGCTTTAGCAATGATTTTAAATTTGACCTAGCCGCTTACGGGAATGGTGGTTGGGTCCAACTTGGTTCAAGTAATAAAATCTATTCACATGGGCAAATTTGGAGTTCACCTAGGAAAAACTAAAATGCTACCTGATCCAAGGCCTATTGAGTCTGAGACTAAGTCAAACATGAACAAACAAGCAAGAGTCTACATATTTTAATGAAAAGGGATAATTCTCTTAAGACTTAGAATAAACGATCAATCAATGAGAAGCTGCTAAAGTATTTGATTTTATACTAAAAGAAGCAAACCAACAAGTGATACACAACATACACAATATATCCTATCATAACTCGGTTGATTATAATCAACTAAGAATTAAAGAAGCAATTTCTTTGGCAAACCCAACTGCTAAACTCGATCAATAATATAATTTTCACTGTAAAGAGAATAGAGAGAGATAGAGAGGAAAAAATATATAACACAATTCTCAAAAAAAAAAAAAAAACAGATCGAACTGTGAGAAGGCTTTTCACCTGATATCAAAATAGTACATAAAAATTTCTGTTTCCTAAAAGTCAAAAGCAACATTTCTGCAAATGAGAATAATCAACAATAGTTTCTAGAAACTCACCAATCCAATTTTGAGTTGACGTCTAATGAGAATGTAGATTCAACGCCTCCTCAGCAGTATGAAAACATATTAAACACAAATGAAATGAACATAAGTGCTCTAGAACATATAGGTCTACATGTGCATCAACTATATATGTCCATAAAAACGGGGATTCATGAATAATGCAGTTTCTTGGATGATACAGCTAAAATTTAGTGTATCCTAATTGCATAGCTGACATGGATAAAAGTAATGGATAAAACTAAAAAAACAACACTAATATGACCCATCCCAGTCTATAAACATGAAGGTTACCTCGTCCTTCTGCCAAAACACCAGATTTTTTGTGTATCTAATCTTTCAATTTCATATTCTTCCACATCGAGTAAGTTTGCCCTAGACTTTATAATTTACAACTCAGGCTAAAGTTATATACAGCATCACCTACCAGGTCTAAAAAGAAGTAAAAAATATATATACAAGCCAAACACAACCCATTAAGGCCCCTTTTTTGACAAACCAAAACCTACATTAAGCATTCTATCAATCCTTTAAAGACAAATCAGCTCAAACACGGAGAGAACCACAAACTTTTTTTTTAATGGAAAACTACAACTCAAACTCAAACTATGAGACTTTATCATTTAATTAGTGCCAGAGTTTTATTTAACTAAAGAAAGGTTGTTATAAACAGAAAGTAATTAAAAGGTTCCACTGCATATCCCGCAAGTGCACACAACAGTATATATGGATTTAGCTAGTGACATAGAATCATTTATCAGACCAGTATCGTACCAATCATTGCAAACACCAAAAACTCTTTGGAACAAATGAGATGAAAGATGAGAACAAATCCTTTATGATTAGATGATTTGTACTTGAAATAGCGAGTGGGGGAAAGAAAGACAAAGGAGAGTAGTGAAAATGATGGGAGAGGATGGGGCCTCGGCAGAAGGAGACGGTAGAGAAAAACTAGAAACCTTTTTCAGTCTGGGCTCGGGGCCAAGGGCATCTAGATATTAAAAACAAAACCTTTCTGCCATTTTGGTGTTTGTGTAGCAAATTGCCATGGAAGTAAAAAAATTTATTTCATTTAGCTTTCACCTTTTATTATGTGGAAACCACAAATGTCGTTGCAATAGACATTCAACAAAATGAAATTGGCCACAAAAGATAAAAATCTCAGTATAGGGTAGGACGATCAAAAGTCAAAACTAATTAAATCAATCATGACCTAACAACAAAAAAAACGAAGAATAGGAATATGATCCATACACAGAAGAGAAGCCCCAAAATCCACCCACCTTTCACCACCAAAATCAAATAAAACCAGATCTATTTTTTCTCAAACAGCGTCCCTTACTTGAGCTTAAAATAGATCTATAACAAAGAAAACTTATATCAAAACTTCAACCAAAATCTCACCTTTCAACCACCAAGAGCTCAGATTTTAGAGGCCGAGAGGGACTTTGAACTACTTTTCCCTTCTTCCCTGTTTTGTAGAATAACACCTTTTGTAGAATAACACCTTCTGTGATGCCTTTTTCGGTTTGAGAAATTAGCAGCAATCAATTTCAAGGAACAGTGATGACAGTGAGAGGAGAGGGACGAGGGAGATGAAGAGAGGGAAAGTGGGGAGGTTGACGGGAAAGAGAGGCCAGGGTCATAGGAGTGAGCAAAGGCTGTTGCGGCTAGGATCGGGTGAGGAGAGGAGATGAGATAAAAGAGGAGTGGAGATGGGACGAAGGTCGGGGTCGGGTTTTAGGTTTTTAGAGGTAGTAAGTGCATAAAATGCATATGACGATCTAATCTATATTTTGAACGTATCTCTGATTTAATGACTGAATTCAGTCCTAAACAAATTCACTGAAAAGCTATTTAAAAGTTGCTTTTGAGTAACTTATTCAGATTTAGGTCTGAATTAGACCAAACAAATGGAGCCTTAGAGGTCATTTGTATTTACTAATAAGTTTACAATAAAACTATATTATATATAATAATATATAATTTTACTATTATTTATTTATGATAATAGTAAAATATGAATAACTAATAAGTCTTAGCAGGAGAGTGAATCATATAGCTTCTTATTTGTTATAGCTTAGGCCTTTTATGATTAATATTAATGTATAAATTTTTATATATTTTAAAAAGAACAAATTATTTTAGGATCGGTCTAGAGTTCTAGGAGGTCCTTGGGCTGTTTTATTAGACATGATTAGCTTCACAAGAGAATTCATTTCGAACCGATAATTGGAAAAATATATTATTATATACAATATAATTTTAGTGTAGACGTATTGGTATTAGTTAGGCTATTTGTCCTTGCTATTCAGATTTTAATTTTTTTCCTTGTGTCCCTATGTTTTTCTTTATCTCAACCTCACTTATTAAAATCTCTCACTTATCCCCTATATTTTAAAAAAATAAAAAAATTTACCTTATTTTCCCCCACTTCTCCCTTCTTCTCTTTGTGGAAGCTTGGTTGTCGGCATTAGTGTTGACTTGCATCAATGCTATCTGCAGCCACATGGCAGCAGCTTGCTTCATGTGGCCAAATTCAGTGCACAGGCCAGCATGCGCGGCTACTTCGGCGAGCTACTAGATCTAGATGTGCATGGTAGATCTAGCCACGTGTACCAGATCTAGTATGGTCTACGCGGCTAGATTTGGCTGCTACAAGTCAAATATGGCCTTTGTGGCTGAATCCCACCGCTAAAGCATTCATATAAGTTGAAGTCACTGGGATTGTCACTAGAAGAAGAAAAAAATGCGGTTTAATGTAGTGGGGGAAATGTGAGAAAAATGAGAGGGGAAATATAGGGAAATGAAGTAAAAAAATCACTTTTTTTCACTTTCTTTGGGGGACCTAGGGAAAGATCTGGGATGTGAATAGCTACGTACTAAAAATTATGGGCTTTAGAAGGTAGAAAAGATTTGCAGTGGATTGAATTTTAGGGGTTGTTTGGGTGTTGATTTTTTTTTTAAATAGAAGTATAATTTTTTAGAATTAATTCTAATAATTTACCTTTAAATGAGAATTATGTTTGATAATGAAATTTTTTGGAATAAATTCAGATGTTACTTCAAACTTATTTTTAAAACTTTAAACTTTCTTTTCGGAACTTGGATATGTACGTTATTAGTACTATTGCGCTTCTAAATTTGATCTCTATTAAACAAGATCTTACATAAGTAAATAATTTCAATTTTTTAAAGTGGGCATCACCAATATAACATATTTTTTTAGGCTCAAATTTATATAAAAAATAATAATTAAAAATAACAGAATTTTAAAATTTAAAATGCGACTCTGGTAGCCAAAATCGGCAAAATTACCTTACGAGGTATTTTAGTGATTCTGGCCCGTTCTTGATGGAAATGACTTGGAATCAATTTAAGCTAAAATTCTACTCGCCTTTTACACCAAATATGTGTTGACATAAAAAAAATTAAAATTCAAATGCAAAGATTGCGGAGCTTGACTAAGCTCTAGATCATGGAAGGCTGTATCGGCCGATACGGCACAGTATCGACCGATACGTACCCGTACCGGTTGAGACCGATACATACCTGTGGGGGTGGTACGCCCCCCACACCGGATCGCAATACATATCGTCCATACCATATCGATACGGCCGATACGTATCGATACAGTATTAAAAAATATTTTTTTATTTTAAAAATATTTTTTTATTTAAAAAAGATTTTTTTCGAAAAAAATTTAAATTTTTTTTCTTAAAAACAAAAATACAATTCAAACCCAACTTCTTTAAAAGTTTATATTTTTTATATTAAAAAATAATATTTTTAAAGTTATATGAGATGAATACGGGTAGGTCCATGTAATTTACATAATTATTTTTTATATATAGTGCTCCACAAATATACATTTATTTAAACATATAACTTAGACTCATTTTTATTTTTAAAATAAACTAATTTTATAGCACTTAATATGGGAAAGAATGAGCAATAATTTGTATGAGACGGAGAACATAATAGTGTATGGTTCCAAATAAACTGATTTTAGATTACTTGTATCAGTTTATACGACATTTTATGATCTTATTATGCTCTAAAAGAAGTATTATAATGATATATTATTAGTTATAATATTTTTTAATATTTATAAAAGAGTTTACGCCCGTTTCGGCGCGTACCAAGCTTATCATCGGCGCGTACCCATATTCATAGTCATTGATATTCTCATCCGTATCGATACGGCCTTCCATGCTCTAGATAACTCCAAAATTTTAAAATGGACAAAGTCTAAAAAATAGACAAAGTCGAAAGAAAAAAAATGAAACAAATTATAACGCTACACACGTAGTAATGTGTTAAAAAAATCAAAATCAAAATTCAAATGTCAAGAATTCGAAGCTTGACTAACTTTAGATGAGACCAAATTTTTAAAATGGACAAAGCTTCAAAAGTGGACAAAGTCCAAAAGAAAAAAGAAAGAAAGAAGAAGAAAAGTGGACAAGGTCTCCAAAAGTAGATAAAGTCCAAAGACAAAAAATCATCAAAATTTAAATGCCAAGATTTCGGAGCTTAACTAGCTCTGAATAATACCAAATTTTCAAAATGGACGAAGTCTCAAAAGTTGACAAAGTCCAAAAAAAGAAAAAAAATCTAATCCTACACATGTAGAGAGAGTAGTCTTGATCAATAAAGCGAAGGTCGTCCCCCATACAAAAAAAATTCTTCTCTATCTCTTGCAAGGAAGGATCTTACGATCCATTCTCTTGTCTTCTGCTTAGAGAACTACCGAAATCCCCCAACAATATGATTTTGATAATTTAAGCTAAAATTAAAGCAAAATTGATAAAATCTTAATAAAATTTACTTCTAAACAAGCCATTAATCTAGCATATAGGTGACAAAATCTTCGCATTGCATCTAGCTTTTGTAAAGGAGAATTGTTTTAATTATATTAAAAAGTAAATACAAAAAGGGGGAACAAATCAATAATGGGGAAGGAAGGCTTTGAGAAAAATAAGCAAAACCTGAAGGAGTTCTGGTTTGTTGTTATGGATGGGATTGAGATTTAGGGGCAGTTTGTGTACTGAATTTTTGTAAAATTCAATTGATTTAGCCTTAATTTAGGCTCGAATTATTAGAATCCTATTTATGTGTAGAAGTTGCGCAAAATTAAATATTCACCCTTGAAGTTGATTCAAGCCGTTTCGAGCCTGAATTGGCCTGAATCATTGAATCACCGAATGAGGTGATTTAGTTGATTCTGTCTCCTAACCTTGTTTTAAAAATTAAAGATTTTATTATTTTTCAACAGTTATTTCTCATATCGATTTCGAAAAACATAACATATAGGTAGGGCTTACTTTAAAAGTTTAAAATTACTTGCCCTTGTGGGATATTGTTTGATAGAGCTCGAATTGAAAAGTGTAATGGTACCAAGAACTTCCATATCCAAGTTCAGGAGAGAGAGTTATATTAGTTTAAAGTTTTAAAATTGGGTTTGACACGACATCGGAATTTATTCTAACAAATTTTATTACCAAACGTAATTTACATTCGGCAGTAAATTTTTAGAATTAATTCTAAAAATTTCTAATTTTGTTTCTAAAAAATTTAACACTCAATCAGCCCTTTAGGCTTGTATAATTAAATTTGTTGGTCAAGGGAATGTGCATGGGCCTGCGAGAAGGTTGTTCGAGATAGATGAGCCAAGAACTGCTAACCAGATCCATCGTTCCATCTAGGCTCAAGCCCATGTCCACCAGGGAGTTATGCGACATCATTGTTGATGTATGCACGAACATAATCAACAGATAGGCCAATCTTGACCGTCCATCTACATCCTCTTTGTAAGGTTCACCACTCTCTCAACCCAAAACGTCACCACTTCCCTCAAATTAAAGAAGTTGTCAGTACAATTAGAGTCCGTCAGAAAATCTTCAAAATCATCATAATTAATGAATGAAAAAAAGTTTCTCAAACGCATTGGCGACAAGTGAAGCCACCCCTTCCGTACAAGTAATGTTATTATGTCATTGAGAAATTAGGATAAAAAAGCTACTTCATCATCTTAAAACCGTTGATGAGTGAGACCTATTTTTGACATTGAAGTAGCTTTTTGACATTGATTTCTCAATGTCACTTAAGTATTTTTCCTTCTGAGTAATGATTCCGAGTAATGTTATTATGAAGTTGAGAACTTTTGTTTACATGTAATAAGCGAATATAAAAACTAGGCCTTCACATTGGCCCGTAGGTTTAGGCGGTAGGGGCTCACAACTTCACATAGAATCTATAAATCCTAATCTATTCACATAAACTAATCTAAAGCTTTCACTAATCGTTAGTGGGCCGTGGGCCCTTTATGACTTCTCAATGGTCACAGCAACAGGTGCCTTAGCTATGGGATTCTTAGCGCTCTTAAGGGCCTATTAGGGGTTATAGAAAAAAATTCTAAGAAAAGCAACTTTGTGGGAAAATTATATTTCCATTTAAATAAATTGTCATAGAATTTGATATTTCTATGGTTAGGGGTTTATTTAAAAAAATTTCTAGGAAATATTTTTAATATATATTTTAAAAAAATTACTAGATAAAAAAATCTGTGTTAATAGAGAACATCATATATATGTCCTTTTACACATTTTTTTAATGAGGTAACCTTTTTATTTATGTCCTTTTACACATTTTTTTAATGAGGTAACCTTTTTAGTCAATCATGGTTACAAGTAAAAAAAACACAATTTGGTGCTAAAAAATTATCTTAGACATAATTTTTATTTTTTAAAATAAATTTAATAAAAAATTTACATTAACTCAAATACAAATTAATTATTATGCACATGCATCTATATAAAACTATCATTTAGCAATGATTCTATTATATTAAATATTTTATGCAAAATAATCTATAAATATTCTATAAAAAATAAAAAATCAAGAATAATACAAATGGCTGCAAGTCCCATAATTCTTTCATTTCTTTCAGAATACCAAACTTATTAAACAAACAAGAAATAAAAACAAGTAATCAACTCTATTTTCTCTCTCAACTACAAAACAACTTAGGATATAATATCTTATCATTTATATTTTTCTAAATAATTTTTTTTACTTGATAACTTCTTAAATATCATTTTAATTCCATATATTTGTAGCAAGCTCATCACTCTTTAAACCTCTTCATAAGGTTCACTACTCTATAAACCCTAAACAAAACATTAGTCTTGCAACTTCCCTCAAGCCGATCTTGTCCATCCATCTACAACCTCTTCATAAGGTTTATCACTCTCTCAACCCTTAACATTGCCACCTCCATCAAATTAAAGAAGTTGTCAGTACAATTAAAGTCTGTTAGAAAATCTTCAAAATCATTATATTTAACGAATCAAAAATAGTTTTTCAGACGAGTTGGCGACGAGTTAAGCCACCCCTTCCGTATGAGTAATGTTATTATGACATTGAGAAATCAACATAAAAAAACTACTTCCTCATCTCGAAACCATTGATGAGTGAGACCCATTGAGATGATGAAGTAGCTTTTTTACGTTGATTTCTCAACGCCACTTAAGCATTTTTCATTCTGAGTAATGTTATTATGACATTGAGAAATCAGCATTAAAAAACTACTTCATCATCTCAAAATCGTTGATGAGTGGGACCCAATTTTGACGTTGAAGTAACTTTTTGACGTTGATTAGGTGACGAAATCTTCACATTGCATCTAGCTTTTGTAAAGGAGAATTGTTTTAATTATATAAAAAAGTAAATACAAAAAGGGGGAACATATCAATAATGGGGAAGGAAGGCTTTGAGAAAAATAAGCAAAACCTAATGGAGTTTTGGTATGTTGTTATGGATGGGATTGAGATTTAGGGGTTGTTTGTGTGCTGAATTTTTTTAAAATTCAATTGATTCAGCCTCAATTTTGGCTAGAATTATTAGAATCTTGTTTATGTGTAGAAGTTGGGCAGAATTAAAAATTCAACATTGAAGTTTATTCAAGCCGTTTCGAGCCTGAATAGGCTTAATTCACCGAACCACCGAATAAGTTGATTCTATCTCCTAGCCTCGTTTTAAAAATTAAAGATTTTATTATTTTTCAACGGTTATTTCTCATATCGATTTAAGCCTAAAAAAATGTACCATATAGGTAGGGCCTATTTCAAAAGTTCAAAGTTACCTACCCTTGTGGGATATTGTTTGATAAAGCTCAAATTGAGAAGCCTAATGGTACCAAGAACGTGCATATCCAAGTTCAGGAAAGAAAGTTATATCGTGGCGCACATCCGACGGCCTAAAAAAGTCATCCTGCATCATGGCTGACACACGCCAATGCATGTGTCAGCCATGACACACACCGCAGGCCATGGGCCTGCAACAAAGCTTTAGTGCTGCTAACGCACATAGTGTCAAAAAAGCTGATGCAAAAAAATTTTTGTTTTTTAAAATTTTTGTTTTAAATAGAAAATGAAAATTCAAACTTTGAATGGGCATAAATCTTTACCCCGAACTCGGAATCGTATGCTCTTAGTTTCGTTGGATTCGAATCGGCAAGTCCTTCAAAACAAGATCACACATATGTTTTCTTGCAAATTTAAAGTGAATTCCGCCAATTGCATGTATCCCAATGTCATAGTCTATCCCGGTGTCCGTTTGACATGTCCTTGGGCTCGGTACGTTCATCTCTCCGAGCCCTATCAAATGTCTTAAGGCTTCTATGAACGAATCAAACTTAAAATGGTCTAATTTTAAGAAAAACAGTTAATGTGCCTTAAAACTCGTTGATGGGCCCAAATGTTCGAATTTCAAAACATTGAAATTCCAGGGCATTACATACATTGTAACCCATAAAGGTCTTTATGTTACCTACTAGTCACACCCCTTCCATATAAAAACTTGTATTATTTTAGGGTGCCCCTAACTCTCCTTGAGTTAGGGTATCTATTCTAGAGAAAATGGGGCAGATTGCCCCTAAGGGCTTTAGGGTAATTCTTTCATATGGGATATGGTACTCTCCCTTGAGTTATTCTGGTCATCTTGCTGCCTTCCTATTTATTTTACGTCATTGACCTCTCTTAAGGCTTTACTCTAAAATTAACTCGCGCTTCCATTCACACGAATGTGAGTGGTCTGCTTGTAGGGGCATTTTAGTTAATTTGTTTAAAGCATTCTTGAGATCCAATGTGTCAAAAATAGGGTTTAAGGGTACTACTTGATGTCATGGACTCGGGATAATTTTTTTGGCATTTGATAGGGTCATAAACCCCTTGAACCGACCTTAACAATTTACCCTAAACCCTATAGGCAAAATAATCGCTTTTCCGCTTACTAGTATTTTTCTTAACTATGTATTTTAATCTATATTTAGAGTACACATTAAAATCAAGATGGCCCCGTAAAACACTCCAGGACCATGTAATGCTTTTGTTCACAAAGGGGGGCTATTGACCGAGATTGTCGATGGGTCTGGCCGCATAAGGCTGGCTACATAAGGTTCAATCTAATTTCGATGACAATTCCGACATAATCCCGGTTTTGGTTGTGGTTTTCTCTCTCACTTTCAGGTTTTGCAACCAGTCATTCAAAAATGGACTCTTTTCCTAATAGACTTACTAAAAACCATATCTCATTGTAAAAAAAACTACCTTAATTAAACTGAGCAAAAATCTTATTATCACCCAATTAAAATAACCACAATTACAGTACATTAGATAGTGCGGATTCATGTAAAACATAACCGAGTGGGTATTAGGAACTTACGTGTTTCAACTATTCAAAGACCAATCCGGCGATCTAGTTTTTTGTCGTTGCCAACCCATGCTCTCATTAGACTTAGAACTTAGACCAAAGCGACTTATGTCTCTCCCCTTCCATTCTAGGCATGCGACTTTGAAAGCAATTCCATTCCTCCCGATACACACCCCATCACGGCCAGAAAAGACGGCGATGCTACAACCCTATTAATCCACAATGTGTCCTATCTATTTGATTTGCTGGAGCATGATGCTTTGTTGTAGATGTTGCCAGGCCTATCTAAGCAAGCCCCAAATCGGGATACCCGGTGATGGAGCACCCACCAAAATTGGTGACAACCTCAGGTAGGGGTAGCAATGGTCAGCTAGCTAACTCCCCGCCAAAATCTTCTCCTCTCCGTCTTTTGTTGAGCCTTCCCCTTGCCCCTGTCCCCCTAAGTAGAAGCCCTAATATAATAAGGTGATTAGGGTTGCTAATCCCCAAAGAAGTTTAAGTCAATTAAATCTCTCTTAAGTGACCTAATTAAGTTACTTAAACTAATTTATCACTTCAATTAACCGTGTCTGTATAGTGATTCAAACAACTAATTTGCACATTTAATTTGGGTAAACGGGTCTTGTGTATTATATTGAACTTTAAACAGTTGTAACTCCCTTATTTGAAATTCGATTTACTCGTTCTTGGTGACGTTTCAAAGTTATTTCTATCTATTTTATATCTGTATAGAGCCATAAATTCCAAATATTTAATAAGTTATTCTCATGAAAAGTTTAAAAGGTCAAATACCCTAATTTTTACACGGTCAACTTTGAGAATTTAAAAAATTCCCAAATGTTACATTTCCCTTCGCTCATCTCACTTTTAAGATCTAGGGTGGCAAGATAGGGTAACTAGTTTCACATAGTAGAAAGGCCCCACAACACATATATACTTAGCATGCAATACATTTATATATATATGTATGCCCCAACACGTCACAAAACTTTGCTACCCTGTGACAGCCAGGAGATGGTTCATGATGCACACTCAAAGATGGGTTATTGTTGACCGTAAAAAAGGAACGAAGGAAGCAAAGGTTCCACTAGTCCAAGTTGAACCAATTGAAGGACAAAAGGGGAGAAGCTTGACGATGACAAGAGAAGAAGGAATAGTTAGGGCTAACGATTCTTTCTTGATTGAAATTAAAGGCTCTTACGTCATTTTACATAATACTGGCCTTAGAAGGCCTGGTTTTTTTTGCCTAATGAATAGACCTAATAAGAGCCTTATGGGCCATCCTACAAAAGCCTTATAGGCCAACTATAAGAAAACACTACTAATTTGAATGAGAAGTGGACATTTCATAACAGACGGAGACCGGGAGGTCTTGTTCCAGCTTGGAGAGGAGCCATTGACCAATGACCGAGAGCATGAAAGAAGATCAGCGACTTAAGGGTGCTGATCGTTCGCTGTTCGTCATGGGGTGGCAACTGGCAAGGAGGGGTAGCGGTGGCGCATTCCTAAAAGTTGAGAGGGTCAGTGTACTAAAATATCAGTGTCTTGATACTTTATGATGAACCCAGAGATCCATAGGCCGCCCCATTAGGCGAGGCATAAATAGGTCAGTTTACAACATCCATGCCTGTTGGCATTCTTAACTTTGAAGCAAGCCTTTACTTTACCCAACCAACCTAGCAAAATCTTCATACATTATCCACATTCTTCCAATAGAATCGAGCACACATATGTACGAAACACAGCAAGATCTACTTTTTATTATTGTCAGTCTGAACACAAATTACAGGAAGCAAAGATTTTCCCCGTCATCTGGTTAAGTCCAAATGCAACATCTTTTGGCTCAATCCAAACATGCACATATTCAGTTGTCTTACAAGTCTGATCAATGTTTTCCATCCCTACATGGTGAACTACAAGGTCACGGTTGTACTCTCCACAAAATTTAGGTAAATATATCTTGTTTGCCATTCTTTTTTCAACCGTTGTAACACTAAAAGATGCCTCCATTCCAACAAATAATGTCCGATTTCCCAAATGTGTCACTTTTTCCCATCTATTCAGACAAAAATTCATTACAAAAACTCCAACAGGACTTTCATATAGATCAAAGAACACTGATAGAAGTTCATTATTCGAAACAACGAGAAAGCACTTGCTGATAGGGACATCAAATGATAATATAGTGTCAAGGACATTCCATGTATCTGCTGTGGGGTCATAAATGCCTAAAGTTCCATCCAACCCAAGACAACAGAAAAGGCCATTGAGGTAAACAGGACAGTTTTTGGACGGTCCAAGAGGGAAATTGTTTGCATACACTTTACAAGTCCAACTATTATCTCTAAAACTAAATAAGTCAATCATTACGTTTCCATCCTCAGAATTAAAGATGATAAAAACAAGACAGTCTGCAGATGTCGGTGCTGATGAACATGCAACGCTATCAATAAAGCAAATATTATGAATGGGAAGATCAACTCTTTCCTTTGTAAAAGGATTAAAGAAAAATATGGAGTTCTCAAGTGACAACAGCCAACCATCCTTTGAAAAAAAAATTGCATTTTCTGATAACTCTGGGATGTGAAGCTCATAAAACTTGTTTGAGTAGGGATCCAAGAATCTAAAGATATCATCATACCCGTCAGTGAACATGAGCCAAGGAATCCTAGGAGACCAGGTCAGAGGTGCAGCTCCTCGTATCATATATGGAACTCTGATAGAAAAAGGCAAGAAAGACAAGGGGCGATCAAAACGTCGTATGTCTTTTAAGTTGGGCAAACCTCCCCCACTTCGGTCTTCCTCAATCTCCTGAAAGCTTCCCGCCTGCATTATTGGTGGTCGATCTAGCAATAACTGAAATATGTCAAAAACAAAGCCATTACTATCATTCTTGCCAAAAAAAAACCTTCAACACCATCATTCGGCTAAGTTAGCAGGAATAGATAACATAAGAGACTACTGTGAATCATTGTGATATTATCTTACGAACAGTTCAAAGTATGAGAAACTAGGGTATAGAATATAGAATTACCCAATAAGGCGCCCAATCGTTGAGCACATCTCGACAAGAAAATTCAATAGTCAAACCTCTGGACTCCAAGCCAAAAGAATAAAACACACCGTTCCAATCACCAAAGTAAATGACGTCCCCTTTAACTCCATTGCAAGCAGAGAAGGACATGGAATAATAGTTTCCTAGAGTAAAAACTCTATTTTCTATGCTTTTAACAGCCCTCCAAGAATAAGATGAAAAACTCATCTTGTAAACAGTAAATGAGCGGCATAATGAAGTAGAATGATTTTCATCATAATAATTTCGCTTAACAAGATAGAGATCTCCACATGATTCCACTAGATTATCCTCTGCATCATATCTACTATAAGGATCATTCAGTTCGACTTCGAGGTAGCTCAGAGGGTCACATGAAAGAGGGTCAATAACTAAGAACTTATGAAAGACGCTCCACGCATATATTTTTCCATCGTATACAACAGCATCTTCAAAATCATCTTTACGAGATTCATCTTCAACTTCCAACCCATACATCATCCATTCAGTCAAACCAGACTGACAGCATAAGTAATAACATTCAGTCTTATGGATTGCAATGAGATGACAGTCAAGATCATCGGGCGGGCAAGAAAAACGGCATATGAAATTCTCATTTATTTCAATTTCTACTTTTGGCAAGGAGAACAGTTGTGTGGTAGTGGGGTGAAACAGGGAAAGTTCAAGTGAATCCAAGTCTTGCAGTAGCAACCAGCCAAAAGCAGATGCCCTACAAACTGAATTGTGTAGCCATGATATGCTTTGCTTCACGCTAGTTTGATGTATAAAATCATAGAAGGTGGGTTCACCGGAACAAGGGAAAACAAGCAAAGGAAGAACTTGAGGGGGCAAGGGAAGAAGTTGATCTTCATAGTTGTTCCTCTCAACCATGATTTGTTTCTGGACCCAAAATCTCCTCCTCCCTGAAACAAGTCTAATCAGAATAACTTAAATCGGGATGGGTCCCAGTAATATCATAACATTGATGATAATATTACCTAGAATAAACAAGTCCAATCAGAATAACATAAATCGTAATGGGTGCAAGGAATATCATAGAATCACCTTAACAAAAAGTTTAAACATCAATCCATACTTACAAAACAAACTAAGCATTGCAGTATTTTTTTTTCTAATCAATATTATCCAAAGTCATATATGAAAGAGTAACTTTTTTGCAGAAGGAGATGGGATAGAAGAGAAGAACAAACAAAAAAGAGATGAGGAAGGGACTGGTTGTGAGGCTAGAAGAGAGAATCAAATGGAAGAGATATAAAACCGTAAGATTGTTTTTTAGATCCTCTGACCGGGCCATAAAGTTGATAAAACCCTTTTAAAAATAAATAATACACATTCGCATACAATATTATATAAGTAAAATTTTACGTGATGAGAAGTCTGCCACTCCCCACACTATCGTCTGGATATAGTTGGGGGTGGAAGACTTATCATCCAATTTTTTTTTCCCGCCCGAACTAAACGAAAGCGGGTCTATGGACCGGGAGGCGAGTGGGTTGAACCTGGCCCGCTGTCAACCTTTCGCCGAGAGAGGTTGGCAGACGGCAGGAAAACAGAGGCTGCCCCGCCGTCGCCCGGCGAGGCTTGCCAGTGGACCAAAAGCAGGAAAATATTCCACCTGACGACGAAGATCCAAGGGCGACCGGAGAAATCCGATGACAGCTGTCCGGTGTCGGGAATTAAAACGCGATCGAAGAAGCGAAAGAACAGAGCCGCCGGGCTTTGGGTGCAGAGGCGGCGCCGGCCAGCGCCAGACGGGTCCAGAGACCGGTTCGACGACCGGAAACCCACAGCAAAAATAAGAGGCCAACCTGAGTACTGCCGCTGCGAAGCCGGTGATTAACGCCGCCGGTATTGAGAGGGTGCTGAAGCAGGAAAGTATCTGTCGCTGGGAGAACAACGAAGGGGAGAGGGCTACCGCTAGTTAGATAGAGAGAGTAGAGGCAGTCGGTTGGGAGATTTCTTACTGGGAGAAGGAGGAAGAGGAGTTCCAGTTGGGAAAGTCTCTCCTCCCCTTCCTTCTCCCTCTGCAAAAAGGAGTTGAGAGGATGATCGAGGAAAGGCCTCGTGCCTTTCCTTATACAGTTATACCTCCGTCAACAGTTACCCCAAATCACCAATCCACTCTTTGCCACAGGAATGATGCCGTAGCAATATGGTAGGACAAGTTAAACCGGTGTTTTAAAATTGGACCGGCCTTTGACCCAATTAGAGGTCGGGTTGGTCCAACCGACTTCAATTTGGGGTTAGACTCGGTTGACCTCTCAAGTATAAAAGAAAATGGGGTAGGAGGCTATGATATACATATTTAAATATTTATTTTAAAATATTTTAATTACATTAGTTAATTGTTTTAACCACAACTTGTAATCGGTTCTTAGTTAGCATAAGGTAAAAGCCTATGACATTTATATTTAAATATCAAAACATTTTAACATGTGTTAAAATATTTTAACTACATCTCGTGACATGCCTTAGTACGGGGTAGGAGCCTATGATAAAAAAATTTACTATGAAGCTTGTCATTTAAAAAAGTTGTTTCATGTTATATGATACTGAGATTGGCATTATGTGTTTGTGTAATGGGTATCACTGCTCTAGCCAGCCTTTCATTCTCTCTCTGTTTCCCTTCCACCGACACTGTTGTTACTTGTTTTAAATTACTTTACATATAATAGTGTTAATTAGTTATTAATTTCTTTATTAGAAATAAACTCTTGACTAGTGGAATGTAGCATTATGCATTTTGATACTAATTAAAAATTTTACAGTACGGGCAGAGTATTGGTGACAAGTAAATGCATTAAATGTAATAACTAGCATTCAAAATAGGAGCATTATCGTACTTTAAGACATGCACGGGCCCATTCATTCACCCTCAAAACTGTATTCTATATGTAAAATTTGTTTTACCCTAAAACCTCTCTCTAAAACTATATATAATATCTCAAAATTTTCTAGGTTTTAAAAATTAAATACATAAAAAAATATGGTATTTGACACATTGACATTATTAATAGAATAACTTAGTCCTTAGATAGAATTTGTGGCTTAAATATATGTAGTTATAAAATAGACATAAAGAGTTTCGAAACGCCACTAAGAACGCACGAATCGGAGTTCGGATGAGGGAGATACGACTGTTCCAAGTTGAACATATCGTATAAGGCCCATTTACCCGATTTAAACGTGTATTTTGGTCATTTAAGTCATTTACAGACTCGATTAATTAGAATTCTGAAATTAATTTTTAGTGGCCCTATTAAGTAGCCTAAATGAGGAGGTTTGGCCCAACTTCTAAGGGGACTAGGAACCCTAATCCTCATACTTATAAATAGGCTAATTAGGGCTAATAAAAAGGGGGTTAGCTAGGACCGTTAAGGGAAGAAGGAGGAGTCACTGATGGAATTTTCTGGAGAGGCTCCAATGGTGGTGGATCGATGACAAACCGACAATTAAGGTAGGATCGTTGTCTTAATTTTTGAGTCATGATTAGTGGGTATTTTATTTAGTAATTGAAATGAAAATTGTGTTATTAGTGTATTCTGCAATTTATATAGAGTAATTTCTGCTTTGCAGTCACTGTTTCCATAATTACGAGGTACAGTGAATCTGCAGCAATTTGGTTTAATTTTTCTTGATGGCCGCCGGCCAGCTGACTAGTCCTTTCATCGGATGGTCTGCTGATCTTTTTCGGCCAAAAACCCGGTCACCAGAAGGACCGACCGGTGTGTCCAAGCGCCAGGGGGAAACAATAAAATAAAAGAGAGAAAAAAAGGTGCTCTCCAAGGCCGTGACGGCCCTGGCCATGGCGAAGCATGCTATTGAAAAAAAAAAGGCCGGCCTTTTGGCCGCCAGATAGCCACCGGACGGCGGTGTAACCAATATCGTTGATTCTGCCGTGCGTCAACAGTCCTGGGCCGCCCCCTCCTCTGCCTCTGGCTGGTCGCAGGGAAGATGACCTGCGATGCTCCTTGGATCGGGTTGGGTTCCCAGACCAAGTTTCATACCTAGGAAAAATCCCAGAGTCTCTAAAATGACTAATTTACCCTTATGAGTTAGCGCATAGAACAATGATTAGTGATCAGGCTTAGGAGCTCCAGTTCAGGGGCCTATGAGTGGATTTAAAAATTGAGAAAATCCCAGTGAGATTCAAGTGAGTATCCTAAATTTGGACTAAGACACCAGGTTTGGAAAAATCTCATTAAGTAGATAATTAACTATTTTACCCCTAATGCTAAAGTAAAATAATTAATTGAATAGGGGTTGGTTCTAGGGGTTTACAACCCCCTTAAATAGCAAGAAAATTACCTCGGGTTCATAATGTCAAGATGTAACCCTAAGATTAGTTTTGTACTCATTAGGGTTTAGGGAAGCCCTAATAAAAAGACAAAAATACCCTTAATAGCGTACCGGCCCGCATTTGCGTGAATGAAATTAACGGGCCAATATGATACAGAAATCTATTGAGTAATTAAAGACTTTCATGATAACAAAGAGGGGTCCTAGGTAAAATAATTACCTTAATGCCTTTTAGTGCATTATGATCAATTTTCATAAAGATTTAATAATTTAACCCTAGGAGGGTTAGGGCACGAGAGCTCAAACAATTATAATATCATTATTGAATTTAGTTATTGATATTATGATTTGTATGGACTTGTGTGGTTCTGATTGGTTACATTGTTTATTGTTTCGATATTTTGTTATTGATGTTGTGATAGTAACTTATCACCAACTTAAGATTATTAAAAGATTAATTGATGGGGTGGATAGTTTATCACCTAATTAAGATAAAGACTAAAATACCTCAGAGGCGTCGGGACTAGTTCATAGAGTGAACAAAGCCTTTGACCTGACGATTTGCCTTGGTTGATGAACTGATAATATTTTCGAGTTTTAAACCCTAGTCTAGAAGGGACTAATACGGTTTGGGATAGTCATTCAAAATCTTCGCTTATTGATGAGCAAGATAGGGTTCATAATGGTTTCCTGAGTTTTAGCTCTATTAAGGAGCTGCTGATTTGACCGTGTAGTTGCATCTCCCCATTGGAGGGAGCTCTGCATGAGTCGGGCTCACCACAGATCTATTGAGGATCCTTTAGTGTACATGCATTTGGATTAGCTGACATCCTGCTTGGTTGGATTTTCCCGCCACTTTTGTTCGGGTGCAATTGTGGCTCATACCCTTCCACTCCGGTCAGGTCCCTCGTGGGCTAGGAGGGGTGATGGTACTTCCTGATGGAT
This sequence comes from Saururus chinensis, assembly GCA_035235625.1. Taxonomy (NCBI): domain Eukaryota; kingdom Viridiplantae; phylum Streptophyta; class Magnoliopsida; order Piperales; family Saururaceae; genus Saururus; species Saururus chinensis. The sequence goes on along the minus strand of CP141142.1, from coordinate 49,850,495 downwards.
TCCAGGGGCATGGATTTACCCTTGAGGGTGGTCTATGGTGAGTTTATCATTTGTCACTTAGGTTGACATTTGATGAGTCTGTCTATCATTGGGATTAGACAGGGACATTAATTGTCAAACAATAGTTTGATAGATAATGAATAACATTATTTGATATTGCTTGTTTAATTAACAAGTGGAAGAATTCTATAAAATGTGGGTTGCTTAAAAATACATAAGCATTGTATGAGTGATGCTATACTTCTTAGTATAGGGTAGTTTTAGGTAGAACTACGTCTGGATCCAATCTTGTAGGAAACATTGGAGATGTTATTTGATGAGTACGTAGGCAACTAACATCGGGTGATGTTGGCCCGATCCAAAAAATATTAAATATTACTTTTGTTCTTTTGAAACGCTCTTCCAAGGGGAGGAGATGTTGATTGTTGTTTCATCTTGTTTGCTTGTAGGTTCTTTAGATGGGGACATTGCGAGGTCAGGACACTAGGGGGAATTTGAGGATGACATTGCACTAGTGGGATCTAGTTGCTTACTTATGCAATCTTGTAATTAATTATAATTACTCGCGTGAGAGATAACTTTACTTAGTTATTTATTTTCAGACATATGACAGACTTGTACTTAGAGGGTTAACCTGTTATTTATTGAATTTTGACACGTGTAATAATATCATATTTTTTATATTCATATTTGTGAACCTCAGTTATTACGACCTAGATATTTTAATTGATTGATTTGATTTAATGAAAAAAAAATTTGTGATTTATCATGTGTCCTTTATTTAAAAGGGTTTTAAAAATCCGGGTGTTTTGATTTTTTTGCTAATATATGTTGTTGACAAACAAGTGGTTACTGAGGGCTGCATTGTTGAGCATTGGTCTTCTAGTTGTGGGCCACACAATGTTGGCCCCCCATAGTAGTGGGCCCCTCAGCATGTTTCTATTCTTGGGCAACATAAATTAGCAAAAAAATAACAAAAAAAAAAGTTTTAGCATAGCATTTTTGGGGTAAAACAAGTTTTACCTGTGCAATACAGTTTTTTGGGGTGAATTAATGGGCTTGTGCACGTCATGTGTGCGTAATGCTCCCATTTTGATGCTCATTATGACATTTAGTGCACTTAAATTTTTATGATACTTCTTTTCCCATATTGAAATAGTCTCAATCAGTATTGAAATTGTCATGCTCCGGCACTCGCCCGACCCAAGCAGAGCCAAATCTAAGGGATAGTGGAAACACGAGGGGGCATGAAGTAAAGACTCGCGGAAGACTTGACCCCTCCAACGGGTATGATACACACAGAGTAATGCACTGCTTTATCTTTTTGCAAGAGAAATAAGTAAAAATATAAAGGACATTAAATCTAAATTAGTTCCCTAGTCTCAACCCACAAACTTACAATACTAAGCAGACAAATATGGCTTAAGTTATAACATCTGAAACAAGTCTAAAGCCACAACAGCTAATAAAGTTCGGGACAAAGTAAACCAAATATGAAGTTCTAGTAAAACAAGAGAATAAATCAAAAAAGATAATAAGATCTCTAGACTCGCACACCTACACTCGATCATCATCCACATGCACCTCATAAAGAGGACCTGATAACCCCAAAACAGAATTTACAGAGAAAACGGGGTGAGTATAAAACTCAACAAGGTTTTAAATGTTGAAACGGTAAATCAGAAAATAATCACGGCAATCAGCATAGTCTATCACATCAACTTGACATGTGTTATCTCATTTATGATTACTTTCCCTTTTCTTAACCATGCTTACCCATAAGTAATTGTCATGCATGAAAGTATCTCAAACACACTATTCATAGCATGAATAATCACATTATAACATAAACATCCATCTTGAATGAAGAGTGTCTCTAGCACACCATACATATTCATGCATATCCATTCTCCTTCATAAACAATCATCCTGTATGACAAGTGTCTTAAACACACTAAACATATCCATACATGTTAATAAACAATTATCTTGCATGAGAAGTGTCTCTAACACACAATCATATCATGTGTATTCATAACTATTTAAGCTACATGAGAAGTATCTCTAATAAACAATCATATCATGCATATCCATAACTAATTAACCTACATGTAAAGTGTCTCTAACACACAATCATATCATGTGTATTCATAACTATTTAAGCTACATGAGAAGTATCTCTAATAAACAATCATATCATGCATATCCATAACTAATTAACCTACATGTAAAGTGTCTCTAACACACAATCATATCATGCATATCTATAAACATTTATCATGTATATAAAGCATCTCTAACACACTATCACAACCATGCATATCGATAAATTAACCCTTCTCACTCTAAACAATCCCCGATTGGAAAGACTAAAGGAATTACATAGTTTGGGTAAATTCCCTAACGGGGAAGGTTACCCCCTAGTGAGCTGGTGCACTCGGCTACACCAGCCTAGATTCTTAGTGTAATATCCCTAATTTTCCTAGGTTTTAAAAATTAAATATGTAAAAAATATGGTGTTTGACCTATTGACATTCTTAATAAAAGAGCTTCGAAACGCCACCAAGAACGCATAAATCGGAGTTCACATGAGGGAGATACGACTGTTCAAAGTTGAACATATCGTATAGGGCCCGTTTACCCGATTTAGACATGTATAGTCATCTTGCGGGCCTGGTTTATTAGAATTTTAAAATTAATTTTTAAAGTCCCAATTAGGTGGCCTAATTGGGGAGGATTACCCAAAATTCTAGAGGGATTAGGAACCCTAATCCCCATGTTAATAAAAGGCCTTCTTAGAGCACAATTTAGTAGGGCTTTTTGGGGGCCTAAAGGGCGGAGAAGAAAGTGAACGGCGAAGCTCCGGCAAGGCTCCAACAATGGAGGATCGACAATAAATCGACAATTAAGGTAGAATCATTGCCTTGTCTTCGCTTGAAGATTAATAAAAGTTTTATTAATTAGATTTGAATAAAAATCAGATCTGTATAGTGTAATTTACATAAAGAGTAATCACTGTTATGTAATTGTGTCAACATCAAATTTATTTTTCAGATCTTACTGGCCGGCTGTGGATTGGTCAATGTCGTCCGGCCAGCAGTCATCTAGCGGTGGCTTCATGAGGGCTGAGCTCCAGCACGCAGCTGCTACCGGATAGACTGCCGGCCGGTGCATAGAAAACAAAAGAAAAAGAGAGACTCAGTTGCTGGCCGAGGCTATGCCGGACGTGGCCGCTTCGGTCCAGGCCGTTTCGATCCATGTCACGATGGCACCAGACGTGCTGGCTTGAGCCGCACTAGAGCCAGCCACGGCAGCATCGCCGTCTGTTAAACAAAGGAAAAAAGGAGAAAAGTGGATTTTTGGTTGTCGGCTGGCCAGCCTCATTGGGATCGCCACCTAGAGGCGATCTAGTGGAGCCCAGGCCACTGCCCATCGTGATGGCAAGGGGCAGTGCCGCCAGAGGCATTTCCGCCTCTTACCGAACGTGGGGAAGATGACCTGCGTTGCGGGTCGTTGACCCGAACCAAACCGGTCCGGTTTAAAAAAAAGAAAGAAAAAGAAAAGAAGGGTCAAACCGGGTCCAGTTTAGGGGGATAAAATGTCAAAAAAATTCTGAAATATTCCTATTGGACCTTGACAAGCGTGGGAGTATTCTTAGCAAGTTTTAGACTTGGAAAAAAATCCTAAAGACTATAAAATGATCTTTTTACCCCTGGTAGTTAAATCATCGTGTGAAAATCACTTACCCGATTTAGAGGCTCCTGTTCAGGGGCCTATGAGTAATCTAAAAATTGGGAAAATTCTCAGTGAGATTTTAATGTGTAACCTAATTATAGGCTAAACCACTTAGTGAGTAAAAATCCCTATGAGTGGGTAATTGACCTTCTTGCCCTAGGGTTAATCATAAACTGTTCAGTCAACCTGGGTCAGTTCAAAGGGTTCACAACCCCGTCACATGCCAGGAAAATTACACAGAGTCCATGAAGTCAAGTAGTATGCTTGAGTTTTATTTTGGACCTATTAGATGTCATTAAGGCCTTAAACCAAATAACAGAAATATCCCTATGTAAATCAGCCCCCATTCGCATGGATGTTATTAATGGGCCAATATGATACTGAAACCTTATGGGAGGTTAAAGACTTACCGAGTGCAGAGAGGACTACATCCAATGTTAGATAATTACTCTAATGCCCTTAGGTACATTACGACTAGTTTCATAAAGATTTATTAAGATAACCCAAGGAGGGTTAGGGCACAAGAGCTCAAATAATTCTTATATCATTAATTAATTTTATTATTGATAATATGATCTGCTTGGACTTGTGTAGTTTTGATGGTTTATGTTATTCATTGTTTTGATATTTTGTCATTGTTGTTGTGATAAGAATTTATCATCTGTTTAAGATTATTGAAAGATAAATAAGTGAATTTGATAGCTTTGGATTGGGCAAGAACACCTAATCAAGATAAAGACTAAAATACCTTAGAGGGGTCTGGGACTAGTTCATACAGTGAACAAAGCCTTTGACCTGACGATTTGCCTTGGTTGATGAACCGATGGCATGTCTCGAGTTGTAAACTCTAGTCTAGAATGGACTAATAGGGTTCGGGATAGTCATTCAGAATCCTGGCTTATAGATGAGCAAAATAGGGTTCAGAATGGTTTCCTAAGTTTAGCTCTTTTGAGGAGCCGCTGATTTGACCATGTAGTTGCACCTCCCCATTGGAGCGAGTTCCATGTGAGCCGGGCTCACCACAGATCTATTGAGGATCTTTTAGTGTACACGCAATTGGATTAGCTGACATCCCGCTTGGTTGGCTTTTCCCGCCACTTCTGTTCAGGTGCAATTGTGGGTCATGCCCTTCCACTCCAGTCAGGTCCTTCTTGGGCTAGGAGGGGTGATGGTACTTCCTGGTGGATTCCAGGGGCCTAGTGGATTCCAGGGTGTTTCGTTATCATTTGTCACTTTGGTTGGCATCTGATGAGTTTGTCTGTCATTGGGATTAGACAGGGATATTAATTATCGAACAATGGTTCGAGAGATAATTAATAACATTGATTGATATTACTTGTTTAATTAGAACAAGTGGAACGATTAAAGGACTTGCATAGGTTGCTTGAAAATACTTAAGCATTGCACGTGTGATGCTATGCTTCTTAGTATAGTGTAGTATTAGGCAGAACTATGTCTAGATCCGATCTTGTTGGAAACATTGGAGATGTTGTCTGATGAGTAGGTAGGCAACTAACATCGGGTGATGTTGGCCCGATCCGAAAAATATTAATGAATACTTTTGTTCTTTTGAATGCTCCTCCAAGGGGAGGAGATGCTTTGTTGCCTGTTTGGTCTTGTTTACTTGCAAGTTCTTTAGATGGGGATGTTGCGAGGTCAAGACGTTGGTGGGCATGTGAGGACGAAGTTGCATTAGTGGGATCTAGTTTCTTACTTCTACAATCTTGTAAGTAATTGTAATTACTGGCATGAGAGCCAACTTTACTTGGTTGTTTATTTTCAAACAGATGACAGACTTGTACTTAGAGGGTTAACCTGTTATTTACGAAATTTGACATGTATAATAATATCATATGTTTTGATATTCTTATTTGCGAACCCCAGTTATCACGACCTGGATATTTAATCGGATGATTTGTTTTGTGTTTAAGAAAGAAAAAAAATTATCGTGATTTATCGCGTGTCCTTTATTGTAAAAAGGGTTTTAAAAATCTGGGTCGTGACACTTAGAGTCCAGTTAGTCTCAATAGTTTTAGTCTCCTTATAGCATTGCCGCTCTTCTCAACCCGGGGAATAAAACGCGTCCTCAAGGGACGTAAAACCATGTCCTTTCAGACATAAAACCGAATTGATATATGGCACCATGTGTTCTGATTACACTTAACCAAAGAGGGTTAGGGGTAGTTATAAAATTTTAGTTAAATTTTAAGGAGTTTTAAAGGATGAAATTCATGTTTTAGTTAGAGCTCGAAGTAACGAGCGCAACGAATCAAAGTAACACGTAAAACAGAAGTCGGGAAAGAAAGTTACAACCTCGAAAAGTGTGCCACATGGATAGGAACCACTTTAAAAGTGTGAGATAAACTACCCATATGGGTTATAGTTTCGAAGGGCTCGTCGATACAAGTCCATTGGTACCAAGAACATGCAATTCCGACTTCGCGATAAGAAGTTAGTACATTTTGAACTTAGAATTGTATTTGAATGAAATAATAATATAATATTCAAGAAAGGATGGAATATCTGACATCAGCTAGCCGAGCAAAGCCGGAGCTGATTATTTTTCTCCGTGGGTATCCAAAAAGTACGCATCAAATCAAAATTTCTTATCAGAAGTAGATGTCACTCGTAATCTTTTATCGAAATCATTTGGAATTTAAAACATCAGACAAAAAATATATCAGAAATCAATTGTACTCTTTTCATAGAGACATTTCATCAAAAATCAAACCATCTAACAGAAAATAAATTTTTCACATTTAAATCAGAACATACATTCCTAGTTCACATCACACTTAGAACAAAATTTCAAACCAAACTTGAAATCGAAAATTGTCTCAATACACTAGCAGAATTAACAATGGAGCTATCCACTAATTCCCATTTCCATATCACAGGCATTTGATGATTACTCCTTGATAATTCTACTATCGTAAATTTGACAGACTATTTGAAATTTAAGTCACTAAAATAATCATGTAACGGATTTACAACAAAGATTTCCGATTGATTCAAAATCGGAATTCAAAGTTTAGATCAAGTCCAACACTACACAGACAAAATAAAATTTCAAATAATTCCTAGATTACAAATTAGAATCCATGAAAATCTGATGTAACACATGCAAAACAGAATTTCAAAACACATCGATACAACTGCTTTAGAACAGGATTGTCAAGTCACTATCGATTGTCAAGTCACTATTTGATCTACTTTGATATGTTCTGTTGTGATCCAACTTACTCTGAAATCCTCTATTGTGATTAGATACACTCCAATATGATCTATGTGATCAGATGGCCGGATGAAATCTAATATGATCCAATATGTAATGATGTGTGTTCTGCTCTGCTCTATGATAGAGTGGCATGTGTGGTTTTGTTAATGTTCTGCTCATCTATGTGAGACATGTATTTCACTGATTTATTGGCTTCTGTTTAACTCCGATGATTTATAAGATTTTCATCTAATTCTGAATGATTATTCGAATATAAGGACATACGTATTTTAGCGTATATGATTTTGTGATGTCTGATGTTGTATTAGCCATTAGGCAGAACTACATTTGGATCTGATCGTATTGAAATAACGTCAAAGATGGTATCCAATACATACATAGGCAACCAACAGTACAATAACGTTGGCCCAATCCAAAATAGTTATAAAATTAGGTTTGTTTTGATCAATGCGCAATGGAACATTATAGCTTCATAGCACATAGAAGAATATTATGACTCTCGCACTCAGAGTCTATAGCTCCTGGTCAGTCTTAAATTTAAATTTTTCTATACTCTGATTTTGTTTTCCAAACTAACCCCCGGTTTGGGTCACGGTGTTACAAATGGTATCAGAGCTTTGCTCTATCTGTGAGAGAAAATTATTTTAAAATAAATTTTGATTTGTTTCGAATTCCAATTTTAAATTGGAATCTCTTTGTTTTGAGTGTGTTATCATATTTAATATAAAGCTCGATTGTGATTTTTTCCATTTTGCACTGGTGTCATTGGCTTTAAGACGAACTACAATTTTGAACTTATCATTTTGCATTTATGACATCGGAATTACTATAACCTATGATTATGTTTTTATCGTTCCACATGTGTGAATGGATTTAATAAAAAATTCTAATTGTGAACATCAGTTTTGCATGTGTGATATCGGAATTAAGGAAAATTCCGATTGTGAACCTCCACTCTCTATGATTGACATCAGATTTAATGCCGACTCCGATTTTTGAATTTTATGTTCCACATGTGTTATAACGGATCAAAGGAAATTTTCGATTGTGAATCTTTCATTCTTTACGTGTGATATTGGATTTGAGGATTCTGATTTTTGAACTTTCGCATGTGTTGTATCTGATTCAATGTGAATTCTGATTATGAGTTTTCTACTTTCCGAGTGTTGCATTTGATTTAATACAAACTTCAATTTTACGACTTCAGATTTTGAATAAGAAATAGTTTTAAATTTCTGTCTTGCATGCTTTACAAGTAATTGATGCAAACGTCGATTTTATGAATTTTGGTTTCGTGTAATATATATATATATATATATATATATATATATATATATATAAAATGTCTGTCTGAATTTGTTGCAATGGATTTAATATGACAATCATGATTATAAATTTCAATCTTGGATTTAAATAGATTTTAAATTTTTAATACAAATAAGCCATATCGGGTTTTGATTTGTAATTTTGTTTTACGAGTGTGACATTGGAATTGCTCTTAACTTTACAATTTATAAATTTTGATTTATTTTAATTAGAAGTAATTTGCAATTTATGCCCTACTTTGTTGTATCAAATTGTTATATACTCCGATTTTATGAATTTCGTTTTTAAAACGGTTATAGTTTAAAATTAATATTCCAAATCTAGGTTTGATACGAATTCTGATTTTTTATAAGAATTAATTTAAAGTCTGTTTCAATTGTGATATTAGATTTAATACGAGTTCCGGGTTGGAACTTTTTGTTCGGTCTATATGAACTAGAATTTATTATGACTACGATGTTATGAATTTTAAATTCTAATCGATAATGACTCGACAATCCTGTCCTAAAACAGTTATATCGATGTGTTTTGAAATTCTGTTTTACATGTGTTACATTGGATTTTCATGGATTCTAATTTGTAATCTAGGAATTATTTGAAATTTTATTCTGTCTTTGTAGTGTTGGACTTTATCTGAACTTTGAATTCTGATTTTGAATCAATCGAAAATATTTGTTCTAAATCAGTTACATGATTATTTTAGTAACTTAAATTTCAAATAGTCTGTCAAATTTATGATAGTAGAATTATCAAGGAGTAATCATCAAATGCCTGTGATATGGAAATGGGAGTTAGTGGATAGCTCCATTGTTAATTCTGCTAATGTATTGAGACAATTTTCGATTTCAAGTTTGGTTTGAAATTTTGTTCTAAGTATGATGTGAATTAGGAATGTATGTTCTGATTTAAATGTGAAAATTTTATTTTCTATCAGACGCTTTGATTTTAGATGAAATGCCTCTATGAAAAGAGTACAATTGATTTCTGATATATTTTTTGTCTGATGTTTTAAATTCCAAATGATTTCGATAAAAGATTACGAGTGACATCTACTTCTGATAAGAAATTTTGATTTGATGCGTACTTTTTGGATACCCACGGAGAAAAATAATCGGTTCTGGTGCGCATCATGGGAAAGCTCCTCACTTTCTGAGCCTCTCGCTACCCCATGAGTGTCGAGGGGAATGTCATTTGATATCACGGCTTTGGTTTTCTCATTACTCGAATGAACCGACAATTTGTACATATGTTTCTGCATCAAATTGTTTTTGAATAATTCTTTTCTGATAAATGATTTTCTGAAAAAGATTATAATCATTTCCATATATTTTTGCTTAACATTATTTTAGATTTTAACTCAACCTACAATGTAGGGGATTTTAAATTCTAAATTTATGCTTATTAACCATGTTTTTAGGGAATTTATCATATTTGCAAAATATTTTATATGTATTGCATTATGTTTTAAATACATGCAATTTCTGGATAGTTTCAGGGTAAAACCTGAAAGTATCAGTGCACTCTTTGTCTAGATACCCACTGAAAAATTGGTTCTGGCGCATGCATATAGATGTGGAGCATCATAGGAAAGCTCATATCCTTCTAAGCCTCTCATTACCCCATGAGTGTCGAGGGAACGCCGTTTGGTATCACGGCTCTGTTCTGTCTAATCTATCCATTTTGTTTGATCTATCTGATCCGTTTGATCTGTCTGTTCTATTTGATTTGTCTGATCCATTTGTCATGTCTGTTCTGTTTGAACTGTTTGATCTATCTGTTATGTCCATTTTGTTTAATGTGTCGGATCTATTTGTTCTGTCTGTTCTATTTGATCTACCTGATCCATCTGTTCTACCCGATCTGTTTAATGTGTCTGATCTATTCTGTATGTTCTATTTGATCTGTCTGATCTATCTACTCTGTCCATTTTGTTTGTTTTTTATGATCCATCTATTATGCTTGTACGGTTTAATGTGTCTGATCTGTTTGTTCTGTTTGATTTGTCTGATCTATCTAATTTGTTTGTTCTATTTGATCCATCTATTTTGTCTGTTCTGTTTAATGTGTTTGATCTATTTGTTCTATCTATTCTGTTTGATCTATCTAATCCATCTGATTTGTTTATTCTGCCTGATTTGTTTGTTCTGCCTGATCTGTTTGTTTTGTTTGATATGTCCATTTTGTCTAATCTATATGATCTGTCTGTTTTGTTTCTGTTTGATCTGTCCATTATGTTTGATCTGTCTGTTTCTATCTGTTCTGTATGATCTGTCTGTTTCTGTATGATTTGTTTGTTCTGTCTGATTTGTTTGATTTGTTCATTCTATCTAATTTGTTTGATCTATTTGTTCTGCCTGATATGTCTATTTCTATCTGATTTGTCTGTTTCTATCTGATTTGTCTGTTTCTATCTGATCTGATTTGTTTGATTAGTTTGTTCTGTCTAATCTATTTGATCTGTTTGTTCTGTCTAATTTGTCTATTTTTGTCTAATCTATTCGTTTTGTCTGATTTGTTTGTTCTGTTTGATCTGTCTGCTCTATCTGATATGTCTATTCTCTTAACTCTGTCTAATCTATATGATCTGTATGTTCTGATCTGTCTGTTCTGGATCATATCATATTGTATCAGGTCACATCAGATTTTGTTTTGTGATATTTGGGGTGGGGGGGGGGGGGTGGTTAAACTACCAGATTATGTATTTGATCCGAATAGTTATCAGATTATGTTATCACTTGATGGATTGTTCTTCTAATTGTTGTGTCCAAGTGCAAATCAACCGGATTCATGATTGTATTTGCTCTCTGACTAAAGGTAAGATTTTATTTTGAAAAGTATTTTTGGGAGAATTGTGAGGACACAATTTGTTTAAGGGGAGAAGAATGTGGCACCCCATGTTTCAATTACGCTTAAACAAATAGGGTTAGGGGTAATTATATAATTTTAGTTAAATATTAAGGGGATTTAAGGGATGAAATTCCCTATTTAGTTAGAGCTCGAAGAAACGAGTGCAACCAATCAAAGAGCACATAAAACTGAGGTCAGGAAAGAAAGTTACGACATCGGGAAGTATGCCACATGGGCGAGATCCACTTTAAAAGTGTGAAATAACCTACCCATGTATAATCTATTTTCGAAGGGCTCGTCAATACAAGTCCATTGGTACCAAAAACGTACAATTTCAACTTTAGGATAAGAAGTTATCGCGTTTTGAAGTTAGAATTGTATCTGAATGAAATAATAATATAATATTCAAGAAAGGGCAGAATAGTTGACATCAGCTAGCCAAGCCAGAGCCGGAGCTGAGCCTCTTTGCTATCGTGCAGTTGCACTGTGCCATCGCGGTAGTCCGCGCAACGCGGTTCCCGCGCTAGAGCGACGCGCGCAGGATGCATGATGAAAGTGCAGCGTGGCCTTACACGTTGTGCGATGCACGTTAATGCGCACATCACGCACACATCTATGGGCCACGTGGTGCTAGCACGTGCACGCATATTCTACCTTTATACGCTCACATGCTATTCTCTTATAAATACTCATTTTTGTTCAAACTTTTGGAGAGTTTCTAGAGTCATTCTAATTCTGTTTTCTTCTGTTTAAAAAGCGTTCTTAGCTAATTCGAGGGTATTCTACGCAATGGAAGCATCCATTTCTCGAGTTAGTGACCCTATATTTAGGAAACACCCCCGGGAAAGGGTGTTACGGGCGCGGGAAGGGTAAAGTGTTTCCGGGTAAGGGGAGGTTTTGTCCGCCGCCTACAAGCGCGGGAAGGATAAAGTGTCTCCGAGTAAAGGGAGGTTCTATCCACCGCCTATGGGCACGTGAAGTGTAAAGTGTCTCCAGGAAAGGGGAGGTTCTATCCACTGCCTACGGGTGTGTGAAGGGTAAAGTGTCTCCGGGTAAGAAGAGGTTTTGTCTGCCACCTACGAACGCATGAAGGGTGAAGTGTCTCAGGATAAGGGGAGGTTCTGTCTACCACCTATGGGTACGGAAAGCAAAAAGTGCCACTTGGGTAAGGGGAGGTTCTGTCTGTCGCCTACTGGCGTGTTGTGAGAAAAGTGTCATGGTAAAGGGGAGGTTTTGCCCGTAGCCTACGGGTACGGAAAGATAAAAGTTTTTCAGAGTTAGAGGAGGTTCTGCCCACCATCTTCGGACCTACAAGGGCGGATGCCCTGAGGAAATGAGCAACTCCAAACGTCGCCACTTCCAGAACTGCAGGGGAGTACACTTTTCTGACCTTCTAATTTAATATGATTTATATACATGCACATCTTAATTAGTAATATACTAATTAAGATATATAATTTGCTATGATCTGATATATGCTGATATGTTCCTATTTAATCTACTTTGATATATTCTGTTGTGATCTAAATTACTCTGAAATGCTCTATTGTGATCAGATATACTCCGATATGATCTGAAGTGATCAGATGGTCGAATGAAATCTGATATGATCTCATACAATTTGATATGATCCAACATGTTATGATGTGTGTTCTGCTCCGCTCTATGATAGAGTGGGATGTGTGATTTTGTTAATGTTCTGCGAATCTATGTGAGATGTGTATTTCGCTTATTTATTGGCTTCCATTTGACTCTGGTGATTTATAAGATTTCCATCTAATTCCGAATGATTATTCGGATATAAGGACATACATATTTTAATGTATATGATTTTGTGATGCCTGATGCATGTATTAACTGTTAGGCAGAACTACGTTCGGATCCAATCGTATTTGAATAATGTCATAGATGGTATTCAATACGTACATAGGTAACCAACGTACAATAACGTTGGCCCGATCCAAATTAGTTATAAAATTAGGTTTGTTCTTATCAATGCGCAACATAATGTTATAGCTTTGTAGCACGTAGAAGAATGTTATGACTCTTGCACTTAGAGTCTGCAACTCCTGGTCGGTCTTAAATTTAAATTTTTCTATACTACGATTATGTTTTCCAATCTCACCCCCGGTCCGAGTCGAGTGGTCCGGGTCAGGGTGTTACATGATAAGCCTCCAATCAATTAACCCGACAAGAAATATCGCACAATTTCATCCAACCAATCAACCACAACTAATCTCGATAAATTCTCATTCATAAATCTATTTCGTGATGCATGCAACATGGTACATACATGAGCAATCCCTACATGAATCTTTATTCATGAAACATACTCCAATCAGCCATACATGCATCATTTCTAATCATAAGTGTCAAACAATCATCATAATTACCCCCACATATGTATGTACATGGTATTAGCATTCAATCCTAAGCATATAAAGATGCATTATGAACAACCCATCAACATACTACATACATGCTATTAAAATTGAATCATGGTTTCTTACTGAAATAACGGGTAAAAACTATTGAAAAACACAATGCAAGTCAAATGCAACCTCACTCTAAACTTAAGTAAGCATATTCATTACTACACTTTAAGCTAGACATAAAACCATTATTCACCCATAATTTTATCGTAACATGTGAAGGCAAACAAATCCATTCTCATGTTGTAACCTTGTTAGAATCCAAGTTAAAATATGAAGGATCACTCAACATGGATTTAGGTCAAGAAATCATAACATGCTTAATCAAATAACACGTAATGCACTTAAACATTCATCATATCCCTAACATCAAATTCATGCCCTTCCAGTAGCATTTCCTAGTATAAATTACTCAATATAATCATAATAAAAGGTAACTAAGAAGAAAAAACATAAAAATGAGCAAAATAACTAAAATGACCAAACTACTGTTGTAAGGACCCTCATCTTTAAACCGGTTTTGGTTTTCTTTAATTATTGGTTATCGTGAGATTTACGTGTTTTCTGATCTTATTCGGTTATTTCGTAAATAAATAGATTTTGTGATGGTTTTAACCAAAATCAACTTCAATATTAGTAGTTTTAAGTGATTTTAAACCAAATGTGAATTTTTGGAATTTTTTGGAATTTTTACTATTTTCCCAAAAATTAGGGTTTTGGCGGGACCCCTGTGGGCCCCACCGACGAAAATTTTATTTTTGTGTCAAATGAACCTAGACATATACTTAAGGTCACACAAAAATTTTCAGAATTTTATTAGGCTTAATTAGTGCTTAAATTACAAAATAACCACTTTTAGCCTACTTTTCCTATTTACACCCCAAAACCTACCTATGCATACCCCAACCCTTACTATAAAAGGGCAGACCTGAGTCATTTCCATTTTTGGGAATAGGCTAAGGAAGGAGGGCTGGCCTAATCCCCACTTAGGCCCGAATTAGAAGCCGATTAAGGTAAGCTTACTCTAATTAAGCACTAATCCATGGCTTTCTTCTTAGTTTCTTCCAAATCTACCATTTTCCCCTTGATTCAATTCGTTTTTGACCATCAAAAGCTACTGATTTGTGTTTTACTACAAACCCTAACATTCAAAATTCGATTTTTACTACCAACAAGCCCTAGATCTAAGATTTAATTAGGGATTTCTTGGGTAAATCGATTTCTATTAGAGTTTAATTCAAACTCATTGTGTTTTCAAGGATTTCAAGAAGGGTGACTCTTCAATCCGAGCTTAATCAAGTGCTGAGGTAATGGGTCTTCGAAATCTCTGTTTATCCATGGTAAAACTCTTCATTTTTGGCTTATTTCGAATGGAGTTTGCTTGATTTGGTGTGTTAATGGTAAGATTAGAAAATAGAATTATTTAATCCCGATTTCTTAGGGTTTTGCATTATTATGGTTTGGTTTGATGTTCTGGAAGTCAATGAGGACTTTTGATGATGTTTAGGGTGTTAGATGTGGATTTGAAGTGTTATCAATGGTGTTTCGGTTTGATTTTGCGAAAGGAAGAAGATGACCAGTTTTGCCGTGTTGGCGATCGAACGGCCCTTGTGGGCGATCGATCGGCAACACTGCCGAAATGTCAGTTTTCCAGTTCAGCCGATCGAACGGCCTGCTGGGCGTTTGAACGGCCGAACTGTAAATTTCAAATTTTCACGTTTAACCGATCGAACGGCCTGAAGGGCGATCAATCGGCTACACAGTAATTTGCATGTTGTGCATATGATGTCTATTTTGATGATTCCCCTTTAGCTTGCCAATTTTATATGAATGTGGAGTGTTTTAAGCTATGTTAGGCTACTGGAAATGCATGCTATTAAGTTTATGGAGTTGACATATATGCTTAGAGATGGTGGAATGACTTATGTTCTGTGGCATGATGTTGGAATCGTCATCTTGAAATTATGAATGGTTGGTTTCTCATTGTTAAGCATAATTTCAGTAGGACTATAATCTATTATTGGACTGATTTGTCATGATAGATGGTGGTTAGTTGTGTGTGGATGTTGGTGAATGCCATGACTCAATGATGAAATGAATGATGTTATACGTGTTTAGCCTTTGTGGTTGAGTTTTGAATTGAAATATGATTTCAACGATTCTTCTCCTATGATTTCCGCTGGAATTCATGTTTAGATGGAAATTCACATGTGTAGTGTGGTAGTGAGTTTAATTTCAAACATGTTGGCATGCATTATGTGAGATGCTTCTACTAGATACACACATATGTGGGGTTAAATGATGATGTTGAAGCTTGATATTGTGATTATGAATGATGCATTAGGGGCTGATGAGAGCACTTATCATGGATTAGGATTCATGTATGTTTTGCCCACATATGTACCATGCTGCATGCATCATGAAAATGGATTTCCAATTGAGGCTTCATCGTGGTTAATCGAACTTGACCGATTGGATGCAATGTGATGGAATTGTGTGCCGGATTGATTGGTCGTGGATTAATCGCAAATTGATTGGTCCGAAAGGACATATTTTGATTTGAGTTCTTGTGTGGAACGAGTGCACTCCCCGGGTTGAGTCTTGTTAAATAGAATGATGTGGGGACGAGTTGTGTACTTGTCTTGCAGATTGTGAGAATGTTATTACGAGTATCATCTGGACCCTGAGAATCCAGTGTGGTATGCCGTGTGCACCCCGCTACCACGTGTTCTAGGGTTCTCTGTGTGAGAACTCGGGCTCTTCCCTCCGCAGGAGATGTCCCTGGGCGAACACCCCTTCTCTAGATTCTCTGTGTGAGAATGGGACATCCTTGGCCAGGATCGTCCAGGGCGAGCAGTATTAGGGATTGACAACCCCGATTTTTCTTTAAATTCTTGTGTAGAATTTTGGATCATGACACGCCTTCGTGGCCTGGTCTATGCTCCCGTCTATGTGACATTAATGTGTGATTACTCCTTGATGGAGGTTGATTTTGATGATATAATGCATGTGGGAATATGTATGTTAGAGATACATCCATGCAGGTTGATGTTGATGTTATGCATGTGGGAATATGTATGTTAGAGATACATCCATGCAAGTTGATGTTGATGTTATGCATGTGGAATATGTATGTTAGAGATACATCCATGCCGGTTGATGTTGATGTTATGCATGTGGAATATGTATGTTAGAGATACATCCATGCAGGTTGATTATGCACTATGATGCAGTGTTAAGTGATATGTATATGTGATCAGAAAATGATGCACCATGTAATTCGTTGATTTGAATGATTATATCGTTATGCTATCTTATTTTCGATGTTGTTAGTGATATTAAAACCATTGTTGAGTTTGTTAAACTCACCCCTCTTTGCGTGTTTTGATTTGGGGCTGCGTGGTGCGACACGCAGACGGACAGGATCTCCTCTTCGAGGAAAGGTCGAAGGTGGCTTGGATATGATCGTGGAGTTCTTTGTGTGGTTTTATTTTCCTTAGTTATGATGTTGTTCAGGACCTTTGTGTAGGGTTCTTGTTTTGGATTCATGTCACATTTTACTGTTGTGATGCTTATGACTTATTTTGAGCCGGTGTGGGCTTTACTTAACTAAGCTTGTGGGTTTGAGATTGTTGTTTACTTTGTGATAAGCAACACCTTTTCTTCCCTTTTTATTTACTCTTGCTCAAAGGATTGTGCGCACTCCGTAATTCTATTAATCACCCGTGGTTAGGGTTAAGTCTTCCGCTAGATCGTTTCTCAATTTTCACTTCGTCGCCCCCGCGCGCTTGACCGGCCCCTGGACCGGGTTCGGCTTGGGTCAGGCATCGTCGGGGCATGACAACTGTGTTGGCCTTCGAACACCTTGCAGGGCCATTCAAATGCCAGAACAGAAGTTCTAGTTCGTTTTCTTTCTTTTGAACCCAAAATTGAAAATACGCATATTTATCTTAAACCTTCAAATCTCACTACCAAACATCATCATAATGAAATCTAAGCTTAGGAAATGGTAAAGCTAATCATTTATAAAAAAAACACACGAATAAATCACAATAAAGATTAAGTTTTTCTTAACCCACTATTAAAGCTCAACTCCATGGAAACCCACATAAAACTGCATCATAATCCAAATCCGAAAAAAAAGACCTATTTTGGAAGAAATCCCTCACTTTCATTGAGTTTCTTGGCCTGAAATTGATGCTTCAACCTCTTCAAATCCCTACCCACAATAGGGTTTTGTTAATACACGTATAAATCCACTTAATAATGTCTAATCACTTGAAAATTTCTATATCTAGTGCTTATTTAGTTCCAAAAGAAAATCCCTCATTAGAGGTTTGAAATAGGGGTCAAAACCAAAAACTTGAGTGGTAAAAATTAAGATTAATCCTTAGAAAAGATGAGATTTAAAAAGTTTAGGCAAAACCCTAGGTAATTAATGGAAAATCAAGCTAATCTTTACCTTAATCAACATTTCCTCTTTTGGAATGCAGATTAGCGACTCTTAACCTAAAAATCCCAGCCCTTCCCAAATGAGAATGAGTTGTGCCGTCTATTTATAGTAAGTATTGGGGGAGACCTAATAGGAAATTGGGGTACAAATATAATTTCACTAAAAATAGGTGATTTATTTATTTTGAGTCCAAAATAAAGTTTAAATTTTTTAAAATACTTAATTATTGAAATAAGATATTTTAAGGGTCATATGGAACCCATTAACCTAATTTACGAACATGGGGCCCATGGCCGAACCTGCCCCCTAACTTTTCAGAAAATTAGTCAAAAAATTCAAAAATATCAAAAAAAAATTAATTGACTTATTTTAACATAAAAACCATCAAAGTGAAGAAAACTTTGATTAAGACCATAGTTAACCACCTTAAATCCCAAAACAAAATCGGCCAAATTTAACATTAATCCACACATTAAAGTTGAACATGTCATATAAGGTATGTTTACCCAAATTAAACATGCAATTGGGCCATTTACATCACTTTACAAGCCTGGTTTAATTAGGGTGACAAAATTAGTTTTTAGGGGCCAATTAGGCTACCTAAGGAGGGATATTTTAGCCAAAATCTTGGGGAATTAGAAACTCAAATCCTCATTATTATAAAAACCTAATTAGGGCTTTTTGGAGGGGGACTTTTGGTTTGGTGATTTTTTGGGGGCAGAGAAGGAGCCGCTTGAGGGTTTTTGTAATGCTTCATTTTTCTGATTATGTCTAACCCTACAGGTTGGGAGTAATTATAGAATTTCGGTTAACATTTAAGGGGTTTCAAGTGATGAAATGCTTGTATATAGTTAGAGCTCAAAGTAACAACTGTAACAAATTGAAGAATGCGCAAAACGAAAGTTGAAAACAAAAGTTATGACATCGAGAAACATGTCATATGAGAGGATCCTACTTAAATAGTGCAGGATAACCTACCGTTGTCGGGTCTAGTTTCAAATGTCTCACTGATATGAGTACATCGGTACTAAAAACACATGATTCTAACTTTAGGGTAGGAAGTTATCGTATTTGAAGTTTTATACTATTTGAATAAAATAATATAAAAGATAATAAAAAAATAGATTTGCTAACATAAATGGCTAACGCCATTCGTGCCAATGATGGGACAAGAACTCCTCCCATGGAATGTCGTCCTGCACTGGAATCTTAGCCACTCCATTGAAAGCGACCACCTGTCACGACCCGAATTTTTAAAAACCTTTTTAAATATAATAAATGGTTATTCGCGAGAAATTTTTTTTCTTTCTTAATGTAAAATAAATTATTCGATTAAATATTTAGGTCATGATAACTGTGGTTTACAAATACAAATATTAAATGATATAATATTATTACATATCTCAATTCATAAAGAAAAGCATATTCATTTAACTATAAGTCTTTTATCAGACTAAAAATAAATAACTAAGCTAACTTTATAACATCCGAGAATTTATAAAATTTTCGTAGTTGGCCGCGTAGAAATTAAGGTATTTGACCCCTTGACCTTCTTGTAAGAATAACTTACTTAGTGGTTATTGGTCAATAAGACTAAATATGGATAAAAAAGTAAACAAAAAAGCTTCAAAATGCCACCGAGAATGTACGAATCGGAGTTTAAATGAGGGAGATACTATCATTCGAAGTTGAACATATCGCGCAAGGTAGATTACCCGATTTGGATGTGCAAATTGATTGTTTAAGTCACTCTATAGGCCTACTTAATTAAAATGACAAAAATTAATTTTTAGAGGCACAATTAGGTTGCCCAAGTAAGGAGGTTTTGGTTTAACTTCTAAAAATATTAGGAACTCTAATTCTCATGCTTATAAAATGGGCAAATCAGAGAAAGAAGACAGGTGGATGGTGAGGCTCTGGCAGTGGATCAATGACAAACCAACAATTAAGGTAAGATCACTGATAAACATGATTATCTTATGTAATTAATAGGTTTGGGCATATAATTGTTTCGATTTCTTAATTTGGGCATTAATCCTTAAATTGGTAAATTAAGAAGGGTGAGCTGTTGGTTGGCTGCCACCCTTCTACGGTGAGTTTTTGGGACCGTTGTCGAATGGCAGGCAAGGCCTCTTTCCTTCATCCCTGCACTTTCCTTCATCTCAACAAAGCTACAGCCTCATGATGGAGGTGTGACCATAAGCACATAAATATATGATTTTAAAATAACAATGCCCATAAGCATATTTATAAACCATGCAACAGATGTAAAAACAGATCATTTGAAATTTCTAAAAATTGTTTTAACTCAAAATACCAGAAACATGTAAAAATTAAAATTAAAATCATTTAGTTGAAGTGACTGACATAAATCTGTTGATGCAAATAAGTTGTCCAGATACCTAGTTTTGGCATCATTTTTTTCTTCAGCCTTACCCAACTTGCAGCTGGAATAAGTTAACTAACAGCTGGGTAAATAAATTTGCACAATAATCTTGATCACTAGAACTACTGTGGCAACACTGAGATGATTAATAAAGCCATCCTCGATTCTTCCTAGTTAGATGGTATATGAGGAGTATCTAAATGGTTCTCGAAATATGAAACAATTAAGTAAACGAGCAAATCTTCACTTCCAACGTCTATATGGACTCTAGTGAAAAAATACTTTAAAAAAAGATGAAAAATTGTAAAAGTAATTTAGCTACAATCTGCATTTGCACCAGAACATGCACAATGTGAAGCAAGCAAAGTATTTTCCTCGTTTGTCAATCTTAAGAAACTAACTGCTTGCAATTATGAAATACTCACTTTCACGTGGAATAATTTTTGGCTTAGGCGCAAATTAGAAATCAATAGCGACGGACCATGCCATTGCTAATACTAACTAATTGCAATAGAATTATCCGTCGTTGTATCTTCAAGAGCTGAAATCAGCTCATTTGCAACGGTGATTTTTTCCGGTGGCAGAAAACTAAACAATAGTGACGGTTATAATTTTTATCCGTTGCTAATTAATTGTTATTAACGACAGTAAATCAGATCCGTCGCTGTATCTTCAACACGAGCCCCGCTAATAATCGAAAATATATTGAAATAAGCTCATCTGCGACAGTGAGTCGAGGGCTGGCAATCGGGCTGGGCTCGGACGGGTCCAATTAGAGCCCGAGCCCGTTAAGCCCAACTATGCACAGCCCGTTTGATAATAAACCATCATGAACTGGTTTCGGGCTCCCATCGGGCTGGTACATCCCAACGTCGAAGGCACTCTTCCCCTCTATATGATATGAATACGAATGTGGTTATATGGACTACAGGTCATCGTCTTCCCCATTGCTTAGAGTTCGTGAACCAGAGCCTATAAAATGGTGGCTCTGACGTCAGGGATACAATTGAAGCTGCTGCAACTTTTGAACACGGAGGCCAAAGTGGCCGGGGAGCACAGCTCTGCCTTGCTCCAGGTATTCCTGATGCAGTGGCGAGTTCTCCTCATTCTTCATGTGCCGGTGATGTAGCCAAAAAATGCCGCAATCACCCGGACACAGGCGGAGGAGCTAGTCTGGAGGGAACCACAACTAGAGGGGCTGCCGTGCATGGCCAGACGGAGCTCGAGTCTGAACAGAGTGCCAAGTTTGACGGGGCAGAGAGGAAGATGCATGCAGAGAAATCGAGCTTCTGGGTCGACCCAATCTGCTCTTCCAGCATCAAACTAATTCTCACCAACGCAACGTTGAGGTCGGTGCAGATCAAGAAGTGGTGCTGATTGTTCATCCCAACCCCCGTAGGGTCGATTTCAATAGGGACAATCTTCGTCCAGCTAGCAAAAGCCTCCAGCTCTCCAGTCACCCGGTCGTCGGACCAGACACCCAAGACGAGGAGCCCACAAGAGGCTAGAAGTGGTGACGAGTCGCAGACTTAAAATCCGAATCCAAATGGGACTTATTAAGAGCCCGGGTAAAAGCCCGAGCCCGGATCCATTTAAGTGGAGCCCGATAGCCCGTCCAACTTCACTTTTTCGGGCTGGGGTTGGGTGGGCTGTCGGGCTCCCGGTTCATTTACCAGCCTTAACAGTGACAACAGTGATCAGTACCCGTCGCATGACACTATCAATAGTTAGGGCTTAAAATTTTAGTCGTCACTAATACGCACTATTAGCATAAAGCCGTTGCTATTGAGGCATCGTTGTTGACGAATTTTTTTTAGCATCGGTTGTGTGACTATAGAAAGAAGGTCTACCAATTGCGATGGTGCCCAAGAATGAGCGAGCGGTAGCGAACTCGAAAATGTGAAAACTTGGGCCGAGGTGACTGTAGATGGTGGAAGGCCATCAAAGGTTGTGGTTCTGCAAAAGTCCCAAATCACAAGGGATCTGTACCGATGGCCGGGATGGGAGATAGAGAGAGAGTGGAACGCGCGGCCATGGATGCTAACAGTGAGAGAGTCGATGCAGAAGGCAGTGAAGGGGCCTATGACACGCGTAGTTCCTAAACAATCAGCGGTGGAGAAGGCAGCCGCGGGGGAAGACGCTCTTTAATTAGCCAGATGAAGGCCGCTAACTGGTTGTGCTGCTCCCCTAGACATTGGTCCAAATTCACATTAGTATCGTCAATTTTCTGAAATGCAGTTTGGAGTTGTCTATCAAGGGTTGCTGGAGGATTGAGGCGGTCAAGTGGAGGTTGTCCAAGTGTTGCACTAGTTGGTGGGTGAGCGCATCCAACCCTGACTACCATGGAAGGGAAGCAGCTGCTGATGGTGAGTGTCGTACGCCAACATCTTTACTACAAGAGGATTGTCTGTTGGAGAAAGGGAAGAGCGACTGAAATAAGTCTACTTCTGAAATTGCCATATTAATTGAATTCTACTTGAACTAAGAAATACTCTAAAAAAAATTCGATTTACTCTATGTGAAAATTTTACTACGGTTCATAACAGGTATGCATGCAACGCCCTCTTTGGTTACATCCCACAAAATGTCATTCCTAATTTTTTATTTTATTCTTATGGTCCTATTAAAGCAATAATAGCTTGGCTACAAAAAATTAAAAACACTACGTCACGTATGATAATACGGCTAATGAGTTGATATTCTTGATGCTTAGTATATCTATAAAAAAACCTATAAATAAATCTAGCAGGACCCAAACACCTGTAGAAGCTGGACGTACTTTCTTCTACCTCGACATGAAATTGATTTGTGTGTCTGAAGACGTCCTTGAAGCGCCACTCTGGTGAACGGGACAGCACCCTCCAACATTCGTCACCTGGTCGAGCAACTAGCAGTGTGCGCCGATTTGATGTAATGGCCATGACAACGAAATCTTCATCTCCTCTTGTGTTAGTACAGGATAGTGCAAATTTGTAGAAGAGTCTGCGCCTACACCAAAGATTAAACCAACAATTGGATGGAAACGGGGGCATATGGATTCGCCGTCGGAGGAGCGGGTTAAATAGATCTACGTTTCGGTAGTGGTTATTGTTCCTGGTGGCTGGGCGGCGAATCTCTAGTAGCCAATTACCGACGCCGAGGACCCTCTCCACTACATCCTCATCTTGTAAAACTGTCCTTCTCCATCCTCTGCAAACGGCGCCGAAATTCATCACATCGGAAAAAGTGTCCAGCCTAGTAGCAATGAGGGTGAGCATGTTGTCTGGTAGTTGGCTCCAATCGGCATCTACTGTCTCGACAGACATGTTCTAAAGATTTCAGGGAAGGCGGTAGAGGCAAGGAGGGAATATGATTTCTTCTTCAAGGTCTCCTCCGATGGTATGCAAGACGAGACATGAGAGAATAGCAGTCCAGCGGAGGTCTTCTAACACCTTCGCCATGCGTATAGATAACAGTCTAGCGGAGGTCTTCTTCCGTCCTCGCCCTCCTACTGGGAAATAATGGGTATCAGAGGGTTCCGGTGAGAATTAACTGTAAAAAAAATTTTCTGCCCGATTAGTGGTTGTCTCTGAGGAATTATAGGGTATTAAGGTGGCGGTGCTTATCACCAATCACGGACTTGTTTACCTAATATTTTATGGCGAGGAAGGGCCTCCCCTTTCATTATACAGTTTTATACTCATACCCGCACCCGCCAGCTTAGACCCGCGTCAATTAAAAAAAAAAACAGTTACGCCATTCCACACTTTGCAGCGAGGAATGATGCCGTAGCACCGGTGGGACAAGTTTAACCGGTGTTTTAAAATTCGGATCGGCTTTTGACCTGATTAGTGGCCAGGTTGGTTTAACCGACTTCAATTCGGGGTTAGCCTGGGTTGACCCTCATAATGTAAATTGAAACCAGAGCTCTTTCATCTCGAATAACCTTAATGCTAGCGGCTGCGATTCCTGCTCCTTCCCCCCTCCTCCCCCTCACCTCCCAGTGGCTTGGCCCCCACCCCAACAACCAACCCTATTCCTTGGCCCCAACCTCATAGCCAGACGGCTTAGATTGGCACAGTGGCGATTCTTTCTCCTTCCTCTCCCCCCTTCCTCCCTAACACTTATTTTAAAATGTTTTAACCACATTAATCAATTGTTTTAACCACAACTTGTGATAAGTAATTAATTAATTAGCATGAGGTAGAAGCCTATGACACATGTTAAAATATTTTGACCTTATTGATCAAATTTTTTAACTACATCTCGTGACATGTCTTAATTAGCACGGGGTAAGAGTTTACTACGAAGCTTGTCATTTATAAAAGTTATTTCATGTTGTATGATACTGAGATTGGCATTTTGTGTTTGTGTAATGGTCTCACTGCATTGGCTAGCCTTTATTCTTTCTTTGTTTCCCATTCCACCGGTGCTGTTGTCGTTTGAAAGCAATGGAAATTAGAGGGGGTCACTGTAAGTTTGTAAAGGGAAAGCTTTTCAAGCCTAACTTGATGAGTTGCATGTTTTAAATAACTCTACTTATAATAGTGTTATTTAGTTACTGATTTCTTTATTAGAAATGAACTGTTGACTAGTGGAATGTAGTATTACGCATTTTCATACTAATTAAAAATTTTGCAGTATGGGCAAAGGAGAATTGGCGAAAAGTAAATGCGTTAAATGTCATAATTAGCACTTAAAATGGGAGCATTATCATACTTTAAGATATGCATGGGCCCATTCATTCACCTCCAAAACTGTATTCCACATGTAAAATTTGTTTTACCCTAAAAACTCTATGCTATAAGACTTTTTTGATTTGTTTGCTAATTCATGTTGTTGACAAACAAGTGCCTACTGAGGGGCCCCCATTGTTGAGCAGTGGGATCCTTAGCATTGGGCTTCTAGTTGTCGGCCACACAATAGTAGGCCCCTTAGTAGTGAGCTCCTCAGTATGTTTCTATTTATGGGCAATATAAATTAGCAAAAAAAACAAAATAGGTTTTAGTAGAGCATTTTTGGGATAAAACAAATTTTACATATGCAATACAGTTTTGGAGGTGAATTAATGGGATCGTGCACGTCTTAAGTGTGCATAATGCTCCCATTGTGAGTGTTCATTATGACATTTAGTGCACTTAATTTTTTATGATACTCCTTTTCCCATTTGTAATAGTCTCACTCAATATTGAAATTGTAACATTTGGAACTTTTCTAGATTTTTGAAGTAGCCACATGGAAAATAGTGTGTTTGTCCTTAGATTTCTTCATTTAATAATTTTATATATATATATATATATATATATATATATATATATATATATATATATATATATATATATATATATATATATATATATATTAGGGTTGAGATTAATATGAATAGAAAGTAAGCAGAAAAAGCTTTAAAATGTCACTAATAACGCGTAAATTGAAGTTCAGATTA
This sequence comes from Saururus chinensis, assembly GCA_035235625.1. NCBI lineage: Eukaryota > Viridiplantae > Streptophyta > Magnoliopsida > Piperales > Saururaceae > Saururus > Saururus chinensis. Next base: position 49,824,653 of record CP141142.1, on the reverse strand, counting down.
GAGAGATATTACTATTTAAAGTAGAACATGTCATATAGGGTCTATTTACCCAAATTAAACATGCAATTGGACAATTTACATCGCTCTATGGGCCTAATTAATTAGGGTGACAAATTAATTTTTTGGGGCCAATTAGGCTACTTAAGGAGGGATATTTTGAACAAAGTCTTGGGGGATTAGAAACCTAATCCATATTATTATAAAAACCCAATTAGGGTTTTTTAGAGGGGGACCTTTGGCTTAGTGATTTTTAGGGGGCCGAGAAGGAGGAGCCGCTTGAGGGTTTTTGTAACACCCCGTTTTTTCTCGTTATGTCTAGCATGAGATGTCAGGAGTAACTATAGAATTTTGGTTAATATTTAGGGGGTTTCAAGGGATGAAATCCTTGTATATGGTTATTAGTAATGAGTGTAATGAATTGAAGAACGTGCAAAATAAAGGTCAAAAGCAAAAGTTATGACCTAGATAAATGTGTCATATAAGAGGGACCTACTTAAAAATGTAGGATAACCCACCAATGTGGCGTCTAGTTTCAAAGGGCTTGTCAATACAGGTACATCGATACCAAGAACACGCAATTTCGACTTCAAGGTAGTTATTTTTTTTGAAGTTGGTTTATTATTTAAATAAAGTAATATAAAAAGAACAAAAATAAGAAAAAAATGGATTTGCTAAAATAAACGACTGACACCATCAATGCCAACGATGGGACAAGAACTCCTCCTATGGAATATTGTTTCTGCCCTAGAATCTTTGCCGCTTCATAGAAAGCAACCATCACTAAGACTCTTCCTCAAAATTGAAAACAGTTCGGCAGATCTTCTCCTCCTTTGACCACCACCTCACACTAATCATCTTCTCCATATAAAGCTTCCAGTTATCAGCTTCTAAAGGATCAATATTGCCTTGGAAACTAGGAGGATGGAGCTTTTTAAAGCCCTTCAAAGTCAAATGCTTAGCCTGCATGATTTGAGTTAACCCTTCATTAGCGGTTAGCACATCATTAGCGGTTAGCACATCATCCACCCACGGGTCTCTAGCCACTCAGCCATTATTAGCACCTGTGTGATTTGGTCGAGCCATCTACATAACAACTAGATATTAAATCACAAGGTTTAATGTAACGCCCACGATTTTTTTATCACATTTTTTTTAAAATTCACGAAAAAATTTACAATATAACAACTATAAATCAGGAAAAATGATAAATACAAAACCTGTGAAAGTAGTTTTATAATTTAAAACATAACACAACAATTTTTCCTATACAAATTTTTACTCATTCGATCAAACATTGTATAGTCAAACTAAACATCCTCAGGCGCTACTCAAAATTAAACATATGAATAAATTGTTATGTCATAGACTTTAAATATAAATATCTCTCAGGCATCCCTGAGTGCAAGTCCCATAAATAGTCCACTATCTAATCTAAATTATAAGTCCAAAAAGCATAACAACTTAATTATCATCTCACCCAATACAAGAGATCATGGCACAAATAATACTCACAGTGAGATAAGGATATACATGAGTCAAAGGTATATGTTTGTGCTAGTGATGGCTAGCAAGTATGTTGGTAAGCTATGTATGTGGATTGTGTGTGTGCTAGTGATGGCTAGCGAGTATGTCGGTAAACTATGTATGGAAGTATGTGTATGTTATAAGTATGTGTGATGAACATACATATGTATGATGGCTATATGCCTATGTGATGGATATGTGTATGTGTGCGGGGGTAGAAGTATTGGCGATGGATGGTAAGAGGTGACAGAGGGTTTGGTATGGAGTTAGATGTTGATGTGTAAGCGTATGATGAAAGATGGTGGATATAAGTTTGACAGGCAAGGATTGGAGTAGATTGGTGTGGTTTGGACTTGTCAGGCCCAAGGTTTTCCACACATTTACTTCAAATTTTTTTCTAAATTCTTTTTTTTTTCAAAACACGGATGTAAATCAAATTAATTAACAAAATTCAAAACATGTTAAAACAACTTTCATAAATTAAATCATCTTAAAGCAAACCCACATTCTTAGGCGTGACCTAAAACAAAAGCATACGAATAAAACCTACTATGGCCATGGGTTTTAAAAAAAACAAAAACCTCTCAAGCATCTCTGAGTACAAGTTCTTTCACAGTCTGAAAATAAATTGTGCATACATACACAAGTCCAGTAGATAATATATTTCTCTCATCTTAATTAATACATGAAATCATAGCACTAAAATCCACATAGCCTCACTACAAATTCGTTGCACTCCAGGTCAAGGAAGAATTGTCCACCACGGGGAAAAGTCCAGTTCAAATAGCTATCGATCAACCTGCAAAAGCCTCCGGACGAAGGGGCTAAAAAGATAGGGTGAATATTTTCATACTCGATAGGAAAATAGCCAGTAGGGGAAATATAAATCAATGAACTCTGTAAGTTCCTAAAAAGATGCTTCCCTGCAAATACACATGAAGCAAAGAGAATAAGAAACATAAATATGGTCACACATACAAATCATCGTACAAGCTGAACTTACACTTACTCATAAATCAAGCTCTTACACTTACACTCTGAATCAATCTTATCAACTTACTCGTACAAATGTATGCTTACACTTACAGCATACACATACTTGTATGACTTTATTCATACAAACTCACTTGTACGACCTTACTTGTACAATCTTACTCATACTCGTAAACTTACTCTTACGGTCTTCCTTAGAAGTTCACACTTACTCTAGATCTTACACGTACGCTTACTCAGAATCTAAAACATAAAACTTACTCTTACTATCGTACACATACTACCGACAACTGAAGCTCATTACAATTAATAAGCTCTAGCGTCAGAAAGGAATGGAATGTCACTGGGGCGTCACCTTAACCTTCAAGGAGCAACTAAACACCATGGATATTTCCAAAGGCAAGGCACACCTATCCTCATGGGGCACAGGATCAAACAGGTAAGAGCAAATCCATGATACTACTTACCTGAGCATGCAAATGCCTACTCTTTGGGGCCATACAGTGCCAACTAAGGGCGAAAACCATACAGTGCCACTCTTGGGCAGGAATCTTACAGTGTCACTCTTAGGCAGAACATACAATGTCATCTATAGACAGAAAATATACAGAGCCCACGAAGGGCGGAAACTTACAGTGCTCTCAACAGAGCATCAAACGTTTGGGCCAAAATACAGCACCCAAGACTAAATCCCGCAGGATGACACCATGGCTAGACCAGGAAAGATGCTCAATCGATTACTCATCGACTGGCACAAAATGGAACTTAATCCGTTGAAACCCTCAGTCTCAAACTCACATCGATATCAAATTAGGGTGACTCACCATTCAAGTTCATATTAGGTAACTTATGCATGTACAATTATATTCGGAACTACTTCCGTCTTATATTCTTTAGCCAATCAAGCTGGAACTGCACCCGTTCTGAAGCTCTAATCCACAAAGGTAGCATCATTTACTTAGCTCCACTCCCACCCTAACACTTACAGTCTTACGAATCTCTGCACAGCCTTAGACTCAAATTCCATACTGATAATCTTACCATTATACACTTACAACCTCACATCTTACACCATCCACCTTAAAACTGAAACATCTTACTCGAACTCCTCAAATGAGACCCTTTTGGCCTAAGTCCTGTTATCAAACCCTTACTAATTCCTTACTCATTATTCTTCCATTATAATTAATATTACTTACATTATGCATGTACAATTATGCTATTAACGCTCACTAACTCACAATCCCCCAAGATGTTCTGAACCTTAAATCTTTTAAATCCTTACATCACGAAGCCTTTAACTCGTTGCTCCAATACACAATCAGACTCAATCCAAACCAATCACTCCAATCTCATCAAGTCCAACCTTAGCCCTTCCATGTTTCATCTTTCCTTGCCCGACATACAGTCACACTTTCCACGTCATAGACTATGAAGTATCCCTTGCCAAACTTACAATCAAACACTCCCACTTGTGCCCATCGATCACATACTACTAACCCACAACAAAGATCACACACTCTACTCACATACATACGATTCATAGCAACTTGCTACGTGCCCTAAGTCTTCATTAACATACACGCACAATCCACATACATACAACATATTTTTATAATCAGCATAGTCATGCAAAACATTAAATTATAAACTCCTAGCATGCTACTACCCAATCAAAGCATGCAATAATGAAATTACAAGTTCAAGGTCTCCTACCTCATAATCCACAGGAGTTTGATGGCGAGCAAACGACGGTGGCGGCGTTGATAGCGGAATAGGCGGTCAAAAGCATCGCACTGAGAGAGTTGTTGTGTCCTGAGGATTTTCAAAGATGCTGGAATTAATCTCGATAAAGTTAGATTAATTTCACTTGAAGCCAAAGGTTTGGACGCACTAAGGCGACCGGACACAAGGTCGTGCCACTAGAAATGGCAAAAGCGACCACATAATGGGGGCCAACTGATTGGGGGTCGGCCAATGGTTGAAAACACATGTTGGTCACAATGTTAAAATAGACTGCAAACTATCTCTAGCCGTAACAATTTTGCATTGTCTAAGCCTCACAACATGGCGAAGGACTTAGTTGCGTACTCACGAACATAAGGGAGGTAGAGGAAGCCTTTAATGACCATATTGCCTAGTGGTAGTGTCGTTCCATAAACACATGTAGAGGCACTAAGGCCTAGCGTAGGTGGCCGACAAAGGCGGCGTCATTTCTAAACGCTACCCACAACCAATTCATCGTACAGACGATCGTGCATCAAGCACGGCTTACGGTGGAAGATATGGCACGACATCGGTCAAGCCTTCGATGGACCGAGTTTAATGGCTTACAATAATACTTCCCTTTGGAAGAATCAGAATTCGGGAACTTTTTTTCGTAGGTTTCGAGTCATGCATAACAAAAGTGCGGCGCATAGCTAGAATCGGATCAAAATTATTAGCCCTTGATGTCACTGGGCCTGGCAAACCCCACGTCGGTCGAACATACGGTCCATGCAATGTTAGGCGGGACACCAAGTTGGCCTTAGGCTACGGTGGGTCACTCGACAGTGGTCAGAGGTGTACCCCGAAGTTTAGGGGCATCTGGTGTGTGCAAAGGAGGTGCGGCCCCTTGCTAATATTGGGTCAAGCCAGCATCCACAGCTATCCGCTAGCTGCTGCCAAGCAGCAGAACAGCCAGTCAGAGAATTGAAGAGACCCAATTTAGTTGGGGCAACGGAGTACTGGGCCAAGGCGGTGGACACGCTATCATCGGCCACAATTAGTCGAACGGGGGTTGAGGGACAGACCTGGAACACGGTGGCGATTCAACAATTGCTAGACCACGACGATTCGAATAGACATTGACCCGATGTCATGCAACATCAGTTAATGGAGAACATACGCTACCGGAGAAGAAGAAAAACAAAACTAGAGCAAAGATTTATCCGGAATCGAAACAGCAGAAGGAGGGGTGACGGGCAGAGGAAGGCAGCAATTCAGTCCAAGGCAGCAGCCTTGTCGTCGCCAATTCAAGAGAAGGCCAACGGCCGGAGACCACCGGCACAGTCGTGATTCACAACGCAGAGAAACGGGAAAAAGGAGGGATTTTTTATCCCGCTCGGAATAGGGCAAAGGGGGCTGGGGAGATGGCAGCCAGGGCAGCGGCCGGGGTGGCAGCCTTGCCATTGTTGGGCTAGCTTAGGCCAAAGGCCAACCAATGGCGGTCAGCATCCTGCGGCACCGCCAGCTGTCGCATCACACCGAACCAGAGAAATGAACACAAAAAATAGGGCAATGGCATTTTACCTCACGCCGACGACGAAGGGGTGGGGAGACTGGGACTGCGGTGGCCAGTGGTCATCCTTGCCGAGGCGAAGCTATGGCGGCTAGCTGGCAGCCATGCAGGCGAGGACGACGGCGGATCCGGTGAAAATATCTCAAAAATGGTCATTGTGCCGAAAACGGGAAAGAGGGAGAGGGGCGGTGATTGCCGGCGGGGCTAGGCCAGGGAGGCAGCAGCGGAGTCGCCAGGCCGTGGCCGGCCAGGTGGAAGCCGGCGGCGCCGCCTTCAGCCTCATACAGTGAAGGGCTGCCTCCCCCCCCCCGGTTCACTGTTCCAAATGCGGGTCGGGCATGCCTCAGTGCGCCCGATCCGCCTTATATTGTTTTTTTTTTCATTTGCTTCTGTTCTCACATGTCTCATCCGTTTTTCACGCTAAAAATTTATGTGATGCGTCGAGGCCCATGACCTGCGACTAAACACCACTCCTAACTCTTACGGTTGTGAATATTACAAATATGGATACGCCGAAACGTAAAATTTATTTATCAAAAATACGACTAGAAACTGCAGAATATTGCAAAAATTACAGAAAATAGCAGAAAAATACATAAAATTACATAAAAATTAGGGATATTACAATCTTTCCCCCTTAGAAAAATTGTGACCTCAAAATTTCATAATCAACTTACAACGTACAACTAAAACAAGAAACACCTCGGGATATAACTCTCTCAAATCCGTAAGAACATGCCACATTGCCATACGGAAGAAATTGCATCGCCACAAGTTCTCCACCATAGGAAAGATCCTAGTCTTCAAAACCTCCTTTCAATTGCCCAGGTCTAATACAAGCACTCATCAACAGTTAAGCCAAGATGAAGCTCTTTCAGAGTGCACCCTAAAACAAGGGACTATTGCTTACTTCAATGAGTTGAGGTTGTAAGGTAACTCTATGGTTACTTGTCCAATCCACTCAATGATCTTAAAAGAATCCACTCCTCAAGATTTTCACTTCCCTCTCACTTAAAACTAAATAACTCCCTTCATTCAGAAGATGCATAAAATGCAAAATAAGAAAACCTCAATTCAAAATCTACTCACCTTCAAAAATGGTATAATCCTTTCATTAGCCTTATGTTGTTTGTAGCCTTAGTCTAACTTATTTCAAGTTATCCACATAGTGCCGAACAAATTCAAATTAGCGCATACGCTCACTTACTTCATTCAACTAGCTAGTGTTAACAAAGTGTGGATGTGCTTGTTGAGTAGGTGGTCGCTCAAAGGTTTCCACAAATTGCAGACGAATTGGATGAGGAACTTCTGAGAATTGCGGAGGAGCTTGATTAACCATCATCTGTTGCAACATCTGTTCAATCTGATGCATTTTCTGATTAACCTCTCTAATATCTACAGGTTCATTGGAGTTTTCACTGTTTGCCATAGCAGAGTGGCAAATTGCAGGCTCTGATACCAAATTGATGCCGACTAAATTCAAAATGCAAATGCCTTTCACAGCAATTGTATTAATTCTCAATTCTGAATTGTAATACAATTGAAGAACAAGAATTCATTCAAAAATTTCCATTTCTTAGTTCATTCGAGTACAATTACAATAAGAACATATTCAAAATTCAAATACAACTTCAAACTAAATTGTCAGCAACAATCATTAAGAAACAAAATCAAATCCAGGAATCCACCTGGGGGCTTGAATCCACAAGCTTAAGAGAAATCACACGTTGAATCCACAACGCATCAGCCTCAAATCCATGAGACCAGTAGGAGCTGAGCTTCAGCTGCAATAGAGCTTCACTAGTTTCAATTTCAAAATAGTCGATCCTCTTCCACTCCAACTCCTTTTTTTATACTTCCATATTCACTGTTCAAATTTTGAAATAATGACTCGGAAGCTTGAGGAAAAGATGAGCTTGCCCTTATTGACAATTATTTCATTAACAGAACTGAAATCAAAGTAAATTGACACATTGCCCCTATCGGTTAAATATGTTGAAATTAACCAATTCAGAGCTCCTGCATCATGTTGTGCCGCTAAGTTTGAATTTGTTTTACGGCGCGGCCGTGTGGGAGCAACTAACATTTAATACTACAGCATAAGGGCTAAAGATTTTACTAAATAAATGCAACGAGATCTTTGTCGTAGTTATGTTTGATTTTCCGTATCATTCAGCCTTTCATGTTTATATGAGAGGTCCTACCGTCCGCCACCCCTTCCAACCTTTTCTTTTCTTCCTCGCCAGTGGAAGAATCCGATTCTTCTATTAACTAGACCACCGTGTGGGGACCAAGCAAGTCAGGCCTCCTTCATCAAGCCCACTTCATAGGATCTCTTGATCAGATCAGTACTCATGAGCCCGTTCTTCAACGTTAATTGCCTCTAAGTTCTAGCTATCTCATGCTCAATCAATCAGAACTTGGTAAATCGGGCTCATGCTGCTTGATACTTATTTAGTCGTGTTACTGCAGAACTAGCGAGTTAGAGAGCAGAAGAAGAATAATTATGGGAAGTAGGAGAAGATCCCTCGGGTCCCTACAAAATCCGTATGTCTCCCCCCACCACCACCTTGCTTTAGTTGCAGAAGAGAGAGAAAAACAAGAGAGGATGTAGCCAATAGATGTCACTGTAAAGCAGCCCTGACACAAAGGGCCTGTCCAACGGTTTTCCAAGTGGAGCCTTCTCCTCTGTCTTTCTCCATCTCCATTTTCTCTCATATCTAGAACACTGCAGTCCGCTCTGAGCTCTGAATCTCTCTCTCTCTCTCTCTCTCTCTATGACTGAAGAAAACCATATTTCGATCATCTTCTTCTTCCAGTCTCTCAAGACTTAAAGCCTGGTGTGTGTCATGTGTGTCTGGTGCTGGGATGAGATTTGGACATCCACCCACATGCCTGGTGGAGTCGCTTTCACCTCGCAGCGTAAAGGAAGAACCCAAATCATATAATAATTAATAAGAACATGAAGACTGAATAATGTATGTTGTTGCGCAGAAGGGAGTCTGGGCATCTCGCACTCAGTTCCCACCATATCCACCGCTTGTGTAAACTTTGACGAGACAAACATGTGAAGAACTTGTGTAGCACATGCATGATCTGAGCTTCTAGGAAGGAAGCCATAGAAATGGTTTCCGTATATATAGATCAAAATCATCTTAAGAGTCAGCATGCATTATGTCACTGAGAACCCATGGTGCATCATACAATGGAGTATGGACCACGGCTAGCTAGCAATGGACATCTCCAAATCGATCTCTATCTCCATCGGGCCATCACCATCGAAATGGTAGGGTATTGTAGTATTCATGAGTGCTAAGCAGGCAGTCCATATGCATGTATGAGTGGGGCCCATCCGGTCAAAACCAGCGTGGCTGCACCTGCCACCCAACATTCCCCTGTTGCCAATAAATACATAAAGTAGCCAAGGTGGGGATTTGATTGTTCTTTGCCTCTCGGGCTTCGCTCCCATTGGGATTCCCTCGTCCTAAATTTTAACAAAGACCAGAACCCAAAGCCCAAGAAGGGCCGAGCCCTTGTTTATATATTGTGTATTACATGTATGTATCTCCTCATCCCCTCCTTAGTATATGTACTCTACAGTAGCGAACTAGTCCCTCTCTAGATATATAGAAGTCACCAGTAGAGAGACCCTTGAAAGATCCCTTCCTTGCGTCTTCACCTTCCCCCTTGTTTCAATCCACCCATTTCCAACACCCCATAATGCTCTGCAACCCTGCGAAGATGTCTATCACTTCTGCAAGCGAATGGCCAGAGGTGCGTGTATGTGTGTGTCTCTCTCTCCAACTCAAAATGATTTCTTCTTGCCATATGGTTCTTTTAATTTGTTGTGTTGCGCTTGGTTTGGAATATATGGAGGTGGGGGTGTTGTTGGTGTTCTTCCACTGACAGTCCCACCATCTCTGACCTCACCTTTTTTCCTCTTTTTTTTTTTATTTTTATTGGCTTACCAGTTGGAGCAGGAGGCATCATCCATGGCAGCCACCACCAAGCTCGCGGATAAACCACCCCAGGATCAGCAGCCCCTCAGGTGCCCTCGCTGTGACTCATCCAACACCAAATTCTGTTATTACAACAACTACAACCTCTCCCAGCCCAGGCACTTCTGCAAGGCCTGCAAACGATACTGGACCAGGGGAGGCACCCTCCGCAATGTCCCGGTGGGCGGCGGTTGCCGGAAGAATAAACGCGTCAAGCGGCCGGCAGCTGCCGATGGCCCCACCCTCCCTCCAAACCCTTCTCCGCCTCCGGTTGTTGTGTCGAGTACTGGTGCCAGCATTTACAACTTGGCTGCAACTCCACCAGATATGACTTCTTTTGCATTTCCAGCTCTTCGGTCTGGATTGCCTTCCTTGAATTTTGAAAATTTGCGTGTACCCATTTCATCTTCAGGCATGGATCTTCCTCCCCAGCTTAGTTCTCTTTGGCTGAACTTTCCTAGTGCAACTTCTGCAAGTAACTCAGATGATGTGCAGTACCGATCTGGGCTTAACCCTAACCCTAACCAATTTCATGAGTTTGTTACCTCCTCATCTGTCTGGCCGGATAACTCCTTCCTTGGCTCTTCAGCTGCTTCTCGTCTCACATCCAACCTCCACCAGGAAAAGTTCATGATTGATTTAAAGGAAACCGGTACAGCCAATAATTTACAGGCCTTCTTTCCTATGGGAGATCACTTGAACCCAGGGTCTCATGGTGGAAGCTTCAATACCCTAAAGGGAGCCAAAATGGAAGAAGAAAATGCCACCATAGGCAACAGAATGGATTGGCAGATTCCTTGCAACAGTTCTATTGATAATATCGGCTCTAATTCATCTTTATATTGGAATTCAGGCGTGCTTGGTTCTTGGACAGAAGAAAATGGATCAATCACTCCTTTGCTTTAGATAGGCAAGGCCTTGATATTGTCTTAACCTTTTTTTAGTATACATATGGCTAAGATTGGTAAGGATTAGTTTACATTTTTAGTATTAGAAGTATGGAAGCCTGAATTGGAGATGTCTAATTCTTTTAATAGCCAAAAACGAGGGGGAAATGAAGCTTGGATCGGAGAGATCATGTCGGACAGCAAACAATGCAATTGATCATATTTTAGTACAAACATTATCCAACTGTTTGTTCCGAGAGGAACGTCGGATCCTTTCATGTTGTTTCTCACCATTAAGCTGCAAGCCTGCAATTTGTGGAAAGGTTTCTTTTTCTTCCTTGTTTTTTTTTTATTGGGTTGGGTTTCTTGTCTGCTGGATATGTTTTACTTATGTATAGTAAATAGGACATACTTTCATTCAACTTTGAAATGTATTTGTAATTCCATGTGATGCGATTGGGGAATACTGGGAGAATATATGGAGAGAATTATTCTGTTATCAGAAGAGTAATCTTGTTATGCATGCAATTGAATGATCTCGAAAATCTCTTAGTGATTGTTATGTTTGGTTTGGAGCAAACATAACAATCATTTTGTGAATGTTAGTGTTATAATGTAACTAATTCCTTGTTCCTGCCCTATTTTCTCCAATTGTTTCGTATACACTGTGTATATGATGATCCAGTAGCAGCAGAATACCAGGAAAAGGTCCTCCTGGCCATCTTGTTTACTAACCCGGCCTGCAAGGGATAATTAATTTCAAATAACTTCTACGAACTTCGGCATTGCATCTTCGAGACTCCTGAAATTGCCTGTTAGCAGGCTCAATCTAGATCAATGATCAATTGTAAGATTTGCATGATAAATGCTATATGATCATTAGAGCTAGCTTTGCATGTTTAATGCTGAATGACCAATGAAACTAGTTCTGACTCCAGAAAATATCAAATGCAAGTCCCAAATGTTGGCGGCAGCATTTCTAGTTCAATGGCAGTCTGAACACGTCCAATGCAAAATGCGTCTTCTCTGCCTGCGCAATTTCAACTGCCCAATCGCATGATAAATTACTTTTATAATTTTTTTGATTTTTTTTCATGATTAATTTTGCATCTTGGACAGATTAATTTCAGCATAGCCACCAGCTACCTCACTTCTTCACCCACCGCAGGCGAAAATGCCACCTTAATGCCTCAACTGCGTCTTCTTTCAATAATTTGATTCATAATGTTCTCGAAAAGCCAGACAATGAACAAAACAGGCCCAAGCATTGAAACAAAGCCTAACCCTTTGGACGTATTCTAGCATCTCACCTATACGGAGCAGTAGCCAGTGGTATATTGTTTGGTTTATGCTTGGATTAATTGCATCTAAGTCAACTGAGTAGTTAACCAGCAGATTTGTCTCTAACTTGTTTGACATTCTGGAGTGGACTTCCACTAATACGACATTCCATTCTGACCGACCCATTTTATCCCGGATGCCTAGTCTATCTTGGTATCGAACAAATGAAGCGTAACTTTTCTTGGAATAAAACAAATGAAAGAACAATGGAAATGTTTGACAAGAAAAGAAAAAGCTCAAATTGAAAGCTGATACGAAGGAAACGTGATAACAAAGTCAATGGTTTTGGAATTGTTTTACTGCCTGTTGTCAAATGAGGCTCATACCGATTGAACTGAATATACTACTCCTACAGCACAAGCTTCCCTTCTACAACTGCATGATTGAATCAGAGGAGCCGGGCACATTTTTTATTCCAGCATATATAACTTCGTGGGTCCCCTATTAAAGGACAAAAGTCAAGTGCAGGCTAGCTCATTTCATGTCCATTTCATGTCCAGACCCCCAGTGTCCTAAGACAACACACATAAGAAACTTCAATCATGCCCATCCGCTGTAATGGAACTGTTAACTTTAAGCTTCTGGTTCCCTTGTGTGGCCTCAAATGCAAATGTGTAATCTAATTAACGATTTTTTTTCAGGTAATCTAACTTATCGATATAAGATTGAGATGAACATGACGAGTTGGTCATCGCTTCTCCGAAGCTCTAAACCCACACATACCAAACTGGAGCTAATATTAATGACTTAAAGTCAGTAGCTGAAACTTACGAGATTGCTTCGTTAGTTTACATTTTACCGCTTCCTATCATACTGCTTATTGCCACTTTAGCCTAAAAGGTTTTGGTTTTGAATATGCATCGCTGCAATGATCTGGAATGGTATAAAAAGAAATTAAATTAAGTTGATCGAGCCAAGCTTAAACCGAGATGGGTGGCTGGCTAATTAGACCAGACGAGCAGGGAGATTAGGTTCAAAGCATAAACAAGAAACAAGATGTACGCCTTGAGTCAAGTTTGGTCGCCCCAAGTTGACATTGTATCATTGTATGATCACTGTTGAATATTATATACTCGCCATTTATCCACCAAGAAGGTGCACCTCATTCTTTTATTTCCCCTTTTTTTTTATGACTGTTCTACCTCTTTCAGTAAAAAAACACTATACTCCATAAATAGGGGGACCCACGAAGTATTACTATAATTATATAGTAATACTTCCTCCGTCCTTAATATTTATTTCTAATTTTTATTAAGATGGTAATCACACGTCTCTTCCGCATCTAACTATAGTAAAATCTTCTTCGAGTATTACTATTTTAGTCTACGAGACTTTGATTTTCAGCATATCTTCCATAAATATTTAAACTTTACCTAGCGAGTACGTAATAAGTGTAGTTAACATCAAGTGCGCATTATAGCCTATTCATTCATAGCCTGCTGGATTGGGCCTCTCCCTATGGAGGGAGAGGTCCCAGCAGGTTTGATATAGGTCTAGGGGGGACGGACCTATGTTGGAGGAATGGGTCAAATGACCCCTTTATTTTTTAATTTTATTAATATTCCCTCTTAAATAAACTATTGGGTTTGATTAGAGAAAAGAATTGTTAACTATTGACCCCCTTCTCAAAATTCATTGACCTCTATTGAGTAAGTCAATTTTACATTATCCTAATAAATTACCCAATGAGTAACTTAAAAGAGTAACTTAGACCAACCCATATACCTAACAATGTAAATTTTTTGTTTGGGTTACTTTGGTTTTAAATAGTTGATCTGACTTTTGATTTTGGCCTTTAGCCCTGTGGGGTTTATCAACTCATCCATTGGGACTATCTTCTTCATCCAATATCGGCTTCCATTCTTCCTCAAAATTTCAGTTTGGAGACATGGCTCATTGAATTGTCTCCTCCTTCCCAAGTATGTTGCGCCTAACAAGTGCAAGGCTCCTTTTGACTGACATCCTTCTGACCATCGATTTTTCTCTCAACTCCCGCCTCCTAGCTTATGTCCTACATGTTGGGCTTTATTTTGTATTAAAATATAAGGTGGCCCAACTATCTTAATTGACACTGTTTTGGGCTTTTATAAAACTGTCTGGGTAATGGGCCTGAGTCAAAATACTCATTAAGCTGTGGTTTTAAGTGGCAAATCTGAACCGTTGGATGACCTATGGATGGACGGTCATGATTCTAGGGTTCTTAACAGTGGTGTCATGGTTTAATTATAAATACATCATTAGCCATCCTAATTCGGTGTCTTAAGCGAGATAACTCTCAGCCAAATTCTAAACCAGAAATACTATTGTGATTCTAAAGAAGATTAGTTGATTCTAAAGTGGATTATCTGAAGATCAAGCTTACTTGAAGAGGTTCTCAATTACAATGGCTACAGGTATGCCTAATCCCTGTATTAAAGTCTAACAATTGGTATCGGAGCCTCGTTTGTTTTAAATTGCATGATTTAGTTGCTGGACAGAAATTTTTTAAACTTTATGTTTACTGTAGTAAAATTTTTCTGTCCGTTTTTGTTGCAATTTTCTGTTCACTATTCACCAGCGGCTACCGGATAGCCGTCGGACTACATGCCGGAGCAGACGCGCCGGCCAGAACTGCCGCCGTCAGGCGCTGGGCTCTGGCCGGCGCCGCCGCTGCGCCGGCTGTGCCGGCTGTTCGTTTTCGATCGCACAGTCCGGTGGCGACATAAAAAAAAAAATTTCGTCCGCCGTAGGTCTCCGGCCGTCGCTCCTGCTTCCGGTCCTACCTGGCACTGGCCACCGCCGCCTCCTCACCATGTCTGGGCGTTGGCCAGCGCCGCCGCTGCGTTTAGAACTTTTTCCAGTAATTTTTTTTATTGTCTCGATTTAGATCCGCCGCCGCCAGCCGTTGGCGTCTGACTTAGGGGCCGGATCTGGAACCTCCGCCATCAGGCGGAACTTTTTTCGGCCCCTTGAGCCGTCGTCGGAAGTCGCGTACAGTCGCCGGGAATTTTGTTTCCACTATGCGTTTTTTCGATCTGCACCGTACAGGCCGCCGCGCTCCTTTTTCTGGCCGGATCTTGCATCGCCGTCGTTGGGCAGAACTTTTTTCGGTCTTCAGGCATGTCGGCAACGGAAACTTTTTTTTTTCGCCTGTCGAGAGGTTGAAGACGACCCACAGGAGCGGGTCGTCGCTGACCCACACTGGCGCAGGTCTGTTCTGACCCACGCCCGGTGGGTTATCACTGACCTGCGTCGCGGGTCAACCGTGGCGCGGGTCAGTTTCTGACCCGGCCCAAACCGGGTCTCCAGACCCGGTTTGGCCTATTCCGGGGTGTTTTTTTAAAAAAAAAAAAATCTTTCATTTGTGGAAATTTTTTTATATCAGATTGCATGTATGTTATGGATGTGTTATTTAATTATCATAGTTGAGGCTTTATTAATGTTATGGGCCGGCCAGGGGATTATATTGCAATCGTATGTTTATCAATTTTATTTTTAAAATTGCTGAGTGCACCACTTATGTAATTTTAAGAGAGAGAGTGTACATTATACTTATTGTAAGCGACACCAGAATTTAAGGACCACGTCTGGAGGCGGATGCAGTCATGGAGTATTAATGTATATTCTTTCTATTTCAGGGGCTTATAGCTTCCAACTTGTACTTTTTTTTAAGGACTGTATAAGGACTTTGGACTATATTTTTATTTGTGGTGTGTGGTGATGGACCCTCTGGCTGAGTCCCAAAAGCCTGATGACAAAATTGGCATTCATGCCCCTGTCAATTTTGTATGGATATTTTTATGTTTGCTTGATAATTAATTGCATTCATTTTGTTATTTGAAATGGTGAATAGCACAAATTCAGTTCCCAAATCCGTTGCGATAATTTAGGAATGGCCAAAGCATCCTAAGTTATTTGTCAACGTGTGAATCATATAGAATGTTACCATAAGGTACATAGATTCACATACATCAAAAATATTGTGCTATCATCAAATTCTGATTATGTGACAAAGACTGTCATCTGGCCCCAAAGGGAGGTGGTAGTTAGCGTTACATAATTAGGATAGGGTGGAGGGTTATATATTTTAACATTGGTGAATCCCTATGCCCCAAGGTGTGAGATTTTCCTGTAATGTTTTATGTATAACCCACTAGCCTTATCATGAGACAAAATTAACATTTGTTTCTATATAGCTTAGTAAATTTGATGCAGATTGCAACCTTTGCCCAAAAGGAGGTCTCCAATTTTACTACATGATTTTAGCAATGGCTATTTCATACTTATGTTCTTGTTTCTTGCCCTCTTTAATGTTTGCATGTATTTATTCTTTTATTGCAGCTTATCCGTCTTTTATTTCTGACCCTAATCAGCACCTTCCATTATTGTCTGGGGACAATTTTACGGATTGGAAGGAAAAAGTTCTTTTACTGTTATGGTGCATGGACTTGGACTTGGCGTTTCGTATGGATGCACCCACCACTCCTACGGAAAAAAGTACGCCTAGTGAGGTAGCATCTTTTGAAAAGCGGGAGCGGTCTAACCGCTTAAGCATGATGCTCATGAGGTCTCACATCAATAAAAGCATTAGGGGATCCATCCCAGAATGCGCTACAGTCCAAGAACTTTTGAAAGCTATTGAAGCTCAATTCAAGAGTTCTGATAAAGCCTTGGCCAGCACCTTAATGTCCAAGTTGTTATCCATGAGGCTAACAGATGACAAAGGGGTGAGAGAGCATATCATGCAAATGCGTGATATTGTTAATCAGTTAAATAACATGAAAATAAAGATTGATGATACTTTTTTGGTCCACTTTATTCTGAACTCCCTGCCTGCACAATATGGGTCATTCAAGATCTCTTATAACACACATAACACTCAGTGGTCAGTTAATGACCTTCTGAGTATGTGTGTGCAGGAAGAAGGGAGACTTAAGCAAGAGAAGCTAGAGAGTGCCCATCTAGTTTCTCATAAAGGACAAAAGAAGGGTAATCATGGTGCTTCAAAGAAAAAAGCTGGTAAAGGTGTACCAATGAAGTCTACTGGTGTCACCAAGGAAACCAAATGTTTTTTCTGCAAGAAGAAAGGACGCATGAAGAAAGATTGCCCTAAGTATCAGAAGTGGCTTGCCAAGAAAGGAGGTAATTTCATGTCTTTAGTGTGTTATGAATCTAACTATGTTGATTCTCATCATAATAACACATGGTGGATTGACTCTAGTTCTACAATCCATGTTTCCACTGTCATGCAGGGGTTTCTCAATCTAAGGAAACCAAATGATGGGGAGCACAACATCTATTTTGGCAATAAGATGTGTTCGAAGGTTGAAGGTGTGGGGACATATAGACTTGTTCTCCATACAGGATACACCTTAGATTTAGAGAGAGCTTTCTATATTCCAAGTTTTTCTAAAAACTTAGTTTCTGTATCAAGACTAGTGCCTCATGGCTTTAATTTTCAGTTTATGAATTCTTCATTTCTGATTATTAAAGATTCAGTCATCATTGGTTCTGGTTCTTTGATTGATGGATTATATTGTCTCTCTTTACATGTTTCCTTTGAACAATATATGATGTTTGTGCAAGGAAGTGTTATTAAAAAGAACTCCTCTATGTTATGGCACAGGCAGTTGGGGCATATCTCCATTGACCGCTTAAAGAGATTAGTAAGAGAAGGAGTTTTAAAAACTCTTGATTTTACTGATCTAGAGACATGTATAGACTGCATAAAGGGAAAGCAGACTAACAAGTCTTCTAAGGGTGCTAAGAGGCATGATGAGAAATTAGGCACCATACACACCGATATCTGTGGACCGTTTAGCAATGTTTTAAAACCCGGCCCGGACCTCGACCCGGATTAGTGGCCGGGCTGGGTCGACCCGGTTGAACCGTGAGTTAGCCCGGGTCAACCCGGAGGGTGACGTCATTATCTAAAAATATTTACAAAAATTTCCCCTTAATACTAAAAATTAAACAATGTTCAAAATCTCACATTTCTACACTATCATTACAAATCCATGTAAATTATGATAACACTACACATTATATACAGATTATAAGTCTGCCATGGAGAATATTTTGACGCCAAAGAAAGAGGGAAAAAATTAAAAAGATGAAAAACTTTGATCATAGTGTTAAATCTGGCGTTGCTGTAGTCAGAGAAGCTGGTGCATAGGCCTGATTTGATCACAAGCTCCCAAACTCGTTGGACTCTTTCCCACCCAGCGCCAATTTCGACTGGCAGGTCCCCAAATTGTTCTTCCTTATCTTGCCTCGTATTCAATCCGACACCTCCTGTATTATCGAATCCGACACCTCCTGTATTATCGAATCCTACACCCCTTTCGCCACCAGCTCATTGACCGCCAATATCCCTGCCCCAGACCAAAAAAAAAAATCAAACAAACAACTAAAAAAGTAACTCTTTTCATTAAAAGCTCTGACGCCGGAAGCTTGTTGAGAGACCCTACCAGAGATTCCAGCTCCGACAACGATGGTGGAGCAACGAGAGAAATAATCCATAAAAAGAAAGGCGCAAGAGCCGCAAACAAAATAGAACGGGAGGAAATTAGCAACGTGAAGTGGCATAGCGGGAGGACTCTCCATATTTATAGACGGACGAGACCCTACATTCCCACTACCAATGTAACTTGGGCCGCTAGTAGCGAGGGAAGAAGAGAAAGGAAAATAGAGGGCGACGAGGCAGAAGAGAAAGAAAGGATTTTCGCCGGAGAAGATCGCCAGCCGCCGGCCCAAATCATCCCCAAATCGCCCAGATCTCCTCTATGCTTTCAAGCCATGGACTGCAACGGAACATGAAGGAATCGCCGGAATGTGGAGAGGGAATCTCCGGAGAAGATTACCGGAACGTGGAGAGGGAAGCGCCGAAAATCGCTCAGCCCCAATCCCGCCTCTGAGCTCCTCCAGATACCCGATTGCGATCTGAGGAACAGATTGCGATCGGTAAGTTTTGTTTTTTTAAAGAACCGGACCGGACCGGAACACCGGGTAACCGGTTTAACCGGCCGGATCACGTTGACCCGGCCGGGTTAAACCGACCCGGAAATCAAGTTAAACTGGCCCGTTTTTAACAGCGGGTCCGGTTGAACCCAGTCGGACCGGCCGGTCCGGTTCGGTTTTTAAAACACTGCCGTTTAGTACTCCATGTCTGAATGGTCAAAGGTATTTCATTACCTTTATAGATGATCATACCCGGTACATGTATCTTTATCTCTTAAATGAAAAGTCTGAAGCATTTGATGCTTTCAAGACTTATAAGGCAGAGGTAGAGAAACAATCTGGATTGAGTATCAAAATTGTTAGATCAGACAGAGGAGGGGAATACTATGGCAGGTACACAAAGAGTGGACAAAAACCTAGACCATTTGCGCAGTTCCTAAAGGAAAATGGTATTGTTGCACAATACACAGTACCAGGCACACCACAACAAAATGGTATTGCTGAAAGGAGGAACCGCACTTTGATGGATATGGTGAGGAGTATGATCAGTAACTCCTCTCTTCCTCTCAATATGTGGAGTAAAGCCTTAAAGACAGTCGTGTACATTTTAAATCGAGTTCCATCTAAAGTCGTTCCTAAAACACCCTTTGAGCTATGGAATGGATGGAAACCTAGTTTAGATCATGTACACATCTGGGGTTGTCCAGTTGAGGTTAGGGTGTACAATCCACTTGAGAAGAAGCTTGACCCTAAGACTGTCAGTGGATTTTTCATTGGCTATGCAGAAAGGTCTAAGGGTTATAGGTTTATTGTCCATCTCACACCCCTACAGTAGTCGAAGCACAGAATGCACTTTTTCTTGAGCAAGGCAACTTTAGTGGGAGTATTTCCCCCAAACACATTGTGTTTGAGGAAATACGGGTTCCAGTTATTATACCCACATCCGGTGGAGGAACATATGCTGCATCACCAATGGTGATTCCAGAGCAGCCTCTCCTTCCTTCACCATCCCCTCAGGAACAAGTTGCTGAAGTTCCTATTGCACAGGCACCTTTGCCTGTTGCTGACATAGGACTTCGAAGGTCCTCAAGAGTAAGGAAACCTGCACTCCCTTCTGACTATGTTGTATACCTCCAGGAGTTTGACGAGAATGTTGGACTCATTCAAGATCCTATTACATATTCACAGGCCAAATCTGGAGATAACTCTAGTAAATGGTATGATGTCATACAGGATGAGATGAAATCTATGGCTGATAATCAAGTATGGGATCTCGTAGAGTTACCGCAGGGCGCCAGGACTCTTGGCTACAAATGGGTCTATAAAACTAAATTAGATCCATCTGGTAACATTAGCAGATATAAGGCCCAACTTGTAGCAAAAGGTTTTCTTCAGAAAGATGGTGTTGACTATAATGAAACATTCCCTCCAGTTTCTACGAAGGATTCATTGAGAGTTATTTTGGCCCTTGTAGCTCATTTTGACTTAGAGTTACATCAAATAGATGTCAAGATGGCATTCTTGAATGGGGATCTTGGGGAGGAGGTGTATATGATTCAGCCTGAAGGATTCCCCTCAGATAAAGGAAGTCATCTGGTTTGTAGACTCAAGAAGTCAATATACGGACTGAAACAAACCTCCCGATAGTGGTATTTGAAGTTCAACGATGTTATTACTTCATTTGGTTTTAAGGAGAACATTGTTGATCAATGCATATACCTTAAGGTTAGTGGGAGTCGCTACGAAGGATTACATGCTTACATACAGACATTCTGGTCATTTAGAACTGGTTGGATACACAGATGCAGACTTTGCTAGTTGTGTTGACTCAAAAAAGTCGACATCGGGTTACATTTTTCTTTTGGCAGGCGGTGCTATCTCTTGGAAAAGTATTAAGCAAACCCTTACAGCGTCGTCAACTATGGAGGCAGAGTTTGTTGCTTGTTATGAGGGCACGTCACATGCTACTTGGCTGATGAACTTTGTCACAGGACTTACTATTATGAATTCCATATCTAGGCCATTAAAGATGTTTTGTGATAATAGTGCTGCTGTGTTTTTCACGAAGAACAACAAGAGTGGCAGTCGAAGTAAGCACATCGACATCAAGTATCTTGTTGTTCGGGATCGTGTTAAAGAAGGGACAGTTATTATTGAGCATATTGGTACTGAGCTTATGGTTGCTGATCCCATGACTAAGGGCTTACCCCCTTCTCTGTTTAAGAGTCATGTGGATCGTATGGGTCTTCTTAGCTCATCATGCATTTGATTTTGCTTATGTACTTCTGGACTTTCCTCATTTATCATAGCAGTTACAGTTTCTTTTCTCGTTGTGTCTCATTTTTCAGTGCACTTAAGTATGAGACAATATTTACCAAATGAGTGGGAGCATGCCTTCACTCATAAATATATTTTGCCACATATAGCACTCAAACAGAATGAATTAGTTGCATTGTGATACATGGAAGGGAATGTTCTCCTTTGAGGACATAACCGCCTTGATTCATGCGATTATGACATTTTGTAAGAGTATAAAGATACCACATACAGTTCGAAGGGTATTGTTTTTTCAAACATTGTATGCGCATACGAAAGTCATTTTAAAGTTTCCCATTACCCACTTGGTTATTTTTTAACTCAAATATTTTTTCTCAAATTTAGTTTAATTGAGCCAAGTGGGAGATTTTATTCTTTCTATGGCTCAATTGAGAAGTTGTGCCAAGTGGGAGAATGTTGGGCTTTGTTTTGTATTAAAATATAAGGTGGCCCAACTATCTCAATTGACACTGTTTTGGGCTTTTATAAAACTGTCTGGGTAATGGGCCTGAGTCAGAATACCCATTAAGCTGTGGTTTTAAGTGGCAAATCTGAACCGTTGGATGACCTATGGATGGACGGTCATGATTCTAGGGTTCTTAACAGTGGTGTCCTAGTTTAGTTATAAATACACCATTAGCCATCCTAATTCGGTGTCTTAAGCGAGATAACTCTCAGCCAAATTCTAAACTAGAAATACTATTGTGATTCTGAAGAAGATTAGTTGATTCTGAAGTGGATTATCTGAAGATCAAGCTTACTTGAAGAGGTTCTCAATTACAATGGCTATAGGTATGCCTAATCCCTGTATTAAAGTCTAACACTACATCCCTTCTCGTGGTTCCAACATCCTCCAACCCTCCCTCCAGTCTCCGGCCTTTGTTGATGATTCTTCCCCAAAATTCTAGTTTTGAACCCTAGCTCATTGCAACTGTCACGCCCCGGCGATGCCCGACCCGAGCCGAACCCGGTCCAGGGGCCGGTCAAGCGTGTAGGGGCGATGAAGTGAAAATTGAGAAAAACAATCTAGCGGAAGACTTAACCCTAACCACGGGCGATCAACAGAAATACGGAGTGCGCACAATCATTTTAGCAAGAGTAAATAAAAGGGAAGAAAAGGTGTTGCTTATCACAAAGTAAACAACAATCTCAAACCCACAAGCTTAGTTAAGTAAAGCCCACACCGGCTCAAAATAAGTCATAATCATCACAACTGTAGTATATGACATAATCCAAAACAAGAACCCTACACAAAGGTTCTAACATAAAGCATGAAACAAACGAAGGTAAGTCACGCAACGATCTCCATCATCACACCCAAGCTACCTCTGACCTTTCCTCAAAGAGGCAATCCTGTCCGTCTGCGTGTCGCACCACACAGCCCCAAATCAAAACACAAAAGAGGGGTGAGTTTTAACACTCAGCAATGGTTTTAATATCACTGTCAACGCAGAAAATACGATAGCTTAGCAATGAGATTGTTCAGATCAAAGATTTACATGGTGCATCACTTTCTGATCACACATTCATATCACTTAACACTGCATCATAATGCATAATTCAACCTGCATGGATGTATCTCTAGCATACATATTCCCACATGCATTCACATCATAACCAATCCCGTATGGATGTATCTCTAACATACATATTCCACATGCATAACATCAAATCAACATGCATGGATGTATCTCTAACATACATATTCCACATGCATAACATCAACACCAACATGCATGGATGTATCTCTAACATACATATTCCCACATGCATAATATCATCACAACCTGCATGGATGTATCTCTAACATACGTATTCCACATGCATAACATCATCCCAATCAACCTCCATAAAGGAGTAATCACATATTAATGTCACACAGACGGGAGCATAGACAAGGCCACGAAGGCGTGTCATGATCCAAAATTCCACACAAGAATTCAAGAAAGTTTGGGGTTGTCAATCCCTAATACTGCTCGCCCTGGACAATCCTGGCCAAAGATGTCCCATTCTCACACAGAGAATCTAGAGCAGGGGTGTTCGCCCAGGGACATCTCCTGCGGAGGGAAGAGCCCGAGTTCTCACACAGAGAACCCTAGAACACGTGGTAGCGAGGTGCACACGGCATACCACACTGGATTCTCAGGGTCCAGATGACACACATAATAATATTCTCACATATCCGCAAGACAAGTACACAACTTGTCCCCACATCATTCCATTTACACAAGACTCAACCCGGGGAGTGCACTTGTTCCACACAGGAACTTCAATTCCTTCCACACAGGAACTTCAAATCAAAATATGTCCTTTCGGACCAATCAACTTGCGATTAATCCACGACCGATCAATCCGGCACACAATTCCATCACATTGCATCCAATCGGTCAAATTATATTAATCACGATGAAGCCTCAATTGGAAATCCATTTTCATGATGCATGCAGCATGGTACATACGTGGGCAAAGCATACATGAATCCTAATCATGATAAGTGCTCTCACCAGCCCCTAATGCATCATTCATAATCACAATATTAAGCTTCAACATCATCATTTAACCCCACATGTGTGTGTATCTAGTAGAAGCATTTAACATAATGCATGCTATCATGCTTGAAATTAAACTCACTACCACACTACACATGTGAATTTCCATTTAAACATGAATTCCAGCGGAAATCATAGGAGAAGAATCGTTGAAATCATAGCTAGATTCAAAACTCAACCACAAAGGCTAGACACATATAACATCACTCATTTTATCATTGAGTCATGGCATTCACCAATATTCACACACCATTAACCACAATCTATCATGACAAACCAGTCCAACAATGATTGTAGTCCTACTGAAAATATGCTTAACCAAAGGAAAACAACCATTCATAATTCCAAGATAACGATTCCAACATCATGCCACAAACATAAGTCATTCCACCATCTCTAAGCATATATCTCAACTCTATAAACTTAATAGCATGCATTTTCAGTAGCCTAACATAGCTTAAAACACTCTACATTCATATAAAATTGGCAAGCTAAAGTGGAATCATCAAAATAGACATCATATACACAACATATAATTTCCTATGTAGCCGATCAATCGCCCTTCAGGCTGTTCGATCGGTTACACGCAAAAATTTGAAATTTACAGTTCAGCCGATCGATCGCCAACACGGCAGAACAGTCATCTTCTTCCTTTCGCAAATCCAAACCGAAACACCATAGATAACACTTCAAATCCACATCTAACACCCTAATCATCATCAAAAGTCCTCCTTGACTTCCAGAATATCAAACCAAACCATAATAATGCAAAACCCTAAGAAATCGGGATTAAATAATTCCATTTTCTAATCTTACCATTAACACATTAAATCAAGCAAACCATTTTGAAATAAGCCAAAAATGGAGAGTTTTACCATGGACAAACAGAGATTTTGAAGACCCATTACCTCAGCACTTGATTAAGCTCGGATTGAAGAGTCACCCTTCTTGAAATCCTTGAAAACACAATAAGTTTGAATTAAACTCTAATAGAAATCAATTTACCCAAGAAATCCCTAATTAAATCTTAGATCTAGGGTTTGTTGGTAGTAAAAATCGAATTTTGAATGTTAGGGTTTGTAGTAAAACACAAATCAGTAGCTTTTGATGGTCAAAAACGAATTGAATCAAGGGGAAAATGGTAGATTTGGAAGAAATTAAGAAGAAAGTCATGGATTAGTGCTTAATTAGAGCAAGCTTACCTTAATCGGCTTCTAATTTGGGCCTAAGTGGGGATTAGGCCAGCCCTCCTTCCTTAGCATATTCCCAAAAATGGAAATGGCTCTGGTTTGCCCTTTTATAGTAAGGGTTGGGGTAGGCATAGGTAAGTTTTGGGGTGTAAATATGAAAAGTAGGTTAAAAGTAGGTATTTTGCAAATTTAAGCACAAATTAAGCCTAAAAAAATTCTAAAAATTTTTGTGTGACCTTAAGTATATGTCTAGGTTCATTTGACACAAAAATAAAATTTTCGACGGTAGGGCCCACAAGGGTCCTACCAAAACCCTAATTTTTGGGAAAATAGTGAAAATTCTGAAAAATTCCAAAAATTCACATTTGGTTTAAAATCACTTAAAACTACTAATATTGAAGTTAATTTTGGTTAAAATCATCACAAACTCTATTTACTTACGAACTCACCGAATAAGATCAGAAAACACGTAAATCTCACGATAACCCATAATTAAAGAAAACCAAAACCGGTTTAAAGATGGGGGTCCTTACAGCAACACCTCCTCCCTCTCAAGTCTGTTGTGACTAATGTGTACATGCCTCTTTCCGCCTCTAACTGCTAATTTTCTCCTCTACTCCTGCCTCCCATCCTTCATCTTCCACCCTTCGCCACATGATTCTAGTGTCCTTTAGTCCTCCCATGGACTCTAGGTACTGACAATGATCGAAATGCACTAGTTTTCCACTAGCCTCTCTCGATTGCCTCTTCTCCTTGATTGGCAAGTTCTAGTTAGGAGCTAGTGGGTGGGAGGTCAATTTGTTCATTTTGAAGACGTTAATCACACCTATTAATTTGCTCTAGAATTCAAGATAATTATAGAATTTGCATGAACAAAATTAACTAAATGTCAAATGGGTATGAATGTAGCGCATATTAAACACTTATTATATTTTTTAATAGTTATCATGCTTATTTATGTTTAATAGTTCTTATATGTTTTGCTTCATTACATCTTAATCATTACTTTGCTAACTTAGATATTTTAATATAGAGAAAAAAAATTACAACTTGGTTATTTTATGACCCCCTTGACTAAAAATCCTAAATCCTCAGACATATGGGGAGGTGGCTTCTGTGGAGTATAATATTCAAGCCCATGAGGTGGTCTTGTTGTCAAGAATGATTCATTATATAAAGTTAATAGAAAAAAACACTAACTTAATAGAATGTATATGGTAAAAGAGTCCTTTTAGACATTAACAACCAAAGAAACTCCTTAAGATTAATTAAGGTAATTTTAAGATCCTGGTTAATTTTTGCCTCGTTTTGATAAGCATATATAAGAGATGAGATCACATAGAGAACTCAAAGAAATCTAAAAAATATCATGTAAATAAATCTTGGTCGTCTAAGTAATTAAAAAAAGTTTATCATTGACAATTAAAGTATCTAAAACACAAGCATTAATATTAAATAATTATAATTTTATAATATAACATAAATCATGTAAATTAAGTAGAATATATGATATTTGATAATGATGTAGAATAAAAGTAGACACCATTATTGTTTAGACACAAACCTACTTATTATTATTATTATATATAATCTAAGTATTATTAAACTTAATAAAAGAAGTAAAAAATAATTAAATAGAAAATATAGTTATATACCAATGCATTCCATGTCTTCCATCTCGTCATGATTGTTCAGATCACGGCGTGTTGACACCATCTTGGTGAGATCTGGCCGAGGCAAGGTAAATTTTATTCTCTAGTCTCGGCGAAGGCCCTGATATCATGCCAAGATGGCAAAGTGTATTTTTCACTTATTAGCATATTGGAAGATAGTAAAATAATATTTTGTTTACATAAAATGTAGATACGTTCTGCATGCGCCAAATGTTTTGAAAAGTGGACCCCAGAATTAACTTTTGTACGATGAAGTAACTTATTCATGTCAGAACTTTGACGTCCCTGTTTAAAAATATTAAATAACTCCCTTCATGCATTAAATTGCATAGTAATTGACAGCCCCGTTCTATACATAACCAGCTTCCTTAGATGGTAATGTTTCTTTGTCATTGTAATTTTTTCTCCAAATTAAATTTAAACTTTTTGTTTAAATAAATAAAAATTAATATTCTTTTATTTGTTAAGAAAAAATAGATTTTTTTGTCATTAACGAGTTCATTAGTAAGGGCAAGTTAACAAATGAGGGTTTATGTGTAAAACGTCCCATCAAATGAAAATACTCTCCTCTTTTTTAAAAAACAATTGGCATCCACCAGGTTTTATCTAATACCAGAAAAGCACGTAAAATTCATTTAAAGTTGAAAAAATTATTCAAATAAAAAAATATTTATTAATTTGAACTACTTTAAAAAATATTTTTAAAAGTGGTATTAATTTTTGTCATGAAGGTGTCAGCCAAGTAACGCGCCTATGTAACTTTTAAAAAAAAAATTATGACAAAATCAATACTCCTTTATATTGACGAAATTAATACTAAAATCCTTTTATCTACTCTCTCTCCTCTTTTTTTCTCTCTTTACTCTCCTCTCCTCTTTCTCTTCACTCTCTCTCCTCTCACTTTCTCTCTATTCACTCTTTCTCCTCTCTCTCCCTCTCCTCTCTCTCCCCCCTCTCTCTCCTCTCACTCCCTCTCCTCTTTCTCTCTTTTCTTTCTCTCCACTCTCTTCTCTTTCTTCTCTCTCTCCTCTTTGAGAGAGTGAATAGAGAGAGAAAGAGGAAAGAGTGTGGAGAGTGTCACAACCCGGATTTTTAAAAGCATTTCAAAATAGCACGAACGGTAACTAACGAAAAAAAATTAAAAACCGGACCCGGTCACTAGTCATCTCCTTCATAGAGACAACGCAAATCTGAGGCTTAGGCAAGTACTCTGCCTCTGGCAAAGCCTTGCCTAGCTCTCGCAAATTCAGAAAGTCACCAGTGGTGGGAAGAATTTTTTCCAGCAGACGCTGGGCGACGGTGGCGGAGGAAAACTCGGTCTTGGGCCACGCCCATGGACCTAGTAACTTCTTAGCAGAGTGTTTGCTGGAGAAGGGCGACCGTGAAGCAAAAGTCTCGCGTGGCAGCACAAGGCCAACCAGCGGCAAGACCTCTCTGGTATAAACAAAACTAGAGGGGTGGAGGGCCAGGTACACCCGTCGGCCGCCAGCAGCCCACCTGCTACACCGTCTACTCCTGCACTAGAAATCAAACCCGGCTTTCTAAAGAAAGGGGTGACTCTCAATGGCCGGTGTGCCATGTATGCTCCCCTTACCTCCGCTTTGGTTGGCCATTGGGGCTAGACCATCATGGTGGTACTAACTCTCTCGACCCAATGTCGGAGTGTGTCGGCCAGCCCGTTGCCAACCGGCACACTGGTGATCTTCGTGTTAAATTAAATCAAGTGATACAAATTAAATCAAGTGATACAGTACGTAATGATACATCCAATTAAATTACGAAGCAATCTTACCTTTAAGTGCAGATTTTCTGCCAGTCACTATTGGTCCACTGCTACCGAAGCCTCGCCGGAAAACTCTTTCGGCGGCTCATCCTCCCTCGGTCCAAAAAAAACTTCATTCCATTAGCCCTAATTAGCCATTTTATATGCATAGAAATTAGGGTTTTCTATTCCAATTAAGAGTTGGGCTAATTTGGCCTATTTTTATTAATTTTCGTCACAAAAATAATCGGGCCAGTAAGGTGACTTAAACGGTCAATTTACGCATCTAATTTAGGTAGACGGGCCCTACGCTCTATATTCAACTTCGAACGGTCTTATCTCCTTCATCCGAACTCCGATTCATGCATTCTTAGTGGCATTTCAAAGCTCTTTCTGTCTACTTTCCATCCATAAAAGTTTTAGCTACTAACTCCAAACATTGAATAAGTTATTCTAATGAGAAGGTCAAGGGGTCCAATACCCTAATTTCCCGTGGTCAACTTTGGAATTTATAAAATTCCCGGACGTCACAGAGAGAGAGGAGAGATAGAGAAGAGAGAGAAAAATAGGAGAGATAGAGGAGAGAGGGCGGAGAGAGATAGAGAAGGGAGAGAAAGAGGAGAGATAGTGAAGAGAGATAAAGAGGGGAGAGAGAGAGTGAATAGAGAGAGAAGAGAGAGTGGAGAGAGTGAATACAGAGAGAAGAGAGAGTGGAGAGAGTAAGGAGAGAGAGAGAGTGAATAGAGAGAGAGTGAATAGAGAGAGAGTGAGGAGAGAGAGAGTAAATAGAGGGAAGAGAATGAGTATTGATTTCGTCATTTGGAAGGACAAAATCAGTACAATGGTATTGATTTTGTTCTTCTAAATGATGAAATCAATACAGAGTATTAATTTCGTCATTTAGAAAGATGAAATCATAAAAAAAAAATTAAAAAAAGTCACACAAGCACCAACTGCTTGGTTGGAGCCTATATGGCAAAAAGTAACACCACTTTGGGAAATGGTCCAAATTGGTAAATAAATTTTTTTAATTATTATTTAAATAATTTTATCTTTAAAGTTTATATAATTTTTATTTTTGAACAAATTTACCTTTTTCCTTCTTCCTTATGTTTTCTCTTTTTCTTTTTTCCACCTTCATCCATATCCTTAGTTTTTCCTCTCTTTTTCTTTCAACATGGATCTCCTCACTGAGTGTCCTTAGCTACCTCTTCCTCAAGGCCCACCTCCTCAGCCACCACAGGTCCAACCTCCCCCCGAGACCCTGGCCTATCCTTAGTAACCTCCCCCACCTTGGCCCCTCCCCCCACCCCCCACCAAGGCCCTCAATGACTTCTGCTACTTCCGGGAGGATGAGGTTGCCTCCCCCGCCAACCTCGGTGATCTACTCAACGTTTGCACCACCAACACCCTCGGCAGGGTGATGCCAGGGAGGAGGGTGTTTGAGGAAGGGGCAGGGAAAGAGGCGGGTGACTTCATCCTAACCCTCGACTAGCTTGACCTCCAGGGCATTGCCAGAAAGATGAAGCACCGCCACTTCGACTCCTTCCTCTCCCACATCCAAGATGACCATCGTGGCTCCTCCGGCCTCCACCACGAGTGCCACTAGGACATCTTAACAAAGACAATAAATATTTACTCTCTTTGTATATAACAAAGTGAGTAAATATTTACTCTCTTCTTCCTCCTCTTAGTTGTTGCAGGCTGCAATAGAGCCTGCTATTGAGGTACTAGAGTCAGACATCTTTGGAGCCTCCCGCAACGCTGATTCGAAGCTCATCGTCCTCTCGATCAATTGGTCTCTCTCTAATTCGCAAGTCCGTGATTCCATGAAGCTCTCTAGGGAGAGGTGGACAAAGCTAGCGGAGGGATCCATGTTAGGGCTGGAGGCGGTAGGGCTGAGGAGGCCTTCCATGTTGTCAAACTTTGAATCCTTAGTGTTGGTTCCGATCCAGGGGTGATGGAACAACAACACTTGAGGGAGAGCACAACCATTTTTGGTGGCGATAGGGGCGAGGTGGGAGTGGCGAGAGGGAGAAGAGGCAACGACCATGGGTGAGAGATGGTGACTGGCAGCATGAGGTGAGGTGAATGGAGAGGGAGAGAAGAGTGGGGGAGCGAGGCGTAAGTAGGGTGGTCTGGATAGAGATGAGAAGAGATGGGGCAATGAGAGTAGAAGGTAGAGGCAGTCGGTGATGGAAACCATGATGAGGAGATATTTCAGTGGGCGGTGGCACGGAGGTGAGGTGAACAGAGAGAAAAATAAGGACGATGGAATAAAAATAGAAAAAGGGAACAAAGATAGCTGGGGGTATTTTTATTTAAATATAAAATTTTAAATTAATAACTTTTTTATAGTTAACATTTAAAACCCTTTTTTTTCGTATTCCACCTAAAATTTGGTGTGCGAAAAACACGTAGATTTCGTGAACATGATATACCGCATGCAGATTGAGCGATTTTGAGGGCCCCACTTGGAGCAGCCGCCAATTGAAAATTTGGAATACCAAGAAGAGAACAAAGGCGGCTGGGGCATTTTTATCTAAATATAAAATTTTAAATTAATAATTTTTTTTGTAATTAACATTTAAAACTTTTTTTTTCCGTGTTCCACTTAAAATTTGGCGTGCGAAAAGCACGCAGATTTCATGAACATGACATACCGCATGCGGATTGAGCAATTTTGAGGGCCCCATGTCTGAAGCTTGAGCTGCCGCCAATTGGAAAATTGGAATACCAAAACCCTAGCACCGCTTAGAGCTCTGGACACCTTATTATTGGATTTGGATGTTTCTACGTGAGAAGCCTGTCAAGTGCTGTTGCATTACTGGCTGCTGACGGTCCGGTCTCGACTACAGCCAGCGGCTCATGTGAACCGGGTTCGGCTTTAATGATATGGGATTAGTTTAATTTAAATTAAGGGCTTCCTTTTTGGCATCAGACCGGATTAGGTCCAACCCTCTTCGGCTGGGCAGGATGTAGACATTCCATAACTTCTCACGATAAGACCCACGTCTCCACGTTTCTGCGGTTTCCAATTTAAAACCCACGACCGTCCGGTATGCGCTCTCCACTCTCCAGCAGCCGCACTCCAGGCAACCCCGCGGGAACTCACGCATTTACGAAAATGCCAACCGCCACCGCCGCCGCTGCCGTCGGCCATCACTCTCTCCTACCATTTCATCTGGGCTCCATGTCCGCCTCGCAGCGCTCTCGCCGCCTGTCCGTTCGGGCTACCCTGGCAGAGTCTGGCCCCTCTGTCGCCGTCGTGGGCGTCACCGGTGCTGTCGGTCAGGAGTTCCTCCGGGTCCTCTCAGACCGGGCCTTCCCTTACAGCTCCATCAAGATGCTCGCCAGCCGCCGCTCCGCCGGCTCCCACCTCTCCTTCGAGGGCCGGGATTACACGGTCGAGGAGCTCACGGCCGAAAGCTTCGCCGGCGTCGACCTTGCGCTGTTTAGCGCCGGCGGGTCGGTGAGCAAGCAGTTTGGTCCCATCGCCGTTGATTGTGGCACGGTCGTCGTGGACAACAGCTCAGCTTTTCGAATGGACCCCACGGTGCCGCTGGTCATCCCGGAGGTCAATCCGGAAGCCATGGCACACATCAAGATTGGGTCAGGAATTGGGGCCCTCGTCGCCAACCCGAATTGCTCCACTATTATCTGCCTCATGGCTGCCACTCCCCTCCATCGCCAAGCCAAGGTAGCTCAAAAGATTCTTCATTTCTCTGTTGATGCGGGTTATGCTTTTTGAGCGTTATTCATTAATGGCATTGCCTGGTTAGCATAATGGAAGCTAACTTCGTTTACAATTCGTCGAGTTGAGTGGTTCATGATTCTAGGTTTTCAATGTTTTTTATTGTATGTTGATAAAAAGGGCATCTTTGAAGTTCTCAGTCCTCGCAGCAGCTTTTATGGTATTTATTTGTTCTATCCGTTTATGTAAGCGTTCCTTCTTTCCAGAATGATTTTTAAGGTGATATAAAATTTCTGTTATTACTTTGTTTTGCATTGCCTGGTTAGCATTGTGGGAACGACTTTAATAATGGAAATAATCATCTGGCACTTGGGCTTGAAAATTAGATTGTAATCTGGAGACGACACCTTTAAGCTATGTGTTTCAGGTGAAGAGAATGGTTGTTAGCACATATCAAGCTGCTAGTGGGGCTGGTGCTGCGGCAATGGAAGAGCTTGAGTTGCAGACTCGAGAGGTTTTTCTTCTGTTTTGGCATTTCATGTTCTAATTATCACTTGCACCACCTTGTAATATTCATATACTTTCGTCCTTTGCTGGCAGGTCCTAGAGGGGAAACCGCCTACATGTAAAATTTTTAAGCAACAGGTCTGTTTCTTATCTTCCACTTAACGTGTTTTTATTTGCAAATTATTAGCTTGCTTTTCACTAAAGTTAACTGTCACTTGTTTAAAAAGTAATTAAAATATTGAAAGAAATGGTTATCTTTTTATAGGGATCTAAGATTGTTACTAATATGGGCATTTTGCAGTATGCATTTAATCTTTTCTCACACAATGCACCGGTCCTCTCAAATGGTTATAATGAGGAAGAAATGAAACTTGTGAAGGAGACAAGAAAGATCTGGGTATGTTCAGGCATGTTTTTAAAATAATTTGTTAAGTATTTATCATCGAAGATAAATTTTCTTCCCAAAATTATAAATGGGCATAATTTAGTTAATATAGTTGAGAGCATGTCCAAAACTTTGTTGCAGAATGATGAGGATGTCAAGGTGACTGCTACATGTATACGAGTTCCAGTGATGCGTGCTCATGCGGAGAGTGTGAATCTTCAGTTCGAAAAGCCACTTGATGAGGTAGTACTTTAAATCTCATCGATGCCTATTCAGAATAGATAGTTCTGTTCTAACGTAAGTTTCTATGTTACATCTTTTAGCTCATCCTTGTACATCATCTGTAATTGTAATTATTTGTTTTTATGATTTCAATAACTCAAAATTTATTATCCTGTTTGGACTGAAAAGCGTTTTGGTTTTTCTTATTGTTTATGTTGCCTTCTTCATTTGTTCTGTTAAGGATTGTCTGAACTACGTTTGATCCTTGTTTTACTTGTGGATATTTTTACTCGATCACCTCTGCCAACTTAGATGTTTGTCGAAGGTTGACAGATCAAGCTTGCACCTCCAAGTATTTGAGAATTATAATCTGATAGATATCATGGTGATCTATGCTGGATGAAGTCAGGGTACATCTTCAACACGTGGTTTTTAGCATCAGACCTAATAATAAAGAATAGTAGCATTCTGCTTTAGAAGAATATGACAGTGGCAAGGAGCTCAAGTCTCTTGTCATGATAGATTTGATAAGTCTGCAAAAATATGGCACCTAGAGATGATTTAAGTTATATCTCCGATGCAATTGAAAGTTTGTTGCATTTTTTAGATGTGGCCATATATTGTCTGTCACTGGTTTTAATCCAGATCGTAAGTAGCCTCAGTAATAGTCAGCTGAATTTCTATGTCCTTTTTCAATTGTAGTTAGGGGAGTAAAACCCTTTTCTGCAAACTGAACCAGTCAATCTATCAAATCTTGTGTCAGTCATGGATCATCCTTTATGCAAGGCAGTGGTTCTTGAGCTTTAATGTTTTCAATATCTTATATGGAAGATTGCATTTAATCTTTTTTCTTTACGAAGCATAATATCTGCTGGAGATTGAATTTTAATGATGTTGATTTCCAGGATACTGCAAGGCAAATTCTTAAGAAAGCTGCAGGTGTAGTCGTCATTGATGAACGCACGTCTAATTATTTTCCTACTCCCTTGGAGGTCTTTCTCTATCCTACGTAGACACCCATAACCAGTAGAGAAATCTTTATTAGTTATATAGAAATCACATCTTTTACTAATGTATATCTCATTATTACTCTTCGTGCTTATTCTTCCTTTATCTTATTGTTCTCATTAATGCCTTCTCACTTTTTGTTTGAGTCCAGTTCACACCCCACTTTTCTCTGCTTCATTGATTAATAACCCTGTATGCTCATTATACTCTTTCATGTGATACATTTCTAATTGTTATCTCTTCTCTCATTAAACTCTCCCCTTTTCTTATGCTATCCTAAGCTCTATTTCTTCACCTTTTATTTTGGCTTACCCTTTCATCATATTTAGTAAAATATCGGTCCTTTGCTCGATTTATTTATACTTCTAATATAACAATTATTTAGTATTTTCCTTGATTTTTTCCTTCTAGTTATATAGTATTCACCACAATAATAATGGTCCTCCTAGAGTAAACCTTCAGCAACTCTTCTTGTCTCATATTTTATTTAATTACTTGGTCACCACAATAATAATGGTCCTCCTAGAGTAAACCTTCAGCAACTCTTCTTGTCTCATATTTTATTTAATTACTTGGTAACTTGTAGTTTTTTTGTTATCTTGAACACTGCCATAACAAGTTTTATTTATCTTCTATCTATATAGTACATTATTAATTTATTTATTATACATTTCAGATTTCTAACATTACAAACATTGATATTTGGTCGGTTTTTATTTCGCTCCAAGCTAGTTGTCTCAAGTTTACTAAAACAGATATTTTCATACTAACAGGTCTCCAATAAAGATGACGTTGCTGTCGGCAGAATACGCCAAGATGTTTCTCAAGATGGAAATTATGGGTAAGGTGGATTCTTCCTCAATTTCTAATTTGTTAGACATGATTAAAGCTAGAAGGGATTCTAAAGTACTTCAATTCTTTGCAGGTTGGACATATTTGTTTGTGGTGATCAGATACGCAAGGGAGCAGCCCTTAATGCTATCCAAATTGCTGAGAAGTTGCTCTAGATTACCGGATATATTTATTTCATGAAGAGCGGTTCTTTTCCCAAGATGTCTTTGCATGTAGTAAATTTTTTGGCTCGGTTAACATGGAGAAGTTTTATAATAAAGTTTTGGAGGCCCTGTATCATAGATTCGCTGTTGAAACAGCAATTCAAAGCGGGAGTTATTTTATACCACCATCTGATATTTTTAACAAAAAATTTGTGGGTGGGGAGTGGTACTTTATGTTATGGTTTTGGTAGGAATTAAACTCACTGCAAAATAATTTTTTGAGTTGCCATCATAGCCTTGCACCATCTTCTAGATTCTGCAACATTGATTTTTTTCTCATTATGTCGTGAATGCTTAAACCATCAACTCTGTCGAAGTTTTTATAATTTTTTCAATAAACACTGATCATTCAGGTTCCGTCTGCAAGCTTCGCGCGTAAAGACTCTGCAGGTGCCGTGAAAATATCTTTAAAGGACCCAGATGGCTCACTCTGGCTATAAAAATCACTCTAAACACCAAAAAAAAGAAACAAGCTGCGGATGCAATTACGTTTCAACATTGAAGCCATGACGGAACACCTATCACGCTATTCCAAGCTTTGCTTAATTCATCGTTCATATTTGAAAAAAAATGGCATGACAGATATCTGCAGATCAATCAAAATGAATCCTACCCCGTTTGCCTCCATGAGACGTAATCCATCAAACAGTATACCGGTTCTTCGCAAACCTGTCATGCTTCCTTGCGTCATCCTGGGATAATTTTATTTCTGTTATTACTGTCCATCGAATGAGAACTTAAAAAGTAAGAATGAAAATAATCTACTTACATGAAATACGTAGCCAATAATGTCATTGTAATCCAGAAATTCTTTCCACTGCTTCCCAATACTAACCTGGCAAGAATACGACAAGTTTGCGTCAGCCATGTCTTTAGAGATTACAAAAGACAATATGCTATGTAGGCTCGTGCCTTACTGCCAAGTTAGATGTTAAAGTATGAACACCGACGTATCCAAATGGTTTCCATAAATTCACACCCATACCATTTTCTTAATATGTGTTTTTGCCTAAAATTTGAAACAACTAGGTTTACTTAAACGTGACATTACAGGACAAAACTCTTGATGACGATCCAACAAGCAAACAAAGAAATGTCAAAGGGAAAACAACGAATTGAGAATTGAATGAAGTTTTATTGAAGAAAATGGCCTGAATCCACAAGCCTAAGCTCCAAATCCATGGAGGTCGCCAGAAAAATTCACCTCAGCTGAACCCGCAATAAGCGGAGCAAGACAGTCTTTCTGGAGAAACTACAATCATAAACTAACTCCCATTCTATCCCACGATTCCTATACATGTACATTTAAGCCCACTACATTACATCTATGAAGCCCACTTAAGCACTGATGTCAGCTAGTGATTTTCTAGTGGAGCCCCAAATTGTAGCAATGGAGAAACTCTCGTCCTATATCAACTCTACCGCAGGAGATTAAAAAAATTACTGCCCTTTACAGAATACCCACGTAAATATATAAAAGAAACTAATAAAAGCTTGACTACATTAGATCCGGAAATATTCAAAAGCGGCGTCCAAGTCTATCTCAGAGTTTGCACAAAAGTCCATTTCGAGTTACCTGAGCAGCTTCATTTAAAGCATTCCTTGTCCAAATTGATATTTTTTCCTGTTTTGCTCGTACATTGACAACCGCTCCACAGATTTCATCTCCATGATCAAATTGCTCACCGATCATGGCCAGCAGCTATATAACCAAATTGAAAGATATGTTATTAGTAAAAGAAAAGAGGCAGAAGTATATAATATTTCAGCATTAACGATCTAGGCCCCAAAGGAAAAAGGAAAATCAAGCATACCGTGTGTAACCACCATGTATCAGATTTGCCTCTGTTGCAGCTTATAGTCCATTTCCCTCCATTAGCACAAACAGGGTCTTCCCATTTCGGCTCAATTTTGTCTTTAAAACAGTGAAAATCAGCACCCACTCCCAGTTTGCTCGGGCTAAGTATGTTATTGTAAATACTGAGCAGATAACATCCCTTCGTCAGTAAAATGCATGAGAAAAGCAAAAACTTATACAAAACCAAGATCCGACAGAACATTCAGCCTGGATATTGACCTGACCTTCAGCCAATGTCAACATAACAAAACGGATGTAACAAAAACATTTTTTGCACACAACAAAATTCTGCGCAATCATTTCTACACCTAGATCAACGATCCACACGTCAGCCAACCGTGATTTCGAACATCAATTAATTTTATTAAAGCTCACTGAAACATCAGATCGCTTCAATCTCAGACTGATAGGAACAGTAATCAGGGGAGAAAATAAATTAAACATGAATTACGACCCAAGCTAAGAGATTTTTTAACTAAAGAATTAAGATTTATTTCAGATTGTTATCGTTACAAGCCAACCTCAACAAAGAAGAAATCCAGGCCGCAAAATTCAACAAAAAACAAATTGTTAAGCCCAGTATGAGATTAAACATAGAATCAGAGAAGAAAACCAAAGACAGGAACGCATACCCCCAGAACTCTTCCACGGTGGAGAAGGTGTGAATAGGCACGATGGAGCTGCCCCAGGGGACCTGCTTCGACTTGGCGGATGGATTGTCGAACCAGAATGTCCAAAGATGCTCCAGCGGATGGGGCTGCTGAGTCGCAACCAATAGGCCTTCGCTGCTACCGCCTCCGCCGGAATCGTCGACGATCTCCCCCTCCTCCGCCTCTTCTTCCGCCACCCTCTCCTTCTCCGCACCTTCCTGCGCCATTCCTTTCCGCAGTCTCTCAGATACCGGGGCGATCCACCACCACCACGGGTTCAAGTAGTGGAATTTCGGTTCGGGCCGATTATAAATGGGTCTTCTGTTTAATTCGTTGGACCGAGTTCATAAACTGTTGCGGTTCTATTAAACACGTTATTTAGCTTCATTTGACTAGTTCAATCGTTAACTTTACTTTCAAGTCCGTAAAACATGTTTAATTGTTAGACGGTGTTATGATTTTATTACATTAAACCGCAATTGTGGAATGAGCTAATCAAATGTTTGCGCAGGCAAGTAAGCTCCCCAATCAGAATTGATCATCTCCTTCCAGGACCATGTCGTTCGATATAATTTTCAATTGGTGAAAATTGGGATAAAGGGAAAGAAAAAGAGAAAGTGAATTCATGTGAAAGAGAAATTAGGAGATTCTAAAAAAAAATTTACTGGTTGGTTATACAAATGATATTAGAGAAAATTAACGATAATAATGATAGTAGCAATAATAGTAGTGGCAGTAGTGGTAGCAGTGACGACATTGATAGTGGTGGTTGTGACGGTTGTGATAACAGCGGTGGTGGTAGCGGTAGTAACGACAGCTGTGGCGGTGACAGCGGTAGTAGTGGCGATGATAATAGTAGCAATGGTAGTTATGGTGGTGATGGTGTTAATAACCATGGTGGTGATGGCGATAACGGTGGCGGGGGTGGTGATGGTGACGGTGACAATAATGGTGGCAGCGACAGTGACAGTGGTGGAGGTGATGATAGTAATGATGTTAATAGTAACGGCAAGACATAACTCTTTAGTACACTGATTTTCTCTTAAAATTTATGGGTTAATGGGTGAAAAATTTTTGGGCTAATTTTTCATCTATTTTCTCTCGGTTTTCAGTTTAGTTTTTTTTTCTCCGTTAAACCAAATAGAGAAAATTGAGGGATTTTAAGAAGATTTTTTTTATTTCTCCCACTTTTCACCGATCCAAATATCCTCTTAAAGTTTTTCAAGCTATGTGGCCCCCTACCTTTTATTTCTGGCTCCTTCGCTGGGTTGAGTGGTAAGTAATACTCCCTCCGTTCTAATTTGATAGCTTTATTTGGCAAAATAATTGTTTTAACTATATTTTATTTAATTTAAGTAGTTAGGTGCTTAAAAAAGAGTGTTATAAATTTATTTTTTCTTCTCTTAAATGTGAGTTTTACCATTTAATAAAATTTATTATTTTTAGCAATTAATATATAATAGAGAGAGTAATATAAAGCAAGTTTCTATTTTTTTTTTAGTTTTATCTAAGGTTTTTTATGCAATAAATGAAAATTCATTAGAAACAACCAGTTACATATATACATCATATGAATGGGCAGTTTTAACTATATGAGGTAGGTCCTCTTTCCACTTCTTGCTTGCAAAGTAAATCCTTAACTTGACAAGCTGAAAAATAGCCACTTTGTTCCCTTTCTCTGTTAAGAAAATTGAAATTGATGTTATGAATATGAGAAACAGAGAGCTTGGCCCATGACGATCCCATTCGCTCACGAAAGCATTAATCACATTTAAGGAATCGCCTTCTAATACCACCTCTTTGAAGCCTTTCTCAATGGCAAGGGAAATTGCTTTGGCTCCTGCCATTGCTTCTGCTGCATCAGCTTCATTTAGTCCTTGTTCAAGAGAGCTGAAGCAATCAATAAGATGGCATGTCCATCCCGGAACACAACCCAAGCACATGACCTGGATTTGTTATAAAAAAGAGCTTGTGAAATCGATTTTAAGCAGTCCATTGGGGGAAGGTTGCCATTGGGTAAGATTTTGTTGCGGAATTTCTTTTTCAAAAGAAGTCATTTGCACATACTCTTCGGCACTGCAGTAAAATTGGTTTGAGTTCTGTCTCTTCTCGCCCCTTCAAGAACAAATTTTGTTGTACAATATTTTCTCTTCTGCAGTAAAAAATAGAGCTGAATCAATCTCATTATGAGAAGACATCATTTCCTCAATCAAATCAAGAAAATATAGTAAATTTGGTTTGAGTTCTCCCTCTTCTCAACCCTCCAATAACTCTTCCGCGCTGCAGTAAATTTGGTTTGAGTCTCCCTCTTCTCACCCCTCCAAGAACAATTTTTGTTGTGCTATATTTTCTACGTTGTAGTAAAAAATAGAGCTGAATTAATCTCATTATGTGAAGACATCATTTTCTCAATCAAATCAAGAGGGTGGCTAGAATAAATTTTGCTGAATCCACAAAAATGAGGCTAGTATTTCCAAAATTAAACATTGCATTAGACAACCACAACGTATGTTGGACCAATTCTTCCTTCATGTTACAAAGATCACATATAGGAAGAAAATAGAATATTTTGCCTACATAAATTTCATTTATTAGGCAAAACATTTGGCAAGCTTTCCCTGTGAAAAACATGACTTTAACATTCACTTCCCGTATAAAATTCCACAAATTTGTGGGAGCTTGTGTTCTGGTATCGCTTTCCAATGTTTTTATTTTGAAGCATATTAACAGCCACCGAGTAAGCTCTCTTCATAATAAACATTCCTTTCTCATTGCCCACATATGTCAAACAAAGCATTAGGCAAAGGATGAGATAAAGGAATTCTTTTAATGACAGTTGCATCTAGAGGCATGAGCTGAAACACCTTAGCATCCAGGGAGTGACGATTATGTATGTTTTGGTGTCGGGGGACCCAATCATTCCACACACTAATATTTCTTTCATCTCCAACCTGCCAATATGTTCCTCTATCAAGAACTTCTTGACTAGCTAAAAGACCATGCACACACATAAGATGAACTCCCCTTCTCGATAACATTACATTGTGAAAAATATTAAAATTTAAAAATCATACTCGTCAAATATTAGGGATGCGGCATAATCCTCTATTCTATTTTGATAGAAAGTGCCAAGTTGAATGCATGAATAACTTTGAATTCTTTTGCCCCTTTGAATTTTGAGTGCCAAAGTCTTTTCCACCTTATCCAACGAACTTTGTTCTTTATTTTTCTGACCCTACCTAGAATTTGCCAATCATCGAATCAATCTCATCACATAAGAAATTGGTAGTCTAAAGAACTCATGGTATATATGGGCATAGATTGCTCCATAACCTTTATCAACACCTCTTTACTTGCTTGAAATAGAAGTGTTGATTTCCTTTTATTAAATTCACTCCACATTTTCCCTTGGATGTATGTAAATCTTTGATGTTTCAACAATTGGAGTGGGGGAGGGGGTTAATATATGCCATAGTGCTCGATTTGTGGTTCACATAAACAATTGTAAATTGCTTCATTCACCTCCTCTCTTATATTAATTACTCCCTCATATTAAATCTACCATCACCATCGCCGCTACCACTACTACTACTATCATTGTTACTATTATTACCACCGTCATCACCACTACTATTATCAATTTCGCCACCGCCGTCTCCATTGCTACCACCGCCATCGTCACAGTCACCACCACTCTCGCCACCGCGACTATCACCGCTAATACTGGCGCCACTACTATTACTACCGTCGCCGCCACTATTACTACTACCGTCGCCGTCACCGCTACCACTACTATCATCACCACTACTACTACTGCCACTGCCACCTCTATCACTATGACTAACTCCACTATCACTACTACCATTGGTGAATTTAAGTTTCAAATTTATATGACATCATTGGTGCAACAAAACAGTAATTTCTTTTAGGAATCTCTTAATTTATCTTTCACCCAAATTTATTTTCTCTTTCTCTTTCTTTTTCTCTTGGTTTTCACTAATCTAAATAGACCCTCAAACTCTGATACAATGAGTT
The DNA here is from genome assembly GCA_035235625.1 of Saururus chinensis. Taxonomy (NCBI): domain Eukaryota; kingdom Viridiplantae; phylum Streptophyta; class Magnoliopsida; order Piperales; family Saururaceae; genus Saururus; species Saururus chinensis. The sequence goes on along the minus strand of CP141142.1, from coordinate 49,782,787 downwards.
TTTGGTTGGATCATAATTTTAAAAGTTTTGGTAGATAAATTTGTTGGGTGTGTATCAACTTCCTTTCAAAAATATTTGCCCTTTTTTTTTTGTGTCGAGATGGCCAAATGCCTTGATTTCCACTTAAGTAGACAACTTTATGAACTCAACCACAATAACTACAAATTTATTCAGGTTTGGACCTAGCCTTGGAGTGTTGCTACTTCACTTTTATTCTAAGCACAAGAGCCATATTTTTAACCATGATAAGCACAACAAGCATCAACAGTATGCGCCAAAAAGAAAAAAAATGAACGTCCACGATGACTAAAGTAATAATAGTAAATGTGAAGTGGTGGATATGGCAAATTTGCGGGTGGATTGAAATAGAAGTCTAAAAGATGAGAAATTTGGATATTTCCTCCAAGAAGAAATACTCACAATACGTCTTGGCATGAATTTTTCCTTCAAGTTTGACCATGTGTTTGAGACAAGTAGTTATAATTATAGGTATCCTCACACAATCTATGTGAACACTAGGGCCTCCCTTACAGTCGCATAAATTAAACCAGCCCCATTAAGGTTTAATTAGCAACAAGTATACAAGTTTAAAATATACTTCTATTTATGATGTAATTTGAGGTGAAAATACTTATTCGATCAAAATAAATTGATAAAAACTAGAGCAAAATTTGATGCAAAAATGATCATGATCTCAATTGTTCCGACTTATTCCAATGGCCAAGCATATAAATAAGTTTATATTAGGGAAAATTATATAAATAAAAAAAAATATTTACCAAAATAAACTACTTTCAGAAATATTTCCCAAAGTGGTGTTCCTTTTTGCCACGTAGGCGCCAGCCAAGCAGCTGACACCTATGTGGCTTTTTTTAAAAAAAAATTTAAGTTAATTTTGTCGTTTAAAAGGACAAAATTGGTTTTAAGCCGATTTCGTCCTTCTAAACGACAAAACCGTTTTAAGTTGACCCGGTCTCATCGTTCTGAACGACAAAATCAACTTAAGTTGATTTCGTCGTTCTAAACGACGAAAATGCCATACTTGTCACATTTCATCTTGTCCCATTTCGTCCTTCTGTCTCAGCAACAATGCTGATTTCGTGGTTCTAAACGACAAAATCAAAATAGTTTTTTTTAAAAAAAACTATTTGAAACTAATTTTATCACTTGTCCCTGTTCATTCATTCAAAATATACACAATACATACACAATTGCATTCATTCCACCCATTCCATCCATAACAAATAACATTAAAGTACATCATAGATGAGTATCAAATATATTACATCACAAGTCGAAAAAATGTTTAGTTTAAAATAAACATATAAAAAAAGTAATGTCATAATCTCCTACATCCTCGACCTCATCTTTGACAGTAGTGTATGAGAGCTCCTCATGATCTGCCTCTAGCTCTGGTTGTGGCTGTGGCTCCAGCTCGGGCTGCGACTCGAGGTCCGGCTCCAGCTCCGGCTTTGGCTCTGGCTCTGGCACCGGCTCTGGCTCAGCATAAGTAATAGATGGTACAACACGAGCTGACCGATGTTGTCTATAATATAAAATCGGATCTGGTTGAGCTACATGTGCAATGTCCGGAAATGATGAACCTGGAGGAGAGCTATACACTGCTGATGATGATGGAATATCAGGGCATAAAGAGTGCATCGGCTGCGTTTGAGTGACCTCGTCGACATGATAATCTCGATGAACATCCGTGATCAACGAATGAAGCAATGGCAAGCTACGAAGGACATCATCAGACTCTCTAATCACCGATTGACATGCTGTTGCGAAGTCCTTGTGCGAAGTACAGGTGATAAGTGCACCAGTCAAATGCGCATGCGTACGTTGAATGAGACGAAGCTTAAAAAATAAAATAAATATTAGATAAATAATTAAAACAAAATAAGAAAATAATATATGCCTTAATTAACAAAGTTGTACTTACTAGAGCTGCCTCAGACGCTCCCCTAGGCTGATATGTCATCTCCTCTACATCATCGCGCGGTAAAATATATCGTCGTGTAATCGGTAAATACCACTGCATATAAGCACTACGAACATCTCGCAATGTCGTAGCCATCTCCCCTCTAATAACAGTGGCTCTCCTATCCTCCCATCGAGCAATATATGATGCATGATGTATAGCCCAGTCAGTAATATAATGGCCCTGTTGAGTGATGCGATGGGCAAACTCGACGATAGAAGGTGGGACCCCTTGCTCCAAGTTAAATTGGAGCATTACATGATCCGACACATACATCTCTATAATCTCGTAACATATTAACAGAGTTCGAGATAGCCACACCTCTCGACCGTCCGTGCATAGGGGAGGTAATGCAGCCAACACGTCCTCTAAGTATGGTTGCCAAATAATCTATACAATATATAAAGATAATTTAGTTTAAATAACGGCAATTCTTTTTAAAATCATTACATAAATAAGTCAACACGACAATAAAATTACCTAGTATGGCCGCTGGTGGTCTAACTTCCCTCTGTATAGTCGGAGTACTCCTTGTGGATTTTCGGTTCTCTTTTTCCAAACATTCCACCTTAAGGAGTTAAATTAAAAAAATAAGTTCAACATAAGTATATAAAACGTTACTAAAAAAGTAAACATAAATACAACCTACCTCACCCCTAATAGAGCACCCTCGACCAAGCGACCCATCTCAGCACTTGGTCGTCCGACGTGTAAGTGCTCCCACGACCATAACTATGTCAAAAAATATGATAACAAATATTACAATTAAAGAATTATACCATGTAAATTTACACAATTAATTACCTGAATAAGGGTTAGATAGCCAGCAATCCCCGATGTCATGGCCTGTCATGCTTTCCCTAACTCTCGGTATAAAAATGCGAGAGTAGCACTGCCCCATGAATAAGTACCAGCCATGTCAAAGTTGGCAAGGAGGGAGAGATATGAAATATGCACGTGGCTGCTCGTGGTGTCCACAAATATCGTGGCTCCAAGTAAATGTAATAGATAGGCTCGTGCATGCTACTCAATAACTATCTCTCTAGCATCGGTTGGGAGCTCGCGAAACTCCTGTAAGAGCCATCGTAGGCTCACTCGGCTACCACGCATCACTGTAGTAGGAGGAGCTCTACCAAAAAGTCTAACTAATATATCAATATGAGCTCCTCCTGTCGTGCCTGTCACAGGACGTCCATCGATACGAATTCCTAATAGAACTGCCACATCCATGAGAGTGATGAACATCTCTCCATATGACAAATGAAACATCTGAGTCTCCCTCCTCCATCTCTTAATGAGAGCTGTCAATAGAGGCCGATCGAGACGGACGTATTGTAGATGAATGAAATGGCTAAAACCCGCTCGCTCGATATAAGGTAAAATATGCTCGTCTATGGGCCAATGACGGAGATATTTAAAATGTTTGGTGCACTCAAGGCACCTGGGGTCCTATAATAAATTTTAAAATTATAACATAACGTACTATATAGTCCAAAAATGAAACAAATTTTATAAATTTTTTATCATACCTCTCCTCTCCAAATAGCAACAGACCTATGTGACTCCTACTGTACGAGTAGGGAAGTGTCACTCAGGCTTGGCCCGTAACAAGGCTCTGCATGATCCATATTATCTACGAAAAATTAAGATCGTATCATTGATCAAAAGGAACACATGCGTACGTGACTAAAATATAGAATAAATAAAGAGGTTGATTATATGTTTACCAATCAATAGGAGGGTTTCTACATGATTTACTATTATGCCCACTTTGTTTACACCTCCCGCATTTATATCCTCCTCTACCATCTCTCTCCATTGTTCTACGGTCCATTGTATTCCTAATGCGAACAGACCGTGGGCGACCGGGTTGCCTTGTTGCTATCGAAGGGTATAACACAAAAGGTATATCCCTCTCCCAATACTCCCGACCATGAGGAGAATAAAATTTCTGTTGAGTACACATTTTTATAAGTAGAAGATGTGAAAAATAGTGATGCCTGGATTGGCTCCCGCCGCTTTGCCCACATGGCGATAAGGTGCAAGCAAGGATAACTATAAACCTAAGGGATGTTGTGTGTACAAGTATGCATCACATCATTTACCATAACCTTTCGGGCACAAATTGATGTCACTTCGTACTGACCCCTGGTGATCATATTAACTATATACTCCCCAATTTTTCTTGTTTGCTTTCTCAATATAGCTTCCACTTTGGGAGTATACGGGGTGGCCATGGCAGAGGCGGTAGAAGATCATTTAACAAAAAAATTTATGAGCCGATAAAAGATAGCTGACACTAAAGCCTGCATGGGTAAACCTCGTGCCCCCTTCAAGACGCTATTTAAACTTTCAGCCATATTTGTAGTCGTCATGTCAAATGTCATAAAACCACCGTGGGCAAGGGACCATTGTGCAGGATGCAATTCTCTTCCTAAGAGGAGATATTTTGGCCTAAGACTCTCTTGATCAATCAAGTCCATTTTAGCAGCAAACTTTTATATTGTAAGTGCACAAGCTGCTGCCCCAATCAATTCCGTCAGTGTATCATTTTTGAACTCCTTAAAATTTGCTTTTATGTGACGAATGTAATAACGATGGTGGTAATCCGGCTCGGGAAGAACCTCAGGCACGGCCTTCTGAAGCCCCTTATGACAATATGAAATAATGACAATGTTTGTCATGCCTATCAGTACATGATCCCTCAATTCCATTAGAAACTATTTCCAATTGTCTCCATCTTCCTTCCCGACAAGCCCGAATGCAAGAGGAAATAACCCATTGTTTCCATCTGTAGCCGTTGCAGCCATAAGAGCACTGAGGTATCTGCCATACAAGTGAGTGACATCAACATCAATCATAGGGATGCAATGTCGAAACCCTGCTATAGACGGCCCAAATGCCCAAAACAATTGCTTAAATCTCCTATGTTGTTAAATTTTAATTGTTTACTCGCAGGCGCACAAATCTAAAGTAGTTAAGCGGCTAAATCGAGTGTCGATCCCACAGAGACTTGAAATTGAAAAACTAAATTTAATCTAACTCAAGTAAACTCTAATCTAGTTAACAAATATAAAAATAATAATTAAACTAAAGTAACTGACAAAAGCAAATAAGAGTTCAAGGCAATTAAACTATCTAAATCAAAATTCTAAAACTTTAATCTAAAAATAAGAAAGCAAAGCAAAATAAACAAAACACTATTTAAATACGGTAAACACTAAGAATCAAACAAAATACTAAGGCATAGGAATTCACATTCATTAAATCATAGAAACTCATAAGCATGATCATTGATCATATTTCCACATTATCTCATAATGATCTAAAATTCAATCTTCGTTATTATAGAAAATATCATCATTAAGCTCTCATCTATAATAAATAAATATTTTATTTCTCCTCACTTCAACGGATTAAAATCAAGTCATTAATTGTATCCACAATTTGTAAATCACAACTAATACCCAATTTCAATATTAAACAAGACAAAACTAAGTAAAAAAAAAACTAATGAAAACCAATTTAAATCATGAGAGAAGCATGACTAAACTCATATCCAAATCAATCTCATTAATTAAAGAGGTCGAAACAAATAACATTAAATCTACCATTAAGAAAAATTAATCAAGTCTCATAATCGTGAAATTCTATAACTTGATGAAGTTTCATCCAAGCCTTAGCAATGAAATTTAGCTACTCATTAATCTAAAAACATAAAATCTTCTTTAGAACAAATGAAAAGAGACTTACAATTTAGAAGAAAATTGAGCAAAAATCAAAAATTGAGAACTGCTACAGTATCGGTGAACAGTAACTACGGGTTACTGTTCATCACCTTCCACCCCAACCCGTGAACAGTTCTGCTACAGTAATCCGCGAACTGAAAATTTTGTTTCTACTTCTTCTTCATTCCTCTAGCTTGGGACTTTAACTCTATTACTTTCAAAGTGTTCTCTCATCAATTTCGGAGGATGGAATTCAAAGAATTTGGCTCTGGTTCGTTCTATTCTCCTCCCCCCTTCTCTGCAATTCTCTGCCTTTAAATAAATTTTTAGACAACAACTATTTTCCTTGTGATGAACATCTTTCCCACTTTATTTCCGGTTTCATTTATTCATTCTCTCTTGTTCGTGTTTAACAATGGCAACTACGAAAATAAGCTTTCATTCTTCAATTCTACACTTTGAACACGTTATTCATTAACTAAGTTAAAATGGGTATTGAAATGCCCAATTTATTTGTTCAAATTTGTATTCAATTTCACTCAAAATCAAGTAACTGCAATCTGACGTTTTTGTTCAATTTCTGTCCAAGAACTCGTCTAGATTTCTTCTCTGCTCATTAAGCACTTCTGTTCATGTCCATATATATTTCCAACCTGTCCACAAGTCCAGAAAATTGTCCAAATCACTTTTAAGCATGTATAGAGTATTGTAAATTTTTCTAAACATCGTCCACATACCTTAGGAAACGTGCATTACCTAAATCACATAAACAGTCATAATTCAAACGTATAAGACATTTGAAGAACACTGATTTTATTCAAATCCAATCTTAAACAATTAACATTACCTAAATTAACTAATAATTAAATCATACTACTAATATCTATCTTAACATAAATAAACCCTAATTAACTCTTAATTAACCTAATCATACACTAAAAAATAAGGTAAATAGGCATATAAAATATATAAAAATCATGAATATCATCCTACATATGCCACCATCTGCACATTCATCATCCTCTAAGCGGTAATAGGTGTCAGGATTCGCTTCTTGCACCGCCCTTAGGTACATTGGTATTAATTTATAAGATTCTACCCAATCTCTATAAATAGCCTTGATCGTCATATTCCTTGTTGCCCATGCTTTCTTATAAGATATATCAACATGATACTTCTCATTCATTCTTTGAATAATATCCCTTGGTGTGAGAGTTAATTCGGCTTGGATAGTGGGTATTATGACCTTCAAAATAAAGGAGGCACTGCACTGCCTATGATCTGTGCTAAGCTGGGCATTCCGACATGTGTGGTCACCTTTGTACGTCTTTAATTTAAAGTACCCACCACCCCTTTTTATTGAGCCATGCACTCTCCAAGGGCAAGTGCTATCAATGCACTTTACTGTATACTCTGACAAATTTGTTCGTACAACCTTGTAATCGATATGATTTTGAATGGAAAACTCCTGCAAGGCTGTAACAAATGCTTCCTTATTCTCAAAGATGCGGCCAACATATAACTCATCTTTGTTTTGTTGGTCCATATCCATTGTAGAATTAATTGCCGCATCTATCTCCTCATCTGTGATGTGTGCATAAAGTGGCTCCACTTCATAGTACGACGGCTCTTCATCATCTACATTCATATCATTTTCAGCAATAACATTGTCTACCGCATCATCCCCCTCTCCGTCAACCATCTATTGAGCGCTTTTTTCACCTCTAACCCCTTCTACATTCATGTCAAAATCTTCTCCACTTACTTCGTCATCATTATCTTCACCTTCATTAGCCTTATTTTCATCAATATCTTCACCATGGACATATCCCCCCTACAGATAAACATCGCATATGTATTAAATTTCACATGCCTAAAAAAGTTATATTCATTTATAAATATATATTTCACATTTGATTGGATGGCCTAGTATCGGTATGACCAACATATGTGTAGAGGTAAGGAATGCCCATCGAACTTTGAGTTTCATACCATGCACTGCCTTGAGACATTTGAACGCTAAATGGCTTGTGTGCATGCGTCGTGGACCTTCCATATTACACACAAAATCTCAAAATTTAGCTAAAAGTATTTCATTAATAATTATAAGATTCAAAACGTATTCACAACTAAATCAACCTTACCTCCAATTAGGTCCACTTCCATCGTGAATAGGGGCAGACGACCTTTGACGTTCATTTAAAGCTACTGTCATAGGTAAATTTCCTTCTTCGTCGTCCATCGGCATTTCGATATGCCTTTCATTGTTCACATTTCTATTCGAGCTCCTATGTGAACTACTTCGCCTTTCACTAGGCACTCGGGCCTCTTTTTCAAGAAAAGAAATTACGTGACGTGAGCGGTGAAACATAAAACCCATGGATGCATCATCATTTATGCATATTAATGTCATCCTCGATGTGTACGATGGAATATTACATTTGATAGTAATTTTCCATCTTCTTCGATCCCACCTAACCTTGTTTGCTACTTACATATCAAATTCATCATACGTTGACGATTTCTTAATTAATAATCCTTCCGTGTGTCCATCATAGGTAAGTAAAAAACTAACCAATTCTTCTGCCATTTCTATTTAATTAATTCATAAATAATAAATTAAATTAATATTAGATTAAACAAACTAATACTAACATCTACCCTAACCAAACTATTGCTAACTCATATTTTCTATTAAATTAAGCTCTGATTTTAAATAAAAATGTCAATCAATAGAGGCATAAAATACCACAACAATATTTAAATAAAACCAAGAGATTTTTCAAATATATAAGCATGGTAACCAACATATTTTCAAAATATATACGTATAGAAACTAATAGATTTATTAAGTATATAAACATATAATGAAGACTTTATATTAATGAGCAAATTTCCTAATCAATAAAATTACACAATTGATACGATAACCCATGCAATGTCACAAACCATATAAGCCGTAAAAAATGACTGGACGACTAGAAACGCGACTAGAGGCGGAGCGGGTTCGTGTGTATAACGACGATAATTTTGTCGTTCTGAATGACGAAATCAACTTAAGCTGATTTCGTCATTTAGAATAACGAAATCAGCATTGTTGCTGAGACCGAAGGATGAAATAGGACAAGTGCGGCAGTTTCGTCGTTCAGAATGACAAAATCAGCTAGTTGATTTCATCGTTCAGAATAACAAAACCGGGTCAACTTAAAACGGTTTCGTCGTTTAGAAAGACGAAATCGGCTTAAAACAAATTTCGTCCTTCTAAACGACGAAATCGGCTTACAAAAAAGAATACCACTTTAAAAAATATTTCTCAAAATAATTTATTTTGATATATTTTTTTTATTTATATAATTTTTCCTTTACATTATAGACAAAATTAACCAGCGCTACAGGTTCAGAGCTAGTTATTATTTGGGCCTCCCGATATGCGTAAGCCATTGACACTACAAATACAGGTGAGTTCTGGTCCGCCAAATCGATCTCGATTGGGTTCCAATTTGAACCATGCAGGCCCAATTGCATGTTAACTTCGCGATGTTACGACCTGTGGGTGATGTCACGCGGCCCACTTACGAGGGAGTGGTTTCTCATTTCTGTGACCATCTCGCTCGGCGCTTCGTTCCACCGCCACCCTCCTCCGCCCTCGACGCCGCCCCTCTCCCCTTCCTCAGCTCCGCTTCCCCTCTCTTTTGATCCTCTTCGGTTAGGATTTTTTATGCTTGCGATCTAGAGTCTTCCCTCGACCTCCGTCATGCCGCTCTTCCTCTCGGAGGAGGAGTTTAGTCGGCTGGCCGGCGACGCCTCGGCGATCGCCGACAAAGCTGACGCCTACATCCGGGAGGTCCTCCTCGAGCTGGATACCTTCAAGGCCAACTCGGATGCTTCCGCCATTACCGCGGAGCAGACCTGCTCCCTTATCGAGCATAAGTACATGTCCCTCTCGTCTGACTTTCGGAACCTGCAAAACGAGAACGCTTCCCTCTCCGCGACTGTGGAGCAGGGCGTCGCGGAGGTCGCTGAGTTACAGGCGGAGAAGAACCAGCTCCATAAGACTACTGTATGTTACATGATTCTATATGCATGCAAAATTTGTGCTGTTTTAGCGAATAAATGGTGGTGAGTGTTGATTTTGCTTTATTGTATAGGTCGAGAAGGATGGTCAGCTAGAGAGATTGTCGGTGGAAGTTTCGGAGCTCGAAAAGTCGAAGAGGCAGTTGCTACAACTACTGGAGCAAAAAGATGCGGAGATTTTAGAAAAAAGTGCTCTAATCCAAACTTATTTCGATAAGTTTGTGAGTCTCCCTCGCCATTGAATTTTATTTATTGTTCAGTTTATATCTATAGATATCTGATTGTGGTTTACATAAGTAAGGGGTTGTGACTATTAGTACTACTGCTGCTGCCATTACTAGTTTACTACTATTGTTAATTTTACTGTTTTCAATGGACAAAACTTGAGAATATGACGTAATTCCTGTGATAAAGCTAGTAAAAATTTCAGGAATAGCGTGAAGCCGTGAATAGATGATGAGTCAAGGGCGAGATGTCTTGATCTTAGTTCTAAATTGTATTTAAATGAGAGTGATATCACCTTCTTTTTATTTTTATAATTATTCCCTCACCAGAAACAGTAGATATCATAATGAGCTTAACTTGCATGCTGACATTTCTTTTTCATTTTCTGGATTCAATGTATGTCTCGCTCGGCATTCCTATCATCTTTTTTCAGACCTCAGTAAACACATAGTTGCATCATTCTCTGTGGTGGACAATAACTTATTTTAGTTAACCAACTGGGTGTTGGTGGGGTGGCCAAACATGCTTCAGGAAGTGGAGGTCATGAGTTCGAACCCCCACTCCATTGGCCACCGACCCAGCCTATGTGATGGGTGGGCCTTGTACGTGCCAGAGGGAATTGGTGGAGGGATATGGTGCTCTAAGTGGCCCATTGCCCTGCCTCTTCTAGCCGGGTCATAAGGACTTGGACACCCTTCGTTAAACAAAAAACTTGTAGTTTGTATTTGTCATCTTATGTCGTCCATTACCTGTTATATATTTCTGATTTCTTTAATTCAAACACAATATACCTGATTTTATCTGCTTTACTTATCCATCTTACTCAAGTCTCAGCTTCTTATGGCATTGTCTGTCTCTCTGCAGTCATGTAAGATTGTTCCTTTAGTTCCATTGAAATGAGTCGATGTCAAGGAACCACGCTGGATGTCCTCCATGTCAACCATTAAACCTTTTTGACCTTATACAGAAATGGCATACAAATCGATGTTCAAATTTTTTACCATGTATTAGTATAGACACGCTGGATGTCTTCCACTGTGATATGAGCTTGTTATTTGTCCAATTTGTATGGTTACTTGATCTCCTGTCATCTAATCAAAATATGCTACAATAAGTAAGATGACTTAGGTAAATAACATTTGTGCCTAGGCTGAATTAGAAAGCTCGTATGAAATGTGGTTATGTTGAACTCCATAAAATTTTAAAAATAATCTAAGAGAAGGATTGGAGTTATTATGTTTAAAAGGAATATTAGTAAGTTGTTCTTCTGGAATTGTATTACTGAATTGGGAACAAAGTTAAGTACATCTATGTCATTGACACATTTTTTACGGTTTTCCTTGTGGTGAAGGTCAACTTTAGAGATGAAGTTGCTTTGAAAGAAGCTAAGTTATGTGACTCTGAAGCAGAACTAGCACGTTCTCAAGCTGCAAATGCTCGCCTTTTACAGGTAATTTATTTGGAAATATTTTGAATCAGGTATTAGTGATTGTGAGGTAGATTCTGGTAGTACAATGTTAGAGCAATCTTCTCTTTTTTATTAGTAGAAGTGCATCCATTTTGGCAAATGGTTGTTTTTTTTTTTGAGAGATAATGTGTCTAGTTGCCAAGCATATGGATATAAAGAATCTTCTTAACTACCTTCACCCGACTCCCAAAGTCACAAAGTTTCGTTTTCGGTTCATTTCGGTGAAGGGTCATTTGGGGTTCGTTTTGTTTCATTTTGGAAAAGTTTCGGTATTGTAAACAAACATGATATAAAGATAAGTATTCACTCCAAATCTACATCTCATATGTAAACAACCAAATCGCTAACATGCGTTCAATGATTCAAATAGGAAACACGAAGAAAAAAACTGAAAAATTCAAAAAATCGCTGAAATTTTCATTTTCCCCAAACTTTCTGTTTATGCCCAAAGCAGCTAAAATAACAAATTTTTGCGAAATTTATGACTATGCTGACTCCCACATGCATCCTCCTATCGTAAAGTACCCTCGAGTCTGCTCACACTTCAGTCACTTGATCAGAATATTATGGGCAACATCCTCATCTATATCTCCTTTGCATCAATTATTCAGCCAAGTTATCCAAATTGACAAGCTAAGCTAATATCACCATCTAATTTAACTGAAGGATGATTTCTGGTAGCATTCATTGAATATACATACTCTGGTTATTGAGTCTTATTTCTAGTAAGTCTAAAATCCTTGGATTCCATGTCTTCCCTTCCCAGTTGTAATGTCTTATTAACTCTTTTATATTTGCTTTGAAGAGAAGGATTGGCTTCACACCTCTACATATTAAATTAATGCCATTTTTCTACTATTTGGGTTCAGCGATTGTATAAGATATTCATATACGTGGGATCAATTTTCTAAAAGGCATGAGGTGTAATGCTAAGCTTTTTGACCCCAAGAAGGTGGGGAACACATCTCAAGGTGCGAGAGCTGAGTGTTTCTTAAAAGATAGAGCAGGCAAAAGTCAATGCCTCATCACATTTAGGCATGTCTGTATCCTAAAACTTGTGTTTTGTATGCCTCATATGGTAAGGCTTGTCCCATATGTGATTTTGCACTTGACTTCTGCTCCTGTGGTATCAACTTAACTCCTTTTTGACCCCAAGAAGGTGGGGTACACATCTCAAGGTGCGAGAGCTGAGTGTTTCTTAAAAGATAGAGCAGGCAAAAGTCAATGCCTCGTACATTTAGGCACGTCTGTATCCTAAAACTTGTGTTTTGTATGCCTCATATGGTAAGGCTTGTTCCATATGTGATTTTGCACTTGACTTCTGCTCCTGTGGTATCAACTTAACTCCTTTTTGACCCCAAGAAGGTGGGGTACACATCTCAAGGTGCGAGAGCTGAGTGTTTCTTAAAAGATAGAGCAGGCAAAAGTCAATGCCTCGCACATTTAGGCATGTCTGTATCCTAAAACTTGTGTTTTGTATGCCTCATATGGTAAGGCTTGTCCCATATGTGATTTGGCACTTGACTTCTGCTCCTGTGGTATCAACTTAACTCCTTATCTTGAGGCATGCAAAAAATGCTTAGTAAAACATTGTTTAATTTTGTTTATGTAATTGTTGGTTAACTCTATTTTTTTCCCGATGTAGCCTAAATATGTTCCAATTCGCCTCATATTTTTATCATTTTTACTTGGCTTGCTAATGCATATGTGTTATATTTATATATTTATAGGAAAAAGAACTTATTGAGAGGCATAACACATGGCTTGATGAGGAAATGACATCTAAAGTTGATAGTCTCAACGAGCTTCGCAAAACACATAGAGACTATGAGATAGAGATGTCCACTAAACTCGCTGAAGTAAGTTTCTGTTTTGAAATTGATTCAAGCATATCATGAAATTCTTCACTGCTTTATTGGAGGAAATGTCTTTTTGTTGTTCATCTTTACATTTTGATCCCCTATTTGGTAATACAGGCGAATTATGTACAGCTTCAATTCTGATTGTATTTTGTAAAGTGTTGCTGGAAATAACTAGGAGTGCCCATAAATTATTTTTGGTGTGAAACGTCTATATGCAGTTGCATGGGCTAATATAATTGAAATCAATTAAAAATAGGAAGTCGATTTTCTTTTTTTATTGTATATTAATTTGGTGGGTGTCATTGGAAATGATAATCACAAGATGTTGGAATCTTTAAAACTAAAATGCCATGTATTATGTAGTTCTGGAATGGGTTTGGGCAATGGGAAAGGGAAAGATAGCATAAAATGGAGCTTAATGCATTGTGGTTGGTAGTGTGTCAATATGTGTAAAATATTGAAAGTCATCCCTGCACTTAAGCATTTACGTGAGTTGACCATCATAATGAGTGCAAATGTTATGGGTTCACTACCTTGGGATGCAGCATTGTCTGCATATGTCCCGCTGTGTGTGTTCATGTTTATGCGTATTGGATGATTGTTAGTGTGTCAATATATAATTTCTTTACTGCTTAATCTTAGATGAAGTGGTAAACAAAGAAATATGATGTGAATGCATGACTGTTCTCAGGTTGAAAGGCAGCTTAATGATAACTTAAGTTCTTTAAGTTTGCACAAAGATAGAGTGCGTGAACTGGAAAATAAACTTACATCCATACAAGAGGTATGATTTGATAGGTTTTACTTCTCTTCATAGTGCAATTGTATTGTTATATAATGGCCTTCTTGCTAAGTTTTACAAGTTTCTTTTAATTGGTATAAGTCCTCTTACTAGCACTTGACTAACTATCCAAATGAAGGAGCTATGTGTTTCCAAAGAGGAAGCTGTTGCCAAGGAGGAGCGCTTCACTGCTGAAATATCCACGGTGAGTGGTATTTATCCTGTTTTAGAGTCATTCAAGGTATGGATTTTTGAATTTCCTTCAAGACTGTTTTCGGAAGAGGTAGATTGCATTTCAAACCTGTTCTTGGTGAAGTTTTACATGGTAAAATTGCACCGTTGTAGTCCACATGGAGTACCTTTTAGTAGCGTACCTTTCACAAGAAGTTAAAAATGTTAAATTGAAATTTTGAACAGTTATTATAAATTACAAGTTCAATGAATTTCTAGAACCTCAGGCCATTCTCGTGGGTGGCAGGTGGCATGTCCTAGGTAGATGAGGTTATACATGTTTTTCATTGTACCTTTTTTATTGCATTAATTGTGTCAGTATAAGGACTTACAGTATTTTGATCACCACAAGGGGAGATAAAGGTTTTGTTTGGAATTGCTAATGGGAAACTCAGACAGAGGGTGCTCAGTTGAGATCTTTTGACTGAAGTGTTTGGGGCTTTAAATTACTTGAAAAATTTGGCTTGGGATTGTTATAAAAAGGGTGGCCTTTGGTTCTGGAAAGTGCTGCCCAGAATTAGTTAGTGGCCTATTGTATGTGTGTGCAAGGCTCTAAACGATAAGAGAAGCTGAAGTGAACCTAGCTTCTTGTTTAGGGCAAATTTGATGGAGCACTTGTGATTTGAGCTATGAGCACCTTGCATATGAGAGGCATCTTCCGCTCACAAGCTCTGACTTGCGAAACTGGATGTGCCACGAGGGCCAATTTGAGCATTGCCAAATGCAGCCTATCTACGTTATCCTTGCTTTGTTGTCGCTTATCAAAGGAATTTTTCCCCCTTGAAGGTTTCTAGACTTGCTGAACTTTACAAAGAAAGTGCTGAAGAATGGTCAAGGAAAGCAGGGGATCTGGAGGCTGCTATTAAAGCACTGGAAGTAAGATGACTCCTTCCATCTATGGCTTTTAGTGTTCTTGTATTACCTTAAACTTTACTTATTTTTGGCATGCTGATTTTTTGCTTCACTCTTTTTAGAAACATTTAAATCAAGCTGAAAATGATTACAAGGAGAAGCTTGAGAGGGAAATATCTGAAAAAGAAGCTTTTGAAAAGGTTTTTCTCTCTTCTTTTCCAAGTGCAATAATACTGACTATTATTACGCCATCTTGTTGCATTTCACAAATGTCTTATTTTTAGCTGTTGTTTCACTATATGACTCATGGAATTTGTATCCATCTGGTTCAATTTAATGTGTGGTGCCATGTGTAATTTGTTAATGGTTGTAGGAGGCTGTGGATTTAAAAGAAAAACTGAAAATGTGCGAAGCAGAAATTGAGAATTCTAAGAAGGCCAATAAATTGAATCTTACTTCATTTTTCGGATTTCAGGGTGAAGGGTATGTGAATTTTAAAGTTTCAATAAGCATGTCATTTAAGATTTTCAGATTCTTGGGTACATTTGAGTGCTTTCTTGCTAACTTTGCCATAATTTGTATGAAAAATCCCCAACTGCGTGATGAAGAGAAGTGTTGATAAATGTGAAGCACTGTTTGTCTTATTTATAACCATTGCATAGGCTAATCAATAAAATGACGTAGTTATATGTTCAAATGCATGGTTTATGTCATTGCTTTTGTCGAAGAAAAAATTAGTTTAAATTGTTGACATCATTTTGTTTGTTTTTGGTGGTGTTCCACATTCGACATGTGCTAATGATTAGCTTTGTTTGAGAATAGTGGTATCAGTGGCATTTGATTTGAGGTGGGTTTTGACAACTCTGACGCTGACCTTTTTGTGAAGACTTACAACTGCAGCCTGCTTATCCAATATGCCAACTGTCGTGGTCAAACTGTGGGTAGGATAGTCCTTTATAATAGGAAGAAACCAACTTCACTAAGCTTTTAAAGCTTTAGTTTGTACTCATGATGTTATACGAAGACTAGCATTGGGCAGGGTTTGGGTGGTTTGGATCTTAAGTTGATTCTGCTTTAGCCCCATTTCAAATTTCACAATCTGCCTTTAGATGAGGTGGGGCTAGTTATGTGATTAACATGCTTGCCGACTCTTTTAAACAGAATATATGTACTGTAGTGTTGTTTATATGAGTAGCTAGTGCTTTTGCCAACAGCTTGAGCTTTTGGGTTAAGTAGTGAGCTAAAAAAGCGTCAGAGTCAAAGGTCATGGGTTCAGATATTGGAGAAGCAGTGTTTCCTGTGTGTGTATTAAGTGCAATTCATAGTGGTGCTTGTCCTTGCAGGGGAATGCATGTGTTGGTTATGTAAATAGTTCGATCCATCGCATGCAAGGGCAAGCGTACCTCATTTTAAATCCTTTAGATTCTCTTTCATGTCAATTTTTCTCCCTATTTAAATTTGTTCTTCAGTCTTTTGTTGTTGCCTTTCTTAATGCTATGTCCAAATTTTGATTAGTTTGTTGTTTTCACACCATTCTCTGACAGTTATTGCAAGTACAACACTTTCTAGTTATTGATGGAGTTCTTGAGTGTTTACTTTGAATATTCTTGTTGTTTTGAAGAGTGATTGGTGAAATTGAGGCTGGTGACAAGAATGAGGATAGTCTTATGCTTGTTCCCAAGGTATCGTCAGGTGTTTCTAGTACTGCTTTAGCTGCTTCTCTTCTGCGAGATGGTTGGGGCGTAAGTCATCCTTCTATTACTAGATTCTGGTTTTATTTTTATTTTACTATTGGATAATTGTAATTCTGTTATTTTTTTCAGTTAACCAAATTGTATGAGAAATATCAAGAAGCTGTTGATGCATTACGGCACGAAAGGATTGGGAGAAAACATTCAGAAGCCATTCTGGAACGGGTGTGTGTGGCTTTTCTTGTGTAGAAAATGTATGCGTATAGTATGAAGCACATGCTTCACAAAAGGTGGCATGCTTCAATCTTGAACAGAAAAGGGAGATGTGATTTATCTATGAGATAATTAGCTGGCGCATATGCATGGATAAAATGGGCTTGGGAAAGAAATGGTGCAGTGGCGAAATTGGCCTCCACCAACAATTATTTTGAAAATTTGCCCATTTCACTGGATATTTGAAATTTCTAAAATTTTGCGAAATTTATGTTTCTGGCAGTTTACTTTGGGATTTTTTTTGTTATAGGCAGGCTTTTTTTGTGGTTATCATGGTCTAGGCAGGGTATTTTTAAGTTTTTAACAGTTTGGGCATGTTATTTTTGGTTTTTTACAATTCAGGCAGATTATTGTTTGGGTCTCCTTGTTCCTGTACATAACTCCTTCCTCTTTTTTACACTTTCAAAATTTTCCTGAAACAAAATGGTCCAAACCGGAAATGACCCCCCACTGAAACGAACCTAAATGCCAGGTTTGTCCTATAGGTTACAACAAGACAATTTAAAAGTGTGAAGGGAGGTTAGCTGTCCAAAATCTTTATCCTGCATTTAAGTTTTTCATGTAATGCATTGAGGTTAGAGGTAAAATTGGTATCAAACATGGGCTAGGTTGGATGACTTTGCTTTGGATTGATCTAATGATTGTAATTGGTTTTGGGTTTTATATCTAAGGAGAGGGATAGTTGACAAAATAAATTGGAATGGTTGTCAGGATTTGGGAGTTGTTGAGCTTGGAGTTGAGATTGGAATACAAAGACTGGACTTGGTTTGTGTTTGAACGTTGACAAAGGGATTTGGGCTGGATTATGAGATGAAATAATGGGTGGTTGATGGGGGGAAAAGTTGTTCAATTTCGTAAGTGTGATGATACCTACTTGGGGAAGAAACAGAGAGAGGAGAAGGGGAACTAACAGATTGGGTAAAGTAAGACAGGAGGAAAAACTGACTTTGCAGGAGGATGAACAACAGAGTGAAAAAACAGAGAGCAGGAGAGATGGAAAGGTATAATTTCCAAAAAAGATTGGGAAGGACAAGTGGTGTAAGAGAGATATAGGAGGACAAGAAGCAAAGTCTATTTTTTTTTTCAATCATCAAATGATGCCTTCAAGCACATTGGACTACATATAGTTGAAGGCAAGAAAAAAATAAGTCACCAACCGACTCCCATTTTCATGTAAACTTCTAATAATAATATTATCTTATACGTCTATTGGCTTTCCTTCATTGATGGTTGTATAACTTTTAAGTGCTATGATTGTTCATTTTTAATGCTTTAATGCAGATGGTGATTTCTTGTTGATGGTTATATTCTGCAGGTTCTTTTGGAAGTTGAGGAGAAAGCTGAAATTGTTCTGGATGAAAGAGGTGATTTTTCTTGTACTTTACACAAAAAGAGCATCCTGGAGACTTTTTGTTGAATTTTCTCCAATGCAATTAGTTTCTTCTCAAGTTGCACTTGGTCTAATTACTGTGAATCTTGAACCATGCCAATCGATTCTTCTATCTGAATGCTGACTATAATTGTTAATAGAAAGCCGGTAAAAAATGCAGTTGTGCATATCTCAGTACTCATTTTTTGGCAAGAGATAGAGGAGCATCATATCATAGTTTGATTTAGGGAATAATTTATTATCTGGTCCTGGAAATTGTGACATAAACGGAGCAGTACTGAGATGCTTTGTCCCTTGGCGCTAAGATTGATGATTATATATTATGGATGTATTTGATTGATACTGAAGGGCGAGAAAGCCTTTTGTATGTGTCCACTTGCGAGGGCATGTGTATACAATTTGGTGAGGCTCCAGAGATGAAAATTTTGTAGAAATTTTATATGATTTATGGGATCAGACTTAAAAATCACCCATAAAGTTGAATTATGCACTTAAGAAGGTAAAATGGCGCAACAGAATCACCAAATGGCTACCACTGTGTGCTTTGACATCAGTCATGAGGCAAATATTTACAGGTCTAAGATGTGAAGCTAGATAGGCATTTGAGAGCACACTAGGACAAGGAACCAATGCAGATTGTTCCTAAGATCAAACATCCTTAGATGACATATTTTGAACTTAACTTTGATAACAAATGTCTAAACTCTCTCAATGATTACATATAATTCCTTTTCTTTTATGGATGGTTTTCTACATGCAGTGGAACATGAGAGAATGGTGGAAGCTTACAATTTGATGGATAACAAATTGCAGCAGTCACTTTCTGAGCATGCTAAATTGGAGCATACTATTAGGGTTTTGAAGGTATATGATCTTTTGGGGATATTGTTCTAGTGATTTTTTATGTTTCATGATATTTTAGTACAAAAGGAAAATGATAATTGTTCAGTGAATCTATCCAACGAAACTCTCCTAAATCTGGTGTGTTTTGGTTGAACAGAGAAAAGGTGGGCTGCGTGACCCACTTTCTCTGTCCAACTGAAACCCGCCTTGACAGAGTTGGAGGGGTTTGTTGGACAGATTTGTTAGACATGTATTAGCTTCCAGTATAGAAGCATGTGCCACAAAATGATAATGTTATTTTTTGGGGGTCAAATTAGTAAATATTAAATGCTTCACTAATGCGATTTTAATTATATGCGAGGGCAATTTAGGTCTTTTGTCAAAATTCTCTGCCCCCAAGTTCACTTTTTTAACAATATAAGGGGCTGTTTGGGTGTTGGATTTTTTAAAATGGAAGTGGAATTTTTTGGAATTATTCCAAAAATTCATTGCAAAATGTGAATTACAGTTGGTAATAAAATTGTTTAGAATAAATTCGGATGTCACATCAAACCTAATTTTAATACTTTAAACTAATATAACTCTCTCCCGAACTCGGACATGTTCTTAATACTATTACGCACCTAAATTCGAGCCCTATTAAACAAGATCCTATAAGGGTAAGTAATTTTGAACTTTTAAAGTATAAGGGTAAGTAATTTTGAACTTTTAAAGTGAGCCCTACCTATATAGCATGCTTCTCGAGGCCCAATCGATGTGAGAGGTAATTGTTAAAAAATAACAAAATATGTAATTTTGAAATGGGGGCTTGGAGCCGGAATCAATGGAATCACCTCACGAGGTGATTTTGTGATTTTGGCTGATTTTGATTCAAAACGGCTTGGAATCAACTTTAAGGCAGAATTTTTAATTTTGCCCCACCTACACATAAACATGATTCCGATAATTCAATAGTATTAGGGCAGAATTGATTGAATCTTAGAGAAATTCCTTATCCAAACAGCCCCTAAATACGGATAGGAAAAAGTTAATAGTACAGATTCAGCCATCGGATCTGAAATTAAAAAGGGGGCAGGTGAGTATTACCAGTGCCGTGGGATCAAGATTGTTTGGCCCATGGCCCAGGCACATATTAAAGGAACCTATATGGATATATTCTTCTAGTGTGATAGGACTTTTATCAATTGCTGTAGTATATTCGGCTAAAGTGCAAGACATGTTTCTGGTTTTTTTAAGGCTGACTTGAGGCGGATGGAGAGAGATTATGATATTGCCCAGAAAGAGATCTCTGACCTGCAAAAACAGGTACACATATATGTAGTCAAGTTGAAAAGCATGGTTTGTGTTAGTATATGAGGGAAGTGCATGAATACCTTCTGGCCACGATGCTAGTATATGATATGGTGGTCCAAATTATTATGATATTTATCTTTAAAAATGCACGCTATATGTGGAATGTTAATGAATGACATAATTATGTAGTTATTGACGTAAATAAATGGAAAAATGAAATAGAGGCCAAGTTTTTACATGAAATGTATTATATTTAATCATCTCTATCCTGTTTTTTATTCTCTCTCCCAACCGGCAGAAATCTTGATTAAAGTTCAACTGGTATGTCTAGTACCCTGGATTTCCTGATCTTGATACCTGCCACCTCAGCCTATTGAATTTTTTCAAACAGCCAGCATGGTTGGTTTCTCATAACACTGGCTTAAACTTATGCACACAATTGTTGAAAAAGAATTTCATTGTGTCCCTTTGAATTTGGCAATGGGCACTTCAGTTGTCACGCTTATACAATTCTGAAAATTTTGATATGCCTTTTTGTCTGTCATTATAAGATACCATACTGATTTGACGACATGCCAACATTTAGATAACCATTCTTCTTAAAGAATGCCAAGATGTCCAGCTACGTTGCGGAGGAAGCGGCCTAAATAATCCAGAAGAGACACTTGCTTTTAATTTTATGGAGGCTAATGATGGATATGAAAGTGAAAAGGTTATTTCAGAACAATTGGCAACTGCTCTCCATAGACTTATTTTGTTATTATTAATTTCCTGCTGAGTATCTATTTTCTTGTATCATTGGTATCTTACAATGCATTATACCATTAAAACAGTTGACTTTTAAAGACATAAATGGGCTAGTTGAGCAGAATGTTCAGCTGCGGAGTCTAGTTCGGACTCTCTCAGATCAGAATGGGCAAAAGGATGTGGAGCTAAGGGTATGTATGACTATTTGCTGCATCTCATGTTTTCAGCACACTATATTCAACTGGTAACTGGTATTATTCTGAATTACAAGAAATGTGGAACATATGATAGTAATTGGTATTATTTTGGACTAAGCAAGAATAATGCGTGTAAATGCAGATTAAATAAGTTCATAATTATAATCATAATCAAGTAGTGCATTTTCTCAATAATTTGGGGTCGGCGATATGGATTTTATACCTCCACTCTAGCCTATTTTGTGTGCACTCTTTTGTAAGAGATAGTGTAGTCATTCTTATTAATTCCATTCAAGTTCTCTTATATCTTCCGCTCCCTCTTTTGGCATAACGTAGTCATCCTTATTAATTTCATCCAAGTTCTTTTACAGTTTTCGTTTCCTCTTTTGGCATCATTTACGTAAAACCCTTTGAACCTTCTTACCGGGGCATCCATGTACGTACCCATACCAATGCAACATACACTATCTGACCTTCTTTCTTAAAGGTCTTACCCCTAAGTTTTTATGTATATGTTCATTTTTAATTCTATTTTTCTTAGTTATTAACACATCAACTTTAACATTTTTATTTCAGTTACATTTAGTTTATCTATATGACTTTTCTTTGGTACCCAATATTGTACTTCATATAGTATTAAAGGCCTAATAGTTGTTATATAGATCTTACTTTTAAGCCTATTTGGGACTCGCCTATCATACAAAACTCCTATAACGCCGCCTTCTATTTTACCCACCCCACATTAATCTTATGTAGCACATCATTAGTAATATCTATCTCTTTGTAAATAATGGAGCCCAAATATCAGAACTACTCACATCTTGGCACTTCTTGCCTATCTACCTATAGTTCCGTACACTTTGTATTCGTCATGCTTATTTTAAACCCTTCTGATTCTAGAGTTTCCCCCACACTTCTAGTTTGGCATTTAACCTTGTTGTAGTCTCGTCAACTAAAACTATATCATTTACAAAATGCAGGCACAAAGGTATCCTATCTTGTATATATGTAGTTAGTTTATCCATAACTAAAGCAAAAAGATAAGGGCTTGATGTGACCTACTATAATCGGAAACTACTTGGTTTCTCTCCTTAAGTGTTTATACACTAGTCATTACCCCGTTGTATATATATTTAATAATATCAATGTAACTACTTATAACTCACTTCTTCAAGACACTTTAAATGAGCTTTTGAGGCACTCTATCGTAAACTTTTCTAAATTAATAAAGGTCATATAGAGGTTTTGTCTCCTATCTTTATACTTCTCAACTAATTATTGTAACAAGAAGATAGCATCAATTGTTAACCTTTCTAGCATAAAACAACTTTTAACCACTCTTTTCCATAATTTTATAGTATGACATAAGTTTTATAGTTTATACAACTTTGGATGTCCCTTTTATTTTTATATAAAGGTATAAGGGTGCTTCTCCCCCATTGCTTGGGCATCCTCTTTGACTTCTAAATATTATTAAACAACTTGGTCAACTAAGTTAAGCCAACATTCCCAAGGCACTTCTATACTTCAATAAGAATCCCATCAAGTCCTAATGCTTTATCTTCATTTTTTTTAAGGCAACTCCTACCTCCTCTATTATAAATCTCCTAAAATAAGCTATATCCTTATCAGGATTAGACTCAAAATCAAGACCACCACCATAATCTTCATTGGAAATAAAGTATGTATTGAACAAAAGTCTCCCTTACATATTATAGTTGCAATTACATGCTTTTAGGATTATAATGACTGGAAATTATAAGCACAAACTTTGTATCAACCTAAATACACTCAAAGTATTACAAGTCCAAAACTCATAGGCTAAATATTATGTCTAGGTCAGCGAAAACAATGATGTCGAAGGACTTTGTATTGTAGATTATGCTATTCATATTTAAGACTAGTTTGGTGGTG
The DNA here is from genome assembly GCA_035235625.1 of Saururus chinensis. Taxonomy (NCBI): domain Eukaryota; kingdom Viridiplantae; phylum Streptophyta; class Magnoliopsida; order Piperales; family Saururaceae; genus Saururus; species Saururus chinensis. The sequence goes on along the minus strand of CP141142.1, from coordinate 49,759,234 downwards.
GGTCTCATTTGATAGAGGTCTTCGGGAATTTTTGAAGGGTGTCATAAAAGAAATTATTGTCGAGAAATGTGTTGTATTAGTGGGGCCTAAAAAACATTCAAGAAAATATAATTATGTAGGATCTCATTTGATAGAGCTCCTCGAGAGCTTTATAAAGATACTAAGAATGTCCAAGTCTGAGTTCGGGAGTGCGAGATATAACATTACAAAGTTAAAATCAACATAACCTAAAAAATAGGGTCCATGTCATATTAGTCTCTAGTATTATGTTGACATGTAGCAAGACATCTAAAAAAATCTAAGTTAATAAATTTACTAAAGCATCCTCAAATCAAGTACAAATTCAAACTTGTATTAACGAACATAAGATATAAAATGGGTATAATATAATTGTCACGACCCGGATTTTTCAAAGCATTTTTAAATAGCTTGAATGGTAGGTAAATTTTTTTTTTCTTTAAATACAAAACAAACCCTTCGATTAAATATCCAGGTCATGATAACTAGGGTTCACAAATACGAATATCAAATCATATGATATTATTTAACATCTGAAAATTCATAAAGACCAGCTCATCCATCTAAGTACAAGTCTGTCACCCGTCTGAAAATAAATAACAAGTTGACTCTCACGTTTAAGGCACACTTACGTATCGGAGTTTCAAAAATGCGAAAACCTCTTGAGCTCGCTAGCCTTGGTGTCACTTGTCGTCGCCTGGAGAATCTGCAATAAAGCAAACCAAACAACAACCACAACCACAATGGAGCATCTCCGCCTTCAGGAGAAGAGCTTCCAAAGGACAAAAGGTTTTATTAATATTTTTCGGATCGGGCCAACATCACCCGATGTTAGTTGCCTACGTACTCATCAGACAACATCTCCAATGTTTCCAACAAGATCGGATCCAGACGTAGTTCTGCCTAAAACCTACACTATACTAAGAAGCATAGCATCACCCATGCAATGCTTAAGTATTTTCAAGCAACCTACATTTTATGCAAGTCCTTTAATCGTTCCACTTGTTCTAATTAAACAAGCAATATCAATCAATGTTATTAATTATTTCTCGAACCATTGTTCGATAATTAATATTCCCGTCTAATCCCCAAAGACAGACAGACACATTAGATGTCAACCTAAGTGACAAATGATAAGAAACACCCTGGAATCCACCAGGCCCCTGGAATCCACTAGGAAGTGCCATCTCCCAACCTAGCCCATAAGGACCTGACCGGAGTGGAAGGGCATGGCCCACAACTGCACTCGAACGAAGTGGTCAGAGACGCCAACCAAGCAGGATGTCAGCGACCCTAATTGCGTGTACACTAAAAGATCCTCAATAGATCTACGGTGAGCCCGGCTCACAAAGAACTCCCTCCAATGGGGAGGTGTAACTTCACGGTCAAATCAGCGGCTCCTCAATAGAGCTAGAACTCAGGAAAGCATTATGAATCCTATCTTGCTCATCTATAAGCCAGGATTCCGAATGACTATCCCAAACCCTATTAGTCCCTTCTAGACTAAGGTTTACAACTCGAGACATGCCATCGGTTCATCAACCAAGGCAAATCGTCGAGGTCAAAGGCTTTATTCATCGTATGAACTAGTCCTGCACCCCTCTGAGGTATTTTAGTCTTTATCTTGATTAGGTGTTCTTGCCCAATCCAAAGCTATCAAACCCCAAACAATTATTCTTTCAATAATTTAAAGATTGTGATAAATTACTATCACAACATCAATATCATAAATCGAAACAAAGAACAACATAAACCATAAGAACTGCACAGGTCTAAGCATATCATAATATCAATAATAGAATTCATTAATGATATAAGAATCATTCGAGCTCTCGTGCCCTAACCCACCTTGGGCTATCTTAATAAATCTTTATTAAACTGGTCGAAATGCACCCAAGGGCATTAGAGTAATTATCTAACATTGGATACAGTCCTCTGCACTCGGGTAAGTCTTTAACTTCTCAAAATGTTTCAGTATTACATTGGCCCGTTAATAGCATCCATGCGAATACGGGCTGATTTGCATAAGGGTATTTTTGTCTTTTGTTCAGGGCTTCCCTACACCTTGACAGGTTCAACACTAATCCCAAGGGTACACCTTGACATTGTGAACCCGTGGTAATTTTCTTTCCGTTTAACGGGGTCGTAAACCCCTTGAACCGACTCCGGTTCAATTAACTGTCTTACCTTAACCCTAGGGGTAAAACAGTCAAATATCTACTTACTGGGATTTTTACTTAGCTTATGGCTTAGTCCAAATTTAGGATACTCACTGGAATCTCCATGAGATTTTTCTCAATTTATAAATCCACTTATAGGCCCACGATGCGGAGGCCCTAAACTCGATCATCGGTGATTTATTCTATGCTACACTTACAAGGGTAAATTAGTCATTTCAAAGGCTCTGGGATTTTTCCCTGGTCTGAAATTTGGTCGGGACTCTTGAAATACTTCTATGGATACTTGGTAATTTTTACGAATTTTTTTATAGTCCTAAAGCTAGTGAACCAAAACCGGTTCAATAACATTTTTTTTTAGACCAGACCGGACCGGGTTAGACCCATTCGGGTCCGGTCCTGGCCACGGGTCGCCTGACCCGAACCCGCGCCCGACGACCCGTGACGCGCGGGTTGTCTCCTTCGCGTCCGGCCAGAGGCCGGGAAAGCCTCTGCGGCGGCGTGGCCCGCGGCCCGGCGGGGCAAGGCTAGGCCTCACCGGATCTCCGCCCGTCGGCGATTCCGGTGGGCCTGGACTCGCCACCGGCCGGCACGAACTTCTGTTCGGGTAAACGGGTCCTGCACGATATGTTCAACTTCAAACGGTCGTTTCTCCCTCATCCGGACTCCGATTCGTGCGTTCTTGGTGGCGTTTCGAAGATCTTTCTGTCTACTTTCCAATAGAATTAGTTTCAGCCCCAAATTATATCTAGGGAGAAAGTTATTCTAATAAGAATGTCAATAGGTCAAACACCATAATTTTCACGTATTTAAATTTCGAAACCCGGGAAAATTAGGGATATTACATTCTTCCCTCCTTAAAAGAATTGCGTCCTCGCAATTTACCACAGCCAACCCTTTCAAGCTCGGCCTTTAACTCAAAAACCGTTCTACCCTTTAAACTACATCAACTGCAACTTATAATTTAGGCAGGACAAAACTTAATAACCCCTAAAATTCAGGTCATCACATTCTTCCCCACTTAAGAGGAATTGTGTCCCGGCAATTCTCCAAGGTCAATCTAAAATCAGTTTAGCCCTAAAGCCCACACTCACCCTCTCTAGGGTTTAGCACCCGACTCACACGAACTTCTGTTTGCACAGCGTAACTCATCTTAATGAATTACTGCAAGGCAACGAATTTCAACCCTTCCAGACTAGTACTCATGTCCCATGTTAAATGTGGGTAAGGGTTTTTCCTTATCCATCCATATAGGATTCAGCTACCAGTTCTAGCTATTGATCAAGTTATTCTCACGAGAAGATCAAGGGGTCCAACACCCTAATTTCCCCGTGTACGACTTCGAAAATTTAGAAAATTCCCGGACGTTACAATAATGGTCCAAAAACGAAAATTGTAGTCACCCAATTTGCTTTATATAATAGTTTGTTTATCTGTGTTTAAATAGTTAGATCTACTTTTGCATCTTTCTAGGAGAAGTTTGAAATTGAGCTCCAAAAGCTTAAAAATGAAGCTGCAGAGAAGGTTGAAGCTGTGTTGAAAAGGTCTGAGGAGCAAGGAGATATGATAGAAGCTCTTCATTGCTCTGTATGTGTGTCAAAGGCTTTTCTAACCTTTTTTCTTTCAAAGTTACTTTCTAGCTTCCATGAGTTGGTCCCTTCAAATTAGATGTGATGTGGTTTATCTATTTTGAACAGGTTTCTATGTACAAAAAATTGTACGAAGAGGAGCTTAAAAACCATTCCAGTAGCCCTCATTTAGCTACAAATGTATCAGGTCCTGCCCTTCTTTGCATGTCAATTTTTAAGTTAAAATTTGGCTTTCATCTGGTCTAATTTAATTTATTTACCTAACTCTTCTATATATCTCACATTTTATAGGAGATGGAAGAAGAGACGTAAAGCTTCTGATAGAGGGCTCTAATGTAAGTTCCTTAGTTCTACCTTGTTGCATGTAAATATTTTCACTTCCAGGAGTTTTTCTTAATTTTGATTGTACAGGAGGAAATTAAAAAAGCCCAAGAGAAAGTCATGGAGCACACTAAATTACTTGAAGAGGAACTAGAAAAATCCAGGTACAATTGATGTTTTATTACCGCTTTTCCAATTTTGGGTGTTCTGCGCAAGTTCTTTTCTTTTTTTTTTTCTAAGGGTGGGGAAGTGGGGGATGATCTCGGTGTCATTCTCTACTTTAAGAAAGAAAATGAATGCTGCCTTCTCAATGAAGATCATATTTGATCATCAAAATTTCTTCTGTATTTGCCATCTTATGAAATGGATTCCAGACAACTTGAATGGCATAAAGTGATGATCACGGTGGTGGTGGTGTGGGTTTCAGCTTGCTATTTTCTTATTTAAGGCTTGTGTCAGATGAGCAAATGCATTAAGCTTGCCGGCTATGATCTATTAGATAGGTTGTGCATCATTATCTTGCTAATGAATATGTTGACTGGCAATGTGGAATCCTTGCTACTGCCAAGGTAGCCAAGGATAGGGATTAAATGATGATAATTATTGTCACGACCCGGATTTTTAAAAGCCTTTTAAAATATCACGAACAATAAGTCATGAGAATTTTTTTTTCTTTCTTAATACAATGCAAACTATTCAATTAAATATCTAGGTCATGATAACTAGGGTTCACAAATACGAATATCAAATTATATGATATTATTACACATCTCAAAATTCGATAAGAACAGTTTATCCGTCTAAGTACAAGTCCGTCATCCGTTTAAAAATAAATAACTAAGTTGACTCTCATGCCAATGATACACTTACGTACTGGAGTTGTAGAAAAGAAGAACTTCATCTTGTGCTCGCCTCCTGGTCTCACTTGTCGCTTAGAGAATATGCAACCAACCAAACCAAACAACCATAACAACAATAGAACCTCTCCGCTTTCAAAAGAAGAGCTTTCAAAGGGCAAAAGGTTTTATTAATATTTTTTGGATCAAGCTAACATCACCCGAAACATCTCTAATGTTTTCAACAAGATCGGATCGAAACGTAGTTTTACCTAGAAGTTACACTATCCTAAGAAGCTTAACATCACACATGCAATGTTTAAGTATTTTCAACCTACATTTTATTAAAGTCCTTTAATCGTTCCACTTGTCTAATTAAACAAGCAATATCAAACAATATTATTAATTATCTCACAACCCTTGTTCAATAATTAATACTATTAAATATATATTTACTTAAGAGATAACTCGCCCCTTGAGAAATATCCAGACAGAGGACTTCATCATCGAAGTAGACTGCTTAACAGCAACTTAACCTTAAATTCTCAGGGCTCTCAATAACCTACCACAAATTTTGAGAAGAGGATCCCAACTGTGCTCATTGACACAGATTGGCAAGAAGCACAAGCCTTTTATAATACTTATACAATTCCGCTTTTCGTTTGTATTATATGGTTCGGAAAAGACCTGCGGGAGACCCGCGGTAAAGACCCTCTGGTCAATACCAAAACTGTCGTGGCGATGAAGAAGTGTATTGTAATCTCCACCATTCCCCAACTCTGAGAAAAAAATGTCCTTTAAGACATTACTAATGTATCTATAGCAGTTTCGGGTTTTTATGATCATTGACTCTCCTAAATAATTGAAACTTAGACTAGATTATTTTCATTTAGTCAAGTATTTGCCCAATAACTTGGGTCCTCTTTACATCGTGAATTGTCCCAACATATAGCTTATCTAATTGCACTTATTTGCATGGCTAGGGCTCGGAGAATTCAAGCCCGAGTGTAAATAAACGTATCGCACGAGTGATGTATATAATACCCTAGTGGATTTTAGCACTATGTTGCAGACACGTGTAATACACTGCCCTAAACCCTAAAAATTAGGGTTATTCCCTTTGTTTCCCGTGGCACTGTGACCTGACAAGGTCTTTGTGTCACTTATTAGTCACACCCCTTCCTTTTGAAGCTATTTAACATCATTTTAGGATACCTTAATTCTTGGTTAACTAGGTTATTTATTTCAACAGAAAGGGAATATATTACCCTTAAGGGCATTAGGGTAATTTTACCACGTAGGGTATGGTACCCTCCTTTGGGTCATTCTGGTCTTTTCACTGCCCTTCTATTAATTTTAAGTCATTGATTTCTCACAAGGCTCCGCTCTCAAATTGACTCGTGCTTTCATTCACACGAATGTTGACAGTTGACTAGAAGGGTATTTTTGTCATTTGGTTTAAGGCTTAATTGAATCCAATGGGTCCAAAATTGAACTCAATGGTACTAGTTGACTTCATAGACTTTGTGTAATTTTCCTAGTGTGTGACGGGGTCGTTAACCCCTTGAACCGACTCAGGTTGACTTAACGGGTTACGATTAACCTTAGGGGTATGGCAGTCAATTACCCACTCACTGGGATTTTTCCTCGCTACGTAGTTTAGCCTATAATTAAGTTACCCATTAAATTCTCACTGAGAATTTTTTTAATTTTTAAGATCACTCATAGGCTATTGAACTGGAGCCCCAAAGTCTGGTAAGTGGTTTTCACACGATAATTTAATTATAAGGGGTAAAAGGGTCATTTTACAGTCTTTGGGAAAACTTGGTCAGAATACTCCCACCCTCTTGGGGTCTCGAAGTATTTTTTTAGAATTTGTTTAACATTCTTACCCCTTGAAAAGGACCCGGTTCACTTCCTTCTTTTCTTTTAAATTTTTTTTTAAACCGACCCAGGCCGGGTCTGCAGTTCCAGCCCGATCCATGGGGAAATTAGGGGTCCAACACCGACCCTCAGGTGATCAAGTTATTCTTACAGGAAGGTTAAGGGGTCCAACAACCTAATTTCCCATGGTCGACTTCAGGACGTTACAGTTGTGAGGGATTTCTTTGAAAAACATTTTTTGTTCTTGATACTAAAAGTTTTAGTTTGTGATGGAGATTTTAAAAATCCCACTGGATGTGGATGGCAAAAATTTGGCAGAATAATAAAATTTTTGGGATACATTATTGGAGGGGGGAAACTTGACAATCCTACGATTAACGGCGAAGTAGATCACCAGGTGATATAGAATCCATCGATTTTTAGCCTGGCTTTCGATGACATGAATTCTGGAGAAATTTGCAGATTTCTAGAGGATCTCTTTCCCCCCCTCACCAGGCTTTATTTGGCGAAGCTGTAAAGTAAATTTAGGTTACGATTGCAGCAGCTTAATTGTTTCCTTGGATTAATTATTAAGATAGGCATAGTGTCTTGTGAGATTTCATTGACGTGTCATGTTGCCAAAACCAAAGAGTTGGCAGTTATCGCATCTCTGATATTGTTGCCGTTTCATTAATTTTTAAACTAGGTGTCCACTTGACTACATTCACCAAAGCATATGCCCTTTTCTAGTCTTAAATTGTCGTTTGTTGATCTAGTAATTGTTGCATTTTTATAGTCTATATAATTTTGCATTAATCTTATATTTGCTTTTTTGTCCTGTGGACTAGGAATGAGGCAACCTCATTGCGTATGGAACGTGATAGGTTGGCCATTGAAGCGAAATTTGGTCATGAACGTTTGGAAGGTTTTAAGAAGGAAGTTGAGCAGCAGGTAAATTGCTATGAGAGAAGTTATTTTCCATTTGCTAAATTGGTTGCAACTGTGACCTTCTGAATTTAACTTATCTAGTCAATAATTACAGATTTTAGCTGAATTTGGCCGTATTTTGCATTGATGCCTTGTAAATTGTAAAAACCCTTTGAATTTTAACTTTTCCTTTTTTGCCTTTATTTTTCCTTGTGTTCAATTTTCGGTGAACTTTCGATATAGAATCAAAATTCTGTTCCTATTAGTACTCTTCATTGATTTGTGAACAGACGACAGATGGAAAGAATATAGAATGCCTCTGGTGTTGGATTTGGTGGGAAGATTAGGAAAGATAGAGAAATGGCTGGACTTTGGATTTCTTGGATGCAATAAAAGTTTGGGCCGTGTTAAAAGGTCGAAGGCTGTTGGATGGGTCATAAGAAGTCATGATAAGTGCTATCTCACGGATGAGTGGAATCACTTTTTTCGATGAATTATAGGAAATTGGAGGGAATGCTCAGTTGGTTGTAAGAGTGGAAGTGAAGAAGCAGGAGGAAGGAATTGCAGACTCAGTAGAACAGAATGATAAATTGGAGATGGAGAAATGGTGGTGTACAAGAAAGGGAAAGTGGATTGAGTATAAGAAAGTTGTAATTGTGGTTGGTTGACTTAATTACTTGACCGGACTTTATGACTTTACGACGAGGGCAAGGAATGCCATTTTGTGAGATCTCACATCCCAATTGAAACTCGAGACTTGGAACATTAGAAAGGGTTTTTTCCCTTTCTTGGAGAGCTCATGGAGAGAGCATCTCGTTGAGATCAATCTTTTGTTGTTTAAGTTTTCCCTTCCTCTTAAGAGTCTCAGCTTGATCCTGCCGAGGTCAACTTTCTGCCTAATTTGTGTAATTAACATAATTATTTTACCTCTAAAAAGATATTGAGGTTGATGCTAATGTTATTGAAGAACTTTTTTCCTCTTCATCAATAGCATTACCATCATTCTTCTTTTAATTTTTATTGATGGGAAATTTTTTTTTAAGGATGAGAGAGGGTAACGTTAACCAAAATGGGCATGGGTTAAAGAAAGAAACTAAGGAAGGCAAGGTGCAGGGTCATTTAATGCAAATCAGACTCACATGTGCAAGTTGATTTGAAAACTTGACATTTATACCCCTACACAGGGAATTGCCACAACTCACTGGGATCTCCTTCTGCCCATCGAAATGACTCCCTCTGCCCTCCCAAATCCATTGCAATGGTCAGCTTCCCTCTCTGTCTTGCGTCCCTCTCCTAACATAGCATTTCCGCCTGCTACATTACTGCTCTATTCCCCTTTGACCTCGTCCCTCTCCGTGGGGCGTCTCTTTTTGTCTCAGCTTCCATCTCTGCCCCAGCTCCCTCTACTATCCACCCAGGCCCAATAGAGGGTTCATTGATTTTTTAGTGATTTCATTTGAATGAGGGGCTAGTTGTATGGATTTGGTGTGATGGAGTTGTGGTGACTGGGATGGGTTGCTAAGGCTGCTAACGAGTCGAGCCAGCTCGTTGAGCTGAACTTGCTTGGCTCGAGCTTGGTTCGAACTCAAAAGTAAACGAGCCGATCTCGAACATGGGCTAGCTCGAATCGACTCGACTCAAAACCTAATTGGTTCGACTCGAGATCTACTTAAAGCTCGGCTCGAACTCAGACTCGATTTGTTATATATCACTTCTTACATATTATACCCATATTGTACAAATTTTTTAACTTTCACCTTTCATGTACCTAGAATATTCTATGTTATTTTATACTAATATATATACTATATATACATTAATATATGGTATGTAATATATTATATATTATAGTATATAATATCCATCATATGTTATTATATTTAAAATAAATATAAATCTTACTACTAATAAAATTGAGAATGTAGGTATGAAAAATTATTTTATTCCTATTATACCCTTATTCATCTATATAATATATATTATTAAATTTTTAAATACTACCTTTAATCATTCTAATCCTAATAAATATAAATATGTAATTCTATTTGCATATTTTGAATTTAACTAATCATATTAGTCTAGAATTAGAGAGCTATTGAACTATATCTAGATTTAGCCTATTAAGTATATCTAGTGAACTAAGTCTAGATTTCTACCTATTAATTTAAAGTTTTTACATCTTTTTTGCTTATGTGCGTACGATTGTACTTCTCTTAGTAACTACTAAATCACTAATTGATTCTTCCTCTCTCTCACACACGTGTGTATGTGTATGTGTATATATATATATATATATATATAAAGTTTCAATCATGAGTCACGACTACTAGAAAATATAATTAAATAGAATTAACCATTGGCTCCTCCCCTATATTTATAAATCATAAAGTAAATGGAGTCAACTATGGTTCCAAAAGTTTTACTTGTGATTTGTAATGTGTTGAGTATCTTGACTCTGCCAAAACTCTTTCACACACTTGCGTAGCTGAGTCTGAGCCTTCAACTCTACAACATTGACTTCAATATAATGAGTAAATTATATAGAATAAATCATATAATTTTAAAGATTTTAAATTCATATCAATACTATATATAGGAATAAAAATATTATAAATGTCATGTCTGCACTTGGTGCTTGCCAACAAGTGTGCAATAGTCATCTTGCCATTTTAGGGCAATTAGTCTTTGATAAAGCAACCACCAAATCCTGCTTATATTATATGCAAGCTTTCATATATTGATTTGATGACTGGCGATGCGCTAGACACATGAAAAATTTCCTAATAATACATATACATAAATGTCTATCAAGAAATATATTTGTACATACATATAATATATTATTTTTTAATGATCTTTTTCATATGAAACGACATTGATGATCAACAATGCACTAGCGCATGTATATTATTTTATATCTGAGGTAAGCTATTGAGCAACCTACTTCCTATCTATCTGACAGTGAGCCAAGTACAAGTCCCTTTGCCTCTAGCTCTGCATATAGTTTACCATCTCCCAGTGGAGCTGAGCCATCTACTTCTCTAAAACTAGTTTCCATATCCATATCAATCTTCCTCGGAGTGGGAAGGAAATTACCCTGGCTATCGATCTAATGGTTTTCCATGTATCTCGTTCGAACCAAGACCATCCAAAGTAGCATAAGAACTACATGGATTATATTCCTTTAATCAATCTACTTCGTCCGAACCAAGAAGGTAGGCTCCATCTTTTTATATTTATCTACTATCCGAGGCTGTACCCTACAGAACAAGGCATTCTCTTTTGGTGCTAGGCAAGGTTTGGGACCCTAGTCCTACCATCTATTCTATTTGCATTTCAATTTCACTGCTTTGGCAACCTCCATACAACTCCCCTTATTTTGTTCGAGCCGCTAACCATCTAACAATGTACCGAGAGCCTTGTCTGGTCAAATTTAAAGCTCTCTAGAGCTGAACGAAGACAAAGATCGAAGTCATTTATTGGAATAAAAACAAGTGGGTCTTCTCTACCATAGAATATTGTTTTGTATAGATCAATAATATATATATATATATATATTATTTGCTAAGTATTAATACATATGTATATATATATTTAGAAGTGATATCTACAACTTTAATAGAATGGAATTATAGTTGTTATATTTTTTTTTTTTGTAATGGATGTAATTTTCTAAATTTATATGGTTTTTTAAAGGAAAAAATAATTTGGGTTGTAAATGGGATTCATGCTCAATTCAAACATAGGTTCGAACTGCTATAGTGTATTTTCGAGCTCGAGCTTAATTCGAGTTCCTTGGCCGAACCGAGCTCGAGCTAGGCTTCGAGCTGTTCGATTGAGTTCGAGCCGAGCTTTTAAAAATCTAGCTCGAGTCCAAAAATTTCAAAACTCGGTTCGATATGGGTTGCGTGCGCCTACCCGGGGGGGGGGGGGTGGTTGTGATGGCCTGCATGGGGGCTGGGTTGCGATGGGGAATAAGGGAGCTAGGTTACGATGGGCTGTAGGGGGGCTGGGCTGGGTTGTGATGGTCTAAAAGACCGGGGGCGGGGGGGGGGACCACTTTCTCTACACCCATAGGCCTTACACCACTTATGATTGGATAGGGAAAAGTGAATCTCATGTTGGTAAGTGGGACTTACTTTTACTATCCAATCAAAGGTGGTGTAAGGCTAATGGTGCAGAGAAAATGGAGTATGAATATCATGTTTTAATACTAAATGAGCCAATAGTTAGCGCACACGTGGGAGGGCTGAGACAAGGGATAAGGTGGAATAGAGGGTGGAGATGAGGGAGCCGGAGATAAGGGAGAAGGTGAAAGGGAGGGCTGGGTTGTGATGGGGAGAGGGGGGAAGGGCTAGGTTGCGATGGCTTACAGGGGGCTAAGTCTTGGTGAACATTGGCAGTTCTTTTGCTTCAGCTCTTCGTTGATGCAATACTAGATGAACCAGTAGCTGGTGCCACATGGGAGGGGACAAGGGAGAAGGCAGAAGAGAGGGGCAGAGATGAGGGAGCTGGAGATAAGGGAGAAGGCGGAAGGGAGCGGTGGCGGGTGGAAAGGAGAGGCGGGGACAAGGACCCGGAGATGAGGGAGAAGGAGGAAGGGAGCTATGGGGAGTAAATTTGGGTTGGATGGGGCATTATAGCGGGGAGGCATTTTGGGGTCTTCAGTGAAGATTTCTTCATTCAGATTTTCAAAGTAAGCATTCGCCCATTTTGGATAACTTTTCATACTTGAGGCCCAAGCCATAATCTCTTCTTTATTGAAATGTGTACTATGATGATTTTATGAGTGTATGTATTAATGTTATAGTATTATCAATTTTAGTTGATAAAGAATACATATATCTTTTTTTGTCTAATTAAATGAGATCTTTTCCCTGATCTTGGTGAGATAGTTCTTCCTTTTGGATGACCATGACGAGATTTAGACTCATGGTTCGCAATATCTTTTATCAAATTTATTTGGGTGATCCAAAAATAGGATATGTTGGAGATATATAGGAGATATGTCGGATATACTGAGAAAAAAATATCGGTGACCCAAATATGATTTTTCATGTGTATTTTGTTTATATAAGCATATATGAACATCTACAAGTCTTAATACTAATCTCAAACAATCATAACACCATGTGAATACACTTATACTATCACAAATTATGCTTATGATTAATAATAATAGAGAACGACAAGTTTGAAGTTGATGTCAATGATTAAGTAGATAACACAATAGTGTACATCTAAATAAAACTTAGAAGTCATACTAGAATACATAGTAATAATAGCTGGAGTGACGCGGAGGTTGGAAAGCTACTTGACCACTAGAAGTTTGGTGGACATCTAAATAAAACTTAGAAGTCATGCTAGAATACATAGCAATAATAGCTGGAGTGACGCAGAGGTTGGAAAGCTACTTGACCAGTAGAAGACTAAGCGTATAGGGAATCCAAGTGGGCACAATATTACTCCCATGTCATCATCAGCTGGTAGGTACTTAAATACTGGCTCACATGCCTCTCATACTTATGCCTAGGAAGATGATGCAAGAAATGGACGGGTTTTGACCCGCGGCCAGAGTGAAAAAAGGAAGGAGGAAGGGACTGGGGTCAGGGGCGGGAAAAAAGTCATGAGTGCGGTCTGGAAAAGGTATTGGGAATATCTGCGATATTTTACTAATATCTCAATACTCAGATATGTTTTTTTCCTAATATCTTATATCTATAAAGTGACATACTGATATATCTCAGATGTCTGAGATATTTCTCAGATATTGTGAACCATTATTTGAGATCTGATATTACAGTTGTTGTGACCTGATAAGAGTCAACCAGGTGACCATGGGGTCAACAAGGTGAGTCATGAGAATACAATGAGAAGTAATAATATAAGTTTAGATGATATGTATTGATCATGTCATGTGGGAATGCATCAACAATTCTTGTTTTTTAATTCCTAAATATGCTCAGATATTTTGACTGATGACTCAGATTGTTGACTTTGACGTATTTGTACAAGTCACACCAAGTTAATGGTTCACTCCCTGAGTTGGTTGCAGGGATTGAGGCCGTCTCTGTCTTGACCTTCATTTTTGTTTGACCAAAAATTCGTTGGCTAGATCTGGAATGTTTTTCTGATGGAGGTTAAGGAACATTAAATTAATGAAAGGTAGGGACCAAGTTAATGGTTCCCTCCCCGAGTTGTTAGCAGGGATCAAATGCTATCTCTGTCTTGACCTCCATTTTTATTTGACCTAAAATCCGTTGGCTGGGAAGTTTTTTTGATGGAGGTTAAGGAAAATTAAATTAATGAAAGGTAGGGAGAGTTAAGTTTGAATTAAGAAAAGTTAAGGGTTGCTTGTTTTAATAAACAGTTGATATAAGAGGAAAATTGGAGAGAATCAAGTTGCTGATTGAAGAAAGTTCTTGAAATTTTATATCCTAGGCTAGATTGCAATCTTTAGTAGCAAGTCGGTCAAAACTCACCCTGTGAAGGTGTTTCATTGATCCTGTGACCTTGTCAGCCTGGTTGAGTTGACCGGTGCAATGTTCTGATTGAATAGGAAAGTCAATGATTGATGCTGATCTATAAATCCTTATTTGATAAAAATACGAGTTATGCTGCTACAATCAAGTACTTATAGCTTCACTGTGAGTAATTTTTAATTTCTAATCTGATGCTCGCAAATCCTAATGAAAGCATATTTATCACTTCTAATTCCCATCGCAAAACACTTTTATAGCTAACCCTAGAAACTGCCCTCAAAGTGGCAGAATAACAAAAAGGTAATCTATACCTATTTTTTAGCTTATCATCTTCACACTTTCGATTTTCTGCAGTGAAATTTTTTACATGATATTTGAGTTACACCTAAACTTCAATTAATGCAGAGAGAGAAGTGCAATTCAGTTGATGCCAGAAATGCTCAGTTTTCTCAGCTGATAGTTGACCACCAGAAGAAGCTTCGTGAAAGTGCCGATTTATTGCGTTCATCTGAGGAACTGACCCAGAAATTGTCAATCAAGGTATGCTGTCTGTAGGATAACAATATAAGAAAAAAGTTTACAATTGCTACTGGTGAAATTTGTTTTGTTCTCTTTGTCAGGTATCACGATTAGAACATGAAAGAGACGTTCTATCACAATCAGAGAAACGAGCATTAGATGAAGTCCGAAGTTTGTCTGAACGAATTCATCGGCTCCAGGTTGACATTAAGAGCTAGAAAAATTTTAGAAATTTGTTTTTTTTCTCATTTTGTTTATTTTGATTTCTTTATGACTAGGTAAGTTTGAACACTGCACAAAGTACTGAGGAGGTTCGTGAGGTACATTAGCTCATTAAACTTTTCTTTTGTTCTGTTTGCTTTTTCCATTTAGTCTTCTGTTGAAGCTATTTGCATGTTTGGTGGTCACTGCAGAGTGCAAGAGCTATGGAGAAGAAGCAGAAGGAAGAGTATGCTAAACAAATTGAAGTAGGAACCTTTATCTTTTGCAGAAATTTATTTCTAGATAAATGTTTCTATAACTATAAATTTAAAACAATCTTAGGAGCAGACCAGTTTAGTAGGGTCAGTATGAGCTGTGGTATTATGCTACAGCTGGTTTGGGTGACTGCCATGATGATTGAAACTAATTAAAGTCTGAAGGAAGAGTATGTTAAGCAAACTGTATGTAAGATTCTTCTTCATAGCACTCTGGAAATTGTAGGCCGAAGGTAGAGCTAGTTTGGAACAAGTATTATGATGTTTAGGAATTATGGTAACTTCTCTTGATCCTACAAGTATTATATGTTGTCATACTGACACGGACATAGTGTAGGTCCAATGCATATTGTTCATGTGAGTGTGCGTATAGGTGTGAGGTGTGCCTGTATGTTAACCCTTGAAAAGGTGAGGCATTTGCCTCATGCAATATTATATACAACAGAAAAGTAAATGAGTAAATAATTGAAGTATGACATAGAGTAACTAAATATGGAGGAGGAATGCGTCTACTTTGAATGAGATTAGAAAAAGTGAATGAAGTCTGCCTAGCTTGTTCAGTTGTGTACACTAGGCAGGCTAATGTATTAGGGGTGCAAGGATTTGATGGCTTGCCTCCTCCTGCCTCTGCTCTCCCCACTGCATTGCGTTCTGGACCTGTGAATGCCTTCATGGCCAGGCTGGGGAGGGGGGGATTGAGGTGGGGTGGGATGTCGGATCTGTAGAGTATGGCCAAGCTTGCTTGGAGGCTTAAGGCCTCACATGTGAAGCTTGTACCTTAGTGCATTGAAGTGTGCGAGGCACATGGCTTGTGTGCTTTGTATCTTAGCCATATGCTTTAGTGCCTTCCAATGAGGCTGATCTCTGGAATGCTTTTTTGACACACTCGTTTATTTGAATCTGTTAGTGTAATACCTTCTACTGCCGTAAAATATAGAAAATTTTGGTTCTGTTTTTTTTTTCCCTAGTTATATAATTTTGGTTCTGCTTATTTTTCTGTCCTAGCTATATATTTCGGATGAAATATTTCAGCTAATCGTGTTTGTTACAACCTTGTATTTAGTTAGACAAGAACGTAATTAGAAATCCTGTTTCTGGTAGCCACTGCCAAATTGCTTGTATAAAGTATACACCAGTGAGCTCTATGTAATGTTTTCTCGGGGAAGAATTTGTGACTTCATTGATTACCATTTAGCAATAATTTTTTGCCTGTGCAGAGGGAATGGGCTGAAGCGAAAAAGGAGCTCCAAGAAGAAAGAGATCATGTTCGAACTCTTACTCGTGAGAAGGAAGAAATGCTGAAAGATACTCTAAGACGAGCTGAGCAATTAGGGAAAGAAAAAGAAGATGCATTGCAAGCTGCTAATGCTGCTGAGACAAGGGCATCAGTTGCTGAGGTTTTATTTTTCACTTAGTCTGTTGACTTTGAAAAGTGTAGATGCCTGCTGGAACTTATTATGTTAACATTTATAAATAATGTTCTCCAGGCTAGGTGCTCTGAGCTGGAGGGAAAAATTAAACTACTTATGCAGAAGGTCTGTGTTTGTATCTCCTATCTATCTTATCCTCGATAGTGTCTTTTGGGGATTTTGATTGTTATTTCCTAGTTGTCTTTAAAATGTGGCTCTTTGGGCGCTTCCTTGGTAGATGTCCTCAGGTGCCATTTATAAGCATCCACAGGCGTGCACGCAGAGAGAGAGAGAGAGAGAGAGACCACTATTTAAGAGGGATATAGGACCGGGGATATGAATGGTAAATCATGGGGGTAGGCTCCGTTTGGAGTTTGGGCCCATTTCGAGTAGTGGCGCCCACTCATCAGAGATGGTCAAAATTTCAACCCCAAATCAATGGTTGAAAATTGATGAGGATAAATGTGTGGGTCTTTCATATTTGAATGACGCAAATTTGGTTGAACCTCATTGTCAAAGGGGATCTTGAAAGTCCCCAATTGGTCTTACTCCTTTATGTGGCCTCCATGGACTCAAATTAAAAAAATGCAATTTGAATTGTTGGTTTGATTGCAAGATTGATTGGTGTGGGCCAAAAATTTGCCAGCCCCATTTTTTATGGTGCTCTTTTAGTACCTGTGGTACGTGGCTAATAAGGGCTAACTAACCTTGCCCTCTTCCCGATTCACTATGGAGGTGGTGACCCTATAGCAGTGGAGAAGAAAGCCAAAGTAAAGAGCCGACTTCCTCCTAACTTCTTAAGATAACTCTCAGGAGGCTTCTAGTAGGCAACTGCCGGCTCTCTGATGACCTGCTCCTGACTTGTGGTACTAGTAGATCTGCCTGTCATTCTTAGCCGCCTCATCCTCTTTGTGGCCAGCCCCAGGGTGAGCTTGTGGCGCTTTCTCTGGTACTTGAAGCAGTTGATGCACCTCAGGGTCTGGGCCACTGAGTTGTAGAATGGCAATTGGGCCACGGAGAGGAGGCCCAGGGGGACCCTCACGTGCTTCATTTGATCCTTGACCCAGTGGGAGCTTATCACGACGAGAATGTGATGTAGAATAGTTGAAGAACAGTGAAGAAATTTGATTTCTGAACTGAGGAAGAGATTACAAGCTTGAATCTACAAGCTTCCTTAGAATTCACGAAGGTTTTTACAGGAAATTGGAGCCAAATCCACAGCCGAAGCTCAAATCCATGAGCAAAACTCAAAACAGAGATTTCTGGAAAGGAATTTCGAAATTCAAATTTGACTGCCTTTTCTCTTCCCTCCACCACTATTTATAGCCTCTAGGCTGTAACTGACTCTGATAGCTTACTAATTGAATTACAGACAAATGACAATAGTACCCTTGTTACTAATTGAATTACAGACTCTGACAGAAATACCCTTGTAACTAACTGAATTACGGAAAGTGACAATAATACCCTCTTCAGAAAATGACAGGAATGCCCTCCTTGATCTAATGACTGGACTTTCTTAAAAAAAGGTAAAGGACAGAAATACCCTTCTTCCATCTGACTGACTAAACACTGTGAGCAGCATGAGAGCAATGTATGGACTGTCTAAACTCACAGCATGAGAGCAATGTAAGAACTGACTAAACTCATAGCAAATTGACTGAATTGACCTCCTGCATAGAATGAGAGCCAAGAAGATAGTGCAAGAAGCTAAACTGCTGCTTCTTCTGGATATCTACTACTTGCTTCTTCTTTAGGGGGTCTTGTTGAAGTGGAGCTTGATGATGGTGGTGTTCAGGACCCAGATAGCACTCTCCTTTGGGGTGGTGGGCCATCTGCTCTGACTCCACAATTAGAATCTTTTACTTCAATTTGGAGTAATTAGAGCTTTGATAATTATACAAGCGAGAGAGATGGAAAGACAGAAAGTAGTAAGCTGAGCTGATCTTGGAGAAACCTTTTGGCTCCCGTTGAGTGAACTGAGTCCTAATCTGCGTGTTGGGAAGAAGGGCGAAATGCGAGGAGCATCTTCGCCATTGGAAATGGTTGTCACTATTGGAAAATTGTGGAGCGGTGATGTCAGGCCAGCAGAGCTGGGGCCAGCAGCTCCCGGTTGCAGATATCCGATCCCTGGGCAGAGAGTCCTCTAGTCCAGCTATATTGTAGGGGCCAATGTCAAACAAGGCACCGTGATGTTGAGCTGATAGTGGGAAGGGGCAGCCATATTTAGATAGGGAGGGGCTGTACGGATTGGGTATGTGTTTGATGTTAAGTGTTTATAATTTTTTGACAAATTTTATTTATTCAGTATTATTTGTTTTCTCAGAATGTAGCAGAAAAAGGAGGAGAGGACTACTTAATTGGTGCTGCAGATGATGTAAGTGCTTAGGGTTTTTTAGTTTCTCTCTTTTTGTTGACAGATGAACCATAACTGCAATTGAAACGGTTTGGACTTATATGCGTATATAAGGTTTCATTGTTTTCAAGAGATATTTTGATAATCCAAGGCAGTGGAAAGAATTTTTTTTAGATGAATGGTAAGCAGGCGTACACTCTGGAATGGAATATTTTCATAAATGCCATTTCCTTTTTTTCAATGAAAATGACGCTTTCATGTCAGTATGTTGATATGATGAGTTCTAGTAAGTTCAAGAGAGGAGAATATTTTCACTGCTCTGTATTATCAAAATCTGCCTTGGAAATATCAAAACCCTATCTATCCATCTTTCTATCTATTTATCAATATATATACCATCATTTTCTTTTTTGCTTAATTTAATTGTATATTGTATTAGGTTATTCTGGATTTGCAGAAAGCTAGAGAGGAAATAGAGATACTAAAAGAAGAAGGACAAGCTAACAAGGATCATATGCTTAAGGTGACCATTGTTTCATAGCACGTATCTTCCTTTCTGGCTTGCTTTGCACACTCTCACACAGTTCCAAATTTATCTTCTTAGTATAAACACATAGCTCAGGTGAAGGAAGCTGCACTAGAGCAGATTGAATCAGCTCATGAAAAATTAAAGGCGGAGGTAACATTGATTGACTTTCCTGATCAGGCTTCGTTTGTTATCATCCAATCAATGTTTAAAGTGTTATTCTCATGCTATTTTGAGTTCATTCACAAACCACGTTTATGCAGGCAGATAAATTGAAGGAATCTCAGGAGGCAGAAATTCTTGTTCTGAGGGCAAGATATTCTGAACTTGAAAGGCATTACGTATCTAAGTCTGCTGAAGTGTCCCTTGTAGTTCTTGAGAAGCAAGAGGCTCTTTCTGCTGCATTAACAGAAATAAACTGTCTCAAGGAAGAAAATGCTCAGAAAGTGTATGGTTACCTCCCTGATACTAAGATAGTTTTGGATTAGGTTTATATTTATACTTAATTTGCAACTTGCACTGTTTTTTTTGTATTCTAGTTCTCAGCTTTTGGAGCTGGAGGTTCAGATTTCTTCCTTAAAAGAAGATTTGAATATGGAGCACCAACGCTGGCAAACATCTCAGAAGAACTATGAGAGACAGGTTTCACATATGTTCTTGATTACATAATGTAATTTAATTTAAATGTAATATGGTGTGATATTGATACACGCCAAAAAGGAAAAAGTTGAATAATCTATGAAGCTATATATTAGTGTTCAAAACCTTTGACCCAAAAGTTTTAGTTGATTGGAATAGGCTCGTGTCATATTAATACTTCCGTGCATGTGCAGGCTCAGTTAGGCTCTGCATGAAAGTACAATTGCAGAGGCATATAACAAAAAAAAATCTCAGTCGAGGAATTATACCCACAAGGCCATGACCTGGGATTGGGATCACCCAGTCTGATGCCATGTAGATAACTGTTGGTGATGTAGAACAGTTGAAGAACAGGGAAGAAATATGATTTCTGAACTGATAAAGAAATTACAAGCCTGAATTCTCAAGCTCCCTTCATATCCATGAAGGTTTAGAGGGAAAACTGAACTGAATCCACAGTTCAGAGGCTCAAATCCAGGAGCAAACAGAAAGAAATTTCTGGAATGCTATTTCGAATTCAAATTTCACTGCCTTTTCCCTTCCCTCCACCACTATTTATAGCCTCTAGGCTGTAACTGATTCTGACACAGTAACTAACTACCTGTCAGATTACAAAATTACCCCTCCCAATTACACTAGCTGGAATCTTCTAAAGGACTTCGACAAAACTACCCTTGTAGCTAACTGAATTACAAACTCTGATAGAAGTATCCTCGTTAGAAAGTGACAGGAATACCCTGCCTGATCTAATGACTGGACTCACTTAAAAGGAAAAGGACAGAAATACCCTTCTTCCATCGGACTGACTAAACACTGGGAGCGGCATGTGAGCAATTAGGAATTGACTAAACTCATACTGAATTAGCCTCCTGCATCAGTTGGACCCCAAAAGCTTAAGCTGATGGGGAATGTGTGATCCTTTTTATCTTTTGCATTCTAAAGGATGAATTAAGTAGGTTAAACAAAGGAAGAATTAAATAGGTCTCTTTATATCTTGTGCAGGTTATCCTTCAGTCTGAAACAATTCAGGAGTTGACAAAGACTTCCCAGGAACTGTCTGCACTTCAAAGTGAGGTCTTGGAGTTGCGGAAAGTGGCAGACACTCAAAGAAGTGAAAATGTAATTAAGTTTCTATCATTATAATGGTTATTCTATTTCTTTCATTACAAGGCTTTCATTTGAATTCAGATCAAACAGATCCTTCAATTTATCTGTTCCCTTTTTCCGGTATTATGCATAGTTTTGCATTTCGCTGCTGTATTGTTCTTTAGTGGCTGTGATAACTTTTGCAAGCTGACAGTGCCTTCTCTAATTTTCACAAGATGGTACATTATTCTTACAGTCTAGTAACTTTGTCTGGTTTTCAATAGTTTTAAATTGAAATAACTAATTATTTGTTTAACTTCTTCCAGTAATCTTCTTCAGTTCAGTCCATCTTAGTTTTTATTGTATATGTCCATCCTGCAGTTTTTCCTCCAATTAAAGGTGTTATAAGAAACTACTAAATCAAATATACATATGCCCTGGAAGGGGGTTCCAAGCAAGTGTGCTAATAGGATTAGACCTTCATGGCGAAAATTAGTCATATAAGTTGTGCTTTAGGTTGGCGCATTGAGTGAGAAATTTGTAGGGCATGTAGTGAGACCTGATATGATATATGAGGTCTAATGTTGGGGTTGGGAGGAAACATTTGGGTTGTATTTGCATCTTGAATTAGAATCCTGCGTTGGACAGGGATCTCAGCATAAGTGACTTAGTAAATATGCAGGGAAGTGAATAGTATTAGCACATTTAGCTTTATGTGGATATGGCTCTTTTCCATTTTGTTTTATAGATCTTGTTTTCAACTTTTTTAGCTGTTAGCAATACAAATTATGCTCAATGACTATACTGGGTAGCATTTGTCTACTAAATGTACATTTATACTTGTATTATGTTTAGGATACATTGAAAACAATGTGGGAAACAGAGAAGATTGTATTAGAGAAATCAAAGAGTGAAGCTGAGAAGGCATACATTGAAATAAATGAACAGGTTTTGTACTCTCTCTCTCTCTCAAACACACACTCTCACTTGTTCATTAGCCAAAGTGTATGTGAAATCATTCTTTTCCTTATTTATGTGTTCAGGCTTGGATTTCTAGCCTGATGTATAGCAGTTCTGGTTCTGGGTGATAACTTTGCACGTACTGTGTGGTCAATTTAACAATTCCTGACACAATGTTATTACTTAGCACGTATTGTGGAGTGACAGCTCAATTTTCAATACCAGCACAATGTTTTTACAATTAATCATAGTATGCAATGTAGATGAACAAAAACTGATACCAGCAAGAAGAAAGAGGTAGAAGAAATAAGCTTAAAATGGTCAGTCTTGAAATTTACTACCCAGCTTTAATAATAGGCAGTGTAATTTCATCCCTATTTGATAGAATCCTTTAACCTGTGGACTGTACCCTGAGAATTGATTGGTTTTAAGCTATTACATAGATAGTCAGGTTTCTCACTAATGCTTATAAATTAGCCCAAAAAGGCAGTATACAACAACAAAAGTGATCAAATGACTGCTGTAACTAGCCTTGTGTCACTAACCACTTAAGTGTGTTTATTCAGCTAAATTATATATACTCATTAATAGATGCTTGCTGACGGTTTTCTTCACAGAATAAGATACTGCACAATCACTTGGAAGCCCTTCACATTAAGTTGGCTGAGAAAGATCGTAGTTCTGCTCGAATTTTTTCTTGCAGCACCAGTGCAGAGTCACAAGAGGACAGTAACCTCCAAGTTGTGATTAATTATCTTCGGAGGTCAAAAGAGATTGTAGGTCTATCATCTGCATTCATTTTGTCAAAATTTCCACTTTTCAGCGAGAGCTTAACAAGTGTCTTTACTTTTTGTAATTTTGTCAGGGAGAAACTGAGATATCTTTGCTAAAACAAGAGAAGCTACGAATGCAATCTCAAGTAAAATTTTTCTTAGAGTCATCTACTTTTCCGCCTTTAAGCTTATAGTGGTGGTGACAATAGAGTTCCACATTCTTCTTATCAAAATTTTTCTTAGTGTCATCTATTAGATATATGCGAGAAAATGCTAAACTAAGACTCCTGTGCCCCTGTAGCTTGATAGTGCTTTGAAGGCATCTGAAAAAGCTCAGGCTTTACTTGATGCTGAGCGTGCAAGTTCTAGACCCACACTTTTTTCAGATGAAGAGTTCAAAATTCTGAAGCTTCAGGTATGAATTTATTCTTATATAACTAGTAACTACAGTTTGATGTAATA
This sequence comes from Saururus chinensis, assembly GCA_035235625.1. Classification (NCBI taxonomy): domain Eukaryota; kingdom Viridiplantae; phylum Streptophyta; class Magnoliopsida; order Piperales; family Saururaceae; genus Saururus; species Saururus chinensis. The sequence continues at coordinate 49,735,815 of CP141142.1, read as the reverse complement.
GATGTAAGGAGCTCAACATCAGTGTATGCTAACGAGCTTGATCATCCTGATGCTGAGGCTTCATTTGTCATTATGTAGAATCTTTGGTGTGATAATAATGATGGACATAATCGAAATATTTTTTTTAGCAATGTATTATTCATAGTCATGCTGCATCCTTTCTGCTATGAGTAGCATGCCTCTTATTGAGTTAATGCTGCAGGTAAACGAACTGAATTTGCTCCGTGAAAGCAATATGCAGCTCCGAGAAGAGAGCAAGCACAATTTTGAGGAGTGCCAGGTTAGATCAGGAAAGTGTAAATTATTTTCTTAGAAAAAAAATGTATATTAATTTTTTTCGTAACTGAAGAAGGAAGTCAAGTTAAATGCTTTATAGAAAGTATTCATCCAAAAGGTCCAGCTTATATGATGTTCTTTCTGGTGCAAAGTTTATGGATTCATCTATAAGGTAGGCTGATGAACATCTGAGATCTTGGTGGGAGGAATTTTTTTAAGCAAAGTTAATGAAATTAAAGAAAATTAAGTTAGAAATGTTCATTTGAATTAAGTCAAGGAAAGTTTTCTTATTTAAAGAAAATTTGAGAAAAGAGTAAAATCCGAGAGGATCTTAACCGTGATCCTCTCCTTGTTTTGAAGAATAAGTTGGCATAAGAGGCTTTTAGATATTAAGGGAAGTTTATAAATAAAAATATATTTTGATATTAGTTAAGGAATCTTGAGATCCTTTCCTTGCAATTTATTCTTACTGTCGGTGAGGTTATAAATGTTGGCAGATCTTGGCGGGATGGCTTTCCATGCACCTGATACGTATTGGACAATACCAATTGTTACAGCCGTATTGGTCGATACGGCTTAAATATTTTTCATTCCCACATTTTTTTAATAACGAATGAGGGTACATAATTTCAAGATATATTTATTAAATTTATATGAATTGATTTTAGTTTATAAAAAATACATAAATCTTTGGCATGGCTTGAAATTTGTGCTAGATAAATAATATATAGATATTGATAATAGCAATAAGTTTCAACTCACAATACAAATAGGGTTCAGATTACAATCTTATAAAATTCTGATGTAAAATACAATGCATATAACAAAATTTGATTTCGAGTGATATAGAAGGATATGGACCTTCAATTAAGTCATCCATTGGGATGGGTGATAAATCATATGGGAGAGCGGTCTTTTGAAAGTTAAGCTTATTTTGATGTGCAGGGCCTAATAATTGCAATTTGTAATTTTTATCCTGAACCTAATGTCTAAACCTTTTTGCCCTGCCATGCTGATCAAACTCGCTAAACTGCCCCTAGACCCACGCTTCTATGAGTCTCTAACTCCTGTGGGGCCTACATAAATTTAAATCATACCGTCAAACTTTTCATGATTTTTTTGGGCTTTTGTTTCTTCACATAAGTATGCAAATTTGATCGAAATAATTTCTATATAAGCATTAATTTTCACTTTTAGTGATCTTAGTTGACATGGATAAAGCAAAAAACAATTTTTTTAAAATAAAGCATAACTCATAGAAAGACTAAATGTATGTTAATCATTAAGGAAAATGTAAAAAAAAATAGTGTACTAGTTTAATACAACCTCCATAGCATATCTAACCCAATACATATTGGTATTGGCCTGGTATGGTCGATATGGAAATCCAATGTTTTAGTTGGTGAAAGATGAAGCCTATCTTCTTGTTTGCTTAGCTATTTCCACTGTATGTGTTTCCAGAATCTTCGTGAAGTTGTTCAAAAGGCAAAGACAGAAATCGAGCATTTGAGTACCATACTTGCTGGGAATGATATTGAAATTAGTGCTCTTAAGAAGGAGGCTGAAATGCGAGATATGGAGAGGGCAAATTTGGAGAACAGGTTTGTAGAGGTATGGAATATCAGAGCCCAGGGTATATACCTTTTTTTTTGGCTTTACATACTGTTTGTTTGTTAATGCTTCTTTGTCTCAGCAATTTAATATTGGTATTCGCAGTTGCTTGCAAAGACTAAAAGTGTTGATGTTGAGGAGTATGAACATATGAAGGATGATTTTCAAAAAATGCAGGTATTTAAAACATTTCTTTCATCTTGTTCTCGTTTTTCCAATCCTATGATTTTTTTAAATTTTACTTGGCATTTTAATTTATTTATTAAAATCTTTAATGCATATGCTTGGTTTAGATAAAATTGAAAGAAAATGAGGCCGAAATTGTAGAGGCAAGAAAAATGATATCCTCAAAGCAAGAATTCGTAGCTAAATTGGAGCAGGATCTTGCGAATAGCCTTTCAGAGAAGGTAGAAACAGAAAAAAAGCTCAGCAATATTCTGCAGTCAGAGGTGCTTAACTGGTTCCAACTTAACAATGATATGTGCGTTCAGCTGTCAGTATCATATATAAATAATTGTTGTGGATATTTTTACACAGGTTATGCTCAGAGCGGAGTTAGATAAGCAAAGGAAGGTCTTAGCTAACAGCAAGGTTTTTTATTTCTTCTTTTCTCTTTTTCTTTCAGACTCAAAATTTTTATTTCCAAGTTTTGAGTTGGCTCTGTCTGCGTGATTAATTTGTTGACTGGGTTCATTGGATCACTGACACGGTTTATGACTGAGCATCTTCAAATAACATTTTCATTGAACTGTAAATGAATATTTTTAATTTAATGTTTTCAATAAACGGCTTTCAGAAAAAAATTGAGGTCTTGAGCAAGGAGAAGGACATCCTCCTTAAAGAGAAGGAAGCCCTTCTTAAGCAGAATGATGAATTGGCATCAGAGAAGCAAGCCATCTTAAAGGAAGTGGAAGATTTGAATAAAGATAAGCAAACACTTTCCAGACAGATAGAAGACCTTAAAACAAGTATTTATTTCTTTTGTACTAAATGGTATTGGTGCTATGTTTTTACATATTTGATACCCTTAACTGGATATACTCTTTTCATATAGGCAAGAAAACCAGTGGAGATGCCTCCAGTGACCATGCGGTTAAAGAAAAGGATGCCAAGATTCAGGCATACATATTCTTTTTCGCTAAATTTCTGACAACTCAACTTTTTATCATACTGAGAATATTCTTGATCAGGTCTTAGAGAAACATCTTGAAAGAGAAAAGTTGAGACGGCAGAAAACTGAGACATCAGTAATAGAGGGTTTCAAATCTGTTGGTCAGGTCATTTCTCAAAACACTTGTATTAAATTTTGCACTGGTTGGGGCACCTTCACTGAGTATACTTGTACATCCCGTATTATATGGGGTAAGGTGAATAACGGAATGGTGGTGACCTTTTCATAACCATTGGTCTCATATTTTCTCACTAAAGGTAGGGGTACCATGTCAGAGTACTTGTACATCCCATCTTATATAGAATAAGGTGTATAATATAATGGTGGTGGCCTTTCCATATTGAAAGGCCTGAGGAAACTGTTTGTGCAATGTTCTGACAATTGCAATGTGCACTATACAAGAAGATGAACTCCACGCCACTGAATTTCCAAGATGTGTGTTTGGTCGATTGCATTGTGACACAATTTTTTTTTCTCTAGTGAAAAGTATCTTGACATGATATGATCACTTGCAGGAAAAAGATAAAGTTTTGGGCGAACTCCAGAAACACAGGCATGCCATAAGGAGTCTAGTGGAGGTACTTATAAAGTTGTTTATTATAATGAAAATTGTTTGATTTGAAACAAATATTTTCTGTCTCCCATGTTTTAAAGGTGCGTTCCTCTATTTATGGCAAGATCATGCCAACTCATTGGGAATGGTTTGGCGGTTTGAGGATGTAGCATATCTTGATATGCACGATATGTAATTATTCTGTTCTTTGAAATGTTCAGTGCAAATTGTGTTTCTGTGAAAAGTGTTGATGTTCGGTAATTTTTTTTTTATAGTTTACCTTTTCATTAGGATTTCTATGAAAAGTTTTAAGTGTCCTTTGTGTGTGTATTTTCACGGTTTATGTTTCTCATTAGCATATCTAAGCTAGTTCGTGTTAAATTTTACAGACAGGAGGCATATCAGCATCCCTTCTTAGTTCTGAGAAGCTAGATGAGACGACTAAAGACTACTTTTCTTTTCTGGATAAGCTGGACCTTTTACAAGCTGGTTTGGATTCTTCCCTTTCTCATTCAACTCCAGCTGAAACTTCCACACTGGATGTATCTGCCGCATTATCTGGTCATTTTTTTCTTCCTAATTGTCTTCTTTGAGTTTCTTCTTCTATCAGCTAGATTGTCTTTTTCTACATGCATGAAGAAATTTCAACTCTTTCCATGTGCAATAAATATTTGTTTACATGGTGGTCAAGTATTTAAAAGAATTGTTTGAGATTCAGCCTTATTGAATGAAAAGATCTTTAGTTATGATCAATATTAAACAAATTGACTTCCTTGCAGGTCTTCAAGTTCCCGTTGACAGCTCCAATATGCAGTCTCTGATTGTTGCTGCAAATCTCCAACCCAAACTTTTGGAAGAAAAAGAAAAGCGCACTGTTTTAGCTAAACCTGGTGTTGAAGTGCGTAAAACAGGGGGAAGAAAACTTGTCCGCCCTCGTCTTGAGCAGTCATCAGAACCTGCTGGGGATTTGGAAGTGTCAGAAACTGATGGAGCCAATGCAAATGAAGAGAGGCCTGCTTCATCTTCAGAGCCTGATTCCCTTAGTGCTCCATTTTCTCGAAAGCGCTTATATTCTTCTTCTGTGTCCGAATTGCGAGGAGAATCACATGCTCAATTAGAAAGCATCTCTGATCCGGAACTACCCATTAAAAAGCTCAAGGGTTCTGATTCCTCAGCACGAGGTGCTGAAACTGAAGAAGAGCTGCTGCCATTCGAGACAATTTCAACTCTAGTGGAGTCAGATGATACAGCTAGTGATGTTGGGCAGCTTTCAACTGAGCTAGCTGCTGAGGCTCGAAAAGATGAGGAGATAGATATGTTAGCAGATCCAACTGATGAGTTGAAGGAACAGGACATGGAGGACGCTCATCAGAATGAGATGCAGAATGATACAATTTCTGATCCAGTTGAAGTATCATTAGAAAAAACAACGGAAACAGTGGATGTGTCTAATATGGTTGCAAAGGAGCTTGATGTGATAAATTCTCAGAACTCCGTGGAATTGGAAAGCGATAGGGAAGATGGAGAGGTTGTGGCAGATGTGACTGAGCTGCAAGGTGGAGATGCTTCGGCAACTGTGGCTGACCATGAAGGTGGGGACACCCAGGGTGAGTCTGCCATTGCTGGTGGTACAGTGGATGCTTTATTCACCGAGGTGCTTCCCTCTGAGGAGAAGATTGAGAGCGGAGAGGTTGCAGAGGATACTTCTGAAGCTTCAGATAAGACCAGTATTGACGTTGGCAATAATAATGATGGCAATTCTGTTTTAGAGCCTTCACAGCAGAGCTCACAAGCTGCAGTTGTTGGTGCAGAGGGATCTTCAACTTCAAGTCTTGGTTCTGGGAGTACTGTTTTGAAAAGCTTAGATTCAAGCACCTCAAAAGAAAAAGAAGAGGAGAAAGAAGTCCCAGGTAGGAGAATAGTGCATCTTGGTGAGAGGGCTAGAGAAAATGCTGTTCTAAGGCAGGCTGGAAGGTTGATTCCTACTGCAGCCAGGGGACGAGGAAGGGCTTCTGGCAGTCCTAGGGTGAGTTTGCCAATTAGAACACACTTTGGAGTGTAAATTTAGTGTTTTTATCCTTTATCTGATATTTGTGGTTCTCTAAAGAGTCCTTTCTATATGCACCTGGTGCCAGACACTTTTGTGTTGCAATGCCCGTGATACTCATGGGGGGGCAGCTTTGGTTCCACCCACCCACCTTATGATACACATGTGCTGTCAAATCTCGATCTGATGGTGCACAATGTGTCTAACTTCTTCCTTTTGTAAAATATAATAAGTGAATTTGGGCTGCCTTCATTTTTATCTGTACTTTTATAACATGGATTCTTTTCTCAGGCACGAGGAAGAGTGCGAGGAGGGCGAATTGTTAGAGGGCGGGAATCAGGTAATAAAGAGCATTAGTGAAACAGCAGATTTTGAAATTTTAGCCGTATTTTGTGCAATTGTTTGATGGGTGTAGTTCTGGTGTAAAGTTTACTTACAGATACACGGCATGATTACCATTGAGCAACAAGGGTCGTGCTGCCTATTTCCAATATTTAGGAATTAGTGGTTCATTCCCATTTTTGTAGATGCTTTCTTAGTATGGGAGAAGGCTTGAAATTATAAACGAATTAGATGAATGCATGAGATCAATTTTTTGTTCATATAATCTGAAACAGTAGGCTTCCTTCAGGGCCTTAAATGTGTTGCCGTAGCTAACTTTTGCAATCGAAAATGTAACTGATACCTCTTCCTCACATTTGTACCTAGTAATCAATCCCACGTTTTATGTTGTATGCTGACAGTGGGTTCTGAGATTATGCATATTTGTGCTCGGGCCCTACTTCCCCCAAAATGGATTCTGGTTTTTGCTTGTAGTCATTAGTGTGAGACGAACCATGAGAAAGTCCAGGTTCACTCTAACAAACTCAACGGATTGAGTCAAAGAGTCAAAGATTTTCAGTTGTAATAATTCCCCTTGTGTTGTAAACTAACTTAAAGTAAAAAAGGATTGAATCCCTGTGAATCTATAACCTTTGAATTTTGTAAAAAGAATGTACATGAATGAGAAAATCAAGGACTGAAATTCTCACGTGATATCAGACAGAAAACCAAATTGACTCTTTTCAAACCTCCGTCCATTCTCTTCTCAAATCATGTCTTCCGCCAACCATTTTGAAACAACACTTCCCTTCATGGAATCCACCAGTTCTTTTTCAATTGTCAAGGAAGTCTTAGTGAAACTTGCATCCACAAATTACTATATGTGGAAGATACAAGTTTTACTAGTTCTTTGTTACCATGGTTTCATTGGGCTGATCCACGGCGATCCGGCTCGTCTTGTTGGTGATGATAATGATTCCACTATGCGTGCGTGGTTTCGCCTTGACCAAATGGTCTTGGCTTGGCTGGCCACCTCTATTTTTGAAGATGTTCTTCCCCAAGTTGCCTATTGTGATTCCGCCCACTCCTTATGGAAAACAATGGAGGTGCTATATGGCAAACTAACTCGATTGCGCATCGACTCAAAAGGGGAGCTTCATAGCCTCTCCAAGGGGTCTCTCTCTATCAATGATTATATTAACAAAGCCCCAGTCTCTTGCTGACACTCTTACTATGGCCGGAAAGCCAGTTGATGATGACGACTTCATCATCCTCTTATTGAAGGGTCCTAGACCTGAATTTGACACGGATTGTGCCGTCATTCATGTTGCTCGAGAATTTTTGACTGTAGATGAAGTTGCGGCTCTTCTCATGGACTTTGAGCTACGACTATTGGGTTAGCAGAGCGTGACTTCCTCCCTGGCACTCCTCACCTCCAAATCCTCTTCTTCTCCTCGTTCTACAATTCATCGTGGTGGTTTTGGTGGAGGGGGGTGCTCTGGCGGCAATCGTCCTACCTCTCAAGCACGTGGACGAATTGCTTCTCCCTCTTCACTGCTGGTTGGCCATGGTTATGATGGTTCACGCCATGGTCACTCTCGTGTAGACTCCTATCAATAGTGACTACTTGGCTATCTATTGTTATTGTTGTGGTCACCCAAATTACAAGGCTGATGCTTGCCAGACTACTACCGTTGATCCCATCCAATCCTTTTCTACACTTCATATGTCTGACCAAGCTGACAACAGGTGGTACCCTGATACTAGTGCAACAAACCATATGACCTCTAATTTAGCCTAAGTGGATGGTATGTCTCCTTACTCTGGTCCAGACAAAGTATTTGTAGGTAATAGTGAATCTCTTCCCATCTCCCACACTGGTTCAGTCACTTTGTCATTTGCATCTCCTAAGTTGGAGAAAGTTTTATTAGTTCCTAAACTCACTAAAAGTCTTCTTAGTGTCTCGCAATTCATGAGAGACAATAATTGTTGCTTCTCGTTTTATGAATGGGGATTTACTGTGAAGGATGTGCAAAGCGGGCAGATTCTCTTAGTCGGACCTAGGTCAGATGGGCTCTATCGAGTTGCTACTTCTTCTACTCATCACAAGCCTCCTGTTAGTCTTCTTTGCAATAAAGTTAGTTTTGAAGTGTGGCATGCTTGCTTGGGCCACCCCTTTGCGTCAACAATGCGCACTCTGGCGTCTTCCTCACATTTTTCCTTGTCTTTGAATAATTTTGCATGTGAAAGTTGTAAACTTGGCAAAATATCAAAGTTGTCATTTGACAGACGTGTCACTTATTCTACAACTTGCTTTAGCACACTGCACACTGATGTATGGGGCCCTGCTCCTATCTAATCACTTGATGGCTTTCAGTTTTATTTATTGATTATGGATGAATACTCTCGTTTTATTTGGCTTTTCCCATGAAGCGAAAGTCTGAAGTTTTTGGTATTTTTATTGATTTCTTGCAATACCTTAAGCGTCAATTTGATGCCTCGGTGAAAGTAGTTCAATCAAATGACGGGGGAGAATATATTAATCATGTTCTTCAAACCTTTCTCCGGCAACAAGGCATAGTTCATCTTCTCTCCTACCCTGGCACACTTTGAACAAAATGGGTTGGCTGAGAGGAAGCATTGTCATGTAGTCGAAACCGGCCTTACTCTTATGGCTCATGCTCACCTCCCTAAAGCATTTTGGCAGTATTGCTTCTCTACTACAGTTTACTTAATTAATCGTCTTCCATCTAAAACTATTAACAAAAAATCACCATATGAGTTTCTATTTCGAAAGGTGCCTATCTATGATCATCTTCGGGCATTTGGGTGTGCTTGCTATCCTTACCTCTAGCCATTTAGAAGGGCCAAGCTTGACTACAAGACTGTACAATGCATTTTATTGGGCTACAATGGCCATCACAAGGGATATCGATGCCTCAACCCTCTTACAAGACGTCTATACATCTCACACCATGTTTCCTTTGTTGAACAAGTATAACCTTACCCCACATTTGGTAATCATGGTCGTCTCACTGCTCCTTGTTTCAGACTCCGGCCACTCCCACTCAAACTTCTAGTAGATGCGCAATTGGACTTTGGCCAGTGGCCATGAGTTTGGTCCTTCTGCTGGACCTGGTTCCTTATCATCCTCTCCCGGGGCTTCCTCTAGTCTTCTCCCACGCCCTACATCTAGTGTTCATTCTACATCACCACTGCCTCCTGCACCTGTGAAGCCACCATTACAAGTCTTTCGCCGCCATTCGAAGCTTTTGGTCCCTACTAGTGTTTAGCCTGCATCACCACTGCCTCCAACACCTGTGCAGCCGCCATTGCAAGTGTTCCGCCGTCATCCAAAGTTGCTAGTTCCTTCCTTTCCATCTTCACAATCTAGCCTCATGCATGACAGGAACACACAAGCAGCTGCTCCACCCTCCATTCTGGGTCTATCTCCCTCCATGCGACAGTCACCTTCTTCTCCTCTTGAGACTGTCCTCTATCCGCTAGTGTGGCTGCTGGTGTGTTGAAGGATGCCCCTACTATCTCCATTGCACCTGATGCACTCTCTGACTCTTCTAGGGTTGTATCTACGATGGCCAGGGATCTACCTTCACGCCCTGGTGTAGAGTCTTAGTTGCCCATGTCCACGGCTGTTTCCTCTTCTGGTGATCTTACCGGCCTACCTCCAGCTGCTTCTACTATTGAAATGCCACTTGATCCTCCTGTAGAGCCCTCCTCGGTGTCCACTTCCTGCACTTCCCATCCAATGGTGACTTGCTCATGTGCTAGAACTCAGCAGTCCAAAGTCCTTCTTGCAAGACGCTATCCCCTGCCCGTTGCACTACTTGCTGCTTCTGAGTCTCTGCCCACGGAGCCTAGCACCTATTGTCAAGCTGCCAAAGACCCTCAGTGGATACAAGCTATGCAGGAGGAAATAACAGCTCTTGCCTATAATCGAACATGGACCCTTGTTCCCTATAAGCCTTGTATGAACGTGGTAGGTTGCAAATGGGTATTCCGGGTTAAACTTCATGTCAACGGCTCTGTTGAACGCTACAAAGCCAGTCTCGTAGCAAAAGGCTATAATCAACGGGCAGGTTTTGACTTTGACGAAACCTTCAGCCCGGTTGTCAAAGCTACTACTGTAACACCCTACTTTTCGATTACGTCTAACCAAGGGGGTCAGAGGTAATTAGTGATTTTTTTATAAATTATAGATGGTTTCAACTGTTAAAACCTCCGTATATGAGTAGAGCTCGAAGAAACGAGCGTAACAAATCAAAGAACGGGCAAAACGGAGGTCGGGACCAGGAGTTACGATATTTGAGAAACGTGCAATATAGGTGGGACCCACTTAGAAAGAGCATGGATTATTGCTTTAAGTGGGTTAGTATCGAAGGGCTCGTCGATACGAGTTCAATGGTACCTAGAATGCGCGAATCCGAATCTGGGGCAGGAAGATACGCGCGTTTGAAGATTTGGATTTAAAAAAAATAGAAAAAATAAGATGGCGGCGAGCGACTAGCGCGGGCGGACACGGGACACGCGCACCGTGGAACCGCGGGTGCCGCGGTTCGTATCTACGGGCGCCGTGATTACGCAGGCGCGACCCGTGCCGCGCGTGTTTTCAGCGGGCGCCACCGCCAAAAATGGCGGCGCGGCGCCGCGGTTTCGGAGCACCGGGGGTTTATAAAACCCCCATTCTCTCTGTTTTTCAGTCAGAACTTCTCCTCCCCTATTTCTGACTGTTCTGAGGCCGATTAAGGTCATTCAAGACCCGTTTCCTACTAAATCGAGTGTGCTCTACGCAATGGAGCGGTCCTTTCTTCGAGTTGGAGTCCATATAAGGAGGAAAAAGCTCCAAGACAAGGAGAGGTTCTGCTCGCTACCTTCGAGCATTGACTAACTTCGTTTTCTCTGTTTCTGGCCATCCTAACTCCAATTTAATCGATTCAAGAGGCGTTCTTGACTAAATCAAGTACGTTCTACGCGATGGAGGGTTCCGTTTTCTGAGTTAGTGATCGTATGAAGAGGAAACACCCCAAGACAAGGAAAGGTTCTACCCATACTGACCAACTTTGTTTTCTCTATTTCTGGCCATCCCAACTCCGATTTAGTCGATTCAAGAGGCATTCTTGACTAAATCGAAGGTGTTTTACGCGATGGTAGGTTCTATTTTTTGAGCTGACAATCTTATAAGGAGGAAATGCCCCGAGACTAAGCGAGGCCCTACCCAAACACCGAAACAAGAAAAAGAGACCCCAAGCAAGATGGGGTTCTGTCCGTAGATATCGATACCTTACGAGTTATGATGGGAGTAAGCATTCCTGATCTCCCGTTTTAATTATAGAACGGCATTTGCCGGTTATGATGTGTGTTATGCTACGATTTATATGTGTTGCTGTGCTATGTGCCTATATGTCATGTTGTGTGTCTATATGCCATGTTGTGTGCCTATATGCCATGATGTGTGATTTATATGCCACGATGTACGCTTATATGCTATGATGTGTGTGGTCTCGCTCTAGGGTAGAGCGAGACATGTAATATGTGTTTTCGGTCTCGGCTCAGTGATAGAGCTAGATGTGTATGTGTGGTTATGATCCCGCTCTGTGGTAGAGCGAGATGTACGTTTTTGGCTTATTAATTTTTGCTTGACTCCGATATATGACGAATTTTTATAAATACCAATATATATGTATTTTAACGTATATGATTTTGTGATGTCTGATGTATGTAGTAGTCGTTAGGCAGAACTACGTTCGGATCCGATCGTATTGGAATAATATCCAATACGTACGTAGGCAACCAACGGTAAAACAACATTGGCCCGATCCAAATTAATTATAAATATATATTTTAATTCTATTTTACACACGATGAACTATGAAGCTTCATTGTGTGTATGCGTTCGTCACAACCGAAGTCTACGGACGAGGAAGCCTTGAAGCTCCATAGTGCGTAGATAAACGTTGTACCTTTCGCACACAGACGATGATTCCTGGCTCAAAGAAAAAGAAAATTTTCTATTAGTGATTTTGTGGACTCGGCTCGGGTCAGGTCATTACAACTACCATTTGTCTTGTGCTTGCACTTGTTACTTCATATGTCTAGCCTCTTCGACAACTTGATGTTAAGAATGTCTTTCTCCACGGGGATCTTCATGAGGAAGTCTACCTTCAGCAAGCTCTTAGCTTTGTGGATTCTGCACACCCATCCCATGTGTGCCATTTGCACAAAGCTATGTATGGCCTCAAACAAGCACCAATGGCGTGGTACACTAAGTTCACAAATTTTCTTCTGCAACTCGGTTTTGTTGGCTACCCGTTTGATACCTCTTTGTTTCTCTGGCTACATGATTCTCATATGCTTCTGCTCTTATTATATGTTGATGATATCATCCTCACTACCAAATTGCCTGTTGTATTTGATATGAAGGATCTAGGACCTTTAAATTTGTTTCTTAGTATGCATGTTAAGCAAACTAATCTATATTAATACTCTCCCAAAGCCACTATGCACTTCACCTATTGGAGTGGTTTGACCTGTTTGGAGTTAAGCCCGTCAAAAGCCCTTTTGCAACTGGAACACATCTCTCTGCATATGGCTCCTCGCCCCTAGAAGACCCCCTCTTTCTATCAGCAAATAGTGGGAAGTCTACATTATTTTATCTAAGTCGGCCTGACATTGCATTTGTTGTTAACCATGTCTACCAATTTATGCACTCACCATGTCAGGTCCATCTTGAAGGTGTCAAGCGCATCTTCCGCTATATAAAGGGCATTATATCCTTAGGACTTCAGTTTCATCACTCTATAGATCTCTCCCTACGTGCCTACACTGATGGGGATTAGGCAAGGTACCCTGATACTCGCCGATCAGTTACCGATTATGCCATTTATCTTGACCCAAACTTGATTTCTTGGGCGGCCAAGAAGCAACCAACAGTCTCTCGCTCTAGCTCTGAAGTTGAAAACAGTGCTCTAGCTGCCACTACTGCTGAAGTCTTGTGGCTAACTCATCTTCTTCGCCGGCTTCGGGTGTCCATTTCTTCACCTCCCTCAATTCTATTTGATAATGTTAGTACTCTTTACATGGCCCGGAATCCGGCCTTCCATAATAGGACAAAACACATTGATATTGATGTCCATCTTGTACATGAACATGTTCTTAGTGGGACTATCTGTGTGGCACACATCCCAGGTTATCAACAAATTGCAGACATCTTTACTAAGTCCTTACCAAGCCCTCATTTTTTAATGATTTTCAATTGTAAAATTCTCCTTCTATTGTAAATTAACTCTTAGTCGAAAGGGATTGAATCCCTATAAATTTATAACCTCTGTATTCTATAAAAAGAATGTACATGAATGAGAAATTTTGAGGATTAAAATTCTCACAATTACTTACTAGCAACAAATAAGAAAGTGTTTGTGATGAAGTCACGATGCGTATGTTATAGTTGAACATTTGAAAATTGGACAATACCAATTGCTACTGGCTATTATTGTCACAGCCCGGGTTTTTCAAACCATTTTCCAGTAAATTTCATGAAAAATTTTTGCAATATAACGGCTGTATTTTGTGAAAATTGACGAAAATTGAAACCTGTGAAAACATTTTATATTTCTCACATCATCAATTTAAAATCACACAACCTTAAACTTTCTTTTAAATCATCAAAACACACCAACTAAACACCCGGGCGTGAGATCAAACAAACACACATAAAAACACGAGTGCCATGGCCATGGGCTTAAATACACATCTCCCAGGCATAGCCGAGTACAAGTCCGATAACAGTCCCAATATAAACAGTCCATATACAAGTCCAAAATAATACATGCATAAGCTCTCAACTCGCCCAATACATGTATACTCAAAATTTGCATCAGATCGTGGCATAACTAAACAAAAGAAACTGAACAGTCAAAAATCGACCTGAAGTCCGCAAGTCTGTCCTCTCCTCCAAAACTAAGTCCCGCCTACGAAGCTCTCGTGCTGGGACCCGCAGAAGTCACTGGAGGATCTGAAATTCAGTAGAGGGAAAGTGAGTATTTTCATACTCAGTAGAAAATACCCAGTAGGGGATTTCTAAACAATGAACTTGTAAGCCTAAACGTAGTTGCCTTCATGAAACATAACATGAAGCAACAAAACATGACAATCAAAGTCTCTCAATATCAAAATATGATGCTCATAACCACACACATATCACGAACTCATGTTCGTTCCATCTTACCACACAATCCTACGCATGTACATACACTTACAGTCCTACTTAACTCTTACACTTACAGTCTTTCTCTTACAGTCATACTCAACACATACACTTACAATCGACACCTAGAGCTCATTATCAAACTAATAAGCTCCAGCGTCGACGGAAAGGAATGCCACTGGGGCGTCACCTTAACCTCCGGAGAGTACTAGACGCCATGGACTTTTCCGAAGGCAAGGTACACCTATGCTCATGGGGCACAGGATCAAACAGGTAAGAGTAGTTCCATGATACTACTTACCTGAGCGCGCAAACATAAACGGCCACACATTAGGGTCATACAATTGCCCATACTTTAGGGTCTTATAGTGCCAATGCCACTCTTGGGCAGAATTCATACAGTGCCACTCTAGGGTAGAATCATAAGGTGCTCTCAATAGAGCATTAACCGTCTGGGCTTAATTACAGCACACAGACAAACTCCCGCAGGATACACACCATGGCTAGACAGGAAAAATGCTTAGCCGATTAATCACCGGCTAGCTCCACCACGAATGAACTTAATCCGTCAAACTACTAAAGTCTCAAACTCATAAGGTTAACATTTTAGTTTTACTTAACATTCCAGTTTGAATTTAAATACTTTATGCTCATGTGATTTTTCCTCTGAAAACATACTATCAACAAGTCTACCAGTAAACTCGAAACTAAGTCTGTTTGCCTCGAGAACTCTGAAGCTTTCCGTTCACTGCATCAAAGCCTAATCCAATCCAAACTAATTTCAGCCTATCAAGCATACACTTATTGATGCTATCGATATAAACATCCACCATTGCGCATACCAAACCACACAAAACTAACCAAACACTACTTACAATTATAGCACATCCAACATGTGCCTAACCCATTGCAAACGCATGCAGATAAATGATCTTACTAGCATGCAATTACTACATTGCAAACGTGCACAATCCCTCATTTGCCAAGCCGATAACATATCATTTAATTAGCATTTGTATAAGCTAATATCATACCATTACACGTGATATCCATAGCATTACGCGTTATGAAGCATGTAATTAAATTGACCCTAGCATGCATTCTAACATACCAAGCACGCTACGATAGAATTACAAATTCAAAGCCCCCTACCTCGCTTCCCGGGCATACGGTGTTGTTGGGGCGCACAACTGTAGCGGCGTCAGTGGCAACTTCGGCGAACCCAAGCGTCACTTTCTATAAAACGAGCTGCCCCTGGGTGCGAAAGTGCCGCAAGTTTGCCGGGGTTTACACGATGAACTGATCCGGTCCCGATTCAACACCCGTCGATCTCCGTGCCTCCCGTTGACGTGCACAAGAGGTGGTCGGGGGTGGACACTGCGCCCAAAAGGGCTGATATGCAAATCCAAATTATGTGTGGTGTCTAGCTCCACCGTCAATCACCGGGCGTCGTGGCGAATCGCTGGAAGCCCAAACCGTACCGGGTAGAGGTCGACAATCGTGGTTCCGGAGGCCAAAACCCACATACAAGGGCTGGAGGGGCGTGATTTAAGGTAGAGAGGTGAGGAGGAGGAGAAACAAGGCGAGGGTGGCCAGCCACGGCCACCGGCAAGGCCACACAACCGCTGGACAGCAAGGTTCTTGCTTCCCGGTGTGAGCTTTTGGGTGCAAAAACAGGGGACGGTGGATGGGAGGAAGGTCGGAGAGGAGAAAGAAGGGCGTGGGGAGGAAGCCTCTGACCGGAGGAGGGGTGGAGAGGTGGTGGCCGGCCAGAAACGGTGCACGACAGTCACCAAACGAAGCCCCGACGCTCCAACGGCCAAAAGAGTGAAAACCGAGCCAAAATCCGGTAGCGCGAGGAGGAGCAAAGAGGTGACTGCGGAAGCTCTAGTCGGTACCACCGGACTCGTGGCGGCCAGGTGAAGCGAGATCCGGCAACAAACAGCGGATTCCGACCAAGGAGGAGGCACAACGAAGGGTCCGGAAAAGCCCTCGTTTTTTCTTCCCAGACTGGAATTCTTACTAGAGTTCTGGAATGAATAGTGGTCGTGGCTGGAAAGCCACGATCCACTATTCCTTTATATGGTTTTAATTAAATCTTTATATGCTTTTCAATATTTTCACACCTCAGCATCTCTTTTTACCCGCTGCCGCTCCCGTACACGCGCCACGCCGCCTCTAACGCGCCCAAATGCTAATAAACCTCGGGCCCACCCTTTTCACACCGAAGCCTCCCTTCACACGGCGAAGCTTTATTTTACGCACCTAAGCCTCTACTTACGTGCCAAACGTATATTTTAGGTGCAAAACCCCTTTTTGCGCGTCGAAACCTTCTCTTCATGCCAAAGGTTTAATTTACACGCAAACCTCTCCACTTACTCAAGCTCCAAACGTAACACACGTACACATACATATACGGAACAAATATAAATTAAATATAAGGGACAACTTGATTTATTTTCCACAAACAAGTAGAAACCGCGGAAAAATCCAGGTCATTACAGTTATCCACGCGATCTTCTATGGGTTGTATATCACGCAAGCCCAATCATTGGGGTGGTGGCTTCTCCCATGACTACGAAGAGAATCAGGGTTGAGACTTGAAGGGGCAGTGAAGGTGGGGGATTAGGGGATTGACCCACTGTGTGGGAGAAGAGCTTTTGGTCCTTCTACCTAGTGTCCGCCAAGACGGATCCTCAACTATGTAGGAGCCATTGATCCTAAGAATCGGTACTATGTAGTTAATTTTTCTTATGGACAACCCTATTGATTAACATAGTGACAAAGTTCTCTGAATTTAATTTCCTAAATTTTTTTAAAAATTATTAAAATAGACCTAGGGCAAAATCTTGGCTATTGAGGGCTGAGAGGCCGGAAAGCACTTGTTGGCTGCAAGGGCTGATGAGGGAAAGTTGGAGGTCGCAAAGAGAAAGAGATAATTTAATTGCTTACCTTCCCAATTACAAAAAGAGACTTAAATAGTAGTGCCCCTAACAGCTAGGTGGCCCTATTTAGGTCTAATGACTATATAATCAGAAATCAAAATAAACCTAATTAAAAATAATAATTAGTCCCCCCAAGCTTTGGGATCTCCAACACCCACCTAACTAAATTATTTTTAATTTTTTTAATAAAATAGATGTCATTGGGTCGGGTTTAAATTAAGTTTCGCCGGACCTAAACCTTATAAGGTTGGGGTTGGGTTAAATTTTATAAAATATAAAAAAATATTTAAAAATATATATATTTAAAAAAAATTATATAAGCCCGGCTCATATAAACTTATATCTATAGTCTAAGTTAGATGAATTAAAATTTTAACCCCACGGTTGGGTTAGGTTTTAATATATACTGCATCCATAGTTAAAATGAGACGTGGTCAAGTGTAAGTTGAGGGGCCGTTTAGGAGGCAATTTTTGTAAGTGGAAAGTAATTTATTTACGTTGAAAATAGTTTACTAAGCCAAAAACCATTTGGAAGGCTCATTTAACATTAAAATCAATTTTTTAGTATAAGTTAACTTTTGGGTCAATTTAAAATGAATTGACCCAAAATCTCCTTTTTTCACGAACTCACCTCCTAAGGTGAGTTCTTGAAAAAAGTTATTTCTTTTTTGAAATAATATGAAATGACATTTTACCCATTAGTTAAATATATTTTACCCATTATATTAGAAGATATTTTTATCATTTTCACATAAAAATCAAAAGTAAACTAAAATCTAATTTCTTTTTGTAATCATCTAATAAAACTCTATCCAAACATCTTATACTTTTACTTTTTTGTTAAGAATTAATTCTCTTACAAATTAATTTTTTTTCTTACCTCAAATTGCCTCCCAAACGCCCCCTGAATATCAAATTAGATAGGGGATAATTTTTCCTCTAGCGGGCCTGCCCCCTAATTCCTCTCTGCCAGTAATTAGGCGGCTGATTTGAAAAGAAGAGCAGGGAGCGCCGGGAAAGTGGGATCTGGATGTCCCCCCGCGCCACGGTTATCGCCCTTGGTTTGTTGCGTACCCTTTCGGTTTTGGGTTCTCCCTCCCTCACACACTCAACACTCACCTGCCTCTCCTACTTTCAATCTTCCTTCAGGTATCTCGCACACATTCCCAGGCCTATTCGCCGCTCTTTCTTCTGCCCCTTCTCTTCGTCTCCCCTCTCCCCTTTCTGTTTGGTGTTTACGTTCATCCACTTTGTTGCTTGTACGTATGCGTTGTTTTGATTGCGTCTCTCATGTCTCATTTCGTTTCTAGTTCCCAATGCAGTTTTTTGAGTTGTTGTAGGACTCTAGATGTTGACATGTTGTTTTCTGGTCTTACATGTAATTATAGGTAGGTTCGGGAAGGGCAACATTTGTGGGGTGGTTCCTTGTTCGTTGTGACTTTTTGGGTATCGTTCGGAACTATTTTTGTGACTGATTGGTTTGGTGTGTACAAGGATTTTAAGGGGAAGTGTAGGACTGTAACGATGCTGATCGTCAACAATGAGATTTAAACAGTCAAGCCTATGTAAACTGCAAAATTGAAAATTGGTGCATAAAGATTGTACTTTTCCTGATCCCGATGCACCAATTTGTTTATCATTTTTTTATTTCTGCACCTTCTGTACGATAGAGATGCATAGTGGAATGCTGGAATTCAAGTGAATGATGTCACAAGGGCTTGGTAGGAATTTCTTTTTGGGCATTTGATTCTCTTCTTGTTATCTTAGTTATTGCGTACGGATGAGTTAGTTACCTACAATCGTTGCTGTTATAAGCCTGTATGTGATGAAACTATTTGTAGTTAAAACACTTGTTATATCAGTTTGACTGATTTGTTTTTTTGTTTATTTTTATCCAGATTGTGTGCTGATATATTTCGATCTGGAAGAGCCGGGAGTCCCAAATGTCAAATGCAGATTTGATGGACAGATAATCTTTTTCGAATTAAGATCATGTCATTAGCCAGCAGCTGCTTCTTTGGTTTTGCTAATCTTAGAAGTGCTCTTAGAAGTTCTCATAATCTTAATATGCTCAGGTTACGCATACAGTGGTCCCACGGAGTAGGTTGTAATGGTGCTAGTTTAAGGTTTCGATCTCTGTCCACTCAAGTAGAAGTGAGAAGCCAAAAGACATTTAGTAATAGACATCCCTGTGGCATAAAGCTTGAGCTCTTGGATGGAACAATTCAGAAAGGATCAAATCCGGATGTGAATATTGTAAGGGTTAAAAACCCGAAGACTTATCAGCAATGTGAGAGGCAATCCATTCCAGATTTACGATCCTTAGCAAAACTGACGACCATCATTGTTTTCGATATTGAGACTACGGGATTTAGTAGAAACACTGATAGAATTATTGAGTTTGCTGCTCGGGATCTTCATGGTGGAAACAATAGTACATTCCAGACTCTGGTTAATCCTGAGAGAGATGTGCCCAATTCCGAGATCCATGGAATAAGCACTCGTATGGTCAGTCGCCCTGATGTCCCGAGGTATGTGTTTTTGTTGCTCTTTGTTTTTGGAAATGGATTACATTTACTTTTAATTTTCGCTGTTGATTTATTAATGCATAATAACATGTTTGATGAGATCGGTATTGTGGATGGAGATTTATGTTAACAGAGTATCAGAGTTCTTGTAGAAATTGTTTGACTTTGGTCATGGTATTTGTGCCTGTCTTCTGTAGCATTCTGACATGCAGTTCACAATATGGACCATCTCTAGAGTATCCAAATGTTTAAGTTCCTGAATTGGCGCAGTGTGTGAATTCTTGATGAGATCCGTAATCGTCTGGTCTGTATTGTACTATCTGGCATGGTGAATTGTTGTTTCTGGCCTGGGGTTGTTGTATTTGTTTTTTTAAATACACAACTGATGACCTCTAGTATGAGAATTTTAAGAAACTTGGAGCTGGTTTATTTTTTTGACTTCTGGCGACAAGTGGCTTAATTATTTAAGCACCTTGTTTTGCTATATGCATCTAACCATATGTATTCGCCTCAAATTTTGTATGGCCTTCTGCTGTTATATGAGAGTTACGGGTCCAAAATGAGTTACTTCAAACATTATTGTTTAAGGTACACTGTTTAGGTATTCCATGTTAGACAAGCTATGGTAATTAAAAGCTAGTTTGGCTGTACACGTCAAAATACTGTTATTATGGTTTAAATATTTCTTACACTGAATGTAATCAATACAAAGATGGAGACTTATAACCGTAGGGAAGGTCAGACTTCTTTTGCTTAGAAGGGCATCGAAGCTGCATATTGCAGCTGAATTATCTTTGTTTTCATTGTTTTAATGGAAATCTGACGTTGGTACTTGCAGCATTTCATATGTATTTCTCTTGCATTATATGGTAATGGCCTTCGATATTGTTATTGAAATATTTGATTTCTAAAATATTTCCATTACTGTATGCAAATAGCCTGGAATATTTGGAGTTATCATCACATGTTGAAGATGGATATGTTTTGTTACAGAATCTACAAGGCGACAAGTTCATAGCTTTGAGTTACAAGTGATTTGCCTTTGGAATTCGAACCTAGTGGATAAAGAAATTGCCTAGCAATGTAGATTAAAGAAAGCAGTGAAAGTGAACCTCATATGTTTATTTTAAGCACATTTGATAGTAATTATGTATATTCCAGGACATGCAACTTACCACAAGTTTTCCTGATGTCATGTTGGTTAGGTGGAAGGATTTGATTCCTATTTTTATGGCTTTTGTCCAAAGCCGCCAAATGCCAGGTGGCCCTGTGATGTTGGTAGCCCATAATGGGCGCCGGTTTGATGTGCCCTTTCTGATTAAGGAGTGTGGACGCTGTTCTGTAGAAATTCCTGAGGACTGGTTTTTTGTGGACACTCTTCCTCTTGCACGGCAATTAATGAAGCAAGACGGTTAGCAGTTTTTATTGTTTTTCCGATACAAAAAGCTTTATTTCTTTCTTGCAATTTCAGACTGAAATTTATTGTCACTGTCAGACTTGCCCATGTTTGTTTTTCCACTTTTTGTATTCAACCACATCATTGTTTAGTCCCTTTCAGTTTTGTTTTGTTATGAAAATCTGAAATGATACAGTGAATTCTTCTCATTAAATTATGAATAACGCCATAGTTGTTATTTTTTTCTTTTCTGGTAGGAGAAAATAATTATTGGTGTCCCTGCCCACTTTCGCTTATAACTAAAATCAAATCTGTATTACAGCTGATGGTCTTGGTCTTCCTTTTTTTCAATGAAGAAAATTTATGACTGTCACCTTTCAGGAGGAACTTGGAGCAGATTGCATTATTTTTGGGTTGTGAATAAACGAAATGGGAGAGCATAGTTGGCTTTCTAAAACCTGAATTAACAGCTATAAGATGAGCCACTGTATTCTAGTCTGATGAGTAAAGCTGGTTGATCTGGTGGCATGGTAGTAGTTGATTTAAGTTGCGTCTCATCTTTTGTGTATGTTTCAGATGATTGGTTTTGCTTTGGTCCCAAATGTAAACACTCGATAATTGCAATAGATTCTTTTCTCTGAGTTCGGGAACTGTTTGTTTTGGGTAGTTTGCGAAATGTTTTCAGCATCCCTGTTAAGGCTGCTCAAGATATTAATGTTGCAAGACTTAGGAGTTTTTACTTCTTGGATAGCCAAGTAGTAAAAAGGAATAATTTTTTGGTGTTTGCTTTCCTTTACAGGATCAAAACTTTCATCTTCGACATTGCAAGCGCTTCGCCAGTATTATGAAATTCCGTTGGCAGGGAAAGCCCATCGAGCTATGTCAGATGTAGACACTCTCGCATATATACTGCAAAAGTTGACAATTGATTTGAAGCTACCTGTCTGGAGCCTCCTTGAAAAATCTTTTAAAGCTTCAGACTACTAACTTTTAACTCCTTCCTTTTTAAGGTATAGGAAACTGTCAACTCTCTGCTTAATTATCTGGCAGTGTTATCTGTTGTAAATTTATTGCCTTCTTTGAGGAGGGATTTGGTCATTTACTAGAGGAAAATCCTCATATTAGAATGAAAGGATCACATGTCTGATTGATTCAAAGGGATAAGGTTTCCTTTGGCAAGATGATGTATTATTTGCTTCTATAGACCACATTATAATCTAATAATTCCCATTTCTTTGATTTCAATATGCTATATTAGGTATGTTTATTCTTTAACCAGATATATCATGAAGTAATTTAAAGCCCTTTATGATCCTTGGCACGGTTCACTGTCTGAACGGTGCTCAGCAGGTGGTTTACGTTTCATGGTAAATATTAAAAAATAAAAACAACAACTGTGACCTTTTGTCATGTTAAGGTTTTTTTTAGGATAGTGATATTCACACAACAAAAATATTCACAAAAACTTCTATATGAGTTTTGGTTGGACTTAATGGGCCTCACACAATTTATTTAGGGTTCACTTATTCAGTCCAACCAAAAACTCATGTACAAGTTTTTGTTTTTGTTGTATAAATATTTTTTTTCTTGGCTTCATCTATCTTTTTCTATAAAATAATAAATATCAATATTTGCATGATGGATTGCTGTTGATTCTCTTGGCACCGATGTCAGTAAAACGTGCTAGCACCTTTTCCCCTACCAAAAATTGTATATGTTCCCAACTCTCTTTATGTCCCTCGGTATGTGAATAATATCAATTAAATTATTTAAAAAACTAAATATGTCACTTAAAATGGGACAGAAAGAGTATTATTTTGATCAACTTTACATCAAATCATTAATTGTTAGTCCTCCCCATCCCCCAACTTATTCAAAATTCTAAACTCAATAGTCTCAATTAAGAATATACTTTTTGTGTTTTGGAATGTATTTTAGTAGTTGTTATGGAAGAGATGCATGTGTATATCAGCTTATTTTAAGCAGAATAATATTATTCCTCCGTCCTCAATTAATAGTTTGATTTGGGGGGGAATTTATTCCATATTAATAGCTCCATTTTGTTAAATTTAAGCAGTTTAGTACTTAAAAAAGAGTGTCATAAGCTTATTTTTTCTTTTCTTAAATATTTTTTTCACCATTCAATAAAATCATCATTTTTTTAAATGTAACTATTAATATAAAACGGAGGGAGTATATGCTTGTGGCAAAGTTATGTAACACTATATTTAAGTGGTCTGAGTTTGAATCATTAACCAACTATTAATTGGTGATTTTAAGTTTACTTGGGTGGATTGTAAATGTATTTTAGTAGGTGATCTTGGTTGTTTATGTACACGGATCATGGAGAAAGGAAAAATATATACTTTTGCTATAAATATATTTTTGAAGATTTTTAAATACACTAAAGTTATCACCCTCAAACATGTACAAAGTTTTGCCCCACTTTTTTCATCTTAGACATATTATACACACATGACAAATTTGGTGCCTTTGGGTATAAGAACCTTATTTTATTTATCTCTTGCTGAGCAAGGTGTACCCTTTGCATGGCATAAAAATATGTCTAATAACTAATGCAATGAGTTTGATTAAACATAAATTAAATTATATATCTTTTACTTAACCATCAAAATTGATTATAACTCAAATTAATATCTTTAATTAATGACAAATGATTTGACCAGACCTAAATAAGATAAAAAAAACATTAAACTTATCATCATAAGTGACTAACACACATTCTTTTGGTCTTTTCTTCGAGCTAATAAGACTGTCATGGGACCTTTAGAGCTATCCCACTTGAGCTTTAACTTGGATTGTAAAAACTAAAAATTTATATTCCCTTCATCCTATAGAGTCTATCAGAGGTTGAATAGTTTATTTTAAAAAATTAAATGGAACTATTAATGTAAGACAGAGGGAGTACCGGAGTATTACATTATCATGGTGAAATTGTGAGCTCCTTCGTACAAAATTATCCTCTAAAAAAGTAGTCTATTTTTTTTCAAAAGTAGTTTTTTATTTCACCTATTAGCTTGTGTTGCACTGGTTGGATCTCTCCATGTCAAAGAGAATCCATGTGGTGTAGTGTGTGGAGGATTGGAGGGTGCCTGAGTTCTTGTACCCGTAAAAAAAGTAGTCTCCAATTTCAATCATGTTCACAAGAAAACTAACCTACATGTAGCTTTAGCTCCTTCTCTAAGAATAAAACCAAAGAATACTGAATAAAACTGCCTTCTGAATGAGATGAGGGCAGTCTCATGCGACCTTCAACCACTATATTTTGAGTTTTGATATCTACTACTTGTTAAAGGTTGTCATCTAAAGTTGGAGAGAGTTTAGTACTCCCTCCATCCCATATTAATAGCTCCATTTGAAGAAAAAAAATGTTCCATATCAATAGCTTCATTTGGCTCAAATTAAATAGTTGGGTACTTAAAAAAGCCTCTTAGAAGCTATTTTCCATTGTCTTAGCTATAGGTTTCACCATTCCATAAAAATTAATTATAATAATAGTTTCATTTAGTTTATTTTGAAAAACTAAATGGAGCTATTAACTTAAGAAAGAGGAAGTACTATATTTCTAAATGGAGCTATTCATATGGGAGGGAGGGAATATTCTTCTTCTAAGCTGAAACAAAGGCATTGTCTTAATGAGGCTCGAGGTAATTTTGTTATCGCAACATTCTTCATCTTGCCAATGTTTCATGGTGGATGTATTTTATTCACGATTGTGTATTATGTTGTCTACTCTTCCTTTGTGTATTTTCTCTGTATCGGCCTCCCTGCAACAGGTCTCTGGGTAGCAGATTCCTTGTGTACTATGTACTTTAGTCAGTGTCTAATAGCCCTTTGGTGGCATTTTATTGCCATATTAAAAAATAAGATGCATTGCGCCAAGATGAGAACCGCAATAGTGAGGAGTCTCTTTCACTTTCGATGAGAAAATTCACAGCAACCAGATAAATTTTCTGTTGCTCGTGATGACATTTCTCATCAACCTAGACTTTCTTGATATATATTAGCATGGAGGTAGAGGGAGAGGGAGAGGGGAGAGGGGAGAGGGGAAAGGGAAAGGGAGAGTGAGGGACTGGTCTGGCCCTTGGGGCAGATTGAAGAGTAGACTCCGCATAACCACAATATTAAGAGCCCCATGTCAACCTCTTCATATCGTATCTTTTGGAACCGAATTTAGTGAAGAGGCGATGATATATCATGAAGTTACATTAGAAGAAGAAGCTCATGTTTTCAAATCTCATAACGTGCTAAAGAACTTAATTAAATCAACATCTACGCCCTTTGTGCTTCTTCTAAGTAAGCATTGAACTCCTCCCTTGCCTTTCTCAGCCTTGGACTGATGCAGAAGGAAGTTGGAGAAGAAGGATAGGAAGTCGGCGGAGTGTCCGAAAAACGAACATGGCGAGCAGACGAATCTTGAGACCTCCTGGAACCATTTTTCTTCAGGCCACCCTTCCTGTCTCTATCAAAAACAAATGCGGCTGTGACCGGAGACTGCATCTCATTTGCACCACTCCTTATCAACTCCACCGGCAAGTCGAAGTACAAACTCACATTCTCATTTACGTCATCAGTTATCGTTGCTGGCAAAGAAGCCCATGATCCACACTCGAACTTCTCCATGGAGGTCCTAGACAAGACGCTCCCTTCTGGCTCCCTTTGCTCTTTCTTAGGCTTCACTTGCTTCACCTTGTTGCTGAAGTTTGGTAAGAAGAGGCAGAGGGCGCCACATTTGAATTCCTGCTCATACGAGTCTAATCTTTTAGAGCCAGAGATATTCTCCCAGCCAGCGTCGTCAACAAGATGGTCCATGTTATCTTCACGAACGTGGCTGATCTTCTTCAGCACAAGATCAAATTCATCTGATGGCGGGCAAGATCTTCCCTCGCCGCAAGACTTGCTCCGGCGGAACTGCCTGTCCTCCATCAAATGAAGATTCGACATAGTTGCAGAGCGTTGGCGGGTGAGGGAGCTGGTGGGAACCGGTGGGTGCTGGTTTCTCCATTTCTTGAGATTCTTCATCAGTGCTCGCGGTGATGATGTTGCAGAGCAGGGGAGGCTAGAGCTAATCCACTTCTGTTTTGCAGGTGGAGCTGGTATGGACAATGCATTGTCTTCTTCAACTGTCCTCGTCAATGGTTTCAGCGAAACAGGATCCACCAATGTCTGCCTCTCCCTCACATAGGCCGTGTGGTAGTTACTTGGTTGGGACCTGTCCGCAGCGGGCACCACCGTACGCATATGTTCCTCTCTTTCCTCCAAGCTTTCAGCTCCTATGGCGTAAGAACTGGATAGATCGAGAGCCATGGGAGGTTCTGGGACAGAGACTGGAGAGGACAGGTAGTAGAGGCACCTGAAGGAAGAACTTTATAGGAGGGAGAATAGGAGGACGTGTGTGGCATGACCCTAAATCATGGTTTCCATGTTTCACAGAGTGAGCGTGCAACAATATTTAAATCCCAACTGCCGTTTACTTCCATTATTCGCCCGCTGGATATATTAATAACTTGTCCTTTCTCAGATGACATTAAAAAGGGAACAAATGTAGTGTAGGTTGCATTTGGCAATCCACAGAAGTCAAAGCGATGCCATCCCGCATCAGCTGCAAACTGGTTTTTAGCTTTCAGATTCTCAGAGAGCCATTCGGTATGGAATTTTATCAATAAAAAATTTCTGTACTAAGGAGACTACCGGCAAGCTAAAAGCAACCTTATTATTTCACCCAAGGCTCAACAAAGACAGTGATAACAAAACAGGTCAACATTTGTCATATACAAAAGCAAGAGTCCAGCGTTTACCATATACAACAAGTATATGTACCAAAACATTGTAATTAAGAAATAGTTTAATAAAAATTTACTGGAGTGAATTATAAAACAAAATCAATACAACTGAAATTCCAATTATAAGTGGCAAGGCAGTAACCAAATATAATGCGCCATATCCCTGCAAGAAAGTTAACACTAGCAGTCAAAACAAAGCCTTCAATGTCACACATAACCGATGATATTTTAAGCATCTAACGTAATGCAGACTCATAGTTTATCTAGTACAATCTGTAGGCTGGAAAGTCATTTAGATACCACGGCAGGGGGGACCTCCATTTCATCAGTCTCTTCGCCTTCTATCTCAGCAGCTGCATCCCAATCCATGTTAAGTCTCTTTGCAGCCTCTGCTGGATCAACCCCAATGTCAGTGGCTTTTGCATACAGAGATTTCGTACGCTTTTTCTTCGGGGCCTCAACCTATATTAAAAAAATTGAAGAAGACATTTTTAAAAATAGCTGCAGTAGGAATTTTTCCAGTTACATATTTATGGTTCCCAGAATATATCATACTATCATGTAAGTTCAAGTTGGCTAACTTCTGAAGGAATCAAGACTCATAACATGAATGTTTAAGCAATAAAAAATTTCTGCTGAAAGTAACATATTATGGGAAGCAGAGTTCAACAATAGGCCCACTTAACTCGGTGAATAATGACAAAAACTTAACTCATTATAAAAAAGTCCATAAAACTGAGTTAAAAGTGGAAAGGTCAATGGCAACATATACATTGTATATGCTTGAAAATTATTGGTGTCCACTTGGATAGAGGTGCAGATAAATATTATTCAAACTATAAGGATGCAAAGATATTCACCCTTGATAATATGAACCATCTGCTATTGGGGTACAATGTACGCTGGCAAGTTGGACCGGTATTGCCACTACCAACATATCAACTTAAACAATCAGCGGATTGGATTTAGTTAATTTATTCCAATATACATGGCTAACTTTGTACTACAACTTGCTTTGTTGCAAATTAAAGAAGACGAGCACTGGCCTGTATGCAAGAGCAGATACACCATATTAGTAACTAGTGTTAATTTTATTTTTCACAATAATACAAAATTAGACCCATATAAGTATGAGAATAACTTGGACACCATCTTCTCATGCCTACTTTAGTGTCATCGAAAGCCCATGACTTACATGTCAGTGTCCTATTCCTGAGATGTAATACAAATAATTTATATAAATAGTATGTAAAATACAATTACGCTCACACCACTCACCGCACATTTGCCAAAATGAAGGCATAGGGTCCAAGAGTGGGCATGGGGCCAATGTGATTCTTAAGGGAGGAACCCCTCGTAATATTCTTAGATGAAAGGAACCAATGTTATAAATAAACACAAATGTGAGCCAAACCCGGGTAGTGCATTAGCCTCGTCATAATTATGTATTGAAAATGTGGGCCCTACAAACTATTACTCCATCTCATATAAAGTGCTATAAAATTAGTTCATTTTGAAACCAATTAAGATACTTAACACGAGACAGAAATATTATCTAGAAGCCCATAAGTTAGATGCGTAAGTGAAAACATAGGCGTGGAGAACTATATTTAGAAAAAATGAATTTTATCTAAATTTTTTGGACCCGCCCTTATTGATCCCATGTAATTACCAAAAAAAAAAGTTTTATATTTTTAAACCCCGTCAATGTTGAATCGTGGCTAAGCCTGTTTTGGGTAAATTCTTTTTTATAAAAAAAGGGGTAAAAATTAACTCTGTATTGATATGTATCAACCATATCGATGCAAAAATATATCCATTTTTTGTAACCCCTTGTACCGTACCAGTAAGCATCGATATCAATACGCACATGTATCGACTGGCACAACCTTCCATGCTCATAATACACCTCAACCAGTGAGGCATTCCATATTTTTTTTTTACTTTTCATATATTTTCCATCTATTTAATTTGTTGTGTTTATTTTTTAATAAACAATTTTCAATTTTTATCAATTATTTTATTTATTTATTTTCTATATATTAAAAAATAATAAACATGAGGCTTATGCCTCACTCCCCTGGAGGTTGCCTCACTCCCCTGGAGGTTCAATGCCTCAGGGGCACACCTCACGCCTTTTTCAGCAATGAGTGAATTTGCCAAATCAATTATAAAGAATGATCTTTATTGAAGCATAATCATAAACAATTTATCCATCTTGTTAGTGTCTGGGTGATGATTGTGCATATGAAGCAATAAAGATATTTAAATTAGCATAAGAAGAGCAAAATCATTAACATTTATCTACCCATTTGATTCAGTCAAGCAAAAAAGTTTACCTCAAGGTTTGGCCAGTTGATCATTTCCTCAGCTAACATCCGAAGAGCAACACGATTTTTGGGAAACCTTCCTTCGTATACCTTTAGGCAATTTATAGGAATTGCTCATTATTAGTAATAATAAACAAAATTTAACCAGGTCGAAAAGAAAAATTGGCGTGAATAAAGCTGAGGTGAGCTTATTATCACATTTCCCCCACATGCTACATTATTGGATTTCCAAGTATAATTTAAGATTGTGCGAGAAACCGCAACTTAAAAGTACATTTTTATTATAGTAATTGTTGTTTGATACACAGAACTCGTCTATAATCTTCCCGTTCAAACAAAAGGGAAATATCCCAAGAAGGAGCTCTCAATATGATTCACTTTGTTTCCCGAAATCGAATCTTAAATATTTACCATTTGTTACCCCAAATAGTAATCATAAGGAGAATAGTCTCCGAACAACATCCATAGTAAAACCCAAAATGCTATTAGTATTAGGCTAAAAAAAATTGCAAAAGCTGGTCACAGTATGTCAGTATATGATACATCTTCCTAGAGAAAAACAAACTTACATCTTCCAACACCACAGCCAAATCTTCCCGGGTCACGTCATCGGGGTCCTCGATGCCCAGCAACCTCTTCCGTTCGTCATCTCTTGGGTCCTCAATCATAACAGTCAACTTGACCTGATCATATCACAATCATATCCAAAACAAAAGATGCCAATTAAATGATAATAAAAAAGCCAATTTCTAAGCTTCTGAAAGGAACCAAAGTTGTCAATATATACAAACAACTACCAAATGCGGAAATGAACAAAGTAGATTACAAGTCGAAAATCAGAGGACCTCGCTGAAAAGCATGTCTCTGTTCTTCCGGAGAAGCTCCAAAACCTGAAATGGCAAAAATCGTCATCGGAAAATAAAGCCGCAACGCCCGCAACATTTACGCCCGAATGGTAAAACACTAGAGCGAATATACGTCAAAGAGAGAGAGTGGGGGAAAGAGGAAAGACCGACCCTTTTGATTTGCTGGACATATTCAAGGTCCTCGGGGCTAGCATCAACAGGCTGCGCCTCCGAGAGGGGATCCACGAGCTGGGTCTCCTCCTTACCGGCAGCAGCACATTGAGAACGGCTCCGCCGGAGGCAGAAGCTGCCACTTCGGCGACATAGCCGGAGGGGAATGGCAGACAATCCGGAGACTGAAGAAGGCCATCGAAGGCAACTGGGTTCGGATGAAGAAGAAGGAGAAGGAGCAGAGGGGAGAGGCTGCAGTCGCAGGCGTAGCTGCATCAGCTGCGCCATCTTGGAGGAGTGTGTTATTTGCTGCTATTCCCGCTTTTCTCTCCGCTCGTAACACGTGTAGCGATAAAGGCGGGACCCACCTCGCGTACATGTGGCACTTAACAGGAAAGTTCCGGGCCGACTAAATTCGGACACAGTCACTGACCAAATCCATAGCGGGTCCGTGTCCGTCCGATAACCGGAGTAGCCGGCGACCGGACTACATGGCCTTCGGCTTAGAAGTCAAAAGCAAGACGACGACCCGAGGAACTGCCAGGCTGACGGTGACGGACTCCCCAGAGAGAGATGGAAGGTCAAGGTGGCGGCACCGGTGGTGGTTCTCCAGCTGCGGCGGCCGCGGTGCACCCGGCGATCGCCCCACTCGCCTACCTGCTGGGCACTTGGCGGGGCCAGGGAGAAGGCTTCTACCCCACCATCAGTTCCTTCAAGTACGGCGAGGAAATCACCTTCGCCCACTCTGGAAAGGTCCACTCCGCCGTCCATCCCCTTCCCTTTCCCATTCTATCTAGCTCTTGCATCCGATTGACGTTACGTTCTGCGGTTTTCAATGAAAAATGCTGTTTTGTGAGGATTTCTTCGTCTACGATTTACTTCGTTTTGTGATGTTTTGGCTTTTGATCAGCCTGTGATGGCTTACTGTTCTAAGACATGGAAACTGGCCACGGGAGAACCAATGCACGCTGAGAGCGGCTACTGGCGCCCAAAAGCTGATGGCTCCATTGAGGTGGTTATTGCTCAGAGCACTGGCCTTGCCGAGGTTCAGGTGATTTTTAAGCTTAGCTACTGCTTCTCTTTTTTTCTTGTATATGTATGCAATTTTTATTGGCGTACAACTTGGGTGATTTTGGGTGCCTATAATACCTGTGGGTTTACTGCAATCAATTGCAAAAATGTGCATTGTGTAATGGGAAGCTGAAGCAGAAGGAAGTTTTTGTCTGGTAGAAAAGAATTTGGCACGGAAAACAACGAAAAGGATATTGATACTATACTTATTATTGTTTCATATGCAAATTCTTTCACTTTCTTTCCATTCATCGTGATCGTATCTTTCCTTTACAGAAGGGAACATATGATGCCGAAAGCAAAGTTGTCAACCTACAAAGTGAACTTGTGGGGAACGCATCAAAGGTAAGTACGAATGAAACATGAACAATTAGCAATGACTTCTTTTTTTATGCTCTTGATGCTTCTTTCGTTTACTAATCATTCATTTGTTGATTTACTGCTGCTGACTTGTTATATTATGAGTTAGGACTCTAGATAGGAATAGACTGTTTCTTTGTCTTTTCTGGCCTCATCTTTCACTAAATTGTACGATACTGTAACAGAGATACAAATATATTTATGTTGCCTTTATTCATTTGTCTGATACCTTAGCAAGAATTTCCAAAACCTAAGTTGTTATACAATGGTAAATTGTAATGTTTGTTAAATTCTGAGGTAGAGAGCAATTCATATCGTTCAATCCGTTCCAAGGATAAAACTCATAATATATATTCTGCCCAGTCACCAGTGGTATATTCAGGGCAAATCATTTGAACAGTCCTCGGTGGAAGAGATTCTGCACTCATTTAGTTTCAAGGCATGGTTCAAAAATGTGAATTTCTATAGACCTATTGTAATGAACTTTCTATATTTCTGTTGTTTGCCTCACTTCCTGGAACTATTTACTGCATTAAATAACCCGTTTTATGTTCGAAGTCAAATTCGTTAGTTGTTAAAAAAACCCGACTGCTCCTCACTTCATTCTAAAATGCAGTACTGATAAATGAAACTGAACACAAATCTGCTAAGGGAATGCGTCAACATTTTGGGTGGCAATTGTCTTTTTTTTACTATTATCAGTAAGGTTGTGTTCCAAAAAGGATCTTCTATATTATGAAAATATTCAGATTTTATTCACTTTGATTTTTAAAGTAGATAGCAATCCAGAGAGACTTGAAAATGGATGCTAAAGTTTATAAAATCAGTAACCAAGCATTTATAATTCTCCAGGACAGCTATCCTGCAGGCCTTCTGATTCTAAAAACCTACACAGCCTATGGCAATTTAGGTATATAAATGAGGAACTTCAAATTATAGTTGTTGCCTCAAGACTTTTGCCGCCAGGTTTTATAGGATGATGAGAGCTTTTATCTTTTCTGAGCTTAACCTTAAGTCGGTATTTATCAAGTATCAATTTCCAAATTTTATGTGTGAATTAACCTTACCAATATTCTTTTTCTAGCTTTGAAGCCTCTTCTTTGAAGTGCCCTACTTTGGAACAGAGAAAGAAACAGTAATAAATAACAGGTTTAGAAGGTAAATTTTTATTTTTATTTTATTTTTTGTGCCATCTGTTTTCTGCAGGTGAAGAAGATAACCCGAGTATTCAAAGTAGTCAATGGTGAACTATCTTCCGTGATTCAGATGGCTACACATCTAACTGAGCTCCAACCACATCTGAAAGCTCTGCTAAGCAAGCTATAGATCTTCAGATTCGGTGCTGGGCAGTGCGTCGTGTTTTATTATGTAAACCTCAATCCCAAAGTTAAACACATTTGAAACCGACTCAAACATAATCCATTTTCTTATAAATTTAACTCAAAAAAAGAACAAAGCAAGAGGTTGATATAATCTTCCACATTTTGAAGCATTGAAGGGCGCCTGAAAAAGTTATTTAGAGCATAATTACCGGAAACTTTAAGTTGGGCACTCTCAGGTCAACCTGACAAAGAGTGTCTCATGTTGGATTTTTTAGGGTTATATTTTCTGTAGCTCATTATAAAAAAGGGGTATGGGATTGGGGGATTGGAGTTGAGTGGCAAATCATATGGGTATGATCCTTGTAAAATCAGGATCGACTTACTCGTCTAGTTTAGTCAAAATTTTAACCCTAAATTAAAGTTAAAATCTGATCACGTCAATCAGATGAGCAACTTATCATCAATGTGTGCGCCTGTCTACCAGCATGGGGCGCTCACGGCAAGTGGCCCACGTAAACGTAAGTAGTATATCTCATCGTATATTATAGAGGCGAGTTTGTGCGAGAGACTCAAAACTAGCATATTTGAAGATTAATGATATTCATTTTATGATATTAACTTCGATTCTCACCTGATTGTATCACTTACGGATGTCATATATTCATATCTAAATAATATACTCTAGCTTTCTAGAAAATAAATTTTCACTTAAGCTATTTCATAACAAAATATGTTTGTTTGCCATTGCAAATTCACATACACAAGAATTCCAGGACAAATCCTTGCCTAGACTAACATAAATTGTTAAAGGAAAAGGCTGACC
Source organism: Saururus chinensis (assembly GCA_035235625.1). Classification (NCBI taxonomy): domain Eukaryota; kingdom Viridiplantae; phylum Streptophyta; class Magnoliopsida; order Piperales; family Saururaceae; genus Saururus; species Saururus chinensis. The sequence goes on along the minus strand of CP141142.1, from coordinate 49,702,020 downwards.
AGAGCTGCAGCTCTTGTTCAAATGGAAGGAATTCGTTTCTGTATGGGCTGGGAGTTTCAAAACAGCTTTACTGGTTGCATATTGGTTCCGATACGATTGGGCTCAATTTCATTGTTTAGCAACGCGGGGCGGGACCGACTCCGGGCAAGCCAACTCGTCCCACGTTATACTTCATTAAGGCCCCATCCGCTGCCCTTCAAAAGCCAAACCCCCTGTTTTAACAGTACTAAAATACATGATGTACATCAACTGCTTGATCTATTGAAGAAAAGTCCCACTGCAGAGTTCACAGTTCAAGCCCGTCTATGCATAGTCTACAGGAATCTCTGCCTAGCAGGTGCGTAAGCACGAACTAGATGCCTCCTACTGCCAGACCTGGTAACTGATTTACGAGTCTGCCTAACCGGAGCATAAGAACAAACTAGCTCTCCGCCTACAGCCAGGCCAGATAGCCCAAGCCCCAACCCCAGTATGATGAAGGCCTCGAGAGAAGCAGGGGATGAGGTAAATCCTTGCCTGCTCGTCTGGAGGGACCACCAGACCCCTACGCTCCTAACACCTGCCAGCCCTCGCCTTTTACAGGGGCGGTGCAGCATTGCTCGCGCAGAAATTTTCTGCACAAACTACAGAGAGCTCTTCCACATGCAGAAACTACCCCACAAACCCTCCCCAGTTGATAAGCTCGGTTAGTCCCTTCTTGAAAAAGCAGAACATAATCTTCCCGCCTTTAAAGTACTATTTTTGTGCTTAATCAATATCCATTGCTACCAATGGGAAATTGCTTTTCATCTCCAATTTGGTTGTTTAGATTTGCACCCATGGAGATGGGCGTTCCCGCGTAAGAGAACGAGTAACATTCGCCAGTTGTGTTGAGCACATTCTACACCCAAAATTATTTGTTACAACTATCTGCCTATTTCACATGACTCAGCCAGGCCTGTGCCGGCAGCCGAGTAACGTATGGTATCAATAGCCAGGATGACCCAAGAAAGTAAATTATCCATGTTTAAAAGGATAGCTCCTCATTTAGTAACATAGTTGACAACAATTGCCAAAAACTCAATCTCAAAATAAAATTGTACCATCAAATATAGAAGATACTTGAAGAGCTGCCTAAACCACATAAGAACCAACACAAAATAACTGACATTTAACTTCATCACCCTAAGTAGGACAAAGTTGAAGTGAGAACTCTCAACCCTCGGTCTGCTCTCTCAACCTTCGGATTGTGCTCCTCACTGTCACGGCACTTGCAGTACTGCCAAAAGATAAAAGGGCAAATAATAAACAAAATGTTCCACAGGTAAAACTGAAAATATAATATCCAGTTGACATCATTCACTCACTTCAAGGTATATGCTCCTCCTGCTTTCACCTTGCCGCAATCTTTGCAGCCCCATATACCCACGGCCTTTCTCTTCACAGCAAACTAGAGAGAGGACATCAAAACTGTCAGTTATGAAGAACATTAAAAGGAAATAGCAACCAAGTTTACACCAGCATCCTTAAAAAATAATAGTGAAGCTACACCTTACATGGAGGCAGGTCACTAGTATAAACAGACGAATTAATACTCTGCTTAATGATATAGTAAATTGTACCATTTTTTTAATTACAAGCTTATAGTTCCATGTACTCATAGAAGAAAAAACCTACAACCCTTATAGTTCCATGCAAGCTTAATTTGCATGCGGTATGTAGATTATCACTGACTTCACTTGCACTCATGTACATTCACAAACAATCTACTCATCACGAAATACCTATTGTGTGTACTATAGCATCAACATCTTCTGAATTACTTCTCACCAATAATATTTTGGCTCCAATTAATATCTTCTTGTATTTAATTACATAAAAATAAGCCACATCAAAAGGCAACTACAATTGAACGTAACATCTTAAATTTCATAACAAACCCTCACTAAATGTACACACCTTTCCACAAAACTCGCACTGATATTTCGCATGCTGACTCACTTCCATCTTCTTGATTTGCTTACGCAAGCTAGCACCATACCTGGTGCCTGCCAAGAAGATAAACCAAAATATTAAATCCTTTTAGTAATGCGATCACTACCAAAAGTCAGCACATTTTTTTGTGTTTAATTTACCATATTTGCCAACAATTCCAACTTTCTTCGTCCTCTTCGCCTGCATAATAGAACAGTAGAGCATTAATGCTTCTACATAATTAAAGGACCACTTTACAGAACAGATGGAATTCATTAGAAAAACACGTATGTACAAATTTTATACCAATACCCATTTCCAAAAAAAAGCGAGAAAGCTACCATGGAAATGGAAACAACAGAAACTGCAATAGTCATTTAACTCATCGCTTTTGCCTCTCCGCCCGAGGTTGACCATTTTCCAAACAAAACCAATCATTCACTGGCATAGCTTTAAAAACTAACAGGGCAAATCTGTTTTCTATATGACAGAAGGTTTCGTGAGCAGGATAATAATCACTGCGCAATTAAGAATTATTAGCTCAAAATCAAATCAGTCTCTTCTTCGAACAAAATGTTTAACAACAAACAAGCATAACAGGTCAAACATCAAACATTCGGATGTTTCATCACAGAATCTGGCTTCCCAAACAACAAACATCGTTTGATGCAACAGAAATCAGAATCTTCCCCGCAATAGCAAAGAACGAAATCACACTGCTTACGACAGCACCATATCTAAAAAATGGCTTATTAAAATCAATAAAAAAACAACAAAAATTCGATCAAGTAAAACGGCTGAATAACCCAGATTGTGCGAAGCATCGGAAGGTAATTACCATTTGCCGTGAAAGATCGTCAATCGAACCGTAGCAGACGACAGCTCCGCCAAAACCCTAGCGCTGCAAGAGAGATCCACCTTCAGCTGCAGTTGCCAATTTATAAGGCCTGCGCCATTTAAAAACCCTAATGAACGCTTGTGGGACTGGAATGGATGGTCTTGATCTCTCCGTCTCTATCTCCTTTCTTTGATGAGATCCAGATCCATCTGACCAAGCCCATAAGCTTCCAACCGCTATTCATGAACGCTTCGTGTAAGTTATGGGCCTCAGGCCCACTCGAAGGCATGTGGGGCGGAAGAACGGTTTTCGATTAGGAGCACAGCTCATTATCTAGACGCGTTTTGACTTTTGAGCCCACTTATGTTGTATCCCTAAGTCATCACTTTCAATGAGTGCTTGTAACATATGTTAGGGCATAAAAGCGTCTTGGTGTGTCACATACTTGGTATGTTTGCGTTGAAAGGAATGTTGCACAATATGTATGTATGTATGTAAGTATGTATTGCGAATGAGGTCTGCAACATTAAGTAATATGTATGCATGTATTGCAAGGAACATTACATACATATGATTTGGCTCATAACATTATACAATATATGTGTGTGCATACATTCAACATTACATACATATGATTTGGCCATTTAGGAGCACTTCGTCGGCTAGCTTGTTGTTTAAAATTTTAACATGTCCCCTTCGCCTCTATAACTAGGAAGTCTTGCCGAATACATTGGGGTCATTTGACAAACTTCGATTTGGCCATGCCCATAGAGTCACTTTGGTTACAACTACAACAAAGCGTAGTCCTGAAATGTCGCTTTTTTTGTAGGTCATAATTTTTTATTGTAAAATTGGAGAAAAAATTGAACCATTTACCCTTGGGTCAACTAGATTGAGATACAAGACGGTTGGCATGATTTTAAATTAAAATTTCATAATATAGTCATGTAAAAAGCGTCAAAATATGAGAGTCGATTTGTTTTTTTCTCTTTGGTCTTGTAAGATGAAAGGTTGTCATAATCAAGCAATGGGAGACAAGGGCGAAGCCAAAACATCGGTGAGGAGGGGCAAACATGAGTAAAAGACAATAGAAAGAGGAAAGTTAAAGGGGGGAAGGGCAAAATATTTTATTTTAAGGGGGAGCATGACTATTATATTATACTCATATGTATGAGGTTTACAAAATATTAAGAGAGGCAATTGCCCCCCTAGCCATATATGTGCCTCCACCCCTGATGGGAGATGACCCAAGGCATCCTCGCCCTAGATGCTTGTCAGGTCCTAAAGTACATATTAGATCCATAAAAATTACTCCTTCATTCCTAAATTAACATCTCCATTTGGCAAAACAAGTTTGTTCCATATTAGTAGCTCTATTTTGTCAAATTAAGTGATTGGGTATTATAAAAAAGTAAGCTTATTTTGTTTTCTCTTAAACATGGGTTTTACCATTTAATAAAAATTACTATTTTTTAAATAAAGCTATTATTATAGGACAGAAGGAGTAGTTTATTTGGGTGACATGAGAACCTTTCGAGAAGTTTATAGGGAATTTTTAAGGGCAAAACAGATAATTTTAATAATAAAATACTTAATGTCAATGCACATGAAAGCCATAAAAAGAAATACTTTATTCATCCCACATTAATAGTTAATTTAATTTTTTAAAATAAATTAATTTCTCAAAATAAACTAAAAAAAATAAATGTAGATATTAATGTGAGATGAACGCAACATTTTCTTTATTCATTTAAAAAAAAACTAAATATAATTATTAATCAAGGTGGTAAGAACTAAGAAAAAGTCTTAAACATTTGAGCAAATATGGGTTACTACTTTTGCCCGAAAGAGAAGCACTGGAATGCTAATGCGTTCCAAGCTCTACTTTTGTATAGTTCAACACTGCAATTTTATTAGATGCATAAGAGCATTATAATAAGGCTACGGTAAACCATCTAAAAAGAAAATTGATATTTATAATTTACTTTTTTATACTAATTTTTATTATTATATAAAAGATGAGTCACACCTGATAGCAAAGAGATTTACTTTTGCTTGTTAAATTAGAGAAGTAATGCTTTTCATGTAAAAAAATGAAGTAAGGATATCAACTTCCATTTGTAAAGATATAGTTGAGATCATGATAGTTATATTGAGATGGGAGATAAAAGAGATATTAATATATCATTAGATTTTCTATGTAGTTAAATCTTTCGTCTTATTTTATTTTATTAGGTCTACAAATGCCTAAATCTTACATCTCATTAAGTTTTCTAGATTATATTCACTCTCATTCTACATCATCATTATATATTTTACATTCCATTTATTTTATGTAATTTATATTATATAATAAATATATAATTATTTAATATTTATATTTGTAAATGATAATATATAATTAAATTGTCAAATATATGTCAACATATTCGCTCTCATTCTACATCATCATTATATATTATATATTTAATTTATTTTATATAATTTATATTATATAATAAATATATAATTATTTAATAATAATATTTATATTTATAAATGATAAATATAGTTAAATTGTCAAATATATGCATTGACAAACTTCTTTTAATTACCTAGACAATTTAGATTATTTTACATAATTTCTTCGAGATCTCTCCTTCAATATCTTATCTCTCTTGCTCATGGAGATATAACCAAAATCCAGAGCTAAGACCAAAATCCCATAGAGATAAGACCAAAATCCAAGATGGTGAACGATGATATATAGTTGATTGTAAAAGATAGCCATGGCTTATTGTGATAAATTGATGATAAGAAAATAGCGAAAGATAGAAATTTGCCTGAACTTAAATGAATTGCTTTATTGTCATCAAATAAAAATGGATTACTTTATTCTAGATTTGCCGGAGTTCTAATCCAGATCTGATGAGAATAATGGCATTTATTTTGTGAAATCCAAATATCCTTGGTTGGATGAAGACATTGCTGCACACACCAAACACCCCAGAAAACAGGAAAAAAAGATGAAGGAAAAACAGAATGGGATATACATGCTTAAGCTTTCAAATTGTTTTGTCCACATCTTCCTCGGATCCACCTGAGACTCAAAATAGCCGAAAGCAATTGGAAAGAATCAATAATTAACCAACGAAGGGCCATGCACCTAAGGCCTCTGAATCCCGGCCCATTCCAAGGAACGGCAATATTCCGGAGAAAGTCATAGTCCCTCTCATGGACACTGATGCGCAAGGAGTCATATGAGATCAAAACTCCCTCATCACCCCATTAAAAGAGCTTAGGGAAGCAAACGGGAATCACCATTCTCTGTAGGATTGCGAGAATAATCAACAATTGGGGGTCGCCCCATTTGCACCTCTCGACCATAATGATTGCTAAGTGTCCTTGACTTAGCATAAGGAGCTTCTCTTCCTGCAGTGAAAAAATAATGTCACACAGTAACCCTTAGAATTCTATGAAAGAGAACGAGAGGCCCTTAATTTGAACGGGGGCATCCCATATACAAAGAGCAGGGATGGAAACTAGAAATAATATTAACACTTGTTTACGTTCAAGAGTAAAGACAAGATAAATAACTATGTTTGTGCATTACTTTTGGGAAATCTGCATTACCTGCAAGTTTCTGTGCTCTAAGAATGTTCTGCCGTCTTTTCCACCAGCATAGAGAACAAACCAGGATGAGTAAAACAGCAATTAATATTCCCACTGCAATTCCGATTTTTGAAACTAAAGAAAGATGAGGACCACATGGAGGTAATCCAGGTATGCCACAAAGACCTGCATTATCTGTAAAACTGCAAATGCCACAAAATGCAATCACCTTTTGTGACAAAGAGCAACTTACACAGCTAAACAGAGGTGAAGGCAACAAGGGAACTTACTTGAAGCTAGCTCTGTGAAGCAGCCGCCCTCCAACTGCAGCCGGAACTTTTCCAGATAGGGAATTTCCATTAAGATTCCTGCAAACAAATTAATTAGAGTATATGATTTCCATTAACTGAAGTACTGCTTTGTCAAGGATCAGAGGTCTCAGAAAATTTCTTACAATCTGTGCAATGATTTTAGCTGTCCGAGACTTTCAGGAATTGACCCATTCAGTAGATTGTATGAAAGATCACTGCAAATTGTTAATACACAATGAAAGTGCGGTTTTAAACATAAGAGATGCATGCAATACAACTTGGAGTGAATGAAGACAATAGCGAAAAAGAATAAGAAAATTTCTTGCACACAAATTAATATCCACAGAAAGGCACACACGCACAATATTGTTTGACAAAAATTTTCTTTCGAAGAAATTGTGCGTTTAAGAGTCAGAAGGATGCATTAGTTTAACAAATTTGAATTACTAATATTGTCTATATCACATTGCCGCCATTATGGGCAAGCTGCACACATGTACTCCATGGACAAGTCAACTTGTTATCAGCTCGTGCCCAGTAATGCATCAATCAGCTCAAACCACATTGAACTAGCATGATTGTATCCTATTGTGCTTAGTGCTCCAATCACATCTAACTGGGTAGGGGAAGCTTATTAGCTTTTTAACTTCCTAACAAGGAATAAATAAAAGTACAAATAATACTTGAAGCACAAATAAACCTGGAGCTATAGACAGTTGAAAAAGAGAAAGACTTTATCTAAGAATATTCCATACATGAGAGATATATGCAAATGCTCTATTTGTGACCCTAACAAAGGTACTATGGGAAACAAAGGGAGGTCATCATTATGAAGGCACATAATCTAATCCCATTAAGAGACATAGGCTCCTCATAAACCCAAATTTCACTGTCTAAATAAAGACAAAAGGCTATAATTTTAATTGTGAGCCTCCTACCCTGATGGGCCATATTCTTCTTTTCCTTCTCACCCGTATGCATGGAAGGCTGTATCGGTCGATACATACCCGTATTGGTTAATACCGATACGGTACGGGGGCAATACGCCCCCCACAGTATTTTATGATGCGTACCAGCCGTATCAGCCATATCATATCGATATGGCCAATACGTATCGATACTATATTAAAAAATTAATTTTTTATTTAAAAACTAATTTTTAATTAAAAAAATAATTTTTTTTTCAAAAAAAAAATTAAAATTTTTTTCTTAAAAATAAAAACACAATTCAAACCTAACTTCTTTGAAAGTTTTAATTATATTAAAAATAATAATTTTAAAGTTATATGAGATCAATACAAGTAGGTCTATATAATTTACATATTTATTTTTTTTTGCATATAATAATCTACAAATATACATTTATTTAAACATATAACTTAGACTCATATTAAGTATATTATTTATTTTTAAAATAAATTAATTTTAAAACACTTAATTTGGGAAAGAATGACCAATAATTTATATTGGACGGAGAGCATAATAGTATATAGTTCCAAATGAACTAATTTTAGAATACCCGTATTGGTTAATACGGCATTATATGGTCTTATTATGCTCTAAAAGAAGTATTATAATGATATATTATTAATTATAATATTTTTTTATGTTTATAAAAGAGTTTATGCCCGTTTTGACGCGTACCAAGCGTATCATCAACGTGTACCCATATCCATAGTCATCGATACTCTCATGCGTATCGATACTGCCTTCCATGCCAATATGTGACCCCTCTAAAGCATAGAAATGGAGATCTTGCACTGGCCCCTTGCCAGCGAACATGTTTCTTAAAAGGAGAACCTATGTTGTACAATATTGTTGATATTGTGTAATTGTGAATCCAGTCTTAGTTGCACTGGTTGGATCTATCCCACGGTCAAATCCCTTTGGCATATAGTGTGTGAGGGTGTGTGAGTCTTATCTATCACAAAAAAGTTAATGTAGGAATTGGGTACTTACAGTGTTTCCAACCCAGCAACTGTTCCAAGTGAGAAAGGAATGGTCCCGTGGATGCTGTTTCCACTCAAGTTACTGCAGAAATAAAATATACCAATATCCTCCCCGTCAACTCCACAAACAGGTGTTTTGGATTTATTAAAAAAAAAAGAAATACACATCAATGGCATCATTCTGCTATCAAAAAATGAAGTCAAGACATTATTACATACATGCTCTGTAGGTGATGCAGCTTGGAAATTTCACCTGGCAAGGAACCTCGTAAACCTTGACTGTCAAGACCTCTGCACCAGCATTATTATGTTTCTTGAGATGTTGGGCAAACAACATTAAGGTTTCAGTAATGATGCTAGTTTGGAATTTAACACCCATACTGCAGGTTTTGAGCTTAAAATTTTCAATCTTGAGGTGATATTCAACAGGTAAAAGCACACAAACTCAGTTATTTTAACTATCTGATATGTTTTAATCATTTTTACATTTTTTGCAAAATAGACAAATTCTAAATTTATAAATAATATACATGAAAAATTGATACGATGGTCCAAATCTTGTCCTGAGACCAAGTTCTGATCATTTGGTTTATCAAAATCCGCTCCAGCAAATAAAAGTATACATTTGCTGAAAAAATAATAATTTAATTAGATTCTCTTTGTGTACACAAACTCAGGAGTAGATAAAATGGTTTAATCATTTTTTATTCATATATGTGTGTGTGTGTGTGGACATGATGATCCAAATTTATTGAGCCTATGATTAGGTGTATAGATTTTTAGTTTAATTAGATCCGTTTTTGTGTGCATGGAAATGTGCTTTTTCTATTAGCATGTCTCGTTATATGAAAAAGAGTGTTGTTTTTTAAGCCATATAGAGAGAGGAGTCTTTACAGCCCATCAATGACCCAGAAGCCATCCTTTTTCTTATATTGGCAATCCACTCCACTCCAAGGATGCTGTTGAGGCACACATGGATCACCGTTCCACCCAAGACGAAGAGGTAGCCCCAAGGCATTCTTCACTGTTTGCAGAGCTTTAACTGTTGATGGTAAAAAATGAAGAGACTCAGTCATCTGAAATCATGTGCTCCTTATGGCCAGATTTTTTTTATTTGATTTTCATAGTCAGATAGAAGTGCTAAGGTACATTATTTTAGTTCTGGAGATCTATAAAGATTTGCATGTTAATCTTCGACCACGAAGGAGAAGCTACAGATGATTCACTATCAACACATTTTCCCATAAGCATGGGGTTGGAAACAGACTCCACTCTGCCCTTATGCTCTGTTGTATACCGCTATACTTACAGCCTTTTCTAATCAACTCCTTCCATTCACACGCAAAAAGTCTCAAATTACAAATTATAGAATTGGTAGAAACGTGTGATTGGAAGGCTACAACATGACTTAAATGCTATAGGAAGACATCTCTTATTGTGCCATAAGACAGAGGCCATCCTACATAACTACAATGTGTGTAATGAAATTTTAGAGTGTTAAATAACATATACCTTCTTCAGCATAAGTTTTGGACTCCATGGCGATAATTTCAAAGATCTCTATGGCACTTATAAGGGCATGATTTCCTTTTGTGGGATGCATGGTTATGGTCATAGACCTCCCATTTACTGTGACAGTCTTATTAAGCACAAGTGCTGTATGTGGCCCTCCAGTTAAAGCAACAATATCAACATCTTTGAATGCAGTATCGCCATTTATCAGTACATCAAACATCCTTTGGCCTTTACTAGTAATTCCAGGTTCAGTCTCCACAAAATGTAGCCAAACTGAGTAGTTTTTCTTTGGATCTACATCCATAGTAAATGATAAATCAGGCTGAGCATCAGTACTAACAATTGCATACTGGTACAGCCTCTCAGGATAAAAGTTTGGAGGGACTGAAGTTCCTTTCATACTTTCTTCATAAGATATAAGACGATCAGACCCCTTGTTAAAGGTTTGAACAGGAAGCCAAAATCTGTCTCCACCCCAATGATCAGCACCATAATCTTCACCATAAGCAGGTTTACCATCACCACATGTCACTCTTTTAACTGTTCTCAGTATTGTTCCTTTGCCCCACTGCGAACCAAAGTTGTACTCATTGTCATTAACTTGGAGAATCTCAATTGAAAGGATTGATGGATCGCCATGACCTGTGCTGTGGAAACATGTAGTGACAGACTTGTCTATAACAAAGACCAAAGCTTCAACAAAATACTGTTCATCATTAAGGCTCCATTCTGGTTTCAGAGAATAGATCTGTGTCCCTTCTACCGAGATATCAAAGAGGGGTTCATTATCTAAATTGATGTCAGAAACCAAAGCAAAGAATATTCTCACTGAGTAGTGTCCATTGGGCACTTTTTTTATAGTGTAACAGTTGTTAGGACCATCAGATAGTGGAAAATAGCGAAGGGTACTGAGTGGTGGAACAATATAGCTTGTGTGTGAGGCATTTCCAGGTCTTCCGCCAGTGTAAGCATAATCTTTGTACCATAGGGCACCTGTTGGTGGCGTGTGGACATTTTCCCGTGCCCCACAGCTTATTCGAATGGCAAATGGTTCTGCAGAAATTTGATTTAGTTAAAATTTTGTCATTCATCATGTTCACAAAAGAAGGAATTAGGATGAACCATATAAAGCTACAGAGATAGTGAATTTGATCACTTGCTAGTACTCAATTCAACAAGAATACCTTTGCGCCATATTATAAAGTGCTTTAACCCAATTTTCACCATTTTGTATCAGAAAGTTTAGAAGTTGTACTTGTGACATTTTGGAAATGGTCTCACGTCTTTCCACCTATTGAGAATCCCCTTGTCTTGGAGCCGGCTGGTCATTGAACATTGATTGACAGCAACCCTAATTGGCAACCAGGTCTTTCACAGCACCTCTTATTAGTAACCAACAGCCACCATCTCTCTCCCACTCTAACATTAAATTGTAGTTTGGTATTTACCAAAACAATTGCAGTTCATCTCTTCTTTTAGTTTTTCTTGTGGCAAATTTACTATCCAAGTTACTCACAAGCAGTAGAAAAATTATAAAGGGAAAAAATTGCGGAACTCTTAACAGATAGATCCCAGCAAATCTAAATGTTTTTTCCTTCTATAAATGGCTACAGAACATTTTGTTAAACAACATGTCGTACCTTCACCAACTCATGCCTAGTTTTACGAAATTGATGTCTAGAGATAAATCTCTAATTCAACGAATAACACGCAAGAAATGAAACAAAGAAAATGAAAGATCATTTCTTCAAGGAGAAAACAATGGCCTAGTATTCTAGGACATTTTTAGAAGCACGTGCACTAAACGACGGCTACGAACTCCTGCATTTTTGCTAGACTGATATTGAATAAAACATTTCAACAGGACGATTACTAATATTCCTCATTCCCCTTCATCAACATCAGTGAGCTGAAATGAAATCTACTCAATCACCATCGAATGCTCTGCTTGCTCAACCACCAGTAAAAGGCATCGACTAAGAGCGAAACACAAAACCACACAATAAACCCCGTTCCAATCTAAACTAATGTAAGTTTAAAAACACGAAAAGATAAAATTCAAAAGATAGCGGAAAGTAGCCAAGCTCACACCTTTCCTCTGAGAAGAAGGGGAGAGGGCAGTGAGCAAGAGCAGAAACAGCAGATTCACGGGCTTCGCCATCTCTAATTGCTTCCCACCCCTTCAGACCTGCGTCTCTCGCACTCAGTCTCACTCTTCATCCAGCACTGAAGTAGGTCGGAGACTGTTTGGGCTGTGTGGGGATTCCCGGACAAAGCCAATGATTAATTAGTACAACCAGCGCTAATAATGGTAAATTTAAACTGGGAGCACAGCAGCTGACGTGGACCTTCTTGTCCGTCATTGCACAGGGCCTGTCTGTCACGTGATCTGGGTCTTTTTGTTGCCGGAGCATTTGATATTTAATATCGACGTTAATATTAATATGTACGCCATTCATAAGATGTTAAAGTAAGTTGATAAACTCGACTCATACCAAGCTAAATTCTATGTTCATTTGACTTAGCTCGAAAAAAATTATATTTATGGTATTTATATATAAATTTTATATTTTTGCGTTTTAACTCCTTTTATAATGTATATTATTTTTTATTTTTTTCATATATGATATAAGTAAACATATCACATAGGAATTAATTAGGACTATTTTTCTAACTTCTATAAATTCAAATTAATTAAAAAATATATAATAATTTTTCTATCTTGTGTTAATAGTGTGGGATTAAAAAATTAAAATAAATTAATATCATTTTATTTAATTTTTTTAATCATACCTTGAATATGAGCAAGGTATAAATTGAGTTGATGTGTTAAGAGTCACAATATTTTTATCTTTTTACTAAATTAATATATTATATAATAATATTGTTAACACTTATTTTAAAATCAAACTAACTTATAAGTTAAAATAAATCAACTCAATTTGACTTGAGCTCAACTTGAAATCGAAGTTAAAATTTCAAACTCAAGCTAAATCAACTTAAAGCTTAACTCAACTTGGCTCATCAGCACCCCTAGTCATCAATGTTAAATATTAAGGGCCCTATGCTTAACTTACATTCAACTCATTGTGAATACGCAACATGAAAATATATACCTTCCCTAATCTTGATGAGAGTTGCAAAGCTACTTGCTCACGCTCATCTCACCCATTCATACAGCCTTCATTTCTTGCATTATTGCAGTCATTCATGCAAACATTATTCTGCCTTCAATAGAAACATTCAACATTCACGCTTATTTCAACTAAAATATACTATACGTTGAAGCAAGACTTATCATATATTGTTTATTTTACCTTTAATTGTAACAAGGCGTACCAAAAAAATAAAACTGAAACAACATTATATGCTCAAGTAAAAATTTTATTTTGCTAGGATGCTCAAGTGAGTTTTTTTTTTTGTTGTAATTATGCTTAAGTGAGACTTGATTAAGCATAGTTGCTATGTGGAATTTAATTACTGTATGTATAGCGTTGAAAAAAGCTTAGAATTAAGTTAAAATCAAACTTACTATTAATTTTGAGTAGCTGGACATGATTATGGGTCAATTTTGTAAGATTCATTAAAGATTAAAATTATAGTTATGCGGGCTAACCACAATGTAGAGGGTACATTGTGATTAGCCCAAATAACCATAATACACATGCACACTCGTGTGTCATGCAGATGATACATTATGGTTAGCCTAAATATTTTATGTATTTTAAAAAAGTGACTCATAAATATGTTCAACTAGTCAAAACTAATAATGAGTTCATTTTAATTTAATTCTAAGCTTTTTTCCAAATGCCGAAGAATTATCATACTTCCATAAATAGCGCTCTCAATAAGTGCTAGTCGATAGTTGACATACAAATTTAAACTGTGGATGGTACATTATGGTTAGCCAAAGTAACTGTAATTTTAATTTTGTATGCATCTAAAAAAATAGACCCATAAACATGTTTAACTACTCAAAATTAATATTAGGTTTTATTTTAACATGATTCTAAGTTTTTACCAACACCAATCAAACATTGTAATTATATAAATGGCGCTCAACATAATTGGTAGCTAATAGTTGATCAACAAATTTATTATAGTAAATGGGTTATAATATAACATTATGAGTGACCATATCTCCCTAAATATTTTCTCTAAACCATTTCAACAAGCCAAAAAGGCAAACAGAAAAATAAAGTAGATTTTAGTTGCGTGAATGTTGACTGACTGTTAGTTGTCACATATTAGTAAAAGGGGCCACCAACACTGAAGAAAAAAAAGTTGCTATAGCCCAAGAAGAAAGGATGTCTATAACATCGCACAATATGGAGCTTTCGACCAATGACCAATCTTTTTTTTTGGCACTAGGGACCTCATTCTTCAATGCTAACAACCACTTTTACTAATACTAGATAACTTACAATCAATAGTCAAAAGTTGATCATCGACAATTAACAATCATGTGTTTAAAATGTATTTTTTTTATCTATTTGATTTGTTGAGATAGTTCATTGTAAATATTAAAGGAAATATTATCACTCCAAATATGTCTTTATGCCCTTTTACTACAATAAATTTGTATGTCAACTATCATTTGTCATTTATCGCAAGTGCCATTTATGGACATACGGAGTTTGTTCAATGTTGGAAAAACTTATAATCAAGATAAAATAAAAACCACTATTGGTTTTGAGTAGTTGAACATATAAATGAGACTATTTTTAAAGATTTGAGCTTTTACAAAAAAAATTTAACGTCTCCGCTAGTTAGTTTGTGGTTGGTCTATCACACTGTTACGCCCCAACTTTTAAAATTACTTTAAAGACAGGAGCGTTGGTAGTAGACGGGCCAAAATCAACCGTGCACAGAAGAGTAACTATCCATTGATTTAGGTAATTACATAAACTTTACAAAATAAGGCTTATCGTGCCTTAACAAAATCAAAGTTGTGCACACACAAAAATAATACATAATAAAAGAACGCGATAAAACATAGATCCTTTGAAGTCTACGAACAATCCTTGAAAATATTATCTTCATCATCCAAACCTGCGGCATCTATGGGTGGGTGAGTATAATTATACTCAGTAGATAAAATTAAATTTTATTATAATGCTAAAACATAAAACATAAATAAAGATACATAAAATATTCTCATGATACAACGTCAAATCAAACCAATATTATCGACTAACATAATCCAACGTATTTCTTAGATAAAAAGTAGAAAAAAATAGTTCTTCGCAGAATCCGGTAAATTTGGATAATTCATTCATGGCCATAATCCGATAAATAAATCAAAATCGGATAAATCATCGTTAACAGAATGTTGCTGATACCCGAGCAACATACACCCATGCTCGTGGGGTAACGGGATCAGAATGAAGAGGATCTTCCCACGATATCCAACTTCATGGGCGCGCCATATGCCATAATAGGCGTTACCTAGGAGTCATAACTCCGATAGCTTTTGGGCTCTATACCAAATAGCTACCCATCAAAACCGATCATAGTTTTTGGGCTTTATACCAAATAACTATCCTTAAAATCTAGTCAAATTATTTGTAAATATATTTTGAATAATAACAATATTTTAATAAACGTATTACAACAAAATCCCACTAAGAGGCGCACACGACGCTATTATTTTAGTGCATGTCCGCTCTTAAATCATATCCATTTCAAAATAATAATTTATTTAAAGACAAATAAATTGTAAAATATAACGCCAAGTCATAGCACGAGATTAGAGTTTAAAACCACCTACACTCGTACGTTTGCAGTCGGCTTAAAAGTGGTGGGCGGCACCTCCATTTGTGCAGGGGTAGTTTCCTCGTTCGGCTCGGGTGAGGCGGGCAGAACCTCCCCTTCCGTTAGGACAGTCTCTTCGCCCGACTTGGGTGCAACGGACAGGGCCTCCTCTTGCCTCGGGACATTTCTACTTTTTAGAGGGGTTATCTCAAAGAACGGACCCTCTCACGACGTCGGGCACCCTCAATTTAGGTAGATTCGGTTTTTGAACGGGTAGAAATAGACATGAAACAGTTAAGAAATGCACGTTTAAAGTATAAAAATGGCGTGTAATGAAGCAAAAGAGGAGGAGCATTGGGTAGGGGCGAGTTGGGCACCCCCTCCCCTCCCCTATTGTAACGCCCGATATTTTTTCACACATTTTCCTTAAAATTCACTGAAAATTTTTGCAATATAACGTCTGTAAATCGGAGGAAAAATGACGAAATCAAAACCTGATAAAACAATTTATAATTCAAAATAGTAAACATCCATTTTCCATCTAAATATTTTCATCATACGGTCAATTATCGTACGGCCAAAGCAAATATCATAAGGCACTACTCGAAAACACACGTACGAATAAATTGCTATGATCATAGACTTTAAATACAAATCCCTCCCAGGCATCCCTGAGTGCAAGTCCCATAACAGTCCACCTTCTGTCAGATTCAAAGTCTAGAATATAAACATCTAACTTCTCATCTCACCCAATACAAGAGATCGTGGCACAAAATACTCACAGTGAAAGAAGCATATACCTGAGTCCAAGGGAATCAATCCACCTCAAAAGCGAGCATCCATCTCCAGGAGCTCTCCGCACAACCTGCAAAACCTCCCGTACAACGGGGCTAAAAAGTAGGGTAATGAGTATTTTCATACTCAGTAGGAAAATACCCAGTAGGGGAAATCCCAAACGGTGAACTCAATAAGTTCAAAAATACATGCATTCATGCAACTCAAACATGAAGCAGATAGGCATATCAATATCATGCTCATACGCATACAGTCATACTAAATGCACTATCGTGCCAAAGTCATACCAAAGGCACCATCGTGCCAAAATCATACTAAAGGCACCATCGTGCCAAAATCATACCAAAGGCACCATCGTGCCAAAATCATACTATCAAATCAAACTTACACCAACACCCTTATCCAGGGTCTTATAAACTTACTCGTACCACCGTACGCATACTCGTACAACATACGCATACTTGTACGACCTTAGTTGTACAATCATACACTCACTCATACAGCTTACCCATACATGTAAGACCTTACTCGTACAATCATACTCGTACACATACTCTTACAGTCGTGCTCATCCACATACTCTTACAGTCGTGCTCATACTCATACGCTTACAGTCGTGCTCATATTATCGACCACTGAAGCTCATTACAACTAATAAGCTCCAACGTCGAATGGAAAAGAATGCCACTGGGGCAACACCTTAACCTCCAGGGAGTGACTAGACGCCATTGACTTTTCCGAAGGTAAGGCACACCAATGCTCATGGGACACTTGATCAAACAGGTAAGAGTAGATCCATGATACTACTTACCTGAGCACGCAAACATAAACACCCACACATAAGGGGTCATACAGTTGCCCACCATAATGGGTCTTATAGTGCCAATGCCACTCTTGGGCAAAAAACATACAGTGCTACTTGGGCAGAAACGTACAGTGTCACTCTTGGGCGGAAACATACAACGCTCTCAACAGAGCATCAAACGTCTGGGCTTATACAACACACAGACAAAGTCAGAAACGTATATCGCTCTCAACAGAGCATCAAATGTCTGGGCTTATACAGCAGACAGACCAAATCAGAAACAACGTCTCTCTCAGCAGAGCATCAGACGTCTGATGCCCTATACAGCACACAGACAACATCCCGCAGGATAAACACCATGGCAAGACATGATAAATGCTCGGCCGACTCATTAGCGGCCAGCTCAAACACGGAACTTAATCCGTCGAACCCTCAGGTCTCAACCTCACAACGCTATCATTAGCTGTGCTTATAATTCAAGTTTGAATTAAGTATATTATGCGGTACAATTATGCCACACAAACTCACAGTCCTCGACTGATCAAACCGAAGCTGAGCCCGATCGAAACCCTAGTCCGACAAGGGAGCAGACTTCACTTACCCGTCCACATCATGGACAAAACTCATCGTACATCAAACCCTTATAGTCTTACATACTTCGCCATTCATCTTATGGCCAAATCATCTTACACTAACATCCTCAAATGACGCTCCTCAGAGCCAACCCAGTTGTCGCCCTCTTACTTATATCTCACTTATTATGCTTACTTTTCACTTCATAATTTGTATGTTATGCTTGTATAATTATGAACACTCTTACTGTCTGACAATCCTCACCATACCATCCAACCCGAACCGATCCATTCTAATCCTTGCCCGTCATACTCTTATCCTCTATTATCTGTCATACGCTTACACACCCATATCCAAAGCCAGACAAAACCTCTGTCACCTCTTACTATCCATCGCCCATACATCTGCCCACATACACTTACACATAACCATATCATAGGCAATAGCCATCATACATACATATGTCTCACACATACGTATAACATACACATACTGTCATACATACGCAGCTTACAAACATGCTCACTAGTGCATACATACATATGTCAAGCATACACGCTAGCTATCACTAGCACATGCATACATACGTCAAACATACACGCTAGCCATCACTAACACATGCACACACATTCATACATACTTCAAACATGCACGCTAGCCATCACTAGCACATGCATACATACATACTCCAAACATGCACGCTAGCCATCACTAGCACATGCATAATCCATACGTAGCATACTGACATATTTGCTAGCCATCGCTAGCGCATACATAATCCACATCCATAAAGCGTGCATACATTTCATGCATATCAATCATACCGAGCACCCGTATTACACATACATCAAACACACTTACAGTTCATGTGCATGCCATATGTATATCAACATATCATATAATCATGCTTATATACACATCGTGCAATCCTAGCATGCTACTACTCATTCAAGCATGCTATCATGAAATTACGAGTTCAAAGCTCCCCTACCTCGTAATCATGACGTTCGATGGCGAGCACACGACGGTGGCGGCGTAGGCGGCAGAGTTGGCGGTCAAAACCGTTGCCTGGATGAGAGAGTTGCTGTCCCGAGGGTTTTAGGAAGCGCCGGAACTAGTCACGGCCAAACAGGGTGTCAGAAATCAATGCGGTAAAACCCGCGATCCATGGCAGCACACTAGGGCTGCCGGGAGAAAGAGTCAAGCCAACAAGAATGGCAGTGCGACCAGATGTCGAGGGTGTACACTCTAAAGATAGGCCGGTGGCTAAAACGTGCTCAGCCGGCCACAAGACATCGAAATTGGCCATGGACAGTACCCAACAGCGACGATTTCGGTCAACAAAGGCCCACATAAGGGCGGAGAGCGTGGGGTGATGCTCGAGGATAGAGGAGAGGTGGTGGAGGCTATGTGTCAACTCCATTCGGTGGCCAAGCCATCCGATGATCGGGCGGTGCAAAAGTGGCGCCTAAGCCCAAAAGCACACACGTGGCCACATGCACACGCGACCCAAAGGGCGGGGGAGAGGGCTGAACGGAGACGACCCAAGGCCCACAAAGCTAATAGGGCTAAGGCCCTAGCTGTGGCTAATCTAAGCGGCAACATCGCCGATCGCCACCCACAACCAATACCCATGGTGCGGGCAGCTGTGCATCTCGCACGGTAGAGAGCAAGGGGAGGGTTCAAGGTCGAGCAAAGGCCATGAGGCTGTCACTAGCCAAGGCCTGTGCAGGTGAACTCGTCCACCTTCAGTCAAGGTAAGTCATATAGATTCTTGCCAGAGGCCATCCGGTACCAACGGCGTAAAATGGGCAAGAAGGGTCAACGGGCAAATGTGCTGGTAAGATGGAACTAGTTGTGGCTACGGGCCACAAGGAAAGGCACAGGTCAGAGGCAATCAAATCGTGCGAGGTGGGACCATCTCTAGTCGTTACTAGACTGAGGCGGAACCCTCGGTGGCCATTCGGCCAATGCTGATGGCGTCAAAAGCCAAACACAAAGGGGCTGACCGGGGAAAACCCATAAGGGCGGAGCGGCCATGGAGACAGAGGCTGAATCGGTCCAGGTGGGTGGGGCCGTCCCTGGGCCATCGCCAAGCTGGGGCGGAGCCCACAACAGCCGGGCTGCCTACACCAGCCAACGGTGACGACGACAACCCACCAGAAAATTGTACGATAAAATGTACTGGCCGGAGTAGGGGACAGTGGAGGAGATGAAACCGGGCATGGAGGTGTGGTCCACTGCCTTTGCCGGAGCAAGGCAAGGCTAGAGGGAGGTCAAGACGGCCACGAGTCATCGTCGGCGGCCACTGTTTACCCAAAATAGTGAACCGGCGGAACAGGGCAGAGGAAACACCCACTGAGGCGGCGGTGCAGAGGCCCCCTACAGCCGGGAAGAGTGGCTCCTCGCCGTCGCCGGAGCAAGGCAGTGCTGGACAGAGCCCAGCCGGGTCGTCCAATGGTGGCAGAAGCCGGCCGGCGAGGTCGACAGAAGGGGGGCGAAAAACAGAGGCAGAAAGGGGGATGAGGACAGGTGGTGAAACGGAGGCCCACCGGGCCAGGAGGAGTGTCCTCCCGCCCTCGCCAGCCCATGGCAGAGCCGTGGGTGGCCGGCCGGCCCGTGCCGGCTCACGGCGGCGGCGGCGCAAATGAAACAAAGGGGAGAGAGGGCAAACCGGGGGAGGAGGCGGCGTAGCCATGGGCGGCTGGGGCAGTGGCCCCTCGGCATCGCACCACTGGGGCGGAGCCTGTGCCGGCGTCCTATGGCCTGCCGGCGGCCGGGCACAGGGAATAGACAAAAGGGGGCGGGGGTGCACTGTTCACAAATTCCTGGATAGGGCCGAGCCCGATCTTTTATCTGTCATTCTTTTTTTCCACTTATGTCCTCATTACACACGTACCACCTGTTTGCGCGTTATTGGTCCAAAACTCGTGCCGTAAGCGCGTAGCGAGGCCCGTGGCCCGCGACTAAGCCCCACACCCGACTCTACATGTATAAATACAAGAAAAATACACAATTACACATACGCTGAAATGTCACATTTTCCTGCCGAAAATGACTAGAAAAATGGCAGAAAAATCCCAAAAAATCGTAGAAAAATCAAGGACCTTACACCTATAAATAGGCAAAATGAGCTGTTGGATGCACACCACGTGGCACGCATCCAACAACCAAAAAATTGTGGGCTAGCAGTGGCTAGCCTATGGCTAATTGCCGCACTAGCTTGCAGTTAGCGTGGCTAAGCTTGCCGCAGTAGGCCTCTACCTGCCGCAAGCGGCAGGTCTTCCTGCGGCATTGCGACAGGCCTACCTACCGCAATTGTGGCAGGGTGAGAGCTGACGTCAGCATCGGCTGATGCCCGCTGACGTCACACTTTAAAAAAAAACGAGAAGTAATTTTAAATCGGGTATAACTTTTTACCCCGAGCTTGAAATTGCGCGATCTTAGTACCGTTGGACTCGTATCGATGAGCTCTTTGAAACAAGACCCACAAGGGCATGTTTTCTCGCAAACTTAAGGTGGGTCCCGCCTATGACACGCTTCTCAATGTCATAGCCCACTAACCCGGTGTCCATTTGACACGTTCTTGGGCTCGATACATTCGTCTTGCCGAGCCCTATCAAATGTCTTAAGGCTTCTCTTGACAAATAAAGCTCAAAATAGTCTAATTTTAAGAAAAACCGTTAATGGACCTTAAAACTCGTTAATGGGCCCAAATGCCCGAATTTCAAAACAAAGAAATTCTAGAGCATTACACACACCCTAAGATTTTCTAATTTTATTTATGAAAAATACAATGATAGAAACAAAATTTGTTAACACATTACTTAAGGTATCTCAAGGCGCGAACCACTTATTTTTGGAATATACGAATATTAAATTATAGTACATATTAACTATCATCAAACCATATTATAAAACGAAACAAGGTCTTGCTCATGTACATATATGAAGACCATGAAACACATTAATATAAATCAATTGGCACTTATGTGTCTCCAGTTATCCATACAAGTCTAAAAGTCATCATAATAAAGGAAATAAATCCTACATTTCATGTCGTGTAACACATATGTCCTTGTCACACACTAAATCCTCAAAAAAGCTTACTCATTCTGAACACCTCCATCACAAGGATACTAACTATATTATATATGTGTGATATAGCTAACAAAGAACCATATAAAATGATTGTAGGAATGACCATACTAGTAAAAACACTTCAAAACTTAACCCTTATCACAACTAAATGAAGTTCATAAATGTTGTGACAACATCAAGGAGATCCCCATGACTCCTCAAAATATGTACCGCTTCACAAATTAACTCTGGACTCTCACTCCACACTATTACCCACTTCATCAATATCATAAAGCTAAGGCCCATAAGTGCTCATTAACCCAAGTAGTTGAGTTTTTTAGTCTTTCATAATTATTGAAAACTCCTTTGATGCATTGCAATTGAGTTATACTTCTTTTAAAACTATAGCCTATTCAAACCAACTCCCAAGCCTGGGGAGATGCCCTACATACATCAACTCCCAAGCCTAGGGGTAGAGAAATCTGCAATCCTTTTTCATACCATGAACTTCCTCTAGATGGTTAAATAAGTCAATGTCATTGATGCCCGGTATGACACTGATGCACCCTCGTGTGTCAATGTTAGCAACTGTTTATCTTTTCTTAACAATTGACATCATCATCGACTTGTCGATGAACATGCTAAAGGATATAATATAGGAATAAACTATTTTTGAACTGGTGTCATTGTAACGCCCCGATCCGGACCACCCGACCCGGACCGGGGGTTAGTTCGAAAAATACAATCGGAGTGTATAAAATAAGCAAAAAAATTTGAAACTGACTGACCAGGAGCTGCAAACTCTGAGTGCAAGAGTCGTAACGTTCATCTGCGCAGTGCAGAGCTTTAACGTTCAATTGTACGTAGATCAGAACAAACCTAATTTTATAACTAATTTGGATTGGGCCAATGTTATTTTATCGTTGGTTGCCTACGTATGTATTGAATATCATCTCTGACATTATTCTAATACGATCGGATCCGAACGTAGTTCTACCTAACGGCTAATACATTCACCAGACATCAAAAAATCATATACGATAAAATACGTATATTTTATATCCAATTATTCAGAATCCGACGGAAATCTTATAAATCATCGGAGTCAAACGGAAGCCAATAAATCAGTAAATAAAATACACATCTCACATAGGTGAGAAGAACACTAACAAAACACACGTCCCACTCTATCATAGAGCGGAGCAGAACACACTACAGAGCATGTTGGATCATATCAGATCCCTATCAGATCATATCAAATTTTATCCGACCATACCGGTCATATCAGATTGGAGTATGTCAAGTCACAACAGAGCATTTCAGATCACAATAGAATAAATTAAAGTAGATTAAATAGAAACATATCAGCATGTATCACATCATAGCAAATAATATATCTTAATTAGTATATTACTAATTAAGATGTGCATTCATATAAACCATATTAAACTAGAAGGTTAGAAAAGCGTGCTCCCGTCCAATTCCGAAAGTGGTGATGTTCAGAGTTGCTCGTTTCCTCAGGGTGTTCGCCCTTTCTGATCCAGAGATGGCAGCCAGAACCTCTTCTAACTTAGGAACACTTTACCCTTCCTGCGCCTGTAGGCGGCGGACAAAACCTCCCCTTACCCGGAGACACTTTTCCCTTCTCACGCCTATAGGCGGCGAGCAGAATCTCCCCATGCTCGGGGACACTTTTCCCTTCCTGCGCCCGTAGGTGGTGGGCAGAACCTCCACATACCTGGGGATATTTTTTCCTTCCCGTGCCTGTAGGTGGCAGGCAGAACCTCCCCATACCCTGGGATGTTTCTCTTAGATAGGGTTGCTAACTTGAGAAATGGACGCTTCCATTGCATAGAACACCATTGAATTAGTTAAGAACACTTTTTGAATGGAAGAAAACGGACTCAGAATAACTCCAGAAAGTTCTCTGAAAGAATGAACTCAAATGACTATTTATAATAGATTGGCGTGCGAGTGTACGGTGGAATGGGAAATATGCACGCAGGCGCTTGCGCCACATGGCGCATCTTAATTGGGTCGAAATCAAGGTCGGCGCGTATAACGCGCTGCACGCAGTGCGCGTGGCCGCGCTGCCCGTCTGACACGCATCACGTGGTCCGCTGCGTGATCTGCGCAATCGCAGGGGATCGGTGTCACGCGGACAACCGCAATCGTGTGCCATTTCCGCGGTGCGGCGGCTCGGCTCCATCTCCTGCTCGGTTAGCTAATGTCAGCTATTTTGTCATTTCTTGAATATTTTATTATTATTTCATTCAAATACAATTCTAACTTCAAAACGTGATAACTTTTTATCCCGAAGTCGGAATTACATGATCTTGGTACCGATGGACTCGTATCGACGAGCCATTTAAAACTAGACCGTACATGGGTAGGTTATCTCACACTTTTTAAAGCAGGTCTTGCCCATATGGCACACTTCCCGAGGTTGTAACTTTCGTTCCTGACCTCCGTTTTGCGTATTCTTTAGCTTGTTATGTTCATTACTTCGAGATCTAACCAATTACAGGAATATCATCTCTTGAAACCTCATAAAATTTAACAAAAATTATATAATTACCCCTAACCCTCTTGGGTTGAACGTAATTGGAACACGGGATACCACAATCATAGTGTAAGCATAAAACATTAGATTCATACCTTTTTTGAAAATAAAAACTTTACAATCTAAATTCTTGGTTTTAACTTGTAGTTTTCATATTCATGATCATATTGTCATCTCATACAAAATACTTACATGTAACTGTGGGGATTACGGTTAGTTCTCTATACACAAGATAGGAGAAGAGATAATATAATCACTTCCTTAAAAGAGATAGAGAAGAAACCTCTGTTTTTTTTAAGTAGGATGACCATCTCTTAGTCAATCACTACTACTTGAAATTTGGGATAGAGTAGTGGTGATTAACCAACTTCTTGAACCCTTCAATTATATGGTGTAAAATAAAGACAAATTGAAAGTAGAGAAATGATAAGAGTATTGAAATTGCCAAAAGATGACTACGAGTATTAAAAAGAAAGAATACAAGGAAATTAAAAATATCACATTGAAGGACTCCTCTTTTCTATGTCTTCTTGTCTTCGAACTTGAGAATCTTATTTCCTTTGCATTGTGCAACTTCTCCTACTTCAAACTCCTTACGAACTCCTTGGAATTGAAAGAATGTTTTCTTGCAAACTCCTTAGAATTGAAATGATACTTTGAAGAAGAGATCTTTGAATGACTTAATGAATGAACTTTCTTTTTGGACTCTTTTTCTTTCTTTGGTGTAATGTTTTACTTTTGTTGTTTATTTGAGATAGAAAATTTTGGACTTTATAATGACTTATTAGACTTAACGGTCAAAAGCCCTTCTCTATGAAAATGATGACATATTTATAGTGTTAGGATTGCGCTATGGGATGGAGTAGTGGATAGAGAGTGTGTGGTGAATTAGTAGGGTAGTTTGTGAGAAATGTGGAGTGAGTGACTAGCCAAAGAATTATTGATTTAGTCTTTTCAATATATAACACCTCATCTTTCTTAATTAACCTCATTGGCCAAGTGGACATTATTTCAAAGTAAGGGGCCCACTAGTTCATCTACCCTGCTTTTTCCAATGCACCATGTACATTTTTCTTTTGTTGTTATTTTCATTTTTTGTGTGGGTCTTACTTAATATTTTTTATAATTTTGATTTGATGACTAATTTGATGTAAGACCCATGAAAGTCTCACTTAACCTTTTGTGATTTTGATTTGATGAGTAATTTGATATGAGACCCATGGGTCTCACTTAGCCCTTTTTATGTTAATTTGATGTGGAACCTGTGGGGTTCTCACTTAGCCATTTGTAATATTGATTTGATGTTTAATATGATGTGGGACCCATTAGGGTCTCACTTAATCGTTTGTTATGATGACAAATTTGATGTGGGGCCCATGGGATATCCACCTAGCCATTTTTTTGTTTTAGTGGTTAATTTTAATGTAGGGATTATACGACCTCACTTAGCCAATTTGATTTTTTGTACTACCTTCAATGTGGGGCTTATGAAGGTCTCACTCAATTTTTTATTGGTTAGAAGCTTCATCTTATTTCAACATGTGTAGGATACGGCTCAACTTCCTCTTCTCTTTTTTTCTCTTGGACATGGTCCACTTGAGAGACTTTGCCCACTTTGGAGCTAAAACTCCAAAATTTTGGACCTAGTCCATTTTGACTCTTTATTTTTTTTTTAAATGTCAACAACAACACTATAAAATTTATCATGATTTAGTGATTATAAGTCCTAAGATCATGCTTCCTCATATTTGAAATCATAAAGGGTTCAAGGTTAGTAATTCAACTTTTTTCCACATTACACTACTCATCAATCCCACATGATTTATCTTTTTCCTTTATTTCCTTTGGATTCTAATGCACAATTAGTCTCCCTCTCCTTAACTAGAGTCAATTTTTTAATAGATCGGGGGTGTTAGAGTGTAAAAAGAGTATTTATATGAGGAAGAAATAATTGAATTTAGTATGTAATAGTCAAATTTAGACTTATTTTTACTTTTGTGGCACTGCTATGCGCATTGACATGTTATTTGATCTACCGATGAAACCCAAAAACTCACTAATATTTCACATACGCATCTTTGCCTGCCAACAATACAAAGGGTTTCTTACTAATGTGTTCACCGACACGCGTCGATGACACACTTAACATGAATTTAAATTTCATTCAAACTTAAATATTTTTATACGAAAAATACCTTTAAGAAAATTGATGTTGTTATAGTCACATTGGATTCTAGAAGGGCCAAAAGGAGGCGATGAAGGAGGAGGAAGGGAGGAAGAAGAGGAGGAGAAGGAAGAGGGCGATGAGGAGTTTGTGGTGGTTGAGGAGGGGAGAAGGAGGAGGTGATGGAGGAGGAGGAGGTGGATAAACAAAGGTAGAGGTGGAGGCCGTGAAGCCGAAACCGAAGCCAGATCCGTTGGCAAAGGGATGTTACTGTGTTAGTGGAGTGATAAGGAATACAATAAGGAATATGTACTTTAGACAAATATATGTTGGGGCTCATATTGCTACAAAGCAGCAAAGTGTAGTGCTCGTGACACATGTTGGGGCACACACATGTGTTGGTGTATTGCATACTTAGTGTACATGCATTGTGGGAATTGTCTACAATGTTGCACAATATGTATGCATGTGTTGCGGGGAAGACCCACAAAATTACTCGCACAAAATTGCGCATGATGCACACAATATTCGCACACATGGTAGGCCATGCTGGGACACTTAATTGACTAGTTTATTATTTGAAGTTTTAATATGTTTTTTAGTCTGTTTAGTTTGGGTATACCTGTACAACCACTTAGAGTGTCACTCTAACAATATGTAAAAAATTTGGTATGATATATAAGAAGGTATATTTGAGCTGAATGTTAAACTGTTGGTATAATGCTTAACCTTGCAGTTAACTACGAGAAAACTTAACAAAGGTTAGTTGGTTTGCTAGCCATTATGCCAAGAGCCCCATTGGCTAAGAGATGAGGCTCTCCAACCCAAAGGTTGGCCATCCAGCCTTATGGCCTCGTTGAAAAGGAACCTTTGCATACACAATGCTAAAATGAAGTGTTCTGCTAGTTAAGTTACCTAAATTGAATATATTTAGGCTGCATCCCTTTTGGCTACCACGGCTGCCTCACGGGCGCTTCCATCACAAATAATTTTAATACTCTGATCATTTTCGTAAATCATAAAAAAAATATCAGCCGGGTGGGACCTGAAGGAGGCTAAATGGGGTCCCAAAATTTAGACCACTCTGATCGTGGGTCCCACACACACGGCCTCTTTCTGATTTTTGGGCCTCCGGTCGCAATTAACAAACATTGGAGAAGTTTACGAAGAGTTTCCAGAAAATCAAATCCCTTCCTTCTGCAGCGAAAGTCCAGGCTATCATCGGTTTCCTCTTCGGCATAGGAGAGAGCCTGGCCTATAGTAGCCGCCATTGCCGCTGCAACAAAAGAAAAGGGAGGAGGTGGAAGGCCACTTTGATTACGTAGCAAGTGAAGATTGATCGCACGGGGTGAGCGAAAGAGAGCGGCGATCAGTTGAAGGGTGCGGAGGTGAGGAGGGGTGAGCAAATGCGCTCTTCCTGCGAGGACGACGACGCTCACACCTCCGGCCGATCTGATCGGGCCGTTTCGAGAGCTGATGTCGTCGATAGCGCTGCTTCACTGGTGGCAGGCGCAGATGCTGTTGCCAAAGGTTTGCAATATGTGTTCCTTTGTCTCTCACGATTATGTTTGTTTTCGTTTTCTTTTATCTCTTTCTACATGTTTTTAGTGTAAAATAGTTAATGATAGGGAAGTGAATTGAAGACTTTACCTTCGGAATTTGATGCTATTAGACAATCGAAATCAAATTTTAGTAGACGAGGAAAGAATTAGTAGAATTTAGTGTATCCCATTAGATTTTCTTCAAACTGCTTGTTGGTTTTCTATTATCAGAAAGCACCTATAACACTGCTTCTTATTTGAGTGTCAGGAGTTTCTAGTCCTGTGGGCATCATCTTCCTGTATCTTTATATTTGCATAAAAAATAGGCTTTGTATTTATCGTTGTGCACCACCTTTTTTACGTCTATGTATGTCTTAAAACTCCCAATTCATTTGATTTTTTACTATCTCTGTCAACAACTAATTCTAAAGTAAAACTGGGGCCTACAGATGGGCTCTTGATGAAGTCTAGTTGACTGCTTGGCCCATAATGGATCCAGGTCAAAAGGTAGCACACATATCGGTGATGATCTTTTAGAAAAAAAGCTGCTTAACGCAACTGTTTAAGGGTGAAATGCTGGATTTCAGCAGCAGTAAAAAAGTTAGTCGAGCACAGTTTTATATCCAAACAACGAAACCAGACTGATCACAGTCTGAAACTAAGAAGAAACCAAGAGCGTTAAAGAAGAAGGCTAGATTAGAAGAGAAGAAGAAAACTGAAATTTTAGTAACTAAAATTAACTCTCTACGGTAAAGAGTGATGATCCTAAGTTATACTATGTAGGACAGAACACAACTTTGACTAATACTGATGACTTCTTAATCCTAACAATTATCAATCTCATATTAGAAAATGGAAAAATGACTTGGACTCTTTTTCCAATTTGATTAATACTGTAGAAGTGGACAATTCTTACCATAGGTTATATAAACCCTATGCGAACTTCTAATCTTATGAATTATAAAAAATAAAACTGCCCTTGATCATCAAATCTAAATGAATATAAGTGAACTCTTTATTACTGGTACATGATTGTGCTAAGAAAGTTTACGAAATTGTCTGCCAAAGGTGCAAAATTACCAAAGTACACCTGATTTTCCAGAAATGATGACAATGCCTCTGAGACCCAAAACTGTCTCAACTTATTCTTCCAACAGAGTTCCGGTCTTACTCTTGTGGAATCTATGCTTGTTTCCTCCTTAGATAGACTATCAGAGTGATTGTTGCTGACTGGTTGGCAACTCCTTCTTGCCCTATATGTTTGGTGGAAGTGAGGAAAAAGAATACTCATTCTCATCTACATGCTATTTTAATTTTTTGATGGGTATGTTATGAATCACCATTCTAATAGGATTTTAAGGCATTATGTTATTTTGATGTGAGTAGGTTTCTTTTAAAAGTTAATAGGCTGGCCCAAAAGGCCCTCTTTTGTTAGTTGGCGGGTCCATAAGGCTCTTTATTTTTAGGTTTTGTTTAGGAGCAAGTAGGAAATAAGGCCCAAGCCCGTATTGGCTGGCACATTGTGTAAGAGGTGCAACCTGCTATTGAGAAGTTAATGAGAAACTGATATCCCTAAGCCTCCTCTATCCTTTGTCATTCGCCCCATTTCTCCTTCCTCTTGTCTGAGCCTAGTTCAGCAGAATCAGCATGGGGCTTTTGTCCCTCTTCATCCAACGTTCCTCCCCTTCAAAACCCTTGTATACCCTAGCCCCTAGGGTTTACATAATTGGTGTTAGAGCCTCTTCTTTCCTACCTGTGGGCATTAGTTCATGGTACAGATGGAGAGTATGGTGGCCAAGGAGAAACAAGGCCAAGGTGAGGTGTCCTCCACTTAAAAAACCTTGGTGCCAACACTGTTGAATCTATTCTGATGGTGGCCGCCACTCAAATTACAACAGATCTAGTCTTGCTACGATTCTTCAATGACCTTCTTTAGGAGTTTCGCTTCACATTGAACGACAAGCATCGTTCACGCACCTGACTGACACAGTGACATAGACTTGGCCCATGCAGTGGCGGAGGGTGGAGAGATCAATGAGGCCAGGACTTACTTCAACCACCGCTGCGGCCAACCTCACTCCTCAATCCTGGTTAGCCAGGCCTGTGCCCAGTGACCATGCTGAGGGTGGGGCTTCCTGGTCGAGCTCCACCAGCCGGCCACTTGACCAATGATCCTCCTTCGCGATTCCCAGCTGATTAGTGACATGGGCTACTCTGGGACAACCTTTCTAGCATGATGAGGCAAATTTTTTTGAGGACCGCCTCGAGACTCACAGGGACTTTACACGGCTGATGTGAAATGCAATACTATGTTTAGCCTGAATGCAATTTCCCATATATACCGGCGACGATAATCCGATTGATTAAGTATATATGGCAAAAAAAACTTTGCTTATAAGGACACAATGGAGGATGTGGAAAAATTGTGAATAGCAGCATTTCACCTTGAGGGCGATGCACAAATATGGTTAAGTATTTTGAGCACGAGGTGTTGGATCCCATATGACAGAAATTTACAAATGAGTTGGCACCCAATTTGGTCTTAATAATTTTGCTAATTTTAATGAGCTCTTGTCCTTATCTCAAATGACGATTGTTCGAGCCTATCAGATTGAATTTATGTGAGTGGCTACTAGCCTTCTCCACTGGACATAGGAGGCTTTGGTGGGAATATTCTGCTGAGGTTTTAAACTAGAGATAACTGATGAGATAAGTCACTTTGATTGCCCTACTATGCATAATATCATTCGTCATGCGAGGATTCATGAGGAAAAATTGATCCATCAGCGTAAGACCCCATGTCCCATAGTTTTGGCCCCTCCCCGCCCAGGGGAAGGAACCTCCGGTGGCCCCTCTTGTGGCTAGCAAACCATTGGTGTCATTTATGGCACTTCTATCCCTTTCTAGTGCTTATCTTCGGCTTAGATGGAAGATTACCGTTCGAAGGGGTTATGTTTTAATTGTGATGAATGCTATACTCTGGGCCATCATTGCAAAACCCCACTGCATTGATCTTGGAAGAATCTTGGGACAATTCAGCAACGCGGGAACACACTTAGCTAGCACTAGACAATACAAAGGTATTACCTGAGATTTCCTTCCATGCTTTTTTCCGGCACTTATTTGTCACAGACCATTAGAGTTCAGGGTTTCTTAAATGCTAAAAGGTCGCAATCCTTATTGATAGTATTAACGTGCGTAACTTCATTATGACCATGTTACCTAGCACCTTGGCTGCCTTGTTTCTGTGTTAGTCATTTTGACGTCCTTAGAGGGGATGACAAACATCATTGTAACAAGGGGTGCTGACATCGTCCTGGGAGTTTAGTGGTTATAGGAATTGGGTGACATCACATGGAACTTTAGACAGATGATTATGGACTTTGAGTTTGCAAGGCAGTGGGTGCGCATCCGCCTCCAAGCACCCTGCATTCTGCTTAGGATTTGGGGTCTATTTTGCTACACTCATCAGGGTATTCTGTTGCAATTACTAACCTAGGCACCTCCTTAGTCAGCTATGCTGGAGGAGACCAACACTTCAAAGATGGGATTGGGCATTGTATTGCTTCAATCTAGTAGTCCTCTTGCTTTTCTTCAACAAAGCCTTGTCTGATCGCTCTCTTTCACTTTCCACTCTTAAGAGGGAGATACTTACTAGTGTGCATACGGTGGTGAAGTGGAGACCTTATTTGTTGGGTTGACACTTTGTTATTCACATGGATCATCGACTGCTCAAGTACCTTGTAGAACAAAGGATATCTACCTTTGCGCAACATTATTGGATTTCTAAATTATTGGGATATGACTATGAACTAGTGTACAAGAAGGGTTTCGAAATTGCCGCGTTAGTTTGCTGCCGGCTAGGCCTTGCCATTGTTTGGTCCAGTTTTTTTTCCCTTTTTGTAAGATCTTTAGCAGGCATATCCCAAGACTGGAAGGCCCAAGAGATGCTTAGCAGTTTCCGGGTTGACCCAGACCCTCTTTTGTTTTGTAAGATGATTTTCTTTACTGGAAGGGGTCCCTCCTACGCATCAGCTGTCCACTACACTTATCTCTCATTTTCATGACTCTCCCTTCCATGAGGGATCATTTCGGACTTTTAAAAGGGCGAGTCAAAGTTTCTAACGGCAAAAAAATTGAATTGGACTAATAAAAAATTGTTGGTTCATAGTTCATCTTCCTCAATATAACAATGAAGTGCTTACGATTTATGTAGACAACTTTGGTGGACTGGTGGAGGTCCTAACAGCTATATCTGGCTATTGCCATATGAAGTTGTTGACTACATTAGGGGCAACTCCGACATTTGTGGTGACGAATCTGAGAAGGGGATCCAGACCCTGGGAAAATATTTCAGTCACCCTGAGATTCAAGATGTCGCCGAGATTGCAAAGCCTGATATGGGTATGGGTAAAATATGTGATTTTGTTAGGGATAGGAGAATTTGAAGTGGCGTGCTCATAGTAGCCTTCATACAGGATAGGTGCAGGGATATTTTTGGACCTTGTATTCATATATTACTGTATAAAGTGCGAAGAGTGACAATAGTTTTTTTCCAAACTTTCTATAATGTCCTCAAATTTCCTATAATGCGCGTAAATATAAATTTAAATTGGTGTGTGGTTTGGGTGTATTTTAGTAAAACCCTTTACTTAGACTTTAAAGCTATCCTATCTCAACGGGATTTTTTCTCATGGCTGCCATGTGTCTGGCTGTGGTGACGCGACATGGGCCCCACTCTTCCTATTGTGTTATTTCCAATTTTACAATGTTATATCTTGCATGCTCAGAACTCAGATTTGCATTTTCTTGGTACCTCTGGAAACCTCTCAATGAGCTCTATCAAATGAGACCCCACATAAGTATGTTTTCTGGGACTTTTGTTGGTGGTTCTTGCATATGAGCTTCTGGACAATAGATTTTTGCATTTTTGTTTATATTACACTTGTTCATGTTCAGGTTCAGATTCACATGTTCTTGGTACAATTTAGCAAGAATGTACATAATGGGTTTGGAAATGAAAATTAAGCTTAAGTTTGAGAGGTTACAGCCACTATTGAAGCATTCACTATTTTCTGCATTAGATTGGATGATATACAAGATGAGGATTTACCTTTCTATGCATTATATATCTATAAAGTCACACTATATTCTTATGTTGGCTAAGATCAACATCGTAAAGTTTTGCCTTTAAACCTATTTAATTTTTTTTACACATGCAGTACACATGCACTTTTGCTAGTATAATTAAGTGTTGCGGGCTAAAATGGTAACAGATCTACATGGAGATCATACAAAATCTTCCAAGTCTATCCTTGATCAATCTCCTAAATCACGTGATGTTATACACTTTTTAAGTTTCCAATTGGCTGCTACTCCTTGTTCAATATGTGCATTTGCATGTGCATTTTACAAGTTCTAGCAAAACTGAGGAGTTCTGTTGTCAGTTTGAGGTTCATGAATGAATCAAATCGTTTATTTCTCTAAGGAGTTCTGTTTTTTGCTTGAGTTGAGGTTCATCATTGGACTCAATAGTAATTGTCATCTTGGGTGGCTGGATACCATGTTAATAGCCATCTGTATTCTCTTCCTGAAATTATTTAAGAGATCCACATTGCAAGTATTTTCTTTGTGGGCAGCATTCTGAATTTTTAAATTTCGCTGAGGAAATGTTTCACATGGCAGCTGAGTTACTCTTTTTTTATCACTTTTTATTTTTTCATTGCTTATAATAGCACAATGATGAGGGTATGAAGAATTCGAAGTCATCAAGTTTTTTGCTTATATATATATTCACTAATTTTGGACTTGGGGGCAGTTTCTCCTAGGCAGTCATTTGATTTTTTTAACTTCTTTCCTGTAGATAATAATGTGGATAATCATGAAGGCCTTTCATCTGTTTGTTTGACTTTAGAGAAACCAAAAGTAGAGCTAGCAACAAAAAGCCCAACTTGTGACTCTGATGCCGCCTTTGGAAATGGTGGGAATATAAAGGTTGCAATCTCTAAGGAGAGTAAATTTACTGAGCCACCTAGTATTGATAAGATCATGTTGAAGAGAACATCTACTGAAGTGTTTGAGAATAGTAGTGTTAATGTGGAAGCCAGCAATGGTGCTCAGCCTGATGTTGATGGAAGATACCTTGCAAAACCTAATCCTTCCAGACCCTTTCATGATGTTGGTAGCGAAGCTGTTGCTGGGAATTGCTATTTATACGGCAATGAAAAGCATAGTGGTGTTTCTTTCACCAAGTCTAGGTGGGTACTATTTCTCATGGTGGGAAGGCCTGCTAAAGTTGCTGCCTAGATCCCAATTACCTTTCTTTAGGCTTCATTATCCGGTGACTTACTAATGGATGCCAATTTTTCAGCTCCCCCTCTGTATTATCAGAATCAGGAGGCCTCCTTGATACCGAGACTCATGTAAAAAACAAAAGGCCGAGAAGATGTGATTTTTATGCAAAAGGCTGGTGCATTAAGGGAAATTCTTGTATGTTTCTTCATCATAAAAGCAGTGATGATGTTGGCCAAATGAGTAGGATGGATATTGATCAGGCGGCTGGAAGAGGAGAAATTCATGAGGTTGCAGGTATTTGAGGTCCTTTCATTGCAGAGTTTTCTTGATTTAGAGAAGCTTTATTGTCAAAAGTTTCTAATGAATCCGTTACCTTTTGATCAGGTTCGGCAAAAGGTGCATATATGCCTTCGTTAGGTACTGTGAATCCTTCAGCATCCAAATTAGACCTCCTCTCGACAAGGCTTCTTGTTCGGGAATATGGGGGTAATCAAACCCAACACCACCAGTTTCCACCACTTTTAACTTCTAGAAATGAGCGAAAAGTTTTTCCATCAACAAAATCTCTGTTTACAGAAGAATCAAAGCAAGATTTCCTTCTGCATAATGTGCAGGCTGCAATAGATGATTTTCCCGAGTTCTGTAGAGATTCGTCAGCTAGCCGTCCACGGAGAGACTTGGAGCATCTCCCATTAAGACACAGAGAATACAGTAATTCTCAAATTCCAACTATTCATGAAGAATATGCTGATAGAAATTACTCGATGAAAATTGATGTCAGGAATGGTGATCATGTAAAGGATATTTTGTTGAGGCGAAGGTCTCCCCTAGCTGCAAGCAAATTTTCTGAATATGGATATATGTCAGATGAACTGCAGCTTTCCCATGATAGAAGTAGAGTTGACCCTACCAATCTAAGATTTCATTGTCAACTTCCTTTCGATGGTGAGTGCTCTTCTTTTCGTACAAGTAATTTACTGGAAACTGGCTTTAATATATCTCTTGCTGAATGTGCATTTTACATTCAGGATGCTCATCAGACCATGGTTTATCCTCCTTAAGCACCAAGCAGCTACGGGCCCAAAGCTCGGTTGATGGAGAAGAAAATTTACTTTTAAGATCTCCCTCCATTAGTCAAAATGTTTCACCCTTTCTGTCCATCCATGAAGGTAAGCCTCCTTATTCTTTTGGGTTTGAACCACAATCCATATCAAGTGATTGGACACCATCTATACCTTTTCGATCATCTATTTGCCCGCTTACGCATAAACCATCAACTGGAAGTCAGTATGATCCCATGCTTGATAGCATGGCAACTTTTGATGGAGGAAACAAACCGACTTTAGCTTCTACCTTGAGTAGTGAAGAAGGAAGAATCAAAGATGTGGCACATCAGAAGACAAGTGAGGTTCATGTAGATTCTGAAAAGGATTTACATAAAGATGAACCAGTGACTGCAAGAGATGCCACTGAAGGCAATTCCTCAGGTGCCAAAGCACGCAAAAAATTGACGACCAAGAAAGAGAAGAAAAAAGTTCATTCAGATAAAAAACATTCTAATGGTAGTGGTGATCTTAAGTTACCTAGTTCTGGTAGTGATACACTCAAGGATTCAAGGGCACTTAAGTTTTTTAGAGTTGCACTTGTGGATTATGTGAAAGAATTGCTGAAACCTTCATGGCGTGAAGGGCATTTGAGCAAAGATGCCCACAACACAATTGTTAAAAAATCAGTTGACAAGGTGCTGAGCTCATTGCAACCTCATCAGATTCCAAGTACAACAGAATTGACAAATCAGTACCTATCCTTATCACGGCCTAAACTTACGAAGCTTATAGAGGTAAGCCTAGGTTGTATGGTTGACTTTTGACAAGAATCTACAGTCTCTAACAACCAAATCATGGTTGATTGACACCTATAAGCTTCCTTTATTTGCAGGGATATATTGAAAAGCATATCAAAGCTTCAGCAACCGGTGGCCAAGTATCTTAACATTGTCTGGATGCCAATAACTCACATTTTGGCATTCATTGTTGGATGCCTTAAAATTTTCAAAGCTGAGTCTGAGCTTTAAATGTATTTGTAGAATATCTCTATAAATTTTACTATTTTCCTGGGATCTTGTTTATTGTGAACGATGCCAATAGCAAAGATATTAGATTTTTAGCCCAGTTATGTAGGCTCATACTGTAGTTCGAATCTTAATGAGAGATTAGTCAAAATTTCTAGTTTACACTTTTTATTGTTGAACCACAAATTAAAATTTATATTGCTGATCCAGTTCGCTGCGACAAGGTGTATGATGATGGCATTAGTGACGGTGATTATTTGTTTGTCAGTGTGCTTCAGTTTTGTTATTACTAGTTCCTGCTTTATGTTTTTTATTATTATTGATCAATATTTGCCTGTGCCTGATCAAAGAAAACATTTCTTCTTTTTTTTAAAAGGGTTGTGATGGAGTTTGACAAATTGGCAATATGTTTGCAGGTATCAGCTTAAATCTTTTGTTTGTGCGGAAGTTCATATAAGTTCTTTCTTCCATTGATGGTGATGCAGAAAGAATGGTTAGATAACAAGCACAGGTAGATGTTTTAAATGCTTATTAAAATGGATGGGTAAATATTATATTGCATTATGGAGAACCTAGGGTCCCGTCATATATGAAGTGGGGAAGAGAAGAATCTTTTAAGCTGATGTAGACAGAAAGAAAACTGATGATGGCATTTGTTAATGGATGTTGCAATCTTTAATGATCTAGATAAGAGGGGAATCCAAAGAGAATCTGGTTGTGCTAGTGTAAAACATAAAGCTCCCTTGTTTAGTTTTTTACCAGTATAATTTGTCTGATATAGATTGTGGTTGAGATTAAGATTAGGCATTCAAGAGAAAGAAGTGAAAGCGATGTAGGAAGAGAGAAGTAGTAGACAGAGAAGGTAAATGGAGGGAAATTCAGAGAGATGAAGAATGCGGTAAAACAAACAACAATAAAAAATTAAAAAACAACTCTTTCATAAGCCAAACATCCTTTTGAGTAGACTAAAACAAACTTTTAGTTGCTCATAAATGTAAATGACTAAAAGAAGCTTATACATAAGGGACTCCCTTGATATATTCTTAACCACTCATCTATCAGTTTTAAACTAATTGTCTTTATTAATTGAAGTACAAGTAGTGGATCTATCCGTCTATCCATTGGTTGAGTGGGAAAGTGCTCCGACTAGGCCCATTATACTGGCTTTCATGACCAGGCGTATAATTCTGCAATGCAATTGCTAATTTTGCGAAACCAAAGCTAAGTCTGGGAGTAATCTTCCAAAACTGGACATTGTGTCCTCATAATCAATTGTATAGAATAGCCATGATACTGTCTTTGCAACAGTATGTAAGACTCCTCCTGTAGCGTAACATGGTGAATCCATTGACTCTCAACTAGGGCTGACACTGGCAGTCAGATGACCGGATTTCAGTCTTGATTTTTGTAATCTGGTCCGGATCCAGGTCATCAAAATCCAGTTCCGGATTCTGGTAGATTCTTATCAGGTCTAGATTTGAACCGGAAACATATTCTATTGCGAATTCAAATGTGATCTCGTTGTCCTATGCGTTCCAAACTTGGCCGGATCAGGACCGAGGGGAATCCATATGGAACCCAGTTTAACCACTACCTCCAGCCTTGTTTAAATTTTCAATGGACGAAAAATTTCGCGACCACTAAACTCAAATCCTCATTCGTCTCCCTTCAAGGGCAGGAAATTTAAGGTCCCCCTGTGTAATTTCCTATCATGAGAATCACCAGAAAACCAGGAGAAAAAGAAATCTGAAACCAAAATGCACCTTGCTAGACATGTTACTGTAAATGGTAGATTAATTCATGGGTGCCACCCCTATCGATCGAAGTGTCTACCTTTTGTTGCTGAAGCGGTCGCAATTGCACCGACCCTTAAATATGTATGCAGTGAAATGTTTACGGTCTCGTTCTCCTTGCCATTTTTTTTGTCGTTGCCTGTATCACAAGGATCTTCATCAGCATTATCATTAGCCACAACACATAGGAATGTCTTATACTTGGTATTCCAAGGTGAACTTCTCGTCACAATTATAGCAAATTCTCTTGTCTAGTTGTCCAGCTCTTGCATACTAGTGCATAGCTTGCAGTCCCACTCGAGCTCGGCTTAAGCTCCGGTTTGGGTGAGGTGCTTAGCTGAGGCCATTATAATAGAAGAATAACTTCTAAAAAATGGCTGGATTTGTTGAGGATAGTGTAAACTTTCGAGAGCAGCGTATATTATGAAAATTTTTTCATTTGGCCATGTGTTCGTTTATAAGTTTTTATAATCTCTCAATTTAACTCGAGCATTTCATAATCTTTACATGCTAGATTAGAGTTCATTTTTTACTTATGAAATATAGTTAGTAATATATATTCATTAATGTTTGTGTCCGTCTACTCGTACGGATGGACGTGAATGGTCTTTTTTCTTTCCATTCTGTTTGGCAGCCATGCGGCGTAGTAAGTCGCCTCTATGCCTCTGTTTTTATAGTCTCTATAATAAGTTGGGCTGGACATCTTCTGCGGCCTAATGTTACGCATATGGCCTAGTGGTAGCTGTTAGACAGCAAAGGCGGAGGCTGCAACTTGGCCACTTGCAAGTTCCGACAAGGGTTACAACTACTGTAGCCCTGCTACTGAACGGTTGCCGCGACTATGACAATGCTGCCTACTGCTGGGACGTTTGAACCAGATGGCTGTTGGTTATGATGCAGAGGCAAAGGGCTACGGCTGAGAAGTGCAGGCTCAGCCACCCCTTTGATCATCAGATTTGCAACCTTTGGAGGAAGGGCCAAAGGCAGCAATAGCAACATCTATAGCCTTGGCATTTTGTTGTGTCTTTCTCTGGTAAGTTGTTCTATGCCACTCAATTGTTTTTCAAATTTTCCCATGTTTATGTATTGCGTGTTTATTATCGTCTGTACATGCTTTAGTACTTTCTCAATCATGTTTGAATTATATTATCAAACACTTTCTTAATTATGTTTGAATTGTTTTATCAATTTTGTGGCTTCACAATTATAATCATAATTAAGTAACACATTTTTCCAATAATTTGAGGTTGGTGATATGGATCTTATACCTCTATTTTAGCATATTTTGTGTCAATTTTTTTATAAAAAATAATATAGTTATTATTTTTTTTATTAATTTCATTCTAAGTTCTCTTAGGTTTCTCTCTCAGTTTTTGATATCATTTACGTAAAACTCTTTCAACTTTCTTACCGGGCCATCTATTTGTCTTTTTGTATATACACTCCTTTAACTTCTCCCTTAAATGTGTTACCCTTAAGTTTTCACGTATGTACTTATTTTTAATTTTATCTTTAGTAGTTATTCTACGCATCCACTTTAACATCCTTATTTTAGTTATATTTAGTTTATTTATATGACTTTTCTTTAAGGTTTAACATTTTATTCTATAAAGTATTGTATGCCTAATAACACTCTTATAAAACTTACTTTTAAGCCTATTTAAGACTTGTTTTATCACACAAAATTCCTAACGCCGTCCTCTATTTTACCCACCTTACGTTAATCTTATATACTACATCACCAGTAATACTTTTTTGTGGATAATGGACCCTATGAAAATTATTCACATGTAGCCCTTCTTGCTTATTTATTTCTACTAAAGTTTTACCTATATTTCTACTATCCTTAAAATTAAATTTTATATATTCTATTTTTATCCACTTATTTTTTTTAATTCTAGAACATTCTTCCATAGTTTTAGTTTAACATTTAACCAAGCTATAGTATCGTTAACTAAAACTACAACATTCACAAAAAACAAGCATTAAGGTATCCTATCTTGTATATATATAGTTAGTTCATTTATAACTAGAGTAAAATGATTAGGGCTTAAGGCTGACTCTTGATGTAGACCTACTGTGACAAAAAAACTCTTTAGTTTTTTTCTCAATTATTTATACATTGGTCACTACCCCATTGTACATATATTTAATAATATTGATGTT
Organism: Saururus chinensis; assembly: GCA_035235625.1. Taxonomy (NCBI): domain Eukaryota; kingdom Viridiplantae; phylum Streptophyta; class Magnoliopsida; order Piperales; family Saururaceae; genus Saururus; species Saururus chinensis. Next base: position 49,661,264 of record CP141142.1, on the reverse strand, counting down.
ACCTTTTATAATTCTATTCTTCTTTAAAACACTCTAAATGAGTTCTCGAGGCATTCTATTATAAGTTTTTTTTAAATTAATAAAGGTCATATAGAGGTTTTGTCTCATATCCTTATACTTTTCAACTAATTATCGTAATAAGAAGATAACCTCGATTGTTGACATTTTTGACATGAAACTAAATTGGTTCTTGGCTATTTTAGTTACTTTTTGTAAGCATTTTTCAACCACCCTCTCTCGTAACTTTATAGTATGACTCATAAGTTTTATACTTCTATAATTTATATAGCTTTGGATATCCCCTTTATTTTTATATATTAGTATAACGATGCTTCTCCTCTAGTCATTTGGTATCCTCTTTGAGTTCAAAATATTGTTAAATAACTCAGGTATCTTCTTTGAGTTCCAAATATCGTTAAACAACTTAGTTAACTAAGTTAAGCCAACACCTCCAAGGCACTTCCAAACTTTAATAGGAATTTCATCAGGTCCTAGTGTTTTACCTTTCTCTATCTTCTTTAAGGCAACTTCTACCTTCAATATTATAAATATTCTAAAATACGTTATATCTTAAACGTGACTAGACTTAATATGAAGACCACTACCATAATCTTTATTAAAAAACTATTAAAAATGCCCTCTCCATCTCTCTTTAATTTTCTCATCATTTGCTAAAATCCTTTGATTTTCACTCTTAATGCATCTAACTTATCTAAGTTCTTACTTTTCTTCTCTCTTAACTTAGCTATCTTATATATGTCTCTCTCCCCATCCTTCAATCCTAATCTATTATACAAAACATCAAATACTTTCAATCTAGCTTCACTAACTACTCTTTTGGCATATCTTCTAACCTTAATATAAATTTCTCAATTTTTCGTACTTTTATATTTTTGTCATTCATTGAAGGAATATTTCTTTTCTTTGAGAACTCTTTGCACTTCCTCACACTACGATCATGTTTCATTTTTTACATCTTTTTTCCTCCTCGCTTCCTCAAACACTTTCTTTTCTCAACTTTTTAATACAATTAACCATGTTACCCCACATTGTTGTTGGTTCTTCATCTTGCTAATTTTTTTCCACTCTCTACCTCTCCGCAAAGGTATTGAGTAATTCACTATTTAAATTCTACCACTTTATCCTAAGCTCTACTCTATCATTTCTTTACTTCCTCCATCCTTCATGCATACAACAACTAATCTATGTTGTAGTGCTAAAGGTTCACCAGGAATAACTTTACAATCCTTACACTTCCCTCTATCCCCACTTCTAACTCAGATGAAGTTTATTTGACTCGTATTAAGACTACTATTGAAAGTTATTAAATGCTCCTATCTCTTTTCAAAGTAAGTATTTGCAATGCCTATGCCATTTGTTATTGAAAACTCAATGATAACTTCTCTTATCTTATTTCTCTCATAAAAAATATACCTGCCATGTACCCCCTCATATCCTATGTTTTTCTCACCTACATACCCATTTGAATCTCCCGCTATAATAACCTTTTCCCCGTTTGTTATCTCTTGCATTACTAGGTCTATTTACTCCTAAAATTGCTTCTTAAAGTTCTCTCCTAATCCTACTTACGGTGTATAGTTATTAATAACATTAACTACATATTTTCCTAATATTAGTTTCATCAATATAATCATATCACTAAATCTTTTAACACCTACAAAGCTTTTCCTCAAATCCTTGTCTACCATATACTTACCCCATTCCTATTTGACTTTTTACCAACAAAAAATAATGAAAGACCCTCACTTAGCTCCATAATCTTCTCTCCTACAAACTTTGTTTCCTACAAGTTAGCTATATTAACCCTCCTATGTTATTATCTCCACTAATTCTAAACCCTTACCCTTTAATGTTCTAATGTTCCAAGTTTACGCTTCTAAACTAGCTTCTTTGCCCACATCTGTCTAGTCCAATGCATGAACTCTTACCCACTTCTCATTGCAACTGAGCATTGTTACAACGCATCCTTCCAGGGGACGCCCTAGCCAACCCTTTCTCACTTATCATTCCACCCGGGTTTGGCACAATGCATCATTTTTGGGGAATGCCATAGCTCTAGTTAGAATATATGGTGTAAGATCCATAAAGATTGATAAAGGTTTTTATAACCAGTTGTCAACATGACGCAACCCTCCTCCTTTATCCGGGCTTAGGACCGGCATTGTGAGACACAATGGTGGAGCTCAAGTTTCTGGTTTCTTGGTTTGAAAAAAAAACTCATTATTCTTCTCATATCAGTTGATACAAAGGTACCTCAAAGTAAACTTGAGGAAATACATGAGGATTAGTAGTGAGAAATAAAGAGGAGAAAACATGGGATGATGATGAGTAAGAAAGTAAATAAAGGAGGTAGAGGGTAGTTTATGAGACATAGAAGATTAACAGAAAGCAACAACTCACTCATCTCTCTTTAGCTATGCATCTATTTAATCAATTATTTAATTTAGATAATGTAAATGCCTTTTAGTATTGAGTGTACAATATTAGTCATTACTTAATCAATTAAGAACTTAATATATATAGTGTCACGCCTTGCCATACCCCCTTACCTGAACCTGGTCTATAAAGGTGGGTTGTGACGCGATGTAACGAAAGACTAACTCATCCTAGGTTCTCATCGAAGTACATAATATATGCCCCTTGAGTAAAAATAACTAACATAAGGTAAAAGAGATTAATTAACTATATTATTCTAACACAATATCCACAAAATCTATAATGTCATAGTCTAAAGCTCTAAGGCTATAACATGTCTAAAGTCATCGAAAGTTATCAAAAGTATAAAATAAAGTAAAGTCTAAAATTATCATATCACATGACAAGTCTAAAATAATTGAAGCATCTAGCCCCCTCTCATGGCGCATGCTCATCTTCAAGCTCAACATAAAGACCATCCAGAGCATCAATATGACATAACATACAACTCCAAAACAAAACCACAAATACAAGAGGGGTGAACTTAGCTTAGTAAAAGTTTTAAAATAAAACATAAGCTCATGATAACACCACATGCATTGCATCATGAGATAAATTACATTATATTTATACATTCACATCACTTGTGCATCAATGTTCATTTATAATTTATAAAATACATGCACCCTATGAATAACTTAAGTTTCATGGTTCATTCACATCTTCCATGAAGCAAGTATCAATATTCACATTCACCCTGCATAATCAAGTTTATCAAACCATATTCTATCTTGCATGTTCAAGTGTAATCATTCTATATGCATCATGTATAACATAAGTATCATTATCCCTATACAAACTCTGTTAATGAGCATTATAATCCATATACATCTATAAACAATCTATTAAATATCTTACAATAGAGAAAACAACTCTACTTATCCTGGCCAAAGCACAAACATACCTACTTACCCTCAAAATTATAAAAAAGAAGTCAAATTCCTGCAAAGGAAAACTAGAGCAATTTGGGTAAATCCTTAACAAGGAAAGTACCCCTAGTAAGTCGGTGAACACAGATAAACCAGCCTGGATTCTCATGTCAAAAAAAACTAATCAATTAAACTCATTATAACATTATGTTCTTCTCACCTGAGGAGGAAATTCGTCCTTAAAGGAACGTAAAACCCCGTTCAATGAACGTAAAATATCATCCTTTTGGATGTAAATTCGATTTGATAAACCTTTGATGCGGCTAATTTGAAAAACTATGACATCCAATTAATTAATCACAATTAAACATGAGTAATCTTCGCTTGTAAGTCATTCTCATGATGCATGTGACATGATACATATGAGAAATGTTTAATTAATAACATAGGTAAACATACATAATCAGTCTTAATGTAACGCCCGAGGTTTTTCACACATTTTCCTTAAAATTTACGAAAAATTTTTGCAATATAATGTCTGTAAATCGGAGGAAAAATGACGAAATCAAAACCTGATAAAACGGTTTATAATTTAAAACAGTAAACATCCATTTTTCATCTAAATATTTTCCTCATACGGTCAAACATCGTACGGCCAAAGCAAATATCATCAGGCGCTACTCAAAAACACACGTACGAATAAATTGCTATAATCATAGACTTTAAATACAAATCTCTCCTAGGCATCCCTGAGTGCAAGTCCCATAACAGTCCACCGACTAATCCAAATGAAAGTCCAGAATAATAACATCTTAAAGTCTCGTCTCACCTAATACATCGGATTGTGGCACAAATAAATTTGCAGTGAGTGAAGCATATACCTGAGTCCAAGGGAATCAATCCACTTCGGAAGTGAGCATCCATCTCCAGGAGCTCTCCGCACAACCTGCAAAACCTCCCGTACAATGGGGCTAAAAAGTAGGGTGATGAGTATTTTCATACTCAGTAGGAAAATACCCAGTAGGGGAAATCCCAAACGGTGAACTCAATAAGTTCATAAATACATGCGTTCATACAACCCAAACATGAAGCAAAAACATATCAATATCATGCTCATACGCATACAAACATACCAAATGCACCATCGTGCCAAAATCATACCAAATGCACTATCGTGCCAAAATCATACCAAATGCACTATCGTGCCAACATCATACCAAAGGCACCATTGTGCCAAAATCATACCAAAGGCACCATCGTGCCAAACTCATACCATCAAATTAAACTTACACGAACACCCTTATCTAGGGTCATACAAACTTACTCATCCCACCGTACATTTACTCATACAGCTTACACATACTTGTATGACCTTACTCGTACAATCATACTCGTACATATACTCTTACAGTCGTGCTCATACTCATACGCTTACAGTCGTGCTCAAACTCATACGTTTATAGTCGTGCTCATACTCATAATCGTAAACATATCAACGACCACTGAAGCTCATTACAACTAATAAGCTCCAGCGTCGAAATGGAAAAAAATGTTACTGGGGCAACACCTTAACCTCCGGGGAGTGACTAGACGCCATGGACTTTTCTGAAGGTAAGGCACACCAATGCTCATGGGGCACTGGATCAAACAGGTAAGAGTAGATCCATGATACTACTTACCTGAGCGCGCAAACATAAACACTCACACATAAGGGGTCATACAGTTGCCCACCATAATGGGTCTTATAGTGCCATAGAATCGCCCACCATAATGGGTCTTACAATGCCAAAGAATTGCCCACCATAATGGGTCTTATAGTGCCAGAGAATTGCCCACCATAATGAGTCTTATAGTGCCATTGCCACTCTTGGGCAGAAAATATACAGTGCCACTTGGGCAGAAACGTACAGTGCCACTCTTGGGCGGAATCATACAATGCTCTCAACAGAGCATCAAATGTCTGGGCTTATACAACACATAGACCAAATTGAAAACATACTTCGCTCTCAACAGAGCATCAGACGTCTGGGCTTCATACAGCACACAGACAAAGTCAGAAACGTACATCGCTCTCAACAGAGCATCAAACATTTGGGCTTATACAGCACGCAGACTAAATCAGAAACAACATCGCTCTCAGCAGAGCATCAGATGTCCGGTGCTCTATACAGCACACAGACAACATCCCGCAGGATAAACACCATGGCAAGACATGAGAAATGCTCGGCCGACTCATTATCGGCTAGCCCAACATGGAACTTAATTCGTCGAACCCTCAGGTCTCAAACTCACAACGCTATCATTAGCTGTGCTTATAATTCAAGTTTGAATTAAGTAGATTATGCGGTACAATTATGCCACACAAACTCGCAGTCCTCAACTGATCAAACCGAAGCTGAGCTCGATCAAAACCCTAGTCCGTCAAGGCAGCAGACTTCACTTACCCATCCATATCATGGACAAAACTCATCGTACACCAAAATCCTTACAGTTTTACATACTTCGCCATCCACCTTATGGCCAAATCATCTTGCACTGACCTCATCAAATGAAGCTCCTCAGAGCCAACCCAGTTGTCGCCCTCTTACTTATATCTCACTTATTCTGCTTACTTTTCACTTCATAATATGTACGTTATGCTTGTACAATTATGCACGCTCTTACTGTTTGACAATCGCCCAACATACAATCCAACCCAAACCGATCCATTCTAATCCTTGTCCGTCATACTCATATCCTCTGTCCTCTGTCATATGCTTACACAACCGTATCCAAATCCAGACCAAACCTCTGTCACCTCTTACTGTCCATCGCCCATACCTCTGCCCACATACACTTACACATATCCAAATCATAGGCAAAAAGCCATCATACATATGTATGTCTCACACATACATATAACATACACATACGGTCATACATACGTAACTTACAAACATGCACGCTAGCCATCACTAGCACATGCATACATCAAACATACACGCTAGTCATCACTAGCACATGCACACACATTCATACATACTTCAAACATTCACGCTAGCCATCACTAGCACATGCATAATTCATACGTAGCATACTGACATATTTGCTAGCCATTGCTAACGCATACATAATCCACATCCATAAAACATGCATACATCTCATGCATATCAATCATACTTAGCACCAGTATTACACATACATCAAACACACTTACAGTTCATGTGCATGCCATATGTATATCAACATATCATATAATCATGCTCATATGCACATCGTGCAATCCTAGCATGCTACTACTCATTCAAGCATGCTATCATGAAATTATGAGTTCAAAGCTCCCCTACCTCATAATCATGACGTTTGATGGAGAGCACACGACGGTGGCAGCGTCGGCGGCGGAGTTGGCAGTCAAAACCGTTGCCTGGCTGAGAGAGTTGCTATCCCGAGGATTTAAGAAGTGTTGGAAACAGTCACGGCCAAACAGGGTGTCAGAAGTCAATGCGGTAAAACCCGCGATCCACGGCGGCATACTAGGGCGGCCGGGAGAAAAGTCAAGCCAACCTAGGTGGCAGTGCGACCAGAAGTCGATGGTGTACTCACTGAAGGTCAGCCGGTGGCTAAGATGTACTCAGCCGGCCACAAGACGTCGAAATCGGCCGTGGACAGCACCCAACGACGACAATTTCACATCAACATAGGCCCACATACGGGTGGAGAGCGTGGGGCGACGGTCGAGGACAAAGGAGAGGTGGAGGAGGGCTATGTGTCAACTCCACTCGGTGGCAAAGCCAACCGATGGTCAGGCGGCGCGAATGCGGCGCCTAAACCCAAAAGCACATGCGTGGCCACATGCACACGCGACCCAAAGGGGCGAGGGAGAGGGCTGAACGGAGACGACCCAAGGCCCACAAAAGCCAACAGGGCTACGGCCCTAGCGGTGGCCAATCTAAGCGGCGACATCGCCGATCGCCACCCACAACCAATACACATGGTGCAGGCGGCTATGCATCTCGCACAGTAGAGAGCAGGGGGAAGGGTTCAGGGTCAAGCAAAGGCCACGAGGCTGTCACTAGCCAAGGCCTGTGCAGGTGAACTCGTCCACCTTCAGTCAAGGTAAGTCATACAGATTCTTGCCAGAGGCCATCCGGTACCGACGGCGTAAAATAGGCAAGAGGGTCAATGGGCAACCATGCCGGTGAGCGGAACTAGTTGCGGCTACGGGCCACAAGGATGGGCACAGGTCAGAGGCCACAACACCGGGTTAGGTGGGGCCAAGCTAGGGTGACCCACTGGTGTCACCAGGCCAGGGCGGAGCCGGACAAAGATCCGCTAGATCAAATCTGGCATCCGACTGATAACGTCAATCACACGGTCTAAAACAGACGTAGACCAAAAATGGGGGACGCCTGGACAGAGCAAGGGAGAGACGGAGGCTGAACCGGTCCGGGTGGGGCCGTCCCTGGGCCATCGCCAGGCCGGGGCGGAGCCCACAGCAGTTGGGCTGCCCTCACAAGCCAACGACGGCAGCGGCAACCTACCGGAAAATTGTATGGTAAAACGTACTGGTTGGAGAAAAGAGGATGGCGGAGGCGGAACCGGGCATGGAGGTGTGGTCCACTGCCTTCGCCGGAGCAAGGCAAGGCTGGATGGGGGTTGTGTCGGCCACGGATCACCACCGGCGGCCTCCGTTTCAACCAAACAGATCGCCGGCAGAAAACAAGGCAGTGGAAACAACCACTGGGGCGGCGGTGCATAGGCCCCCTACAGCCGGGAGGAGTGGCTCCTCGCTGTCGCCGTACCAAGGCGGGGCCGGACGGAGCACAGCCGGGCCGTCCAACGGCGGCGGAAGCCGGCCGGTGAGGTCAACTGAAGGGGGGCGGAAAACAGAGGCAATGGAGAAAAATGAAGCGAGACGGCAGAGGAGAGGCCCTTTGGGGCCGGGAGGGGTGTCCTCCCGCCGTCGCCGGCCCAGGGCAGAACCGTGGGCAGCCGGCCGGCCCTCGCCGGCCCACGGCGACGGCGGTACAAATCAAACAGAGGAGAGAGAGGCAAACCGGGGGAGGAGGCAGCGCAGTTGTAGGCGGCCGGTGGCCGGCGGGGACAGAGAAACAGTAAAGGGGGGGGGATCGCACTGTTCCTCCTCTAGGAGGTTCTGGATTGGGGTCACCCGATCCCGATCCACATTTTTTCTTTTTATTTTTCTTTTTTTTTCCAAACGTATCCTCAATGCGCGTTAACTCACTGGTTACACGTCAAACCTCCAAAATTCGCGCCGTAAGCGCGCAGTGAGGCCCGCGGCCCGCGACTAAGCTCCACACCTGACTCTACGGTTATAAATATAGGGGAAAATACATAAATACGAATACGCTGAAGCGTCACATTTTCCTGCCGAAAATGACCAGAAAAATCACATAAAAATCACATAAAATCGTAAAAAAAATCAGGGACCTTACACTTAATATACATGCAACATGGTCAATTTATGACAAAAAATCATATAAACATGAGTAAACATATACATGCATGGTTGTGTTCATATTTAAGCTAAACCATGTGGAACATGGTTCATATATAATTAATATGACATATACAAGTATTTATAATTCATCATGGTTATAATTTACTGGAATCATGGAGTAAATATGAAGAGAGCATCAAAATCCTAGTCAAAATTATACATATATCATTTATCCCATATTCGTTTAAGTAGATATTTTAGCATAATTACAACATTAACTTATACATTTAAAAAAAAATAGCAAATAAACTTCAATCAAAGTGAGAATTTTTAGATACCTGTATCATAGTCTTAATTAACACATAAATAAAAATCAAATAAAAATTGGTACGAAAATTTATTTTAGTGATTTAATTAATGAGACTATGTAGTTCTGCCAGAATTATTGACCTTTAAATTTATGACTATGCCAATGACTTATTGTACTCTAAATAACTTATAGTTTTTATAGCATTCTCATAACACATATATCAATGCATAAAAAAAAGAAGGAACCAAAAATAATATGTTTTTATCACTAAACATGCTTCTAAACATGGAAATAGAAAGTTATTTTACTGTATAATACATATTCTAAAATATATAATAAATACATATTTTTATAAAAAAATAAAAATAAAAATAATAAAATCTAGACATGATAATCTATTCCTAGAAAAAATTTGAGAGCAAAAATTAAAGTAAAAGTATATAAAACATAATCATGAATCTATAAACATAGAGCTATATGGACCTTTGAATGGTCTTGTGGCCCTTTCGAACGACTTGCCATTCCAGTTCAAATGGCTGGTCTCTATCAAAACAGTCATCTTCTACTTCACAAAATCAAACTGAAATTCTTCTAAAAATTAATAAAATTTTCTAAAACCTCCTATAATCTTTACCAAGACTAAAACATAATAAATCTAACATTTTTTATTTTTAAACATAAAAAAATAACCATAAATCATATATTTTTAATAAATTACTATTACATGTCAAGATGAATCAAAAGCTCAAAAAAATCCACAATAATAATATTTTAAGGAAGAAAACCTCTTAAAAAGAAAATCTCTTACCTCTATCAAACTTGTGACTTCCTTAAATGAGCTTCAGCCTCAAGAATTCATATAAAAAAATTAGGGTTTTTACTTAATCCTAATCAAAACTAACTAATAAACTAAAATCAACTTAGTAAATAATAAATTCAAAACCGCCTTAGGTTATAAACGAAAATAACTTGATTAGGGTTCTAAATTGAAATTAAAAATATGATTTTGATGGAAGAAAGCTAAGAATCCAAATAGGAAAAATAATGATGAAGATGATTAAGAAAAAAATTGAAAGATTAAAGGGTGATTAAGGTGAAAAAGCTTACCTTAAGAAGGGTTTCTCCTTTGAGAAGTGAGGGTAGAGCTTAACCCCATTCCTATTCTCAGCCCTTCTCCATTTGATAAATAGCTAAAATTTTTATTTTTATAGTAATGCTTATATGGTGAGAATTTAATTATTGGTCTAGAAAATAGGTAAAAATGCCCTAAGTGACCATTTAATTACATTTTTGACTCAAATGAATTTAACCACATCAAATCCCACTTAGACAAATCAGAAGAAGGTTGGCAAACGAAATGGGTAGCACGTCATCCCACACAGACATAGGTTCCACGATGAAGCCCATTCCAGGAAAAAGAAAAAGAAAATATCTTTAAAAAGGTAAAAATTTGGGTGAATCAAGCTTGACATTAATAATATAAACTAAACTAAAATTAAACTTTAAGAAATTTATAAATAATCTAACTCATTACCCAAAAAAATTAAATCAAATTGACAAATAAATAAATTCATACAATTACAAAGGAAATAAATGATAGATCTTACAGATAGTGCATTATCCCAACTAACTGAAGGTTCTAGTCTCCCTCATGGATGCTGAGGTTGTCAAGGGGGAATTGAATTGAGGTTAATTGTCTTTGGTGCTAGTGCATTGTTGGGTTGAGTGGGCTTGTCATTATCCCTTGGCCAGCATGGTTGATTTTGCAGCAATTGGGAGAAAGAGAGAAGATTGTGAATCATCAACTTCAAGCTCATTCAAAATGTTCATGCCAGGTTGGGGGTTAATGAATCGAGTATAATTATAGTTTTAGATTGTTCAAGCTTGAGTTTGAAAAGTTTAATTTCGAGCTTAAGTCAAGCTCAAGTCGAATCGAGCTATTCTACCTTGTGATTATTACTTGGTTTTGTAATTAGTGACTAAAATATTTTATTAGAAAAATTACTAATGCGAACATGGTCAGAAAGATGAATTAAAAAAAAAAAAACATGATCAGAAAGTGGTCTAATGTGTTAAGATTAAAAAACCAAATAATTAGTCTCAATTAATTTTTGATTCTCTAATTTTTACTATTAATGCAAGACGAAGAGAGTAAAATTTAATAAAAAATAATTTTAGATCTCACAAGACATTATATATTTCTCTAACAAAAAGCCTTGTGTTTGTATATGAAAAAAGTAAAAATGATATATTTTATGGAAGGAGAAAACTTGGAAGACATGAAATCTATATATAATGTGTAATACGCATAAACATTTAAAAAAATAATATACATAATGTGAGTTTAAACTTTTATAGGGCCAAGCCAAACTCAATACATGTATATTTGAACTTAGCTTGGCCAACTTTGAGTTTGAATGTGAGTCAAACTAAGTTTGAATTTTTAAACTTGCTTTAACACCCCTGGTGGTAGGTTTCTTTTACAAAGTGTTGGGGCTCTTAAAGAGTAAAACTCCCTAACGTAATCCAATTCAGCTTGGCCTCACTCTAGCTCTGTTAGAATTATAATAGTGTTCTATAGTTTATTCGGTTATTGATACCTGGACTAAGCCCTAACATAGCTTCCGGCCCTGTGTTTTGATAAGAGGAAACTGGAAGTTAGTATGTTACTGTCTTCATTGACACTGAATTATGGTCAATCCACATGAAAATGGTGCACTCAATGCTGTCGCTCTACTTGTCAATGTCATATTAGGTGTTAGGCGACTCTTTGCATAAATCGGGGCATAAACTCTACTTGGTAGGTTAGGTGCTGTCACCCCCACAGCAGAAAAGGCATCTGATCTGCCAGGAAAAATGTGCAATTGGGTCCTCCCTTTGAGGATGGCCCCTGGTAGAATGGAGGTTCAATCATGATCAAAGTTCAGTGGTTTTTCACGCGTGCCTGCATCAATCTCGCCTTAAATTAACATACGTGTGAAAAGTTGTCACTGCTAAGGGGTCTGGACATGATTAATAGTTTGATTGCTCCTGGTCAGTTGTCTGCTTTCCACCCTTCGACAGCGTAGGAACTTTCAGCTTTTTTCTTCTGTCTTTTTATTTTTTGGGTAAATCTTTTGCATTAAACTTGATTGTGTTTTTTTTTGGTAATCAACTTGATAAATCGAATGGCGTGTGAACTCAGGCCAATATCAATTGGTTTGGCAGACAACTTATGATCCACATATCAAATGTACGTGACTAAATTTAATTCAACGTGACCAATTCCCCTCCTCTTTTTATTCAATTAGTAGATAAGAGTAGCACCGGTAATGTATAGTGTGGCATGAGAATGTATGTATACATACATAAACTGACATATAATGTATGTGACTGAATACTGATTAAATACGTAGTCGGGCCAATTTCAGAGCATTGGGAAATCTTTGACCGGGACCTTCCCAAGACGAATCTCTCGACTGAAGGCGTTCCTTATCTTTTTACGAAAAGAAGGGAAAAATATAATTAAGAAACTTTGAACACATATATGAACCAAAATTCAAAAGATTCCCCCTCTCAAACCAATATTCTTTTTGTTAACAAAATCACACGTTGTTACCGAAAAATAAAAGAGAGAAAAATAACTTGCACGTGTGGAATGCACGTGACTTCAGCCAAGGCGGAAAATATCCAGGAACAGCAGAAAACCTGGTGGACCCCGCTTCCATGTGGGACCCAGCACATGCTACGTGAAACAATTAAGATTAGGAGCACAGAAGCACAAACTGTGCACACATGCGCGCGTGTGGGATGTCTTGGAGCGTGTCGAGGGCCCTGGAGTAGCGGCTAGGGTAGTAGGGGGAGGTGAGGTGGGGCCCGCCTAAGAGAGACGGTCAAAAGATTGGCGGTCAAATGAGGAAAAGGGAAGGTGGGGCATGGAAGTAGGAAGATATATTAATGTTATACGTTTTAAGGAGGAGATTGTCGTGCAGTGGGGCGCAGAGGCCCCGCAATTCGTGCACACTTCCCTCTTTTTTCAATTCTGTTTATACGATAAAAATATACTTTGTTGTATCTACCTTTTATGATATAATAATAGCTCATTTGACTTAATTAGTTAAGTAATTAATGCATGGGTTATTAGATCCCTTGTCACTTCTCATAAATTTGAGTATTATTAGTTTATTTGTAAAAAAAAATTTATATCTGTAGGCAACTGCTTGTCAACTTGTGCACTGTTAAATTCTGGGAAATATTTTTTATGTCCCTTTTTAGTTATGAATTGAGCCTAAGAAACACTTGTGAGATGTTTATTTTTCAGATCAACAATAAATATGTTAATATATATTATTATAAATAATATATATATATTAATACATATACCGATAACATAAAAAATAAACATTTAAATGGTGTTCTTTACACTTAATTCATTGTCAGTGCGAATATATAAACTACTTCTTAAGTTTTGTTACTTAAAATTTAGTACCTTATAATGCCAGGTAGTAGAACTTATATTTTTATTTATTTTTATTTTAATTTTAAAATATAAATAAAGATATTAATAGCTACATTTGGTTTTTAAAAATAAAAAAAATAAGCTACCGATGCACCGCCCCGCTGCCCTTCACGTGCGCACGTGACCTCCTCTCGCCGTTGAAATTTACCAGACGACCCTTTCATGTTTCCTGCAGGTCGTGACGTCTGCATTAGGGAAGTTCCGGAAACACCCTTCTTAACCCATATAATTTGACTCGGTATTTCCGTAAATTTGTTAATGTGATTGCCCTATTATTTACTCTGCCGCCGATTTGTTTTCTGCGAACGAAGCTGGCCGCACGAGACGCGCATAGTGAAGAAGCGTATCAGACGCTTCCTCTGTTGATTAAGAACTCGTTGGACGCTCTATTTGAGCGAAATGAGGCATAGTATTCCATGAATTGCAAAGTTCCAAACTTGAATTCTTTAACAGAAGTTGTTTTATTGTAAAATCAGTACTAATCTTCCTCACCAACATAATGGACTGATTCTACAGTCAAACAACACACATGATTCTGTAATTTTAAGCTGGACTTTAAGAGTCCCATCTGCAGACTTTTAAAGAGTCGTGAATCAATTTTGTATATGCAACTCAAGAGTGAAGACCATTCTCACCGTATACTCTCGCTATCTCACACCCTCGCATCTTCAACCTTTTCTTGCCTCTGACCACTAAACAACGTTAGACAGCAGCAGATTATTTACACGAGAGAGAGAGAGAAAGAGGAGTTGTCTGTCTTCTTACCGAGAAAATGGATCTTTTCAACTGGTAGTATAAAGATAGAGATATTCATCACAGAGGGAGGGGGGAGAAAGAGAGGGAAAGAGTAAAGAAGGGGTTGGAGGAAAGAGAGAACGAGATGGTGGGCTCAGGAGGAGGCACTGATAGGAGCAAAGAAGCCGTTGGGATGATGGCCCTCCATGAGGCCCTTCGCGCCGTCTGCCTCAACTCGGACTGGACTTACTCTGTTTTCTGGACCATTCGCCCTCGCCCGTAACTCCTCTTCTTCTACCCTCCCGCTACTACAAATTTTCTCTTTTTTTCCTCGCACTCTGAAGTCTGAATCCCCCCCTAAGTTCATTAACTGTTTCTCTTGCTTTCTCTGCAGGAGGTCCAGAGGTGGTCATGGATGCAAAGTTGGGGATGACAGTGGTAGCTTGTAAGTTTGTAAAGACATTAATGAAGTAGTTAATGAGTACTATGTCAGCTGACGTTGAACTAGTGGCATGAAAGAAAGCTAGCCATTTGTTTAGCCTGTTACGTTCTGTATCACTATGGTAAAATTTTGTAATAATGTTGTAGGATGCTGATGTGGGAAGATGGTTTCTGCAAGCCAGAGTGTATGGAAGAGATGGATGGAGAGGATCCAGTGAGGAAAGCATTCAGCAAAATGTCCATTCAGTTGTATAATTATGGAGAAGGGTGGGTAACTGGCCTACTGGGTAGGTGTTTTATTTTTTATTATTATAAAGTTTACTGCTTTACCTAAAGAGTAGAAGTTTTTAAATTTTGTTTAGAATTTCTTTCTGGTGTTATTGATTGATTGATTGAACAGGCTAATGGGTAAGGTAGCTTCAGATAAGTGTCATAAGTGGGTTTTCAAGGAACCTTCTGAATGTGAACCCAACATTTCTAACTACTGGCAGAGCTCCTTTGATGCTGTATGTTCAGGACACAACTCCAAAACTTTGCCTTTTTTGTTTTTACAAACTAAGTGACAGTCGTGTACTCCTACTAATAATAATAGTAATGGTAATCAATGAAGATAATCATCTCTCCCTGTTGTTTAATTGCAGCTTCCACCCGAATGGTCGGATCAATTTAACTCTGGCATTCAGGTGACAGTAGCAGAGCTTTCTTCCTTCTTTTCTTATCCATGTGTATATTATCTTCTCTGTTTTTTTAGAGAGATTTTGTCTGATATGTAATCTCATTCCATTTGTGACTGTAGACTATTTCTGTGATTCAAGCTGGGCATGGGCTCCTCCAATTGGGTTCCTGCAAAATTGTACTGTTTACTTCCATCTCATCCCCACGTGCTAGTTTGAATTCGATTCGGTTCAAATATGGGATTAACCAATTGATTCCATTGTCATTGTTTCAGATACCTGAAGATCTTCACTTCATCTTGAGGATGAGGCATACCTTTGAATCACTAGGCTACCAGTCTGGCTTCTTCCTGTCCCAACTCTTCTCTTCAACAAGGAGCACCACCACTCCTCCATCCAACGAGATTTCTTCCGGCCTGGGCTCTCGGCCACCTTCACCGATCTTCAACTGGAGCCAGAGACCGATTCCTCCACCCATCTCCGCCAGCTTCCAGACCTCGGCCCGGATCGGACTGCCAACCAAAGACGAGACCCATCTCTTTCTCGTCCCACAATCTGCTGACATCCACATGCAAGAAATGGTCCCTGATAATGACGCAGACCTGAAATGGCCAACGGGTTTGTCATTATTCAATGCTCTCACTGGACGGCCTGAGGATTCCAAGCTTCTATTTGGCGGCATGGAGGCAATAGGCGAGAAGCCATTTGCGGCAACTGGGAAGAACCCAGGCTCGTCTTCGAACACTGATGCTGACAAGAATGATTGTAAACCAATCCAGGAAGATCATCCTGGCATGAATGGAGGGGAAGGCAAACTTGCAAGTACCAGTACCAGTGAATATTTGAGCCTGGACTCAGATAATGTGAACAATATGGAGCATAAGTTCCATAGGAGCTCCACGATGCCTACAAGGGTGGTTTCTTCTGCCAATTCAACTTCCTCTTTAGATAGCCGTGGCCACCATCCAGGGGATGATTATAGAGGCTCAGAAGGCGGAATGTACTCAAACATGATGGGAACTTTCTTAGAGTAAACTAGTCATGGCTTGGGTAGATTTTCCGCGTTAATTTTTGTATAGACTCCAACATGATAGTCTTTGTTAGTTTACTTACAGTTGGTCTTCTTATCTTGTACGAGGTCGGTCTCATCCATCTTAGGTCTTGTAACATTAGCCCAGTAACATTGGCCTCCTGACCTAGTCTAATGTTGATCTCTACTGTTGTTAGTTATGTTCTTATTGGGATTTTCAGCAGTAATTATATTCAAATTTGTAATAAGTTGAGGCTGTTCTTTGGCATAAAGGTAAAATTTTCCTTTCATGCGTCTTGGAACTCTATAATTCATTTGTAGGAAGGAAGTGTCAAGGGGAGCTCTAAACCAATTGGAACAATATATATCTGATCTAATTTACTCCCTTGTCTCTTTTACTATTATCTATGGGGTCGTTTGAGAGGCATTTTTAAAGTTCTAAAGCGCGCTTTCAAGACCTGGGAATATACTTTACGTGTGGATTACTCATTTTAATTTAAAATAACTTTTCTTGTTAAAAATTACTTTTAAGTCAATTCAAACTAAACAGATCGAAAATTTTATTTCTTTAAGAACTCTCATGTCATTTTTTTTTAAACAATGTGAAAAGGCATTCCACCTATTTTTTCTTTTGTGTTAGAATTATATTAGAAGATATTTTTGTTATTTTACACACAAAAAACAAAAGTGAACTAAAATTAATTTCTTTTTAAAATAATCTAAATAAACTCTTAACTAAATATCTTTCATTTTTTATTTTTTAAAAATATTTTCTTTCTAATTTAAAGCATGAGCCAAACATACCTTATATCCTTATATGTTCATTACTTCATTAGCGAATTGGATGATAGAAACTTTCAGAAGAGCATTAAGTCCTGCAAAAAAACACTTCAAGCTGCAACTTGCCAGAAAATCTCAGTAGTTATTGCAGGGAATGGAAGTCAGGAGGGGGACCATCTCTGCAGGGATGCCAAAAAGGAATAGCTGAGGTCCTTTTCTTATCAATGAAGAGGGTAATGTAAATAATGAAGGCATGAATCCCCTTTTTACTTTTGTTTATACCAAAAATTGTTTAATATTTTATCAGTGCTGTGGATAACGTTGGATGGGTTGGTGTACTGTAGAACAAATTCATCGAAAACCAGCGGCGGTAATAAACATTGAAAGAAGATGTGAGGACTCTTTCAAGGCAAAAACTTCACTCTTAAGGACAAAGTTATCTCAGCTGTGTCCGTCCACAAATAGTAAATGACCAAATCTTGGTCTATTGTTGGTCCAAACGTCAGGTAGAGACCGGAGGAGATATGCACCGGTGAACCCTGAGCTATGTTGGGATGTTTTATAGAAAATTCTTAATGTTTAACTTTGTATTTTAACAAAATAAATGTAATAAATATATTACTAAATAACCATACATAATAGATAAGTAGGCACATATTTTTAACGTGGAAAACCCCCTTAAATTAAGGACAAAATACTACAGGGTTAATCAGCCAAATCAACTAATCCACTATGATAAAGTTTAATACAACCACAATTAAACCTTCAAAGAGGTTTAACTCTCCCTTTTACAGATCCATTTTTTATCATAAAGATAAACAAAAAGCAAAGAGTATGGAAAAGTTGAGAAGTTGCTTAGTTTTCTCTTTTTCTCCCTTTTCACTAAAAATGCACCCTTGAACTCTAAAAAATTGATCTGAATAGCTAGGATGAACATGATGAGATCTCACATTTTGATGTCGTTTGCCAACACAAAAAACCTCTCACACAATCACCTTCCTCTTTCCTTGTTCACACACGCAACCAGCAAGAAAAGACTTGCGGCTCTGTTTTGTTTTGTGCATACAAGAAAATTTTTTTTGTTTTGTCCATTCACTGCCCGTGAAAACACGTCAGGCTCCTCTTTTTATTTCTTCATATATCCTGCATAAACACGGAATCAAACTTTCTCTTCACATGTTCCAAAAATCACTCACCGGTTGATTTCTCATGCATATATATCAACTGATATATGGGCTTATCAAAATGTGGGTGGGGCCCACTCATGGGGTGGACCCCAATCCACAACAATCTCCCCCTCCAGCTCATGAGGGAGACTCACCCTGACACGGAGACTCAACGTGAGTCTATGCTTATCTTTTGAAATTGTTTTCGTCATCATGTCTGACAGATTCCTATTTGTGTAAACTTTTTCAAGAGACATATCACTATTCTCCAACTCATGCTTGATCCAATGATATCTTAGATCAATGTGTTTCGTCCTATTGTAGTAAGTGACATTCTTGCTTAGGTCAAGTGCACTCTGTTTATTACATAGAAGCACATACTTCTTCTAACTCAACCCCAACTCACTAAGGGACCTCTTCAACCACAAAAGTTCCTTACTAGCTTATGTTGCTACAATATACTCTGTCTCTATTGTAGATAGAGTAACACACTTCTGCAGTTTTGATTGCCATGAGATAGCTTCCTCTGCAAAAGTAAATAGGTAGCCCAAAGTAGACTTCCTTCTATCAAGTTCTCCCGCCCAATCTGCATCTGTAAAGTCTTTCAATATTGGTTTTAACCACCAAAACATAAATATAGCTTAATAGATCCTCTCAAGTACCTCAGAATCCACTTCACCGCTGCCCAATGTTCTTTACTTAGATTGATAAGAAACCTACTCACAACACCAACTGCATAAGCAATATCTGGCATAGTACACACCGTCGCATACATAAGACTGCCCACTGCAGATGCATAAGGAACCTTTTTCATTTCCTTAATCTTTGTTCCACTTAAGTCACTCTTCTTCAGTTTGAACTGACTCCCAAGTGGAACACTAACTAGCTTAACATCCTTCATATTGAACTTTGCAAGTACCTTCTCAATATACTTTTTCTGTGACACCCATAGCTTCCTAACTTTCCTATCACATTAAATATACATACCCAAGATTTGCTTTGCTGGACCCAAATCCTTCATAGCAAAATATTTGTTCAAACTCTTCTTCAGATTTGCAATATTTGCACTATCCTTCCCTACAATCAACATGTCATCAACATAAAGTAATAAAATTATGAAATCATTCTCACCAAACTGTTTGATGAAAATACAATGATCAGAAACAATTTTCTAGTAGCCAATTCTTTCCACGAAAGATTCAAATTTCTTGTACCATTGCCTAGGATCTTGTTTAAGGTCATACAAGCTTTTCTTTAATTTGCACACCATCTATTTCTTTCTCTTTACTACAAACCCTTCAGGCTGCTCCATGTAGATTGTTTCATCCAAATCACCATGAAGAAATGCAGTCTTCACATCTAGTTGTTCAACCTCCAAGTCTATACTTGCAGCTAATGCCAAAATAACTCAAATTGAAGACATTTTCACTACCAGAGAAAAGATTTCATCAAAATTAATGTCTTTCTTCTAACCAAAGCCCTTCACTACCAACCTTGCCTTATATCTTGGTTGTGCATTATTCTCATCATACTTGATCTGATAGACCCACTTATTCTTTAATGCTCTCCTCCCCTTGGGAAGATCTACCAACTCATAGGTGTGGTTGTTATGTAGATACTTCATGTCACCACCCGAATTTTTCAAAGCATTTTTAAATAGCATGAATGGTAGGTAGCGAATTTTTTTTTTAATTCCTTTAAATACAAAACAAACCATTCGATTAAATATCCAGGTCATGATAACTGGGGTTCACAAATACGAATATCAAATCATATGATATTATTTAACATCTAAAAATTCATAAAGACCAGCTCATCCATCTAAGTACAAGTCTGTCACCCGTCTGAAAATAAATAACAAGTTGACTCTCATGCTTAAGATACACTTATGTATCGGAGTTTCAAAAATGCGGAAACCTCTTGAGCTCGCCTGCCTTGGTCTGACTTGTCGTCGCCTGGAGAATCTGCAACATAGCAAACCAAACAACAACCACAACCACAATGGAGTATCTCCGCCTTCAGGAGAAAAGCTTACAAAGGACAAAAGGTTTTATTAATATTTTTCGGATTGGGCCAACATCACCCGATGTTAGTTGTCTACGTACTCATTAGACAACATCTCCAATGTTTCCAACAAGATCGGATCCAGACGTAGTTCTACTTAATACTACACTATACTAAGAAGCATAGCATCACACATGCAATGCTTAAGTATTTTCAAGCAACCTACATTTTATGCAAGTTCTTTAATCGTTCTACTTGTTCTAATTAAACAAGCAATATCAACCAATGTTATTAATTATCTCTCGAACTGTAAGGTCCCTAATTTTTCTACGATTTTTTGGGATTTTTCTGCCATTTTTCTGGTCATTTTTGGCAGGAAAATGTGACGTTTCAGCGTATGCGTATCTATGTATTTTCCCCGTATTTATACCCGTAGAGTCGGGTGTGGGGCTTAGTCGCGGGCCACGGGTCTCGCTGCACGCTTACGGCGCGAATTTTGGAGGTTTAACGCATAACCAGTGGGTTAACGCGCGTTGGGGACGTACGTGGAAAAAAAAAGAAGTGCACAGAATAAAACATCGGGCTCGGCCCGATCCGGATTCGGGTGAACAGTGCACCACCGCCCTCTTTTCCGTCTGCTCATTGTGCCTGGCCGCCTGCAGGCTGCAGGACCGCCGCACCGGCTCCGCCCCGGCCGTGCGACGGCAGGGGAGCCGCCGTCCCGGCCCCACGGCCGCTCCGCCGTCCGCCCCTGCTTTTCCCAGTTAGCCGCCCTTTATTGTGTTTTTTGATTCCGCCGCCGCCGTGGGACGGCAGGGCCGCCCACGGCTCTGCCATGGGCCGGCGACGGCGGGAGGATACTCCCCCCAGCCCCGGACGGCCCCAGCTCCGCCGTCCCGCTCCCTCTCTCTGCTGCCCTGTTTTCCGCCCCCACTATGTATCGTTGTTCCGCCGCCGCCACGGGCCGGCACGGCCCGACCGGCCGGCCACAGCTCCGCCCTGGGCCGGCGACGGCGAGGAGCCACTCCTCCCGGCCCGGTGGGCCTCCGTTCCGCCGCCCGTCCTCATCCCCCTCTCTGCCCTGTTTTTCCGCCGAACGACTGTTTTGGTCGATTTGGGGCCGCCGCCGGCGAGCCACGGCCGGTTGTGCTCCGTTCGGCCCGGCCTTGGTCCGGCGATGTGATTGAGCCACCTCTCCCTGGCCGATTTCGCCTCCGTCCTCTATCTTCCCTCCGACCAGACCTTCCGAGCCGCTGTTTTTGGCCCCTGTGTGTTTGGGCCTACCGGCGCCGAAAATTGCTGCCTTTCGCCGAAGACGGCTCTGCTCGGCCTCTATCCGGCCAGCCGCGGTCCAGTGACCGCAAGGCCGACCCCTAGCCAGCTCCGCCGCCACCTTGGCCGCTCCGCCCTTATGGGTTTTCCCCGGTCGTCCCCTATTTTTGGCCTACGTCCGTTTTGGACGTTGTGACTGACGTTATCAGTCGGACGCCGGATTTGTTTTGGTGGACCTTAGTTCGGCTCCGCCCCAGCCCGGTGATGCCAATGGGCCACTCCTCCGGGCCTTGTTCAGCTTTGCGGCCCGTAGCCGCAGCTAGTTCCGCCTTACCGGCATGTGTGTCGTTGACCCTTCTTGCCCATTTTACGCCGTTGGAACCGAACGGCCTTGGGCAAGAATTTATATGACTTACCGTGACCGAAGGTGGATGAGTTCACCTGCTCAGGCCTTGGCCAGTGACGGCCTCGTGGCCTTTGCTCGCCCTTGAACCCTCCCCTTGCTCTCTATCGTGCGAGATGCACAGCCGCCCGCACCATGAGTATTGGTTGTGGGTGGCGATCGGCGATGTTGCCGCTTAGATTGGCCACCGCTAGGGCCTTAGCCTTGTTGACTTTTATGGGCCTTGAGTCGCCTCATTTCAGCCATTTCCCCCGCCCTTTTGGGCCGCGTGCGCATGTAGCCACGCGTGTACTTCTGGGTTTAGGCGCCACATTTGTGCCGCCTAACCATCGGTTGGCTTTGCCACCGAGTGGAGTTGATCACTAGAGCTGTCCTCCACCTCTCCTTTGATTCTCGAGCGTTGCCCCACGCTCTCCGCCCATATGTGGGCCTTTGTTGACCGAAATCGTCGCCGTTGGGTGCTGTCCACGGCCGATTTCGACATCTTTGTGGCCGGCTGAGCACGTTTTAGCCACCGGCTGATCTTCAGTGTACACCCTCGACATCTGGTCGCACCACCACTTACATTGGCACAATATTTCTCCCGGCCGCCCTAGTGTGCCGCCGTGGATCGCGAATTTTTACCGCATTGATTTCTGACACTCTGTTTGGCCGTGATAGTTCCGGCGCATCCTAAAACCCTCGGGACAGTAGCTCTCTCAGCCAGGCAAATGTTTTGACCGCCAACTCCGCCGCCGACGCCGCCACCGTCGTGTGCTCGCCATCGAACGTCATGATTACGAGGTAGGGGAGCTTTGAACTCGTAATTTCATGAAGCATGCTTTGAATGAGTAGCAGCGTGCTAGGATTGTATGATTCCATGCTTGGATGTTAAGTAATGATCTGATTGCATGATGTGCGTGTAAGCATGATTGTATGGTATGATTGATATACATGAGATGTATGCACGTTTTATGGATGTGGATTATGTATGCGCTGGCGATGGCTAGCAAATACGTCAGTATGCTACGTATGTGTATGCATGTGCTAGTGATGGCTAGCGTACATGTTTGAAGTATGTATGAATGTGTATACATGTGCTAGTGATGACTAACGTATATGTTTGATGTATGCATGAGCTAGTGATGGCTAGCGTGCATGTTTGGAGTATGTACGAATGTGTGTGCATGTGCTAGTGATGACTAGCGTGTACGTTTGATGTATGCATGTGCTAGTGATGGCTAGCGTGCATGTTTGTAAGTTATGTATGTATGATCGTATGTGTATGCTATACGTATGTGTGAGACATACGTATGTATGATGGCTTTTGCCGATGATATGGTTATGTGTAAGAGTATGTGGGCAGAGGTATGGGCGATGGACAGTAAGAGGTGACAGAGACTTTGTCTGAATTTGGATGCGGTTGTGTAAGCGTATGACAGAGGATATGAGTATGACGGGCAAGGATTAGAATGGATCAGTTTGGGGTGGATTGTATGTTGGGCGATTGTCAGACAGTAAGAGTGTTCATAATTGTACAAGCATAACGTACAGATTATGAAGTGAAAATAAGTATAACAAGTGAGATATAAGTAAGAGGGCGACAACTGGGTTGGCTCTGAGGAGCGATATTTGAGGATGTCAGTGTAAGGGGAATTGGGCCATAAGATGGATGGCGAAGTATGTAAGACTATAAGGGTTGGTTGTGCGATGAGTTTTGTCCATGATGTGGACGGGTAAGTGAAATCTGCTGCCTTGATGAACTGGGGTTTCGATCGGGCTCAGCTTTAGTTTGACCAGTCGAGGACTGTGTGTTTGTGTGGCATAATTGTACCGCATAACGTATTTAATTCAAACTTGAATTATAAGCACAGCTAATGATAGCGTTGTGAGTTTGAGACCTGAGGGTTCGACGGATTAAGTTCCGTGTTTGAGCTGGCCGCTAATGAGTCGGCCGAGCATTTATCATGTCTTGCCATGGTGTTTATCCTGCGGGATGTTGTCTGTGTGCTATGTAGAGCACCGGACGTCTGATGCTCTGCTGAGAGCGACATTGTTTCTGATTTGGTCTGCGTGCTGTATAAGCCCAGACGTTTGATGCTCTGTTGAGAGCAATGTACGTTTCTGACGTTGTCTGCGTGCTGTATGAAGCCCAGACGTCTGATGCTCTGCTGAGAGCGACGTATGTTTCTGATTTGGTCTGTGTGCTGTGTGAAGCTCAGACGTCTGATGCTCTGTTGAGAGCGTTGTATGTTTTCGCCCAAGAGTGGCATTGTACGTTTCTGCCCAAGTGGCACTGTATGTTTTCTGCCCAAGAGTGGCATTGGCACTATAAGACCCATTATGGTGGGCAATTCTTTGGCACTATAAGACCCATTATGGTGGGCGATTCTATGGCACTATAAGACCCATTATGGTGGGCAACTGTATGACCCCTTATGTGTGGGTGTTTATGTTTGCGCGCTCAGGTAAGTAGTATCATGGATCTACTCTTACCTGTTTGATCCAGTGCCCCATGAGCATTGGTGTGGCTTACCTTCGGAAAAGTCCATGGCGTCTAATCACTCCCCGGAGGTTAAGGTGTTGCCCCAGTGACATTCTTTTCCTTTTCGACGCTGGAGCTTATTAGTTGTAATGAGCTTCAGTGGTCGTTGATATGTGTACGATTATGAGTACGACTGTATGTGTATGAGTACGACTGTATGAGTATGAGCAGGACTGTAAGTGTATGAGGATGAGTAAGACTGTAAGCGTATGAGTATGAGCAGGACTGTAAGTGTATGAGGATGAGTAAGACTCTAAGCGTATGAGTATGAGCAGGACTGTAAGTGTATGAGGATGAGTAAGACTGTAAGTGTATGTGTATGAGCACGACTGTAAGAGTATGAATACGATTGTGAGAATATGTTTCTGAGTAAGACAGTAAGTATGATTTTGTGCAGTGCATTTGTGCAGAGTAAGGTCGTACGAGTCTGATTGTACGAGTAAGGTCATACATGTAGGTGTAAGCTGTATGAGTGAGCATATGATTGTACGAGTAATGTCGTACAAGTATGCGTATGTTGTATGAGTAAGCGTACGATGGTACGAGTAAGTTTGTATGACCCTGGATAAGGGTGTTGGTGTAAGTTGAATGGTTAGTATGATTTTGGCACGATGGTGCCTTGGTATGATTTTGGCACGATGGTGCCTTCGGTATGTCTGTGGCACGATGGTGCCTTCGGTATGATCGTATGCGTTTGAGCATGTTATGATTATGTTATGTTGACTGCTTCATGTTTGAGTTGCATGACGCATGTGATTATGAACTTGTGAGTTTACCGTTTGGGATTTCCCCTACTAGGTATTTTCCTACTGAGTATAAAAATACTCACCCTACTACTTTTTAGCCCCGTTGTACGAGAGGTTTTGCAGGTTGTGCGGAGAGCTCCTGGTGATGGACGCTCGTTTCAGCGGTGGATTGATTCCCGTTGACTCAGGTATCTACTTGACTCATAGCGAGTTTATTTGTGCCACGATCTGTTGTATTAGGTGAGATGAGAACACAAGATGTTTATTCTGGACTTTCATTTGGATCAGTCAGTGGACTGTTATGGGACTTGTACTCAGGGATGCCGGGGAGTGATTTGTATTTAAAAGTCTATGATCATAGCAATTTATTCGTACGTGTGTTTTCGGGTAGCGCTTGAGGATATTTGATTTGACGGTACGATGTTTAACCGTATGATGTTTAAAATTATAAACTGTTTATACAGGTTTTGATTTTATCGTTTTGACTCCGATCGTAGAAAAAAAAAATTTCTATGAGTTTTGAGAAAAAGGGATGAAAAATCTCGGGCGTTACACGAACCATTGTTCGATAATTAATATCTCTGTCTAATCTCAATGCTAGATAGACTCATCAGATGTCAACCTAAGTGACAAATGATCACGAAACACCCTGGAATCCACCAGGCCCCTGGAATCTACCAGGGAGTGCCATCTCCCAACCTAACCCAAAAGGACCTGACCGGAGTAGAAGGGCATGGCCCATAACTGCACTTGAACAAAAGTAGTCAGAGATGCCAACCAAGCAGGATGTTAGCGACCCTAATTGCGTGTACACTAAAAGATCATCAATAGATCTGTGGTGAGCCCGGCTCACAAAGAACTCCCTCCAATGGGGAGGTGCAACTACACGGTCAAATCAACGGCTCTTCAATAGAGCTAAAACTTAGGAAACCATTTTGAACCCTATCTTGCTCATCTATAAGCTAGGATTCCGAATGACTATCCCAAACCCTATTAGTCCCTTCTAGACTAAGGTTTACAATCTCGAGACATGGCATCGTTCATCAACCAAGGCAAATCGCCAGGTCAAAGGCTTTGTTCACTATATGAACTAGTCCCAGACCCCTTTGAGGTATTTTAGTCTTTATCTTGATTAGGTGTTCTTGCCCAATCCAAAGCTATCAAACCCCAAGTAATTATTCTTTCAATAATTTTCAACTAGTGATAAATTACTATCACAACATCAATATCAAAAATCGAAACAAAGAATAACATAAACAATCAGAACTACACAGGTCTAAGCATATCATAATATCAATAATAAAATTCATTAATGATATAAGAATTATTTGAGCACTCATGCCCTAACCCTCCTTGGGTTATCTTAATAAATCTTTATGAAACTGGTTGTAATGCACCTAAGGGCATTAGAGTAATTATCCAACATTGGATACAGTCCTCTCTGCAGTAGGGTAAGTCTTTAACTTCTAAAAAGGTTTCAGTATCACATTGGCCCGTTAATAACATTCACACGAATGCGGGCCGGTCCACTCATAAGGGTATTTCTATCATTTGGTTTAAGGCATTAATGATATCTAATGGGTCTAAAATTCAACTCAAGGGTACTACTGGCCTTCATGGACTCTGTGTAATTTTCTTGGCGTGTAACGGGGTCATGAACCCCTTGAACCGACCCAGGTTTGCTTAACAGTTTACTATAAACCCTAAGGACAAAAGGGTCAATTATCCACTCACTGGGATTCTTCCTCACTAAGTGGTTTGGCCTATAATTATTTTACACATTAAACTATCACTGAGATTTTTTCCACTTTTTAGATCAACTCATAGGCCTTTGAACCGGAGCCTCTAAATCAGGTAAATGATTTTCACATGATAACTTAACTACTAGGGGTAAAAAGGTTATTTCACAATCTCTGGGATTTTTCCCCAAGCTGAAACTTGGTCAGAATAATCCCAAACCTCTCCAGGTCTAATAGTAATTTTCTAGGATTTGTTTGACACAATTAACCCCCTGAACTGGACCCGGTTCAGGGAATATAAATTGTTTTTTTAAACAGGACCGGACCGGATCGGGTTGAGTTACCCAACCCGGTCCAGGGAGCAGACGACCCGCAAGGGTCGTCTTCCCCATGATCGGCCAGAGGCCGAATGGACTCTGGTGGGGCTGCTTTTCCCCCAGGCATCCCAGCGGGCGAGGCTGAGGCCAGTCGGATCGCCGTCGCCCGGCGAATCTGACGGACTCGGCCCTGCCTCCGTCCGGTGGCTGGCCAGGGACAAAGCGGCCTCTTTTTAATCTTTTTTTTTTATAAATCCGCCGGAGGCACTGCGACGGCAGGCCGCCATGGCTGGCCGATGGGCCTGGCCTGACCGGATCGCCACCTTCCGGAACTTCCGTCCAGCCAAGACCCGCCTCCGGCCGGAGCTGTGCCAAGCTGCGTCACAGATCCCTTTTTTTTCTAAAGCAGAGATCCGGCAGTCTGCGCAACGACAATCCGCCGCCGCCTCAGCCGCCGCGGCCAAAGCGAGGGCCGCCGCGGCCCGGGTCAGGCGGCTACTGTTCCGGCGACGGGAAAGTTAATTACTGTTCACAATATTAGTGTGAACAGTAACTGCAGAGATCCACATAAATTTTAATTAAACCAATTAACAAATTATTAACTAATCATAACTCGAAATCTTACATATGAGGCCGAGTTGTTGTCGATCCACCGTCATTGAAGCATCGCCGGAGTCTCGCCGAAAAATTTCATCGGCGTCTCTTTCTTTCCTCTCCTAAAAAATCCCCATTCTCTGCACTGATCGGGCAAAAGACCCTCAAATTGTGCCTTAAGAAGGCTTTTTATAAACATAGGGATTAGGGTTCCTAATCCCTCTAGAATTTTTGGTAATCCTCCCCAATTAGGCCACCTCATTGGGACCTTAAAAATTAATTTCGGAATTATAAACAACCGGGCCCACAAAACGACATAAACGGGTCAAATACAGTCTAAATTGGGTAAACAGGTCCTGCACGATATATTCAACTTTAAACGGTTGTATCTCCCTCATCCGAACTCCAATTCGCGCGATCTTGGTGGCATTTCAAAGCTCTTTATGTTTACTTTCCAATAGAATTAGTTTCAATCCCAAATTCTATCTAGGGGAAAGTTATTCTAATAAGAATGCCAATAGGTCAAACACCATAATTTCCACGTATTTAAATTTCGAAACTCAGGAAAATTAGGGATATTACACTTCATCTCATATTCCTTGACTTTCATCCACTTCTCCTTCTCACTATGAACCTTTGTTTCACTAAAATTTTTTAGTTCTCCACTTTCAATGATTATCACAGATTCTAATGATGGGTATTTAGTAGAGGGAATTGGTTCTCGAGTGAACCTTCTAACATTTGTTGGCTCCCCTTGCTCAGAAGCCTCCTGTTCCTTCTCAACACCATCATTATCAAAATAATCATCATTAGTCTTACAAATAATCTCATCCTCACCTCCATTGTCACTAGGCAAATATGTCAGTTTTCCAATCTCTGACTCTTCATCCTGAGTCACCTCATTTCCTTGAATTGAGGTTGATGATTCATTTACTCTTTCAAGATCTTCTTGAGTTTTCTTTTAAATAACTTCATATAAAGAAAACAATGTAAAATAACTAAAATATCAAATAAATAAAATACTATGGCATAGGAATCCTTGTTCATTAAATCAGAGAAACTCACATGTGTGATCATTAATTATTTTTTCACATTCATCTCATAATAATCTAGAAATTAATTTTTGTTATTATAGAAAATATCATCATTAAGCTCTCATGCATAATAAAAAAAATGTATTGTTCCTCTTCACTTAAATGGATTAAAATCAAGTCATTAATTGTATCCATATGTGCAAATCACAATTGATTTATAATTTTAATATTAAACAAAATAAAACCAAGTAATAAATGAATGAGAACCGACTTAAATTATGAGAGAAGCATGAATAAACTCATATTAAAATCAATCTCATCAATTAAAGAGGTAGAAACAATTAACATTAAATTTACTATTAAAAAAAATTAATCAAGTCTCGTAATCATAAAGTTATATAATTTAATAAAGCTTCATCTAAGCCCTAACAAGAACTTTAGCCACTCATTAATCTAAGAGACAAAATTTCTATTGGATGAATTAAAAAAAGACTTACCAGAGGTGAAAAAGAGGGTGGATTTAAAAATTGTTGTTTCTACAATACTAGTGATGTTCATCATCTTCAGCCTCTCGCCATGAACAATGTTTCTACATTACCACAAATTTTTTTAAAAAAATTACTTCTTCATTGCTCCGGCTTTGGACTTCAATTCTTTGGCTTTCAAATTGTTCGTTGAAGGTTTTTGGATGATGGGATTAAGAGATTTTGTCACGGGTTCGTTCTTCTCCTCTCCTTTCAAATCTAAAATTCTTTGCTATGTTTATATAGCTTTTGAACACAATTGTTCTTGCCATATTCAAGCCTCAATTTTGACCTAAAATAGCTTATTTCTATTCTCTGATCCTTGCTTTTCCTTATTGCCTACTTATTTTTTTATTCTTCACTTTCATATCTTTCCTTCGCAGCATAAGCTATGTTTTTCACTATTACAAATTTCATTCTTTGCAATTAAATGTTTCTTCTTTTTCTGGACACTCTTTGCTGATTTTGGACAAACTGGTTGCTGCTCTTATAGGCTATTCTTCCCTTGTATTGATCATAAGCTATTGAATTATTTTATCTTTCCTTTTACAAGCTCTTGTCCATGCTTTGTTTTCTGATTTCCTTTTTATCGAACTGAACTCTATTTGTTGCGAACTTGCTATTTCCTTTCTTCGTTGTGTTCCTTTGTTCAACCAACTTCTAAATTAAACTAACTTGAGGCAACTTGCATAAAAATTCATCCTCAATGATCCAAAATAGCCTATGCATGAATTAAGATAATCAAATTCTATAGAACACAATTAAACTTAGATAAGTTGACATTAATATAAAATCAATCTTAAAATGCATAAAATAGGGTATCTAAAAATACTTATTTTACGTGTATATCACAAGTGAAACAATGACAACAAAAAGTTGATATAAGCCCAAGTTTGATGCATAAGGAGAATCTAGTTCAAAAGGTTTTAAGGGAAACTTAATAAAGGAAGATTACCTATTTGAAGATGGTGAGGTGATATGTTCTTCAACCGGAAAATTCATATTATAAGTAGATTTTGGATTATGATGTTTTTTTTCATATGACACCATGAAAGGATTGGTTTTACACATATCAGTCTTGTGATGGTGGCACAGTTTACATAGGTGATGATAACACATGTAAAATAGTAAGAGTTAGAGATGTAAATCAACATGTTTGATGACATCGCACATACTGTTTCAAATGTGAGGCATGTTCCTTATACGTGAAAATGTTTGTATTTTTGGGTAAAAATGATCAAGATGATTATAAATTTTTTGGAGAAAAGGGTTGGCTAAAAATTGTCAATAGGGCACTAGTTGTTTCAAAAGGGGAATTACACAAAAATTCGTATAAATTAATTAGATATACCATGATTTGAGATGCTATTGTGGCTAATGATGTGATAGAGTCTACTATGAGCCTATGAGCTTACATAGGCATTTGGGATATATGAGTAAGCATGGACTTTAGGTACTCTCTATCATGACTTGCTTCTATGTTTAAAATCTATATATTTGGTTTTTTGTGAGGATTGCTTGTTTAGTAAGCATCATTAAGCTAGTTTTCCTAACTCGATTGCTAGATCAAATGATGTTTTAAAATTGATTCATTTGATACATGGGAGGCTCCAGTTGCATCTTTGGGTGGTGCATTATATTTCTATCATTTATTGATGATTTCTCTAGGAAAGTATGAGTGTATATGCTAAAAAAGAAATCTGACACTTTTCTTGTTTTAAAAAATTCAAAGCTTTAGTTGAAAATCAAAGGGGAAAAAATTAAGTGTCTTAAGACTGCAATGGAATGCAATATACATCAAATAAGTTCAAGGATTTTGCAATGAGCATGACATTGATAGACAATTAATTGTGGCTAGTACTCCACAACAAAATAGGGTGGCAAAATGTATGAATTGTACACTCATGGATCAGGCCATATGTATGTTGAGTGCAACTGGTCTAGAGCATGAGTTTTAGATAGTGGCAATTCTGACATCATGTTATTTGGTGAATTGTTCTCTTACCATTGCTCGTGAATGCAAAATTCAAGAAGAGGTATGCTATGAAAAACTTGCTAAGTATTCATTCATAAGTATTTTTGGTTGCGATGCTTATGTTTGGATTTCTAAATAGCATAGAACTAAGTTGGATGCTAGATTTAGATGTTGTGTTTTGCTTGGCTATGCAAATGGAACTAAGGGGTACGTATTTTGGGATCCTACTACCCACAAGGTTGTTTTTAGCCGAGGTGCTACTTTCAATGAAGATTCAACGCAGATGTTGAGGTCGAATATTAAGAAACCTTATTAAATTTGTCAAATACTCTAGATGTTGAGGTAGATATTGAAGAGGCAGTTGAGGATGAGCATGTTAAAGAGATTGAGTCTCAAGATAACCAAGTCTAATCGGTATGTAATTGTAGTGATCAGGATGGCTACAAGACTATGCTACATCGAGCATGAGCCTACTTATAAAGAAGCTTACAACTCTGTTAATACAGCACAACATCATATGTTTATGGAAGAAGATATTGGAGTTTTATATAAGAACAAGACTTAGGAGCTAGTTCAGTTACCCAAGGAGTGGAAGGTCATTGATTAAATGGGTCCACAAATTGAAGAAAGATACTAGTAGCAATATTGAGAGATATAAAACTTGATTGGTAGCAAAAGGATATGCTCAAAAGGCAAATATTGACTTTAATGAAATAATTTTTCCAATTTTTTATTTGAGTATTATTTGTGTTGTTTTGAGCGTGACAATAATACTTGATTTGGATTTAGAATAATTAAATGTGAAGACGATCTTTTGCGTGGAAATTTGGATGAAGAAATTTGTATGACTCAACCTGAAGGTTTTGTTTAAAGAAGATAAAAAGAATTTGGTTTAAAGGTTGACTAAATCATTGTATGGTTTAAAACAGGCACCAAGGTGTTAGTATGAGAAATTGGATTCTTTTATATTGAGTTTGAGATTTCAAAGATATGAAGTTGATCATTATGCTTATTTTCTCAATTGTGATATTGGTAGTTTTATAATCTTGTTACTTTACGTTGATGATATGATAGTTGGTATTTCTAAAAAAGATATTACAATATTGAAAGCTCAGTTGGCCAGAGAATTTAATATGAAAGATATCCGTCTAGTAAACCATAGGATGATAGTGGTATGAGAGAGAAAGAATAGAAAGAATTTTAAACATCTTCAATATGAAAAATTCTAAATCAGTGAGTACACTTTCTGTTTATTGTGCTTTATCTTCCATACAATGTCCTGATATAAAAGGAAAATATGTCTCAAGTGTTCCTTCTCTACCTGAATGGTAATTCTGATGTTGCTCTAAGGCGAGGAGAGGATCAGTAGTGAGACGTGGTGGATGAAGTTGTTGGACGTAGCTGAGGCCAAGGACCAGCTCTTATTTGCGATCCCCATGATCTTAACCAACGCTTCCTACTAGGGCATTACCCTCATCTCCGTCATGTTTGCCGGCCATCTGGGAGACCTCGAGCTCGCCGGTGCCACCCTCGCCCATTCTTGGGCTACTGTCACTGGACTAGCCGTCATGGTATCTATCCTTCCTAGCTCTCTCCATTTGTAGCTAATTGGAGTATTAATTTTAGGTTGTGGCTCTTGGGTGCTTCTATGATCCTCCTTGTTTTATTGGCTTTGATGAAGTCCTTATAGAAGGGACACAGAGATTTGACACTGAAACCCATAATTTACTCCCTTTAATGTTCATCTCCTGATACTGAAATAGAAATTAAGTTGAAGTTTCATGTTTTTTTATGGTACAGACTGGTTTAAGTGGGGCATTGGAAACTCTCTGCGGGCAAGGATTTGGAGCCAAACAGTATAGAATGCTTGGAATTTACTTGCAATCCTCAATTATCACTTCTTTCTTCGTCTCCATCATAATATCTGCTCTCTGGTTTTACTCTGAAAACATCCTTGTTTTCCTCCATCAACAACCTGAGATAGCAAAACTGTCTGGCTTGTACTTGAGATATCTAATTCCGGGATTGTTTGCATATGGGTTCCTGGAGTGCATGCTGAGATTTCTCCAGACTCAGACTGTTGTAGCTCCTCTAGTCATCTGCTCACTAGTCCCATTAATCCTGCATGTATGCGTGGCATACTTGCTGGTCCACCGCACATCTCTGGGTTTTAGGGGAGCTCCCTTGGGAGCTGCAGTATCCTTGTGGGTTTCTTTGATTATGTTGGCAGCCTATATAAACTACTCCAAGAAGTTCCAACATACCTGGGAAGGCCTCTCTCTAGATGCTTTTACATTTGTTCTTCCCTCCTTGAGGTTGGCAATTCCATCTGCTATTATGGTTTGGTGAGTACTTCAATGGTTATTAATTGGAAAAACTTTATATTTGAGCTTGTAACCATGAGCCCGAGATCCAACAGTGCAAAGGGTAGAAAGCAATCTGCCCCTTAATTGTTATGTGCGATGTCAGATTGAAATCCAGCCGCACACAATGCCTAGGCTCATGTAGTCGGCATAAACTCGGGCTCATATAAATAGGTCCCCTCCAAAAGATTTTTATGTTGATTTTGTTGTATTAGTTTCTAGTAAGCAAGTTTGCATATTTGATTCTACATTGTTAATCTACACAGCCTGGAGTATTGGGCATTTGAAATTCTTGTCCTGGTCGCTGGTCTGATGCCCAATTCAGAAACCACTACTTCAGTGATTGCTATGTGGTACATGCCTCCCTTAAACGATGCCCTCAATCTGATTTTCATTCTGCTATCTCCATTTAATTTTGCAGCCTCTTTCTGTTCATAGTGTGAATACAGAAAGTGCCTCGTACATGATTACATACGGTCTCAGTGCAGCAGCGAGGTTAGACACTCAACTCGGATTCTTTGTTGGTTCTATGTAGATTGTTAACTACAAACATGTGCAACAGTACTCGTGCTTCAAACGAGCTGGGAGCTGGAAATGTTTCCAAAGCCAAGAACGCCATGGCTGTGACACTAAAGCTCTCATTCCTACTTGCTCTGGCGGTTGTTTTGTCGCTGGCCATCGGTCACAATCTATGGACCAGCTTGTTTAGTGACAGCAAGGTAATTAAGAAGGAATTTTCTTCCATGGCACCTTTACTTGCTGTGTCGATACTATTGCATTCTATCCAGGGAGTTCTATCAGGTGAAATCAAGATTTAGCAATAAAATAATGGATTTCTTCATTTACATCTCAATTTGAAGACAAATATCTTCAGTAATGGGAAATTTTAACAGGGGTTTCTAGAGGTTGCGGACTGCAGCACCTGGCAGTATGGACCAATTTAGCAGCGTTCTACATTTTGGGCATGCCAGCAAGTGTTCTTTTTGGGTATAAATGCAGATTGTATGCAAAAGTAAGCATGTAACACGAAACTTAGGCGCATTTACCTGTTTGGCAATCGCGGCTGAAGAGAAGTGAAGCAAAATTCCGCCAGCTTTTCGCTTAATTCTTCTTGAGGAAGATTAGGCGGAGCCTGGCCTTTGCCGGAAAGCCTAAAAGAAAACCGGTTTTAGATTAAAGCGGTCGTCATTTCAAGGCTTGTCTAGCCTGACCGGATCAGCCCACGTCGGCTTCAAATATGGTATATAAATGAGCACTGATTTTTATATGCAACTTCTCTTTTATATATTATGTTCGTAAGTCCTATGTATTATGTTCGTAAGTCCTGTGTGAGCTGGTCATACAACCGGGTAATGAAGAGTTAGTTGGTTAGAAAAACATTTTTAAAACACTAATTGAAAGTTGAATATTACCAAGCGTTTAACAAGCCATTAGAGCTCTTGTAAAGAAGAAGTGTTGGGGACAAGAAATTATTCAGTGTGCATCGCACACCTTGCTGGCCGTATATTTTACTATTTACAAAACTACTCATTAGCATAGTTTGTAGGACATCATGATAGTATGCGGTTATAAATGTTCATAAATCGTGCCTTGAATGGTGGAATACACGGCCAATAGGGTGTGTGATGCATACTAAAAAATTTCTCATTGGGTCACCCTTGCAAAGACTGAGAGGTGAATACCATTGTGGATGGCCTTGTAAACTCAAGAGAAGCAAACGATTGTTGTGGAATTTATATTCACTTCCTTAATGTAGCGATTGTGGCATCTCCTTTTAGCATATGATCGCCTTATGGGGAAGGGTGTTAACAAGCTAAGTCGAGTCGAGTTTTAGGCTAATACCTCTTTAATGATATTGTAATTAATATTTATAATATTATTATATAATATACTATTTTAGTCAAAATATGTAAATATTATAACTCCAAACACATCAACCAAATTTATACCTTACTTATATTCAAGGTATGAATTAAAAAATTAAATAAATTAATATTAATTTTTTTAATCTCACATTAATATATGATGAAAAAATATTATATGTATATTTTAATTAGTTTAAATTTGTAAAAATCAAAACATGGTCTTAATTTTCATGTGATATGTTTTATTTATATTATACATAAAAAAAAATAAAAAATGATACAAATTATGAAAGGAGTTAAAATGTAGAGAATATATATATATATACTATGAATACAAACTTTTCTCAAGCTTTGAATCGAGTCAAACCAAAATAACAATGATTAAGTTTAACTTGACTAATTTGTAGCTCAAACTCGAGCCGAGCAGAAGCAAAAAAGTCCTTTAGGTGCTAAACAATAGAAGGCTTTGGCCATGAGTCCTAAAATTTATTAGATTTCTAATCTTAAATATGGATGGGTATTTTCACACCCAATCTTTTAATCTACCACCACAAGTCATGTCTCGTTCGATGATCTTGGCAATGATGTGGCTTGTTAATAAAGATAGGTTTAAAAATTAAATAGTGATATTTTTACACCTTATTTCCTTACATAATTTATAATTGAAAAAAGAAGGTGATTTTCATGTTGTAAAGGTAAGAGCCACATTTCTTATCCAATCAAAAATGGTATAAAGTCTATAATATAGAGAAATAGGGTATATGAATATTATTTTCTATAAAAAATACTTTTTTTTCCTTATTAATAACTTCAGTTGGTTTATGTTTATTTTAAACATTTAAGTGGAACTTTTAATATAAAAAAATAGAGGGAATAATTATCTTTTAAATATTTATGTCTGCAATGTGATCTTCCTCTATTTAAGGTCCCCTTCCAAGTCTCTTCAGAGACTACGCGTCTATATTACTGCCCCATTCAATGTTCATCAAACTATAGTTTATTGCAATGCATCCAATGTGAGGGATAATAGCATCAAAAGGAACAGTTTCTATTTGTTAGATCTGATCAAGCGGATTTTTTAATTTTAATGCAGGGATTATGGATGGGCTTGATTCTTGGACTCGCTTGCCAGGCTGGTGCTCTCCTCGCGATTATGCTCAGAACCAAGTGGCAATAGTGGATTTAACTAAGACTGAGGAAGAAATCCAGCGGTTGCTTGTATAAAAGCATAAATACTATCTTTATTGAATATGAGATATATGCCAAAGTTGGTTCTAGACTTGTTTTTTTACATATTCAAAAATCTGAATAAATAATCTTTTTGCCTTATATTAATAATTAATTTTGGCAAAAAAAAATTATTCTATATTAATAATTTAATTTATTTAATTTAAATAATTAAGTTTTTAAACTTTAAAATAAGTTTTATCAATATTTAATAAAAAAATACTATTTTTATAAATATAATTATTAATATAAGACGAAGGGAATACTTGGATATGTCTTTAGGAGTGGGACTACCTCATACAAGGTTATCATGGACTCTCAAAAAAATCTTTTAAGTAACCAAATGATGATCTCACACGAACACAACTTATTTGCTACTTAATAGAGTGGGTTTTTATAAATATGCTAATTATTAAGGTAAGAGTTTATAAGAGCTTAGGCTTAAGTGTAATTACGTAAGCCAAAGCCCTTAGGGCTGTGGGATCTAATTTCAATGACCCACATTACTCTCCCTTTGAGTAACATGGGGCACTAAAATTAAATTCGATGGCCATAAGGTCTTAGGACTTTGTAAACCCAGGCTCTTACTCAATTATTATATACCAAATTCGTACACTAAACCACGTGAGCGTCTCAAATATTATATACCAGATTTATAAACTAAATTTATATACGTGTTGGTTGTACAGTAATAATATGCCTCACATAACTCATTTTTATTGTCCAACCAAAAACATGTCACCTTCGAAGCATATAATAAACATTTTTTTTTAAAACTTACCAACCCCCTTACTTATGTGTCATCATGTCTATGACGAGGGCACGTTCCTAACTCATATTAGCGTCTGGACATGTCTACCTAACCAGCGTATGTAGCCATGTAAGTCTCTTAACATAATACATAGAGGTTATCTTATGTAAGGTGTGCCATGGTCACCGGGGCTCGTAATGGAGCAGGTCCAAAAAAACAATTTAATTAATTTTTTCCTTTATTGTCAGCCACTATCATTGCATTATTTCTATTTAAAAATGCCCTTCTAGAAAGCGCATGTCTTGTTCTTTCCGGCACTTCACACACGTGCTTAATTTTTCCAGCACGCAAAGAGGAAACCCTAATAAGCACGATTAAATTAAAAATGTAAAGCTTTGGAAAAACAATAAAAAAAGACTTGGCCTGCGGCGAAGAGTCTTCCACCCCAAGCTTTTATGGCTGCAGTTGATCCGCGTGACCTTTTACAGTCCAAAAGGCCCAAAAATACATGTAAGAAGCGTGATCCTCAGGAGCTTATCGCAAATTTTATTTTCTTCGTGACAATGACACTCATGTATAACCTGCCGTACGTATGTGTGTTAGGATATTTTTAAGAAAATAATATTTTAATTTTACGTTTTTATATTAAAAACCTACTCATGCCTCTGGAAATTGAATTTCCTGCTTACCGGGTAAAACTTACTTTCTCTGTCCAATATGGAGTAGGTTTTTAGTTTAAAAAAAAATGAGATAGGGATATTAGCTTCAATATTTTTTAACCTAATTTTGATCGTGTGGCCCATGTTACTCATGGTTTTAGTCCGCTCACCTCCTCATCTAAAAAGCTAATATTTTTATTTCACTTTTTTTATATTAAAAATTATATTATATTTTTAAATAATTTTTTTTTCATATTTTCTTTTGACAATGAGACCACTATAAAGAATATATATAAGCCTTTAATATTTAAGATTGATGACGTATATATTAATATACATTAATACTAATATTATTGGTGTTAATATATACTAAATTATATATATCGTTGATCTTATAGATGAATAATTCCTATATATTCCTTAGGCCGGGCTTAATATGATAGTTGAATATTTAAAATACTTTCCTCTAACTTAATAAGGGAAAGTAGACCCAAATAGTGTCATATTTAATTCACATTTTTTATTCTATTAAAATTAATATAAGGCTTTTGGTGTGAAAAAATAGAATATGAATATCTTTTTCTCCACGTAATGTGTGATGTGCTAAAAGTGTACCTCATACATAACTAGGTACATCTTAATTTTTTGGGTAAATTATACTTACCCACCTAATTTTTAATAAAATAGTATTCATACTTTTTAATATCTTAAAACTTACATATATAAAATTAAAGAAGTCATAGGGGGACACAACGGATAGAGAACATGAGAGGTGCACCACCTCTTGGACCGGTTCCTTTATCACACTTTTATTAGTTAAGATTTTTTTAATGGCTAAGTGAATATGAGTATTTTTATTAATTTAAAATATATTAATGATTTGTTAATGACAAGGGGTACATGGACAATATTTTGAATATTAAAACGTATAAACAACATTTTGGCAAAAATAGGGGTATAGGTACAATCTTCTCTTTTTCATGCTATGTAATATGAGCCATGTGGGACTGTGGCCTTGCCGCCGTACTGTAGAAGGGCAATTTAGGAGTATCATAATGTCAACGTGAGGCTCGAGCGCGGAGAATGGATTGAGTGCTGCCATGGGACGCTGCCCCTCGTTGTACAAAGGTTGGCTCTCCACCACCTTCCCAGCCTCAGTCCACTCATTCTGCACTCTGACAAATTTCAACCAGGCAGATATCTCTATCTTGGTCAGAGCTTAGACTGCAGTTTGCACTTAGCAGATACCTACACAAGTTCTCCTACAGGGAGAAGAGATAAGAGAGAAAGAGGGTGGAGGTCGATCGCTTGGGTTTTGTCGAGATCGGGAGATGCCTTCGGTGGAAACTCCTTTGTTGGGGAGCTATGATGTGGGAAGTGGAGATCGAGGGAGTGTTTGTGGGGAATGGTGGAAGAAGGTGTTGGATTTGGAGGAGGCCAAGCAGCAGGTCTTGTTCGCGTTGCCCATGATCTTGACCAATGCTTCCTACTACGGCATCACGCTGATTTCCATCATGTTTGTCGGCCACCTTGGACAGCTCGAGCTTGCCGGTTCCACCCTCGCCAATTCCTGGGCATGGGTCACCGGTCTCGCCCTCATGGTGAGTATTGCTTTTAGCTCTTTCTCGATCGCTTTCTTTTGATAATCTATCTTTTCCTGTTTCTTTGGTAAGTATGTTATGACAGTTTATCTGTAGGACTAAGATGTGTAATCAAACCGAATCTGAACATTATCTGATTATTTGATTCCTTATGTGCTTGAAAAGCCTCCGGTGAAATCGAAAGGAATAGGAGGCAGATATTGTCGATTGATTCACCATGCTAGAGTCAAAAAAATTTCCATCAGTTTTCATTTATTTAATTATTTATTTGCATCAGTTCATCATGTAAAAATCTCACCTTTGGCGTTTCAGACTGGTCTAAGTGGAGCTCTTGAAACTCTATGCGGCCAAGCATTCGGAGCAAAGATGTACGGAATGTTGGGGATCTACCTCCAGTCATCCATCATCACTAATATCTTCTTCTCCATCGTTGTTTCCATCATATGGTTCTACTCAGATTCCCTTCTTATTCTTCTCCATCAAGAGCCCGAAGTAGCCAGACTGGCAGGCTTGTACTTAAAATGTCTAGCTCCAGGACTATTTGCATACGGCATGATACAGTGCTTACTGAGATTTCTTCAAACACAAACTGTTGTGGTTCCTCTGGTCATCTGCTCACTAGTCCCGTTAGTCCTCAACATTGTTCTATCATACCTTCTAGTGTACCACACATCTCTGGGATACAGTGGCGCTCCCATAGCATCTGCAATTTCCTTGTGGGTCTCATTCGTTATGCTAGCAGTCTACATTAAGTACTCAAAAAAATTCCTCTACACATGGAAAGGGCTTTCTATTGAGTCCTTTCAGTATGTTCTTCCAAGCTTGAAGTTGGCAGTCCCTTCAGCCATTATGGTTTGGTAAGCACTGCTACTAGTTAACGAATCCTTTCGTCTAGTTGATTTGGTTTAAGAAATCTTAATTTATTACTTTATTGTTTTGTTACAGCTTAGAATACTGGGCCTTTGAGCTTCTCGTGTTACTTGCCGGCCTGATGCCCAACTCTGAGACAAGTACTTCGCTCATTGCTATGTGGTACAGTTAGCATTGCTGATCATCCCCATTGAATCTAAATTTATAGCTAAAAGGCATTCAACTAATTGTTAACTTATGTTTCATTATTCAGTGTGAACACTGAGGCTGTGACATTCACGATCACTTACGGTTTCAGCGCTGCAGTCAGGTACAGTGGCTGGCTGCTGAATTCCTACATTGTCTCTCTCTTCGCTGCTGCCAATTTTATTTACTTGTAATTTTGAAAACAGTACTCGGGTGTCGAACGAGTTGGGGGCTGGAAATATTGATAAAGCGAAGAATGCGATGTATGTGACGCTGAAGCTTGCAGTGGGTCTGGCTCTAGCAGTCATACTGTCCCTCGTATTTGGTCACAACCTATGGGCTACTTCTTTCAGTGATAGTGCTGTGATTAAGAATGAATTTGCTTCCATGACTCCACTCCTTGCTGCGTCCATTTTGTTCGACTCTGCGCAAGGTGTCCTTTCAGGTTTGTTGAATTTTATTAAAGAGAGCTTCTCTTCTCACTCAATATATGTTTTCTTTTGAAGATGAAACTTACTCCCATATTAAAAAACAAAAAGGTGAAACTTACTAGCAATATGTGGTACAGGAGTAGCTAGAGGATGTGGTTGGCAGCATTTGGCGGCATGGACCAACTTAGCGGCATTCTATGCTATTGGCATGCCATTAGCTGTCCTCTTTGGGTTCAAGTTGAAGTTCTATGCTAAGGTGAGCAGTAAATTTTGAATTTTTTTATCTTTTGCTTATAGAACTAAAGCTCCGGCGTTTTTCTTAATATTTGACATTTTACCGGCCATAAAATATAAAGGCGAACAGTAAGGATCGAAATTCGATGATTCAAAGTTACCTATCCTATTCAAGTAACGTGTGTTGGGCCCACAATGCACGGCGCACGCTGACGTGTGTGAGTTTTAGCTCATTCTAAAGGCACTCTAAAAAATACTAACTCCATCCCATATAAATAATTATCTTTAGAAAATTAATTATTTTTATTGAAAGGTGAAATTTACATCTAAGAGAAGGAAAATAAGATTATGATACTACTTAAATTTTACAAAATGGAGCTATTAATATGATACAAATATTTTTGTTAAATAAAACTATTAATTTAAGATTGGAGGGAGTATGCATAATTGACTTGATTCTATATTTTTAGTTATACAAAGCTTTTGTTGCTAAGTATAATTAGGCCTTTTTAAGGTTTTTAAAGTCCTGTTCATCAGATAACCGGGAACAAATTTAATCATTTAAATGAAGCCCATTTTTATCTAAACTGATTTAGTTAGCATCAAATAAAAGAATAAAATAGTTAGCAGGGAGTGATAGTCATCAGTTCAGTTCAACGATAAATTGTCTGATTAATACCATCTTTTTGCTCTTCCGCAGGGTCTGTGGTCAGGTATGATTTGTGGCATCTTCTGCCAGGCCTTCACCCTCCTCGTAATTACACTTAGAACCAAGTGGACGAAGGTGGATCTAACTGTACGCGAGAAGAAGAATCACGTTCCCGTTTAATTATCAGCCTGAAGAAAAAAAACACCGTTCGCAATTTTGAGAAGCATGGGATGCAAAAACTTGAGTACAGAGAGGACATCAGTAATTCTGTAACATGTCTTAATTACTGCATTTGTCTATGTTAGTTTTCTAGACAATTAATACGGGAGAATGGAAGTATGTATAGGCAGAATCCGCCACCTACCTCGCACTTTACCATGTGGCGGGTACTCAGATTCTTCTGATTAAGTAAATAACAAACAGTGTGGAGAGCATGTTTCAAAGTTTGTAGTTTGTACAAGCAATCCTGCTCAGGAACGAAAAATGAACCGATACGTTTTCAAAATTAAAAAACAAATTCGTTCTGGGTGAATTTTGATTTTTAAGTGCTTTGATTCTTTTTGCGTTACCTATGGCATCACAAAAAGGATAATGATAAGGGTACAACAAATCTATACAACCCGGCGCGTTTTCACCTTGGATTAAATATTCTTGATGCTCTCTAAAAAAATATATATCCCTCGTTAAAATTTAAATTTTTTATTTTAATTTTTACCATAAATGATTCAAACATTAACCGTTAATGAATATACAGCTCGATCACA
This sequence comes from Saururus chinensis, assembly GCA_035235625.1. Lineage (NCBI taxonomy): Eukaryota > Viridiplantae > Streptophyta > Magnoliopsida > Piperales > Saururaceae > Saururus > Saururus chinensis. The sequence goes on along the minus strand of CP141142.1, from coordinate 49,618,093 downwards.
TAAACATATCCTCGTACACTTTCATGCAAGCAATATAACAATCATATTAAGAAAGGTAACATAACCTCATAGATGGCGGGCACCAGATAACATGTCCACAAAAGAGGACCTCAAACTCGGGTACACTTGTAAGGTCAAGCCAATGTCAATTAGATAGGCTCCAGAACAAAATCTGAGCACCAAAGACGAACATCTAGGGTCGATCCTCGAGCATACCTAGGGGAATATTTGATCCTTGAACCTAAGGGAGAAAAGTCACTTTAGTTCTTACTTTGAGCAATGAAAAAATATTAGGTACAAATAGGTTTCCAACGTAGCATGCTTACGTGGTGCCTATCACCAATCATAATGTGACTTTTTTATGCTCTTTTCTATTGACTCCTTAAAAATAGGATATATTACGTCATGATTTGTGTTAAGCAAGCCACATTGGTACCCTATTTGTACCTAATAATTTTTCAAAGTTAGACAACACATGTCGGTGCAAATAGGGAAGAGCATGCCCATCAAATTAGAAGCCATTGGCTATAAAACCACTAGACCTCAAACGGATGGGGCATCCCCATGAAGAAAAACAACGGCCAAAAATTCTCCATCGCTAGCAAAAGATCTACCCTATCTTCATAGAGACTAGATGGGTGCACAACACCAAAAGCCAAACAACATAAATGCATAGAAATAAACATAATTATCTGTCCATACACCTACGAACAAGAGAAGAAAGGCAAAAGGGGATAACAGAGGTGGTAGGCCGCAAAAATGGAAGAGCAAATGAAGGGAAGTAGAGAGGAGGGTAGGTAGAGGCATGAAGGTGCATTGGGAGAGCCAATCAGATACGAGGAAGGTGAAATATTTGTGGGGCGGAGGGGGGAGGGTTAGTATCACCCCCCGACCCGAACCCCATCCAGGGTGGTGAGGCAAGGCATAATGAAGCGTGGAAGATTACACCAGGAGAGTTAAACAACATGCGACCTTTGTGTAAAAACAAATAACAGAAGAAAAAAGTGATAAAGATTAAATATCACTTAGTCATAACTCACACCCACATAAACTTATAAAGTAAATAGTCACAAGCCTTAGGACTATAACAAGTCTAAAGCCATCATAGGTTATCCATAACATGAAAATTAATGAGTCCTAACATCATCATGACATGACACAAGTCTAAAGCATCCCAAGTATCTAGCCCCTCTCTCATGGTACATATTCATCCCAAAGCTGGACATATAATCGATCCAGAGCACCTGCATGACACAATATACAACCCCAAAACAAAACTATAAACAAAAGAGGGTGAGTTTAGCTTAATAAGGGTTTTAAAGTGAAACATAAGCTCATAATAATACCACATGCATTCTCTCTATGGAAATCACTTTATCATGCATCACTTATCTATTATCTACACATGTGCATCATGGGCTAAATCACATTCACACCACTTATCCATCATGAGCTCATTTATATTTCATAAACACATATCCACAACTTGTTCATTCAAGTTTCATGGTTCATTCACATTGTGCATAAATCAAGTATCATAATTCACATTCACCATGCATAAACAAGCGCATCAAACCACATTACATCCTACATGTTTAAGTGTAATAATTCAATATGCATCATATATAAATATAAACATCATTGCCCCTACACAATTTGTGTCAGTGAGAATTATAATTTATACATATGTATAAATACTACGATGAATGTCTCACAATAGAGAAAATAATCCTACTTATCCTGGCCCAAACATAAGTAAACATGCTTACGCAGGAGATCTTAAAAGGAAGTCTAAATTCTTAAAAAATAAACTAGAGCAATTTAGATAAATCCCAACTAGGAAATTACCTCCTAGTAAGTCGGTGCACATAGAAAAACTAGCATGAAATCTAAGGTAAAAAAAATTCATCAATTTAAATCATTGTAGCATTTTGTTATTCTCACCCAAGGAGGAAAACCGTCCTCAAAGAAAAGTAAAACCCCATCCAATTGATGTAAAACCAATTCGATAAACCTCAAATGCGGCTAATTCAGAAAACTATGCAGCTAATTAATTAATCATGACTTAACAAATTATTTTTATGATATGTACAACATGATACATATATGAGCAATGTTTAATAATAATACCCTAACCAGTCTTAAATGTATGAAATATGATCCATTTGTGACAAATAAAATCATATAAACATGAGTAAGATATATATATTCATAATCATGTCTCTAATTGAGCTAAAATATATGGATTATGGTTCATTTGTCATTGAAACAACATGTACAAACATTCATATCCTCCCATTATCATAAACTACTAACGCCATGGGGTAAACATGAAAAATAATTGAATTATGGCTTTAAATCAAGTAGGGCATCATATTTAGCTTAAATATGTATATTAATCTTCATACCTACGTTAAAACATATCTAAAGAAGGTTCATACATAATTAAGGTGACATGTAAAAGTATTTCTAGCTTAGCATGGTCATAATATACTAGAATCATGAGAAAGAATGAAGGAATAATAAAAAACTAACCAAAAATTAACATGGACAATATTCAATATGGTTGTTTGAATGGGTTGGCATGCCATTCAAACAGCTTGAACGGCTTGTCAGCCCATTCGAATGGCTAAACCAGTTAACTCTAGTTCGTCTTCCTCCTCTCCATAATCAAATCAAAATCATTCCAAAATTTAATATAAAATTTTAAAATATCATGAAATATCATATAATCATTACCTAAGCCTAAAACATGATATATTTAATATTTTTCATGCTTAAACATAAAAAAATAATATTAAATTATATATTTTTTAGGAACCACTGTAACCCATCAAGAAGTTTCAAAAGCTTAAATCTACCCACAATCATGGTATTACATGTAAGAAAACCACTTGAAAAGAAAACCATTTACCTCTAATCAACTTATGAACCTCTTGAATGAACTCCAACCACAAGAAATTCTACCAAAAAATTAGGATATTTGTTAGTCATAATTAAAATCTAATTTCTTTCCCCAAAATAAACTCAAATCAACATAGAAATAATAAATCCAAAATTTTTTTTGGTTAAAAATAAAAATAACATAGATTATCTAAATCAGAATTAAAGAGATGAACTTGATGGAAATAAAATAACAATCCCAATAGGAGAGGTGAAGGATGGGATCATTAAAATAAAAATAAGAATAATTAAGGGGTGATTAGGGGAAAACCTTACCTTAAGATGAGTTCTCCTTTGGGAATGAGGATGGAGCCCTAGCCTCCCTCTAAATCGGAATGGGCTAGGGTTTTTTCTTTATAAAGTTGGTGGCTTATGGGCTAAAAATTAAATTGTTAGAATAGAAATAAGTGCATAGGCCCTAAGTAACCTATAAGTGCACATTTGACTCCAAAAATAAATTTAATTACATCCAAGTCCACTTAAACAATTCAGTAGAAGGTTCACAGTTGATAGGATTAGCATGCCACCTAATATGGACGTGGGTCCTATGGTGGTGAGCGTTTCTTTGGTTAAAGAATTTAAATATAAAAAATATTAAATTAGTAGAAATTTGGTGGATTAATCTAGACACTAATATTTCTAAACTAAAAATAAATAAACCCTAAGAAATCTATAATTAATTAAACTAACCTATTACCCCAAGAAAATCAAATCAAACCGAAACAAACAATTTCACTCTGATCAAAATGTATTAAAATTAGAAGATATTATAGTTGGGTTGCCAAAGAAATGAATGATCGCACACTGATAAGAGTTACCATGTGATACAAATGCATAATCCATTCCCGAGAGCTGATCCTCCCACAAAAATCCCCTACCACAACATCATGGTTGGCTAGGGCATGTGGCATGACCTGGCCGGCCAGAAACATAACATTGCAAGATGAACCTCTCCCAAAAACCCTAAGTGCTCTCTATGTTTTTGAAGAGTGAATGGGAAAAAAGGATTTTATCCTTATTTCTTATACTGCTATCTAGTAAAAAGCTTATAATATTCGTTATACTATAGTAAAAGCATGAGAATCTAAAGTAGTCAATTATAAGAATATTAGTAAATTAAAGTTTTATTTTTTAGTTAAAATTTATACTCCTTACATTCCATATTAATAGCTATATTTGGTATTTCAACTAAATTTGGTTCATTTTGAAAAGCCAAATATAGGACAAATAGAGTATTTTTAAAGAAAGAGACATTTAATATAGGGCAAATGGAGTATAACTTAACAGGGTACTAACAACCCTATGCCTATTTTTTCCAGCAAAATTCTATAGATTAAAAAATATATTTTTTTTATTATATTTTCTCCACACCAAAAGCCTACTCCACTTCTATTGGATTAGGAAAAGTAAATTTTCCAATTATTTATCTTCTCTATCTAATGAGAATCTCAAGTAGGCTTTTAGTGTGAAAAAAGTAGAATAAGAAAGCTTTTAATGTGGAAAATGTAGACTAGGAATATCACCTTCCTAAAAATAGTCCCACATGAGAATAGATGGTCCACTTTTCTCTATTCAATAGAAGGCAGGGACAAAGAAAGATAAGTCTCGCGTTACGATAAGGGGTCTATTTCTCTTTGTTCAATCAAAAGCATGAGTGACGATTCAAGCTGGAAGGGAATCAGTGTTCCAAACACGCATCCAGAAGTGTGTGTCGCCTTGTTATGACACTCACCCCCTTCCATAGAACCAAGCCTCAATGCCAGTGAATACGTACTCCTAACAATAAATCCTTGGGCTCATCATAAATTATCAAGATATCAATAACTAATATACATAGTGAATGACCCTGTCAGGTTTTAGGATTGCACAATGGAGCTGTTTAATCTACTAATCACGTGTCAAGTGTCACTTTAAAAAATGCATCAAATGGGTAAGACAATATGTAATTTTGTTCCCAGTTGAGGTGCTCATATTTTTAGTAGCTCATGGTATTTTGTATCTTAGATGATATGTACATACTCAGGACAACGAAGACATACAGCTCACACTTCTAATATCCAGCGTGAACACTGAAGCATTGAAATTCACCATCACTTACGGTTTCAGCGCTGCGGTCAGGAACACTGGCTTCTGAGTTCCTCCTTTGTCTTTCCCTTTGCTTCTGCCTATTCTCTTTATTTTGTAATATTGAAACCAGTACTCGTGTGCCAATTGAGTTGGAGGCTGGAAATGCTGATAAAGCCCAGAATGCGATGTATGTGACGCTGAAGCTTTCAGTGGTTCCGGCTCTAGCAGTCACATTGTCCTTTGCATTTGGTCACAAGTCACCCTGTCGGCTGCTTCCTTCCCGTAACACTGTGACAGTGCCGTGTTCAAGAGCGAATTTGCTTCCATGACTCTTCACAAGGAGTCCTTTTAGCTTTATTCAATTTTGATGTAAAAAATCAGATGCTTCTCACTAGTCACTTCTATTTGTTGTCATTTCAAAGGTAACTGTAAAACTTACTAGCAAGATGTGGTAAAGGGGTATCTAGAAGATGTGCTTGGCGGCATGGACCACCTTAGCGGCATTCTTTGTTATTGACATGCCAATAGCTGTCTGCATTGAGAGAGTAAAGGAAAAAGTTAATATGTGATCGGTCACGCGCGTTAGTGTATGCTCTGTGCATCTCAATATAGTATACCTGTATAAGGCAGGGTGATGTATCCAAAGCCGTCTGCCCAGCGAGTAATACGCAGCCCAAAAACATCAGACGCATTTAAACAAGACTCTTAAATAAAAATTCTATACTAAGCTGAGAAGTTTAATTTCTTGTCCTTTACTTACTAGTGGGCAATAAAACATGCCGAAATGAGTTCTTTGTTTCAGTCACATAAAGCTTTTGCTGCTCATATTTTCAGGGCGTTTTAAGGTTTTTAGAGTCCGCATCAGATAACCAAGGACAATAATAATAATTCGATCAATTTATCTGATTAACTTTTCTCTGCTGTTACGCTTGCGTCAACAGGTATGATTTGTGGCCGCTTCTGGGAAGCCTGCACCCTCCTCGTCATTACACTAAGCCAAGCGGACGAAGCTGGATCTAGCTGTTCGCGTTATCCCCGTTAACAATTTCGAGAAGCTTAGTTATGAAGCACATTTTTCCGTATATTTCCTTTTCTTCGGTAATTAATCCAAGTAATCTGAATCGTTTTTTGCTAAAACAATCCGAATACTTGCCACAGAAAATATTCCTTCTGTGGCTCTGTCCTATTTAAATAACTACATTTAGTTTTTTAAACTGAAGGCCAACCAAGAACGGATATAGCTGGTTTTCTGCTATTTCACTAGAGCTTATGATGTCGATGGCCCAAGGTAGAGCGGGCTTGGGTGGCCCCCAAGAAAAGGGGACCACCTTCTAAGCCTAGAGGTTATTTGGGTGTTAGGAGTTTTTTTTTTTTGAAATTGGAGTAAAAATTTTTAGAATAAATTTAAATGTTGCATTAAACCTAATTTTAAAATTTAAATTAATATAATTTTCTCTTTTGAAGTTGGATATGCATGTTTTTAGTATTATTACGCTCAAGATCTCATAATAATAAGTAATTTTGAACTTTTAAAGTAGGCCCTACTTATATGATATATTTTTCAATGTTCAAATTAATATGAGAGGTAACTGTTGAAAAATAATAAAATTTATAAGTTTTGAAACGGAGGTCAGGAGTGAGAATCAACGAAATTACCTCATGAGATGATTCGGTGATTCCAGTCGATTCTGGCTCAAAATAATTAAAATTAACTTCTAAGCAGAATTTTTAATTTCACCCACCTTTTATATATAAACATAATTCCAATAATTCGAAATAGAATTGGGACATAAAAAATTTAATACACAAACAACAAATATTACTCAATGACCGATAATGAAATTTAGTTTCTTTAAGAAAATTAAATGTAACTATTAAGAGTAACAAAGTGACTCATTCATCTTTTTCTTTTCTACATTAGTAGGTGGCTAATTCTGCTTATAAATAATAAAGACCTTTATTGCATAAACACTTTTTCCACAAGTCTTTGCAGTAGAAAGCCAAACAATTTTGGAAAGGGTAGATTCCTATCTAGAATGGAACTTCGAAGATAGCCTACAAATGACGACCCAAGGTTTATTTTTACTTGGACAGGGAGGGATGGAGAGGTCCTACATAAAACCAGCAGAGCTCAGGAAAAGAGAGAAGAGCATTCTTATTCCTCCTCATTACTCATTTCCCCTGAGTAAGTTCTATAAAATCTCCCCCCTTTATCCCATTTATAAAAAATATTATTTTTTAGAAAAATATAATAAAAAATAATATTTTTACATAAAAAATACATATCAATAACTCACATATAACTTTTAATAGGTCTAAATAAGTAAGCCCATATGAACTTATATGTGGGGCCTATTTGTAAAGTCTAATTAAAACTCTTTTATGAGATTTTATAGGTGTTTTTGTTGTGGGAATCTCACTATCCATACTATCTACCCCACCCTTTCTATCCAGCATCTGTACTCTTAGGCTCTGGCCAAAATCTGGCTGCAGCTGAGAGACTTTAGGGAGAGAGGTGGCATGCTGGGAAGAGAGCGGTGGGGGAGGGAGCAGCCTTGGAAGGTGGTAGTGCCGTCACTAGCTCCGGCACCGGGGGGGGGTGTAGAAGCATTGGGGTTGGCAATTTAGACTTGAGTCGAGCATTGGGGTTGGCAATTTAGACTTGAGTCAGGCACTTGCAACTAGGCCCAACTGCTTTTGCTGGAATGCTAATTGGCATATTGAACGTGGATAAGATCTAAGCCAAAAATTTGGTAAAAACAAAGCAATCCTGCACTGGACACACAAAGGCCGGATTTGTTTTGATTGAGTTGCTATTTTTAAGTGCTTTGAGGCTTTGAGCACGTGTGGGTAGCCTTAAGCATCCCAAAAAAAACGCCCAATGTACATTAACGAAGCAATCTACAGCTAACTGTTCTGTCTGGATTATTCGGCATCGCAACTAGAGTAATAACGTATAAGTTGACATATATATGGAATGGTTCACCAAGAAGGGAATGGATTTTTATTTGATCAAAAATAAGAATCTACTTCAACGGATTTGCCCTTAGGCATGGTTATATATAACATAAAAATCACACTTACAAAGGATAGACAATTAGCTAGAATTACGATAAATCAACTATATTAAGATTATCATCTAGGGAGGTCCATTTGATATCCAAAAATTGCTCAATAACAGTCAGACAAGTGGATAATGTTAGAGTGAACTAGAAAAATTTAGGTAGAGCCAAATCTAGTGTGAGCTCAATAAATGTCCTATAGTAAGGAGAGTAGTTATCAACCCTAGCAGGTAATGTTGAGGTAAAGTGGAAAAGTTTGAGTAAAACCAGATCTAGCGTTGACTCAGTAAACATCCTATAGTACGAGGATTAGTTATCAACCATAATGGGTAATGTTGGGGTGAAGTAAAAATTTTTTGGGTAAAGTCAGATCTAGTGTTGGCTCTGTAAGCGTCCTATAATAAGAGTAGTTATCAACCCTGTAGACCATCCCATGAGGGTGGTGAAGGAAGGGCCCCAATTGGTTAAAAAAAGCAAACAGCCCCTTGGGGTTATCCTGCACTTGGAAGAAGAACACGCACGATTCCGAAGAAAAATCCATGTAATATTAAAAGAAGTCCATGGAACTCCCAAGTTGGATCATGACTTACTTGGCACATATTGCACAAAAGAAATATAAAAAACTCATGTTTAACAGCTGAAACTCAAAAGCTTATTTTCATTGAGTACAACAGTTACAGCCAAGTGACAAAAGATATCTGGGCAATGAGCATCTTTTCTCTCATTTCTAAGAAAAAATTAAAGAAAGAAAAGAAAAACTACATCTAAATTAAGAAATGTACAACTTAATAAAACTCAAAAGCCCCTTCAATCGGCAGCTCCCACATATCCAAAAACTATAAAAACATGAAATAGAAGTGCAATCTTTAAGTCGTGTGCCTTTAACTTTACATCCATAAATCAGTTTTCCCTGATGAACAACAAACTCATGTTTTATTCTTCTCCAATATCAAAAGAAAAAATGAAACTTAAGTTGGATGACAGCATGCTTTAGTACGAGTAATTACCTTAAATTTCCTTGTCAAGCTGTCAAGTTCACATTGAAAAAAATTTCTAATCCAGTATAAACTACGGAGATATATCTGCATCTCCTAGGCTGGAGGTAGGGGCCGCCGGCAAGTCGGGCATTCCATTTTAATGTCCATCCATCTTTGCAGACAACTAGAATGGAAGAAATGATCACATGGCGTCACCTGAGAAGATTAGATTATCTTAATTGGTCATACATAAATTGCTTTACATAGAACAATTATGCACTCTGGAGAGGGGGGAGAAGAGAGAGAGAGAGAGAGAGAAATACCATGCAGTCATTCCATTGTGTCAAGTCAATGGTCATCATGCAAATAACACAATCAATAGAATGTGCTCTATCCTGCTCTGGTCTTCTGTAATAGCAATACTTGTCAGGCAGAACCTGTAAATTTTATTAAGATTAGCATAGTTTTCTAATCTAACAAAATTCAACTAATTGAACATGATTGTCAAACCATTTGATAAGTACGAACTTTGTGCACCCCTTTGCTCTGTGTGTGTGTGTGTGTGTGTGTGTGAGAGAGAGAGAGAGAGAGAGAGAGAGTTATTCTATTGGCAGTTCATTCAGAATCAGAACAAGAAATTTCATAAAACTTAAGAAAGAAACCCTGAGTATTAAATGGCTGCATTGGCAATGAATCTACAATCTATAGTGTATTCACATTTCTTGACTCCTACAATTAACAAATCACGTTTCATAAGACAGCAATAAAAAGATATAAAATTTTTACCCACAAGATCCAAAGGTAAGGACATATTGAAAGACCAAAATAAGGGTGTAAACACAACAGTCCAGAAATATGGTTCCGATTCCAAAATTTAAGTCACAGTCCCAAAGTCCACAAAAAATAGTCAAAGGAACCATATACAAGTATTCATTCATGTATTAAGATGCTGATATGTTAGAAGAGAATAAAACAAACCTGACGAGGTATGAACCAACGAGAACCAAGATAATGTTGAAGGAGAAGCATTAGTGCCTGCAGGCCCATGTACACTCCCAAAGATATACACCATTTCTTGTCAGCCTCAATTCGCATGAAATTGCTAGGACAACCAAATACATAGAGTGGTATGGCCAATCGAGTGACTGTCATTCCCAATATGTAATGGGGATGTAATGGTTTTCTCGTGTCACGTATTACATTAGTAATTATTTGAGGTATCCAAAAGGAATACATAGCAAAGAGAATCAGCTTTAGATAGTCGTGGAACTCATACATGACTAAAATGCCTCCCAGAAGAATGCCATCTGCAAATAGATGTCACAATTTATAAGCTCATTGTACCATGAAAAACAAATACATCACGTAACACGATATTTGAAAGTAAAATAATTAGCCAGGTGTCAAAATGTAATAAAGCCACATGCATTAAATTATCGTTTGATGTAGTTTTCACATGGCAAGGTTCCAGGATATATCCAAAAGTACATATATTGTGACAATGCTTCTCTTTCCAAACTTTTTCCATTCCTTTTCCGACCATTCAAATTTTCTTCACGAATTTTGAAATATGCAGAGCATTGAAGAAGCCAAATCTGGCATGTTTATTAAAAGTTCAACCTGCTCTCACAGTTGGATAATTAACAATTAAGAATGAGAAAATTACAAAATAAGAATACGAGAATCGAGGTTAAATTAAGCCAGACAGTACCCGGACCCCACTAGGCCTGCATCTAAATCCCATAATGCAGACTAATAAAATCTGGGGTGGGAAGAGTGATTTGTCATCTGCCAGTTGTACAGAGTATCAAAACGTCTGATGAGCTATTAATCTAGAATTTGTGTGTCCATTTTCTTTTGGAGGGTATAACTAAAAAAATAGAAAAACCTTTCACCAATAGAACATGACATAGTCAAAGTTATAACTCTCACCTTGGGTGTGCTTTAAGGGTTCAAATGAGAGTCGCAAAAAAAAATGCCATTGAGGAGGTTTAGGTTGATAGGTTGATACAAATTGTTCTCCCAAACAAAATTTTCCAGATGTTTAAATAAATTAATTTTCTATTAGTTCAGTAAAAATCATATTTATGAACTAAGTTTTTTAGTAAGATTCTTAAATAAAAAAACGCCTAATGAAAAGAGGAGTGTGGTGTTACCTTTATGTAAGAATAAAGGTGATTACAAGGTTGCAAAAATTATAGAGGTATTAAGCTAATGACTCATACAATCAAACTTTGGGTGAGGGTTATAGAAAGAACAATTAAGAAACTGACTATAATATCTGGAATCCAATGTGGATTTATACCTAAATGATCAACAACCAAAGCCATATTTTTACATACTAAATTGATGGAGCAAAGGAAAATCTTCATATGGTTTTTATTGATATTATTTGGGAGGTGCTAGACAGGAAAGGGGTTACAAAGGTTAAATGGATCTTATTACAGACTTGTATAAGGTGTTAGTAATACTATGGGTGGAGAGACTATAACTTTCAGTGACCACGGGTTTGCATAAGAAATTGGCTTTAACTCTTTTTGTCAATAATGGATGAACTCACAAGTCAAAACCAAAAAAAAGTTCCTTGGATCTACAAATTAGACCTACAACATTATATTGTGCAAGATGTTGAATAACAAAGACACTCATACGATATCATGAGGGTCACATGGAAGTGAATGCCAAGATAGATGAGCGGAAAAACTATTAGAGACATATTAGAAACAAGTCAAACAACCATATCGAAATACAGAAGGGATTTCGAGGTTACCCAATTAGTGATAAATTGAGAGAAAGCTGATTGCTATATTTGTCCATGTTCAAAAGAGACCACAAATAGCTCTCACATAATATGAACAATGGCTAATAGGAGGGCCCTACAAAAAAGGAGAATGACCCCAGATGACTTGGAAGTAGGGCTGTCAAAACTTGACCCTACCCATTTACCAACCTGCTTAACCTGACCCAACCCTACTAGTATATGGGTTAGGGTCTGGAAAATGATCCCTATTCATATAATCACCCGACTAATCCACCTAAACCCCCTCAGTCTTTCCCTTTCCCATTTTCTCATTGTTGATTGGTCTTCCTTCAACTACCAATTTTTAATTCTAAGATCTCGTGTCCAAAAAACTTCTAAGAGTTCACAAACCAAAATATGCATTGTTAGTTTAAAATGTGAACTAAATGAGATTATTGCAGTAATCTTCCGTTACCCACATAACCCGATCTGATCCAAATTGAGTTAAGGTTTGCATGTTCAACTCTTTTAATTAAAAGAGTCGGGTTTTGACCCAACCCTTTTAAAGTTAGGGTCAAGGCTGACCCAAACCTTTTGACAGCCCTAAAAAGGAATTAGCATGCACTGGCAATGAATACGTGGTTGTAGAAAGGTCTATGATATTGGTTGGCAATAATAGGCCATTCTCTGCCATCAAAACAGAAGAGATTTGCACAAGATGCAAGTAATTCTAAAAGATGAAGAAAATAAGAAGTCAAAAGGACAACAATTAAGCACTATATCCAGCAAAGACTAGAAAGTAAATTTGTTTGTATCACCAAAAGAAACTTGTCCTTTTATTGTCATGAGAAACTACATCACTTGATATCTATTCATTGCTCATTGTCTAGTATGCTTGAAATAATGGTCTGGAAGTTTTGTTTTGTGTCAAAGAGAACTTCTCTTTGCAGGACACATTACCTTTGTATTCATCTTCAATAGGCATGTGGTAATTAGCATTACATATTTTTTATTTTACAAGCTGGCCAACATGATGCATTACTGAACATAGGGTAAACACGTATATCAACCATAAAGAACAGTTTGCAGGAAAATTGACCTTCTGGAGCAAGTTAATGTCAGTAGGATGGCAATCAAAGGAACTTTCATGGTAACTTTGTCCTCTATCAGGGCAAGGGACCAGTAATGCAATTTATGAGCCACATGTCAAGATGTAAAGATTTAATATGCAACAAGATAAACATAGTCATCATCATCAACGTATCCCATCTAAAGAAGACCATAAACACAAATTCTGCCCTGCTCTGTTCCCCCTTCTATTAACAATTTCTGAATTTCACAAGTGCACCTTCAAGTCTCTTTGTATAAAGAGAACTATTGTTCTTTGCATCAATACAAGTGCAAAGCCCTCATCACTCACTTCGACACAAATGCAAACTACAAAGCTCTTTAAAATCAGCAAGGAACTTACAAAAACGACTGTAGAGAACTGATAGTTCCCGTCTCATTGCTTCCCAGCTTTCTCCATTATTCATTGGCCTATTTGCTTTCCATATTGCAAGGAGATATCTCGTTTCAAAAATGGAAAAGATGACAAACTTGAAGAAGGCGGCCGTAGCAAAAGCATTAAACAGAGATTCTGGGACAGAGTACAACCAAATATTCAAGTCAGGCACATGTAGCACTATGTAGCTAGCATAATAGCAGACAATAAATTTCAGCAGATGATACAAAAGTCACGTGAGAGTTCATTGAACTCACCAACTAGTATACCAACAATTATATGCAAAAGGCAAAGATAAGCATCCAAAATTGCTTGCTGACCAATCATTACGATAGAAACTTTTGCAGCCCCCTGAAAATATAAAAGTAATTTATGAGTACCTATATCTGGAACCAAATTGCAGTATATACGTCCCTGTACAGCACTGCCTTGCATGTAGAACATAAAGCAAGTTAGCAGCATATAAAAGGCTGTACCTTGGACAACCCATATCGACAGGTGAAACACCTTAAAAACTGCTCAACATTACAGAATGCAAAAACAAACAAATATGCCCCTAACAATCCATAATCAGTCGGTAAAAACTTATTGCTTTTATAGTTATCATGGCTAATTCCTAGTATGTTCTAAGCATGACCAGTCCACATGACTGCTAATCCCGTAGTTGGTTAGATTGACCCGAAACATTTTTCATTCCACATGCTACTTGCTTGATATATTTGCTGCAAACTCGCAATGCTGCTTAATTTCCTGACTGAAATAACATATAACATTTTGGGCACTCTCCTCTGCAGTATCAGCATTAGTTCCACAAATTAAATTGGCTAGGGTCTTACTGGTCATAGCTACCAATTTCAGCAACAATGCAGCACAAAGGACAGTAAATCCAATGGAGTATGGTGGCGTGTCTTTATACGAAACCAACTAAAAGTAAATGCATACATACAATGTCTCAGACAAAAAGCTTACCGACTGTGTATTGCTGTATTCCATCTGCCGAATCAAAAATAAAACTTGAAGAAAAGAAATCTGATTCACTGAGAATTAAGGACTTCACATCCAAAATACCAGACATGTGAAGAGAGATATTAAACAAGTTGATGCACACCAACTTATAGGTTCTCAAGTATATTATATTTGATGGTGGCTTAGACATGCAAGTTAATATCAATAGACCATTCAAAGATGAATAAAGATGCCATCTAAAACATATATCCGAGTAGGACTATCTCGTATTTATCAAATTCATCTCAAAGGATCTGACATCAACTCTCCTATACAGAAACTTCCTTGCAGAGTCCTCGCAAAACAGAAAGTGAGTGATGGATCTTCTACATGTAATACGATCCATATAGCACACATCAGTCATACCTAGATGGAATCAACAGTAATGTCATATGAGGATACAAATGTCACCATTAAGGTAAAGTTAACCGCCTTGTTGTAGTAGACCTCGATGTTGACAGATGTAGTATTTAAGACAATAGGAGACAGACACTCCCCATCATCATCCAAGGAAGGACTCTCCATTAATCCTTCCAAATGGTAGCGTTCTCCATCTGAAAGTAATATGAGAATGATGTAGAAATAAAGCTTTATAAAAAAAAAAACTGCAACACAGCATTTTCTTCTATTAAACAAGGTTAGGATCATTCTATCATAGCAGATGAAAGCGGTCAGATAAAAAAAATAAAAATCACTTCTTAGAGAAGATTTCAATGTTGAAATTTAAAAGAAATAGTAAACAAATAAACATTAACATGGAATTGGAGGGTTAATATTGCAAATTTTGGGTCAGTTAAAAAGGGAACATTAAAATATAGTATCTGCAAAGTGTAGGATCCACTTGAAATGTTTGTTATAATAGGTATGCAAAGGGCAAAGATGTGCTTTTGCAGTACTTGACAAACTATAACACCAGCTCTGCTGACAGTAATTTTTTTAGTTTCCAAAAACATAGGGAACAGTTGAGAATTTTGACCACCAAGGAGAAACAATGAATTTATGGATTGACCAAAAGTTTATTTGTAGGTTATATGGCACCAGCTGAGGTAAAAGCCCCTCAGCACAACCTACATATGAACATACTCTTGTTCACTTTAAGAAATATCTACATGTAAATTTAATTAATTTACTACTAACAATAGGTAATATATAAAACAGGACAATACACAATTCTTTATGCATTTAGGACCTTAAATAGATTGTAGTCAGTGTAGTCAAGGAACAATAACCTCCAATATAAAAGTTGGATGAAGAATCACCATTTTGGCCATATGAGATCCTTGAAACATGGGCAGCAATCTCCAAATTACAATGTTTCTCCATGCCATACATAAGTGCTGAAATTAACGAAATAAATAAAGGAAATAAGGAGATGATGATGTTGATGATGATGATGTTGATGATGATGATGATGATGATGAGAAGTTGCAAACTTTACAATTCTTCTTCCCCTTAGCTTTTCCACGGGAAGAATCTTGAAACACCTGAGATGAGAAAACTCCAACCTGTTTTTAGTTAACAACGGGAAAGTTACAATCAAATGTATAAACAAGTTAATATAATATTACTCAATTGGAAGAGAAGTGAACTGAAAGTGTGGGTATCTTAAAGTACATACCAGATGATATGGATCAGGTAAAAGATAATCCTCTTCTTGGGTCGATTCTTTGTCGGTTTGCCTGCTTAGTTATTGCAAGAATGAAGAAAGTAAGCAGCACGATTATGTTTAAGGTAGATTTCCAAATGACTATTAGTCCATAACATGGAAACCTGTACTTTTGAACCTGCCACTTTATAATAAGTAGTTATTTGTTTTAAAATATGTATTAATGTTGTGAGAGAAATTAATGTACATTGAGTGTTTAAATTTGACATGGATGACTACAGCATACGAAGGCCTACCCATTTGTTACCATTCGAAGTTGTTTAAAAGGCCATATGTATACACCCTCCAATCTGATATGAGTAACTCCAAGATCATGCTCATTGTCAAACGTATCAGGAAAAGTAAGAGCTCCCTGTTGTTAAAAAAACCACATAACAAATTGGAGCAGGAAAAGTAAGTGTTCCCTGTTGTTAAAAAAACCACATAACAAATTGGAGCAGGAAAAGTAAGTGCTCCCTGTTGTTAAAAAAACCACATAACAAATTGGAGCAGGAAAAGTAAGTGCTCCCTGTTGCTAAAAAGAACCACATAACAAATTGGTGCTTTATGTAATAGAGAATTAAAATCGCAGCGGAGAAAAGAGCTAAATTAATATAATACCATTAAAATCAAGGGATTACAGCAACTGAAGTTGCAGCACCCAGACATCTATCTCATGATCATTGGGTAACCTAAACCATAGTTAACTAGTTGAAGTGTCACATCCTGTTGCCAATGTATTCATCTATAGATTGCACCTATGGTCAAACTAAATCCAAGTAAATAATCATACAACCTAAATGTATTACAATTGGAATGGAATCCATACAAAATATATACAAATGGAAATGTATAGCTAATTAAAGATAACAATAAGGTTTGAAACACGAAAAAAAGACATGGCTACCTGTACATAATGAACACCATTTATCTTGGTTGAGCTAGTAACTATCTCTAGGACAGATTGACCGTTAGCTTTCCCAAATACCGGGAACCTAGAAGATCTGTTACTTGTCTCCAGAAAACTCCAGGTTCCTGCCCAATGAAACCATACTCCAAGTAAGTATAAACTGTGTTGCCAGAAGGCATGAATCATTGAAAGATTAAGCAATAATATTCAGCATACAGACCTCTGTATGTTCCAGTTATGTTCCAAGCAGAATAAGGACCCAAATCACCTTCATCCCTTCTCACAAACCGCTGAACCATATAAAAGGATAAACAATGACATTTATATGAGGCAAATCATCACATTGCAGATGATACAGGACTAATATTACAATAAACTGAAAATTTACTAACAATATTTCAAAAAATTAAAAAGGGAGAAGTGCACATTTTTCTTTTCGACAAAATTCCAATATCCAATTAATTATTCAGAACTACAAAATTCGGCACCCATGTACCCAATGTCCCTTCCTACTTTAAAATTTGGGCCTACACAAACCACATAACCTAGAAGTTTCACTTACCCGGCTAATAAAACGAAGAAAACAACCTTCACATGTGGGAATTGACCCTGGAGGCGAAGATTTTTATTTATTATAAGAACGAATTCAATCGTGTAATTAGCTAACGCAAGATTGTTTTTTTTTTGGCACGAATATAACACAAGATATGAGTTGCAAAGAGAATATCAAGTAAGCAAAGTTCAACAACAAGGGACAGAAGGGGTTCATCCCCGCTCCGAATAGAAGAAAAACGTAAACAAAATGGATACAAGGGAAACCTGATGGGACCAGGAAGAAGACCTCTCCCTCAGAGGCCTGAGAGCTGACGAAGACCCGATAAACCATAAAACCAGATAGCCAACCGCAAAAATGCTCCTCCTGCCGATCATTTGAACAGCTCAAAAGCAGCGCCTTCCAGTACCATCCACGAACGCCGACAAAACCAAATGAAAACCCATCGGGGCGAGCTATGTTCGGCAAGACGAGGTTGGTACTTGCTTCAAACGAAGTCAAAACTCAATAAATCGACGTTAGCAGACACCATCCGATTAGTGACCCTCCACCAATAACACACAAAATTGCATATTTCGGATGATGATCTTGCTTAGGCCTGACGGGAGTGATCCAAGCGAATTGGGTTGGAAGGCGACGGGCGGAGACCTGCGACCGAACCAACAGCAGCAGAGAGAAGCTGAATTGGCAGCCACACAGGAAGAACTGGTTTCACACTGTCATCCTGCTCCGTCAGAGTCGCGACTTTTGTGCGGGGTGCAATGCAAAGAAGGAGGGCCCCCAAATCCTGGACCAACCCAGTGAGGCCAAGAGGCACATTTTGTGGGCTTGCGTGGAAAATTCGCTTTTAACGGAGACGAACTCTGTTAACAACAAACAGGAGTATCTAAACCGGTGGGATGCAACTTATGAACATTTTAAACTAACACAGAGGGCGTGATCCCTGAAAATCCTGGGCTAGAACGACGCTGGAGATTTAAATGAAGCCGCCCGATCACGATCCCGCGGCTCCTGGGTTGGGTGGGCCCTATAAAAATATGGGTTTATGCGGCTGCGTCGGGCACATGGCTCAAAGTCAATACAAGAGGTGCACTTCTTCTCAATTTTATAAAGATAATAAATTCATGTCCATTGTGCCTAATCTAATATTGGCATGGCCACATTGTACAAAAAAAATTGTTGGCGTGGCCTCATGAAATTTGTCAATTGATAGCTGTAACACCTTAATTGTTGGGCGTCCACTCCTAAAAAGTATTTTACATCTTTTTTGTTCGAGGAAGTTGATATTCTTCGTAAGCTTTACACGGATAGGAAAAAGTGAATCACATGTTCTCTAGTAGGACTGACCTTTCTTATTCAATCAAAGGTAGTGTAAAGCGGTGTAGAAGAAATGAAGTATAAATATTAATTTTTATTTTTAAATAATAAATTATTCTTTTTAGTTTATGTGAGACCTTTACATTCCTTTTGTCCCAAATTAATAGCCCTATTTGGTAAAAAAAATATTTCATATTAGTAGCTTTATTTTATTTAATTTAAATGATTAGGTACTTTAAAAAGAATAGCATAAGCTTATTTTCCCTTTTCATAAAAATAGATTTCACAATTCAATAAAAATTACTATTTTTTCAAGGAAAAAGTTTATATGAGCCCGGGCTCATATTCGCCTACAAGAGCTCGGGCTCTATGGGCCATCGAATTTACATCTGGTGGCCCATAATATTCATGGGCATTTAAACTCATGAGTATTATTGGTCACCGGATGTAAATCCGACGGCCTATAGAGCCTGGGCTTACATAGGCGAATATGAGCCCGAGCTCATATAAATGAGGTTTTTTTTTTAAATGTTACTATTAATATAGGATAGAAGGAATATTTATTTTATCTATGTACACAAAGTATCAACTTTAACCAAAAGATGGGCCTTTTCATTGGGAATAATTAAGGGTCAATTACTCATAAGAAGTGTTTTATTACATATAATCAAAGTTTAAATTTTCTTATTAGATTTCTATTATCTACAAGAAAACTAAAATACTCATAAAGTAAAGCATTTCCTTAAAAGACTAATGAAATAATAAATATTTTATAAATATATGTTACCCTAGAGTTTTACATTATCTGCCTACTAGAGCTCAACCACCAGCCACCAAAGCTCCACCATGGTTGCAAAGCTTGGTTGCGGCTACCAAAGGTCTACCGCCACTCACTGAGTTTGATGAAATACTGTCAACCCCCACCATAGCATTGTCTTGCTATTGGAGAATCGCTATCACTTTCCATAGCATTGCCTATAATAGAGAAGTGTTGTAGAAGCTTATGTATGTTGCCCCATAGCTTCACCTTTGGTGCCTCCGCCACTGGAATCCTTTAACACACCACTCATGAGGAGTGTCATCGCCACCAATAATCTTGTTGTTTCGATATTGTGTTATATTTTGGATTGTATCAATATTTTGTCACATCTCATTGTTTTCATTGCCAAACTAGTGCCCAACCACCACGAGACCCATATCACTCCCTTGGGGGAGGATTTCATAGGTTCTTTGGTCCAAAAACAAAAAGAGAAGAGATATCTAGAAATATAAAACAAACCTTTTTTTTATGTTAGATGACCCTTCTTTGGTTAATCAAATACTACTTTTTACAAATTCAAGTAGAGTGGTAGTGATGACCCAATTCTAAAAAACCCTTCCATAAAATGGGAAGTGTGGAGATAACTTGAAAAATATTAAACAAAAAAAAGCTAGAGGAAGTGTTTGCAAGATAATTTCATGAACACGAAGAAAAATGTATTTGGTGGGGAGCTTCTTTGTCTTCAAGATGTTTTGGTGACAATCTTTGTCTTCAACTTGAAAGTCCTTCTTGTTCTTGTCCTACGCTATCTTACTCCTCAAACTACTTGCCAACTTCTTGATGGATGTTTTGTGGAAGAGTGAGACTATGGGAGCTTGACGAAGAAAGAGTTTCTTCTTGTAGATAATTTTGGAAGGTTGTTGTGGGTGGAGTATTATAGAGTTTGATGAAGATTTTTAGAATTTGGAAGACAACCCTATTTAGGTAGGATAAAGGGGTATTTATAGAAGTTGAGAGGTGGTCAGTGCTGAGAGAGCAGTGGAAAGAATGAAAGGTGGTAGTAGTGGGGTAGTTTCAGGTGTCGTGGAGTGGTGTCTGTGGACTGGAGTCTATTTGACTTTGTCACCTTAACTCTTACAAATTTTCCTACATAAGCTTTTCTATTCTTCTTTTTATCTTATTGTATTACTATATATCGAAGGCTCCTGCTTTTTTTTTAGAGAAGTGGGGGCTATAGACTTTACTTAGGTTAATTTGGCTATTGAGCTATGAAGTTTACTTGGGCTTATTTAATTCTTCATGTCCAATTTGTTGTAGACATGGAGCTTATTTTGTCCTATTTGATTGATTTTGACCTTTTTTAAGTGGCTAATTCAATGTGGGATCCTTGGGCCTCTTCTTAGTTAATTTGGTAATTTAGTAGTTTATTTTAATGTTGTGCCCATGAGGCTTCTATTTAACTAATTTGATATTTTTATGTAGGGATGTCACTTGGGTCGGGTAAATGGTAAACCCGACCCGACCCTAATGAATCGGGTTTAATTTTTAAAATTAACCCTAATGGGTCGGGTCGGGTTTAGGTGATCCAACCCGACCCGACCCGAATATAAAAATAAATATAAATTTATATTTTTTATATATATTTTTTAATATTATATTTAAAAAAAATTAAAAAAATAAAAAAATTATTTCAAAAATATTTTTTATTTTATTCGGGTCAAATGGGTCGGGTTTGGGTTCAGGTTGGGTTGGGTTTGGGTTACAACTTTGTTATGTGGTATTGGGTTCGGGTTTGGCAAAAACCCAACCCGGCGATATCGTTATTTTTATGACCAATTTTAACATGGGGCACATAAGCCTTCACTTAGACAATTTAAATTTGTTAGTGCCCAATTTAATATGGTTCCCTTGGCTTCCGCTTAGCTAATTTTATTTTAATGGTTGGTTTCAATGTGGGGCTCACGAGTCTTCACTTGGTTATTTTAATTTTTTGTGACTAACTTTAAAGCGGAGTTCATAAACCTCCACATAGCCAAATGAAATGTTTATGGCTAATTTTAATGTGGGGCCCATGAGCCTCCACTTAGCCAATTTAATTTTCTACAGTAAATTTTAATGTAAGGCCCACAAGGGCTCTATTTAGCCATTTTGATTTCTTTTAATGGCTAATTCAAATGTGGGACATTGAGCCTCCATAGTGTTAACTTGGTCTTTTTGGTGGTCAGTTTTAATGTGGGATCCATGAACCTCTACATAGCGATTAGATTTTTTATGGGTAATTTTAATGTAAGGCCTACGAGTCATCTTTTAGCCAATTAAGTTTTTTGTAGCTAATTTCAGTGTGGGTCAATGAGACATCCACTTAACCATCTTAATTTGTAGCGGCTATTTTAATGTGGGGTCCTTTGGCCTCCATTTAGCCAATTTTATTTTTTATAGTTAATTTCAATATAGAGCCCCTGAGGCCTCGACTTAGCATTTGATTTTTAGCGACTAATTTCAGTGTGGGGCTTACAAGGCCTCACTTGTCTAGTTTGATTTTTTTGCTAATGGTTCACGAGAGCCTCACCTAGTTTTTTCTTTTTTAAAAGTCTCAACTTATTCCTATGTGTAGAGGACTTGTCTTCTTCTTTCTCTTTCTTTTCTTTTTTTTTTACTTCGTTTGCATTTGAGCTAATTATATTCCAAGTCTTTACCTAATCTAACTCACAATTTTTTTTTCAATATCCACCACATATTGTGATCATTCTATGCACAAATCATGAAATAGCACACTTACAAGAACTGTCCGCTAGGCTACCCACACTCACGACGGGCCAAGTCAACCACTATTGTGAAGCATCCTATATAGATTTAATGAGTTTATACTAATATGTCTAGCATTTTGTCTTTTCACACTCTTGTTTGTATATCACTGGCTATATATATATATATATATAGATAGAAAGATAGATAGATATAGATATATATACACTTATTAGCTTTATTAGCAAAAGGTTGTTGTATATGGGTAGTGCCTAAATATTTTGTGATCATCCTTGATCTAACCCAACTTGTGTTTCTTATAATGTAAGTTCTTTTTTGTTTATGGTGTATGTAGAGTAGTTGTTTTAGGATTTATGAAATAATTTTACCAATTGCAGTTAATTATATGTTAAACCATTTGTAAGCTAGATGTTGTGAATTATTTGCTAATTTCATCTACTTTTAGTGGCAATTGTTGGTGGGACGCCATAGCCTCATGTACATGGAGTCTCATTTGTGCTAGAAAAATTAAGGGTTTTTTGTTTTCTCATCATACACACTATTAATGGATGTTTGAACCTAGTTTGGGAAGTTATTGTATAACACATTTAATACATCTAATCTTATGTGGAAAGTCTTGTGCTTGAAAATGGATGAGAGAAAAGTCTCGTGTGAAAAAGTATTAATTTTTATTTGTTGTTGATGGTGAGTAGATTTTTTCTATAGGTTTCTTGGCATCTTCCTTTAATTTTACAATTTGGAATTATTTTGTTTTGTGGATTTTTTGGATATATTACATGTTATTTGTTAAATTTCTAGGTCTAAGAGACAACATGTTTACTTATTTTGAATAATTATTGGCCTTAAAATTTATTTTGTGTGTTGCCTTTCATTTTGACCAACAATACTAGCTGAAGATATCTTTGGACTCAGGCCCCCAACACATTTCCAAGCACCTACTATCAAGCCCTAAGATTATTAAACCTATTTTTGGTAAACCAACCAGCGGAAAAATATTATTTTTTTACTTTATGTCAAAATTAGTGGCAAGATATCTCATGGCACAACTATTTTTTTTTCAAACATATTAATATAGTAATTCAAGTTAAATCTCTTATTAAATTGAATAGGGTATTGCCCAAGTACAAGTTTGAATATTTTGATATGTATAAATATAAATAAATTAGCACTCACATGCCTAAATTTATCTACTATAAGAAAAAAATATTTAAAACATGTCAAGTGACCTAACAATATCGTGTCTATGCTACATAACCAGATTCCTAATGGAACTTTAACCCTACAAGGTTCTTGCATCATACAAATACTAAGTTTACAAAAATACCTAGTGAGATGGCTAAACAAGAACCT
Source organism: Saururus chinensis (assembly GCA_035235625.1). NCBI lineage: Eukaryota > Viridiplantae > Streptophyta > Magnoliopsida > Piperales > Saururaceae > Saururus > Saururus chinensis. The sequence continues at coordinate 49,594,494 of CP141142.1, read as the reverse complement.
AAGTTTTAACAAACATCTATAAATCAATAGTATCATAAATAAATAAACATGATCAACATTTCACAAGCACTTCACTAAGGGCATGAGAATAAGGTAACCAATACTATCAATATAACATATATCCAAACATCAAGTCATAATCATTTTGTTACCAAGGCCACATTTATAAGGCATACCCTCGCTAAGTGTAAGTCAAAAAGGTTATCTATAACATTGTATCCATATCTAAGAGTTCAACCATGCCTCACTAAACCACGAACCACTCACAATTTTGACCTAAGTCTTTGTCTAAAACCTACCCTACTCTAACCATGACATGAAGTAAGGGCTCACTATGGCTTATGGACCCTAGTATTAAAATTCTAATTGCCATGATTGTCAAAATCTCCTATATTGCATTGCGCGGGATTAATAATCTTTTAATGATCTAGTCCATTTGAAACTAACTCCTGAGCTAGATGAGTAGCTCTACATAACTCTCATCTTTAGATAGATTGAGGATCATGATCATTTTTCATACCATACCCTCCCATTATTGTGGAAAAATGACTCACTCGAGGAGCCAACATGACATTAGGAATCTTCGACCTTATGTGTAATTTACCGACAGTATGGGGTGTGATCCAATACAAGGATTATTACACACAAAAAGTATATATACTCATACATCAACAATTATATCATCACAAACTCATGCACTATTATACATATAATTTAATCCAATTATATTACTTAATAATATCTTATATCATATAGCAACTCATGGTAAAAAAAATACTTATTACCAACTTATTGTCGGTAGACTCATCGACGTGTTGCCCAAGTTATCGATGCCCATTTGTGACAATTGACGTCGAGCCATCACTGACAATGGGTTTACATGGAACAACCTTTGCAAGATCCTTAAACCAATTTATTTTATTCTATTTAATTACTTTTGTGTGGTTTAATGTCAATTCTGATCAATTTTGACTATTTTTGAAATTTAAGTGGTTAACAAAGGTTTTAACTAAAAATTTCTTAACATTTATAATTTTAAGTTATTTTAAGTCATTTATATTTTTTCTAAAATTTTTAATATTTTTTCTAAAATTACGGTTTGGTAGGACCCACCATGGGCCCCACAACCAAAATTTGAATTTCTAGCCCAAAATGTCCCTAACATTAAACTAAGACCTTGGAAAATTATTTCAGAATTTTTTAGAACTTAATTTGGGTTTAAATAGCTAAATTATCCATTTTTAGTTAAATTTCTATTTGTACCCCATTATTTGATTAGGTCTAACCCACCCCTTACTATATAAGGAAAGATACAACTATTTCCCTATTTGGGAAAAAGTTAAGACCTGGAGTTAGGAGGCCTAATGCCCCATTTGCCTAAAGAGGAAGGAGATTAAGGTTTAATTTGCTTAATTATTCCTTAATTATTTAAGGTTTTCTTAAATCTTTTCAAATCTCTTCTTCTCCTGTGGTTTAATTTCGATTTCAAAGCATAAAGCTACTGATTTGAATAATTATTTCAAACCCTAATATTGGGAATTTCATGTTTGAGTTTCTTGAACCCTACATCTAAGGTTTTTCAAGAGGTTTATATGTTCTAAATCAATTTTATGAAGATATTGATCAAAATAATGTTTTAGGTAGGTTTTGTATGAGATTAAGGAGTCATTTCGAACCAAGAAGTTGCTAGAAGGTAAATCTTAAACTTGTTGTGATTTCGGATCTAAGGTTTGAGGTATTTTTGAAATAGGTTCCATGATTATGAGCTTTAATGGTAATTTGATAAAAGCTTAATCTTTGGTGTTAATTTCTTAGGGCTTTGCTTAATAATGATTAGATTTAATGTTCTGGAAGCTTTGATTTGATTTTAATGGAGTTTGGGGTTTGGATTTGGCGTATTAAGTTTGATTGATGGAGGTTCGGTTTGGTTTTCAAAATGGAGAAGAGAACTAGATCTGTCGTTATGGCGATCGATCACCCTTACAGGCCGATCAATCGGCCAAACGGCATTGTAGGCCGATTTTAAGGCCAGCCGATCGATCAGCAGTACAACAGATTTTGGTCATTTTAATTCCTTTGTTTATTTCAATATTTCTAATCCCAAATATTATTTCTTATATTCATATGGGTTATTTGAGTTAGAATAAGCTACTGAAATGATATGTTAGTGATGCTGGAATTTATGAAGAATATTTGGGTATTATGTGGAATTACATGATGTTGGTTAAACATGTTAGAATTGTTAACTTGAATTCATGATTGAATGATTCCTTATGTTTTAAGCATGATTCTAACAAGGTTATAACATGAAAATGGACTGATATGTCCACTTATAATGTGATTAAACTATGGCTGAATGATTATTCCATGTTTAGCTTCAAGTGTTGTACGAATATGCTTATATGAATTGAGCATGAGATTTCACTTGATTTGAGTGAATGTTCCCGATGGTTTTCACTCATGATTTCAGTTTGGATCCATGATTAGGTGTTAGAAAAGGATGTGTGTAGCCTTGTGAGTCATTGTCAAAGCATGGTCATATGTTTAGGAATGTATATTTTATCTTAAACACACACATGTAGGGAAATTAATTATGAAATCATGGTTGCTTATGACTTGAAATGATGCATATGGGGGCTTATGAAAGCACATTCCATGTGTTGGAATTCATGTAGAGATTGCTCGCATATGTTTCATGTTGCATGCATCATAAAACGGATTTCTTGAATGAGACTTTATTGATGTTTAGCCGTGGTTAATCGACTGGATGCAATGATGTGAGATTGCGTGCCAATTAATTGATCGTTGGCTTAATCGAAACTTGGCTGGTCTAAAAGGACATCATTTTGATTTGAGTTTCTGTGTGGAACATGTATACTCCATGGGTTGAGTCGACTTGAGTTTATGTGGAGATGAGTTGTGTACTCGTCTTGCGGTTGAGATTCTTGAAATAGTCATTTGGACCCTGAGAATCTAGAGTTGTACGCCTTCGTACACCGGTTAGCACGTGTTCTAGGTTCCCTGTGTGGAAATTCGGGCTCTTCCTTTAATGTAGGATATATCTAGGGTGAACGCACATGCTCTAGTTCTCTGTGTAGGAATCAGACATCCTTGGACAAGATTGTCCAGGGTGAGCAGATTTAGGGGCTAACTACCCCAACTTTTATATTTTCTGTGTGAAAATAGGACTATGTACTGCCTATGTGGCCTTGTCTATGTCTAGCCTGTGTGGCAATCATTGTATTTACTCCTTGATGGAGGCGTTCACCATTTGTTAATGATGTATGTGTATGAGATTATATTATGTACAGGATTTCACAGGTTGTGTAGGGATAATGTGACACATGTGGATATGATTTATTATGAATGATTCAATGTCATGTGTTTGACATGTTTGTTGTGCAGGGTGAATGAGCTTGGAATGGATGAGAATTGTTTATGCATGATCTAAATTGTGTGATGGAGATATTAGTCATGCAGGTTTATATGATATGAATACATGATCTAAATTGTGTGATGGAGTCATTATTTATATAGGTTTATGTGATATGAATGCATGATATGAATTGTGTGATAGAGTCACTATTTATACAGGTTTATGTGATATGAATTCATGATCTAATTCTGTGATGGAGTTACTATTCATACAGGTTTATGTAGTATGAATGCATGATCAGAAAGGACGTTAGAGACACTTCTCATGCGGATTATGTGTGTTATTATGCATGATTATGATTGGGTGAGAATCACTAGTTATGCAAGATGTATGTTAGGTCATATTATGATCACTTATGCCCTGACTTTGATATATGTGCTAGATCTTTTACTTATGAATAAGTAGGGGCTTAGTAAGGGGATGATAAGAAAGGGGTATACCATGTTATTTATGAATCTGAATTGCCATGTTGTTGTGTCGTGATGATTTTTTAATTAATGCTATCATTTTCAAACCATTATTGAGTTTCATACTCACTCCTCTTTCTGTTATTTGTTTTGGGGTTGTATGGTGCAACATGCAGATGAGCAGGATTCTCTATACGAGGGACGACATGGGTATGCGTGGGATTAGCCTTGGTTGCATCCATATGATATTTTATTTTCTTATTTTTTCGTTGATGATGTTAGAGAACATTGTGTAGTAGATTATGTATCATGCCCACATTTATTTGTTGTTCTTAGACATGTCTAAACTTTTCTGATTTCGAGCCATGTGTAGGCTTTGAACAATATTATGTGGGTTGGTGTGAGGATGATGACAATTTTATTATCTTCTTTGTTATCCTTATTTCTCTTGCTCAAATGACATTAGGTGCGCTACTCCGTTAGTTGAATTACCCGTTAGAGGGGCTAAGGCTTCCACAATACGTTAATCTATCAATTTCTGTTGCCCCTGTGCACATGACCAGCCCTTGGACCAGGTTTGGCTCAGGTTGGGAGGTGCTAGGGCATGACAAAAAAGTTTTGGTATCGGATCACCTCTTTGTCTAAGAGTAAATAAGGATTAAGTGACAAATCTGAAGGGTTAGCGTGTTGTGAGATGATCAAGGTCTGAATATAACTAGCAATGTGAAATTCTGTTAGTTGTTTGTCTTGAATGTTACTTGCTTTTTTGATTGTGTGTTGTTATGATTGGTTGTGTTGCTTTGAGTTATTAGGCTATATGATTAATGTCTGATTGTTGTGTAGATGGATGGCTCTAATCATGCAGGCGTTAATAACCATCGCAGTGCTAGATATCCAAGGGTGGACAATGTGTTGACTGCCATCGAGGAGTTGACATAGGTGGTCCAGGCTAAGCACGTGAATGGTAGTGGATCTGAATATCTTTCTTTAGAGGGATTCAAGAAGCTTAACCCTCTTAGCTTCAAGGGTGGGTTAGATGCTTCAAGGGCGGATAACTGAAGACTTCATATGGAGAAGATCTTTAATGCTCGATGTTGTTTGTAGGAGGAGAAGACTCGCCTTGTAATCTTCACGTTCGAGGGCGAGGCTCAAAAATGGTGGTTATCCATGGAGCGGCATACAATCTCACATCATTGCATCCAATCAATCAACCACAACTAAATATTGGTAAAGTCTCATTTATAAATTTATTTCATGATGCATGCAACATTATATATACGTGAGAAATCTCTACATGAACTATGATTCATGGAATTTGCTCCCATCAACCCCCACATGCATCATATCAAGCCATAAATGACAACAATTTCCATGATTAATCCCCACATATATGTGTGTGCTCAAGATGGAAACATTTATTCTCTAAGCATATAACTATGCATTGAAGATAATCCACAAAATAGTACACACATACTCTTTAACATCTAATCATGACTCCTAACTGAAATCATGAGTGAAAACCATCATTCAATCAAGTGCAACCTCATGCTCAACTCACATAAGCATATTCACACTACACTTGAATTTAGACATGACATCATCATTCACCTATAAATTAATCATAAGATAAAGAGACATATTAGTTCATTCACATACAATAATTTTGCTGGAAATATGCTTAAACACGAAGAAATCATTCTATCATGGATTTAAGATATTCAATCCTAGCATGTTTAACCAACAATATACAATTTTCACATAATACTTATAAATATTCTTCATAAATTCTAACATCAATAACATACTCTTCCAATAGCTTATTCTTCCTCAGATCACTCCACATAAACATAAGAAATAATATTTGGGAGTAGAAATATCAAAATAAGCAAAATAAATAAAATGGCCAAAATCTGCAGTACTGCCGATTGATCGCCTGCAAGGCCGTTCAATCGGCTGGCCTTACAATCAGCCTGAAATGCCATTTGGTCGATCTACATCGCCATAACGACATATCTGGTTTGTCTTCCCCATTTTGAAAATCAAACTGAACCTTCATCTATCCATCATCATACATCAAATCCAAGCCCCAAACTCCATCAAAATCAAATCAAAGCTTCCAGAACATTAGATCTAATCATTATCAAGCAAATCCCTAAGAAACTAACATCAAAGATTAAGCTTTTATCAAATCACCATTAAAGCACACATTCATGAGACCCATTTCAAAACACCTCCAATCTTAAATCCGAAATCACAACAAGTTTAAGACACAAAACCCTTACCTTACTGCAACTTCTTGGTTCAAAATGGCTCCTTAATCCCCTTTAAAACCTACCCAAAACATTATTTTTATCAATACCTTCATAAATCCGATTTAGAACATGTAAATCTCTTGAAAAACCTTAGATATAAGGTTCTATAAACTTAAAAATGAAATTCCCAATATTATAGTTTAAAATAATTATTCAAATCAGTAGCTTTATGCTTTGAAATCAAGATTAAACTATAGGAGAAGAAGATATTTGAAAAGATTTATGAAAACTCTAATGGGTTAAGGAAAAATTAAGAATATCAAACCTTGATCTCCTTCCTCTTTAGGCAAATGGGGGATTAAGCTTCCTAACTCCAGGTTTCAGCCCTTTCTCAAATAGGAAAGTGGTTGTGCCTTTCCTTATATATTAAAGAGTGAGTTAGACCTAATCAAATAATGAGGTACAAATATAACTTACAACTAAAAATGGATAAATTATTTATTAAAACCCAAATTAAAATTTAAAAATCTTGAAATAATTTTTCAAGGTCTTAGTTTAATGTTATGAATATTTTGGGTTAAAAATTCTAATTTTGGTTGTGGGGTCTACAATGGGTTCCGCCAAACCCTAATTTTCTGAAAAAATAGTAAAAATTTTGAAAAATTCAAAAAAAATTCAAATAACTTAGATTAACTTAAAATTTTAAAATGTGAATAAATTTTTGGTTAAAACCTTTATTAACCACTTTAATTTTGAAATTAGTCCAAAATCGATGAGAATTAACTTTAGACCATACAAAAGCAATTAAATATAATAAAATAAACCGGATCACATTTAGGGATCTTACGACTAAGAACATGAATAGAAGTTTGGATGAGGGAGATATGGCCATTTAAAGTTGAATATCGTGTGTATGGCCTATTTACCCAAATTAGATGCGCAAATGGGCCATTTCATGTGCTCTGCGGCCCCCGTTAACTAAAGTGATGGGAATAGGTTTATGATACCCAATTAGGCTACTTGTTGGAGGTTTAGTTAGCCCAAAATTCTCGGGGGATTAGGTTTTCTAAACCCCATTAATTATAAATGAATGTCTAGGGCTCAATTGAAGGAGAGATTTTGGAGGAGAGGGGATTTAGAGAAGAAGAGTCTCAAAGAATTATCCCACAAGGATGACTGGCAACGGAACTCAGGCTACGGTAAATTGACAATAACCCGTCACTTGAGGTAGGATTGGTGAATAAACCAATTTCTCCTTAGGTTTAATCCAATTTAATGTTGTTTTAAAGGGTTGGACTCTTTATATTAAATTGAAAGGGATGAAGGGGTGTAAAAAAAAGGGAATTTGTAGGTGCCAAACAAACCGCTCCCTACTGGCCAATTGCAAGACGCCGCCTCTCACTACCTTTCACTGTAGCAAAATTTATGTAGCTGTGCTCTGGCTATTAGCGGTTGCTGCCTTCTTCCCCTTTATTCTCCCTCCATGTGGCAAGACAATCAAGGGAGTGACCACACGGGCCCTAGCTGCAGAGCAATGCGACAACAATTAGAAGGAAAAAAGGGGCCCCACTGTCAGTTCTGCCATGCGCCATGGCAGATAGGGGCAGCACTGTAGGAGGCGAGTAGGCCTGAGGCCTCTAGCCAACTACGGGGGAAGACGACCCAAGAAGCAGGTAGTTAGGTCCCGGACCCGGCTAGCTGAGTGGCCCAGTTCTATAAAAAAAAGGAAAAGAAAAGAAAGGGTAGCATGGGGTAGAATGAGCATAAAAATTTGTAAAAATTACCATTGGACTAGGTGAGTGTCACAAGTCACCTGGCCAAGTTTTAGGCTGGGGAAAATCCCATAAGTTGCACATTGATGATTTTACCCTTATAGTGAACTGTAATTTAATATTTAATTACCCGATTCGTGCTCCTATTCAGTTGCCTATGGGAAGATTTAAAAATTGAGAAAAATCATAGTGAGAGGTGAGGGTGTACCCTAAATTTAGACTAAGTTACATGGAGGGGAAAAATCTCGGTAAGTGGATAATTAACTATTATACCCTTACAGTTAAGGGTAACCATTAAAGTGAACCAAGGTTAGTTCAAGGGGTTGATAACCCCATAAAATGTCTATAAAATTACTACGAGTCCATGACATCAAGGAATACTCCTAAGATCAATTTTAGACTCATTGGAGTTTAGGAAGACCCTAAACAAAATGATAAAAATACCCTTATGAGCAAACTACCTTGCATTCCTATGAATGAAATCAACAGACCAATAAGAGAGTGAAACCTTTTGAGAAATTAAGGATTTGCCCTAGAATGGAGATGATTGTGTCCCATGTTAAAAAATTACCCTAATACCCTTAGGTATTATAACCCATTTTCCTAAAAAAATAAATGCTTCTAACCTAAGGAGAATTAGGGTCGAGAGCACATGGCTTTCTAATGTCATAATTAAATTTAGGTATTGTTAATACGATCCATTCAGACATGTGTGGGTCCGTATTAATTATGTTTTTATTGTTTTAATATTTGTTACTAATGTTGTGATAATAATACATCATTAACTTAATATTAATAAAATATTAATTAATGAGAAATAAATAACTTTAAACTGAGTGAAAATATCTAGTCTAAATAAAAATTAAAATATCTTTATAAAGATGTAAGACTAGTTTATAGAGTAAACAAGGCCCTTGACCTAACAATTTACTTTTAAAGACGTTGCCTAGTTGAGACAATTGTTATCCTAATAATTTAAGAAATGAAAAAAAATAATAATGACAAGATGGGGGCTTTCTGTACTATGCATAAAATTTTGGGAAATTTATTAAAATAATAATAAAAAAAAATAATTACCAAAATATACCACTTTGGGAAATATTTCCCAAAGTGGTGTTCATTTTTGCCACACTGGCGCCAGCGTGGCTTTTTTTTATATTTTTTAAGTTAATTTCGTCATTTAGAACGAAGAAATTGGCTTGAATACGATTTCGTCGTTCTAAACGACAAAACCTTATATTACTTGACACGGTTTCGTCGTTCAGAACGACGAAATCAACTTAAGCTGATTTTGTCGTTCTGAACGACGAAACTACCACACTTGTGTTATTTCGGGCTCGGTCGTGGGAGGACACTGATTTCGTCGTTATATCCGCGACTCCGCTCCGCCTCCCGTTGCGTTCCAGTGTGTTTTCACTCCGCCGCTTCTGCCGACATCCGGATGCTGCCAAACTCGCCGCCGCCGTCCAGCCCGCTGCCGCCGACCTCATTCCGCCGCCGCCAACTTCAGTCCGTCGCCGCCTTGGTCTAGCCCGCCACTGCCCACGTCGAACCGCTCCCATTTCATTTTTTTGGTATGTATTTTTCTATTTTTTTTATTTACCTGTTTTTCAATTGTTGTAATATATTTTTTATATGTTACATTGAAGAAATATAGTTTTTGTATATTACATTGAAAAAATTTGAAGTTTTGAATGTCCTATCATTTAGCCCTAATTTTAGAAGTATTGTTCTAAGTCATTGTGTGTGTTTTTTTGTTTAAGATTATTAAATTGAGATGGATTTTTAATTAATGAGTTTTTGTTTTTTAAGATGGCAAGTCTCTCAAATTTTGGAAAATAAGGAGGATTTGAGTTTTTGAACATGTTTTTATATGATATGTGACATTGTATGCGTTATTACATTAAATGTCTAATTTTATTAATTAGAAAAGTTACTCATTAATATAAAGTATTAATGATATGCTTATATACTTGGTAAAGTTATTAGTTTCTATGCGTATATATTTTTAAAATATATTTGTCAGAGTAGATATTAGTATTAGTTTGCTTAATCTAATATTAATTTTATTTATTATTTATGAATTAATTGAATAGAAATGGCAGAAGAAATGGTTAGTTTTTTCATTAACTACGACGGACGCATAGAAGGATTATTAATGAAGAAACCGTCTACATTTGATGAATTTGAGATGCACGTAGCAAGTAAGGTTGGGTTGGATCGAAGAAGATGGAAAATTACTATCAAATGTAATCTTCCGTCCTATGGATCGAGAATGATACTAATGAACATAAATGATGATTCATCAATGGCTTTTATGTTTCACCACTCGCGTCACATAATTTCTTTCGAGTTATTTCTCGAAAAAGAGGCCCGAGTGACTAGTGAAAGGCGAAGTAGTTCACATAGGAGCTCTCACAGAAGCTCACAAAGGAGCTCGGATAGAAATGTGAACAATGAAAGTCATATGCAAGTGCCGGTGGACGACGAAGAAGAGGGAAATTTATCTATGACAGTAGCTTCAAATGAACGTCATAGGTCGTCTGCCCCTATTTACGATGGAAGTGGACCTACTTGGAGGTAAGGGTTGATTTAGTTGTGAATACGTTTTCAATCTTATTATCCTTTAATGAAAATACGTTTAGCTAAATTTTGAGATTTTGTGTGTAATATGGAAGGTCTACGACGCATGCACACGAGCCATTTAGCGTTCCAATGTCTCAAGGCAGTGCATGGTATGAAACTCAAAGTTCGATGGGCCTTCATTACCCCTACACGTATGTTGGTCATACCGATGCTGAACCATCTAATCAGAGGTGAAATATATATATTTATAAATGAATTCAACTTTTTTAGGCTTACGAAATTTAATACATATGCGATGTTTATATGTAGGGGGGATATGTCTACGGTGAAGATATTGATGAAAATGAGGATAATGAAGGTGAAGATAATATTGACGAAGTAAGTGGAGAAGATTCTGATATGAATGAAGGGGTTAGAGGTGAAGAAAGTGCTCAACAGATGGTTGACGGCGAGGGGGATGATGCGGTAGACAATGTCATTGCTGGGAATGATATGAATGTAGATGATGAAGAGCCGCCGTACTGTGAAGTGGAGCCACTTTATGCACACATCACAGATGAGGAGATAGATGCTGCAATGAATTCTACAATGGATTTGGACCAACAAAACGAAGATGAGTTATACGTTGGCCGCATCTTTGAGAATAAAGAAGCATTCGTTACAGCCTTGCAGGAGTTTTTCATTCAAAATCATGTCGAATACAAGGTTGTACGAACAAATCCGGCGGAGTATACAGTGAAGTGCATTGATAGCACTTGCCCTTGGAGAGTGCATGGCTCAATCAAAAGGGGTGGTGGGTTCTTTAAATTGAAGACGTACAAAGGTGACCACACATGTCGGAATGCCCAGCTTAGCACATATTATAGGCAGTGCAGTGCCTCCTTTATTTCGAAGGTCATAATGCCCGCTATCCAAGCCGAATTAACTCTCACACCAGGGGATATTATTCAAAGAATGAAGGAGAAGTATCATGTTGACATATCTTATAAGAAAGCATGGGCAGCAAGGAATATGGCGATCAAGGCCATTTATGGAGATTGGGTTGAATCGTATAAATTGTTGCCAATGTACCTAAGGGCGGTGCAAGAAGCCAATCCTGACACCTACTACCGCTTAGAGGATGATGTAGTACCTCGTGCAGATGGTGGCACTTGTAGGAGATTTAGACGGTTGTTTTGGGCCTTTGGGCCGTCTATAGCTGGGTTTCGACATTGCATCCCTGTGATTGGCGTTGATGCCACTCACTTGTATGGCAGATATCCTGGTGCTCTTATGGCTGCAACGGCTACAGATGGAAATAATGGGTTATTTCCTCTTGCATTCGGGCTTGTCGGGAAGGAAGACGGAGACAATTGGAAATGGTTTCTAATGGAATTGAGGGATCATGTACTGATGGGCATGACGAACATCGTCATTATTTCAGATCGACATAAGGGGCTTCAAGGCAAAGGCTCGAGGTTCTTCCAGAGCCGGATTACCACCATCGTTATTGCATCCGTCACATAAAAGCAAATTTTAAGAAAGAGTTCAAAAATGATACACTGACGGACTTGATTGGGGCAACAGCTTGTGCATTCACAATAGAAAAGTTTGATGCTAAAATGGACTTGATTGGTCAAGAGAGTCCTAGGGCAAAACATCTCCTCTTAGGAGGAGAATTGCATCCTGCACAGTGGTCCCTTGCACACGGTGGTTTTATGACATTTGGCATGACGACTACAAATATGGCTGAAAGTTTAAATAGCCTCTTGAAGGGGGCACGAGGGTTACCCATGCAGGCTTTAGTGTCAGCTATCTTTTATCGGCTCATAAAATTTTTTGTTAAACGATCTTCTGCCGCCTCTGCCATAGTCACCCCATATACTCCTAGAGTGGAAGCCATATTGAGAGAGCAAACAAGAAAAATTGGGGAGTATATAGTTAATAGGATCAACAAGAGTCGATTTAAGTGACATCAATTCGTGCCCGCAAGGTTATGGTAAATGTTGCGATGCATACTTGTACATGCAACATCCCTCAGGTTTATGGTTATCCTTGCTCGCACCTTATCGCCGTGTGGGCAAAGCGGCGAGAGCCAATCAATGCATCACTGTTTTACACATCTTCTACTTATAGAAATGTGTACTCTGCAGAATTTTATTCTCCTCGTGGTCAGGAGTATTGGGAGAGGGATATACCGTTTGTGTTATACCCACCGATAGCAACAAGGCAACCCGGTTGCCCACGGTCTGTTCGCATTAGGAATACCATGGACCGCAGAACAATGGAAAGAGATGGTAGAGGAGGATATAAATGCGGGAGGTGTAAACAAAGTGGGCATAATAGTAAATCATGTAGAAACCCTCCTGTTGATTGGTAAACATATAATTAACCTCTGTATTTATTATATTTTTTTAGTTACGTACGCATGTATTCCTTACGATGAATGATATGATCTTCATCTTCCACAGATCATATGGATCATGCAGAGCCTTGTTACAGGCCAGGCCCGAGTGACGCTTCTTTACTCGTAGAGCAGGAGTCACATAGGTCTGCTGCTATTTGGAGAGGAGAGGTATGATAACTTTTTTTAAAATTTGTTTCATTGTTTTTTGGTTGATATAATACGACATGTTATAATTTTAAAATTTATTATAGGACCCCGGGTGCCTTGAGTGCACCGAACATTTTAAATACCTCCGCCATTGGCCTATAGATGAGCGTATATTACCTTATATCGAGCGAGCGGGATTTGGCCATTTCATTCATCTACAGTATGTTCGTCTCGATCGGCCTCTATTGACGGCTCTTGTTGAGAGATGGAGGAGGGAGACACAGACGTTTCATTTGTCATATGGAGAGATGTCCATCACGCTCATGAATGTGGCAGTTCTATTAGGACTCCGTATTGATGGACGTCCGGTGACAGGCACGACAGGAGGAGCTCATATGGATATATTACTTAGACTTCTTGGTAGAGCTCCTCCTCCTACAGTGATGCATGGTAGCCGAGTGAGCCTACGATGACTGTTACAGGAGTTTCGTGAGCTCCTAGCCGATGCTACAGAGATAGTTATCGAGCAGCATGTACGAGCCTATATATTGCATTTACTTGGAGCCACTATATTTGCGGATACCACGAGCAGCCACGTGCATGTTTCGTATCTCTCTCTCCTTCACGACTTTGACATGGCTGGCACTTATTCATGGGGCGATCCGCTCTCGCATTCTTATACCGAGAGTTAGGAAAGGCATGCCGTGCCATGACCTCGGGGATTGCGGGTCATTCGACTCTTCTTCAGGTAAATAATTGTGTAACTTTACTTGGAGTTTTAGTCACGTATAAATTTTTATTTCTAATATTTGTTATCACTATTTTATGACATAGTTATGGTCGTGGGAGCACTTACACATCGGCCGACCAACTGCTGAGATGGGTCGCTTGGTCGAGGGTGCTCCATTAGGGGTGAGGTAGGTTGTATTTATGTTTACCACATTAATTTTTGTGCAACGTTTTATGAACATATGCTGAACTCATTTCTTAAATTTAACTCCTTAAGGTGGAATGTTCGGAAGAAGAGAACTGAAAATCCACAAGGAGTCCTCCGTTTGTATAGAGGGGAGTTAGACCACCAGCGGCCATACCAGGTAATTTTATTGCCGTGTTGAACTTTTTTATATAATGATTTTAAAAAATTTTGTCGTTATTTAAACTAACTTATCTTTATATATTATATAGATTATTTGACAGCCGTACTCGGAGGACTTGTTCGCTATGATACATCCACTCTGCACTGACGGTCGAGAGGTGTGGCTTTCTCGAACCCCTCTCATATGTTATGAGATTATAGAGATGTATGTGCCAGATCGTGTAATGCTCCAGTTTAACCTGGAGCAAGGGGTCCCACCTTCTACTGTCGAGTTTGTCCATCGCATCACTCGACAGGGCCGCCATATTATCGACTGGGCTATATATCATGCGTCGTATATTGCTCGATGGGAGGATAGGAGATCCACTATTATTAGAGGGGAGCTGGCTACGACATTGCGAGATGTTCGTAGTACTTATATGCACTGGTATTTACCGATTACACGACAATATATTTTACCGCGCGATGATGTAGAGGAGATGACATATCAGCCTAGGGGAGCATCTGAGGTAGCTCTAGTAAGTACAACTTTGTTAATTAAGGCATATATTATTTTCTTATTTTGTTTTAATTATTTATCTAATATTTAATTTATTTTTTTATAGCTTCGTCAGCTTCGACATACTAATGCGTATTTGAGTGATGCACTTGTCACCTGTATTTCGCGCGAGGACTTAGCAGCAGCATGTGAGTCGGTGATTAGATCGTCTAATGATGTCCTTCGTAGCTTGCCACTACTTCATTCGGTGATCACGGATGTTCATCGAGATTATCCTGTCGACGAGGCCGCTCAGACGCAGCCGATGCACTCTTCATGCCCTGATATTCCATCATCATCAGCAGCATATAGCTCTCCTCCAGGTTCATCATTTCCAGATACTACACATGTCACTCAGCCAGATCCAATTTTATATTATAGACGACATCGGCCAGCTCGTATTGTACCATCTATTACTTATGCTGAGCCGGAGCCCGAGCAGGAGCCTGACATGGAGTCGCAATGAGCCCCAGCCCCAGTCGGAGCTCGAGCCCCAGTTGGAGCCAGAGTTAGAGCCACAACCAGAGGTAGATCATGAGGAGCTCGTACACCCCCGTCGAGGACGAGGGCGAGGGCGAGGATGAAGACGTAGGAGATTATGATATTACTTCTGATGTATTATATTTGTTACTCGTATATGATGTACTTTACTTATATTTGTTATGGTGATATTCGTGATAGTGATATTTGTTATGGGTGGAATGAATGAAGTCGTGCATATTTATGTGTGTTTTGTGTTCTGTGTTTTGAATGAATGAACAGGGATAGGTGATAAAATTAGTTTTAAATAGTAATTTTAAAAAAATTTAAGACGAAATCAGTGTCCTCCCACGACCGAGCCCGAAATAACACAAGTGTGGTAGTTTCGTTGTTCAGAACGACGAAATCAGCTTAAGTTGATTTCGTCGTTCTGAACGATGAAACCGGGTCAAGTAATATAAGGTTTCGTCGTTTAGAACGACGAAATCGTATTCAAGCCAATTTTGTCATTCTAAGTGACGAAATCAACTTAAAAAATATAAAAAAAAAGCCACGCTGGCGCCAGCTGCTTGGCTGGCACCAACGTGGCAAAAACAAACACCACTTTAGGAAATATTTCCCAAAGTAATATATTTTAATAATTATTATTTTTTTAATTATTATTTTAATAAATTTCCCTAAAATTTTAGGTCTATAACGGTGCATTAGGGAGGCCTAGAGCAAGTTAGTACCAATGCAAAATGGCAGGTGATCAAAGGTAAAATACACAGCCAAAGGGGCAACCCAAAGGGAAAGAAAGAGCTATAAAGTGGCGGCCTAAAGCATTAAATAGGTGACAGAGATAGGGTAGGAGGTGGTGGCTGGCAAAGGGGGCATCGTCGCCAATTCTATTTCTACCTATACTCAAAATAATTAGTGCGTGCAGCCAAAGGCGAAGGAGTATTTCGGAGTCGAGGAAAGGCGGAGCAAAGGCCACGGGTGAAGCAAGGTTGACCCATGGGTGCCCTGAGGAATGCGGTCTGCGGTGGCTTCAAAGTTTCAAAGTGACGGAACTAACGGGGATGGAATTTGGGACGTTGACGCCCGTTAACAGGTATCCTCACGTTGGCTATGGCACGCTCTCTTTGACGGCTCATTATAGGCTTATAACGGAGCACAAAAACATCTTCCGGGGACCTGGGTGCGTTCGCATGGAAAAATTCCTGCGTCCGAACCAAAGTCAGAGATAGCGAGAGGACTGCACGCCGGAGCCCGTACTGTTCTGCCTTCTCCATTTCCGCCACGAGCGTCGACGTCCAGGGCGACCACCGCGAGGAGCAATTCACCCAAATTCTGACTTGCTGGTATGAGATCCACACTGCCTATTGTGATCCCCGTTTTCCGCTCTATCTCCGTTGTCGTGTTTTCCGACAGCTGACAAACTGTAAACATATGTCCCGAAAATTTATTATTTATTGAAAGTCACTTTTTAACATGATTTAGATTTTCGATTTTTCTCTTCTCTGTATTGTTTAAGGAAGATACTCATTTGGATAGGAACAAAACTGGGAAGGAGATTACGGATGCTGACCTTGTTTCGCAATTTTTTTTTCTGTTTAATTGACATCCCTTCCTTGATTGAGTTTAAATTTTAGTGTTTTGTCAAATTTCCTCTGCCAAGGGCTTTAATATTCTGTTGATGACATAGATTTGAGTTCAGTAGAGTGATCCTTTGGTTTGTTCGTTGTAAGTGAGAGGAATACATGTGAGCATTAGATTGTTCCTTCACATTCCATCGTCCATGGCAATTTGCTTTTTAGGGTGGTGATGATTTTTGGTGTTGGATTGATGCTGTTCCAGGTTTGTTGCTGTGGATGGAGATTCTTCTGTCAAGTATGGTTTTGCGCACCTGAACTCGTAATGATGAAGCGTTATGTATACATCAATGACGATGACCAACAAGATCTTTTCTCTGATAACCGCATATCAAACAGAAAATATACTGTTATCAATTTTATTCCAAAAAATTTATGGGAGCAGTTCAGGTAAGTTGATTGTGGGATCTTCTATACTCTGTTCTTTTTTGTTGTTTGTTTAATGAAGCAAACAATGGAATGTCATGGAATACAGGAGTATTGCCTCTCTCCTGCAAGTAATGAGAGCAGGTGTCAATTTTAAAAAAACTACACAAAAAACCTTGGTTAACAGGACGCGTTTCATTATTGTTATTTATACTATGTATGGCAAGTTGGCCGTTAGTTGAGTTGTTAGTTGTAGGATTTGGGCATGTGACCTGTGAACCACATAGAAAATGCATTGTTTTAAGGCTTAAGGAAGACATGCTTATTCTTCTTCTTCCTTCGAAATTTCTATGTTTGACATGGAGTTTATTTGTGTGTGTATTGGTCCTCTGAAGTAATTGCTAATAATTTGAGAAGGTTGATTTGGTAAATATAGAAAATTGTTTAACACTATATGCTTCATAAGATGGCAAGATAGAAGTCAGTGTTGGAAAGAAATGTGAAATGCAGTGACAAATGATCTCCAGTGGTATTACATTTTGAGAAGTTATTTGTTTCTGCTGAATGCTAAGTACTGCAATTTGCTTATAATTATAGTTTGACAGTTAAGTAATCGTTATTGGGCATATGTGAATTCAACAAGATTATATTGCTCATTAGAATTAATATATATTAAGCTTATTTCTGATAAGATTTTTTCAGAAACAAAAAGTCAGCTGGTGTATTTTGTCTCAATGGCGCTTACTGTTGACAACATAGACAAAAAATTTATGTCCAATTACATATGTATTGTGCTTGTGATATTGTTGTACTGACTCTTGCTAATGCTTCTTCATAATTGTGTGCAGTCGGCTTATGAATCAGTACTTTTTGCTGATCGCATGCCTCCAGCTATGGCCACTTATTACTCCAGTAAACCCTGCAAGCACATGGGGACCTCTTATATTTATTTTTGCAGTCTCTGCTACAAAGGAGGCATGGGATGACTATAATAGGTATCTTTCGGACAAGCAGGCTAATGAGAAAGAAGTATGGGTGCTAAAGAAAGGGGCAAAAAAGCAGGTGTTTGTGCTTTCTATCTCAAGATCTGTTATTTCCTTGACCATAAGCCTCTGATGCTAGCTTCTAATTAGGTTTCTGGTTTAGTTCTCATTTTTAGCACTATGTTGGTTTTGGTATTGAGGTTGATACAATGAGTAGTAAATCTCTATGTTTACGTTTCTTTAAATGTTCTTTTTGTTTTCAGATTCAAGCACAGGATGTTCGTGTTGGTAACATTGTGTGGCTTCGGGAGAATGATGAAGTACCTTGTGATCTAGTTTTGCTTGGTACTTCTGAACCTCAAGGGATTTGCTATGTTGAGGTATTTAAAGTATATCCTTTTTCTCTGTATCATATATGGACATGCAACAATTAAAAGTGCAGAGATGCTTTTTGTTTAACAACAATGGGGTCGCAGAAGCTGCATTCCCTCCCACTCCTTGCATGCTCTCTCCTGCATCAAGGCTTAACAGTTCCTCACCATTGCCACCTTCGATATCCCACCAGCTGTCGGACTGGTCCCTCAAAGGCGCCATCTTTCTCTTTTTTGATAACCAGAGGAATGCTGGTAGTATCACATCGACACCATAGCCCACATCATGACAACCACCATGCTCCACCATTGTATCTCCCTCAACACCAAATTCGTGGAAACCAATACATTTTAGTCATTGCCACCCTTTACCAGGCCAGTACCCCAACTCAAACCACCATGGCTGTTCCTGCTGCCTGCCCCTTTGATCACCACCACCATGGTGGCATGGACCCTGCTGCCACCTGAATTGGCATGAGTTGCCCTTACTCGCTTTGCATATGTGGAGCATCAAAAGGCAGTGATGATTCTTAATGATGGTAATTTGAAGAAGGTGACATGTAGGAATGATCCTGATGAGGGGGCAGGGACAATGTTCCAGTTTGCTGGACAAAGACAGACTATTTTTCTGTTAGTAGGCTATAAAATTTGAAAGAATGAAAAGTTTCATAACTGGGTTAAATTGAATGCCTTATTGGGGAGTGTTGGATCAGATCCGATTCCCACATAATGTATTAATGCACCGCACTTTAAGAGTTCGTGCTGTCATTGCACCCGAAAAATTGTTCCTCATTATTTCTGATTTGGTTTTAATTCTGTTATAACTTTATTTGAGTCAAGAATTGCTTTAACACGAGCTGGACAACTGTTATGAATCAGGTCGTTTGAGTTTACAAATTAGAAGCCTTTTCCTTTCAAATTTTTACAAGAGAAGAATTTCTTTGATACATTATCAATGCTGATATGAACTGTTAAGAGGAGTATTTGATGGTGCCAACATGCAACACTAACCAAAGTGAACTTAGTGGATGAACCACAGTCATAGAAGTAAGAAGAATCAGATCTCATATGGTCGGTGGCTCTATGGTAAAAATTCCAAGTTGAGAGAGAAATATGTAAAGATTCAGAAGGAGAGGGCAAACTTAAAGTAAACATAGGAGAGGGATGCAAGAGTACCCAATAGGCGAGCCAAGTCAGCAAGGCAGACGACTCAATCTTTCTTAGGAATAGAACCAATCGATGGCAAAGAAGTTGTTGGGATGGAAGTGGATGAAAACCATGGTCCATGACCTTCCTGAAAAGTAGAACGTAGGAAGACCAGAAGGCTGTGATAAAACTTAAGAACATCCGGTCTGTGGAGGCCAAATGGAGCATTGTGCCTATCAAATGCCCCTTCTCATGGCTATTACTGCATTCAATCCAAACAACCTTAGGTTTGAACTTATGACTTAGTAATATCAGCAATCTTTATGGGATGATGTATGGGATCCTGCTGATGAATTGCCAATCCACCAGAGAACAAGTTGCAGAACTGGACTCACCTATGAACAATGCTGCTATGAACAGTAACCTGAATAAGAGTAGCTGCGAGCCCACTAAACTTCATATTTGGATCTTGGGACAGATTTAGGTAGAAGCACCGACAGACTTCAAAAATTTGCCTCAACTACTATGATAGAAGTTTAAGGTAGGTTTTTGAGAGAGGAAGAAGAAGTCTTTATTGAATAATGAAGAAGAAGAAGCAGAAAATAATCGAGAAGAGAGGTGTTTACTAGCCTTGAATAGGCTCAAATTGTCCCTTACAATAAAAAGACTTATGCTGATTTTTGACACTTGGAAGTTTTTGAATAAAGTAGTTCTTTCTTGAACTTATATTGCTGTAACTCTTAAATTGATTGTTATCCTTTTCTCGTTTCTTGCTATTCTTTGACAGTTTTAAGTTTTTTCTGGCTATTTTACATCTCAAGTTCTGTTGATTTATAGCTACGAATTTCTTCCTTTTTTGTGCATCTGAAAGTGGTGATCTTTTTCATTTGTAGACTGCTGCTTTAGATGGTGAAACTGATCTGAAGACAAGAGTTATACCTTCTGCGTGTATGGGAATAGCTTCTGAACTGTTGCACAGAATTAAGGCAGGGTTATATATCAATATTTAGCTACTTTTTGCATACTTTTATTTGTATATCTTTATCATCCTATGATGGTATGGGCAGGGTGCGATTGAGTGTCCAAATCCAGACAAAGATATTAGAAGATTTGATGCAAATTTAAGGTTGTTTCCACCTTTCATTGATAATGATTTGTGCCCCTTAACTATCAACAACACATTACTTCAGTCTTGCTACCTGAGGAATACAGAATGGGCATGTGGTGTTGCTGTCTACACAGGCAAGTTATGTCTGAAACTCTAACTTCAGTGATACCGCTGCCTCACTTATTCAATATGTTATTGTGACAATGACATCAACATAGAATTTGGTTATAATCCTAACAGTGAGATTTAAAATGATGTGATCTCTATTAGGGTTGAAATAAAAAACCGTTTGTTCACTAAGCCATCCACGTCCATGCGTGTGGAGCTGGAAAATGGACACTTTTTATGTCTGTACCACACTACAACACACAGACACAGACACAAACGTATATTTAGTCTGCCCCCTTGTGACATGGCTGCAGACAAGGGCGGTCTGTGTCTGCATCTGCCAACGTAACCTAATACCTAAATAATACCCTCCCCAACCTGAAGGTGTCTTTAAATCCTCGTCCCTAAGTCCTCAATCTTGTTTCCTATCTCCTTGGTCACTCAACAACACCAAGATTTTGTCCGGCCAAGGGCAGAGGCATGGAGTACAACGCGGCTCTAAGAGTCGTTGTCGACTGGTGGAGGCTGCATGGGTTACACTGGCATCAAGGAGTGTTGCCATAAAGAATGAAACCAGCATCCAGAACCAAAAAGGGGCAGGGGTGTAGCAGGCCAAAGTGAGGAAGGTGCAGTGCTGACATGGAAGGGTTGGAGGTTGTTGGGGGTTGGCTTCCAATTTACCAGGAGAAATTGACCAGAAACAACCAATGTTGAGTAGACAAGCATTGTGGAATCGAAGACTGTGTCACTCAGCAATAGGCAAAAGGACAGTGGTAATGGAAGTTAGGGCTCCAACTTTACTA